>CM066043.1:108981277-110342777 GCA_033557465.1 Ichthyophis bannanicus
TAAGACTAGCTATGAACTCACTCCAGCTCCAAATGTAAGCAACTCTTTTCATCTTGCTACCATTTATACACATTGTTGCCTAATCTTCTAAACCAATCTGTAGTTCTCTTCATGTCAAAATATATAACTGCTTAATGCTATACTGTTACAACTTGTTCTACAAAAATATCTAATTACTGTGACATTCACTGCTACTAATATACAAAAGTATCCAGTTTACCATGATATTTACTGTTGCTTATTATAACCCCTCTGAACAGACGCTAATCCCAGCTATACCTCTGGCCCTGCCATTCACCCCCTCACACATTATCCCCCTTCCATATCCTTTATTGCCACCATACTCCTAACCTATCCCAGAATGGCCCCTCCTAATTCTTGTTCATTCATCCTGAGGTTTGCCCTCATTATATTATACATCTCCTTGCTTTCTTTCCCTTATGTGCTAACTCTGACCCATAGCACCCCCATTCCAATAATCCACTCTCCCAGACACCTATACATCCCACCACATCTCTCCCACGCTCATTATAACCCCCACTACCGCACTTGTAAACTCAAACCTATTAGTATAATTCCCAACCTTAACCCCACCTCTCACTCGACCTCCTCCATCCCCCCTCAAATGCGCCCTACTCAATGTTCGCTCAGCCAGAAATAAAATCCCCTTAATTGCTGACCTTATAACTGATTACGACCTTGATATATTTTGCCTCTCCGAAACCTGGTTCCAAGACTCTGACATGGTCCTAATAAACCAACTATGCCCCAAAGCATACTCAATCAATATATGCAACAGAACATATGGCAGAGGAGGGGGTGTAGCTATTATAGCTAGATCCAACTTACAACTCTCTACTGTTGAATCCACCTCTACCTCAGGCATGGACTCCATTACAGTCTCCAACTCAACTCTATCTTTGCACCTCTTATACAGAGCACCCCAGACAGACTCAACTGATCTCTCCACGATCCTTGACACAGCCTGCTCCCCCCAACCTGCCTTACGCCCTCTTATAATCTTAGGTGATCTAAACTTACACTCCACAACTCCAGTACAATCCTCTACCTTCCTCCAAGCAATGAACGTCCTCCACTTCACCCAAATTCTGGAACACCCTACACACTCCAAAGGAAACATCCTTGACCTAATATTTATCCCACAACAATCTCTATTCGCTGATCAGGTCATACACACTATTCAACCCATACCATGGTCTGATCACGCTCTCATCCTCTTCTCCTTCCCCTACTCCACTCACAGAAGTCAACTTCCCACCCATCCTCAACATACCCGTAAATTTAAACAATTCAATGCAGTCAACTTTCTAGAGCAAACAATCCCATCTCTTGACCTACTAAATGGTAAGAGACTGAACCAAGAGTCCCACATCTCTAAATGGAATGAAATCCTATCTGCAGCCTCTCTACTCCCACCTAAACAATTTCCTCAAAAGCACCGCAGAAGAGCCCCCTGGTTCTCTACAAAACTAAGAAGCCTCAAAAGAGAGCTTAGACGTCTTGAACGTAATTGGAGACGCTCTCATGACCCCAATGCACATATTGCCTACACAATTAAACTCCAAACCTACTGCTACGAAACCCACAACCATAAAAGAGAATATAATGAAAATATGATCCAACGGTCACTTAATAAACTAAGAGAGCTTTTCTCAATTGCCAAATCCTTAGTAAATGAACCCTTACAGCAGGACCAGCCACCAAAAATAACTGCACAAGCTATAGCTAACTACCTGATCTCTAAATTCCTCCCGCCCTCACCAACCAATAACCCCCAGCCTATTGCTGAATACAGCACCCAACCACATGAGCCAACCCCCTCAAACTCATGGAATGAATTTGATCCCCTTACATTAGATAACGTATCTAATGTTATAAAAGATTTAAATGCACCAACCTCTGCCCTTGACCCCTGCCCTGTCCCTTGGATCAAATCCACCAGAAGTTCTCTCAGCCCCTACATCCTGTATGTTGTACAAACCTCCCTCCAGACTGGATCTGTACCACCTCCACTTAAGTGTGTCACTATCCGTCCAATCCTAAGAGGAACAAAACTTGATCCCACTTCCCCTACCTCCTACAGACCCATCTCCAGCATACCTTTCCTTGCAAAGATAACCGAGAAGCTAGTCCAAACCCAACTTCATAACTATATTGATGATCACTCTCCCCCTCGATTTATTCCAACATGGTTTTAAAAAGAACCATGGAGTTGAAACCTTCCTTACCTCCCTACTAGATTCCTTGTACCTGCACACTCAGAATCCTACCCAAGGATGCCTACTCATATTCCTTGACTTATCCGCTGCTTTTGACTCCCTTCCTCACCATCAATTCCTAAACAGACTCCATGAAATAGGACTGAGAGGCACAACCCTAAACTGGTTCCGATCCTACTTAGATGACAGAACCAACAGGTCCGTATTGGAAATGATACCTCCCTTCCATTCATCCTAAAACAAGGTGTCCCCCCAAGGATCTAGTCTATCTGCTCTACTATTCAATATTTTCCTTCAACCTGTCTGCAAGATTTTCCAAAGCTATGGCATTCAGTACCAATTATATGCGGATGACATGATGTGCTTCACCCCATTTAACCTTACTAACCCCAACTTTACTAAACTAAGTGAATGGCTAACCAGCCTAAAATCTTGGCTCTCCCAGCACAACCTCCTAATTAATCCAAAACTGAGGTTCTCCAGGTATTTTCCAATACCTCATACACCCCACCTCCAACCCTTACTATTGGTGATCTCACACGCACTATAAAAAAATCAAGTGAAATATCTTGGTATTATCATTGATCAGAACCTCTCCTTCACTGATCAAATAAAGAGAACCACCAATACAATATACGCAAAGCTACGTACCCTCCGGAACCTCAAACCTCTCTTAAGCCCTGACTCTTTTCGTACTGTATGTCAGGCCCTCACAATCCCTTCTCTTGACTACTGTAACCATATCTATCATGGCCTTCCCAAGAACACCATACAACCGCTCCAACTAGCTCAGAATACGATAGCGCGGCTTATAACCAACAACCCCAGACGATCCCACATCACACCAGTCCTCTATGATCTCCACTGGCTCCCCATTCAATACAGAGTTAAATTCAAAGTGCTTACCCTTACACATAAAATCATCTCCAATGAGTCAGCTCCATGCCTCTCCCCATTCCTTCCCTTCTCCAATAACACAAGAACACGCCGCTCCATTACCAAAAACCTACTGACCATCCCAACAACTAAGAGACATTGCAAACAATCTACCAGTAATAGGGCCTTCTCCCTCTATGCTCCATCCTTATGGAATACCCTTCCTCACGAGCTGTGAAACTGTTTAAACCACTCCGAGTTCCGAAAGAAGTTAAAAACTCATCTCTTCCTCGAACATTTTTCCCTACCACCTTAGTACCTAACCCTTTAAATCCACCTCCCCTGCCCTCTCAAAAATCTATCATGCAACCATCTGGTATCCCTGTATATACCTTTGTAAATAGTTGATCATTGTTCATTGTAATTAGTTCATTTTGTTTTACCTATGTATCCCTGTTAATTTGTTCCATGTAAACAGTTGAAACATACTGCCACAAAATGTTCCATGTAAACCGTCTTGATTTGTAGAAAGACGGTATATAAAAATTGTTAAATAAAATAAATAAATAAATGCCAAGGTGAGAACCAAAAAGGCTGCTGACCTGGAGATAGAGTTCATGGTGCAGACTAGAATCTCAGACTGCTGCCCCTCCCCGATGGAAGGGCTTGGGTAAAAAGTCCTTCTACCCGAGGAAAGGAGCTGCTTACAGAAACTACCCACTTTTTCAGGCCTCCCCAGCTTCCCAACAGGGTCAACAGGCCAAGGGATATGGGCATGGTCCTCATAAGCAGAAGGCTCCAAAACCCCAGGCACCGGCTCCGGTCCTGCCAGGGGGGAGTTTTGATTCCTTGAGCATAGTCCCTCTACCCCCAAGGAGATCAGCAGTCCACAGGGGGACGTCTGGCCCACTATGCCCAAAGGTTGGCTATCCATCACCACCGATTCCTGGGCACTTTGAATGGTCAAGGAGGGTTAACGCCTCCATCTGACTCAGATACCTCCCCCCTTATTTTCTGGGAAAGCCCCTCAGGTCTCCCCTCCACCGGGATCTTCTACTGAAAGAGTTGGCATGTCTTCTCAAGGACAAAGTGGTGGAACCAGTGCCCCACCATCTCAAGGGCAAGGGGTTCTACTCCAGATACTTCCTTGTGCTAAAAAGAACAGGGGGTCTAAGGCCCATCCTCGACCTGTGCTACCTCAACAAATTCCTGATGAGGGAGAAGTTCAAGATGCTCTCCCTTGGAACATTGCTGCCCTATCTCCAGCAGGGAGATTGGCTATGCTCCTTAGACCTGAAGGATGCCTATACCCACATCCTCATTCGCCCCAACCACAGGCAGTACCCACGGTTCATAGTGGGGGCAGGCACTATTAGTACAGGGTGCTCCCTTTTGGCTTGGCTTCTGCCCCAAGGATCTTCGCAAAATGCCTGGCAGTCATGGCCACCTTCCTCCATTTCCAGGGGGCTTTGTCTTCCCCTACCTGGATGACTGGCTCATAAAGGGAGGCACGGCCTCAGGTGCGGCATGCCATTGCATGCACCATCCAAGTTCTGCAGCAATTGGGTTTTGTCATAAACTACCCCAAGTCTCACCTTCTCCCGGCACAATGTCTGGAGTTCATCAGGGCAAAGCTGGACATTCTCCAGTCAAAGGCTGCCTTGCCCAGGGACCGAGCCGACTGTCTCAGGACTGGCATGGAACATACAGCACTGTCCCTCTGTGCTCACTCAGCTGCTTCTGTGCCTTCTCGGGCTCATGGCCTTCATGGTCCACGTCACCCCAGACGTTCGCCTCCACATGAGAGCAGTGCAGTGGTGTCTCCGGGACCAGTGGACTCAGGCCACAGGGCGCCTCCATGACAGAGTCTCCATAAACTGTCAACTGGCAGACTCTCTGGTCTGGTGGCAGTCTCTCCAGTGTCTTGAGGCAGGCATGCCTTTTCAGGCTCCAAACCTCACCACAGACTCCTTCCTGCTTGACTGGGGAGCCCACTGTTGGGAGCTCCGCACCCAGGCAGCTGGTCACTAGATGAGAGCACCCAGAAGATCAACCTCCTGGAGCTGCGGGTGATATACTTAGCCCTGTGAGCTTTTTGCCACCACCTGCGGCACCAGCTGGTGTTGGTCCAGATGGACAACCAGGTGGCGATGTTCCCTGTTCACAAACAGGGTGGCACGGGATCTCATGTCCCCTCCTCTTCCTCCATTCTCAGTCTGTCAGGGGTCGGGAATCTTTTTCTCTGAGAGAGCCATGAACACCACATATTTTTAGAAGTAAATCTTTGAGAGCCATAGGCCTATATTATGTTCAATACCATAAAAACACAAATGTATGCATTTTGTGTACAGTGTAATTTCAACACAAAGTACAAAATGTCTCTGAATAACATAACATTGTTATGCTGTTGCTAATAAATGATGAGTATTTCTTACCCTTAATGCGACCTCTGGTGCTGCATGGCTTTGCTGATGGCTTTGTAGTCTGGTTCATACGTGGTGAGGTTGAGCTTCATGCAGGCGTTGAGACTTCCATCAGTTAAACGTGATCGCAGGTTGGTCTTAATGTTCTTTAGGTGTGAGAAAGACTGCTCGCATGCATACGTAGAGCCAAACATTGTCAGTACAGCAATACTCACGCGCTGCAGTGTGTGGTATGTAACGGGAAGCGCTTTCCAAGTTCTGACAATCAGCTGGTCTGCTTGTTGAAGATATTTCATTTCTGCCCACTTGTGTTGGCTCGCCAACTCTGCTTGCTGTCGTGCAAGTCTTTCCAAATCTTCATTCAGTGACTTAAACTTATTCACCCACATGTCTGAGGCTTTCAGGTCAGCAGCTTGTAGCTCAAAATTTCTGACGGAGACACCAGGGATGCAGCTCAGGTCAGTGCTGTCCACTGCACACTCGTGTGGATGGGTGATGAACTTAAAAAAACAAGTGTGCTCACGAAATTCTCCAAAGCGTGCTTTGAATGACTGCAGGAGATTAGATGTGAAGCCTGCCAGCTGTTGAAGATTAAGTTGTTGAGCAGGGTCTCTTGATGTGCATGCATCTCTGAACTCTCCCAGTTTTTCAAAGTGCAGTAAACGACCTGTTCCAATGTCGGCAATGAAGAGTTCAAGCTTGTTTTCAAATACAAACACTGCTTGTTGCAGGGATAAGACTGTATTTCCAACGCCTTGCATTTTCACATTGAGCTGATTTAGATGTTCAGTCATGTCTACGAGATAATAGAACTTCAGGAGCCATTCAGCGTCAGCTAACTCGGGATGCTCGACATTCTTCATCTCAAGAAAAGTCCGGATTTCGCTCAGACAAGCCGCAAATCGGCTGAGCACCTTCCCCCTTGACAACCGACGCACGTTGCTGTGCAGAAGCAGACCAGGATAATTATTCCCAACCTCATCAAGCAGTGTTTTAAACTGGCGATCATTTAATACTCGGGCAACAATAAAATTGACTACCCGAACCACCAGCGACATCACCTCACCAAGCTGCTCATCACACATCTGAGCACAAAGCGCCTCCTGATGTAGAATGCAATGAAAGCTTATAATGCGTCTGTTTTCATGCTCACAAAGAAGAGCGACGAATCCTCTGTTTTTCCCCACCATGCATGGAGCACCATCAGTACACACACAAACAAGTTTATCCATCGGTAGATTTTTTGCTTTAGCGAACTCAATGAAGGACTCGAATAAATCCTGCCCTCTTGTTGTGCCTTCCATAGGCAAAACAGCAAGACTTTCCTCATGTAGTGTGTTACCAACAACATACCTTGCAATCACGCTGAACTGTGATAAATTACTGACGTCTGTTGACTCGTCCAAGGCAAGAGAAAAAAACGGTGCCGCATGTATGTCCTTCACTTGCATTGCCTCAATTTGACTTGACATCATGATGCTACGATCGTGAACAGTTCTTGCAGACAGAGGCATGTCTTTTATCCGTTTTAATTATTTTGTCTTTATCCGAAAAGTCATCAAAACGTTCATTGGCAACATCAAGCATGAATGCTTTGGTATACTCCCCATCTGTGAATGGCTTTCCGTTTCTCACAATAGCTAAAGCGCCAGCAAAGCTAGCTGAATTCCAGTCACCTTGTTGGGTCCAAACACGGAGTTGCTGCTGACTAGCTTGCACTCTTGAGAGCAGTTCTCGACATGCTTTTTTCCTGCTGTCTCCCGCAGGATATTTCGATGCAAATGCAGAATGGCGTGTCTTGAAGTGTCGCTTAACATTTGATTGTTTCATAGATGCAATTTTATCGTTGCATATTAGACACACTGCAGAACCCGTTCTCTCCACAAAAGCAAATTCTTCTGTCCATTCCTGCTGAAAAGTACGATACTCATCGTCTCTCTTTCTTTTAGCCATCTTGTCAAAAGGGTTTCTAAAGTTAGTTAGCTGACAACGCGATTGAAATAAAAGTTAAGTTTCTGATCTCACGACAAGCCGCAGAAATCACTGCAAACCGGCTTTTTATTTCGCGCTTTTTTTCGGCACGTGAAGGAGTATAGGGGTGGCTACTCTTGCAGCCTGATTTGAATTTGGAGGTAAGGCAAGAGTTATTTCTCTTTAATAAGTGCATTGCGCGGCAGCACAACGAACATATGGTTGCAATATTTCTGCCATTTAGGTCAGTGCAGTTTATCTCCCTTAACACTTCTGATGCTCAGCTGCAGTAGACTTTAACTCATTTGTAGAAAGGAATTTTGATATGCAATGAATATGTAGATCAAAAGAGTATAAAGAAACATTTTTTTTAGTTAAAGATTTTTCTGCGAGCCAGATGCAGCCATCAATAGAGCCACATCTGGCTCGAGAGCCACAGGTTCCCGACCCCTGGTCTATGTGAACGGTTCCACTATCCTTCCTGTTCCCTCAGCCCGCAATCTAGGGGTTATCTTTGATACCTCTCTCTCCTTCTCCGCACATATTCAGCTTGTAGCTAAGACCTGCCACTTCTTTCTCTACAACATTAGCAAAATCCGCCCCTTCCTCTCCGAGCACACTATCAAAACCCTTATCCACTCCTTAATCTCCTCTCGCCTTGACTACTGCAACCTACTCCTTGCGGGTCTCCCCGTGAGCCACCACCTTCCCCTTCAATCTTTACAAAATCACGCTGCTCGACTAATCTTCCGCCAGTCTCGCCATGCCCACATCACTCCACTTCTTAAGTCGCTTCACTGACTCCCTGTCCAATTCCGCATCCAATGCAAGCTTCTCCTACTGACCTATAAATGCATTCACTCTACAGCCCCTCAATACCTCTTATCTTTTGTGTCTCCCTACGTCCCCTCTCGGAACCTGCGCTCCGCTAGCAAATTACTTTTATCTATGCCTTTCACCCACATTACCAACTCACGACTTCCCTCCTTCCACCTTGCTGCACCATACGCCTGGAACAGCCTACCTGTGTCTGTACGCCAGGCACCCTCCCTGGCCCTCTTCAAATCCAGATTGAAGACCTACCTCTTTACCATTGCTTTCAGATCCTGACTTCCTTCCTTATCTTATGCCTTGCACTGAACTGACTTATGCTCTGTATTACTCTGACTAGATTGTAAGCTCCGATGAGCATGACTCTGACGGGCAGGGACTCTTTTGTATATGGGCTGCCTCTTATAGGTCAGCTGTACAGTGCTGCGTGCGTGGCGCTTTATAAGTACTAAATAGTAGTAGTAGTGTCTTCTGTTAGGAGGCATTGGTCCTCTGCTTGTATGTTATCCAACAGGGTATTCTATGGGCAGTATACCTACCATGCCAGAACAACCTGCTGGCTGACAGGCTGAGCAGAATCATGTATGTCTGTATGTATCCATCCCACGTACGTAGGTTCATTCGTTCCCCACAGGCCCAGCGGTAGGTGGGTCTGATGTACGCCTTCCCTGTCTTCCTGCTGCTCCTCCGATTAACAGTGGAGACCTCTATCCTGTTGGGGAACTCTCCGGGACTCCTGTCTCAGGAAGGGGTCTCTCTTCTGCACCCCAACCTGGGGTTCCTGTTGCTGAAAAGGTGACCCTAGCCCCTTTCATCCTCTCGGGTGAGGTGGAGGAGATCCTGCTGGTCTCTTGCAAGGCCTCTACTAGGAAAGCTTATGCTCTCAAATGGTGCAAGTTTTCAGCATGGGGTGCTGAACATGGGACTGACCTGTTCTCTTGCCTTGTGGGACTGATGTTTACAGTACCTTCTCTACCTCTCACAATCCAAGGTTAAGTCTAACTATGTCAGGGTGTACCTCAGTGCCCTGGTTGCAAGCCCCTCTTGGTCCAGCTGCTGGTGACCCATTTTCTTAGGGGCCTGCTCTTATCAAAGCCCCCGGTTTGCCCTCCGGCAACTGAATGGGACTTTAATGTGGTATTGGGGCAGCTCACTCACCCACCCTTTAGCCTCTGGCTACTTGCCATTTACGATGTCTCTCTTGGAAGGTGGCATTCCTGGTGCGCTCACCTCTGCTCACAGAGTTAGCAAGCTTCAGGCCTTAGTAGTGGAGGCTCCTTATACCAGGTTCTACAAGAACAGAGTGGTGCTCTGCATGCACCCTAAATTTCTTTCGAAGGTGGTATCGTCCTTCCATCTCAACAAGGAAGTGGTACTTCTATCTTCTTTCTGAGATCTCACTCCAGTAGAGCGGAAACGGTCCTTCACACCTTGGACTGTAAGAGGGCTTTGTCCTTCTATATCCAACGCACTAAGGGCCTCCACAAGGCCACTCAGCTTTTCATCTCCTATGACCCCAGTAGGCTGGGGAGGCGGTGACCAAGCATGTGCTGTCCACCTGGGTGGCGGACTGTTATCGCCCTCGCCAATGAGCAGGCAAGGATCCCGCTGGAAGGCCGCATCACGGCGCACTGTGTCAGGGCCATGGTGGCCTTGGTGGCAAACTTGCGCTTTGTCCCTATGGTGGACATCTGCCGGACAACCACCTGGTCTTCAGTCCATACCTTCACAGCTCATTACTGCCTGGAAAGGGAGTCCTGACGGGACAGTGCCTTCCGCCAAGCTGTGCTCCTTAATCTTTTCGGGGTTTAGGCAACTCCTTCCCTCTGACCCTTCTGTGTTCAGGCCACCGGAGTGCTGGTTTTCATTGGACACAGGGGTCCTAATGTAGTCTGTGGACACGGACTAAATTGCTGCTGTGTGAGGGAGCCCGTGTTTGTTCGCTATGGGCTTTCAGTAGCCTGTAGCTGGGGAATCCCATATGTGAGGACTGACTTCTGCTTGTTCCTGGAGAAAGCGTAGTTACTCATCTGTAACGGATGTTCTCCGGGGATAGCAGGAATCAATCCTCGCAACCCTCCCTTTTGTCCCTTTTTACCATTTTTTATTTTGCCGTCTTTTAGCTATGTCATCTGACTGAGCAAGATGGCACCCTTGGGCAGGAAGGGGATGCTTTCACGAGGGCTCTTTTGGTGCCAACGTCACCCATATGAGGACTGATTCCTGCTGTCCTCAGAGAACACCCGTTAAGGTGAGTACGCTTTCTGATCATCTCACTAACAACAACAAACATTCTCCAGTACCAAGCATATTGTGAACTAATACAAAACCTTACAAAAATTCACTGAGTATCTGTAGAGCAAATCTACCATACCATACCAGCACCAACTTCCAAAACTCGCATAAGGAGCCCATCCAAAAAAAGCATCACTATAAATACTACAGTGGGCCCTGGAACATCCAAACACCTTTTTGAAAAGCTGAACAATTCAGATTACTACAGTGCAGATCCATACAAACTCCATGTTAACACCTGGTCTTGGTCACAGACCTTCACCAAGTACAGAATAAATGACCATAACCTAAAAATAAACACATGTAGATAACTGCAAATCCAAGAAGCCAGATTCTGCATACAATGCAATACCAGAGAAATAGAAATAGATGCATTTCCATTTACTGAATCAAAATATAAAGATAGCATCAAGTCAGATAATTAAATTGAAAATAAAATTCTCTTTGAACTTTGATGTCTGACAAGTTTATTCTCTGATTGTGTAGGTCCCAATCTGAGGTTTCTGCTTTGCTCTATCTCACAGTGATGCAGAGCAATGTGCGGAGACTCACTGCAGCATCATGTGCATACATTTAGCATACTTTATTTTTAAATGTATATGCCACCCATCTAAAATCCTAGGTGGGTTCTAAACATACACAGGCAATTCAGTATAACGGATGTTACAATAAAACAAATATAATAAAACATTAATGAAAAGCAGCTTACACAGTTCTCCCCCCCCCCCCCGCCTCAAACCTTTATAAATATCTGCACACCAGATTATTGATGAGGAAGGAAGATTATAAAATGAGAAACTAATCTTGGTAGCCATGAATTGAAACGATGGATTGAATTGTGCCAGAGCTGGGAATGTCTGGAATTCAGCAGCGGTGAAGCTATTAGGCTACTAAACAGAATTAAACTGATATATTCAGTCTGGCAGCATAAATAATGCAAAACTGCAAATCTCAAAAATAATATATATAATAAAATAATATAATATACCCCCTCCCCCAAAACACCATACTGTTGACCTCACCAAGAACCCAGAGTACAGGACCCATAGAGCAAATCTACTATTCCAAAACAGCACTAACTTTGAAACTCATACCATGTCGAGTGTACCCAGGAAAGGTCAGCACCATAAATATTGCAGTGGGCCCTAGAACATCCATATTCCTATTCAGAAAACTGAACAAGCCAGATTACTACAGCTCCCTACATAGAAACTCCATGCTAACAGAACATGTAGCCTCAGTCACACACATGCAGAAGATAGAGATATCTTTACCAAGTAGGGAATATGTTAGTACAAACTAAAAACGGACATACGTAGTCAGAAAAATGCTTTTACCCATTGCTGTTAGGTTTACAGGATTTCTTTCCCAGAATCATACTTTATTACAGAGTGAGGAGAGAGAAAGGACTTTCATACACAGGCATCTGCATTGTCAGCAGAAACTAACGTAATGGCTCAGTGCAAGTAGCATGAGTGCAACTAATGCCACCTCAGTGGATGGCCTTATTTGCACCGGCAGCTGTTTTGCCATGCTGAAATTTGTTAACTGCAGGGGGGTGTAATTGCCTCCCTGTAGTTAGCCTATGGCCCTGCGTAATCAAACTCTGGAATTCATTACCAGAGTATGCAGTAAAAGCTGTTAGTGTGCTGGGTTTAAAAAAGGTTTGGACACGTTCCTGGAGGAAAGGTCCATAAACCATTAAAGAGGTCCTGGGAAATCCAGTGCTTGCCCTGGAATAAGCATTGTGGAGCCTGTGTGCCTTTTTGGGAACATGCCAGGTACTTGTGACCTGAATTGGCCACTGCTGGAAACAGGATACTGGGTTTGATGGACCTTAGTCTGACCCAGTATGGCATTTCTTATGTTCATATGTTACCAGTGCAGAGCCTAGGAAATATGCTGCTAAATACGCCAAACAAGAGGGGCTCAACAGCACCCATGCAGCATCTCCCACTTCCACAAAAACAAGAGTGACTTGGCACCCCAACACAGCACTTCCCACCCTCTGAAAAACAAGAGGGACTTTGTGACCCCAACACAACACCTCCCACTCCAACATAAACACCAAGAAGGGCTTAGCAATCCCACCATAACTCCTGAAACCGTGCACTGGACCAGCATGGTAGTGTTGTAAATATATATTCTGTAAAAAACAAAGGAAAATACCAAGATACTTTCACACGAAGGAACTAAGAAAAAGTGAACCACAGCGCAGTTTATAAGACCAAATTATAACTCATTTTATTCTGTTAAATTGCGTTCTCACTTTTTGAATATACTGCATCCGCAGAAATCTCTCCCTAGACAATGGGTGCGGAGCAGAAGTAGGACATTCACTCAAATATATTAAAAAAAAAAAAAATAAATCTGATTCTGATCATCTCACTGACAAACATTTTCCAGTACTAGGCATACTGTGAACTAATATGGCTCAGTGGTTAGGACAGTCTACCTCATGCCAGAGGGCCGGGGGTTCATTTCCTACACAGGGACAAGCCAACCTCAGGCCAGAGGAACTGGGGTCTCTAGTCTCTTGGCTACTCCTTGTGGCCTTGGGCAAGCCACTTAACCCTTCATTGCCTCAGGTACGCTTAGATTGTGAGCCCTTTGGGGACAAGGGGATAAAAAGTGCCTTTTATAAATGTAAACTGCTCTGATGCACATAGTAAAGGGTGGTATATCAAGTGCCTAAACCATAATCCTAAGATCTACAAGGCCAAATCTACCATATCATATAGCATAAACTTCCAAAACGCATACAAGGGACCTATCCAGAAAAAAGCACTATAAATACTGCAGCAGGTCCTAGAAAATCCATACATCTATTTGAAAAGCTGAACAAGTCAAATTACTACAGTACAATATAGATCCCTATGTACAAACTCCATATTAGCAGAACACCTGGCCTCAGTTACACACTCGGAACACAGATCCTCACCAAGTACAGAATAAGTGACTACAGCCTAAAGCAAAAATAAAAATATGTAGACCAAAATTAAACTGAAACTTCAGGAAGCCAGACTCCCCATGCAGTGCAACATCAGATAAATAAGAAATGCAGTTCCCCCCTATACTGCTTAAAATATTAAGATAGCACAAAGTCCAGTCACTAAAATGAAAATAAAATTTATTTTTTCTACCTTTTGTTGTCTGACCATTTTATTCTCTGATCAGGCTGGTGCCGATCTGAGGTTTCTGCTTTCCTGCCTTCTCTTAGCTCTCTTTCTATGGTCTATGGTCCATCTGCCATTTCTTATCTCTTCTTTTGTTTTCTTCACTTCCTTCCATCAGCCTATTTCCAGTCCCAGTAACCCTCCCTGGTATCAGCCCCCCCCCCCCCCCAGTACCTTCCACTGTCAACTGCCTTGTATTCCCAGGACTGCCTCTAGTGTCCATTCCCTTTCAATCCCCATCCTTTCCCACTATCCAGCCCCTTCTAGTCCAAATACCATTGCAGGTAGCAGCTCACTTCCGCTCCCAGTGCTGCCAGGCCCCCCCCACCCCGTCAGCCCCCTTCCAGTCACCCTACTCTCTGTCCACCCCCCTTCCAATGCCATCCCCACTTGTCAACTCCCTTCCAGTGCCCCTTTCCTTCCAGCCTCCTCCCCATTACCCAGCCCACCTACCAATCCCATCCCCAAGTGTCAGCTCCCTTCCAGTCCTCCTTCAGTACCATCTCCAGGTATCAGCTCCCTTCGAGCCCCACCGCCCCCCCTACGTGTTTGCTCCTTTCCTGCCCCCTCATTCCCCTGGCCGAACCTCTCAGCATCTGCTCCCTTCCAGTCCCATCCCCCTGCATCAGCCCATTTGCAACCCTAGCCCCTAGTTTTCTTCCAGAGCCAGCAGTTCTCCCCCCTCCATTAGCCCATTTCCAGTCCCAGCCTATTTCTAGTCCTATCCCCCTTTAACAGCCAACTCAGGTCCTAGCACCCCATCAGCTGATTTTCAGTGCTAGCCCCCCCTAATCAGCCTACTACCAGTCCTAGTCCCTCCCACCAATCAGCCAACTACCCGTTACAGCCCATTTCCAGTCCCAACCCCCCTGATCAGCCCATTACCAGTCCTAGCCCTCACAATCAGACAATTTCCAATGCTAACCCCTGCCCAGCCTAGTCCATTTTCAGTCAAAGGCCCCCCCTCTCTCCCCCAGGGAAGAGCTCTGCAATTGCCTGACCGGCACCCCAGCTTACCTTTGTAGAGTTGTGAGAAGGAACAGCGTTTCTCCAGGACCAAGCAGGAAGTCGGTCCTCACTTATGGGTAACGTCGGCGCCGACGGAGCCCTCGCGGAGCAATTTTCCCCAGCTTTCAGAGAAAGCCTTTGGGAATTGCAGCGCGCATGCGCGGTCGTCTTCCCGCCCGAAGGTGCCATCTTAGCCAGTCTTCTTTTTTCCGCGGAGCCCTACAGACGTCCCCGTCTTGTCCCCGCGAAAAAGTTGATTTTCTTCTTTATTTTATCCTTTTTTCCTTCGGTTCGACGCCGATCTTTTTCCCGCCCAGACTCGTGACGCCGGTCACGAGTCCTCTTACTTTTTTCGGTTTTTTCTGACTTAGTCAGCTTTCGTTTTCGGTTTTTCCCTGGCAGCCCGGTCTTTTGACCTCGCAGGGGCCCTTTTTCCCCCGATGGCTGCCAGTGGGTTTAAGCGGTGTGGTCGGTGTGACCGAAATATGTCACTAACCGACACACACGACTTTTGCCTCCGCTGCCTGGGCCCGGATCATGAGGAACTGATCTGTGGACCCTGCAGCAAAATGTCTTCAAAGGCGTTGAGAAGTCGGCGGCATCAGCGTGAGAGAATCTTCGCTGACCCCAGCCGTACCCGGACCTCGTCGGAGGCCTCCGCGTCGAAGGGCTCCAGCTCGGAGCAGACTGTCTGCCTTCATGGACCAGCAGAGGGCACTGCTCGCTGGCTTCGCTGGCGCCGCTGCCCCGACCGCCGGGACGTCGACATCCAAGTCGACCCCAGAGACCGAGCCGATCCTCGAGTCGATGAGAACTCGAGTCGATCCTCGGTCGAGGTCACCCTCGGCCTCCCGTTCGGGACCGAGGTCGCCGACGCCGACTCCCTCGGCGTCGGGGCGGCTGGCGCCGCACCCTGCCCGGGCCGACCCCACCAAGTCCTCGTCGGAGTCGGTCTGGGAGTCTGAGGAGGAAGAGTCACCTGATTCTTTCCGGACTCGGTGTGTCCCATCGGACTCACCGGAGTCCGAGCCTCGGAAGCAGTCCCCCCCGGAGGATGCCCGGTTCTCGGACTTCGTTAGGGATATGGCCAAGGCTTTGGCCTTCCCTGCGGATCCCGAGGAGGAGCCTCGAGCCGAAGAGCTCGACGCCCTCCAGTATGACTCTCCCGCGAGGGAACACTTTACTGTACCGGTTCCTCCTATGCTGGAACGACTACTCTTCCGCATGTGGGAGAGTCCGGCCTCCTCGCCGGTCCTGAGCAAGCGGGTCGATTCTATCTATCGAGTCCGCAAGAGCCCTGGCTTTCAAAAGGCACAGCTGCCACACCATTCCATGGTAGTGGAATCGGCCATGCATCGTCTTAAGAGCCAGAAGATGCACTCCTCGGTGCCTCCTGGAAGGGAGGCCCGTAACCTGGATGGCCTTGGCAAGAAGTGCTTCCAGGGCTCTATGCTCGCATGTCGTGTCCAGACTTACCAGCTATACATGGGCATGTATCTCCGGGATCTGGCTAAAGAGCTAGCCGGATTCTCCGCTGGTCTGTCCGAGGAACCCTTGCGGAGGTTCCTAGCCTTGTCCACTGGCATTCGGGAATGCTCAAAGTTCATGTCCCGAGCAGCCTATGATGGCTTTGAAGCATCGGCTCGAGTGGACGCAGCCGGCATCGGTGCCCGCCGACAGGCTTGGCTTCAGTCGTCAGACCTTGAGCCCTGGGTGCAGGACAAGTTGGTCGATGTCCCCTGCCGAGGCGAAAACCTCTTTGGCAAGCCCATGGCGGAAAAGGCTGCGCAAATTGAGACTGAGACTGTCACCAGGACCAGGCTTTCTAGGAAGACCTCCGCCCCTTCCCAGAAAAAGAAGGGCTCGGGGGAAAAAGTCCTTTTACCCGAGGAAGGCGGCTGCCTACAAACAATACCCCCATTATCAGGCCCCTGCAGCTCCCCAACAGGGCCAGCAGGCCAAGGGACGGGGTAACGGGTCCCGTAGGCAGCAAGCCCCCAAGCCTGCACCACCAGCCCCTGCTCAGCAGGGTGGGGGCTTTTGACTCACTAAGCATAGCCTCTCCCCCCCCGCTGGTTCCTCCCAGCACCGGAGGCCGGCTGGTTCACTTCGCCCACAGGTGGTCCAGCATCACCGCAGATGCCTGGGTGCTTCAAGTCGTGCGAGAAGGCTATCTTCTCCACTTCCATCAGGTCCCTCCCTCCTATTTTCCGGGAGAACCTCCGCGACCCCCTCTGCACAGGGAGTTGCTCCTTCAGGAGTTAGCAGGTCTTCTGCAGGAACAGGCGGTGGAACCGGTGCCACACCACCTGAGAGGTCAAGGCTTTTATTCCAGGTATTTTCTGATACCAAAGAGAACAGGGGGCCTCAGACCCATCCTGGACTTGCGCAACCTCAACAAGTTCCTTGTGCGGGAGAAGTTCAAAATGCTTACCCTTGGAATCCTTCTGCCCTACCTCCAGCAGGGAGATTGGCTATGCTCCTTGGATCTAAAGGATGCCTACACGCACATCCTCATCCACCCGAGCCACCGACAATACCTAAGGTTTGTGGTGGCAGGAAATCATTACCAGTACAGAGTACTGCCCTTTGGCCTGTCCTCCGCACCGCGAGTCTTCACAAAATGTCTCGCGGTGGTGGCGGCCCATCTCCGGCTTCACGGCCTCTATGTCTTTCCGTACCTCGACGACTGGCTCATCAGAGCAGCGTCCGCTCGGGAGGTCACCAACGCCACGCGCCGCACGGTGACTCTTCTGCAGCACTTGGGCTTTGTTATAAACTTCGCAAAGTCCACTTTGCTCCCCTCACAGGATCTCGAGTTCATCGGCGCAAGGCTGCACACTCCTCAGGCACGAGCGTACCTACCGCTCGACAGGGCTCAACGGCTCATGGACCTAGCCGACCGTTTTCGCAGCCAGCCCCTGGTCTCCGCCAGGCGCTTCCTGAGACTACTCGGCCATATGGCTTCCACCGTCCATGTGACCCCCAATGCCCGCCTAAATATGCGGTCTGCTCAATGGTGTCTCCGCCAGCAGTGGCGCCAAGCCACAGGCGGCCTAGCAGACCTAGTGCGCGTCTCCGAGCCGCTGATCTCGTCTCTCCGGTGGTGGCTCCGGCAGCCGAACCTCGTGTTCGGAATGCCTTTCCAGTCACCTCAGCCGACCCGGGTGCTGACCACCGATGCATCCCTCCTGGGCTGGGGAGCACATTGCCAAGAGGCACGTACTCAGGGCCTCTGGACCCCGTGGGAGTCTGCTCAGCAGATCAACTTCCTGGAGCTCAGGGCGATCCGCCTAGCTCTCAAGGCCTTCTCCCACCTGACTTCCCACCAGTCCGTCCTTGTCCAGACGGACAATCAAGTTGCCATGTTCTACGTGAACAAGCAGGGGGGCACGGGCTCCTTCCTCCTCTGCCGAGAGGCGCAGAAGCTCTGCTCTTGGGCCGTCAGTCACGGCATTCTCCTCAAGGCAGTTTATCTCCCGGGCCAAGAAAATTGCCTGGCGGACAAACTCAGCAGGGTCCTCCAGCCGCACGAGTGGCGTCTGGATCCCTTGGTAGTTCAGAAGCTCTTCCTCAAGTGGGGCCTCCCCACGGTGGATCTCTTTGCCAGTCCTCACAACCGGCAGCTTCCTCGCTTCTGCTCTCGTCAGCCACACCCCCTTCGGGTGGCGGCGGACGCTTTTCTGATCTCATGGTCGGGGAGCCTTCTGTACGCTTTCCCTCCCATCCCGCTAGTCTCTCGGACTCTTTTCAAGGTTCTCCGAGACAGAGCCTTCATGATCCTGGTGGCCCCTCACTGGCCCAGGCAGCCGTGGTTTCCGCTCCTACTGCAACTGGCGGTGGAGGATCCAATCCCTCTGGGGGTACAACCGGATCTCCTCACTCAGGATCAGGGGTCCCTACTGCACCCCAACCTCAGGTCTCTCAACCTCATGGCCTGGCTGCTGAGAGGGTAGTCCTTGCTCCCCTTCTCCTGCCGGCGGAGGTGGAGGAGGTCGTCTTGGCTTCGCGACGGCCTTCTACCCGCAAATGCTACGCCCTTAAATGGCGTCGCTTTGCAGTCTGGTGTACCCAACAGTCTCAGGATCCCTTCTCCTGCCCGGTGTCGGTGATCTTGCAGTACTTGCTACACCTCTCTAATCTGGGACTTAAGTCCAACTCCGTCAAAGTTCACCTCAGTGCTCTTTCAGCACATCATGTGCCGGTGGACGGCAGACCTCTTTCCAGCGACCCTCTTGTAGCGAGGTTTCTCCGAGGTCGTCTTCTACTTAAACCACCTCTGCGCCCGCCAGCGCCTGACTGGGACCTGAATGTGGTTTTGCAGCGGATCACCTGTCCGCCTTTTGAACCTATGGCTACCTGTTCTCTCCGTTTTCTGTCTTGGAAAACACTGTTCTTGATAGCCCTCACTTCCGCTAGACGCGTAAGTGAATTGCAGGCCCTCGTGTCTGATCCCCCTTACACTAGGTTCTACAAGAATAGGGTAGTCCTACGGACTCACCCGAAATTTCTGCCTAAAGTGGTCTCCCCCTTTCACATCAATCAGGAGGTGGTACTTCCAACCTTCTTTCCCAGACCACACTCCAGCCGAGCTGAAACGGTCCTCCATACCCTGGACTGTAGAAGGGCTTTGAACTTCTACCTTGACCGTACGCGGGAGCACCGTAAAGCTGCTCAGCTTTTTGTGTCTTTTGACCCCAATAAATTGGGGCTCCCGGTCTCCAAGCGTACTCTGTCCATCTGGGTTGCGGACTGTATCTCTTGGGCTTATGGGGCAGCCGGACTCTCCTTAGAAAGTCGAGTCACGGCTCATTGCGTTCGGGCAAAGGCCACGTCAGTGGCTTACCTCCGCTCTGTTCCGCTGGCAGACATCTGCCGGGCCGCTACTTGGTCTTCGAGCCAGACTTTTGCGGTCCATTACTGTCTCGAGAGGGAGTCCCGTAGGGACAGTGCTTTCGGACAGGCAGTCCTCCGTAATCTCTTTGAGGTCTGAGCAACTCCTACCCTCCATCCCGGATGTGGGCTACCGGTGGGTGATAATTCAGCGAAGATTCTATCCTTCTGTGCTGCTGAGCTAGAGGGAGTCCCATAAGTGAGGACTGACTTCCTGCTTGGTCCTGGAGAAAGCGTAGTTACTCACCTGTAACAGGTGTTCTCCAGGAGCAGCAGGAATCAGTCCTCACTACCCTCCCTCCTCCCCTTGGAGTTGCAATCGTCTGCTTATGTTCTTTTTGCAAATTTTTATGCTGTCTTTTTTAGCTATGTCATCTGACTGGCTAAGATGGCACCTTCGGGCGGGAAGACGACCGCGCATGCGCGCTGCAATTCCCAAAGGCTTTCTCTGAAAGCTGGGGAAAATTGCTCCGCGAGGGCTCCGTCGGCGCCGACGTCACCCATAAGTGAGGACTGATTCCTGCTGCTCCTGGAGAACACCTGTTACAGGTGAGTAACTACGCTTTCCCTTCTTTCCCACAGCTGTTAAAGTTGAGCCCACCAGAACTGAGGGTAAATGAGGCATTTCCTGTCTCAACAGGTTCAACTTTAACAGAGCCATGGGAAAGAAGGGAAACGCTGTTCCTTTTTGCGGCTCTGCAAAGGTGAGCCAGGGCGCCGGTCAGGCAACTGCAGGGCTCTTCGGGGGGGGGGGGGGGGTGCACAGGGTGGTTGCTTCTGTTGCTGCCCAGAAGCAGCAGCAGCCTGTCCAGCCCTTTTTTTGTTGTTTAAATTTTGAAGTCTGAGTGAGGCAGCCTTTCTTGGAGGCATTTTTGCCACCCCCAAAAGTTGCTGCCTGAGGCGACCGCCTCACTCAGTCTCATTATAGAGCCGCCCCTGTTGGTTGATCAGAGCAAAATCCAAGAGCAAAAAACGCCTTCACTACCCAGCAACTGATGGAATTCCTCTGGAGCCTGGGCTAGATTGTCACTTTGGCAAAGAGCAAGCTCAACCCGGTGCAGGATCTAGTCTTATCTGGGAGTCCGCTTTGACAACAAGTTGGGCCTTGTTTCCCTCCCAGAAGAGAGGGTGCAGAAAATTCAAGCTCATATAGTCTTTCCTTGGCATGATAGTATCATACCAAAGGTGCCATCTTCAGCTCCAGGACTCCATGGCAGTGGCCTTGGAGCTGGTGCCCTGAGCATGGGTTCACATGCATCCTCTTCAGCAGGCTCTGTGCTCTCATTGATCCCTGCAGTTACACTCACTTTCAAAGAAGCTGGTCTTCCCACTGGTCGCCAGACAGAATCTTTTCTGATGGCTGCAACCTGAGTACCTTGAAGCAGGAATGCTGCTGGAACCGCAGAACTGGATTTTGGTGACTGATGCCAGTCTCACTGGGTGGGGAGCGCATTGAGAGTCACTGGTGACACAAGGACTCTAGTTCCAGGAGGAAAGCACACGGTCCATCAGTTACTTGGAAATGAGGGCAGTCTTTTCTAGTTCTACAAACCTTTCTCCCTTTGATTAATCAGAGAGCGGTCAGGCAGTGTGACGTTGGCGGAAGAGATGCGTCCTCTATTGCTGTGGCCAGAAGAGAACCTAGAGGTTCTTTCGGCAGCTCACATGGCTGACAAGATGAATGTTCAAGACCTTTAAAGGAAAAGAAGGGACTTTAGTATTTGATATGGAAGGGCAGACTAGATAGGCCATGTGGTCTCTTTTCTGCTGTCATGTTTCTCTGTTTTCAAGCAGATTTTCTTAGACGGCATCGCCTAGTCCTGGGAGTATGGAAACTAAACCCGGCAGTGTTTCATGAGATCACTTGCTGGTGAGGTGTGCTGGTCATGGATCTCATGGCCTCCGTCTCCAATGATGAGGCAACAGGTTCTTCAGCAGATGTTGGGAGCTCATGTCAGAGGACTCTTGTATGTGTTTCTTCCGTGGCCCCTAATAGGATGTCTTCATCAAAGCATAGAGGGCCATCCCGGAAAGGTGGTTCTTATTGTCCCAGACTGGTCCCAAAGAAGCTTTTGATAACCAGTTCCTGGTGTTTCCCAAACAGAATCAATCAGCTCTTGCAAGGGCTGATTCTGATGCCTCAAGTGGATCAATTCTTGCTTACAGCCTGTCTCTTGAAAACGCATGGCTGAAGCTGAAGGGCTATTCAGCAACAGTAGATATTCTCTTGAAAGCCCGTAAGCATTCAATGTTCTTGGCTTATGTCAGAGTGTGGAAAGTGTTTCAGAGCTGGTGTGGGGACAATGGGCTCTGGGTTTTTTCGTTCTCTCTTCTGGATATTTTGGCCGTCTTGCAGGCTGTGCTGGGCAAAGGGTTGGTCTTAAATTCCCTCAGAGTCCAGGTGGTAGCTCTGGTGTTACTGTGGGTGCATGCAGGGGTTCCTGCTGGCATCTCACCTCGATGTGGTCCGGGTTCTCAGAACAGTAAAGCAAGTGTGGCCACCCTGGTATACTATTGTTCCTGTGTGGGACCTCAGTCTGGTGCTATCGACTCTTAGTTGTCTTTTGAGCCTCTCTCCAGAGCTTCCTTGAAAGACCTTACCTTGAAGGTGGTTTTTTTTTCTTTGTGGTAATCTGTTTGGCACATTGAATTTCAGAGCTTCAGGCTCTAACGAAAAAGTGGTATTGAGACCGGTTCTGTCCTTTTTACTGAAGATAATGTTGTGTTTTCATCTCAATCATGCCTTGACCTACCAAGTTTTTAATGATTTGTAGGATATGTAGGAGGATTGGCAGCAGCACTGTCTGGACCTGCACAGGATCTTGCGTCTGTATCTTAAGAGAATGGAGTCCTTCCGAAAGTCCGATTTATCTTTGTTTTGTTTGGGGGGGGGGGGCTCGCAAGGGTGAAGTAGCTTCCAAGGCTTCCATTGCCCAGTGGGCCAAGGAGGCAATCACTTCTGCCTATGTGCTAAAGAATAGCCCAGTCCCGGCTGCTCTGAAGGCACATTTGACTAGATCTCAATCGGGCCCCCTGGGTGGAGTTTAGGCTAGCTTCGCTAGCTGGCATTTGCTGGGTGGCCACTTGCTATTCCTTGCATACCTTTACATGTTGTTACCGTCTGGATTTGCAAGCCTCGAATGATGCGCATTTTGGGGCTTCGATACTCCAGGCCACACTTGTGGGTTCCTCCCAAGATTAGTTATTGCTTTTGTACATCCCACTTGTACTGGACTGCACTGGAGGGACGATAAGGAAGGCAAAATTAGACCTTACCTGCTAATTCTTTCCTTGAGTCCATCCAGTTCAGTCCAGTCCTGGCCCGCGCCCCCCCCCCCCCCCCCCCTCATGGGTAATGATGTTCTGTATTTTGATTCCTAGGAGAACTGGACAAGTCCGGCTGTTTTGTCCCGGGAGGGCTTCCTGAAGGAGAACATCACTATACACTGGGGAGTCCTCTTAAAAGGTTTTATTTTCTTTATGGCAAGTATGACATTTATTTATTTATTTTATTTATTTAAAAGTATTTCTAAACCGTCTTATCCTAAAAATCAAGGCGGTGTCACAATCAAAACAATCAGATGAAGTGCTGGGGGGGTCATGCAGTGTGGGGGGAGTAGAGGGCGGGGGGGTGGGATCATGCAGGAGGAATAGTGTGAGGGGGCAGTGGTGTGAAGTGTGTGTGAGGAAGGGGATTCTAGATTAGGGTGAGCTATGTACAGTGTGCGCTATAATACAGCATGTTCTATAATACAAGGTACTTCTTTTCACCTTGTAACTAGTTCTCATAGTTTTCTTTTCTGCAGCATTAGTTTTTGCAGGGACTTAGTTTTTGCCCTCGGGTTTGTGTACTGGGAATGTTGCCCATATTTGTAACCTTACTATGCTGTCTTGGAGTCTGCTTTGTCAATAGGATACTGATCTCTGTAGCCTATTGAGGGAGCTCTTGTACTATGACATCAGAAATCTGACATGCTAATTTCCCAGCTGCTGGTGGAGGCTGATTACCCACTCATACTGGACTGGATGGACTCAAGGAAAGACAATTAGGTAAGATCTAATTTTGCCATAGGTACAATTTCACCGTAGTACAAAGACCCTTCTCATAAATTGAGTTCATCCTAGGACCTTCTTGCTTTTCCATCTTTTTTTGGAGGCTAGGCTTGGGAGTACTTAGAGGGCCTTCTTCAGTTGTTGCCCCTCATTTGTGGAATGCCCTGTCAGAGGTGGTGTGGCTGTGTCAGGATATTATGCATTTTTAAGAAAAGCTTGAGGATTTGGGTTTTAAATATTTTTTTGGCAGTTTGAATTTATTTTATTATAATTAGAATATATTTCTGTGTAAAATGTTATATTATGATAAGTTGATGTAGATTGCCTTGGACAATAATTTTTGTTGAAAAGGTTATATAAATAATTAAAACCCCTGACTGCCCTTCAGAATCTGTTTCATAGATACTCATGTACTTGATCCTTTCTACGGTTTTAGTCTTGAGTTATCTTCACATCTGTTTCTGAATTTTAAGGACAACAGAAGAAAGCAGAAGATTTTTTATCGTCAGCTGCAAGTCATTCGTTTCTTGATGGAATTCCTGGAGCAGGCAGAGACAACCCCCTGGACAGAAGGTTCTGTACAAGTGGCAGGTGCGTAAAAATGGCTTAATCTGAGCTTCAGCTTTTGTAGCTTCTAGCCCATCTGGACTTTAACTCATTTTTCAATCACTCTCTTGAATAACCTAGCCATAATAGTTGCATTTGTTTGGTTGAGTGGCCCAAATTGTGATCTTTGGAAACTAGCACAAGTACATTCTTAAGCTAACTGATAAGTGTTTATGATGTGTGCTAGGTAGAAATCACTCTTTCAGTAGCATCCCAAACTCTCATCAGCTCAAAGAGCAGGAGCCAGGTATGATTACCCTATAAAACAGTTTAGTTATGTACTAGATCTCTGCTGAATACTGTCCTAAAAGTGGGGAGTCTAAAGGTAGAACTTTCTTCCAGTTCTGTGGAGCAGAGGTCCCCAAAGTGTGTGTGGGGGGGTGTAGTTTGAAGTGTGTGTTTTTAAGAATGGCAACTTCCATATCGTCCTGCTAGACAAGTTGCGACAAATGTGTGTGTTCCCCTACCAGCAGATCGGTAGAGACATATAAATACATCCTCTTCTCAAGGAACAAGCAGGAAGTCCGTACTGACATATGGATGAGTATTAACAGAGCCCCGCGGAAGCCTCGCCCCAGCTTTCAAAGAAAGCCTTTGGGAGATGCCACCACACATGCATGGTCCCCTTCCTGCCCAAAGGTGCCATCTTACGCTCCCTTTTTTCTGCGGAGCCCTACAGACGTCGTCTTCCCCCGAAAAAAGTTGATTTTCTAGTGTACCAAAGTGCATTTCCTTCTCCAGTTAGCACCGGTCTCTTTCCCAATTCTGAGATCTATCGCCTCTGCTTCGAGTCTCGGAACCGTTTTTAGGGTGTTTCTCCCCCCCCCCCCCCGTGCAGTTTTGTGCCTTTTTCTGCCCGCTGGCTGCATCGAGGGTCTTCGACCTCGCAGGGTCCTTTTCGCCCCAATAGCCAGTGGATTCAAAAAGTGTGATCGGTGCATAAACATGTCCCTAACCGATACACACAACTGCTGCCTCTGGTGTCTAGGTGCTGACCATGATCCAGAGGTTTGCAGCCTGTGCAAAAATATGTCTGCTAAAACCATCCAAAGTCGTTGGCAGAAGAACGATATCTTTCACAAGTCAGATTTCAGTCCTGGTGCCCCCGGTAACCTCACACTCAAAGGCCCCACATGGATCCTCCGAGTCGCTAAAGCCTCCACAGTGCCCGATCGGGTCCACAGACACTCCGACAAGGGTTCTCCAGACCATACTGGGAGAAGAAGAAATCCTTGAGGACCTCATCCTGGGAATCAGGGACACATCGCAAGTCCCGTGCAAGGTCCCACAGTCCCCAGAGGGTATCTGAGGAACTGAAGTGGGAGCAGCTGGCAAAGGTGCCCAGAACAGATGCCGAGGACTCTGGTGATGGATCATGGACCCCGGAGGGAGGCCTGTCCCATCAGACTCCCCTCTCTTCACTGACACCAGATCCGGTCACCCCGGGATCTGCGTCTAAGGCTGCAACTCCCGAGTGGGAAGCCAGGATGATGGCATTGGAACGCAGTGTTACTGCCTTCCTTGTCATGCAGCAAGCATTGATGCCTGGCTCTGCTGATGCTTGCGCAGAGACCACAGGGACCCTCTAGGGCAAGGACTCCCTGGGCTTCGAGCCTATCCTCGGCGAGGCTCTCGATCCCATGCCCTGTCCTCGGGAGCAAGGTTCTCCCTGGCAAGCGCTAGTGGCTTCGGCCAAACAGCCATGGGTCACCGAAGACCCAATCCAAGCTCGACTCACCAGGAGCTGTCTGGTCTCGAGTCCTCGATGGACTACTTGGACTGGGAGTCGGAGGATGAGGCTTTGTCTGAGTCACATAAACACCGCGATCTACCCTGGGATCCGGTGCCCTCCCAAGGATGCCTCATTCCTCTAGTTGTCCGGGACATGGTGAAGGCCTTGTTTCTCACTACGGAGTCAAAGGCGGACCCTCGCACAGAGGAACTTGAAATCCTCCAGTATGAGGCTCCACCTAAGGAGGCTCTGACGGTCTCCATCCCTGCCATCCTCTGGCGACGAGACCTGCAGATGTGGGTGACACCGGTGTCGGTGCTGATAGTTAGCCGACGCCTGGACACCATGTAAGAGTCCAGCAGGGCCCCAACTTCTGGAAGGCGCAGCTTTCTCACACCTTTATAGTGGTGGATTTGACCATGCGCCAGCAGAAAAGTCCAAAGACTTGCTCTTCCGTGCCCCTGGGCAGGGAGTCCTGTGCCCTTGATGCCCTCAGATGCAAGGGCTACCAGGACTCAATGCTGATTTGCTGAATACAAGCATATCAGTTGTATATCAGCATGTATCTCCGAGACCTAGCAAAAGAACTTGCAGGTTTCTCGGTGGCTCTCAGTGGAGATCACCCCCAGTAATTCCAAACCCCCACGAAGTGTGTTTGGGAAGTGCTTACAGTACATGTCTCGAGCCACCTATGTCAACTCTGAGTCGAACGTGAGGGTGGCCGCTGTAGGCATCGGACCTCGAGCAGTGGGTACAGGAGAAATTCCTTGACATCCCCTGTCTCTGTGAAAACCTCTTCGGCAAACCGATGGAGGACAACACAGCCGAGATAGAGACAGAGTACGTTGCACAAACTCGGCTCTCCAGGAAGACCTTCACTCTTCTCAAGAAGAAACTGTCATGAAAGAGCCTCCTTTTCACAGAAAAGGCCAGCCTTACCGGGGCTATCCCCAATACTAGACCTCCCAGACCCCGCAGCAGGGTCAACAGGGCAAAGAACTGGGCCAAAGCCAATGTAAGCCTAAGAGTTCTAAGCCCCAAACACTGGCTCCTGCCCAGACTGGGTTGGGATTTTGAGTCCTTGAGCATAGCCTCTCCTCCTGGAGGGGAGCAGCTGCCAACAGGGGGGTGTCTGATCAACTTTGCCAATTAGTGGCCAGCTAATTCCTCCTTCCTCCTGGACAGGGCGGATCGCCTCAGGGTCCTGGCCACCAAGGTACAGCGCTATCACTTTGTCGGCATGGTCCATGCTCCGCCTACTAGACCACATGGCATCCAGTCTGTGTGGTTCCCAACATTCACCTCCACATACGGGCAGCTCAGTGGTGTCTCCGCTCGCAGTGAACACAAGCCACAGGCAATGTTCCCTCTAATTTTCTATAGGCTGTGTGCGCATAAAATATCAGCTGTGCAGCTTTTGAAGGAAGGTTAAATTTTTGTGCGCCACATAACGACACTCGGAGTTATATACTTTAAAATTTGACTACACGTCAGAATACAGTATGTACACCACATTGATTTTAATCAAATTAAATGAAAATAGATGATTACTAAATGAAGCGGAAATTTTCTAGTAATTACAATCACAACTTTTAAATTTTAAGACGTCTTTGTTTTCTATCAGAATCAGAACCGTAATTTTTGTGCGCTCTGTTGTAAAGTATGTACGCTTGCTCGGCGAAGTGTGTGTGTGCGCGCACACGTGCACAGCTTAGAGGGAACAGTGGCCACAGGCAAGCACCAGGACAGGGTCTCTGTGTCCCATCAACTAGAAGAATCACTAAACTGATGGCAGGACATATAGCACCTGCAAGAGGCCTTGCCCTTCCAGTCTCCAAATCACCAGAGGGTCCTTATCACGGACGCGTCCCTACTGGGCTAAGGTGCCCACTGTGAGGAACTGCGCACGCAGGGTAACTGGTCCAGGGCGGAGAGCCAGCAGCAGATCAACCTGATGGAACTCAAGGCCATTTTTTCTGACAATCAAAGCCTTCCACCACCGCCTGTGGAACCAGTCGGTGCTAGTCCAAACCGACAATCATGTTGCAATATTCTACTTGAACAAGCAGGGTGGGGGGGGGGGGGGGTACAGGGTCTCGGTGCCTCTGCCAGGAGACAGTAGCCCTCTACTCGTATGCGATCGGTCAGAGAATGCTCCTCAGGGTGGTCTACCTGCTGGGCCATAACAGTGCCCTAGCAGACAGGCTGAGCAGAGTCCTCCAGCTGCACAAATGGCGACTAGACCCTAGGGTGGTGCAGCAGCTAGTCAGACTCTGGTAACCCCAAGTCTGGACCTCTTCACCAGCCTGACCTATGCTCATCTTCCCCGCTTCTGCTGTCCCCAACCACATGCGTCCCGGATAGCAGTGGATGCCGCCTTCATCTTGTGGTCAGAGGGTCTTCTGTATGCTTTCCCTCCCACAACACTAATTGCCCGGACCCTCTTCAAGGTCCTGAGAGACAAGACTGCCATGATCCTGGTGGTCCCATGATAGCCCAGGCAGACTTGGTTTCCCCTGTTCCGCCTCTTGATGGAGCTCCCAGCCCCTCTGGGGAAGCCCTGGTGCTACTGACCCAGGAGGAGGGCTCCCTCCTTCACCCCATCCTGGGGTCCCTGTTGCTAACAGCATGGCTGCTGAATGGGGTAGCCTTAGCACCCTTCAGCCTTCTAAGGGAGGTAGAGGAAGTCGTCCTGGCCTTTCGTAAAAACGCCATGAGACGCGCCTACGCCTTCAAGTGCCGTAAATTCTCAGTTTGGTGTGTGGAGCAATGGGTCGACCAGTTCTCTTGCCAGATGCACACAGTGCTGCTGTACTTGCTTCACCTTTCGCAAACCAGATTCAAGCTCATCTTTGTCAGAGTGCACCTTGAGTAAGTTCTCGGGCTACCATCATTCCATAGAGAGCAAACCTCTCTCTGCGCAGACCCTCATTACCTGATTTATGTGGGGCCTTCTGCTCTCTAAGTCTCCTATCTGCCCTCCCCTGGCCGAATGGGACATCAGCCTGGTTCTGACACTGCTCACCAAGCCATTCTTTGAACCTCTGGCTACCTGCCATTTGTGTTAACTCTCCTGGAAGGTCGTCTTCCTGGTGGTACTCACCTTCGCCTGCAGAGTGTGATAAGGAAGCTTATCATAGCTCAGGAAGGAGCTATAGAAAAGGTGAAGTGACTCTGAACAAGCAACCTGTCAGTTCTGGTAGAAATAAGAAAACAGAATTTTCCCATAAAAGACTACCAGTCCCAGAATGCACCAGGTTTCCAACAGCCATTGGAGGAGCTGAAGTGGGGAAACGTGTGTTCAATCAGGAGCACTCATGAGGGTTATGAGGTAATCCCTAAGCACTCATCTCAAAGGGCAGGGCCTGATTCAGCACAGCTGCGCTGTGTTAGGGGGGAGCACTCATCTAGGCAGAATAAGAGTAGAGTTTGTTCTACAGATGACCATCTTCATGATCACCTTGGATATCCAGAGAATTGTCCTCAGTATCCTGAGAATCAGCTTGAGTTTGATCATCAGTTTCATCTGAAGGATCATCAGAAGCAGAAGCCAAACCGGATGGACAGAGAGGGAAAGACACCCTTTGGAAGAAGGAAGAGAAGCCTTTGAGAGGTCTAGAAGAGTCCAAAGCAGTACGTATACTGGGAGGTATTCCAAGGGCCAGCATACACCATTGGACTGGGAAAAGCCAGAGGAATGGTGCTGCAGAGCTAGGAATCACCAGAGGCTACCTGTGAGGGAGACGGCTGCACGTGGAAGGGACCCTAAGACCTGTGCCAGAAGGTATGTGAAGAGAGATCCAGTGTCCAGGGATCTGGATTGGAAGGCTGGACATAAGAACTGGACTACATACTGGCCAGGCTATATAGAGAGGAACTCTAGCAGCAATGGAAGCTCAGGTATGAACACTGATCTATGCCCTAGCTATAACCTTGAAAGACAGCAGGGAAACAAGTATTCTCCTGAAAATGCTCCATTGAGAGATTCATCTGTGCCAATCCATGATATTGAACCCATGCTTGTTGAACAAGGGGGAATAATAGCAGATGAGGATCCTGTTTATATGGACTACTCTCTATCTAAACTCCGTTGGTAACTTTCTGTTATAAAGTACAGCAACCATCACAAAGAAATACAAATTTGTTCTTTAATCTACTCAGAAAAGCTCCTGAAGCAGGATTTGACCCACACAGTAGAAAGCAAGCCAGCTAAAGGGGTTTCAGCTGGATAACTGCTAGCAATTAAGCCGTACCTAATTGCTTGTGAGCTAGGAAGAGAATCACTTCTGAACCTATGTGGGAAGTAATCAGAAGTTAATCTGAAAAGAACAGTTTGTTTCTTGCTTTGTGGCTTTTCATTTGTTGTTTTCCTGATTTTGACTTTGTTTTTCCAAGTTAACACTGAAAGCAAGTTACCTGATTTTATGTGCTACCAAGCATATCTGTGTTGGGAGAAATAACCCCATAAATAAATATCTTATTGGCTTTACCCAAGAGCACAACTAAATTATTGTCAGCAGCTGTGTCTGGTGTGAATGAACTACATTGCCCACAATACCTTGCAAATCATATAGAAATATGCACTTGTCAAGAGTGTGAAGATTCTCACCCAGGCAGCCGTCTGACAAGAGTCGGCGAGCTTCAGGCCTTGGTGGCTGAGCCATCTTACACCAGGTTCTAGAAAAATAAGGTCATGCTTCACACCCACCCTAAATTTCTTCCGAAGTTGGTATCTGTCTTCCACCTCAACCCAGAGGTGGTGCTTTCCACCTTTCCATGGCCCCATGCAGACAAGGCAGCAGCCATTCTCTGGGAACAAGCAGGAAGTCGATCCTCACATATGGGTGATGTCGGCGCCAACGGAGTCTGCGCTGAGCAAATCCCCCAGCTTTCAAAGAAAATCTTTGGGATTGCTACCACACATGCGTGGTCCCCTTCCCGCTCAAGGGTGCCATCTTGCTCAGTCTTTTTTTTTTTTTTTTTTTTACGCAGAGCCCACCAGATGTCATCTTTTTTTTTTCTCCAGGACCAAGCAGGAAATCAGTCCTCACATATGGGTGTCATCGGCGCCGATAAAGCCCCAGCGGAGCATTTCCCCAGCTTTCTATGAAAGCCTTTGGGAATGCAGGCATGCATGCGCGGTTCCCTTCCCGCTTAAAGGTGCCATCTTACCTCAGTCTCTTTTTTTCCGAGAAGCCCACCGGATGTGTGTCCTGTCATCCCGGATAAAAGTTGATTTTTTTTCGGCGATACTCGCTATTTTTTTCTCCCGGTTCGACGCCGGTTCCCCTCCCGCCAGGTTCGGTACACCGGTATCGAACCCGATTCTTCTTTTTCGGTTTTTACCCTTCGTGGTTGGCGTTCGCGCCCTTTTTTCATTTTTCCCTGGAAGGCCAGTCCTTTGACCTCGCGTGGACTCTTTTTTTCCCTGATGGCTTCCAGCGGTTTCAAGAAGTGTGATCGGTGTAAGAAATGTCTCACCGACACACGTGACTGCTGCCTTCGGTGCCTCGGTCCTGATCACAACCCTCCGTCGTGTGGACCATGTGGGAAGATGTCTTCCAAGGCACTTCGCAGTCGCCAGCAGCAGAAAGAAAGGCTTTTCTCGGACTCGGCCTCCGGCCGGGCCCAGACCTCGTCTGAGGCCTCGACATCTCGGGACTCGGATCCCGAGCGCCGTTGAAGCTCCTCGAACAGGGGGTCCCCCAACCGGGAACGCAAGAGGAAGAAGCGGCTCGCGAGGGCGTCGTCGGAGGAGGTCCCTGGCTCCTCGAGGGCCAGGTCTAAGACCCCCGACCGTCGCCCGTGGACCAAGAGAAGCCTGCCAAAGTAATTTGCATGGAGCCGGAGTCTGCTGGTCACATAAGCCCCGTAGTCCTCGAGGACTCTCCTCCCAGAGAGCAGACGTCGGGCCCGGCACCACCGGGGCCCGAGTCGGTGGCTGCTGCGTCTCCCGAGCTGAGTCTCAGGATGACAGCCTTGGAGAGCAGATTGTCTGCCTTCATGGAGCAGCAGCGGGCACTGATGGCCAGCCTGTCTGGCGCATTTACCCCGACCACTGGGATATCGACTTCGAAGTCGACCCTGAAGACCGAGACGATACTTGAGTCCATCATGGCTCGAAGTCGACCTTGGTCACGGTCTCCCTCGACCTCCCGCTCGGGACCGAGGGCATCAACGTCGGTGCCTCCGGCATTGGGGCGGGTGCTCCAGGGCCCCGCGGGGTCAGACCCTGACTCCTCGTCGGACGAGTCCGCCTGGGAGACGGAGGATGAGGAGTCCCCCGATACGTTCAAGACTTGGTGCGTCCCGTCGGACTCACTGCAGTCTGAGCCCCGGAGTAGATCCCCTCCGGAGGATACTCTGTTCTCGGAGTTCGTCCGGGATATGGCCACTGTCTTGGCTATTCCGGCGGACCCCGAGGAGGAGCCTCGAGCTGAAGAGCTCGAAGCACTGCAGTATGACTCTCCTCCGAAGGAGGCCTTTACTGTCCTGGTTCCTCCGATGCTGGAACGGCTCCTCTTCCGGATGTGGGAGGCACTGGCCTCGGCGCCTGTTTTAAGCAAGCGAGTCGACTCGATCTATCGACTCAGGAAGAGCCCTGGCTTTCAGAAGGCACAGCTACCACACCATTCCATGGTTGTGGAATCGGCCATGCATCGTCTGAAGAGCCAGAAGATGCACTCCGTGGTGCCCCTCGACAGGGAGGCCCGGAACCTCGAAGGCATCTGTAGAAAGTGCTTCCAGGGCTCGATGCTTGCTTGCCGTGTCCAGTCTTACCAGCTGTACATGGGCATGTACTTGCGGGACCTGGGCAAGGAGTTGGCCGGGTTCTCTGCTGGACTCTCCGGGGATCCCTTGCAGAGATTCAAGTCCTTGTCCTCGGGGATTCGGGACTGCTCGAAGTTCATGTCCCGTGCCGCCTACGATGGCTTCGAGGCTTCGGTCAGAGTTGCGGCAGCCGGCATCGCGGCTCGACGCCAGGCATGGCTGCAGTCATCGGACCTCGAGCCATGGGTTCAGGACAAGTTGGTCGATGTCCCTTGCCGAGGTGAAAACCTTTTTGCAAGCCCATGACCGAGAAGGCCGCCCAGCTCGAAACAGAGCACCTTACACGGACAAGGCTGTCTAGGAAGACCTCTGCCCCTTCTCATAAGAAGAAGGGCTCGGGTAAAAAGCCCTTTTACCCGAGGAAGGGCACTGCCTACAAACAGTACCCTCAATATCAGGCTGCCCAAGCTGCACCCCAGGGTCAGCAAGCCAAGGGGCAGGGTAATGGGCCCCGTAGGCAGAGGACCCCCAAGCCTCCGGCCCCTGCTCCCACTCAGCAGGGTGGGGGTTTTTGACTCCTTGAGCGTAGCCTCTCCGTCCCTGCTATCCCAATCCTGCACAGGAGGTCGCCTCGCCCTATTTGCCCACCAGTGGCCCCTCATTACCGGGGACAGTTGGGTGTTGAACATAGTCCACAAGGGCTATGCACTACATTTTCACCAACTGCCTCCACCATACTTTCCAGGGGAGCCCCTGAGGCCTTCCCTGCACACAGACCACCTCCTTCAGGAACTTCAAGGTCTGTTGGTGGACAGGGCGGTGGAGCCTGTGCTTCCCCACTTGCAAGGTCACGGATTCTACTCCAGGTATTTCCTGGTGCCCAATAGAACTGGGGGCCTTCGCCCAATTCTGGACCTCGGGAACCTCAACAAGTTCCTAGAGAAAGAAAAGTTCAAGATGCTTACCCTTGGGACACTTCTGCCCTACCTCCAGCAGGGAGATTGGCTATGCTCCTTAGATCTAACGGATGCGTACACTCACATCCTCATTCATCCAGACCACAGACAGTACCTCAGGTTCCTTGTGGGAGGAAACCATTATCAGTACAGAGTGCTGCCTTTTTGCCTCACCTCCGCTCCCAGGGTCTTTACCAAATGCCTGGCAGTAGTTGCGGCCTACCTGCGAACACAGGGAATCTTTGTCTTCCCCTATCTGGACGACTGGCCACCCTCAGAACTATTGCTCTTCTTCAAATCCTAGGGTTTGTGATAAACTTCGCAAAGTCCACTTTGCTCCCCTCCCAGAACTTGGAGTTCATAGGAGCAAGGCTGGACACTCTCTCCTGGCAAAGGCTTTCTTGCCAGAAGACAGAGCACAAAGATCGATAACCCTGGCAAACCAGTTTCTCAACAGGTCATCAGTCTCCGCCAGACTCTGCCTGAGGCTTCTAGGCCACATGGCTTCGACAGTACATGTGACTCCCAATGCCAGGCTCCATATGAGACCTGCACAGTGGTGCCTTCGGACTCAGTGGTCACAGGCCACAGGCAGCCTCAGGGACAGGATAAGGGTTTCCAGACACTTTCTGAACTCCCTCAGTTGGTGGCTGCACCCACCCAATCTACTAAAAGGCGTGCCTTTTTAGATTCCTGGGTACACGGTGGTACTGACCGACGCCTCCCTGCAGGGCTGGGGAGCTCATTGTCTAGATAAGTCCACCCAGGGCCTGTGGTCTCCTTGGGAGGCGGCTCAGCAGATCAGTCTACTGGAACTCAGGGCTATTCGCCTAGCTCTCAAAGCTTTCTCTCCTGCCCTGGCTCATCAATCTGTCCTGGTTCAGACAGACAACCAGGTGGCCATGTTTTATGTGAACAAACAGGGCGGGACTGGATCCAGACTCCTCTGTCGGGAGGCTCAGGACCTCTGTTCTTTTTCCCTCAAGCACAACGTGCTCCTCAAGGCTGTGTACCTTCCAGGCCAGGAGAACTACCTGGCCGACAGGTTGAGCAGGATTCTGCAGCCCCACGAGTGGCAACTGCATCCCTTGGTGGTTCAGCAGATCTTCCTGAAATGGGGTCTCCCTTGGATAGATCTGTTTGCCAATCCACTGAACAACCAACTGCCAAAGTTCTGCTCCAGGCAACCGCATCCTCTCTGGATAGCAGCAGATGCTTTTCTGATTCCATGGTCTCAGGGCCTCCTGTATGTGTTTCCTCCCACGCCCTTGGTGGCCCGAACTCTTTTCAAGATTCTTCAGGACAAGGCCTCGGTCCTGCTGGTGGCTCCCAGGTGGCCGAGACAACCTTGGTTTCCACTTCTGCTTCAGCTGGCAGTGGATCCCCCTCTGCCTCTGGGGTTGCAACCCGACCTCCTCTCTCAGGATCAGGGTTCCCTTCTGCACCCCAATCCCAAAGCTCTCAGTTTGATGGCCTGGAGGCTGCAAGGGTAGTTTTGGCTCCCTGGGGCCTACCTCAGGAAGTTGAGGAGGTTCTCCTAGCCTCTAGGAAACAGTCCACTAGGAAAACCTATGCTCTCAAATGGAAAAGGTTTTCTGTGTGGTGTCAGTTACGTACAGAGGATCCTTTCTCCTGTATTGTACCAGTAGTGCTTCAGTACTTACTGCACTTGTCCAATCAGGGACTCAAGTCCAATTCTGTTTGGGTCCACCTCTCAGCTCTAGCAGCTCACCACTCACTGGTGGAAGGACATTCTCTGTCGGTTCACCCCTTGGTGTCCCGCTTTCTCAGGGGCTTGCTTTTGCTCAAGCCTCCAATCCGTCGTCCTGCCCCTGAGTGGGAGTTGAATGTGGTCTTGCAGCAACTGACTCGCCCACCTTTTGAGCCAATGGCTACTTGTCCACTACGCTTCCTATCCTGGAAGACACTCTTCCTGATAGCCCTTACCTCGGCTAGGCGAGTGAGTGAGCTTCAGGCCCTGGTCTGTGATAGACCTTACACCAGGATTTATAGGAACAGAGTAGTCCTTAGGACTCATCCAAAGTTCCTCCCAAAGGTTGTCTCCTCTTTCCACCTCAATCAGGAGGTGGTTCTTCCAACATTCTTCCCTAGGCCTCATGCAAGCCAGGCTGAAGCAGTCCTGCATACCCTGGACTGTAGGAGGGCCTTATCCTTCTACCTTGACCGTACGCAGGGGCATAGAAGGGCTACTCAGCTCTTCATTTCTTTTGACCCTAATAATTTGGGGTTGGCTGTGTCCAAGGGTACCTTGTCCATCTGGGTGGCTGACTGTATCACCTGGCTTACAAGGCGGCTGACCTTCCTTTGCAGGGTCTGGTTACGGCCCACCGTGTCAGGGCAATGGCTGCCTCAGTGGCTCATCTCCACTCTGTGCCCTTGGTAGACATCTGCAGGGCTGCAACTTGGTCTTCAAGCCAGACTTTTGCGGCCCATTACTGTCTGGAGAGGGAGTCCCGTAGGGACAATGCTTTTGGCGAAGCAGTACTCCGGAATCTCTTTGAGGTTTAGGCAACTCCTGCCCTCTGTTGGGCTACCGGTGGAGGTTGTGTCCTTGAAAAGCCTTTATTTGCTGCTGAGACTAGAGGGAGTTCTCTTGTTCAGCCTGGGTTCCTCGGTAGCCCAGAGCTTGTGAGTCACCCATATGTGAGGACTGACTCTTTCTGCTTGGTCCTGGAGAAGGAGTAGTTACTCACCTGTAACAGGTGTTCTCCAGGAGCAGCAGGAATCAGTCCTCACAACCCTCCCTCCTCCCCTTGGAATTGCAGTTGTACATAGTTTATTTTTCGTTTTTGTGTGCTGTTCTTAGCTATGTCATTTGACTGAGGTAAGATGGCACCTTTAAGCGGGAAGGGAACCGCGCATGCGTGCCTGCATTCCCAAAGGCTTTCATAGAAAGCTGGGGAAATGCTCCGCTGGGGCTTCATCGGCGCCGATGACACCCATATGTGAGGACTGATTCCTGCTGCTCCTGGAGAACACCTGTTACAGGTGAGTAACTACTCTTTTCCCCCGGAAAAAGTTGATTTTTTTTTAGTGTTTTACTCATCTCCAGTCTTGCACCGGTACCTTTCCCGCCCCGACCTCAGTGCCTCGGTATTGGGGTTGATTCTTTTTACTTACTTCCTTTTGGCGTCTTCGCACCCCTTTTCTCCACTGGCAGCCCGAAGGGTCTTCAACCTTGCTGGGGTTCTTTTTCCCCCCATGGCTACCAGTGGCTTCAAGAAGTGCGATTGGTGTGGTAAGATCATGTCCCTAACCGACACGCATGACTGCTGCCTCCAGTGCCTTGCTTGTCGTGGGTCCTTGAAGAGGGGTCTCCCTCAAGGGAACCGAGAGGAAGAAGAAGCCCTCGAAGGCGGCATCCTTGGATGGCTCTGATCGGCTGGGATCCTCCCTGGCACGGTTGCGGAACACCTGAACTCTGCTGAAGTCATCGGAGAGGGACTGACCGGCCAAGATCCCTTGGAAGGATCCCATGGCGGACCGGCCTCGGCAGGTAGCTAAAGTCCTCGTCGGGCCCAAGTCCCTTGGTGTTTGTGCCGAAGGCTGCAGAGCCACCGGGACTGGCGTCCAGGATGGCAGCCTTGGAGTGCAGTATGACTGCCTTCTTAGACCAGCAGCGGGCGCTGATGTCTGTCATGTTCGGTTCCTCTGCCCCGACCACCAGGCGTTAGACATTGAAGATGTCCTTGGAGGCCGAGCCGATCCTCGAGGCCATGCAGACCAGAGTAGATCCTCGGCCGAGGTCGCGCTCTGTCTCCCGTTTGTCAGGGCCGAGGTCATCACCACCGAGTCTCCCAGGTTCGGGTTGTACAGCGCCAGGGCCCCTGAGGCCCAAGGAACACCAATCCTCAGAGTATTCTGATTGGGATAGAGGACGAGGAGTCACCAAACACCCATCGGCACAGAGATGTCCCTTCCGATTCCCTGGTCTCTGAACCTCGGAGAAGGTCCCCACCGGAGGATATGTTCAAGGCCTTGGCCTTTCCTACCGAGTCAGAGGAGGATTCTCGGGCCGACTAGCTCGAGATCCTCCAATACGAGGCTCCTCCCTGGGAATTGCTCACGGTGCCCATTCCTCCCATCCTGGAGCGGCTTATGTTTCCGCGTGTGGGAGACACCAACATCTGGCGCTGGTGGTCAGCAAGCAGCTCGACTTGATGTATCGAGTCTGCCGGAGCTCTGGGTTTCAGAAGTCACAGCTGCCGCACAACTCAATGGTTGTGGAGTCGGCGATGCGTCGACTGAAGAGTCAGAAGACTCACTCCTGCTTCAGGGAGGCCTGCACCTTGGTTGCCCTCAGTGGAAAATGTTACCAGGGCTCGATGCTGAATTGCCGGATCGAGGCCTACCAGCTGTACATGGACATGTACCTGAGAGACCTGGCGAAGGAACTTGCCGGGTACTCAGCTGGTCTCTCCGAGGAACATTTGCAGCTCTTCAAGAGTCTGTCCAAAGCCGTCCATGAATGCTCCAAATTTTGTCTCGAGCGGCCTATGATGGTTTCGAGTCGGCAGCCTGGGTATCTGTGGAAGGCATCGGTGCACGCCGCTAAGCTTAGCTCCAGTCGTCCGATCTCAAGCAATGGGTACAGGACAAGTTGTTCGATGTCCTGTGTCAGGGGGAAAATCTCTTCGGCAAGCCCATGGCTGAAAAGGCCGCAGAGCTGGAGACAGAGTTCATGACGAGGACTAGGCTATCCAAGAAGACAACTGCGCCCCCCCCCCCCCCCAATGGAAGTGCTCGGGTAAAAAGCCCTTTTAAGCAAGGAAGTCCACTGCTTATTGAAACTACCCACCTTACCAGGCCTCCCAGGCTCCCCAGCAAGGGCAGCAGGCCAAGGGACAGGGGCATGGCCCGCGTAAGCAGAAGGCTCCCAAGCCTCCGGTTCCGACCCAGCCAGGAGGGAATTTGACTCCATCAGCATAGCTCCTCTCCCACACACTGATCAGCAGCCTACAGGGGGTCGCCTCACCCTTTATGCCCACAGGTGGGAAGCTATAACCACAGACTCCTGGGCATTAAAGGTGGTCAGGCTAGATATATCCACAAATACTTCCACCTCCGAGCCTTGCCACTTGATCTTGCCCACTTTCCTGGAAGCCCTCATCACCAGTTCTTTGGATCTGTATTCATGCAGGCATACTATCACATCTCGCACTTTATCTCTCCTCGGCCCCAATGCTCTATGTGCCCTGTCCACCTTAAGGCATAGTCCCTCCACCTCTATGTCTGCAGCCTTAATAGCAGCCCTGCAGAACTCCTCTGCCAGGGATACGTAGTTCACCGCTCCTTCGCTTTCAGGCAGGCCCCTGATCTGGATATTAGATCTTCTGAACCTGTTTTCGAGGTCATCTATTTTTTTGCCATAATTCCTCCTGCGCCTCATTCACAGAGTCCACGCGCTTCTTGTACAGGCCCCACCTGCTCTCTTGCTCCTCGATCCTATTTTCCACCTCATCCAGTCGGGTCCCCATGGATGCCATATCCACTTTCATCTCCTGGAGCCAGCCATGTACCTTTTTCTTCAGCGCACCCAGCTCCTGTTTCATGGAGGCAAACCGCTCCTTTAAATCCTCTTGCAGAGCTTGGATCTCCGTTGACATGTCCCCCATTGCTCCAGCCTTTGCGGTGGTTCTTTGTTCCTCATCGGCTGCCGCCATCTTGGCCACGTGTCTTTTTACCCCCGCCGGGCTTTTAAAGGAAAAAGCTTTCATGTCTATTGCGGACTTTCTTGCCGCCATCCGTGGCTCCCTATAGGCACACTTCTGTCCTCCTCTATCTGGAGGGGGGGGGAGCTCCCTTCGCTTCTTTTCCCTCCTCTGTAGGCTCATGTATTCCGTTCTGGGCCTGTAGACCCGCTCTACCTGCTCAGCACCAACAGCCCCGGGAGGGGGTCCGAAGACTCTTTTTACACTGTCCGCTGTGCGCTACTGCAATCCCCAGGTAGCCGGCCCCGATACCTTTACTGCGTGTGGCCTCGGGCCCGCTAGCTTCACTCTGCTTTACCACGTGCTCTCGGCTACCTCGTTCAGCACCAGATCCTCCACTGCGGCCCCTCTGTAGTTTGCACTTTGTCCGTGGAGCAGTCTTGCCTGCGGCACCACCTCCTCCTGCTCACACGGTGCTCCGCTTGCGGCTGCTGGCTCTGTCCCAGCTTTATTTCCTGCGCCGCAGATCGTCTCTCGGGGCCCACCTTGACCCGGTGCGCTTTACAACTGCTGCTCTGTGGGGGATCGTCTCACCGCTTTCCCTTCCATAAACAGTGGGGAATCGCCGGCACTATTTGCTCTTAATGGAGTTCCTTAATTTAACATTTATGGGGTTTTTTTCTGCTCTTTCGATGGGGTTGGTGGCAGAGCTCTATCAGCGCGCTGCCATTCTGTCTGCCGACGTCACAGGAAGTCCATCACGTGTCTCTTAAATTTTTATGGGCTTTCTTCCTTTTCACAGCAGGAGTTTGAAAGTGAAAGTAAAACCGGCATATAAAAACAGGAGCCTGGGCAATCCGAGTTGTCATAAGGAGATAGTCTGTGTTGCAATCGTTCTGCAGTCAGGAGAACTGACTTGAGAGCTTTCCCTTGCAGGCTTAAGTGTAGTTACTCACCTGTAACAGGTGATCTCCGGGAACAGCAGGAATTTAGTCTTCACATATGGGGTCTCGTCGGTACCAACGGAGCCTGCGCGGGAAAGTTCCCCAGCGTCCAATAGGAAAGCTTTTGGGAGCATCCCACAGCGCCTGCGTGCTGCCTTCCCGCCTTTCCAACTGTCCCTCTCCAGTTGAGTTTATAGCTGAGACAAAAGAGAGAGGGAGAGAGAGAGATAGATACAACTCCTAGGGGAGGTGGTCGGGTTGTGAAGACTAAATTCCTGCTGTTCCTGGAGATCACCTGTTACAGGTGAGTAACTACGCTATATCCAGGAACAAGCAGGAATGTAGTCTTCACATATGGGGACTCCCTAGCTGCAGATGCCAGGGAGATGGCCCCAGGAAGTTGTCAGCCCTTGCGAAAGGGCCCCACTTCCCCCTATGGATCTCTGGCATCTTACCAGGTACGGTGGGTAGGAGTTGATTAAGTCTGAAAAAGGTGTTGAAGAACAGCTTGGCCAAACAAGGCATCCCGGCGGGAGTCCTTGTCTAAGCAGTAGTGGGCTATGAAGGTATGTACCGAAGCCCAAGTAGCTGCTCGACAGATGTCGTCGATAGACACAGAGTGAAGGTGAGCCATTGAGGCTGCCATGGCTCTCACATTGTGAGCGGCGACATGGCCTTCAAGAGGAAGGTTCTTACTCTCATAGGCAAAGGATAGGCACTGTGCGATCCAGCTGGACAGTGTTCTTTTGGAAACTGGAAGTCCCAAATGACTAGGATCAAAAGCAACAAAGAGTTGAGAAGATTTTCTATGTTGCTGTGCCCTTTGCAAGTAAAAGGCCAAAGCTCTTTTACAGTCCAAGGTATGAAGGTTCCTTTCTGCACTGGAAGCATGAAGCCTCGAAAAGAATACAGGAAGGTAAACCACTTGGTTTAAATGGAAAGGCGAAACCACCTTTGACATAAAGTGTGGATGAGTCCTAAGAACTACCTTTATAATGGTGGAACCTTGTATAAGGAGGATCAGCCACTAACGCTTGCAATTCACTGATGCAACATACTGATGTGTGATTGCAATGAGGAAGATGACTTTCCAGGAATGGAATTGCAAAGATGTAGTGGCTAATGGTTCAAAGGGTGGTTTCATGAGCTGCCCGAGCACCAGATTTAAGTCCCATGCTACCGGTGGTGGCTTAATGGGAGGCTCTGTTAAAAGAAGGCCTCTCATAAATCTCGCTATGAGAGGATGAGAGGAAATAGGTTTCCACTTAGAGGCTTGTAAGAAGCTGCAATAGCACTGAGATGGACTCTTACTGAATTTGTCTTGAGACCTGCATTTGACAAATGAAGGAGATACTCCAGTATCGATTCCAGAGGTATCGCAAGAGGGTTAAGACCCTTCTGCGAGCACCATATGGTAAACCCTTTCCGCTTAAAGGCATACAAGCGTCTTGTGAAGGGTTTCCTAGAAGCATGAAGGATATCCTTTACCTGCTGGGAAAGGTTAAGACCGTGAAGTTCTAGGCTTTCAACAACCAGGCCCTGAGATGCAGACACTGGGGATTAGGATGTCACAGCATCCCATCCTCTTGGGAGAGAAGATCTGGAGAGGATCCCAACTCCAGAGGTGGATCTTGAGAGAGATGTAGGAGCAGAGGGTGCCACATCTGCCGTGGCCAACGTGTAGCTATGAGGGTCATATGGCCTCTGTTTCTCTGAAGCTTGAATAGGGTTTTGGGGATGAGGAGAATGGGTAGGAAGACTCATAGGAAGTCCTGACCCCAGTGAAGGAGGAAGGCGTCCCTTGCCTGACAACATCGAGCTGGAATTCTGGAACAGAACTGGGGAAGTTTGGCATTCAGTGGACTTGCAGAGAGGTCTATGTCCGGTGTTCCCCAAATCTGAAATATTTGGGCAACCTGGTCTGCATGGAGAGACCATTCGTGTGGAAGCAGAACTCGACAGAGTTTGTCTGCCCAAGAGTTTTGAATGCCTGGAAGATACACCGCACGGAGATGAATCTGATGATCGCTGGCGAGGGCCCATAGTCGCAAAGCTTAATTGCATAGAGACAGAGCCTGTTCCACCCTGCTTGTTCACATAGAATATGGCTACCTGATTGTCCATTTGAATTAGGACTGTCTTGTAGCTGAGCTGGGCATGAAATACTCAGAGCAAGGGAGATTGCTCTGAGCTCCAGGAGGTTGATGTGAAGACAGGCCTCCTGTGGAGTCCAGGTACCCTGGGTAGAGAGATCGTGCAGGTGGGCTCCCCATCCCACCTGTGAAGCATCTGTTAGGGTGGCTTGGGGTAGGGGTTGCTGGAAAGGAGACCCCACCAGAAGGTTTCTGGGTGATTGCCACCATTGAAGGGATGAAATAAGACGGTCTGACTTTATTTTGTCCGACAGGCAACCTGAGGCCTATGTCCACTGAGCGGATAAAGTCCACTGGGCTGCTCGCATATGGAGGCGAGCATAATGAACCACATGCACGGTGGATGCCATGTGGCCTAGCAGTTTTAGCATTTCCCGAGCAGTGAGACAAGGTTTGAGCTCTGCTTGGGATGCTAGTTGTACTATGCGAAGACAGTGGGGCTGCGGAAGGAAAGCCCTTGTCTGTCTGGTATCCAGATGAGCAAGATTGGATTTTGGGAGGTTTATGACCAGTCCCAAATACTGAAGGATTTGCAGTGTGCGAGACAGAGCAGAGCTGTCTTCTGGCACTGTAGGGGCTCGAATGAGCCAGTTGTCTAAGTAAGGGAAGACAAATATTCCCAGAGTGCGGAGAAATGCTGCTTCCACAGCCATGCAGTTTGTAAACACTCTTGGCGCAGAAGCCAGGCCAAAGTGAAGAACCTTGTATTGGTAGTGCTTTCCCTGAAACAGTGATTTGGATGGATGAGAATATGAGTATACGCATCCTTGAGATCTAGAGAACAACGCCAATCCTGACTTTGAAGGTATGGCAGCAGAGTTCCTAGAGAGGCCATTTTGAATTTCTCTCGGAACAGATATTTATAAAATTCTCTGAGGTCTAAAATGGGTCTGTCCTCCTCCTGTTTTCTTTGGAATAAGGAAATAGGGGGAGTAGAACCCTGTACCCTGATGGGGAATGGGTACTTCCTCTATTGCTCCTTGAGCAAGGAGCATTGTGACTTCTTGACCTAAGAGATTGTCGAGAGAGGTCTGAGAATTGAACTGTCTTATAATTGTAGGAGGGGGCAGGCTGTGAAAATGAAGGTTGTACCCCTCTCGTATAATGGACAGAGTCCAATTTTCTGCTGTTTGGTACCATCTGTGTGCAAAACGACATAACCTGCCTGTGATGGTTAAGGGTTCTGGACCCTTCAGGGGCAGGAAGGCGAAGTTCTCTAGAAAGGAGTCAAAGCCCCTGAGGAGGCTGAGCTGGCTGAGGTTTTGTAGCTTTTGGCTTCTTTTGTTGTCTAGGTTGTTGCTGCTGTCCCTTTTGGGCAGTCTGACCTTGACGGTGTCCCTGTTGGGTATAGGAAGGATAAAACTACTTTTTCTTATTAAAAAAATGGTTTCTTAGAGGATCTTTTCTTTACAGGATCGGCTGTAGATTTGGACAATCTATCCAATGCAATATTGTCAGCATCTATTTCATTAACCTTCTCCTGCCAATTCTTGCCAAAGAGATTTTCTCCTGTGCAAGGAATGTTTCCTAATTTATCCTGTACCCAAATTTCCAAGTCAGATGCCTGAAGATAAGCGATCCAACGAGCACCAATGGCAATAGCAGAGGTTCTGCTTATGCACTCAAAACAGTCAAAGGTTGCACGATTCACAAACTTTGAAACATCCTGAGCATGTTTGACAAAAGTGAGATAGTCTTGTCTTTTGTCATCAGGAAGAAGGGGGCTCAAGCTTCAAGTCCCCTGTGACCTCTTTAAGGAACATTCCCATGAAGGACTAGAAAGGGGGACTGTTACTTCTGGAGAGAAATCTGCAACTGTGAGTATATACTTCTGGTAATTTTCTAAAAAGAATTCTTTGTATTAAAGCTACTTAATCTGTGAACCCACTGTTTTTTGTTGGATCAGTTAGGGCCTAGTAGCAGCAATTAAAGTTTGAATTTAAAACACAGAGGAGAGCTTTCTGGTTACATTTCATACCCAGCAGAGAGCTTGTAGTTTAAATTTCTCCAGGACCAAGCAGGAAGTCAGTCCTCACTTATGGGTGACGTCGGCGCCGACGGAGCCCTCGCGGAGCAATTTTCCCCAGCTTTCAAAGAAAGCCTTTGGGAATTGCAGCGCGCATGCGCGGTCGTCTTCCCGCCCGAGGGTGCCATCTTAGCCAGTCTTCTTTTTTCCGCGGAGCCCTGCAGACGTCCCCGTCTTGTCCCCGCGAAAAAGTTGATTTTCCTCTTTATTTTATACTTTTTTCTTTCGGTTCGACGCCGATCGTTTTCCCGCCCGGACTCGCGACGCCGGTCTCGAGTCCTCTAGCGTTTTTTCGGTTTTTCTGACTTAGTCAGCTTTCATTTTCGTTTTCCCTGGCAGCCCGGTCCTTTGACCTCGCAGGGGCCCTTTTTCCTCCGATGGCTGCCAGTGGCTTTAAGCGGTGTGGTCGGTGTGACCGAAATATGTCACTAACCGACACACACGACTTTTGCCTCCGCTGCTTGGGCCCGGATCATGAGGAACTGATCTGTGGGCCCTGCAGCAAACTGTCCTCGAAGGCGTTGAGAAGTCGGCGGCATCAGCGCGAGAGAATCTTCGCTGACCCCAGCCGTACCCGGACCTCGTCGGAGGCCTCCGTGTCAAAGGGCTCCAGCTCGGACCGTCGCCGGAGCTCCTCCGACCGGGGTTCTCCCTCCGGGGACCATCGTCGGAAGGAAAAACCCGCGAGGGCGGCGTCGGTGGACGCTCCTGGCTCTGCGAGGGCCAGGTCGCATAGCCCCGACAGCCGCCCCGGGTCCTTGGAGAAGGAACATCTCCCGAAGCGACCTCGCCTGGAGTCGGAGATGCCTGCCCGGGTAAGTCCTGTAGTCCTTCTGGACTCGCCTCCGCGACAGCCGACGTCGGGCCCGACGCCGTCGGGGCCCGAGTCGGGGGCTGCTGGGTCACCTGAGCTCGGACTCAGGTTGACGGCCTTGGAGAGCAGACTGTCTGCCTTCATGGACCAGCAGCGGGCACTGCTCGCTGGCCTCGCTGGCGCCGCTGCCCCGACCGCCGGGACGTCGACGTCCAAGTCGACCCCGGAGACCGAGCCGATCCTCGAGTCAATGAGAACTCGAGTCGATCCTCGGTCGAGGTCACCCTCGGCCTCCCGTTCGGGACCGAGGTCGCCGACGCCGACTCCCTCGACGTCGGGGCGGCTGGCGCCGCACCCTGCCCGGGCCGACCCCACCGAGTCCTCGTCGGAGTCGGTCTGGGAGTCTGAGGAGGAAGAGTCACCTGATTCTTTCCGGACTCGGTGTGTCCCATCGGACTCACCGGGGTCCGAGCCTCGGAAGCAGTCCCCCCCGGAGGATGCCCGGTTCTCGGACTTCGTTAGGGATATGGCCAAGGCTTTGGCCTTCCCTGCGGATCCCGAGGAGGAGCCTCGAGCCGAAGAGCTCGACGCCCTCCAGTATGACTCTCCCGCGAGGGAGACTTTACTGTGCCGGTTCCTCCTATGCTGGAACGACTACTCTTCCGCATGTGGGAGAGTCCGGCCTCCTCGCCGGTCCTGAGCAAGCGGGTCGATTCTATCTATCGGGTCCGCAAGAGCCCTGGCTTTCAGAAGGCACAGCTGCCACACCATTCCATGGTAGTGGAATCGGCCATGCATCGTCTTAAGAGCCAGAAGATGCACTCCTCGGTGCCTCCTGGAAGGGAGGCCCGTAACCTGGATGGCCTTGGCAAGAAGTGCTTCCAGGGCTCTATGCTCGCATGTCGTGTCCAGACTTACCAGCTCTACATGGGCATGTATCTCCGGGATCTGGCTAAAGAGCTAGCCGGATTCTCCACTGGTCTCTCCGAGGAGCCCTTGCGGAGGTTCCTAGCCTTGTCCACGGGCATTCGGGAATGCTCAAAGTTCATGTCCCGAGCAGCCTATGATGGCTTTGAGGCCTCGGCTAGAGTGGCCGCAGCCGGCATCGGTGCCCGCCGACAGGCTTGGCTTCAGTCGTCGGATCTTGAGCCCTGGGTACAGGACAAGTTGGTCGATGTCCCCTGCCGAGGCGAAAACCTCTTTGGCAAGCCCATGGCGGAAAAGGCTGCACAAATTGAGACTGAGACTCTCACCAGGACCAGGCTTTCTAGGAAGACCTCCGCCCCTTCCCAGAAAAAGAAGGGCTCGGGAAAAAAGTCCTTTTACCCGAGGAAGGCGGCTGCCTACAAACAGTACCCCCATTATCAGGCCCCTGCAGCTCCCCAACAGGGCCAGCAGGCCAAGGGACGGGGTAACGGGTCCCGTAGGCAGCAAGCCCCCAAGCCTGCACCACCAGCCCCTGCTCAGCAGGGTGGGGTTTTTTGACTCGCTCAGCATAGCCTCTCCCCCCCCGCTGGTTCCTCCCAGCACCGGAGGCCGGCTGGTTCACTTCGGCCACAGGTGGTCCAGCATCACCGCAGATGCCTGGGTACTTCAGGTCGTGCGAGAAGGCTACCTTCTCCACTTCCATCAGGTCCCTCCCTCCTATTTTCCGGGAGAACCTTCGCGCCCCCCTCTGCACAGGGAGTTGCTCCTTCAGGAGTTAGCAGGTCTTCTGCAGGAACAGGCGGTGGAACCGGTGCCCCACCACCTGAGAGGTCAAGGCTTTTATTCAAGGTATTTTCTGATACCAAAGAGAACAGGGGGCCTCAGACCCATCCTGGACTTGCGCAACCTCAACAAGTTCCTTGTGCGGGAGAAGTTCAAAATGCTTACCCTTGGAATCCTTCTGCCCTACCTCCAGCAGGGAGATTGGCTATGCTCCTTGGATCTAAAGGATGCCTACACGCACATCCTCATCCACCCAAGCCACCGCCAATACCTAAGGTTTGTGGTGGCAGGAAATCATTACCAGTACAGAGTACTGCCCTTTGGCCTATCCTCCGCACCGCGAGTCTTCACAAAATGTCTCGCGGTCGTGGCGGCCCATCTCCGGCTTCACGGCCTCTATGTCTTTCCGTACCTCGACGACTGGCTCATCAGAGCAGCGTCCGCTCAGGAGGTCGCCAACGCCACGCGCCGCACGGTGACTCTGCTGCAGCACTTGGGCTTTGTCATAAACTTCGCAAAGTCCACTTTGCTCCCCTCACAGGATCTCGAGTTCATCGGCGCAAGGCTGCACACTCCTCGGGCACGAGCGTACCTACCGCTCGACAGGGCGCAACGGCTCATGGACCTAGCCGACCGCTTTCGCAGCCAGCCCCTGGTCTCCGCCAGGCGCTTCCTGAGACTGCTCGGCCATATGGCTTCCACCGTCCATGTGACCCCCAATGCCCGCCTGAACATGCGGTCTGCTCAATGGTGTCTCCGCCAGCAGTGGCGACAAGCCACAGGCGGCCTGGCGGACCTGGTGCGCGTCTCCGAGCCGCTGCTCTCGTCTCTCCGGTGGTGGCTCCGGCAGCCGAACCTGATATTCGGAATGCCTTTCCAGTCACCTCAGCCGACCCGGGTGCTGACCACCGATGCATCCCTCCTGGGCTGGGGAGCGCATTGCCAAGAGGCACGTACTCAGGGCCTCTGGACCATGTGGGAGTCTGCTCAGCAGATCAACTTCCTGGAGCTCAGGGCGATCCGCCTAGCTCTCAAGGCCTTCTCCCACCTGACTTCCCAACAGTCCGTCCTTGTCCAGACGGACAATCAAGTTGCCATGTTCTACGTGAACAAGCAGGGGGGCACGGGCTCCTTCCTCCTCTGCCGGGAGGCACAGAAGCTCTGCTCTTGGGCCGTCAGTCACGGCATTCTCCTCAAGGCAGTTTATCTCCCGGGCCAAGAAAATTGCCTTGCAGACAAACTCAGCAGGGTCCTCCAGCCGCACGAGTGGCGTCTGGATCCCTTGGTAGTTCAGAAGCTCTTCCTCAAGTGGGGTCTCCCCACGGTGGATCTCTTTGCCAGTCCTCACAACCGGCAGCTTCCTCGCTTCTGCTCTCGTCAGCCACACCCCCTTCGGGTGGCGGCGGACGCCTTTCTGATCTCGTGGTCGGGGAGCCTTCTGTACGCTTTCCCTCCCATCCCGCTGGTCTCTCGGACTCTTTTCAAGGTTCTCCGAGACAAAGCCTTCATGATCCTGGTGGCCCCTCGCTGGCCCAGGCAGCCGTGGTTTCCGCTCCTGCTGCAACTGGCGGTGGAGGATCCAATCCCTCTGGGGGTACAACCGGATCTCCTCACTCAGGATCAGGGGTCCCTTCTGCACCCCAACCTCAGGTCTCTCAACCTCATGGCCTGGCTGCTGAGAGGGTAGTCCTTGCTCCCCTTCTCCTGCCGGCGGAGGTGGAGGAGGTCGTCTTAGCTTCGCGACGGCCTTCTACCCGCAAATGCTACGCCCTTAAATGGCGTCGCTTTGCAGTCTGGTGTACCCAACAGTCTCAGGATCCCTTCTCCTGCCCGGTGTCGGTGATCTTGCAGTACTTGCTGCACCTCTCTAATCTGGGACTTAAGTCCAACTCCGTCAAAGTTCACCTCAGTGCTCTTTCAGCACATCATGTGCCAGTGGACGGCAGACCTCTCTCCAATGACCCTGTCGTAGCGAGGTTTATCCGAGGTCTCCTTCTACTTAAACCACCTCTGCGCCCGCCAGCGCCTGACTGGGACCTGAATGTGGTTTTGCAGCGGATCACCTGTCCGCCTTTTGAACCTATGGCTACCTGTTCTCTCCGTTTTCTGTCTTGGAAAACACTGTTCTTGATAGCCCTCACTTCCGCTAGGCGCGTAAGTGAATTGCAGGCCCTCGTGTCTGATCCCCCTTACACTCGGTTCTACAAGAATAGGGTAGTCCTACGGACTCACCCAAAATTTCTGCCTAAAGTGGTCTCCCCTTTTCACATCAATCAGGAGGTGGTACTTCCAACCTTCTTTCCCAGACCACACTCCAGCCGAGCTGAAACGGTCCTCCATACCCTGGACTGTAGAAGGGCATTGAACTTCTACCTTGACCGTACGCGGGAGCACCGTAAAGCTGCTCAGCTTTTTGTGTCTTTTGACCCCAATAAATTGGGGCTCCCGGTCTCCAAGCGTACTCTGTCCATCTGGGTTGCGGACTGTATCTCTTGGGCTTATGGGGCAGCCGGACTCTCCTTAGAAAGTCGAGTCACGGCTCATTGCGTTCGGGCAAAGGCCACGTCAGTGGCTTACCTCCGCTCTGTTCCGCTGGCAGACATCTGCCGGGCCGCTACTTGGTCTTCGAGCCAGACTTTTGCGGTCCATTACTGTCTCGAGAGGGAGTCCCGTAGGGACAGTGCTTTCGGACAGGCAGTCCTCCGTAATCTCTTTGAGGTCTGAGCAACTCCTACCCTCCATCCCGGATGTGGGCTACCGGTGGGTGATAATTCAGCGAAGATTCTATCCTTCTGTGCTGCTGAGCTAGAGGGAGCTCATTTTTGTGCTTAGGGTCTCCGGTAGCCTTGAGCTTGGGAGTCCCATAAGTGAGGACTGACTTCCTGCTTGGTCCTGGAGAAAGCGTAGTTACTCACCTGTAACAGGTGTTCTCCAGGAGCAGCAGGAATCAGTCCTCACTACCCTCCCTCCTCCCCTTGGAGTTGCAATCGTCTGCTTATGTTCTTTTTTTGCAAATTTTTATGCTGTCTTTTTTAGCTATGTCATCTGACTGGCTAAGATGGCACCCTCGGGCGGGAAGACGACCGCGCATGCGCGCTGCAATTCCCAAAGGCTTTCTTTGAAAGCTGGGGAAAATTGCTCCGCGAGGGCTCCGTCGGCGCCGACGTCACCCATAAGTGAGGACTGATTCCTGCTGCTCCTGGAGAACACCTGTTACAGGTGAGTAACTACGCTTTAATAGTCACTCAGGGCCAAGTAACAGCAAAGTACTTTTAGTTTAAATTTAACACACAGAAGAGAGCTTTCTGGTTAAATTTAGTACCCAGCAGAGAGCTTGTAGTTTAAATTTCATAAGAAGTTAGAGCCTAGCAGCAGCTAAGAGCTATAATTTAAATCAAATCAGAATTTAGCTTACCTCAGCAGCACAAGACAGGGTACTGTGTAGCAGCCCTCTTTTAATAAGTGTTATTTCCCACCCACCCCTGGGATAATCATAGCTTTATAGGTACTTACACATCTTAAAAGACAGGAGGTGCTTTCAGGTGAAGCTCATTACCCAAATCAGTCATACACTAAGGACCTGAGATTAATTAAGCTTCAGGTGAACAAGGTATATTAAACATATTAGGTACAGTTTTATTGGTATAAATACCCATAGCAACCCCTAGTAAGTAAGAACTTAAAGATCTAGACACAAACTTAAACTAAGATGCAGACAGCAGTCCAGCAGCGGGATGGGGGCTTTCCAGTCTTTTGCATTGAGTGTCACATGTATGATTTTCTCCCAGTTGGTGAGAGGTCTTACGTGTGCACTAGGTGCAAGGAGCTCTTTTCTCTCAGGGAACAAGTCCGTTCTCTAGAGGCTAAAGTAGCAGACTTGGAAATCATAAGACAGACAGAGAGGTACATAGACGAGACCTACAGGGATATAGTCCTGAAGTCCCACCTCCAGTCTGGCAGCACCCCTGTTGCCATGGAGGAGAGAGGTCACGTGACAGGAAAGCATCACCCTGGTGTGGCAGGAAGTGATCCTGTAACTAGGACCTGTCCTCCAGGTGATGTAAAACCCTCTCGCACCGAGGAAGTTTCTCCAGGGCCATGTGCCCATGAGGGAAGGGTTAGGACAGCCGTTATAGTTGGTGATTCAATCATTAGGCATGTAGATAGCTGGGTGGCTGGTGGACGTGAGGATCGCCTGGTAACATGCCTGCATGGTGCGAAGGTAGCGGACCTCACGCGCCACCTAGATAAGGTCTTAGATAGTGCTGGGGAGGAGTCTGCTGTCTTGGTACATGTCGGTACCAATGACATAGGAAAATGTGGTAGGGAGGTTCTGGAGGCAAAACCTAGGCTTTTAGGTAGGAAGTTGAAATCCAGAACTTCCATGGTAGCATTCTCCGAAATGCTTCCTGTTCCACGCGCAGGACCCAAAAGGCAGGCAGAGCTCCGGAGTCTCAATGCGTGGATGAGACAATGGTGCAGAGATGAGGGTTTTGGATTTGTTAGGAACTGGGGAACATTCTGGGGAAAGGAGGGGCTCTTCCGAAGGGATGGGCTTCACCATAACCGGGATGGAACCAGGCTGCTGGCATTAACCTTTAAAAAGGAGATAGAGCAGCTTTTAAACTAGATATTAGGGGAAAGCCGACAGTCGCCCAAGAGCGGATGGTTCGGAAGAATGTATCCTTGAAGGATACTACCAAAAGCAGAGAGGTTCCAGAAAAGAGTAAAGTAGCCCAAATGCCCTCATGTATGGAGCAGACAGAGCTTAAAGATCCCAATTTACCCATGTCTAACAATAGCCAAATTAACATGAATAAAATACATTCTCTAAAATGCTTGTATGCAAATGCTAGAAGTCTACAGAATAAGATGGGAGAGTTAGAATATATAGCACTAAATGAAAGGTTAGATATGATTGGAATATCAGAGACATGGTGGAAGGAGGACAACCAGTGGGACACTGTGGTACCTGGGTACAAACTATATCGTAATGACAGAGCTGATCAAATTGGTGGAGGGGTTGCGCCCTATGTTAGAGAGGGCATTGACTCAGAAAGGATTAAAGTTTTGCAGGAAACAAAATCTGCTGTAGAATCTATATGGATTGAAATTCCATATAAAAGGGGGAAGGCGATGGCAGTGGGGGTGTACTATCGAGCACCTGGATAGAATGACCAAATGGATGATGAAATGCTCAAAGAAATCAAGGAAGCTAACAAAAGTTACAGCGCAGTAATAATAATGGGTGATTTCAATTACCCCGGTATCGACTGGGTCAGTGTCACGTCAGGACATGCTAAGGAGATAAAGTTCCTAGATGAAATAAATGACTGCTTCTTGGAGCAGCTGGTTCATGAACCGACCAGAGGGGAAGCCATATTAGACCTAGTCCTTAGTGGAACACCAGATCTAGTGCAAGAGATAAGGGTGTTGGGGCCACTTGGCAATAGTGATCATAGCATGATCACCTTTGATTTAATTAATGGAGGAGGGATAGTAAGGAAATCCACAGTACTACCTTTTAACTTTCGAAAGGGAGACTATGATAAAATGAGGAAAACAGTTAAAAAAAAACTAAAAGGAGCAGTTGCGAAGGTTAAAGACGTACATCAAGCTTGGGTGTTGTTGAAAAATACTATCTTGGAAGCCCAGACCAGCTGTATTCCACGCTTTAAGAAAAGTGGAAGGAAGTCCAAAAAACTGCCAGCATGGTTTAAAGGTGAGGTCAGAGAGGCTATTGTTGCCAAAAAGCATCTTTCAGGAAATGGAAAAAAGAGCCAAACAACGAAACCTGGAAACAGCACAAGCACTGGCAAGTCAAATGCAAGGCATTGATAAGGCAGGCAAAGAGAGAATTTGAGAAGAAGCTTGCTGTGGAAGCAAAAACGTGAAATAAAGACCTTTTCAAGTACATTCGTAGCAAAAAACCTGTGAGAGAGTCAGTTGGTCCATTAGATGATAAAGGGGTTAAAGGAGCACTAAGAGGCGACAAGGCGATAGTGGAGAGACTGAATGAATTCTTTACTTCGGTCTTTACTGAGGAAGATGTAGGGATGTTACCCATGACTGAAGTGGTATTTAAAGGTGCGGAAGAATTGAAGGAAATATCGATACATCGGGAAGATGTCTTACAACTAATAGATAAACTGAAGAGTAGCAAATCACCTGGGCCGTATGGTATACATCCAAGAGTGTTGAAAGAACTGAAATATGAGATTGCAGAACTGCTATCAGTAATCTGTGAACTATCATTAAAATCATCTCTAATACCTGAAGATTGGAGGATCGCCAATGTAACACCAATTTTTAAAAAGGGTTCCAGGGGTGATCTGGGAAACTACAGACCGGTGAGCCTGACGTCAGTACCGGGAAAAATGGTAGAAACCATCATAAAGAATAAAATTACTCAGCATGTAGATAGTCACAACCTAATGGGAGACAGCCAACATGGCTTTAGACAAGGAAGATCTTGTCTTACTAATCTGTTATGTTTTTTTGAAGGAGTGAATAAACAGGTGGACAAAGGTGAGTCGGTTGATATTGTGTATCTGGACTTTCAGAAAGCCTTTGACAAGGTCCCTCATCATAGACTTTTGGCAAAACTAAAGAGTCATGGGATAGGAGGCAATGTACTATTGTGGATCAGGAACTGGTTAAAAGATAGAAAGCAGAGGGTAGGGCTAAATGGCCAATTTTCCCAATGGAGAAAGGTGAATAGTGGTATACCCCAGGGATCTGTGCTGGGTCCGCTGCTTTTTGACATATTCATAAATGACCTGGAAAGTGGAATAACGAATGAGGTTATCAAATTTGCAGATGACACAAAACTATTTAAAGTTGTTAAAACCCAAGAGGATTGTAAAAAATTGCAAGAGGATCTTGATAAATTGGAAGACTGGGCATCAAAATGGCAGATGAAATTTAATGTGGACAAGTGCAAGGTTATGCACCTAGGGAAGAACAACCCAAACTATGGTTACACGATGCAAGGTTCCACTTTAGGAACCACCACCCAGGAAAAAGATTTAGGCGTCATTGTGGATAACATGTTAAAACTCTTGGCCCAGTGTGCAGCGGCGGCCAAGAGAGCAAATAGAATGCTAGGTATGATAAGGAAAGGAATGGAAAATAAAACAAAAGATATTATAATGCCTCTATATCGTTCCATGGTGAGACCGCACCTTGAATATTGTGTGCAATTCTGGTCGCCGTATCTTAAAAAGGATATAGCGATTTTAGAAAAGGTACAGAGAAGAGCCACCAAAATGGTAAAGGGGGATGGAAGGATACTCCTATGAAGAAAGGCTAAAAAGGTTAGGGCTCTTTAACCTGGAAAAGAGACGGCTGAGGGGAGATATGATAGAAGTCTATAAATTAATGAACGGAGTGGAACGGGTAAACGTAGATCAATTGTTTACCTTATCAGAATATAGAAAGACTAGGGGACATGCAATGAAGCTACAGGGTAAACTATTTAAGACTAATAAAAGAAAATATTTTTTCACTCAACGTGTAATCAAACTCTGGAATTTGTTACCGGAGGATGTAGTAAAGGCTGTTAGTGTAGCTGGGTTTAAAAAAGGTTTGGACAAGTTCCTGGAGGAAAGGTCCATAAACCATTATTAAGAAGTGACCGAAGATATCAATGCTTGACCCAGTTCAAGCATTGCAGAACTTGTGTCTCTTGGGGAAACTGCTAGGTACATATGACCTAGATTGGCCACTGTTGGAAACAGAATACTGGGCTTGATGGACCTTGGTCTGACCCAGTATGGCATATCTTATGTTCTTATATACAAGATATAGGAACTGATCCTAGCTGAGAGCATGGAAGCTTGGAAGCATCGACGCCCAAAAGCATTGAGAGTCCCACATTCACGACCTGGAGGATTGGATGCATGTCTCTTTGCATTTTTCATCCTTCTCATGGCTGATTCCACCACCATTGAATGGTGTGGTAATTGAGTATCTCCAGGAACAAGCAGGAATGTAGTCTTCACATATGGGTATCGTCGGTACCAACGGAGCCTGCGCGGGAACGCTCCCAGCATCCTATAGGAAAACTTTTGGGAACATCCCACAGTGCCTGTGTGCTGCCTTCCTGCCTTTCCCAACTGTCCCTCTCCAGTTCTTCGTTTTCCGCGGAGCCGACAGGTCGCACATCCTGTCACCGCAGAAAATAATTCCCTTCTATTCTTCTTTTTTGTGGTCGTGTCTGCCTTCCTTCGATGCTATACCGGTACCGCCGGTGGTTCTTTCTTTTTTTTTTTTAAAAAAACCCCCTACTTTCTGGAGTCTTTTCCAGTTATTTTCCCCTCAGGTGCCACGTGCCATTTTGGGCACTAGGCCCAAATTTTTCCTTTAAAATGGAAAAACCCGCTTTGGGTTTTAAAAAGTGTTGCAAGTGTGGCGGTACCATCTCCGTCACCGACACCCATGAGTGGTGCCTCAAATGTTTAGGTCCTGACCACTCTATTTCGGAGTGTGTTGCCTGCTGGATGATGTCGAAAAGGGGCCGGCAGAACCGAGCTGCTAAACTTAGCTCCCTTTTTCCCTCTGATGCAGCCTCTGTGGCATCGATGTCTTCCAGGGCTTCGTCTTCCTCCCATAGATCTCAGGTAACTAAACATAAATCTAGCCGGTCCTCGAAGGGTAGATCTCCCTCTAAGCATCGAGATGCCTCTGGCATTGCCCTTGAGGGGCTTTCACCGGCAAAATTGCCCCCGCGGGAGGCTTCAGCTTCCAAAGCACTAATGGGGCTCCAGGATGTTCTCGAGGCCTCAACCTCAGCAGAACTACTGGTGCTATGCTCTGGGGTACTGCCTGCTTCATCCGGTACCGATACCCAAGCATCGGCAGCGTCGATAGACCAGAGATTTTTGGCTATTGAACACAGTCTGGCGGCTCTTCTCACGGCCTCGATGCCCCTGAAACCACTTCCGACAAATCAGCTGGTACCAACTGCATCGACATCGGCAGGTATTCTATCGGGACCGAGTCATGCTTATCATCCGGTATCGACAAGTCGGTACCGGACCCCTCCGATGCCGACTTCGATTGGTACCGGTACCGTGCCTTGCACGATCACCTGGATCGGAGATACTTTGAATCCTTGGATGAGTCTGAAGACTCCGAAAGCTCTGCCAATACCAGAGTACTTCTTCCTGAGGATTCTTCTGCTCAGCGTAGAATGTCTCCACCAGAGGATATGTCCTTTCAGGATTTTATCCAAGATGTGGCTCGAGGTCTTTCCATCACAGTGGCTCCTGAAAAAGAGCCTAGGGCGAAGGAATTAGAAATTGTACAATACCCTAAAGCTCCCAAGGAGGCAGCTACCTTACCTATTCATGAGATCTTGCATGATCTCATGGTAAGGATGTGGGAAACACCTCTAACCACATCTCCTCACTCTCGAAGACTCAACACCATGTATCGAGTTCCTCCTTGTCCTGGGTTTCAGAAGACTCAGCTACCACACCATTCCATGGTGGTGGAATCAGCTATGAGAAGGATAAAGAGTGCAAAAAGGCATGCATCTAATCCTCTAGGACGTGAGTGTAGGACTCTTGACGCCTTTGGACGTCGAACCTTCCAGGCTTCCATGCTTTCTGCTACGATCAGTTCCTATATATTATATATGGGAATGTTCCTTAAGGAGGTCACGAGAGATTTAGAGCTTTTGAGCCCCCTCCTTCCTGATAAGAGGCAGGATTACCTTGCTCTTGTCAAACATGCTCAGGATGTTTCCAATTTTGTGAATCGTGCAGCCTTTGACTGCTTTGAGTGCATAAGCAGAACCTCTGCTATTGCCATAGGTGCTTGTAGGATTGCCTGGCTCCAGGCATCTGACTTGGAACTTTGGGTACAGGATAAACTAGGGAATATTCCTTGCACAGGAGAGAATCTCTTTGGCAAGAATTGGCAGGAAAATGCTAATGAGAGAGTTGCTGACAATATCACTTTGGATAGATTGTCTAAATCTACAGCTGATCCTGCAAGGAAAAAATTCTACAAGAAACCATTTTTCAGTAAGAAGTTTTATCCCTCCTGTACCCAGCAGGGGCATCGTTTAGGTCAGTCTGCCCAAAAGGGACAGCAGCAACAACCTAGGCAAAGAAAAACAAAAGCTGCTAAACCTCAACCGGCTCAGCAGACTCAGCCTCCATAGGGGCTTTGACTCCTATCTAAATAACTTTGCCTTCCTGGCCCTGAACGGCCCAGAGCATTCCACCATTCCAGGGAGGTTATGTCATTTTGCCCCCAGATAGGGGCAGATAACAGTAGAAAATTGGATTCTGTCTTTTGTAAGAGAGGGGTACAAGCTTCATTTCCTCAGCATGCCCCCTCCTACAATGGTAAGACAGTTCAATTCTCAGACCTCTCTCAACGACCAATTAGGTCAAGAGGTCACTATGCTTCTTGCCCAAGGGGCAATAGAAGAGGTAGCCATTCTCCAACAGGGTACAGGGTTCTTCTCCCCTTATTTCCTTATTCCAAAGAAAACGAGGAGACAGACCCATTTTAGACCTCAGAGAATTGAACAAATTCCAGTTCAAGACGATTTCTCTAGGAACTCTGCTGCCATACCTTCAGAGTCAGGATTGGCTTTGTTCTCTAGATCTCAAGGATGCGTACACTCATGTTGTCATCCTTCCAACTCATCGAAAGTTCCTTCGCTTTCTGTTTCAAGGGAAGCACTACCAATACAGGGTTCTTCCTTTTGGCCTGGCTTCTACACCAAGGGTGTTCACAAAATGCATGGCTGTGGTGGCAGCATTTCTTCGTACCCTAGAAATATTTGTCTTCCCTTCCTTAGACGACTGGCTCATTCGAGCCCCTTCAGAGCCAGAGGCCAGGGTTTCTCTCTCTCGCACAATGTGCATCCTTCAGTATTTGGGACTTGTCGTAAACTTCCCAAAATCCAACCTTGCTCCCACTCAGTCACTAGAGTTTATAGGAGTTCTGCTGGATACCAGACAGATAAGGGCCTACCTTCCACAGCCCTGCTGCCTTCGCATTGTGCAGTTAGTTTCCCAAGCAGTGCTAAAACCTCACCTCACTGCTCGGGAAATGTTACAATTGCTAGGCCACATGGCATCCACTGTGCATGTGGTTCCTTATGCTCGCCTCCATATGAGGGCAGCCCAGTGGACTTTATCCACTCAATGGACTCAGGCGTCAGGTTGCCTGTCAGACAAACTAGCAAACTCAGATCGCCTTATTTTGTCCCTCCAATGGTGGCAGTCACCCCAAAACCTTTTGGTGGGGTCCTCTTTTCAGCAACCTCTACCCCAAGCCACTCTAACAGATGCCTCACAGGTGGGTTGGGGAGCCCACCTGCAAGGCCTCTCTACCCAGAAGACCTATCTATGTTTATGTTTAATGAAAACTCATTATACCGCCATTAACTTGAGCTTCTGAGCGGTTTGCAATCATAAATAATGCAAAGGCTGCAGGAAAGCAGAAAAGGAATGCCATTAAAATCAAAAGGATAGGACAGAGAAAGAGAAGAGGCATAAAGAACAAGTAATTAGGTGCATCAGTCTACATATCAAGCTCCTAGAACTCAGAGCAATCTTCCTTGCTCTTTGAGTATTCCACACCCAGCTCAGCTGCAAGACAGTCCTAGTTCAAACAGACAATCAAGTAGCCATGTTCTATGTGAACAAGCAGGGCGGAACAGGCTCTCTGACTATGCAACGAAGCTTTGCGACTATTGACCCTTGCCAGAGAGCATCAAATTCATCTCCTTGCGGTGTATCTTCCAGGCATTCAAAACTCTTGGGCAGACAGACTAAGTCGAGTTCTGCTTCCACATGAATGGTCTCTCCATGCAGATCAGGTGGCCAAAACTTTCCAAATTTGGGAAACCCCGGACATAGACCTCTTCGCAAGTCCGCTGAATGGCAAACTTCCCCGTTTCTGTTCCAGAATTCCGGCTCAGGGTTGTCAGGCCAGGGATGCTTTCCTCCTCCATTGGGGCCAGGACTTCCTGTATGCCTTTCCACCCATTCCCCTAATTCCCAGAACCCTGTTCAAGCTTCGGAGAGACTGAGGTCATATGATTCTCATAGCTCCACATTGGCCACGGCAAATGTGGTACCCTCTGCTCCTACATCTCTCTCAAGCTCCGCCTCTGGAGTTAGGATCTGCTCCAGATCTCCTTTCTCAGGAGGATGGGATGCTGTGGCATCCCAATTCCCAGTCTCTGCATCTCAGGGCCTGGTTGCTGAAATCCTAGAACTTCACGGTCTTAACCTTTCTCAACAGGTAAAGGATATCCTTTATGCTTCCAGGAAGCCTTCCACAAGGCGCTCTTATGCATTTAAGTGGAAAAGGTTTACCATATGGTGCTCGCAGAAGGGTCTTAACCCTCTTGCGATACTCCAGTAATGATTCCAGAGGTATCTCCTTCACTTATCTAATTCAGGGCTTAAGACCAATTCAGTGAGTTCGTTTGAGTGCTATTGCAGCTTCTTTCAAGCCTCTAAATGGGCAACCTATTTCCTCTCATCCTCTTATAGCGAGATTTATGAGAGGCCTTCTTTTGGCTAAGCCTCCCATTAAGCCATCACCGGTGGCATGGGACTTAAATTTGGTTCTTGGGCAGCTTATGAAACCGCCTTTTGAACCATTAGCCACTACCTCCTTGAAATTCCTTTCCTGGAAGGTCATCTTTCTTATTGCAATCACATCAGCACGTTGCATCAGTGAATTGCAAGCACTGGTGGCTTCTCCTCCTTATACAAGGTTCCATCATGATAAGGTAGTCCTTAGGACTCATCCACACTTTATGCCAAAGGTGGTGTTACCTTTTCATTTAAACAAAGCGGTTTACCTTCCTGTATTCTTCCCAAAGTCTCATGCCTCAAATGCAGAAAGGAATCTTCATACTCTGGATTGTAAAAGGGCTCTGACCTTTTTACTTACAAAGGACACAGCAACATAGGAAGTCCTCTCAACTTTTTGTTGCTTTTGATCCTAGTCGTTTGGGACTTCCAGTCTCCAAAAGAACACTGTCCAACTGGATTGCACAGTGTATATCTTTTGCCTATGAGAGTAAAAACCTTCCTCTTGAAGGCCATGTCACAGCTCACAATGTGAGAGCCATGGCAGCCTCTATGGCTTATCTTCACTCTCTCTCTATTGACGACATCTGTCGAGCAGCTACTTGGGCTTCGGTTCATTCCTTCACAGCCCATTACTGCTTAGACAAGCACTCCCACCGGGATGCCTTGTTTGGTCAGGCTGTTCAACACCTGTTCCATACTTAATCAACTCCTACCCACCATCCCTGATAGGATGCCAGAGATCCATGGGGGGAAGTGGAGCCCTTTCACAAGGGCACACAACGTCTGGGGTTTCTCCCTGGAATCTGCAGCTAGGGAGTCCCCATATGTGTAGACTACATTCCTGCTTGTTCCTGGAGATAGCATAGTTACAGGTGAGTATCTCCGGGAACAGCAATAATTTAGTCTTCACAACCCATCCACCTCCCCTAGGAGTTGTATCTCTTTCTCTTTCCCTCTCTCTTTTGTCTCAGCTTTAAACTCAACTGGAGAGGGACAGTTGGGAAAGGCGGGAAGGCAGCACACAGGTGCTGTGGGATGCTCCCAAAAGCTTTCCTATTGGACGCTGGGGAGCGTTCCCGCACAGGCTCCGTCAGTACCGACGATACCCATATGTGAAGCTAAATTCCTGCTCTTCCCGGAGATCACCTGTTACAGGTGAGTAACTATGCTTTTTTGAAAGCCAGGACAAGGTGGAACTCAATACATGGTATCGAGTCTTTGAGAATGAGGAGATATGGTTAAAGGTGTTTCCCACATCCTTTGCATAAGATCATGTAAGATCTCATGAATAGGCAGAGTAGCTGCCTCTTTGGGAGCCTTAGGGTATTGGAGGATTTCCAACTCCTTTGCCCTAGGCTCTTTTTCAGGAGCTACTGTGATGGAAAGGCCTCAGGCCACATCACGGATAAAGTCCTGAAAAGACATATACTCTGGCGGAGACATTCTGCGCTGAGGAAAAGAGGAATCCTCGGGGAGAAGTACTCTGGTATTGGCAGAGTCTTCGGAGTCTTCAGACTCATCCGAGGATTCAAAATATCTCCGATTTCGGTGATCATGCAAAGCATGATACCGGTATCGATGGAAGTCTGTATCAGGTGGTTCAGATACCGATCTGTCTGCCGGAGAGAGACGCATGACTCAGTACGGGTGGCATACCTGCTGATGTCGATGCAGTCGGTATCGGTTGAGGTGTCTGAAGCTGTTTCAACGGTACCGAAGCTGTGAGAAGAACCTCTAGACTGTGTTCGATAGCAAGGAATCTCTGGTCTATCGACGCAGCTGATGCTTGGGTGTCAGTACTGGTAGAAGCGGCCGGAACCCCAGAGCATGGCGCCAGTAGTTCTGCCGAGGTTGAGGCCTCGAACATCCTGGAGCCCCATTTAATGTTTTGGAAGCCGAAGCCTCCCGCCGGGGCAGTTTTGCCAGTTAAAATTCCTCAAGGCAGCGCCAGGGCATCTCGATAGGAGATCTACCCTTTGAGGACCGGCTAGATTTATGTTTAGTTACCTGAGATCCGTGGGAGGAAGATGAAGCCCTGGAGGACGCCGCATCTGAAGGAAAAAGGGTGCTAAGTTTAGCAGCTCGCTTCTGCTGCCCCCTTTTTGACGACATTCCACAGGAGAGGCACTCTGAAATAGTGGTCAGGACCTGAACATTTGAGACAACAATCATGGGTGCAAGTGACAGAAATGGTACCGCCACATTTAGAACGTTTCTTAAAACCTGAAGTAGGTTTTTCCATTTTTAAGGAAATATTGGGCCTAGTGCCCAAAATGGCGCCTAGCACCAAGGAAAAAAAGTTCCTGAAGTAAACCACTTCAGAAACTATAGTTTGGGTTTTTGTTTTGTTTTTTTGAAGAAAGAAAGAACCGGCGGTACTGGTATAGCGTCGAGGGAAGGCAGACGTGACCACAAAAACAAAGATTAAAGACGAAATTTTCTGCGGTGGCAGGGTATGCAACATAAGATATGCCATACTGGGTCAGACCAAGGTCCATCAAGTCCAGTATCCTGTTTCCAACAGTGGCCAATCTAGGTCATACGTACCTAGCAGTATCCCCAAAAGAGACAGGTCCCACAATGCTTGTATTGGGTCATGCATTGATATCCTGGGTCCCTTTTTAATAATGGTTTATGGACCTTTCCTCCAGGAACTTGTCCAAACCTTATTTAAACCCAGCTACACTAACAGCCTTACTACATCCTCTGGTAACAAATTCCAGAGTTTGATTACACGTTGAGTGAAAAAATATTTTCTTATTTGTCTTAAATAGTTTACCCTGTAGCTTCATTACATGTCCCCTAGTCTTTCTATATTCTGATAGCGTAAACAATCGATCTACGTTTACCCGTTCCACTCCATTCATTAATTTATAGACCTCTATCATATCTCCCCTCAGCCGCCTCTTTTTCAGGTTGAAGAGCCCTGACCTTTGTAGCCTCTCTTCATAGGAGTAGCCTTCCATCCCCTTTACCATTTTGGTGGCTCTTCTCTGTACCTTTTCTAATAACGCTATATCCTTTTTAAGATACGGCGACCCGAATTGCACACAATATTCAAGGTGCAGTTGTACCATGGAACGATACAGAGGCATTATAATATCCTTTGTTTTATTTTCCATTCCTTTCCTTATGATACCTAGCATTCTATTTGCTTTCTTGGCCGCCGCTGCACACTGGGCGGAGGGTTTTAACATGTTATCCACGATGACTCCTAAATATTTTTCCTGGGTGGTGGTTCCCAATGTGGAACCTTGCATTGTGTAACCATAATGTGGGTTGTTCTTTCCTAGGTGCATAACTTTGCCCTTGTCCACATTAAATTTCATCTGCCATTTGGATGCCCAGTCTTCCAATTTATCCAGATCCTCCTGCAGTTTTCCAGTCCTCTTGGGTTTTAACAACTTTAAATAGTTTTATGTCGTCTGCAAATTTGATAACCTCACTAGTTATTCCCTTTTCCTGTCGGCTCCGCGGAAAGCGAAGAACTGGAGAGGGACAGTTGGAAAGGCAGCATGCAGGCGCTGTGGGATGCTTCCAAAAGCTTTCCTATTGGATGCTGGGGAGCGTTCCTGCGCAGGCTCTTTCGGTACCAACGATACCCCATATGTGAAGACTAAATTCCTGCTGTGATCAAGCAGATGATTCAGGATGAGTGGGAGGTCCCCAAAGCCGCTCTGAAGGGCACAAGGACAATGGCCTGACTCTGTCCCCTTCCTGAACAAGGGAAGGATATCCTTTTTTTCCCTTAAGGTCAACGCAGCGGTCTTGGCGGTCACTAAGAGAACTACCATTCTGGTGGAGGGAAGCACTGCAGGACCGGAAGTTAGAAACCTTATTGAAGCAGGCCTTCGAAATCAATACCCTGTCACTTCATGCTTCAGTCTGTGGGGCGATTGTGGCCAGGGCCTGTCTGTGTTGGGCCCAGGGCATCACAGAGACTGCGGGGCAGGGAAGTCGCTTCCCTTCAGAGGTAGCGAAGCTGGAATTGGGGGCAGCGTATTTGGCGGATGCAGCCAATGACTTGATTAGGTGTCTCTCCAAGTGTATGGCTTCAGCAGTGGCCGCTAAGCGGAACTTGTGGTTTTGAAATTGGTCGGCAGATGTCTCCTCTAGGTCTCATTTGAACAAACTACCATTCAAGGGTAAGCTGTGCTTTGGTGAGGCCTTGGAGAAATTGGTCAAGGACCTGGGTGAGACCAAAGGTGGCAGGCTTCCAGAAGGTAAACGGAAACCGGGGTGGCTGGTGGGCCTGGTAAGGGTTCAGCCATGGGTTTTACAGGGCTTTGGGGCAGTACAATTTGCACCTTTTCAGAGGGGGTGCAATTTGGCCCGAGGACAAGCCTTTCGGGGAGAGGATTTTACTCCTCTGTGATGACCCTCAAAAAGCCACAATGAGATGAGTGTGGCTCAGCCTGAGGTGGTTCCCGTGGATGGTTGACTATGGGACTTTTACCCGGCTGGGGTCTGTATCATGTCCTGACAATGGGTTGTGGAAATCATCGGAGGCTATGTGCTGGAGTTGGCATGACCCATCCCGGATACCTTCTTGGCGTCGCCTTGCAAGGTGGTGGGAAAACTGTAGGCCGTAGGAGACACACTCGCTTGACTGCTGCAGTTAAAGGTGGTAGTAAAGGTTCCACGAGTCCAGTACAGCTGTAGTAGATACTCCATTTATTTCTTGGTCCCTAAGAAGGTAGGAAGCTTTCATCCTATTTTAGACCTCTAGCGAGTAAATCGGTGTTTGCGAATCCCTCACTTCCACATGGAGACGCTGCGGTCAGTGATTGTAGCTGTCAGGGAAGGCGAGTTCCTCACCTTGCTGGATCTCACAGAGGCCTACTTGCATATCCCTTTTTGGCCAGAGCATCAAAGATACCTCTGGTTTGCGGTTCTGATGGGGCATTTCCAATTCTGCGCCCTACCCTTTGGTCTCACGACCGCTCCATGCACGTTTACCAAGATAATGGTGGTGGTTGTCATGGCGGTGCTCTGGCAGGAGAGGTTTTTGCTACCCCCTTACCTGGATGACTGGCTCATCAGAGCAAAATCTATAGAGGGGAGAGTGCGGGCCACAGCTATAGAATTTCTACAGGGACTTGGATGGGTGGTCAATCTTGCAAAGAGCTGGCTGTCGCCTACCCAGGATCTTATATTTCTCAGAGCCTGTTTTCAAAACAGACAAGGGGCAGAGTAGCCCTGCTACAGGACAGGATGCAGACCTTGCAAACACAGCTCCGGCATTTTCTCTTCAAGGGGGTACCAATGGTGTGGCATTACCTACAACTGGGTTCCATGGCAGCGATGATAGAGTTGGTGTCATGGGCATGGACTCACATGCAGCCGCTACAAAGGGCCGTGCTCTGAAGATGGTTGGCGCAGTGTCATCTGCTGACACTCCCGTTACAGTATTCCAGGGTCACGCAAGCTTCGCTTCAGTGGTGGCAATGATCAGAAAAGTTGTTGAGCGGCATGCCCTGGAGTCGCCCGCCTGGATCCCAGTGACAATGGGTGCCAGCCTGGAGGGCTGGGGAGCCCATTGTCATGACCTCATAGCGCAGGGGGTTTGGACTAAGGATCAGAAAGCATGATCTATCAATCACCTGGAAATGAGGGCCATTTTCTTAGAGCTGCAGAGGTTTCACTGCAAAGCGGTGCGGGTATTCTTGGATAATGCCATGATGGTGACTTATATCAACCGGCAAGGCAGTACGAGCAGTGTACAACTTGTGGCAGAGATTGCTTAGTTGTTGGACTGGGCAGAGGACAACCTGCAGGTGATCTCGGCAGCCCACATTGCAAGAACCGACAGCGTGATGGCAGATTATCTGTCGGGTGAGGTTGAATCCAGGAGAGTGGGTCACTCTGCAAAGCAGTCTTCGAGCAGATAGTACACGGGTGGGAACCACCGGTAAATGGACCTGATGGTGATCTTATCCTCCGCCAAAGTGAGCCAGTTTTCAACAGATGGAGGGAGCAGATGTCGGAGGGGCTGGACACCCTAGTGCAGCCTCCCTAGTGCAGCCTTGGCCGACGGATGGCCGCTTGTATGTATTTCCGCCATGGGCGCTCATCGTCCAGCTAGTTCAATGGCTAGGACATCCAGGTCTAGTCATTCTCATTGCTGCCGATTGGCCCCGAAGGCCGGGGTACGCTGACCTACAGCTGATGATGGATCACCCGTTGCGGCACCTCCGCCACAGACAAGATCTTCCCAGGGGTTGGTTCGGATGCCTCAGGTGGATTGATTCTCGCTTACGGCTTGGCTCTTGAAAGGGCACGATTGAGCAAGAGGGGGTGTTCTGCCACAGTGATTTTCAATTTGCTAAAAGTCTGTAAGCGATTGATGTCGCTCTCGTAAGTTCAAGTGTGGAGGATTTTCGAAGCATGGTGTGAGGGCAAAACAATTTGCCTCCTTTCAGTGTCTGTACCGGAGATCCTGGCATTTTTGTGAGCAGAGCTGGAAAAGAGGCTGTCTTGTAGTTCCTGTGAGTGCAGGCAGCAGTGATTACCTACTATCGTGGCAGAGTCCAGGGAGTCTCCTTAGGTATGCACCCAGATGTTGCCAGTTTTCTGCAGGCCATCAAACAGGTGCATCCTCAAATTTGAGGGGTGGTTCTGCAGTGGGACCTTAACCTACTCGTATTGGTATTGACCGAAGAGCCTTTTAAGCCCCTGGGGATTTGTACATTGAAGGATTTGACATTGAAGACTTTATTTCTCGTGGAGATATGTTCAGCGTGACAGATTTTGGAGTTGCAAGCATTCTCTTGTTTAGCAAGCCTTATCTGTCCTTAAAGGAAAAAGTGGAATTGCATGTAGTTCCATCGTTTCTGCCCAGGGTCCTCTCTGCTTTTCATTTGAATCAGCTGGTCACCTTGCTGGTATTCGTAGACACAGAAGCGGCTTGGCGGGAACTGGGATTGTGGCGCTTAGATGTGCACTGGGCGTTGTGCTATCTGAAGAGAACGGAACCATTTCGGCGGTCAGACCGCCTATTTGTTCTGTTTGGGGGGCTGTGGAAAGATGAAGCGGCTTCCAAGGCCTCTGTCTCCCATTGGATTCAGGAGACCTTTCATCAGCGTATTTGCTACGACGCAGTCAGGTTCCGGGTGGATTGTGGGTGCATTCCGCTAGGGCACAAGCGACCTCATGGGCTGAATTTTGCCTGATACTGGCCACCTGGGCATCCTTGCATATCTTTGTGAAGCATTACCGTCTGAATGTGCAAGTGATGGGGGATACAAGATACGATGCGGCAGTCGTTCAGGCCAGGCTCGTGGGTCCCTCCCAAGCTTAATATTGCTCTGCTACATCCTAGAGGTCGGGACTGCACTGGAGGGATAAAAAGGAAGGTAAAATTAGACCTTACCTGCTAATTGGCTTTCCTTGAGGACCTCCAGTGCAATCCTGGACTTGGCCAAGTGTTTTTCCATGGTAGTGACCCTCGGCCAGAAGAATGTTATTGGTAGACTAAGGTTGGGGGGAGTCATGTTAGCCAAAATGGTAGCAGGTTATCTCCAGGAACAAGCAGGAATGTAGTCTTCACATATGGGTATCGTCGGTACTGATGGAGCCTGTGCGGGAATGCTCCCCAGCGTCCAATAGGAACGCTTTTGGGAGCATCCCTCAGCACATGCGCGCTGCCTTCCCGCCTTTCCAACTGTCCCCTCTTCAGTTCTTCGTTTTCCGCGGAACCGACAGGAGACATACCCTGTCACCGCCGCAGAAAATTTCTTCTTTAAACTTGTTTTCTTGTGGTCGCACCTGCCTCCGCACGACACCTACCGATACCGCCGGTTAACTTTTTCTTTTGGTGCTAGGTGCCATTTTGGGCATTAGGCCCCATTTTTCCCCAAAAGATGGAAAACCCAGCTAGTGGTTTAAAAAAAAAAAAAAAAAAAAATGTACTAAATGTGGCAGTACCATCTCCACCGACACCCATGACTGGTGTCTAAAATGTTTAGGCCCTGACCATTCTCCATATGAGTGTTCCTCCTGTATGGGGATGACTAAAAGAGGAAGACAGAACCGAGCTGCAAAGCTCGGTACCCTCTTTTCTTCAGATATCAGGTCCATTGCATCGACGTCTTCAAGAGCCTTGTCTTCCTCCCATGGATCTCAGGTAACTAAACATAGGAGCCGGTCCTCCAAGGGTAGCTCTCCTTCAAAGCATTGAGAGGCCATTGGCATTGCCCTTGAGGAAACTACACCGGCAAAACAGCCCCGGCGGGAGGCTTCGGCCTACAAACAATCAGCGGGGTTCCAGGATGTTCTCGAGGCTTTGACCTCAGCAGAACTACTGGTGCCATGCTCAGGGGTTCTGGCCGCTTTTACCGGTACCGATGCCCAGGCATCAGCAGCGTCGATAGACCAGAGATTCCTTGCTATTGAACGCAGTCTTGCAGCTCTCCTTACAGCTGCAGTACTGTTGACACCGGTGGTTCAATGGGCACCGGTACCGATGCCAGTACCAGCACCGACGGTATCGGCCCTGGTGGGAATCCTCCTCATGTCGACTTTTTATGGCATCTACAGATCGGTACCGGACCAATTCGGTACCGACTTCGATCGATACCGAGACCGTGCTTTGTATGAACATCGGGATCAGAGATATTTTGAATCCTCCGATTCCGATGACTCTGATACTTCTGCCGGTACCAGAGTGTTTCTCCCGGAAGACTCCTCTTCTCCCCAACGCAGAATATCTCCTCTGGAAGACATGTCTTTTCAGGATTTTATTTGTGATGTGGCCCAAGGCCTTTCAATCACGGTAGCTCCTGTAAAAGAACCTAGAGCAAAGGAAATGGAAATTCTCCAATACCCTAAGGCTCCCAAAGGAGACAGCCACTCTGCCCATTCATGAAATTCTTCATGATTTGATGCTCAGAATGTGGGAGACACCTTTGACCACATCTCCTCATTCTAGGAGACTCGATACCATGTATCGAGTTCCACCATGTCCTGGTTTTCAAAAGACTCAGCTACCACACCATTCATTGCTAGTGGAGTCAGCCATGCGTAGGATGAAAAGTGCAGAGACATGCATCCAATCCTCCAGGTCGTGAATGCAGGACTCTTGATGCTTTTGGGTGTCAACATTTCAGGCTTCCATGCTTTCAGCTAGGATCAGCTCATATATTTTATATATGGGAATGTTCCTCAAAGAGGTCACAGGAGATTTGGAGCTTATGATCCCCCTTCTCCCTGAAGACAAACGACAGGACTTTCTTGCTCTTTTCAAGCATTCTCAAGATGTCTCCAAGTTTGTAAACCGTGCAGCCTTTGACTGCTTTGAATGCATCACCAGAACCTCTGCTATTGCCATTGGTGCACGTCGGATTGCCTGGCTTCAGGCATCAGACTTGGAGATTTGGGTACAGGATAAATTGGGAAACATCCCTTGCACAGGAGAAAACCTCTTTGGCAAGAATTAGCAGGAGAAGGCTAATGAGTTAGATGCTGATAATATCACTTTAGATAGATTGCCAAAATCTACAGCCACTCCAGCCAAAAAGAAACCCTATAAAAAACCCTTTTTCAGCAAAAAGAGGAAGTTTTATCTATCCTATACCCAGCAAGGGCAAGCTCAGGGTCAAGTTGCCCAGAAGGGTCAACAACAACAATCCAGACAAAAGAAGCCAAAAGGCCTTAGAGATCAACCAGCAACACAGGCCCAGCCTCCTCAAGGGCTTTGACTCCTTCATAGGGAACTTAGCCGTCCTGCCTCTGAAAGGTCCAGAACCCCTAAACATTCCAGGCAGGTTGTGTCATTTTGCCAACAGATGGCACCAAGTAACAGCAGAAAACTGGGCTCTGTCCATTGTGGGAGAAGGGTACAAGCTTCATTTTCACAGTATGCCCCCTCCTACAATCGTAAGACAATTGAATTCCCAAACCTCTACAGGGAATCTACTGAATCAAGAGGTCTCAACATTCCTTGTTCAAGGAGCAATAGAGGAGGTGCCCATTCTTCAACAGGGTACAGGGTTCTACTCCCCCTATTTTCTTATTCCAAAGAAAACAGGACACAGACCCATTCTAGACCACAGAGAATTGAACAAATATCTGTTCCGAGAAAAGTTCAAAATGATTTCTCTGGGAACTCTTCTGCCATACCTTCAAAATCAGGATTGGCTTTGTTCTCTATATCTAAAGGATGCATATACTCACATTCTGATCCATCCAGATCACAGGAAATTCTCACGATTCCTTTTCAAGGGAAAACATTTCCAATACAGGGTTCTTCCCTTTGGTCTGGCTTCGGCACCAAGAGTGTTCACGAAATGCATGGCAGTAGTAGCTGCATTTCTGCGAACCCTGGGGATATTCGTCTTCCCTTACTTGGACGATTGGCTCATTCGAGCCCTCACGGTTCCAGAAGCCAGCACTGCACTGTCGTGCACAATGCAAATCCTTCAATACTTGGGATTGGTCATTAACCTCCGAAAATCCAAACTTGCTTCGTCTCAGTCCCTAGAGTTCATAGGAGCTCGTCTAGATACCAGACAGTCAAGGGCTTTTCTTCCACAACCCCGCTGTCTTCGTATAATGCAACTAGCTTCTCAAGCAGCGGTGAAGTTCTCCCTAACTGCTCGAGAACTACTACAACTATTGGGACATATGGCATCCACGGTTCATGTGGTTCCCTACGCTCACCTTCATATGTGAGCAGCCCAGTCGACCCTATCCACACAAGATATCAAACTTACAATGACTGATCTTGTCCCTATAATGGTGGCAATCACTGGAAAATCTTCTAGTGGGGTCTCCTTTCCAGCAACCCCTATTCCAGGCCACCCTAACAACAGATGCATCACAGGTAGGATGGGGAGCACACCTGCATCATCTCTCTACCCAAAGTACCTGGACTCCACAGGAGGCTTGTCTTCACATAAACCTCCTGGAACTCAGAGAAATCTATGTAGTTCTTCGAGTATTCCATGCCCAACTCAGCTACAAGACAGTCCTAGTCCAATCAAGTAGCTATGTTCTATGTGAACAAGCAGAGGGGAACAGGCTCTCTGTCGTTATGCAACAAAGCTTTACGACTATGGGCCCTCGTCAGAGAGCATCAAATTCACCTTCTCGTGGTATATCTTCCAGGCATTCAAAACCTTTGGGCAGACAAACTCAGCCGAGTACTGCTGCCTCACGAATGGGCTCTCCACCTAGACCAGGTGGCCAAGATATTTCAGATCTGGGGAACCCCAGACATAGACCTATTGTAAGTCCACTGAATGCCAAACTTCCCTGGTTCTGTTCCAGGATTCCTGCTCAAAATTGCCAGGCAAGGGACACCTTTCTTCTTCATTGGGGTCACGACTTCCTCTATGCCTTCCCACCCATTCCCCTCATCCCCAAAACACTCGTCAAGCTTCAGAGAGACAGAGGTCGTATGATCCTCATAGCGCCACAGTGGCCACACCAAACGTGGTATCCCCTGCTTCTACATCTCTCTCAAGCTGCACCTCTGGAGTTAGGCTATGCTCCATATCTCCTCTCCCAAGAGAACGGAATGCTATGGCACCCGAATCCCCAGTCCCTGCATCTCAGGGCCTGGTTGCTGAAAGCTTAGACCTTCAGGACCTCAACCTTTCCCAACAGGTAAAGGATATCCTTCAAGCTTCTAGAAAACCTTTCACAAGACGCTCTTATGCCTTCAAGTGGAAACGTTTTACTATATGGTGTTCACAGAAAGGGTTAAACCCCTTTATTATTATACCTTTGGAATCGATACTAGAGTATCTACTTCATTTATCAAATTCTGGTCTAAAGACCAATTCAGTAAGAGTCCATCTTAGTGTAATTGCAGCTTCCTATAAGCCTCTAAATGACAACCAATTTCCTGTCGTCCACTCATATCAAGATTTATGAGAGGTCTTCTATTAACAAAGCCTCCCATTAGGCCACCACCTGTGGCATGGGATTTAAGCCTAGTTCTCTGGCAGCTCATGAAACCACCTTTTGAACCTTTAGCCACTACAACCCTAAAGCTTTTGTCCTGGAAGGTCATCTTCCTGATTGCTATCACCTCTGCACGTCGCATTAGTGAATTGCAAGCTTTACTGGCTGATCCTCCTTATACTAGGTTTCACCATGATAAGGTTGTTCTCAGAACTCATCCACACTTTAAGCCAAATGTGGTGTCGCTTTTTCATTTAAATCAATCAATTTATCTTCCTGTATTCTTTCCGAGGCCTCATGCCTCTAATGCAGAAAGGAACCTTCATACTTTGGATTGTAAAAGAGCCTTAGCTTTTTACCTACGAAGAACACAGCAACATAGAAAGTCTACTCAACTTTTTATTGCTTTTGATTCTAGTCATTTGGGACTTCCAGTCTCCAAGTGAACTCTATCCAAATGGATTGCACAATGCATATCCTTTGCTTATGAGAATAGGAGTCTTCCTCTTCAAGGCCATGTCACAGCTCACAATGTGAGAGCCATGGCAGCCTCTATGGCTAACCTTCACTCTGTCTATTGATGACATTTGTCGAGCAGCCACCTGGTCTTCCGTACACACCTTTACAGCCCACTACTGCCTAGATAAAGCCTCCCGTCGGGATGCCTTCTTTGGCCAAGCTGTTCATAATCTCTTTCAGACCTAATTAAGGTTTAAGGTTTATTAACTTAATATACCGCTAAACGCAATGTACATCATAGCGGTTTACAGAGTTCAAATCGAAACAGTCACCAAAAGGTGGGAAGCGAAAGGAAAAGAAGTTACATCAATTGATAGGAAAGCAAACTAGGCAGATTCATACAACAGGACAGTAGAAAGGAAAGTGAGGGGAGGGGGAGGGGAAGACAAATCATGTGGGAGGTTTGGGAAGGTCGAAGGCAAAGGTAAAGAGATGAGTTTTAAGGCGGGTCTTAAAGGTGGCATGGTCCTGTTCGAGGCGGATAGAAGAGGGGAGAGAGTTCCACAGGGCGGGAGCAAGGAAGAAGAACGCAGAGGAACGGGTGGATTGGAGGCGAGCACAAGTGGGTGAGGGGAGATGCAGACGATTTAGGTGAAAGGAGCGTAGGGAACGGGTTGGGTTATGGAAGTGAACCAGGTTGGCTAGATACTGAGGGGAGTGGGTGTGGAGGACATGGTGGAGAAGGACCAGAATCTTGAAATGACTGCGGAACTTGACAGGGAGCCAGTGGAGACGGATGAGGAGAGGAGTGATATGATCACAGATAGATGCATGAAAGATGAGCCGGGCAGCTGTGTTTTGGATGCGTTGGAGGCGTTGTAGTTGGGAGGCAGGGAGACCAGACATGACAGAATTGCAAAAATCGATGCGAGATATAACCAGGGAGAGAAGGAGGGTAGAAAGAGCCTGTGGAGAGAGAAAGGGACGAATAGCACGGATCTGATGTAGAAAGTAGAATTCAACTCCTACCCACCAACCCTGGTGGGATGCCAGAGATCCATGGGAGGAAGCATGGCCCACCTTACTATAGGTGGCAGCTTCCTGGGGCTGTCTCCCTGGCATCTTCAGCTAGGGGAGTTCCCCATATGTGAAGACTACATTCCTGCTTGTTCCTGGAGATAGCGTAGTTACTCACCTGTAACAGGTGATCTCTGGGAACAGCGGGAATTTAGTTTTTACAACCCGCCCACCTCCCTTTGGAGTTGTCTCTCTATCTCTCTGTCTCTTTCCTCTCTTCTTCTATCCTTTCACTCAGCTACAAACTTAACTGAAGAGGGACAGTTGTAAAGGCGGGAAGGCAGCGCACATGTGCTGAGGGATGCTCCCAAAAGCATTCCTATTGGACGCTGGGGAGCGTTCCCACACAGGCTCCGTCGGTACTGACGATACCCATATGTGAAGACTAAATTCCTGCTGTTCCCGGAGATCACCTGTTACAGGTGAGTAACTACGCTTTCCCTTGCGGCGAGCAAAAGAATTATGGAAGAATATAGGTCAGGAGCAGACAGCGGAGTGGTCATTCTGGGATGTAATACAGGGTCTGGCAATTGCCAGTATCCTGCAGTTGTTCTGCCTCAAGAAGCCGGTGGGTTGCTTTTGGTTTTCTGTGGAGAGGGCAGTGTTTTTGTAATGTACAGATTGAGTATTACAAGACAAATGAAGAAGAAAAGGAAATTTGTTTTCATTAATGTTATCTTATTTTGTTGCTCCTGTGAGTCTGCTTTGTTGCTCCTGTGAGTCTGCTTATTGGGCTGGTGGGTAGTGCCAGCTGCCTGTCATTGGAGATGACACGCTCAGTCTCCAAATTGCTAGTGAGAGCTGACAACCCAGAGGTCGGGACTGCACTGGAGGTCCTCAAGAAAAGCCAATTAGCAGGTAAGGTCTAATTTCACCTTCAACACCAAATAAGGTTCCTGGGCATCATCCTAGACCAAACCCTCTCCCTCAAGCAGCAAATAAACAAAATTACCAAGACGATCTACTACAAAGCAAGGACCCTCCAGCGACTATGCACACTCATAGACCCACAGGACTTCTGCTCCATCTTTCAGGCCATGATTCTACCCCATCTCGATTATTGCAATTCAATTTACCAGAGTCCACCTAACTCCTCTCTCCTCCCCCTATGCACAGCCCTCCATACAATGGCACGCATCATGAAAAGAGCCTGGAAATACGAGCACATCATCCTCATCCTCAAACAGCTCCACTGGCTCCCCTAAAAAGCCACATTAAGACCCTTTTCCCACACACAGCCATCCATCAATATAAATCCCACCTCAGTACACACTTCCAAGAATTCAAACTTTATGTCCCATCCATATGGACCACACTCCCGACCCCTCTCAGAGCCACTTCTGACCTCCTTACCTTCCGTAAACAACTGAAAAACCTACCTTTTCATTGAATACTATGACCCTCCCACATAACTCCACCACCTCTGTGTCTGTCAAATAAAACACACACCACTACCCTGTAAATAAGAACTGTGCTTGTTCCCTTATAAATAAGTTAAATAAGCTAACCTTACAACTCTGTATCTATTATTCACCTGTTTAGTATGTTAATGTTAACTTTATGCACAGAAAACAAGGAAGTAATTTGTAGTTAACTTATCACCTGTTTGAAGTAACATATCATTCACAATTCCATGCACACTGCTTTGACCCGGTGAAAAGCAGTATATAAGCCCAGCTAAATAAATAGAAAGCAATGAAATGCCCCGGTTTCAAAGACGTTACTCCCATGCCTCTACTAGCCTGAGCCACTAGAGGGCAGCTCAGAATTTTCCTGTCTCCCAGCTCTGAGAAAATCTGTACGAATGAATATTTCACGAGTGAATTCAATCTTTTTCCTTTCAATGAATGACCACCTTGAGGATGACTTTCACTTGAGCACAATGTGGGAGGCTCCACAAGACTTGGTAGCCATTAGGAGTAGGGAAAATTTGATTCAGCTCCACGCTGTTTTCCTGGTGAGGGCCTGTTGAGCAGCCAGAAAGTTGGGAGGATTTGGAAGAATTCAGCAGCCTCACACAACCTCAGGACCGTGCCGTGCATTAGTCTGTGTGGTTTGACTGACAAGAGAGCCATTGCATGGGTCACATTGGATGTGCTACTGTGCCTGAAGGCGATGGTGCTGGTGCCCCTGGCTGAGTGGACAAGGGCTGATATTCCTTTTATTTCAGTATGCGAAAGGAGGGTGGCACCTCCCAACCAATGCTCGACTCAAGAGGGTCAATGCTCATCTGCACATGTTGTGCTTCCGAATGGAACTATGAGTTCCATAATCGCAATGATGTGCTGAAGGCATTTCCTAGCGTCTCTGGCCTTAGCTGAAGCTTATTTTTCATATCCTGATCCAGGAGGATCAGCGAAGATTTCTGCTCTTCTTTTTTTTTTTTTTTTTTTTTTGCTGTGCTTGGCTCATACCTTCAGTTCGCCGTCCTCCCTTCGGCTTTTAACTGCTCCAAGAACATTCTCCAGGGTCATGGTGGTGGTGTCTGCTACGCTACAGCACCAAGAACTATTTGTACACCGTTTTGGATGACTGGCTTTTCAGAATCCATTCTCTATGGGGAGCATCTCTGGTTTTGGCCCGAGTGGTGGTGTTCTGGAAGGCCTTGGTTGGGTCACTTGGGGAAAGCATCTGTTGGAGTCTTCCCAGTCCCTGGTATTTCTGGGAGCACAGTTTGATGCTCAGGTGGGCAGAGTCCTCCTGCCGGAAGAGAGCGCAGTGATTGTTGGAACAATTTGAAATACTCCGTTCTTAACAGGCTCCTGGGTTTTGAGATTTTCTACAGCTGCTTGGTTTGATGGTGTTGGTGATCACTATGGTGCCATGGGCGCATGCTCATATGAGGCTGCTTGGCAGTCCTTCCTGACCGGAATTAGAGTTCAGACTTCCACTCCATCTGTAAGTGAGAGCCAGTTTGAGGTGGTGGCTATGCCCACATTATCTGAAGTACATGCTGCTGGATGATCTCTTGTGGGTTCTTCTAGCAATTGTCGCTAGTCTTATGGGCTAGGGAGCCCTTCTTGTCTGAGTAGCCCAGAACCATTGGAGCTTCAGGGAGGTGGTGTGCTTCATCAACCATCTCGAATCAAGAGCTGTCTGACTGGCCCTCTTGTATTTCCAGCCTTTGGTCAAGGGCAGGACAGTGTGAGTGTTCTCAGATGATGCCATGTCAGTAGCATATGTCATTTGCCAAGGCAGTGTGAGTTGCGCTGGAGTGGTCCCGAGGATGGCTCTCTGGTTCACCTGGGCAGAAATAAGCCTCCTAGATATGTTTGGCTCAGCACATTGCTGGGGTGGTCAGTGGTGGAAGCTGTCTTTCTCAGTTGTCACTCTCAATCCCAGAGAGTGGGAGTTGGGTCAGGAGGCATCTTCAGATGATTTGGTGTTGCTCCATGATGGAATTGATGGCATCCCACACCAATGGCAAAGTGCCATTTATTTAGTTGCTGCACGGAAACTGGGTCCAAGGACGTTGTTGCCCTGTTTCAGCCCTGGCTATGGCAGTATCTTCTGTATGTCTCTCCTCCATGGTCGCTATTGGGGCATGTGTTTCGGCACATAGAGCGCTATCTGGGCTGGATTGTTCAGGTTGCGCTGGATTGGCCAAGGAGAGCATGTTTCAGGGACATGATGTGGTTCCTGCAGGAACCTACTCTTCGTCTGCCTCTACTTTGGGGCTGGTTGCATCAGGAGTCCTTTTTTTGGTCCTGGATGACCCAATTCTCTTCTCGCTTACTGCTTGGCTTTTGCAAGAAGTTGGTTGAAATATAAGGGCTATTCTTCTGCAGTAGTCTCCACACTGCTCAAGGTCTGGAGGGATTCTACCAGCCTGGCATACATGTGCGTCTGGTATCTCTTGAGCGTGGTGTGGCATATGAAAGCTCTTTCCTGAAGCAGCCAAGTTGCTGTTTCTGGCCTTTGGCAGGAAGGTTTATGATTTATGTAAAAGCTTGATATACCTCCCTTCATTACACCAGGACGGTGTACGATAAAATTAAAAAAAACAAGTTTAGAGGGGGCGGAGGCTGGTATCTGGTCAAAATCTGGTACAGATTTTTCGATGCCATCAAACTTGTTTCAACTATGAATACCCTGTAGCTCTGTAAAATGCACTGTATATAGTTTTTCCCAAGTTCTCCCCTAAGCTATTACCCTGTTCTCTGTAAGCGCATTGTGTCGTTGTCGCATTGTAGCATTGTTCTGTTCACTGTGAACCGCACTGATTTTTAATAGCGCGGTATATAAGAAATGTAAATAAAATAAATAAAATAAAATAAAGATGGACGTGTAAGAGCGGTGCTCCGGGGGGCAAAACAAGAATCCTGATTTTCTGCAATATTTGATCAAATAGTTCCTACCTACTTGGTTGCCATTCGATCCTGGATATGCCGGGCTCCAAACAGATGCGGCTGGATTTCCAGCTATCTCAAAATGCTAGCGCAAAGAGAACCAAGATGGAACCTCTCTCACCTCACAAGATTGCGGTCATCCGAGATAGCCCTGAGACCTCGCAGGAGATCTTGACTGAGATTCGGGTAGTCAAAGAAATGGTCAAAGCTAATGGAGAATCGTTAAGTGCAATGCAGGAAGATATTAAAGCTTTGAGATCTTTGTTGGAGTATAATACAGTTTGTTTGGAGAAGGTAGAGAAGGTGGTGGTGTCACATGGGGAGAGGCTCGAGGCTGTTGAGAAGCAGGCCAAGTTGATTTGCTCACTGCAAAGAGAGGTGGAAAATGGCAATAATCACTCGTGGCGAAACATAAGGATACTAGGAGTGCCTGAGGGAGCAGAGGGGCATGACTTGATATCCTTTCTGCAGGTTATGATTCCAGGTGTGTTAAAGCTGCATTTCACTATGCTGTTCGAGATCAAGGGTGCCCATAGAGTGCCTACGCAGTCCGGGGCCATGAACAAGCGTCCACGCCCAATTACCTTGAAAGTTTTTTGCGTTTTCGACAAGTGTTGCAAATAATGGGAGCAGCCAGAGCACTTACAGCTTTGGAGTACCAGGGGCATAAACTCCTGTTCTTCCCTGACTTTGTGAAGGTGACGGTGGATCGGAGAAAGAGTCTTTTGGCGTTGCGTCTACGCTTGATACATCTGAAGGCCCGTTTTGGACTGCTATATCCTGCCTGCATGAAAGTCACTTTGCATAACTAGATCAAGACTTTTGATGATCCTGGAGATCTATGTGCATTTCTGGAGGATAAAGAGTCGGCGGTGATGCAGTGAAGGATATATTGCATTTTATGCTTGCCACAGTTTTATGGCGCTTGTTATTATGAGCGTTCAACTGGTCTGAGGTCGTGTGAAGGCGAGTTATCCATACAGAAGAGGCATATAAGCATGTCGCACTGCTATTTTCTGGGACATTTATTCAGTCTCGTTTGTAAATATTTTTACTTTTAAGAAAAGAGGTGGGCAAGATGCGATATGTGATGTATTGCAGAAATGTGGGAGTGTTGGGTCACTGAGCCCTCCGTGTCTGTCTTGTCCTAGTGGGCTCACCTGTTATATAGCCCCCCTGGTGTTAGGTGGCTTTGGGAAATGTTCTCCGTTTCTTTTTAGGTTTGGGTGTTCTAGTGCGTTCGATCATATGATGGGGGCCTCTTCTCTTTTCTTTGGGCTATAGATGTAGCCATACTTTATAGGTGCTTAAGAAGTTGTTCTACAATGTTAAACTAAAGGTTACATGTTGATCTGTTTCTGTAACTTATGACTGATAATTTGGCGTTTTATTCAGTACGTTTTCTTTAAGATTAGGTACTTGAATGTTAATGGTATTAATAGTTGCTATGAAGAGGAATGTTCTATTCTGTATGGTAGGATAGGAATGTTGACATCTCATTGCTGTAAGAGAGACAAATGTAATGAAGTTATTGAAATTTGTTACACAGGCCCGATTTCAAAGGAATTTCTATTGCCCATTATAAGAGTAAGGTAATGGCCATTTCCTTTTCGTCCCTCTAGTCCAGTCCCGGAACCATAGAGTTTAGAATCTCCTCCAGCAGCCTTGGAGACTGAATGACCTCATCGCTTTACTAACAGTGGTATAAGTAGGCAAGGACTGCCCCCTATCTCCAGTACTTCAGTCTCCAAGCAGCTGAGGAGATTCTGAGCCTGGGACTGGGCTCAGTACAAATAAGCAGAGCTAGGGGTTTATAGCTCCTATTGGGGGTTTTTATTATCATTTTTAATTTCAATATGTTTCTCTTCAGAGTTTAAAGCCTTTTTCTTTTCCTTTGGTTTGCAGGTTCAGTGTTGGCTCCATCCTGGGCCCCCCTTCCTCCCCCTCCCCCCCCCCCCCGTGCTAGTTTCCCCATTATTTCAACGAGCAAAGGAGAGAAGTTGAAGTGTTCGCCTCCCTGCTCCCGAACCCGATAATAGGGGTGAGGAGCAGGTAGCAGTCTTGCTCGCAGGGGATCCCGAGTACAGAAGCGGGCAGTGAGCAGCGTCGGAGCCGAAGCCGCGGCAGGCTGAGCTCCGCCGGTGTGCCGCTCGGCAGCAGGACAAGCACCGTGAGTGATAGCGCCGCTTTTCTGAGTGCGGGTTTCTTTGTTTTTCGTTCTTTTCATTTCTTTTATTTCCTTTTGTTTTGTTTTCGTGCAGTGAGCGTTGGAGTTCTTGAGGGGGTGCTTGTTCTAGCCGCGTGTGCGAGTGCGGGAAAAAGGCCGGTGGCCATTTTAGCAGCCACGGTTCCTTTTGGCCCCCTCTTGTGCGGCTGATTTTGCAGCGTTAGGGGCTTCGTTTTGGCACAGCCCTATTACCTCCTGTCTGGGCACCTCTGTGGGGTGGCATAAAATAAAATTAAAAAAAAAAAAAGACAAAAACATCAACGGGCGTAAGGCAGCGTATAGAAGAGGGGCTGCAGCCCAGATTGGGGGCAAAAGCAGAGGCTGTAGGGTTTCACCTGACGTGGCTACAAGTGGTCAGTTCAGGGGGTGCTTCCCGCCTCTGTAGGAGGTAGAACACAGGCACAAAGCAAGTTGGGGGGTTTGCTTCTTCGGGCTCGGCTATGCCTTCTAAGCCACGGTGTTTGGTGTGTGGCTTGGGGCGCAGTTCTGTGCAGGACTCTGGCGTCTGTTCTGCTTGTACGCTGGTAGCAGAAGGGATGGATAAGGTGCCGGCGCAGCCGGTGGCAGATGCGGGGGGCTCGTTGCCTCCGGTCCTAGACCAGGAGGAGCCAGTGGCGGGTCCTTCCTCGGGAGAAGGTTCCTCGGTATCGTTAGGGCTGGAACAGGGGGCAGCTTCTCCAGGGATCCCGCCAAATTTCTTTACACTGCTTCAACAGGCGTTTGCCCTGCTGCAGCCCGCAATGCCGGTTCCGCCGCTGGGGTCCCAGGGGCAGAAGAGGTTAGGGCCCTTGGGCAGTCCAGCGGAGGGTGCTCCGGCGGCTAAGAAGTGTAAGAAGGCCGGCGTTGAGGGTGTGGCCTCGCTTATCGGCAAGGACCCCGCAGAGTTGGACGAAGAAATGGAGGTCATTTCGGATGAGGAGTTGGAAGAGGGGGAGTTGCCTAGTGCCGAGCAGCAGAGTCGGGTGGTCAGGGTGTTTCGTCGCGAGGAGCTCCCGGCTCTGATCACGGAGACTCTCAAGGCCCTCAACATGCCCGTGGGTGAGCCGGTGGCTGATGAGGTCTTGGAGGATCCGCTGTTGCAGGCGGTTCGGTTGTCCCAGAAAGTGTTTCCCCTACATCAGGTCTTTAGGAATATGATCCAGGAGGAATGGGACGTGCCGGAGGCGGCTCTCAAGGGTACCAGAGCCTTGGCTCGCCTTTATCCGCTGGCGGACCAGGATAGGGAGCTGTTTCGCTCCCCAAAGGTGGATGCGGCGGTATCGGCGGTCACGAAGAAAACTAAGATTCCGGTCAAGGGGGCCGCAGCGTTGAAGGATGTGCAAGACAGGAGGCTGGATTCTTTGCTGAAACAAGTTTTCGATGTGTGCGCCCTTTCCATGCAGGCTTCCTTAGCGGGGGCCTGGGTGGCTAGAGGCTGTTTGCGGTGGTCCCAAAGATTGCAGGGGGATCCGTTGGAGGGCCCGACGTACTTAGCGGATATCTATTATGATCTCATCCGCAGTTTGGCTAAGAGTATGGCCTCCGTAGTGGCGGATCGACGGTATCTCTGGTTGCGTAATTGGTCGGCTGATAGTTCCTCTAAGGCTCGTCTCAGTAAGCTGCCTTTTAGGGGTAAGCTCTTGTTTGGAGAGGATTTGGAGAAGTTGGTCAAGGATCTCGGGGAGTCCAAGGGCGGTTGGCTCCTGGAGGATAAGCCTAAGCAGGCTCGTGCTCCTGCGGGGTTCCGAGGGACCGCTAGGGAGTTTCGTAGATTTCGCTCCTCTCGGTTTGGCCCGTCTCAGCGGGGGAGATTCCCGGTTAGAGGTCAAGGGTTTCGGGGCTTCCGGGGAGCGGGAAGAGGGTTCGCTCCTTACCAGTCCTCTGGCCCTGAAAAGGTGCAATGAGATAAGGCGGACTCAGGTGGGAGTGGTTCCCGTGGGAGGTCGGTTGCGGGACTTTTACCCTGCCTGGGTCCAGATTACGTCGGACCGGTGGGTCCTGGAGGTCATTCGCAAAGGGTACGCGTTGGAGCTCCACCGCCCTGTATTAGATTCCTTTGTCAGATCCCCTTGCGCAGCTCCGGCCAAGTTGCAGGCGGTCTCGGACACTCTGCAGCGGCTGATTCAGCTCGGGGCGGTGGTGCCAGTTCCAGCGGATTAGTGCAGGTTAGGTCGGTACTCTATATATTTCGTCGTGCCAAAAAAGGAAGGCACGTTTCAGCCGATCTTAGATCTGAAGCACGTGAATCGGTGTCTCCGGGTGACCCATTTTCGGATGGAGACTCTGTGGTCCGTAATAGCGGCGGTCCAAGCGGGGGAATTTCTTACGTCCCTGGACCTGACGGAGGCGTATCTTCATATTCCCATTTGGCAGGAACATCAAAGATATCTCCGATTTGTGGTTCCTATGGGGCACTATCAGTTTCAGGCGTTGCCCTTCGGCCTGGCTACGGCCCCTCGGACTTTCACTAAGATCATGGTGGTGGTGGCGGCAGCGCTCCGCAAGGAGGGAGTGCTGGTCCATCCATATTTGGACGATTGGCTGATTTGGGCAAAGTCCAGGGAGGAGAGTTTGGCTGCGACCGCCCGGGTGATGGAGATGTTAGAGACCCTGGGCTGGATCGTCAACTTTGCAAAGAGCAGTTTGGTTCCTTCGCAGTCCCTGGTCTTTCTGGGGGCCCGCTTCGACACGAATCAGGCGGCGGTGTTTCTGCCCACCCCTCGAGCACGGGGGCTGCGCGACCTGGTCAGGCGGTTTTTGTCGACCCCAGCGCTGACGGCCTGGCAGTATCTTCAGTTGTTGGGCACAATGGCAGCTACGATCGAGGTGGTGCCGTGGGCCCAAGCTCACATGTGGCCTTTGCAGAGTGTGCTGCTTCGCCTGTGGTCGCATCAGCGGGATGCGTTGTCTCAGCGCTTGGTGTGTCCTCAGGGGGTGCGTCAAGAGCTTCGGTGGTGGTTGCGACAGGAGAGTTTGGAAGCCGGCATGCCTCTCGAGTCCCCCTCCTGGAGATTGCTGACTACGGATGCAAGTCTCTTGGGGTGGGGGCGCATTTTGAGGGCAGGTTTGCCCAGGGGGCTTGGTCTCCAGAGGAGTCTGTTTGGTCCATCAACAGGTTTAAGATGAGAGCGGTGTTCTTGGCACTGCAGAAGTTTCAGGACAGTTTCCGTCAGCAGGCGGTTTGGGTTCTGTCCGACAATGCAACAATGGTGGCTTACATCAATCAACAGGGCGGCACGGGCAGTGCGGCTCTAGAAGCCGAGGCGAGTCCGCTATTAGGGTGGGTCGAACGACACCTAGGGGCTCTCTCGGCTCAGCATGTGGCCGGCGTGGACAATGTCGAAGCGGATTTCCTAAGCCGTCGCAGGGTGGACCCGGGGAAGTGGAGTCTGCACCCAGACGTTTTTGCGCTGTTGATGCGACGTTGGGGGATTCCGCTGATGGATCTCATGGCGACCTTCGAGTTGGCACAGGTGCCGCGGATTTTCAGCAGGCGCCGAGAACGGATGTCAGAGGGGCTCGATGCGTTGATGCAGAGGTGGCCGGACGCCGGCCTTCTCTGTGTTCCCACCTTGGGCTCTCATAGGCCGGGTGGTGCAGCGCATAGAGAAGCATCACGGCCTGGTGGTGTTGGTGGCTCCCGATTGGCCCCGATGGCCTTGGTATACGGACTTAGTGCGGTTGCTGGCCGATAGTCCGTTGCGGTTGCCTCAGCGGGAGGATCTCTTAAGGCAGGGGCCGTTACGCATGCCCCAGGTGAATTGGTTCTCGCTTACGGCTTGGCTCTTGAAAGGGCTAGGATGACGGCCAAAGGGTATTCGGCTACAGTTATTTCTACCTTGCTCAAAGTGCGCAGGCGCTCCACCTCATTGGCGTACATTCGAGTTTGGCGTATTTTTGAGGCCTGGTGTGCGGAGCGCGAGGTTCAGCCTTTGGGGGCTTCAGTGGCCCAGATCCTTTCATTCTTGCAGGATGGTGTAGACAAAGGTTTGGCGGCTAGTTCCTTGCGGGTGCAGTTAGCGGCCATTTCCTGTTACCGCGGAAAGATTCGTGGTCCGTCGTTGGGGTCTCACGGCGACATCCGGCAGTTTCTGCGGGCGGTGTTGCTCATGCATCCGCCGGTGCGTAGTGCTGTGCCGACCTGGTATCTGAATCTGGTATTGGAGGCCTTGCTTAAAGCGCCGTTTGAGCCTTTGGACAAGGCCTCTCTGAAAGACCTAACTTTGAAGACGGTTTTTCTGGTGGCGATTTGTTCCGCGCGGCGCATTTCAGAGTTACAAGCCTTGTCTTGTAGAGAACCTTATCTGTCCTCCTTCCATCACAAAGTTGTGCTGCGTACGGTGCCAGCTTTTCTGCCTAAGGTCATTTCGCCTTTTCATGTTAACCAAGTGGTGTCGCTTCCAGTGTTTTCTGGCCAGCAGTCAGGCGAGTCAGGAAGGCGGTTGCACCTCTTAGATGTGCGTAGGGTGCTGCGTAAGTACCTTCGTAGGACAGCGGACTTTCGGAGGTCCGATCGACTGTTTGTGGCTTTACGGGGGCCGCGTAAAGGGGAGGCGGCGGCGAAAGCATCCATTTCGCGTTGGTTGAAGGCAGCTATTGCTTCGGCGTACATTTTGAAGGGAAGAGTAGTGCCGGAAGGTCTCCGAGCGCATTTGACTAGGGCGCAGGCAGCGTCTTGGGCAGAGTTCATTTTAGTTCCGGTTGGGGACATTTGTAGGGCGGCGACCTGGTCGTCCTTGCACTCCTTTGCCAAGCATTATAAGCGCGATGTGCAAGCGGCGGAGGATGGTTGTTTTGGCTTGGCGGTTCTTCAGGCTGGGCTCGCTGGTCCCTCCCGTTGAGGTTTACTGCTCTGTTACATCCTCTATGGTTCCGGGACTGGACTAGAGGGACGAAAAGGAAAAGTAAATTAGACTTACCTGCTAATTGTTGTTCCTTAAGGAACTCTAGGTCAGTCCCGGAGCCCTCCCTGGGGTTATCAGCTCGTTAGCCTGAAGTTGGGCGATCTCTTTTTGCTGCTGTTAAAAAAAAAAAAAAAAAAAAGTAGAGGAAATGAGCATAGGAAGACACAAGCCAAACAAATTCGGCATAAGAAGCAGAAGAAAGAGGTAGCAATGGAGAGGGTTCTCGAAGGGCGTAGAGTGGAGCCATAGGGGGAACCCTTTTGCTAACACGGGAAATGTATCCTGTTCCTCATTCTGTTTATTTGATGATTCGTTATCTACTTATTTGTTGCTCTGCTCAGTTTGCTTTGTCAATAGGTACTGGAGATAGGGGGCAGTCCTTGCCTACTTTATACCACTGTTAGTAAAGCGATGATGTCATTCAGTCTCCAAGGCTGCTGGAGGAGATTCTAAACTCTATGGTTCCGGGACTGGACTAGAGTTCCTTAAGGAACAACAATTAGCAGGTAAGTCTAATTTACTTTTCAGGATGGAAAGAGGTTTCCCCCCCAGCTTTTTAATTCTTTGTCTTGATTTTCCCTATCTTCCAAGGGTATTGTTCATTGAGTTTATTATCCATGTGGTTCACAGCTAGGTTCCTGCTATAATCACGTTCACCCTCTGACTTGACTTAAGCTCTAATTATACACAGTAGCGTGGTCGTTGGTCTGTTTCTTGGTGGGTTCGTCTTGAAGATATAACTAAGTTTATCACTCCTAAAGTGAATTGTATAATAGGAATACTACCAGTGTTCCTTCAATCAAAGCATGTTGTTAATACTGATAGAACTTTAGTTCAGCTTTCATAGAAAAACAGCCTAGACTTGCTCGCTGGAAGCTTGGGTTTTAATAGGAGGAAGGGGGGAGGGGTTTCCCTGATTGGCCTATACTATGGCTTTTGCCAAAGCAAGGTTCACGATGGGTGGAGGGGGCCGTAGGCATACATTCAATATGCAGATGAGAATAAGTGTTAATCTCATCAAGGAGATGCCAACAATTTGGGATAAGTGGTGTAGGACTGACCTAACATTCAGTTGCACTGGGCTTAAACATAGAATTGTATTGGGTGGTGCTGGGACTCAGGGCCATTCTCTCCTGATTTGGGGTTGTTTTTCAATCAGCAATTTGGCATCTCACCCTTATAAAGGGGACTGTCAGTCTGAATTAGCTCCATGTTGGGAGTGGCCCTTTCCTGTTATTCCTAACTGGGAACATACTACCGAGATTGGTATATATGCATGGTGGCACATTTGTGCCTGTGTTCTCTGCAGTAGAGTATTGGCTCTTATATAGCCCTTGCAGGCCTTGTAGGCTTGCAGAAGTATTAGGATTTCTTCTTTTTTTCATTTGGCTCCTGATGGTTGTAGGATAATGGGAGGGACAGGGTGGGGTGGGCTGTGTTTAGTCTTTGAGTATCTTGTGTTACAGAGAAGAATTGTGTATTTTAATTTGTTGTAATCTGTTTTTTTTCTTTCTCTTTTGTTTGTATTTGTTGGAAAATATAAATAAATTAAAAAGAAAAAGAAAAAACAAGCTTAGAAAAGTAAGGTGAACACCAAAAAATTAAAGGACAGTAAAGGAGGGTAAAAAAAAACAGACGAAGGGGTAGATAAGCTGAACCCTGGAAGCGAGAATAAGAATTCAGTGTGAGATTGAAAGATAAGAGTTGGGACAAGATACAGGAGTGGGAAGATCTTGAGCATTGTAGAATAAATATGTTTTGAGAGATGCTTTGAATTTGGAAAGGAAAATTCAGGCGGAATTCTATTGGAAGAGAATTCCACAAAAAGGGACCCAGAAAGAAAAATGCTGCAATGCGGGTGCATTCCAGTCAGGCTTGTGAGGGGGGGGGAAGGGAGATGTAAATGAATCGCATTGTGGACCTAAGAATCAGGGTGGGGGGTGCAAAAGGAATGATGGAGAACCGGTGGAGTTTTGTGAACGATGGTGAGAAGTTTATACTTAGAGCAGTGAGATAGTGGGAGCCAATGGGATTTGATGAGAAGGGGGAGGGGGTGACATGATCGTATCTGGAGGCATGAAGCAGGAAATGAAGGATGGTGCTCTGTACAGATTGCAGGCGATTGGTTTGATAATGAGGAATTCCTAAGTAGATCATGTTACAGTAATCAAGTTCCTGGAAAAAGCTGTTTCTCTTAGCTCCCTGAAAGTTCAGGTGGCAGCTTTGGCCTGTATCAGAGATCTGGTGGCAGTAAAGTCTCTAGCCTTGCTCCCAGATGTTTTGTGTTTTTCTCCAGGGGGTTTGGCGTCTGCATCCTCACCTCCAGTCAGTTGTCACTTCCTGGAATTTTTGTCTAGTGCTCAGGGCCCTGATGATGGAGACCTTTGAGCCTTTGAAATATGCTGCTCTGAAGGACTTCATGCTCAAGATTGCTTTCTTTTCGCGATTCTTTCAGCAAGGTGGATTTCTGAGCTGCAGGCTGTGTCTTGCTGGGATCCTTATCTGTCTTGTTCGGAGGAGGCCATTTCCATTCGGTCTGTGCCTGCCTTTTTACCCAAGGTGGTTTCTCCCTTTCAGGTGATCAGATGGTTTGCTTGCCCCCCTCCTGTAAGGAGCAGTGTCGAGGGAAAGATAAGGATCTTCGCCTTGTGGATATCTGGAGAGTGTTTCTTCAGTACTTGGAATTTAAAAATTCCTTTTGGAAATCGGATCCTGTTTTTTTTGTGCTGTTTGCTGGCCTGTGCAAGGGTGGTGCAGCAGCCAAGGCTACATTGGGGTGCTGGATCAAAGAGGCTATGGCCTCTATCTGCTGCAGAACAGGTCTGTTCTGGAGGGTTTGCATGCCCATTCTACCCGAGCACAAGTGTCCTCGTGGGTAGCCGCTTTCAGACACTTGTCGGGTGGCAACATGAGCATCACTTTCCACTTTTTTGTCAAGCATTACTGCTTGGATGTCCATGCTCGGGTGGACACGGTCTTTGGCTCCAAGGTTTTACAAACTGCTGTGTCATCTTCCCGCCCAGTGGAGGTATGTCTGGACTGTCCTAGTAGGACAATATGGAAGGTGGCATTTTACTTACCAGATGATGGCCCTTTCTTTGAGTCATGCTAGACTAATCCAGGAGCTGCCCCTGAACTGTTTGGTCTGTTATGTTGCGGCAGTACCTTCTTGGTCCGCTGTGATCTACATGCTTGGCTGTGCAGGTCCATATCTTGACAGCCTTCTGTTCACTCTCTCCTGTATATAGTTTCTCTGTTTGGTCATTGTTGCTCTCGTTGAGGTTGTGTAAGGTTTGCTATACTTTCTCATATGCTTTAGGATGAATACGGAGTTGTCCTCTAGTGGCTCATGCTGATAGAGGCATGAGAATGTCGTCATTGAAACCAGCAATCAGCAAAATCACCAAATTACCCCCCCCCCCCCCCAAAAAAATTATTTTAAACAGAACACATTCTTTTTGTCGGATATCACCGCAGGTAGAGTACAACTTTTTAAAACAATACTCCCAAACGGTTCAGTCCATTTTAATAACCATAAAATTATTTCAAAAAGACTTAGCTCAGTCAAATCACGATTTTCAAATCCTTGCACGACGTGCACGTTTCGGGAATATTTCCCTGTGTCAAGTGTTTTCTCCATACAATTCAGTAACCGTCATAAAACACCGGATCACAACCCAGCTAATTTTTAAAGGGTAGGCAAACCTCACACATTGGCTCTCAAAACCCTTCAATCACGACCAAACAACCAATGAGAACAGCGAAGACCGCCCCACTAATCAGGGGAAGCCCACCGTCACAGAGGTAAAGATCACATTATACTATTCCATTCAACCTCCTTATTCAGACCCAAAGGCATCACCGTCCTTAGCCGGAAAATCCACCTCTGTTCACACTTTTGAAGTTTGGCGGTGCGATCACCCCCCCCCCCCCCCTAGGATCCAGGGGAACATGATCGATCACGGACCACTGAAGACACTCAAAAGAGTGATCATGTGCAAGGCAGTGTTCAACAATGGGAGCTGATGTAATTTTTTGACGAAGTCGGGGTGCATGTTCCGCCAAGCGGATTTTAATCTGCTGAATTGTTCTGCCAACATATATTAAAGGACAAGGGCACACAATGTAGACCACAAACGAAGAGGTGCAGTCTGTCTGCCATCGCCGAATCACTGATTGGCCAGTTGTAGGGGATGTCCAAGCTCTACCCGTAATTGATGAAACACAATAAATACATGTTCCACAAATAGAATGTCCATTATGTTGCAGGGGTGGAATAAGAGGTCTATCGGCTGGAGGTGTTGAACATACTAAAAGATCACGTAAATTTGCCCCACGGGAGAAAGCTCTCATTAGAGACTTTTGGAAACATCTATGTAATGCCAAAATCGGCCAGTGTTTCTTCAGAATTTGAAATTTAAAACAAAAGTATCTCCAAACTGACACTGGTAGAAGTCAAAGGGAAATATGATAAATGAGCTGGAAAAACGTGCTTAGTAGACTGTAATTTGGAGGACTTCTAATGTGGAGTCTGTGTATGAGAACCAGAAATTCATAACTCTTCCTCTTTCTCTGCAGAAAATGAGATAAGTGAAGCAAAGCAAAGATGGAAGAACTTGAAAGGAGAATACTTGCAACAAACTGAGAAAATCCAGGAGCTTATTGCCCAGGTGCTGCAGAAACAAGAGGCATTGCAAAAAAAAAAGGTGCTTTTGGCTAATATGCTCCACCAGCACCAAATCCAGGTATGGATCCAATTTTCTTTGCACAGAGTAGAGATCATTTAAGTAGAAATCCAGAAAGCTCCTTTTTTACTTAAGGACAGCAAGACTCCCTTGTGCTATTGTATACATTGCAATAAATGTATACACACATTAATGGAGCCCTTTTGCTGTTCTCTTCTTGATTGCAAAACAGTTTGAATTGTTAAAGCTGCTATACTACATAAATCACTCCAAACATCAGCTGGTCTTTTTGACGATCAGATTCAAATAACTTTATTGGCATGCAATTTTACATATGTTGCCAAAGTAATACATTTAGTACTTAAGGTAGAAAAGATAAAATAAGGTAATTTATAAACAGACTAAAATAAATCTTCAGTGTACAGAGAGTACAATGAACAATTCCCAGAATTTTGTTAGTTCAGAGTGCCTGGTGGTGGAGGGAGTTTTTGTCACTGATATTGCAATGATGCCAATATGTGTATTTTCTTTTGTATTGTAAATAGTAAGGGGACATGTCCTAATTCTGTTCTGCATCCATTACTGGTATCTCCAGGAACAAGCAGGAATGAGTCTTCACATATGGGTACATCGGTACCGACGGAGCCTGCGCGGGAACGCTCCCCAGCGTCCAATCAGAAAGCTTTTGGGAGCATCCCTCAGCCCCTGCGTGCTGCCTTCCCGCCTTTCCAATTGTCTCTCCTCAGTTTTCGTTTTTCCGCGGAGCCGGCAGGACGTCTTCCTGTCACCGCAGAAAATGTTTTCTTTAAATCTTTTACTTTTTGTTTTCTTGTGGTCGCGGCTGTTCCCCCGACTCCACCGGTACCGCCGGTGGTTTTTTCTTTTCTTTTTTCTAAAACTCAGGGAGTTTTTTTTCCCTCTGTTTCTGTCTTGAATTTTTGGGCCTGTAAGGCCTCTCCATTATGGAGCCTTCTTCTCCTAAGAAGTGCCTTAACTGTGGAAATACAGTTTTCTTTTTAGACTCCAATAACTGGTGTCTAACCTGTTTGGGTCCTGACCCTTTTCCTCCAGAGCCATCAGGCTACAATTTTATGAGCAGAAATTCTCCATTTCGAGTTTCCCTCGATGCAGTTTTCCCTTCCAGTGTAAGGGCACCGACCATTTCTTCTCTACAGGATCAGGTAACCCACAAACAGTCTGTTAAGACTAGCCAATCCTTGGGTGGTAGGTCTCATGCCAAGCATGATGACCGCTCCGGCCTTGCCCTCAAGACCTCATTGGCTTCAAAACCCCGGCGGGAGTCTTTGGTCTCCAAAGCCTTTCAGGGGTTTCAGGTTGTTCCTGGGGCTCACCCCTCACAGAACATACCTGAGCCATGCTCGGGGGTGGCATCCGCTTCGAGCGGTACCGATAACCCGGCATTGGCACTGGTGTTGAGCGATCCACTCCTCACCAGGGATCGTCATCTGGTGTACTCGGTGCCTTCGGGACCGATCGATACCCAGATTGACTTTCCAGTATCGGCAGCTCCGTCGATACGACCCCTGACGTCAATACCATCTAGACATGCATCGATAGATTCGCTTCCTTTGATGCCGAGTCTAGAATCGATATCTAGTCTGGAAGACTGGGTACCGAAGCGTCTCGGAACTGACATGCACCGATTCCGGATGCCCGGTACCGAGGATATTCACCGAGACTTTCGAGTTTCCTCGGTACCGTTTGAGCAGCCTCCGATGACTGTTTCGATGTCGGTATCGCCTTTGATTCCGGCTCAGCTACCGGTATCGATGTCGACGCTGGTACCTGCAGTAACATCGGGACCAGCTCCATCCATGCTTTTTTCACCAGGATCGCTCCTTTCTATACCTAGTTTGGAGTCGATACCTAGCATGGACGATACCGTACTGACGGTTTCAGGTCATACCCACCAGTCCCAGTATCCATTCATTAGAGATCCTGTTTTGCACTGCACAAGTACTGGTGCCCAGCCTAGTTCTTCGAGTTTAACCTGTCCAGGGATTGTTCCCATTGGAGATCCTTCTTTTCAGAAATTTCTCCTTGACAATGGCAACATTCCTGGCTATTCCTATCCCTGGCTATGATACTACACAAGGCTTTTCTGGGGAAAAGGAAAATATAATGCTTCCTTTGCATCATTCTTTACAGGATCTTCTTCTGAAAATATGGGAAACACCTTTAAGGGCTTCCTCACCTTCTACAGCAACTACTCTTCTGTATCAGGTGCCCCCCTCTCCAGGGTTTCAAAAGACTCAACTTCCCCATCATTCCATTGTAGTGGAATCAGCAATGAGGAAGGTAAAAAGTAAGAAAAAGCATTCTTCTTTCCCGCCAGGTTGTGCATCTAGAACACTAGATGCCTTTGGACGTCAAACCTTCCAAACATCTATGCTGGCAACAAGGATTCTCTCATATATTTTTTATATGAGTCTATCCCTTCAGGAGGTCACAGAGAAATTATCTCTTTTGACTCCTTTTCTTTCAGAGCCCAAGGCTGCAGACTATTCCTTGCTTCTTAGTCATAGCCAGAATATCTCTAGGTTTCTTTCTCGTGCTTCCCTAGACTCCTTTGAGTCTGTTAGTAGAACCTCTGCTACAGCCATAGGAGCACGACGTAGAGCCTGGCTCCAAGCTTCAGACTTGAGCAGATGGGCACAACAAAGACTGGGTAACACTCCTTGTACTGGAGAAAATCTCTTCAACAAGGAGTCTTTGCGTCAGGTTTCTCATTGCTCCACTGACTTCCCTGCTTCTCAGGGCCATCCTAAACCTTCTCCTTCCCCAGCAGGTAAGAAATGCCCTACCAAACCTCCTTTTCCTAAAAGAAGAAGGTTTTATTCTTCTGCCCATCATGCTGATGTTCCCAAACAGGGGAAACCTCGCCCTGGTCTGAAGAATCCAAACTCAAGCCAGGAAAATTAACCCTCAATGGGGTTCTAATTGATTTCTTATAACAGAAGGTTTTTCACTGTTTTTTCTTTTAAAACTCTACGCTTGGATTCCTGTTTCCAGGACATCCACTTGCGCTCAAGTAGGCTGAGCTGTCAGGAGATTCATGTCTGTGGGTCACAAGGTTTTCCTCCTCGTCCTACCATGAAGAGAGGTTTGCCAACTATCTCATGATAGTTTCCCTGTACCACCGTGATTTTTTTTCCTTCTACAGACTTACCATATAGCAAGTCTCCCTTCAGCTTCTATTTTTTCTTTACCCTCTTTTTCAGGAACTCCCCTGTAAGAGTGCTACCATACCACTGGAAGGCTTTCTTAGCCTTTCTAGTCTTCCTTTCCTTTCCAGTGTAGAGTTTTCTCTGGAGTTACCTCCCTGCTTTCATTGGGCAGCTCATCAGACATGATCAGGATTTCTCCTCTTGTTCTGTCTGTTCTCTCTGTTACAAACAGAGGGAGTCTCTCTGCTGTTCTATTCAGCAGCTGCCCATGCAGGAGTTCCAATGCTTTGACTACTGTTACTTTCTACGAGTTCCAGTCTTGTCTTCCACTACTTTCTCTAGTCTTAGTAGTGCTTCCAAGATAGTGTTCATCTATCTTGGAAAATCCTTATCGCTTCTTTTCTGTCATCTCCAAATCCCTGGAGTTGGCAGCATAACTGAGGTGGCAGCTGGTTTCCTCCAACAGCCACTTTTATTCCCTAATTCTCCTGCATAGTGCTCTCTGCAATCCTACTGAGAAGCTTTCCACTATGGGCCCTTGCTAGAGAGCATGAGGATTTTTTCTCTAATTTCTATCCTATATGGTTGAAAAAGGCTTCCTCAGTCATTCCTTATGACTGTAGGGGTTCTTTATATCCTTCTGTTTCCTTTTCATAAAGGACTTAAGCCTTCTCTATGTAACAGTCTAAAGAGTCACCCAGTTTCTACAGATAATATGCTCTTTTTCCTTACAACTTGTCCTCATGGTATCCTAATCCTTCTTGGACAGCACATATTTAATTAAACAACGCATGATACCCCCCTTGTTCCTCAAGTGGGTCAACCTGGTATTTCCTCCTATGCGTTTTCTGTCCATTTATCATGCGAGAGTTCTATAGGACTCAGAACTTGCTGTTTACAGACTGATATTATCCTCTGTTTTTCACACAACCATCCTGGTTATTCCACTGGATGGCATTCCTGCACCATCTTAGCCAGGGAGAATAGGTTCTCTATATATCTCCTCAGGTAGGTTCCACCTTCTTGTTATTAGATGAATCTTTCTCCTTCACATCTCTCATGTGAATGTTCTTATAGACATATCCCTATCTGCTTAGTTGCAGACATTTATCTTTAGACATCTATATACATGTATGTATATATTTCTATATACTTCTCTATAGATACATATGTCTGTAAGATGTGTGTGTATATCTATGCCCCTCCAGTTCTCACTATAGACATATATATATATATATATATATATATATATATATATACCCCTGTGTGTGTGTATGTATATATATATATATATATATATATATGTGTGTGTGTGTGTATCTGTCGAGATGCTTCCTTATAGGTCGATATGTATTACCATACTTATCTCTCTAACTGTCTATGCTTATCAAAGGTTTTTACCTTTCTATAGGTTCCAGACAGTGGGCTTGCATATCTTCATACTGTCCCTCAGTATGTCTGGGTATTATGCACACAACCACTACTGTGGTACTGACAGCTCCTACTTTAACCCTAGGTCTAGATATCCCTGAAGCTCCATGCTTCACTATCTTTCCTATCTCTCAACAGATAGGAAAGGCAGGCTGGATCTTCAGTAGATCTGAAGTTTCCACCCTTCAGACATCTATCTTCCTTGGGAATATGGGCTTTTCTCCATACCCCTTCTTCCCTCCAGGACTGGGCTAGTTGTCCAAATCAGTCAGTCTTCCTCTTTTGCTCCTAAATGTTACTAACTCTGTATCCAAATGAGTTCCCAGCTTTTTCCATAAAGCTTCCACTAAAGACCTGACGTTAGGTACTACCCCAGGTGACACCTGGGTCACCTGTCAAGTCCAGATTTGGACCTTCGCCTTCACTTCAGTGAGATCACCTTGAACATTCCTCTGCTGGATCTCCAGTAGACTCCATCAGCCTCTCTACTTCCTGCAATCCAGTAGGTGAGGTCCATATTGTGTTTGTTCATGTCAATATTTTTCAGGGTAATTGTCATACATACAAGGACTCCTTACCTGTAGTCCTTAGGTTAGCTGTTTTCCTACAGCTCCTCTTTTTTCACTCCTACCCTCCATCCTCAGGATGCCTGCCCTTATGAGGTGTAGCATGTTCCAATCCTCACCATGCTGGGGCTCCGGGCATCTTAGCTTGGGAGTCCCCATATGTGAAGACTCATTCCTGCTTGTTCCTGGAGATAGCACAGTTACTTACCTGTAACAGGTGATCTCTGGGAACAGCAGGAATAAGTCTTCACAACCCACCCACCTCCCCTAGGAGTTGTATCTCTCTATCTATCTTCCTTTCCTCTTTCTCTCTTTTGTCTCAGCTATAAAACTTAACTGAGGAGAGACAGTTGGAAAGGCGGGAAGGCAGCACGCAGGCGCTGAGGGATGCTCCCAAAAGCTTTCTGATTGGACGCTGGGGAGCGTTCCCGCGCAGGCTCCGTCGGTACCGACGTACCCATATGTGAAGACTTATTCCTGCTGTTCCCAGAGATCACCTGTTACAGGTAAGTAACTGTGCTTTGCTTGTGTATGTGAATATCTGCAGAACTGGAGGCAGTTTATTTTCTGTTAGGGTTCTGTCCCATTCTGTGTAGTCTTATGTTAATGTGGACCTATACAATAGAATGGATTGAATGATTTTACTTTTATTTAGCTCACACCTTTCCAGTAGTTGTTCAAGGTGAATTACAGTCTGGTACATTGGGTATTTTCCTGTCCCTGGTGGGCTTACAATCTAAGTTTCCTTAACATTCCTCCAGTCCAGCCCGCACCTCAGTCAACCCCTACCAGCAGCTTGGAAACAGCATGTCGCGTTTTAATGACATCAGGATACTTAGGCAGCTGACACCACCCACGAGCCCCAGCAAGCTCAGTCTCCAGGCAGCTGGAGCAAGTGATCCCTGAGTCCGGGGCTCACTGAAGGAACAACTAAGAAGCATTTGCTTTAATTTTTCTTTTAAATTTTCTTTAATTTGTCTGTCTGTAGTTAAGCCGCCTCCTCTCCCCCCCTTCCACGCTGGGAGTGCTGCGCCTTTAGGGATGATTGCTCGGCCACATGAAAAAAAAAAGACACGGTTGCTGGTAGAACGGGGTGAGTACTGCGGGGCACCGGAGATCAAACAGTGAGGCGTTCACAGCTCCCAAACCCATGCAGCGGGTGAGGAGCTCTGCTGAAGGAGAGGAACAGGTAAGCTGGCTTCTCTCTTCTTCATCCCCTGCCCCAGTGCTGAAGCCGGGGATCGGCTGAGCATTGAGGGGGGGGGGCCAGAAACTGCATATTCAGCCGTGAAGGCGGGGCACTGCGGGGAAAGGACACTGGAGGTGAGTGTAAGTGCCGGTGGGAGGCCTCCCTTCTCTGAGTGTGAGTTGAGTTGCAGGTGCTGACCATGGCAGGAGCCAACAGCCTTGCCATTTTTTTTTTAGCAGGAAGGCTTGCTGAAGCATTTTCCCCCGCGTTTCTTTTCTTTTAGTATCATTTTGTTATTCTTTAATTTTTCTTTAAATTACCTCAGTTTCTTTGCCTTTTTTTACTGTGATTTCATGGCAATGTCTTTGACAGTCGTGGTCTTGGCCTCGGTTTAAAAAAACAAAACCAAAAAAAAACCAAGTGCGCATAAGAAGGATAGAGTGCAGGGGGACAAATTAGCATCTCCCCAGTGCACCAGGGGGACATTCTTGCAAGGCCCCAATGCGTAGCGTGTGGAGCACGCTCTCCACAGAGGAGATTTGCTGTGGGTGCGCCACTGAGGCATGTACGGCTGAACAGACCATGCAGGACGAAACAGGGTCCCCTGCAGAGGCTGTTCAGACTTCAAGTCTCTCACAGCAGAAGGAGGGAGGACCTGGGCTCTCTCTGCTATTGCTGCAATATTTTCAGCAGGACCTGGCCTCTCTGGGCCCCCCTTCCTCTCAGGTGCAGGGGGGGGTGGGGTCCTGGGAGATTTTTCCCTAGAATTTGTGTTATTGTTCTATAAGGTGTTCTGCTTAAAGCAGCAGGGCAAGGGCAAGATATGCAACGCCAGAAAGAGGGAGGCTCCTGGAACCACGCAGAGTGCTGAGCCGGAGCTGGTGCAGCCCCCCTTGCTAAGAAACACCTCGGCGGTGAGGCGGCTGACGAGACTGCTTCCCTTTTCTCTAAGGGGGAGCTAGAGACCGGGTTGGACCCAGAGGAGCTAGAAGAGGGAGAGATCCTGCAGGAGGAGGAATCACGCATTCCGGAGATAGGAGCTGGCAGTCCTCATTGCAGAGTTCCTCAAGACTCTCAACATGCCCATGGGAGTGGTGCCTGAAGAGGAGACCCTGGAGGATCCGATTCTGCAGGCTGTGCACAAGCCTCAGAGGATGTTCCCCCTGGGTTGGGTCATTAAGCAGGTGATCCTGGATGAATGGGACCTTCCAGAGGCCAGGGTCAGAGGGTCTCAAACCATGACCCGGTTGTATCCATTGTTGTAACTGGAGAAAGAGATGTTCTGTTTCCAGAAATCAGCAGTAACTAAGAAGACCATGATTCCCGTAGAGGACAGTACGGCACTCAAAGACATTCAGGATTGAAAACTGGATACCCTGCTGAAGCAAGCCTTTGATGTAAGTGCGCTGTCCCTACAAGCCTCAAGCCTCAGCTTGGGGGGAGTTGGTGGCACGTGCATGTTTGCATTGGGCACAAAGCATCCCTGAGTTGGCAGAGGAGTCCCAGGAACAGGGGGCAGCAGCGAGACTTTAGTTTTGTGCGGCCTACTTGGCAGACGCCTTCTATGATCTTGTTAGGGGACTTTCCAACAGCATGGCCTCGATGGTGGCGACTTGCTGTTACCTCTGGCTCCGCAACAGGTCGGCGGATGTTTCCTCGAAGGCCTGTTTGAGTAAACTGCCTTTCAAGGGGAAGCAGTTGTTCAGGGAAGAACTGGAAAAATTGGTAAAGGACATGGAGTCGAAAGGGGGACGCCTTCCCAAAGATAAGCTGAAGTATGGACGTGGCTCTGGCTCGGGAAGAGGGCAGCCCTGTGAGTTTAAGCTTTTTTGGACGGTGCAATTCGTACCAAAGAGGGCAGTTCGCCTCCCGGGGACCACTGTTTCGGGGGTTTCGTGGAGCAGGTAGACTATTACTCAGCCTCTGCCTCCTCCTCGGCCCAAAAGAAATAGCAATGAAGCGGGGGAGGCAGGCAGGGGTGCAGCCCTTGGGAAGTCAGTTGTGGGACTTCTACCCTGCCTGGGCCCAAATTACATTGGACCAGTGGGTCCTTGTAAACGGGGGCGCTGGTCGTGAATGGCCACAGTCTTAGCAGAGGCAAAAATATTATTATGACTTGCAAAGGATTGTGGGGAATGTAGTTCACTTATACCAGAATCAGCCGTTCACAAAATAATGAGTTGTGATGCACGAATGTAAGCAAAGAAAAATGGATTTTATTCATGGGGTTAATTCTCCCACACAGATTTACTTGGTAACACAAAAAGGACACTTGCTTTCAGTATTGCATTCAGGAAAACAAAACATGAAATAAGGTAACTGAATTTCTTAAGCAAAAATCAAATAAGACCTTGATGGGAAACAGAAAAGGTCTTTTTGATGGCTCATGCTAATAAGTTTCTTAGCATTGCTCCAAAAGCAAAAACAAAACCCAAAAGTAACAAAACTGTTCTTTTGCAAGGATAACTTTCTTCTATTTACACACACAAAAAGAAAAGTTTCCTTTCAGAGCTCACGTGCACTTGTGACTGGCTCAATTATCACCAATTAGCCAGCTGCAAACCCCTTCGCTGGTTCACTTTCTCTAAGTGGCTCAATCCTACCCAAAAGCTTTCTTGCAGACTTTTCTGGGTAGATAAAAGAACAAATTATAGTTCCTTTTGGTGGTTTTTGTATTATTGAGAAAGTATTTTACCACAGCAGCCTAGACAGAGAGCAATCCATGTATTCATTCTGATCATTTAATATATCTCCTCCTTCCTCAAATATCATGGAATCAATATCCTGGTCTGGCTCAGAGGAATTCCTCAATTGTTCACTCAGGATAATATTTGTTTCCCTGCTGTCTTCCTGGAGAAAAGCTAGGGCATAGATCAAAGTTCATACCTGAGCTTCCTTTGCTGTTAGGCTTCCTCTCCAGGTATCCTGGCCAGTAAGTAGTCCAGCTTTTATGTCCAGCCTTCCAATCAACATCCCTGGACACTGGGTCTCTCTTCACATACCTCCTTGCACCGGTCTTAGGGCCCCTTTCACCTGCAGCCGTCTCCTTCAAAGGTGCTGTCTGGGAATTCCTGGCTCTATAACCCCATTCCTCTGGCTTCCTCCAGTCCAATGGAGTATGCTTGCCTCTGAAATGACTCCCAACACACGTACTGCTGTGGGCTCCTTCTTTAGACCTCCAAGGTGTCTTTCTCTTCTTCTTTCCACGTTGCTGCTGCTTCTGTCTCTCCTTGCTCTCTCTGTCCTTGATCTTACTCTGCTCACGATTCTGCCTGTTCTGTCTGTGTGTAGAAAATCTATTACTTTTAACGTGCTTAGAGGGACACTCCACCCTAGCACAGCCCAGCTGTGCTGAATCAAGCCCTGCCCTTGGAGATGAGTGATTGGGGATTACCTCATAGCTCTCCTGATTGAACACACGTTTCCCCACTTCAGCCCTTCTAGAGGCTGTTTGAAACCTGATGCATTCTGGGACTGGTAGTCTTTTATGAAAACATTCTGTTTTAGTATTTCTACCAGCAAAGACAGGTTGCTTGTTCAAAGCCAATTCACCTCTTTTATAGCTCCCTCCTGAACTATGATAAGCTTCCTTATCACAGTCCTACAGGTGGTTTGGGAGGGCTATGTGCTGGAGTTTGCCAGACCACTCACACCGGCCTTTATTCGCTTCCCCTGCAAGGTACGTGAAAAGGAACAGGGTGTGCGGGAAACGCTTGAAAGGCTCCTGAGGTTGGAGGCAGTAGTGCCAGTTACCGCGGAGCAATGTGGTGCAGGTCAGTACTCCATTTATTTCATAGTCCCAAAGAAAAAAGGTTCTTTCTGCCCTATTCTCGACCTCAAGCAGGTAAACAGATGCCTGCGGGCACTGCGGTTTCATATGGAGACCCTCAGGTCAGCGATCATGACCGTAAGGGGGGGTCCTGACCTCCCTGGATCTTACAGAAGCGTACCTGCATGTCCCCATACATCCAGATCATCACCAGTTTCTCCGTTTCACAGTGCCCATGGGATGTTTTCCGTTTCAAGTCTTGCTGTTTGGTCTTGCAACACCCCCCCCTTCCCTGCCCGACTTTCACCAAGGGTAGTGGTGGTGATGGCAGCGGCCTTATGTCACAAAGGCATACTAGTGCATCCATACCTTGACGATTGGCTCATTCAAGCAAAATCTGAGAAGGAAAGCACTCAGGCCTCAGCGCAAGTGGTCAAATTCTTGCGGAGTCTCAGCTGGGTCATCGTCTCCAAGAGTCACTTGACCCCTTCACAGGACCTAGAGTACCTCAGGGCTCGATTTGACACCCATGGTGGCAGAGTCTTTCTGCCGCAAAGGAGGGTGAGGGCGCTGAGGCTGCTAGTTTGACGGTTCTTCTGCATGACAGAGCCATCAGCATGGTATTATCTTCAACTATTAGGGACCATGGCGGCAACGATGGAACTGGTCCCATGGGTGCGGGCCCACAGGAGGCGGTTGTAGAGCACCCTGCTGCGCCAGTGGTCACATCAGCTACATCCCCTGTCGTGCCTGTTGACCTTTCTGAGGCAGGTTCGAGCCTCACTCAAATGGTGGCTCAGCGAGGAGAATCTGGTGGCAGGCGTTCCTTTGGAGTCGCCACTCTGGGTTCCCCTAACAACGGATGCCAGCCTTTCAGGATGGGGAGCCCTCTGCGAAGGGTGCATTTCTCAATCGGCTAGAAATGAGAGCCATTCTCCTCTCCTTATGAGAGTTTCAGCCGCTACTGCACGGAAAGGCGGTACAGGTCTTCTCCAATGCCACCACGGTAGCGTACATCAATCGACAAGGGGGCACAGGCAGCACCAGGCTGGAGAGCAAAGCGTAGATGTGGCGGTGGACGTGGCTGGCACAGAATGTCACAGCTGACTACCTCCACGCTGGCGTGTTATTAAAGCAGGATCCAGGGGTTCTCCTTGGAAACGCATCCAGATGTGATTCATTTTCTGAGGGCAGTTTAAGCAGCTCCGACCACCTAGGAGGTCATTGGTACCGTCTTAGGATCTTAATTTGGTGCTTTTGGCGCTGATGTGAGAGCCCTTCGAGCTGTTAGTGGCATGTACCTTGAAGGACTTGATTTTGAAGACTGTATTTTTGGTGGCAATCTGCTTTGCCGCTCGCATCTCCGAGCTCCAGGCATTGTCGTGTAGAGAACCTTTTCTGTCCTCCTCCAGGGAGTAAATGGTCCTGTGGACGGTGTCCCCCCTCCTTGCTGAAGGTGGTGTCGCCGTTTCATCTGAATGGGCCGGTCACTCTTCCGGTGTTCGGTGGTCATTGAGGAGGTATCTGAAGAGAACAGCTTTGTTTCGAAAGTCAGATCGGCTATTTGTCCTTTTGGGGGGGGGGGTCGCGTAAGGGGGAGGCAGCAGCAAAATCCTCCATTTCTAGATAGGTTGACACATTTGCTTCTTTAATCCATCTGTTGCAGGGCAAAGGGTTTCTGTAGGGCCTGTGGGCTCATTCCACCAGGGCACAGGCCTACCTCCTGGGTGGAGTGGAGTTTGGTCCCGCCAGGGGATGTCTGTCGGGCAGCCATCTGGTCATCCCTGCATACGTTTGTGAAGCATTATAAATTGGATGTGCAAGCGGTAGGGGATGCAAAGTTTGGTTCAGCAGTGCTCTAGGTCTGGCTCGCAGATAAGTGGCTCTGTTACATCCCTGAGGTGCGTGACTGGACTGGAAGGGACGATAAGGAAGGAGAAATTAGGCCTTGCCTGCTAATTGGCTTTCCTTGAGGAACTCCAGTCCAGTCCCGGAACCCTCCCATCTGCAATTTTGGCATGATGTGTGCGACCCCAGGCCTGAAGAATCTCAGCTTAGTAGAAAGCCTGGGGTGGGTGAAGCGGCACCACAATATATTTATTTTTTATTTATTTTACAGGTCTTCCATACCGCCTTATTTACATTCAAAGCGGTTTACAATGAACAGTTATAGCAACAAGCTTTACATTGAACAGGGTTACTCAACTTGAATGGTTACATTGGGGTAAAACAAGCAATTGTCAGATGCTAACTATATACAAGAACTCTAGCTGTGTTTCATGGTCCATTTGCTGTTACTGTTAAACATCATCATCCGGAGTAGATCCGAAGTATTCCAGGAACAGATGGGTTTTTATTGCCTTCCTAAAGTCCGTTAGGTCTTTGATCTTACGTGTTGATGTGGGGAGATCATTCCACAGCTTGGGTGCAAATAGGGAGAAGGCTCTGTTGCAGGTGGATTGATGTGCTTTCCTGAAGTTTAGCGGGGTCTCTAGGATGTTTTTATCTGTTCCTCTCCTTGTTCTGGTAGACGGTGTTTTCTTGATCAGTGGTTGCAGAATTGCAGGTGAGAGGTGGTTTAGTGTTTTAAAGATTATTATTATGTTTTTGTACTTGGTGCATACAGTCATAGGGAGCCAGTGCAGCTGATGGAGTGTGGGTGTGTTGTGTTTGTATTTTGCTGTTCCGGTGATGATTCTGGCTGCAGTGTTTTGTACAGCTGTAAAGGGGAGGGTCGTTATCTTTGGGAGTCCATGGTAGATTTCATGCAGAAATCTAATATAGGCATTATTATGGCCTGGCAGACAGTTCGGAAGTCGTTGTTAGTGAGCAGTGGTTTGAGGTTGCATAGCATTCTGAGTTTGTGGTAGGCTGATCTGGTTGTCTTTTTGATGTGTGGCTGGAAGCTGAGTTGTTGGTCAAAGGTGACCTCGAGGTATCTGACTTCTCTTTTATTGCTTATAGTGTGGTCCAAAATTTTTGAGTCTGGTGGTGAGAATATTGTGCTTCTGGTAATGTGTATTTCAGATTTTTTTTATAGTTTATGTAAAGGCTTTGACTGCTGAGCCATTCTGACATTGATTCCAAGCATGTTGTGATCTGTGAGTAGTCCGGCTGTTTGATGTTTATGGGGGTGAATATCATGATGTCATCTGCATATATTCTATAATCGATGTTGGATTGTTTTATGATGCTACAGATCGGCTGTATGTAAATGTTGAATAGTAGCGCCGAGAGAGCTGAGCCTTATGGTACTCCTTGGTGCTGGGCGAAGGGTTTGGACTGTTGGGTTTTGTTTCTTACTTGTGTATGGTGGGAGAGGTAGAAGAAGAACCAACCTAGGACTGTGCCGCTTATTCCTACGTCCCGGAGTCTTTGTAGCAGAGTGTTGTGATTTACAGAGTCGAATGCATTGGCGATGTCTATGAAACAGTACAAAGCTTTTGTGTATATTGTCCATGCCCGTTACAAGGGTGTTCAGGAGAGATGTAATAAGTGTTTTTACTCCATGGTTTTGTTTGAAGCCGTATTGTATTTGTGGGGGTCTAGTGGGGCGTAGGCATCTATATGGTCCTGTAGTTGGTGCTGTTCACATTTTTCGATTATCTTAGTTATGAAGGTGAGGCTGGATTTTGGTCAGTAAGAGTTTGGTTCTTTCTTGTCGAGGTTGTTCTTCAGGATCGGGCTGATGGATGCTCTCTTGAGTTGCCAGGGGAGGTATCCTTGAGTTAGTGAAGATTCAACAATCTTTTGTATATGTGGTGTTAGATATTCTTTTGTCTGCTTGATCCATGTAACTGGGCAAGGGTCAGTAGGTGAGGTTGTTGTGTTTTATGGTGGTTATGATGGAGTTGATTTGTTATCTTGATGAGATGTGGAATGTGGTCCGTTTCCTCCATTGTATGTTATATGGTCGGTTTGGTTGGTTTCCTGAGTGTTGCCTGTGTGTATTTGAGTTGCATATAGTCAGCTAGGTCTTGCGGGGCAATGGCATCTGTGTCATCTGGTTTGGTCGGTTCTTTCGTGAGGTTGTTTACTATAGTGAAGAGCTCCCTCGGTTTGTTGATTGATTTTCATTATCAGGTTTGTGTGGTATTCCTTCTTGTGACTGTTTATCATATTATGGAATGCAGCTTGAAGTTCCTTGTATTCTATCAAGATGTTGTTTTTTTTGTTCTTCTCCATTGCCTCTCTGTTTTCCTTAGGTGTTTTTTGTCTGATTTCACTTGAGTACTAGGGGGTGTAGTGTTTTCTTCTGTTGTCATGGTTTGGTTTCTTTGGTGCGATTGCTGTATTATGCAAGGTTTCGTTCCATTTGTCAATGGTGGTATCGAGATCCGATATGTTCTGATCCAGTTCTGGTAGAATTTCATCCAAGAATTTGTCTTTATGGAAGGATCGAAATCTCCTTTTCTCCTTCAGATTTGCTCCAGGGGTTCGACTCTTCTTGGTCTGGTTTATGGAGAAGTTGATCATATGGTGGTCTGACCAGGGGATTGGGGTGATAGTTATGTTTGGTGTTATGTTGCTGTAGTATTCTTGGTTTGGTGTAAATACCAGATTGAGGGTGCCACCCATCTTGTGGGTTGCTGTCTATTATTTGGATATATTGCAGATCTTCCATGGTTTCCCTGAAGGTCTCTTGGTTCTGGGTGGAAAGCGACGGGATGTTGGGATCCCCTAGGACAATGAGTGGCTTGTTTTGGATTGCCATTGAGCAGATTTGTTCCAGTATGTTGGAGAGTTCTTCATTTGAGCTTGGGGCTCTGTATAGGAGGCAGAGTGCCAGATGTTTGTTTGCGACTGCTATTATGTTACTTCCTGTGGTTCGCACGTTGGATGTGGTCTGGAATTGCAGGTGTGCTTTTGCAATGATTAGTACGCCACCACCTCTGCACGTTGGTCTTGTGGAGCTGTGTATTGTATATTGTTGAGGCCATCTGATTTATGAGTACATTGTCTGTATCTGAGAGCCATGTTTCAGTTATGCACATGTCTGTGTCCTGGTTCTGTATGTAGTCCATGATGGTGTGGAACTTAGAAGATGACATGCAGGTTCCTGTGTTTCTTTTTTGTTAAGAAGCCTGTCCCATCCTCCAGGGAGGTGGGCGGCAAGTGGCGTGTTGGACAGTTAAGCTGCCCTTTGTTTGGAAGGCTTCCGTGTTCAGGGAGGGGGCTTCCTGGGAGGTTGTTTCCCCGAGGGGAACCCATTATAGTTTAAGGTGGGATTTTTTGGATATTAACTTATTTGTTGCTCCTGTGAGTCTGCTTTGTCACTAGTTACTGGGGCTGGTGGGTGGTACCAGCTTCCTAAGTATTCTGATATCATTAAAACGTGACATGCTCAATTTCCAAGCTGCTAGTTGGGGTTGATTACCCTGAGGTGCGAGACTAGACTGGAGTTCAAAGAGAGCCAATTAGCAGGTAAGATCTAATTTCACCTTTGTACCTGAGGCAATGGAGGGGTACATGACTTGCCCACTTGCCCAGGTCTACAAGGAATACCCGTGGGATTTGAGCCGTGGTCTCTTTGGTTACCAAGTCATTGCTTTAAGCAATAGACTATTTCTCCACTCCTACTTCAAGATCTCTCTTCTTTTTATCAGTAACATGCCATGGGGGGGTGGGGGCAGGCAGGTAGGTAAGTAAATGGTAGCAAGTGCCTATTCCTTAAAAATTGATTTGCCTCCCTCCTTTCCTACCATACTTCTGACTTCCCCACTCTGTGGACTCATGCCAAAGAGTCCATCACTGGCTCCATTCATCCGTTCCTTCTCTGGCTCCATTCATCCTCTGGATTTCTTCTCTCAATTCCCTTTTCTTCTGCCAACTCCAGACTTCAATATTTTCACCTTGCTGCTCCTTATGCATGGAAAAAGCTTCCTCTATCTTTGTCAAGTCTCTTCTCTCCCCCTCTTCAAATCCATGCTAAAGGCTTACCTCTTTGAGGCTACATTTGGATCCTAATCCCTTGCTGTCCTTGTCTCCTTCCTTATTTTGAACCCCTTTGTTTCTCTCGTATTGTTATGTCTGTCTTGATTAGCAGGGACTGTCTTCTTTATATGTTTATATAGCGCTATAAGGTGTACACAGCACTATATAAATGATTAATAGTAGTAGTAATAGTTCCCTCTACCAGTACTACTGCTCTCACCCACACAGCTCAAACAGATCAAATTTTGAACAGTGCAGTGCTCAGCAGATCAAGCAAGCACTACTTGGTTTAGTCCATAGATTTTGATTTGATTCATGTAAGAGAGAACAGTGCTGCTTGGTGGAAGGTGCTGTTGTGTCTTAAACACACTAGCATGGGAAACCATGAAGTAAGACAGGCCCTGGTAGAGGCAAGAGCATTTTGAAGCTATTGGCTGGGATAGGGGATAAGAACAGAGCTCTTATCTTTCCCAAATCAGGGATTTGGGTATGAAGACCAGGACACAGTGGGAGAGAACCTAAGTTACCTAGTTTTTAAAGGAAACTTTGGGATTGTCTGCTCTGACTCCCAAATTTCCACCTGGATCTCTCCATGGACACCTCTTCTCATTATAGACAGCTGTTCACCCTTCTGTTTCCCCTCTTTTTCCTGTCTCTGATAGGCAGTAGTTAATGCTTACCCTGACACATCCCCCCCCCCCCCGCCATTTGCAATTTCACACTCTTTTTGCTCAAATCCATTCTTCGCCAACCTCACAAGCTACAATAGCCATCTAGCACCTACCTGTTCCTATCCTCTAGCCCTTTCTCCATGACAAGCAGAATGGAATTAGATTGTCGCCATGAGTGATCCAGTGTTGCTTTGGTCTGATCTTAGCATCCTCCTGCACAGGCAACAGTCCTGACATCCCTTCAGTTTCTAACATCTGTACAGGTCCATTGAATGTTGTTTGTAGCTCTCCTCAGCATGTATTTAAAAAAAAAACAAATCAAAAAATATTGCAAGGATGGGGAAAAGAGAGCCCCAGCAGGTGGATTTTGGGCACCAATGGGCTCAGAAGGCAGAAAACCAGACCCAATTGCCCTCCTCTTAAGGGAGTCTCTGAAACAGCAATTCCATATCATCCTGCTAGGCCAGTCCAGACCAAGTGGGTTGTGTTTCCCTATCAGCAGATTGGTGGAAACAAAGAACCAATGAAAAGCCCATGTTTCAATAACATCACTCCTGTGCCTCTATCAGACTCAACCACCAGAGGTCCCTTCTTTGTCTCCAGCAGATGGTGGATGACTTTTCTACACTCTGTAGAAAATCTGAAGATTGAGAGGAAGAGATTGATGAACATTTATGAACAACCACCTCAAGCCCTAAAGGTGTGACTCTCTCACTTGAGCGCGATGTGGGAGGCTCCACTAGACTGAGGTCTTTTTGGTAGCCATAGAAGGGAGGGGGGAAATTGGTTTAGTTCCACGCCCTTATAATAAGGGCTGTTTGAGCAGCCACAGATTGGAAGGATATGGAAGAATCTGGAAGAGTACAGCAGCCTCACACAACCTCTGCGCCCCCTCCTCCTTTCCCTCCTGCTCTCTTCCGAAGATCACAGAAGGCTTTGAGGAATCTGCCTTTCACACAGTGCTGTTAAAAAATAAACCCAACCAGCGAAGTAGTTTCAGAAGAGTAGAGCTGAGCCCACAACAGATCCTATGCCTGGGGCTCTCAGGGTGTGACTACCAAAGCTTGACCTTGTCATTGTCCTTGTTCTTATTGGAGGCTCCCAGTTCCGTGTCTGAGGGATGCAATTCGGGGTGAACTGCTAGCGATCATTGGTGCCATGTGTGGGGGTTTCCACCATTTTCTGCATGCGTTAGTGGGACAATGTGATACCTGCATACAAACTATATCATAATGATAGAGCTGATCAAATTGGTGGAGGGGTGCGCTCTGTTAGAGAGGGCATTGAACCAGAAAGGATTAAAGTTTTGCAGGAAACAAAACTTGCTGTAGAATCTCTATGGATTGAAATTCCATGTAAAAAGGGGAAGGTGATGGCAGTGGGGGTGTACTATCGACCGCCTAGCCAGAATGAACAAATGGATGATGAAATGCTCAAAGAAATCAAGGAAGCTAACAAACGTTACAGCGCAGTAATAATAATGGGTGATTTCAATTACCCCGGTATCGACTGGGTCAGTGTCACAGCAGGACGTGCTAGGGAGGTAAAGTTCCTAGATGAAATAAATGACTGCTTCTTGGAGCAGCTGGTTCATGAACCGAACAGAAGGGGAAGCTATATTAGACCTAGTCCTTAGTGGAACACCAGATCTAGTGCAAGAGATAAGGGTGTTGGGGCCACTTGGCAATAGTGATCATAGCATGATCGCCTTTGATTTAATTAGTGGAGGAGGGATAGTAAGGAAATCCACAGTACTACCTTTTAACTTTCGAAAGGGAGACTATGGTAAAATGAGGAAAATAGTTAAGAAAAAACTAAAAGGAGCAGTTGCAAAGGTTAAAGACTTACATCAACCTTGGGGGGTGTTGAAAACTACTATCTTGTAAGCCCAGACCAGCTGTATTCCACACTTTAAGAAAAGTGGAAGGAAGTCCAAAAAACTGCCAGCATGGTTTAAAGGTGAGGTCAGAGAGGCTGTTGCCAAAAAAAGCATCTTTCAGGAAATGGAAAAAAGAGCCAAACGACGAAACCTGGAAACAGCACAAGCACTGGCAAGTCAAATGCAAGGCATTGATAAGGCAGGCAAAGGGATAATTTGAGAAGAAGCTTGCTGCGGAAGCAAAAACACGAAATAAAGACTTTTTCAAGTACATTCATAGCAAAAAACCTGTGACAGAGTCAGTTGGTCCATTAGATGATAGAGGGGTTAAAGGGGCACTAAGAGGCGACAAGGCGATAGTGGAGAGACTGAATGAATTCTTTGCTTCGGTCTTTACTGAGGAAGATGTAGGGATGTTACCCATGACTGAAGTGGTATTTAAAGGTGCGGAAGAATTGAAGGAAATATCGATACATCGGGAAGATGTATTACAACTATTAGATAAACTGAAGAGTAGCAAATCACCTGGGCCGGATGGTATACATCCGAGGGTGTTGAAAGAACTGAAATATGAGATTGCAGACCTGCTATTAGTAATTTGTGAATTTTCATCAAAATCATCTGTAATACCTGAAGATTGGAGGATCGCCAGTGTACCGCCAATTTTTTAAAAGGGTGCCAGGGGTGATCCGGGAGACTACAGACCGGTGAGCCTGATGTCAGTAACGGGAAAAATGGTAGAAACCATCATAAAGAACAAAATTACTCAGCATGTAGAGATTGTCATGGCCTATTGGGAGACAGCCAATATAGCTTTAGACAAGGAAGATCTTGTCTTACTAATCTGTTATGTTTTTTTGAAGGTGTGAATAAACAGGTGGACAAAGGTGAGTCGGTTGATATAGTGTATCTGGACTTTCAGAAAGCCTTTGACAAGGTCCCTCATCAGAGACGTTTGGCAAAACTAAAGAGTCATGGGATAGGAGGCAGTGTACTATTGTGGATCAGGAACTGGTTAAAAAATAGAAAGCAGAGGGTAGGTCTAAATGGCCAATTTTCCCAATGGAGAAAGGTGAATAGTGGTGTACCCCAGGGATCTTTGCTGGGTCCGCTGCTTTTTGACATATTCATAAATGACCTGGAAAAGGGAATAACGAATGAGGTTATCAAATTTGCAGATGAGACAAAACTATTTAAAGTTTTTAAAACCCAAGAGGATTGTGGAAAATTGCAAGAGGATCTTGATAAATTGGAAGACTGGGCATCGAAATGGCAGATGAAATTTAATGTGGATAAGTGCAAAGTTATACACCTAAAGAAGAAAAACCCAAACTATGGTTACACGATGCAAGGTTCCACTACCCATGAATCACCCATGAAAAAGATTTAGGCGGCATTGTGGATAACATGTTATCTTCAGGAACAAGCAGGAATGAGTCTTCACATATGGGTACGTCGGTACCGACGGAGCCTGCGCTGGAACACTCCCCAGCGTCCAAAAAGAAAGCTTTTGGGAGCATCCCACGCGCATGCGCGCTGCCTTCCCGCCCATTTACTTCCCTCTCATCAGTTTTCCGCGGAGCCGGCAGGACGTACTCCTGTCACCGCAGAAAATTCTTCTTTTTATTTTTAGTTTTTTGTGGTCGTGTCTGCCTTCCCTCAACGCCACCGGTACCGCAGGTGCTTTTCTTTCTTTTCCTGAAGAATTTCTTCTTTTCTTAGAACTTTTTCCTGTTAGTGCCTGACGTTTTCTAGGCTACTAGGCCTCTACCCTTCCATTATGGAAAAGCCAGCCACTATCCTTAAGAAATGCTCAAAGTGTGGCGGTACAGATATATTTTCAGACACTCATACTTGGTGTCTAAAATGTTTAGGTCCTGACCATTGCCCTCTGGAGTGTGTCTCCTGCTGGACCTCAAACAGAAGAAGTCTTCAGAATCGAGTACAACTCGATACCCGGTTCACATCACCCTCGATGTCACCAGCTAGAATATCTTCTTCTTCACAGGATCAGGTAACCAAACAAAAGTCTGTAAAGACTAGCCAGTCCTCGAGTGGTAGATCTCCCCCTCAGCATCGAGATGGCTTCGGCCTTGCCCTCGAGGACATCTTGGCAATAAAGCCCCGGTGGGAGTCTTCGGGCTCCAAAGCATTAACGGGGCTCCAGATGGTTCCCGGGGTTCTTACCTCGAACATACCTGGGCCATGATCGGTGGTTGTGGCTGCTTCGAGCGGTATCGACACCCCGGCATCGGCTATGGTGATGGATTAAACACTTCTCACCGAGGAAGGTAGTCTAGCACTCTCGGCTACTTCGGTACCGCTAGAGTTGCTGCAGACCGTTCCTCGAGTATCGGTATCTACTTCGGTATTGACATCGGCATTGGTGTCGGTACCGTCCATGCTTGCTTCGACAATCGCTTCCCTCGATGCCCAGCCTGGAATCGATGTCTAGCATGGGGGATTCGGTACCGACTCATCTCGGTACCGACCTCGGGCGGTTCCGAAGACATCGCTTTAAAGAAAATCCTATGCTTCATCCTTTCAGGTCCTCCGATCCCGATGACTGGGATGAATCCATCGGTACCAAGGCTGATTTTTCTACAAATTTAGCCTTTACCCCTCATTTTAGAGAGTCCTCCTCGGGGGAGATTTCTTTTCAAGCTTTTCTGCTTGATATGGCAAAGTTACTTGCCATTTCTATACCTGGTAAAGAATCCCTACCGGGGAATTCAGAGACACTGCAATTCCCCTGGGTTCCAAAGGAGGTGATCATGCTTCCTTTGCATCAGATCTTGCAAGATCTACTATTAAGAATGTGGGAAACTCCTTTAATGGTATCCCCACATTCTAAGAAACTTGACACTATGTACAAGGTGCCACCTTCTCCAGGTTTTCAAAAGACTCAACTTCCTCATTCTATTGTTGTAGAATCAGCAATGAGGCATCTTAAGAGTGCAAAGAAGCACTCTTCTTATCCACCAGGTCGTGAGTCTAGGACTTTAGATGCCTTTGGACGTCGATGCTTCCAGGCATCCATGCTTTCAGCAAGAATTATCTCATATTTTCTATATGGGATTATCTCTTGAAGAGGTCACAAAAAACTTAGTTTTTGAACCCTTTTCTTCCAGAGCATAAAAGAGCAGACTATTCCTTATTAGTCAGTCATGCTCAAAATATCTCTAGGTTCTTTAATCGTGCTTCCCTGGACTGTTTTGAGTCTATTAGCAGAACTTCTGCTATAGCCATAGGAGCACGACGCATAGCCTGGCTCCAAGCTTCAGACTTGGACAGATGGGTTCAGGACAGGCTGGGAAATACTCCTTGTACTGGTGAAAATCTCTTCAACAAGGAAGCTTTGTTTCAAGCTAATCAGTTGAGCACTGATGCTGTTACTTTCAGAGGATTGTCAAAACTTTCCTCTATCCCAGCTAATAAAAAATCTCCTAAAAAGCTTTATTCCCCCAAGGGAAAAAAGTTTTATCCATCTTCTACCCATTCTGCAGATGTTTCCAAAGATGGGCAACATCACACCAGGCTAAGAAAATCAAAACCTCAACAGGCTCAGCAATCGCAGGGTTTCTGATATTTTCTTTTTTCTGTGTGAGGTTTAAAACTTTTGAGTCACTTCTTTTCAGCAGACGCATCCAAAATTCATCTCATCCATGCTGAGATATCAGTCATACATTGACTCAATCCTCGACTCTGGGCATGAATCTCTTGCTACAAGAGAAATCTATCCTTCTAGCTCCAAGAGCTATTAAGGACTTTCATACCCCAGAGATAACAGGTTCCTCCTTTTAAAACAAAAGGAGGCCTAACAACTAACAGGGTAAGCTATACCCTTCACCTTGTCAGTTTACTGTACAAGTATATCTCATACTTTTAACTGCAAGGGGACCCTATCTCTTCAAACACTTACCAAATTGTAAGTCTTCTCAACTCTGTATTACCTTTTATCCCTCTTAGGCCAGACATTCAGTCTCTAAGAGTACTACTACTCAACTGGAGGGCTTATTCCCTAAGCCATAGGTTTTTCTTCAATACCTATTCCAGGAAGTAGTTTCCATACAGAGTTTTCTCCCCCTTGCGGTTCATCATCTTCTCAGATATCTTTTTAAGGCGGACAGAACTTGGGTATCTACTCCAAATTGTGTCTCTCGGTCCTCTCCAATCCATAGGACCTAACTTTTTATGCTGCCTTAATAACAGATAATTCCAAAAGAGGTCCAGAACTCATTTGGACTGTTTATTGTTGCAGGCCTCAGGCCTTTCTACTATTCTTAGCCACCTTCAATTTTCTTTGGCTTCAACAGAATAGATTAGGTTGCACACTGGCAATTCAACAGCCAGATCTAAGCAACCTACAACATGCTCTCTGCAATTCTACAACAAAGCTCTGCAACTGTGGGCCTTTGCCAGAGATCCTCAGATCTACTCCTAATAGGTAGCGGCCAAATAGTTAACAAGGGCTTCAGCTGGTAGACTCTGCCAGTCATGCTCCTACATGACTGTTTTTTTCCTACTCTTACCATATTTCTTAAAATTTCCTTTTAAGAAAAGGTAACCAGGGTTTAGACCACTTGAAAGCGTAAAAAATTGCACAATTCCCTGGTTTGTTCCACATCTCACTGGAACTTCTACATCAGGGATGCATTTTTTTCACTGCAGTTGGTCCTTATTCACTACTTTCCTTCTAATTTATATACTTCATGGTAGCTTATGTGGAACAAGAAAACGCATGATACTCATATTGCCCTCATAAAGAGGCAAACATGCTATCCCCTTATATTGCGTCTTTTTCTTCAGCTACTATTAGAAATTATAGAAGGATCCAGACTTGCTGTCTTAAGACTAAGGATCTCCTCTGCACTCATTCACGTACGTCTCGAGACCTGGTTATTTCAGGGGCTAGATCTTTTCAAGGAGTCTAGTCCTATCCCTGTAAGTGAAGAACATAATATCAGTTTCCACGAAACCTCCTCTATAGTTCTTCCATATTTAACCAGACAGAGATTCTCCATCAATATTCTCAAGTAGGTCTTAATCCTTCTTGTTATTGCGTCAATCTCTATACAACATCTGACTTTGAAAGATCTTCAAGAAGTTGGGGACTCAGCGCCTAGTACAAATGTCTGTCTTTCATTGGAATAAAGGGGGTCTTAAAGACCTATCCCCTTTTTTCTACAAAGGGTATTTCTGCCTTTTCATCCAAACCAGTCAGATTATCTCCACTCTTTCCTAGGACCTTTTTCTGCTCCAAGGACAAGAAGTTCAATTTTTTGGACTTTACAGAAGCTTTAGCTATCTCTCAAAAGTCCAACCTCATTGAACTCCCCCAGTACTTCTTCTGGGGTTAGTACTGGCCATGAGGGCTTATCTCTTCCTGTATTGCAAAAATTTATTTTTTCCCTCTACTTCACATTGAGGGAATTTCTTTGAGGATAATCTACTGGCTCTCAACCACAGATCCATATTAACCTCAACAACTATTTTTGCAATATTTTTGAGTGACATCCACATTAGAAAATTGGAACGCAATATTTTTTTAATATTTATGATTTACACAAGGACTCCCCTCTGGATACCTTGTTTAGTCAAGCTGTTCCACAGAACCTCTTTTATTCTTTTCTAGTTCAACTCCTACCCTCCATCCCTTAGATGCCTGAGGTTTTGAGGGATAAGCATGGCTTATCTTTAGATTTGCAACATGCTGGGGCCTCCTCCAGGCATCTCAGCTTGGGAGTCCCCATATGTGAAGACTCATTCCTGCTTGTTCCTGGAGATAGCATAGTTACTTACCTGTAACAGGTGATCTCTGGGAACAGCAGGAATAAGTCTTCACAACCCACCCACCTCCCCTAGGAGTTGTTCTCTCTCTCTCTTTCTTCTCCCTAATTTGTCTACTTCCCTCCTTCAGTCTCAGCTACAAACCCAACTGATGAGAGGGAAGTAAATGGGCGGGAAGGCAGCGCGCATGCGCATGGGATGCTCCCAAAAGCTTTCTTTTTGGACGCTGGGGAGCGTTCCCGCGCAGGCTCCGTCGGTACCGACGTACTCATATGTGAAGACTTATTCTTGCTGTTCCCAGAGATCACCTGTTACAGGTAAGTAACTGTGCTAAAACCCTCGGCCCAGTGTGCAGCAGCGGCCAAGAGAGTAAATAGAATGCTAGGTATCATAAGGAAAGGAATGAAGAATAAAACAAAAGATATTTTAATGCCTCTATATCGTTCCATGGTGAGACCGCACCTTGAATATTGTGTGCAGTTCTGGTCGCCGTATCTTAAAAAGGATATAACGTTATTAGAAAAGGTTCAGAAAAGAGCCACCAAAATGGTAAAGGGGATGGAAGGATACTCCTATGAAAGGCTAAAAAGGTTAGGGCTCTTTAACCTGGAAAAGAACGGCTGAGGGGAGATATGATAGATGTCTATAAACTAATGAACGGAGTGGAAGGGTAAACATAGATCGATCGTTTACGTTATCAGAATATAGAAAGACTAGGGGACATGCAATGAAGCTACAGGGTAAACTATTTAAGACTAATAAAAGAAAATATTTTTTCACTCAACGTGTAATCAAACTCTGGAATTTGTTACCGGAGGATGTAGTAAAGGCTGTTAGTGTAGCTGGGTTTAAAAAAGGTTTGGACAAGTTCCTGGAGGAAAGGACCATAAACCATTATTAAGAAGGGACCCAGGATATCAATGCTTGAGTCAGTACAAGCATTGTGGAACCTGTATCTTTTGGGGAAACTGTTAGGTACGTATGACCTAGATTGGCCACTGTTGGAAACAGGATACTGGGCTTGATGGACCTTGGTCTGACCCAGTATGGCATATCTTATGTTCTTATGTTCATATTTTTGCCTATTGTGCGCCTGAGGGTCACATAGAGCCACTTTGGCAGAATGCATTTTAAGCCCAACATTTGCACCTTCCCTAGTGCATTTAATGTGTGTATTAGTGTTTGTGCTCTGGTGATACTTACCCTAACTCTTTCTTCGTCCAGGAAATGTTGTTTGACCTGTGGCAAACAAGGAGCCTCATCCTTGGATTCTGGAGTCGGCCTTTCCCGTATGGCAGCTTCTGAGTCACTCATGGAGGGCATGTTTTTCCCCTCTCAGCCAGGGGCTACAATTAGTCCACTCTTACCTGCCTCAGGGAAGGAGGTGCAGGATGGCGCTAAGGTAAAGATGCTCAACCAGCCAGAGGCTCCGGTGGCTGTACTGTGAGCCGCTCTTCATCCTCTAGGGCTGTGGTCCCCAAACTTGGGGTTGGGACCCCAGATGGCATAGATCACAGTGAACGTCCAGAGAGCAGGAGAAATGGCCATGTTTCTTTAACCCCATCCACTGATGATGTGACCCCCAAGTATAGCAGTCACCAGTTGGCATGTGGCCTGTGAGCCAGTGAACCTTCATAGTTCTCTGCCTTTTCCTGGGTAAGCTTCTTGTTAGACTGGACACTCATGCTGAGTACTAGGGTCTGAAAGCACTGACAAAGGACCCTATGCTGACTACAGCTGCTGTTGCTTTCTGCTTTAGAAGAATGGAGGAATGGGAAGGAGCCTGGAGACCTGCTATTTTGCTTTCATCATCTGGAGTCATGTGAATTTTCATTTGTTAAAATGGGGTCATATGGGATAAAAGTTTTAAAAACACTGCCCTACGTAGTCTGTATGGGCTATGTCCCCTAGTATCAGAGAGCCTTGTCTGATAGGAGAGCTTCCTGAATCTGTTTTGTCCTCCCGGAATTATTATTTTTTTTTTTTAAACAAGCTTGGTTCTTCTGATGTGGAAATTCAAACCCTGCAACCTCTAGTTGCCCCCGGACGCAGTCTTGTACTGGGCAGGCTGGAAGCAGAAGCCCTATTTGATTGCCTTTGGCTAAGCGTCTCTGGTGTGAGACACTCCTGAAGATGATGAACAGTTGGGAGTTGTCCGAGATGTTGACAGTGCCTCTGACCCAGATGAATTGGTATTTCTGCAGGAACAAGCAGGAAGTCCCCTCATATATGGGTGATGTCGGCGCCAACAGAGCCCATGCAGTAACTTCTCCCCAGCTTTCAAAGAAATCCTTTGGGAAATGTATCACGCATGCATGGTTCCCTTCCTGCTCAAAAGTGCCACCTTGCTTCGGTCCCTTTTTTTCCGCAGAGCCCACCAGATGTGTGTGACTTCTTCCTGGAAAAAGTTGATCCGTTGTCTGTTTTTCCTTTCTCCAGTCGTGTACCAATTCCTATCCTCCCCCCGAGTCCACTTGCCTCAGTGTCATGTTCTCTGGTTCCTTTTCTCATCTGCCATCGACTCAGTTTCTCATCCTATCTTAATCCAACGCCTCCAGGAAACTGGCGTCTGCAATACCACACTAAATGGGTTCACCTCATACTTAAGACAGGATTCAACAAGTTAAATGTGGAGCAAACTACTCAGCACCCTTTTCTATACCACAGGGCATCCCACAAAGATCAACACACTCTCATCAATACTTTTCAATTTATGCATACTCCCCGTCTGCGATTATTATCAAGAAACATAATATCCTGTTCCATCTGTACGCTGATGACCTCATAGTATACACTCCGATCAACCTGGAGGACTCCAAACCTCACGGCCATCAATCAATGCCTAGAGGATGTAGCCAGTTGGCTCAGCAGCAATAGCCTTACGTTAAACTATAAGAAAACAGAAGCTCAACCACTGAACCAAACCATACCTGTAAAAAAAGAGGTACGTTACCTAGGCGTCACTTTAGACAAAAACATCAACAACCTTCAATCACATATGAACAAAACCTCATAAGAAGACTTAAACCACTCCTACACCAGGATCACGTCCGGACCGTTTGCCAAGCCATCATCACACCAATACTAACTCACTCTACCAAGGACTCCTGAAGCAAGTCATACACCCTTTTCAAATGGTTTAGAACACAGCAGCACGAATCATCAGTGGAACCAGTAAGACAGATCACATTACACCGGTATTACACCAGCTACAGTGGCTACCAATTCAAGCATGTGCCAAGTTCAGAACAATACTAAACACATTTAAAATCATCCATCACTCCTCAGTAGACATACTTGAAACCCTGATCTTAAGAGAAGACATCTGCCCTAGAAGGAGCAACAACAGATATATGATCGATGTCCCATCAGAGTTCCTTAAAAGCAAGCAATCAACCTCCAAAAGGGCACTATCGCTATCCGTACCACAACTCTATGGACTACCCTCCCTGAAGAAACCCGTTCCACTAGAGACATGAAAAGCTCAAGACCTTTCTGTTCATAGAACGTTATGGTCCCATCATGTAGCCCGATGACCATTCTGGCCCCAACCGAAGACTTCTTGAAATATTCGAATGGCCATAATAACCCTGCTCAGATATAAATGGACAGAACTTATGTAAATATGTAAAACTACCTGTATTTAGTCACTACCCTGTTAAATATCCTAAGTCAAGTTAAATGTATCCTGTTAGAGTTTAAAGTTCATTGTAAACCGCTTTGATTCCAGGATAAGGCAGTATAAAAAAAACAAGGTTAAATAAATAAGAGTTAAATAAGAGTTAAACCTAGCTGTAAGTGGCTAGGAAGGCAGAGGAGAGAGGAATGTAGAAAAGAGATGAAAGGGAAAAGTTAGTGTTGAACATTTAGTTAGGGGAGTGTGTGAAGAAAACAGGAGAAGAGGAATAAATGGAAAGGAGACACTGGAAAAGAGCTTCAGAGAAAAACATTAAGAGGGATGTAGAAAAGAGACCAGGACCAATGGAAAGAGCAGAAGAAGTAGGGTAAAAGCATTTTGGGAGTGCCACAGTAGATTACCAATCAGCATGATTTTGTTTTGTTTTAAATGCCAGCCACTGCAGTTAAATTATTTGCAAATACCGAACACCAGTGTCCAGATAGTGATTGCACCGAATATCTGGATACTACAGTCACTGCTGGCACATCCGAATAGCCGTGATATAGAATTATAGAAATATGATGGCATAAAAAGACCATATGGCCTATCTAGTCTGCCCTTCCATATCAACTACAAATACTATAGTCTCTTTTTTTTTCCTTTAGAGATCTGTTTGTCCATATCATCTTGAATTCAGATACTGTCCTTGTCTCTACTACCTCCACTGGGAGACTATTCCACGCATCTATCACTCTTTCTGTAAAGAAATATTCCGCATATTATTCCTGAGTCTATCCCGTTTCACCCTCATCCTATGTCCCCTTATTGCAGAGCTTTCTTTCAGTTGCTATTCAGCTGCTATCAGCATATCACTTAAGGCATTCTAAGTTTTAGGCAGATAGTGATGCTGAAAATGGCTGTTATCTTGATAACTATCGGCATAAGTGCTGGCTCCACCCAGGACTGCCTCGGCACTGTCCTGATAGTGCTAAAGTGGTTGGAGGAGTCAGTAGGTCAGTCAAAAAGCAGCAATATCCTGATAGTGCTGGTGACTATCACTCTCAGCTGCACTCATCCAGATAGCAGGGTTTGTTACCTGATAAGTGCCTTTGAAAACTGACCCTTCTGTTTTTCAGTTTAGTGATTTGAAAAATGTCAGCTTGGGAATGTGCGTTTAATATATCTTTGAATTTTGCTCATTATGGGTGCATTTTCTCCTATGTTCAATATGTGATGTCATTCAGACATGCTGCATAATTTTGTAAAATTCAATTTCTTTTTCTTTTAACAGAAAGAAGCAACAGAAAAGCAACAACAGCAAAAAGTATTTTGGATACAGAAGGCATTGAAGCGCTTGAAATGATAAATATCCATGGAGATGTAGTCTCTCAATTTAAAATAGCCAGTGCAGCTTCCCAAACTTCTTCATTATTTTAACTTCATTTCTGGGATCACTACAGAAATTGTGACATATGCTTCTCTACCATTTTCTGTGTGTGGAAAATTTGCTAATAGATTGTACTTAATCGTATCTACTAGACTCCCAGCTTCTCTCGCCCCCACACTCACTCCCAAAAAGCTATCCTGATTCTCTGGAAACAAACAGGAAGTCGGTCCTTGCATATATATGGGTTATGTCAGCGCCAACAGAGCCTGTGCGGATCCAATTCCCAGCATTCAAAGAGAGCTTTTGGAACCTACACTGTGCATGCATAGTCACCTTCCTGCCCAAAAGTGCCATCTTATTTTCAGTCTCTTTTTTTCCACATAGCCTGCAGAAGTGCTGTCTGTGCACTCTGGATAAAGTAGATTTTCTTTCCATCATCCTAATTTTTTTCTGCTTTCTTTGGCCTGATCACCTCTTCCACTTCCTGAGTCCAATGCCTCAGTGTTGAGTTTTTCGCACGGGTAACTTTTTTTTTGGCCCATGGGTTTTTTACTCGCAGCCTAGCTGGTCGAGACGTCTGAGCTTAACCACACAAGGTTGGTTTTGCTTGCTATGTCATCGACCAGTAGATTCAAGGAGTGTGGCAAGTGTAATTGCACTATGACCTGCACGGACCACCACAGTTCCTGAATATGTTGCCTCGGGGCAGACCATGACATGTCTTCCTGCCTGCTGTACATGTCTTCCTCTGAAAATTGCCCAGAAACGCAGAGAAGCTAAAGCCAGAGGAGAAAGAAAGACAATCGCAGAACTCAACAGAGATTTCCAACGTGCAGCAAGACAGGACAAGGAAAAGTACTACAATGACACTTGCAAGGAAATAGAAGCAGAAACTATTAGAGGAAGAACAAGATCGGCTTTCCTAAAGCTACGAGAGTTAAAGAAAAGGTTCCAGCCTCGAATTGGAATGTTACAAGATGCTCAAGGTTCTATGCTGAATGATGCTGAGAAGATCAAGAAAAGGTGGAAGGAATATACAGAATTTTTTTATGATAAAGATCAAGTGGACCAACAGCCATTTCAACCTGTACCTTATGATCGGGAACCATTGGTGATGAAAGAAGAAGTTGAAGCAGCATTGAAAGCCTTATCAAAGAACAAAGCACCAGGCATTGATTGCTGCAATACTTCTATGGGAATGCTATCTGATGCAGCTGTTACCGTACTTACAAGGCTCTGCCAAGAAATATGGAAGACAACATCATGGCCAACTGACTGGAAAAGATCTGTGTTTATACCAATACTAAAGAAAGGTGATCCAACTGACTGTGGAAATTATCGCACAATCGCTCTGATCCCACATGCCAGCAAGATTCTACTGAAGATTATTCAAAAGAGACTACAACCATACCTGGAACAAGAACTACCTGACGTGCAAGCAGGGTTCAGGAAAGGGCGAGGAACGAGAGACACCATTGCGGATGTGAGATGGATCCTTGAAAAAAACTAAAGAATACCAAAAGGATATCTATTTGTGCTTTATCGACTATAGCAAGGCTTTTGACTGTGTAAACCATGAGAAACTCTGGGCCACATTAAGAAGCATGGGTATACCAGAACACCTGATCGTTCTCTTGCGAAATCTGTACATTGATCAAGAAGCAACAGTTCGAACGGACCAAGGAGAAACAGAATGGTTTAAAATAAGCAAAGGTGTAAGACAAGGCTGCATACTTTCCCCCTACCTATTTAATTTATATGCAGAACAAATCAGCAGAGAAGCAGGATTGTATGAAGATTGGTGGAAGACTCATCAACAACCTTCGCTATGCTGATGATACCACATTACTGGCTGAAAGTGAAGATGATCTGAAACATTTGCTTCTCACAATCAAAGAACATAGTCTCAAAATGGGCCTGCACCTTAATGTAAAGAAGGCAAAGATCATGACAACTGGCATAATCAACAGGTTCATCGTTGAAGGAGAAGAAATTGAAATTGTGAACAACTTTAACCTACTTGGATCAACTATCAATAAAGAAGCAACAAGCAGTCAAGAAATCAGACGATGCATTGCTCTTGGCAGAATGGCTATGAAAGACCTAGATAAGATTCTCAAGAGCAGATATGTCTCTCTCCATACAAAGATTCGACTTGTTCAAGCCATGGTATTTTCAATAACATCATATGGATGTGAAAGCTGGACAGTGAAAAAGACAGACAGGAAGAAAATTGATGCCTTTGAATTATGGTGCTGGCGGCGAATACTGTGTATAGCATGGACTGCCCGAAGAACAAACCAGTCGGTACTAGAGGAGATCAAACCTAAGCTTTCTTTAGAAGCTCAGATGACAAGACTTTGACTTTCATTCTTTGGACACATCATGCGAAGAGAGAGATCATTAGAGAAAGACATTATGCTTGGCAAGATAGAAGGTCAACGCAAAAGAGGAAGGCCAGCAATGAGATGGATCGATACAATAACAGCAGCTATGGGTACCAGTCTGTCAACAATGAGCCGCCTGACTGAAGACCGAACACAATTTAGGATAGCTATCCAGAGGGTCGCCATGAATCGACTCCGACTCGACGGCACTTAACAACAACACAAGACCCGGAAGGAACATTTAAGACGGCAGGGGGAGCTGTTCAGTTAGTTGGCCCCAGGATCAGCATTGGGGGTGGAATCCTTGCTGGCGTTGGGCGATTTGGTGTCACGCTCCCAGGCTTGGTCGGAGCCTTGGGATTGACATTCGTCAGTCGTCCTCGAAGGATCTACTCCGGCCAAATACTTCACTGAAGCCGAGGTCCAACCCAAGTGTGGAAGGTAAGACCTCCAGGACCTGTGTACAAATTCCTTGAATCAATGTTGGGGACGAGAGGGAGCACGCCCCTAAGCAACCTCAGAGGGAGGCGTCAGTAACTGAGTCGGGGGATAGCGCCAGTTCCCCAAAGCCATTACCATCTGGGACTCCCATTCCCTGGACCTGACACTGGCCTCGGAGCCCTCTAAGTCGGCGCCCACTTTGGCAGAACCATTGGGTATCAAGGCTCAGCAGCGCCCAACTCCCAGTCACTCCAGGTCGGTGCCTTTGACAGGACCATCCTTGTCCAGAATCTCCCCAGAGGATGCCCCTCCCATCCTTGAGGCTGGTCTGCTCAGTGTCGACTTCGTTGGCACCTGAATCGAGGCCTGGCACGTTGTTGGTTGGTTGCAGTTGCTCCCGCTCCATAGTCCTGTTGCCAGGTGTTGTCGCCGCTATCAGTCCGATGACCGAGGTGCGCTAGCTCAGTGGTCCCCAACCCAGTCCTATGGGGCCCACCGGCCAGTCAGGTTTTCGGGATATCCCTAATGACTATGCATGAGATATATATGCATTAGAGATATCCTGCCAACCTGACTGGTTTGTGGCCCTCCAGGGCTGGATTCGGAGACCCCTGCCTTACACCTCTGTCATTTAAGATTGTGAGTGGGCAAGGTGCAGATGTCCAAGACATCAAAAAGGTTATATAGAATTTGTCACAGTCCTCCTCACTTCTCACCACCACCAAAAAATTGTCTATTAGACAACTTTTTGGTGGTGGTGAGAATCGAGGAGGAATGTGACACATTCTATATACCCTTTCGATGTCTAGGACATCTGTACCTTGCCCACTCACAATCTTAAATGACAGAGGTGTAAGGCAGGGGTCTCCAAATCCAGCCCTGGAGGGCCACAAACCAGTCAGGTTGGCAGGATATCTCTAATGCATATATATCTCATGCCATAGTCATTAGGGATATCCCGAAAACCTGACTGGCCGGTGGGCCCCATAGGACTGGGTTGGGGACCACTGCGCTAGCTGACTCATCTGGCTCTGTCAGAATGAGAGACAGATGAGGAGCCTCCCGACACCATTCTCCACCAGAACATCCCCTCTAACCCATCTCTGTCACACCATCAGCAGCGGTCACCTCCAGAGGACTTGGCTTTCCTGGGGTTTGTACGGGATATGTCCCCAGGCACTCAAGATCCTCCAGTACGAGGCTTTTCAGGATGCCCATGCACCCCCTCATTCTGTAGCGGCTGCTTTTCAGGATGTGGGAGACCCCAGTGACTGTGCCGATTGTGAACTGTCGACTTGATTCACAGTATTGAGTCAGCTGGAGCTCAGACTTTCAGAAAACACAGCTGCCACATAACTCCATGGTGATGGAGTCGACTATGCGTCGCATTAAAAGCCAGAAGAGACACTTCTCGGTGCCTCCAGGCAGGGAGGTACGCACTATAGATGCTTTTGGCAGAAAGTGTTTCCAGGGCTCCATACTTATGGCCCTGATCCAGGCATACCAGCTGTACAAGGGCATGTACCTGAGGGACCTGGCAAAGGATCTCGCTGGATTCTTGGCTGGGTTAGTAGGCAAACCTCTTAAGCACGTCAGACCCTAGTGTCAATCATGGAATGCTCCAAGTTTCAAACTCGGGCATCCTTTGATGACTTTGAGTCGGTGGCTTGGGTAGCTGCAGTGGGCATTAGTGCTCGACGCCTTGACTGGCTACAGTCATCAGACTTGGAGCAGTGGGTTCAGTATAAGCTAGCCAATATCCCGTGCTGGGGGGAAAATCTCTTCGGCAAGCCCATGACAGAGAAGGCCGATGAGCTGGAGAAGGAATTCATGACCAGAACTAGGCTGTCCAAGAAAGTGGCTGAACCTTCCTTTAGGAAGACTTTGGGGGGGGGGGGGGAGGAGTCCTTCCACCCAAAGTCCAAGAAGACTTTCGGAAACTGCCCCAGGTTTCAGGCCTGTCACACTCCCCCGCAGGGGCAGCAGGCCAAGGGCATGGCCCCCGTAAGCCAAAAGCCCCCAAACAGCACCCCAGCTGCAGCCTGGGGGGAGCTTTGGACTCCTTGGGCATAGCTGCCCTCCACAAGGGGGTACAAGTTCATGGGAGGACGGCTGGTCCACTTGGCACACCAGTGGTCAAGTATCACCACGGACGAATGGGTGTTGCAGGTGGTTGGGGAAGGTGACCACCTCCTTTTTGTCCAACTGCCGCCTCTCTTCTTCCCCAGGGAATTATCTATGGACTCCTTGCAGAGGGAGCTTCTGCAACAGGAGCTCAAGATTTTACTCAGAGCGGTGGAGCCCCTCCCCCTGCCTCTCCAGGGCAGGGGGTTCTACTCCTGCCATTTCCTTGTCCCCATAAAGACCAGGGGCTTCCAGCCCATCCTAGATCTATGGGATCTCAACCGCTTCCTGGTCAAGGAAAAGTTAGTGGTATCTCTTGGAACCTTGTTGGCCTACCTCCTGCAGAGAAATTGACTATGCTACTTGGATCTCAAAGATACCTAATCACATCCTGATACATCCAAGGCACTGTCAATATCTCCAGTTTGTCTTTGGCAGGTGACACTATTAGTACTGGGTACTCCCCTTCGGCCTCGCCTTGACTCCCAGGGATATTCACAAAATGCCTGGCAGTCATGACCGCTTACCTCTTACTCCTGGGAGTGTTCATTTTCCCATACCTGGATGACTGGCTCATTTGAGCCACCGCTTCAGAAGAGGTGTGCAATGCAATGCAGCACACTTTAGGGTTGGCTGCTCCAGAGCCTGGGCTTTTGGTGAACTTCCTGAAGTCTCACCTATGTCTCATCCAGCAACTGGAGATCATCGGTGCCCTACTCAATTCCACTCAAGTGAGAGTGTTTCTACCTCTCGATCGAGCACAGCGCCTATCAGCCCTGGCCCAGGCCATGCAAGGCGGCCTAGCAGTGACCGCCAGACAGATGTTCAGTCCTGGGGCACATGGGCTCCACCGTCCATGTCACACCATTTGCCTGTCTCTGCATGAGGCAGGCACAGTGGATGCTCAGCGCCCAGTTGGACGCAAGCTTCTGGTCGTCTGGAGTACCATATCCTGGTAACGCCAGCGCTAGCGACCTCCCTCGCCTGGTGGCAGGACCCCTCAACCTCTGAGCTGGCCTGCCCTTCCAGGCTCCCATAGCATGCTCCATCCTCACAACAGCTGCGTCCAAACTGGGCTGTGGGTCCAATATAATCATCTGCAGTTGCAGGCCCCATGGTCACCAGAGGAGAGTGCCTCACAGATCAACCTACTGGAACTCACAGCTTGCTACCATGATCTGCGAGTCTTCTAGGGTTATCTGGAAGGGCAGGTGGTTCATGTTCAGATGTTCAACCAGGTGGCGATGTACTACATCACAAGCAAGGGGGCATGGGGTCTTACAACCTCTGCTGGGAGACGGTGTGCATCTGGAACTTCATGATGGGGAAGAATATCTCCCTCAGGGCAGTGTACATGCTGGGCCAGGACAATGTGCTTGCCTGAGCCACGTCCCCCAGCCGTGCTGGGAGAGATTTTCTGGTGTTGGTGGACCCTGGAGATCAACGACTTTGCCATTCCAGACAACACACAGCTGCCATGCTTCTGCTCTCGGAGCTGCAATGCTTCTGACACACATTTCTCCTCCCCTGGTCTGGGGGGTTCCTATATGTGTTCCTACCTACACCCCTGGTGCTGCAGACCCTACTCAATTTCCAAGCAGAAGCTGCCACAGTCATTTTCATTGTACCCAGGTGGCCCAGGCAACCCTGGTTCTCCCTACTTCTGCATCTGTCCCGCAGGGATCCACTACTGCTGGGGAGCCCCCTGGACCTGCTATCTCTGGAGGATGGGGCACTGCTGCACCCAAACCTCTCATCCCTGGCTCTGATGGTCTATTTGCTGAGAGGCTATCTATAGCGCATCATTTCCTATCCAGGCAGGTTGAGTAGTTTCTCCTTGCGTGGAGTCCTTATGCAAGGCAATGGGCGTATGCTTTTAAGTGGCGCAGGTTTTCGCATTGGTGTGCGGATGAAGGTCTCAACCCCTTCTCCTGTGTGATGACAGATATCCTGCAGTGCCTCTTGTATTTGTCAGGGGCTGGTCTAAGTCCAACACAGTCAGTGCACCTCTGTGCCATCTCGGCTCATTATCATACAGTGGATGGCCAGGCGGTGTCGCTGCATCCTCTGGTGAACAGATTCATACGGGGCTGTCTCCTCTCCCAACCCCTCGATCTGTCTGCCGCTGATGGCATAGGACCTCAATGTGGTATTGGGGAAGCTTATAGCTCCATCTTTTAAACCCTTGGCCACCTGCCATCTCAAGTATCTTAACTGGAAAGTTGTGTTCCTGGTGGTGCCTATCTCCGCCAGGCATGTGAGCGAGCTGCAGGCACTGGTGGCTCACGCGTCCTGCATTAGGTTCTACAGAAATAGGGTTGTCCTTCGGACTCACCCTAAATTCTTGCGAAAGATTGTCTCTGCCTTTCATTTGAATCAAGAGGTGGTGTTGCCCACCTTCTTTCCTAGGCCTCATTCTTCTAGGGCAGAGGCGCCTCTGCACACACTTGACTGAGCATTCATTGCCCTTTTACATCCAGAGGACGCAGCCCTTTGCCGCTCAACGCAGCTCTTTGTCTTTCTTTTGACCCCAGTTGACTGGGGCTTGCAGTCCCCAATTGCATCTTCTCATGCTAGGTGGATGACTGCATTTCCTTTGCTGCACACTACTGTCTGGAGGAGACCTCCTGGAGGGACACTGCCTTTTGGCCAGGCAGTATTCCGCCACCTTTTCGGGGAATAATGCAACTCCTGTCCTCTGACCCGTGATGTCCAAGCTACTGGGGTGGGGATTGCATCTTCGCTGCTGCAGTCTCAAACTTCCACTCTATCAGCACCCCCTGCTGCCCTTCACGATCCACCTTTTGGCCTGGGCTTTACAGTTGTTTTTTCAGTAGCCTATAGCTTCGGAGTCCCATATGTGAAGACTACTTCCTGCTTGTTCCTGGAGAAAGCGTAGTTACTCACCTGTAACAGGTGTTCTCTGGGGACAGCAGGAATCTGTCCTCACAGCCCTCTCTCCTCCCTATGGAGTTATTTCATTTATGCCTTATTGAGCTATGTCATGATACTGAGGTAAGATGGCACCTTTAGGTGGGAAGGTGACAAAGGTGCAAGTCCCAAAAGCTTTCTTTGAAAACTGGGGATTGGATCCGCATGGGCTCTGTCGATGTTGACGTCACCCATATGTGAGGACTGATTCCTGCTGTTCCCAGAGAATACCTGTTACGGGTGAGTAACAACGCTTTCCAGTTGATTCCCACACTTGTAGTTTACAGGCAGGACATCTCTCCTGTTCAGTTTTTGGTACTGCATGGGTATTCTTTAGTAGCATGAAATATTAGAATGCTAGTTTTCCTTACTGTCCACCAGACCAGTCCAGAACGAATGGGTTATATCCCTTTACCAGTGGAAGGAAACAGAATAGAAGGCTGTGATTTTTCCCATATAGGGCACCGTGCAGTCACATTGCTCCTCCAGTATTTCTCTGTCTCCAGCAGATAGACAGTAAACCGTGCTCTGGTGGATGAAGGATTTGACTATATAAAATAGAAACCTTTAACACAAACTCTTTATTTTTATTGGAGATTTTCAATGTACATCCAAAAACATATACTATAAGAAACATTATGATACAATGTAACTCAGGAAATTTTGCAAATCAAACAAATCTCATCCAATTAGACCACAGTATTTAACAATGAAGGGCATCATGAAAAAACCCACCGTAAGGTCTAAAATTAAATTATATAAATCAAAAACAGGGCGGAGATTTAAGCATCAGCCATATGGAATTTCAGGATGACTATCAGCCCCTCTCTTACAACTAGGAATTACAAAAGCTGCCCTGGCTTAAACACAAATGTCTTAGTCTGATAGGAAATTATACACCGAGAAGGAACTCTCAAACAACGCCCCCCCTCCCGGAGATATCCCTTGACCTAAGTTCAAGGAAGTCCTTCCTCCTCTGTTGGGTTACAAATGACAAATCAGGGAAAATACATAAGAGCCATAGAACTGCACATTCCAGATCATCCTGCTAGACCAGTCCAGACAAGTGGGTTGTGTTCCCCTGCCAGCAGATGTTTGAGACAGAGAAAGTGCCAGAAGCTTTGACTCATCCCTGGCATACATAGTGCATCCCCTAGGAGCCATCTTCAGTATTTCTGTCTCCAGCAGATGATGGTTGTTTTTCCCTTTCTCCTGGCACTTCACTCTGAGCTTGTGGAGCTAGCACGTTTTTGGACAAGTGGATGTCTCCAGGGTGCACTGGAGGTGCCTCCCCTTGGAATTTATTTATTTATTTAACCAGTTTTCTATTCCTCCTTATCCTTCAATGAAAGCGGTTTACATTATGTAATCACTACAAACAGGTACTGGATACATTTCCTTGACCCCAAAGGGCTTACAATCTGTGTACCTGAGGCAACGGAGGGTTAAGTGGCTTGCTCAAGGCCACAAGGAGTGCCTATAGGACTAGAAACCCCAGTCCCTCCGTCCTGAGGTTGCTGTTCCCAGGTGGGACTTGAACCTCTGGCCTAAGGTACCGTGTCCTAACCACTAGGCGACTCTGCCACATTTTTGAGGTTGAGCACCTGGTCAAGAGGATTAGGATTGCTCCCTTCCAAATAGGGACAGGCTTCTGGTCACGAGGACCAGTTAGCCTGAGCTGGCAGGGGGACCAGTCTTCAGTGGCTCTGGTTGAGTAGAAATTCCCTTTGTTATTTTCTAAGCAGCTAGATTATAGGTAGAAAACCTCAGACACATCAGAACAGCCAAACGCCAGAGCTCTGCACCGGCGAACAGAAGATCACAGTGAGTTGCCATCCTCTCCCCCCTCTACCCAGCAGCCTGTACCGGCGCTTGCCTGGAAAGAGATCTGCCGTTGCTCTCTGCTCAGTTTGGCCCCTGGCATTGTATTGGCATTGGTGTCTTCTTGCCCTTTGGACATGGGCTTTGCGCTGGCATTGGACCCCTAGCGCTGCTCACCCTGCCCTCTGGCACAGCGTCACTGACCTTACAAGCAGTAGCTACAGCGGACACATTTTTGACCGGCATCCCTCTGGCAGTAGCTGCAGCGGGAGTCGCGGTTCAGCAGGAACAGTTGGGCACAGCTGCTCTCCGGCATAGTCCCCTCGGCCTGCTTCCCTGCAGTGAGTCATGCTGCTAGTGGCGGTCATTTTATCTGTGTTTCCACCTTTTGCAACAATATAGGGGCTCTCCTTCATTCCGCCAAGCTCCGTTTGATCCCAGCGCAGCATGCCTTCCTCACTCCCCCGTTGCTTAGCTTGTGGACATAAGCGCAGATACCTGGTAAACTGGCTATGCGCTTTATGTGCTTCAGACCCAGGTGAGACCTTCGTGGCCACCTCGGACCCCCCAGCACTAGATCGGGAGGCCACGGCAGAATTGAATCAGTCTTCTACCTCCTCTCCACCTCAACTTGACTCCAATCAGGACGGTCTGGCAGTGGCACCTGTAGGTGCTTCCTCTCCCCGCCTCCTTCCCCAGCAGCACCTCGCAGAGGACCTAGGGGACTCTGCCCATTCTCAGTCTTTTTTTAGGAAAGCCTGAGTCCCTCCATACTAGGTGCAAGCCTTGCATAAGCACACACACAGGTCTGAAGATACAGACTGCCTCGGCTGCTGAACAGGGCGACCTGCCCGGCTCGGACTCCTCAACCGAGTTCTCAGACTAGGAGTCCAATGGGAACACCTCCCCGAGACCCATACTCATCAGGATCTCCCGTCGGACCCCTCCCCGCCCCCCGTTTCAGCAGTGCTCGTCACTTGAGGACACCACCTTCCTGGTGTTCGTCTGGGATATGACATGGACTCTTAACCTGGAGGAGGACCCTCGAGCCGATGAACTCTACATTCTTCAGTACGAGTCCCTGCCTAGGGAGTCTCTCATTGTCCTGGTCCCTCCCGTTCTGTTTTGGCTGCTGCTCCACATGTGGGAGGCACCCGCCTCTGTCCCCATTGTGAGTAAGCGCCTCGACACTAGGTACAAGGTACAACGTGGCCCTGGGTTCAGAAAGACCCAGCTCCCCCACACCTCCATGATGGTGGAGTCAGCCATGAGGAAACAGAAGAGCCCGAAGTCGCACTTGTCGTTCCGCCCCCCCCCCCCCCCGGGCCGGGATTCGAGAGCCCTTGATGCCCTGGGGTGCAAGGCTTACCAAGACTCCATGCTCTCTTGTCGCATTCAAGCGTACCAACTTTACATGGGCATGTTCTTACGCGACTTGGCCAAGGAGCTCCGAGGTTTCTTCGTGGGCCTCGAGTGTGAGCCTCTCAATAGGCTCAGTGCCCTGTTGAAGTCGGTCGCAGATTGCTCCAAATACCTCTCACGAGCTGCCTACGATGGATTTGAGTCATCGGCTGTAGTGATGGCCGCGGGCATCAGGACCCGCCGCTAGGTATGGCTCCAATCGTCAGATTTGGAGCAATGGGTGCAGGAAAAACTCCTGGACGTCCTCTACCTCGGCGAGCAGCTCTTTGGCAAGCCGATGGAGGATAAAGCCGCGGAGATAGAGACTGAGTTCGTCACCAGAACTAGTCTCTCGTGCAAGACCTCCACCTTTCCCCGGAAAAAGCAACAGACCAAAAAGCCTTTCTTCCCAAGAAGGTTCTTCAGTAGCCGACTATCCCCTTGACGACCACTCCAGCACAGGGTAAGTCCGGCCAGGGGCATCGCAAGCCGAAAGGGCCCAAACCCAGCTCCTCCACAACTCGCACAGGGGTTTTGACGCCATTGGCATAGACTCTCGCCCTCCGGCAGCGCAGCAGCCAGTGGGGGGATGACTGTCTTCTTTCACCTCTCTGTGGGCTTCCTTCACCTCAGACACCTGGGTTCTCCAAGTCATCCGAGACAGCTATTGCCTTTGCCTCGACAGGCTTCCACCTCCCTTCTCCCCGGCAGAGCCTCCTTGACTCCTCGCACACCAGGTGTTCCGCAGCGGGAACTGGTCTGTCTCCTAACCCAACAGGCAGTCGAGAGGGTCCCTCTGCACCTTTGAGGTCAGGGCTTCTATTCCCAGTACTTCCTCATCCTGAAGATGATTGGGGGGGGGGGGGATCTGCATCCCATCCTCGACCTCTGAAAGTTAAACAAGTTCTTGGTACGGGAGAAATTCAAGATGTTGTCCCTTGGCGTTCTGCTGCCCTTCCTCCGGCAGGGTTATGCCCACATCTTAATCCACCCCTTGCACAGGCAGTACCTCCACTTTGGGGTGCAGGGAGAGCACTTCCAGTACAGGTTGCTCCCCTTTGGTCTTGCGTCCGCCTGACGGGTCTTCACAAAATGCCTCTCCGCAGTCACTGCCTGTCAGGCGTCCGGGCGTACCGGTCTTTCCCTACCTCTTTGACTGGCTCGTTACGGGATCCTCGGTCAAGGAAACCCGGTGAGCGACGTCGCGTAAATCCTTCTGTTGGAAGGCCTGGGGTTCTTGGTCAGCTACCCAAAGTCCCACCTTGAGCCAGTGCAGGCCTTAGAGTTCATCGGGGCATGCCTCGATACTCAGCGGGCGGCTGCATTTGTGCCAGTGGATCATTGCGACCGCCTTGGAGCTCTGGTGACTCTGGTCCAAAGCACCCCCCCCCCCCCCCGAGGTTACAGCTCGGACTATGTTATGCCTCCTGGGCCACATGGCCTCTACGGTCCATGTGATTCCCCCATGCTAGACTACACATGCGGACAGCTCAGTGGTACCTCAGCACCTAGTGGAGCTCATCCATCGGTCACCTCAGGGACCCCGTCAAGGTCTTCCCCGACTTTTGTTTGTCCCTGAACTGGTGGTAAAACCCCTGCAAGCTCCTCTGGGGATTGCTCTTCCAGGCTCCAGAGCACGACATGGTGCCAACAACAGATGCTTCCTTGTTAGGGTGGGGAGCCCACTGCGGGGTGTGGTGCATGTAGGGGCAATGGTCGCCTGAGGAGTCTCAGCAGCAGATGAACTTGTTCGAATTCCGGGCGATTCGGTAGGCCCTGAGGGCCTTCGAGGACCACCTCAAGGGGCTGTCGGTACTCATGCAGACCGACAATCACATGGCAATGTTCTACGTCAGCAAGGGGGGGGGTATCAGATAGCGCTCCCTCTGACGGGAAGTGGTGGTCCTCCTGCTCCTTCGCTGTCTGTCAGGGAATGTCCCTCAGGGTGGCCTACCTTTCGGGCCAGGAGAATGTCGTAGCGGACCGGCTCAGCAGGATCCTTCGCCCTCACGAGTGGCAGCTGGATCCAGGAGTAGCGGACTGGCTGTTTCTTCGGTGGGGGACTCTGGCGATAGACCTATTCTAGAGTCCACAGAACGCACAGCTCCTCTGCTTTTGCGGGCCGGTACCACACCCGAGCAGGGAGAGTCCGGATGCATTCCTTCTGAGCCGGTCCTCCGGGCCTGCTCTATGCATTCCCTCCCATTCCTCTTATTGTGAGGACCCTTCTCAAAGTTCAGCGGGACCGGGCATTGGTGATCCTCGTAGCCCCCACGTGGCCTCGGCAGCCCTAGTTCCGCTTCTGCTCCGGCTATCGGCAGAGCATCCTGTTCCCCTGGGCTTTGTCCCGGATCTGCTAACGCAGGAGGAGGGATGGGTGCAGCACCCAAACCTAGTTTCTTATCCCTCACGGCCTGACGGCTGAATGGCTCTCCCTAGCTTTGCTGGCTCTCCTGGAGGAGGTCCTCCTCGCGTCTAGGAAGGACTCATCTAGATGAGCCTACGCCTTCAACTGGCGGCGCTTCTCAGTCTGGTGTTCAGGGCTCTAGATTGAGCCATTCTAATTGAGCCATTCTAGTGTCCTACTCGATGGGTCCTTCAGTACTTCCTCCATCTCTCAAAGGAAGGTCTGAAGTCGAACTCCATCAGGGTACACTTGAGCACCATCTTGGTGAACCACCTCCCCATCGAGGGAAAGCCCCTCTCGGGGCAGCCATTGGTCTCCCGCTTTATGTGGGGGTCTCTTGCTATTGAAGCAGCCCATATGGCCTCCCCTGGCGGAATGGGACCTGAACGTGGTGCTCATGCTGCTTACACGTCCACCCTTCGAGCCGATAGCAACGTGCTTGCTAAGGCATCTATCCTGGAAGGTGGTCTTCCTGGTGGTGCTGACCTCAGTCCGCCAAGTTAGTGAGCTCCAGGTTCTCATTGCTGATGCTCCTTACACCAGGTTCTATAGGAATAGGGTGGTCCTTCGGACCCACCCCAAATTCCTGTCTAAGGTTGTCTCGGATTTTCATCTCAACCAGGAGAGAGTCCTTCCGACTTTCTTCCTGAGACCCCACGCTGACCAGGCGTCTGTGGCTTTTCACACCCTCAACTGCAGAAGGGCTCTCACCTTCTACTTGCAGCACACTCAGGATCATCGCAAGTCTGGCCGACTCTTTGTGACCTTTGATCCCAATTGACTGGGACAGGCATTTACCAAATGCACCCTTTCTATTTGTGTGGCGGACTGCATCGCCTTCGCTCACACGAAGGCGGGTGCCCCGTTAGATCGTCAAGTCACTGCGCATGGGGTCCAGGCCAAAGCAGCCTCAGTGGCCTCGCTGCGCTCCATGCCCCTGATGGGCATTTGCCGAGCGGCGACCTGGTCTTACACGAATACCTTTGCTGCACACTACTGCCTGGAGAGGGAGTCCCGCCGTGACAGCGCCTTCGGCCAGGCTGTACTCTGTAATCTGTTCCGGGTATAAGTAACTTCTGCCCTCCGACCCTTCTTCATGGCTACCGAGGGCTTTGCCTCGGGGACCCGAGGATGGGCTCCTTCGGGCATCGGTTTCTGCTCACGACCTCGCAGAGGCGTTTTTTGGTTACAGGTTTGGTAGCTTGTAGCTGGGGAGTCGCATAAGTTAAGACTGGCTTCCTGCTTGTTCCTGGAGACAGTGTAGTTACTCACCTGTAACAGGTGTTCTCCAGGGACAGCAGGAATCAGTCCTCGCTACCCTCCCACCTACCCTGATGAGTTGTTGGATTTTTGTCCTTCCTTTGCCATCTGCTTGGTAGGGCTCGAGCTAAGGGGCCTGACTGAGCAAGATGGCACCCTTGGGCGGGAAGAGGACCATGCATACGTGGCAGCAATCACAAAGGCTTTCTTTGAGAGCTGGGGAATTGCTCTGCACGGGCTCCGTCGGTGCAAACGTCACCCATAAGTGAGGACTGATTCTCCAGGACCAAGCAGGAAGTCAGTCCTCACATATGGGTGACATCGGCGCCGACGGAGCCCTCGCGAAGCAATTTCCCCAGCTTTCAAAGAAAGCCTTTGGGAATTGCAGCGCGCATGCGCGGTCCCCTTCCCGCCCAAGGGTGCCATCTTGCTCAGTCGTCTTTTTTCCGCGGAGCCCTACAGACGCTGTTTGTGATCGCCGCTGAAAAAGTTGATTTTATTTACTATTCTTTTCTCGGTTCGACGCCAGATCCTTTTCCCGCCCGGACCCGATACGCCAGTATCGAGTCCGTTCGTTATTTTTCGGTTTTTGTCCTTCGTGATTAGCGTTCGCCATTTTTTCTTTTTTCACTGGCAGCCCTGCCTTTTGACCTCGCAGGGGCCCTTTTTCCCCGAATGGCTGCCAGCGGGTTTAAAAAGTGTGATCGGTGTAAGAAACTTATGTCTTTTACCGACACACATGACTGCTGCCTCCGCTGCCTCGGACCCGATCATGACCCGATGATCTGTGGTCTGTGTGGCAAAATGTCCTCAAAAGCATTGAGTCGGCAGCATCAAAAAGAACGAATCTTCTCTGACTCCGTGTCCGGCCGGGCCCGGACCTCGTCAGAGGCTTCGATGTCCCGGGATTCCGGTCTTGAGCATCGTCGGAGTTCCTCTGAGCGGGGTTCTCCTGCCTGGGAACATCATAGGAAGAAGAAACCTGCGAGGGTGGCGTCGGTGGACGCTCCTGGTTCCTCGAGGGCCAGGTCGCATAGCCCCGATAACCGTCCCGGGTCCTCAGAGTCGGAGAGGCCTTCGAAACATCCTCGTCTCGAGATGGAGTCTCCTGGACACGTGAGTACTGTAGTCCTCGTGGACTCGCCTCCGAAGGAGCCGACGTCGGGCCCGACGCCGTCGGGGCCCGAGTCGGGGGCTGCTGGGTCTCCTGAGCTCGGACTCAGGTTGACGGCCTTGGAGAGCAGTTTCGCTGCCTTCATGGACAGCAGCGGGCATTGATCGCTGGCCTTGCCGGTGCATCTGCCCCGACCACCGGGACGTCCAAGTCGATCCCGGAGACCGAGCCGATCCTCGAGTCCATGCGAGCTCGTGTCGATCCTCGGTCACGGTCTCCCTCGGCCTACCGTTCGGGACCGAGGTCGTCGACGCCGGTCGGGGCGGAGGGCATCGGTGCCCACCCGACCGGAGCCGTTCGATTCCTCCACCTAGGAGTCGGGCTGGGAGACGGAGGACGAAGAGTCCCCAGGTACTTTTCGGACTCGGTGCGTCCCATCGGACTCGCCCGAGTCTGAACCTCGGAGACGGTCCCCCCCGGAGGACACCCGGTTCTCGGACTTCGTGCGGGATACGGCCAAGGCCTTGGCATTCCCCACGGATCCTGAGGAGGAGCCGAAGAGCTCGATGTCCTCCAGTATGACTCTCCCCCGAAGGAGGCCTTTACTGTACCGGTTCCTCCGATGCTGGAGCGACTTCTCTTCCGCATATGGGAGAGCCCGGCGTCGGCACCGGTGTTAAGCAAGCGGGTCGATTCCATTTATCGAGTCCGCAAGAGCCCCGGGTTCCAAAAGGCTCAACTACCGCACCATTCCATGGTGGTGGAATCGGCCATGCATCGACTCAAGAGTCAGAAGATGCACTCCTCGGTGCCTCCCGGCTGGGAGGCCCGGAACCTGGATGCTCTCGGTAGGAAGTGCTTCCAGGGCTCTATGCTTGCTTGTCGAGTCCAGACCTATCAGTTCTACATGGGCATGTATCTCCGAGACCTGGCAAAGGAAATTGCCGGGTTCTCTGCTGGTCTCTCCGAGGAACCTTTGCAGAGGTTCCAGGCCTTGTCCACTGGTATTCGGGAGTGCTCGAAGTTTATCTCTCGAGCAGCCTGCGATGGCTTCGAAGCATCGGCTCGGGTAGCCGGAGCCGGCATCGGTGCCCACCGACAGGCTTGGCTTCAGTCATCCGACCTCGAGCCATGGGTACAGGACAAGTTTGTCGATGTCCCCTGTAGAGGTGAAAATCTCTTTGGCAAGCCCATGGCTGAAAAGGCTGCACAGATCGAGACCAAGACTCTTACCAGGACTCGGCTGTCCAGAAAGACCTCTGCCCCTTTTCAGAAGAAGAAGGGCTCGGGGAAAAAGCCCTTTTACCCGAGGAAGGCGGCTGCCTATAAACACTACCCTCATTATCAGGCCTCAGCAGCTCCCCAACAGGGTCAGCAGGCCAAGGGGCGGGGTAATGGGTCCCGTAGGCAGCAGGCCCCCAAGCCCACAACACCGGCCCCTGCTCAGCAGGGTGGGGGGTTTTGACTCCATCAGCATAGCCTCTTCCCCTCCGCTGGTTTCTCTCAGCACAGGAGGCAGGCTGGTCCACTTTGCCCACAGGTGGTCAGCCATCACCTCAGATACCTGGGTGCTTCATATAGTTCAGAAAGGCTATCTTCTACACTTTCACCAGGTACCTCCCTCCTACTTTCTAGGGGAGCCTCCAAGACTCCCTCTGCACAGGGACTTACTCCTTCAGGAGTTAGCAAGTCGTCTTCAGGAACAGGCTGTGGAACCGGTGCCCCACCACCTGAGAGATCACGGCTTTTATTCCAGGTACTTTCTGATACCAAAAAGAACAGGAGGCCTCAGACCCATCCTGGACTTGCGAAACCTCAACAAGTTCCTGTCAAGGGAAAAGTTCAAGATGCTTACCCTTGGAATCCTGCTGCCCTACCTCCAGCAGGGAGACTGGCTATGCTCCTTAGATCTAAAGGATGCCTATACTCACATCCTTATTCATCCAGACCACAGACAATATCTCAGGTTTGTTGTGGGAGGAAATCATTACCAGTACAGAGTACTGCCCTTTGGCCTATCCTCCGCCCCCAGGGTGTTCACCAAATGCCTAGCAGTGGTGGCGGCCTATCTAAGACTTCAAGGCCTTTTTGTGTTTCCGTACCTGGACGACTGGCTCATCAGAGCCCAGTCTTCCCAAGAGGCCACTCAGGCCACTCATCGCACTGTGACACTACTCCAGCACTTAGGATTTGTCATAAACTTCGCAAAGTCCACTTTGCTCCCCTTTCAAAATCTCGAATTCATAGGCGCCAGGTTGAACACACTTCAGGCGCGGGCCTTCCTGCCTCTAGACAGGGCCCACAGGCTCATGGATCTCGCCAGGCAGTTTCTGAGACTGCTCGGCCATATGGCTTCCACGGTCCATGTGACCCCCAATGCCCGCCTGAACATGCGACCTGCTCAGTGGTGCCTTCTCACTCAATGGCATCAGGCCACGGGAGCCTGGCGGACTCAGTACAGGTATCTGACCTGCTGGTCTCTTCTCTGCGGTGATGGCTTCATCTGCCAAACCTGGTACTGGGAGTGGATTTTCAATCTCCTCCGCCTTCTCAGGTGCTGACAACCGATGCTTCTCTCCTGGGTTGGGGTGCACATTGCCAAGGGACATGTACTCAAGGCCTGTGGACTCCTTGGGAGTCTGCTCAGCAGATAAACTTCCTGGAGCTCAGAGCCATCCGCCTAGCTCTGAGAGCCTTCTCCCACCTCGCTTCTCACCAGTCTGTGCTGGTCCAGACGGACAATCAAGTTGCAATGTTCTACGTGAACAAACAAGGAGGCACAGGCTCCTTCCTTCTCTGTCAGGAGGCACAAAGACTGTGCTCTTGGGCCGTCCTTCACGGCATCCTCCTCATAGCTGTCTATCTCCCAGGTCAAGAAAATTACCTGGCAGACAAGCTGAGCAGGATCCTCCAACCCCACGAGTGGAGATTGGATCCGTTGGTGGTTCAGCGGATCTTTCTCAAGTGGGGCCTCCCCACATTGGATCTATTTGCCAGTCCTCTGAACCAGCAGCTTCCCAGATTCTGCTCTCGACAACCGCATCCTCTCCGAGTAGCGGCGGATGCTTTTCTGATTCCATGGTCCACAGGCCTCTTGTATGCCTTTCCTCCCCTGCCACTGGTGTCTCAGACACTCTTCAAGGTTCTCAGAGACAGAGCCTCGATGATCCTAGTAGCTCCCCGGTGGCCGAGACAGCCCTGGTTCCCGCTTCTGATGCAGCTGGCGGTGGACACTCCTCTTCCTCTGGGGTTTCAACCCGATCTCCTGTCACAGGATCAGGGGACTCTCCTACACCCCAACCTCCGTTCCCTTCATCTGATGGCCTGGCTGCTGAAAGGGTAGTCCTTGCTCCCCTCCTGCTGCCTCGGGAGGTGGAAGAGGTCGTCTTGGCCTCCAGGCGGCCCTCCACCCGGAAGTCCTACGCTCTTAAGTGGCGTCGGTTCTCTGTGTGGTGTGCTCAGCAGTCTGAGAATCCCTTCTCCTGCTTGGTGGGAGTGGTCTTGCAATATTTGCTTTTCCTCTCCAATCTGGACCTTAAGTCCAACTCTGTCAGAGTCCACCTCAGTGCTCTCTCTGCGCATCACGCACCGGTGGATGGCAGGCCTCTTTCCAACCACCCTTTGGTGGCTCGTTTTCTCCGAGGCCTCCTTCTCCTTAAGCCTCCTTTGCGCCCTCCAGCCCCTGAATGGGATCTGAATGTGGTCTTGCAGTGGATTACCTGTCCGCCCTTTGAACCTATGGCTACCTGCCCTCTTCATTTCCTTTCCTGGAAAACCTTGTTTTTGGTAGCCCTTACCTCTGCTAGGCGCGTTAGTGAACTGCAGGCCCTAGTGTCTGATCCTCCTTACACTAGGTTCTACAGGAATAGGGTAGTCTTACGGACTCACCCTAAGTTTCTTCCAAAAGTGGTTTTTCCTTTTCATCTCAACCAGGAGGTGGTTCTTCCGACCTTCTTTCCCAGGCCGCATACCAGCCGGGCTGAAATGGTCCTGCATACCCTGGACTGTAGGAGGGCCTTGTCCTTCTACCTTGACCGTACGCGGGAGCATAGGAGGGCTGTTCAGCTCTTCGTTTCTTTTGACCCCAATAAATTGGGGCTACCTGTCTCCAAGCGTACTTTGTCCATATGGGTCGCTGATTGTATCGCCTGGGCTTATGGGGCAGCCGGCCTCTCGTTGGAGGGTCGCGTCACGGCTCATCGTGTCAGGGCGAAGGCTGCGTCAGTGGCTCATCTCCGCTCTGTTCCGTTGGCAGACATCTGCCGGGCTGCTACTTGGTCTTCAAGCCAGACTTTTGCGGCCCATTAGTGCCTGGAGAGGGAGTCCCGCAGGGACAGTGCTTTCGATCAGGCAGTCCTCCATAATCTCTTTGAGGTTTAGGCAACTCCTACCCTCCGGCCCTGGTGTTGGGCTTCCGGTCGGGGGCGTTTTCAGAGAAGATTCCTTCCTTCTGTGCTACTGAGCTAGAGGGAGCTCATTTTTCCACTTGAGGTCTCTGGTAGCCTTAAGCTAGGGAGTCCCATATGTGAGGACTGACTTCCTGCTTGGTCCTGGAGAAAGAGTAGTTACTCACCTGTAACAGGTGTTCTCCAGGAGCAGCAGGAATCAGTCCTCACAACCCTCCCTCCTCCCCTTGGAGTTGCAGTCCTATCATTTCGTTTTTGCTAATTTTTTTGCTGTCTTTTAGCTATGTCATCAGACTGAGCAAGATGGCACCCTTGGGCGGGAAGGGGACCGCGCATGCGCGCTGCAATTCCCAAAGGCTTTCTTTGAATGCTGGGGAAATTGCTCCGTGAGGGCTCCGTCGGTGCCGACGTCACCCATATGTGAGGACTGATTCCTGCTGCTCCTGGAGAACACCTGTTACAGGTGAGTAACTACTCTTTCCTGCTGTCCTTGGAGAACACCTGTTATAGGTGAGTAACTACACCTTTGGCACTACCTATGCAAGACACTTTCACACCACTGTAGGAGGAAGGGGAATCGGAGCTCAATTTGGAGGGTTAGGGAGTATGATGTAATAAAAGTTGAGAACCACTGATCTGTTTTTATGAAAGCTTCTTAAGACTCCTTTATAAGGATGTGTGTGATTGGTATTTTTCATCTATTTTTGCTGCTCTGTTGGTTTTCTTTTAATTGAAACTAGAGTGAACTTTCACTTTGCAGATACTGGAAGGGCTAATAGGAGAGCTTGGTGAAAAGGTGCAGAAGTGTGAATCTCAAATCCAGTTGCTGGAGAGGGAGGTGCAGAACTGCCAAGCAGATACTAATGTATGGTTTGAGGTGGTGAGCAGGTGAGGGATGCTATAAAACATGTCTAATCTCGGGTGTATGCTTTAGGAATGTCAGACTTAAATTTAATTGTGACTGTTTCTTTGTCTTCCTCTTCAGGGATTTGGAACTTTTCCACCTGCTAGAGACCCTGCAGGGGGTGAGGCTTGTTTCTGCACATGATGACAAACTGGTACTAGACCTGCAGGCCAACGATTGCACCCTGATGCCTAAACCACAACCCTTGAGACTTTCTGTGTGCTGGATGCCTGAAGGAAGGATCAAGATATTAGTGAGTTCATTCCCTTGCAATATATGAGGAGAGGGGAGTAAAGAGAGGCATCTTGAATTGTTTGCTTTGAGATTTACTAACCTTAAACTCAGAGACACACAAAATATAAAAAAAATTTTGTCGGAAACTTTTCAAGGTGCGGGTTCCGACAAATTTTTTTTTTATATTTTGTGTCTCTCTGAGTTTATGGTTATATATGTGGGGGACCAGACAGGTTTAAGAACTTTATAATATTGAGATATACTAAGGCATGCTGATCTTTAAATTCTAGTCAAGTGGAATCCCTGTTTCCAGATCTTCCTGCTAAGAGCAGTCCAGATTAGTGGGGTCATCTCCCCCTACCAGCAGATGATGGAGACAGGAAAAAATAAACAATGCCATGACGACGTTCCATACTGAATCCTTTGTGTTGGATAGTGACATAATCACTGGCTTAAAACCTGGTTCAGCTAGGGGCACCCTCCAGTATTTTCTGTCTCCAGCAGATTGTAGTTGCTGTCTTTGTGCAGCTGAGTTTTGGGGCTTTTGGAAGCCATCTTGGAGGTGCCTGCCAGTTGAGCCCAGTCACTTGGGGCCCAAAGGCATATTTGAGATACCCCTCTGGGTTGTCGTCTCTTCCTTTTTTTTCATTTTGGGTTGAACTCATATCTGAGGGCCTATGCAAGTCTTGTTCTCCAGGAACAAGCAAGAAGTCAGTCCTCACTTATGGGTGACGTTGGCACCGACGGAGCCTGCGCGGAGCAATTCCCTAGCTTTCAAAGAAACCCTTTGGATTTGCTGCCACACTTGCGTGGTCCTCTTCTCGCCCAAGGGTGCCATCTTGCTCAATCTCTTTGGCTTATGTCCAGGCAGACCTAAGCCTTGATGGCCATGTCACGACTCAGTGTCAGAGCTATGGGGGCATAGGTGGCTAATGTATGTTTGGTCTCCATAGAAGAGATCTGTGGGATTGCAGTGTGGTCTTTGGCCTAAGTTGTTGTGGTATCTGGAATCCCTATCTAGGTAGTGAGAGGTGAATGTGTGAATCGATCTGTACTCCTGAATCTGTTTGGGGATTAGAATCCAACTCTGTTTCCCCTAGGCCCATTCTATTCTGTCCAGGCTACCAAAAAAAGGGAAGAGAATCACTCTTCCTTATTGTTCCTCCAGTTTAGTCCTCAACCTCTGGGTAGTGAACCTCCTCCTGCAGCTTGGAGACTGGGCATGTCAAAAACTCATGACATCACTGGATATAGCCTTCTGGTCTCTCCCATCAGCCCCCAGTGTGTCCAGTCTCCATGCAGCAGGAGGACGTAGTGAGCTTAGCTTCTGGGCTCACTTGGGGGAACAGATAAAGAGCATTTAGTGTGACAAATTCTATTCTGATGTTACTTTTGATTTTTACCTTTAATTTTACTTTTAATTCAGTTACCTTTGGTTAATTGGCAGTCAAGGATTAGTTCCCTTTAGTTGTTAGGAGCAAATTTCCTTATATTTACAGTAATTTTAAATTTGAGCCTGGCTCTTTAAATTCATAGCAGCTCTCTCCTTCTTCCTCCTTGTCAGTTATTTTCACTTGCTTCAGGCATTCGCCAGTGCGTATCTCTCTCCCTTGACGGTACGGAGAGAGCTCTGGTACCCATACAGCCACACTGAAGTTGTGTGAGACGGAGCCTCTCTATTGCTGCGGGATTTAAATTTTACTCTGTGGAACCTGCTGAGCGGTCCTCACTGAGGCTGCCAGGCGCGGCAGCGTGGCTTGAGGATCGGATGACTTCAAGGCGGTAGAAGCAGCCTGCGTGGCTTTCGGCCCTGCAGGTAAGGCCTTTGGGCTCTGTCGGTATGCTGAGGCCTCCTTTTTGCAGCGGCGGCTGTTCTTGGTGCCAAAATTTGTTGGCAAAGGGGCAGCCATTTTCTCTTTAGGTATTTGGACTGCATGGCAAGAGTTGCAGTGAGCTGTCTGTGTGAGGAAGACAGGCAGAATAGCTAGATTTTTAGGTCTAGTGTTTCTTTTGTTTGTAGGTTTTTTGAGGCTTGGGGGGGTGGATCCTCAGCTTTAAGGGGGCTGTTGTCAGTCCTCTTTATTTTTAAGTTTATTCTTAGTTTTATAGGACAGCAGTTTTGGCATTGATCTCTGATGCCACAAGTTCTTTCCCTCCTAATCATGTCTCTGAGGAGCATCTGTTAAGTCCCAGGATATTAGGCAAGTTGCCAGCTTTTAGGTTCTTCAAGAGCAGAGCCCTAACTTGTAGGTGGAAGGAGGGACAGGCTGGAAGTGTGCTTTTGTGTATTCTCTAGTGAAAGTTGCTCAAACGCCTGTGGTTTCACAGGGACAGGTTTAGGAAACCTTAGGATATAAAAAAATATATGTTAATAATGACAGTTAAACTGTCAACCAAAAAGCGCCTGTGCTACGGTCTATGGCCACCAGAGGGCAGCTGGTACAGTCAATAGTGCCTTTCTGTGACCATGTGTTATGCAGCCATAATCAGATTGATCTCTGCAAGTCAGGGAAGAAATAACCACAGGGCCACCTCATGGGCACTCGGGTTAGTGACTAAACAAGCAACTGTAATGTTCTGCAAATGAAGATTATATGACCAAGATTTAAAGCTCTTAACATCAGTTTCATTTGTCGGGCTCTGGTGCCCTAAAGGCCACCGGATGGCAGCGCTGCTCATGATTCACATATAGTATTCAGTGCCCCCATCCCTGGGGGGGTGGTAAAATACGAAATCGTATTCCTCATCAGGTTCACACAGGCAGCAACCTCTAAGACCTCCACGTACAAGGTTGTCGGTGTATCCCACTCCTATTTCTCTGACTGCAAGAAGGCCGGGGGGGGGGGGTGCCTGTGTGTTTCATAGCTCCACTTAGCATGCCCTTCCCAGGAAATTCTCATCTATTTCTAGAGCCTGTGCTGTCAGAGCAGGGCTTTAAACACTTAGCAGGGGCACTGACCCGTCTGTGCCATCTTGTTAAAGGGCCCGTGCTGAGGGTGAAGAGAAGGACGTCTAGGTAGCGCAGTCTGGGGCTTAGCACTCCAAGGCGCACTGGAAGGTTTCATAGAGGAAGTCAATACTCTGTGTATGCTCCATGCATTCAGCCTATGTTCAAGCGTGCTCACTGCACTGTGTTTGGGTGACAGGTGCTGGGTCACCTGTATATGTAGATATGCATTTTGTATATGCTCTCAATGGCTTAGGCATGATTTTTGGGTGCACTCTTTGCAGAGTGAGACTGCATTTCTTTGCTCAGACTGTATTATCAGACTAAGGTAATTTCTCCAGTAATGGGGGAGATGTCGATTGTAATAAAGTGCATGAGGTCCTCATGGTGTTACATGGGGTTGGAGATGCAGTCGTGGGATGTGCTGTGGAGTGAGCTGTCCGGAGGAGGTACAGTGTCATTCACCAGTTTCCCTTTCTCTTTGGGCTTTGCTCCCAGATCCTAGCCCCTCTTTCTCTCTGATGTCCAGGATGCAAGGTCCCCGGCCCACTGGACAATCTATTCTCAGCCTTTTCTCAATGCTGGCAGAAGGACTGGGAGAGCAAGAAAGGAAGAACAGGAACCAGCACCAGCTCTGATGTCTCTCCACTGCCAGTGTTTGCTACAGTCACATATTCCCAGTCAGTTATTTATTTGAGTATACTCATAGCCCACAGGTCAGGGTGGCATACAGTGGATTACGGTATTTCTATTTCCCTTGTCCCTGAAGGGCTCACAGTTTGTTTTGGTACCTGAGGCAGAGGGTTAAGTCGCTTAATGAAGGCCAGAAGAAGGACCATCTGTGGGACCAGAAACCGCAGTTTTTATGGCCCAAGGTTGGTGGTCTCGATTGGAATTCAACCCCTTGGTCCTCTGGCAACTTGCCTTAACCACTAGGCCGCACTGCTTCGTGTGAGCTAGCCACAGGGCCATAGGGCCAGGTGCAGCCTGTTACTTCCAAGGCAGAGACCTTGGGGAGGTTCCGTTCATAAGGATACGAGAAATGCCATACTGGGTCAGACCATGCTCTTTCAGGTCCAGTATCCTGTTTACTAGGGTAGCCAATCCATGTCTTAACCTGGCTGGTTTCCAAAAACACGAATAGGCTACTCAATGCTTGTATCGGGGCAAGCGGTGGATTCATGTATGCTCATATTTTAAGGGTTCCGTTGCATGTACAACAGATGTGATGCTCTGTTGGGTTGTGTGCCTTGTAGAACATCTTGAATTGATGAAAGTTGGTATTAAAAAAAATAAAAAATAAAAATAATTTTCCAGCTTCTCTCTAATAAAAAGTTATGGACCTTTCCTCCAGGAGCTTGGCCAAAATCTTTGTTAAGCTCCGCTACGTTTGGAGATCGTTTTGCACAAGGCTCTTGGAGTACAACCGACTGGAAATGCGAGCGATATGCCGGGCGTTGCAGGCATTCAAAGCTACAGTGACAGGTTGAGCGGTGCGAGTACTGTCCGACAACTCCGCGGCGGTGGCCTACATCAATCGGCAGGGCAGAACCGGAAGTGTGGCCATAGAGGCCGCGGCAGAGGGTCTGTGTGTGTGGATAGAGCTTTGGCTGGCAGCGTTTTCGGTGGCGCATGTTGCAGGTAAGGACATTGTGACGACGGATTTCCTCAGCTGGGTCCGAGTAGATGCCAGAGAATGGGAGTGGCATCCGGAGGTGTTCGCAATGATCGGTCGCATATGGGGACAGCCAGTAAGGGACCTCATTGTAGCGTTTCACTCTGTGTAAATGGGTCACTTCTTCAGCAGACGACGCAAAAGGAGGTCGGAAGGCATCGGCGCACTGTTTCAACGGCAGCCGTCATCCGGTCTTCTCTGTCTTTCCACCGGGGGCACTCATAAGTTGAGTGGTTCTGCGTATCAAAGCGCTTCGGGGAAACGTGTGGTTGGGGATCTCGGGCTGGCCGAGGCGCCCATGGTATGCCTGCCTCATGCAGTTGCTCGACGGGAATCCATGGAGGTTTCTGACATTGGAGATTCTGTTGCTACGGAGTTCCCTTCGAATGCCTCAGGTGGATCGTTTTTTGCTTACGAGGTGGCCAATGAAAGGGCAAGCTTAAGGAAAAAGAGTTGCTCGACAGCAGTCTTTGCCACCTTGCCGCAAAAAAAAAAAAAAGTCCCTTGCATATGTGCGTATATGGCGCATCTTTGAGGACGGGTGCTCGCGGAGGCACGCTCGCGCGACAATGGTGTCAGTTCCCTTGGTATTAAGTTTTCTACAGGACGGGTTTGGAAAAGGCAGGTCCTGGAGAGTTCAGTTAGCAGCTCTGTCTTGCTATAGGGGCAAAGGAAAGGGAGTGGCTCTCATGCACAGGTCAATGTGGTACGCTTTCTCAGGCAGTTACCAGACTGTAGCCCTGTCGTAGGATATTAATTCCACTGGGGAAGCTCAAGTTGGTTTTAGGAGCGTTAGCTAGCGCGCCATTGGGGCCCTTGCAACAGGCATAGGTTAAGGGTTTTGCCTTGAAGACGGTATGTTTGATGGTCATCTGTTCGGCGAGGTGATTTTCGGATTTGCAGGCGTTGACCTGTCTCCAGACAGAAGGTGGCCTCGTGGCTGGTTCTGTCGTTGCCAAAGGTGGTTTCTACGTTCACCTAACTAAAATGGGCTCTCTTCCAGCGCTAGGTGCGGCGGAGGGGAGCGTATTGAACCATAGTTTGCGCTGTTAGAACGTCAAGAGTGCTGCGGCAGTGTTTAAAGGTTTCAGAAATGTTCGCAAGACGGATCGTCAATCTTCGGGGTGTTCGGAGTGCCCCGCAAAGGGAAGCGGCGGCGAAGGAGTCCATTTCTGGATGGATTGGAGGGGCGAGTGCGTCAGCTTGTCTTCTGCGGGACCGTACAGTCCCAGGGAACTTATGAGCTCACTCTATCAGAGTGGAAGCGTCTTCTTGGACGGAGCACAGTTTGGTTTCGCCAGTGGACATCTTTAGGGAGGCCTCTTGGTTGTCTCTCCATACCTTCAGTAAGCACTACCGCCTAGATGTTCTGGCGGCTAAGGATGCCGTTTTCAGGGAGGCGGTGTTGAGATCCGGCTGGAAAGGTCCCTCCCAATGATTACTGCTCTGATACATCCCAGAGGTTGAGGACTAAACTGGAGGAACAATAAGGAAATAGGAAATCTCCAGGAACAAGCAGGAATGTAGTCTTCACATATGGGTATCGTCGGTACCGATGGAGCCTGCGTGGGAACGCTCCCCAGTGTCCAATTAGAAAGCTTTTGGGAGCATCCCACAGTGCCTGCGTGCTGCCTTCCTGCCTTTCCCAACTGCCTCTCTCCAGTTCTTCGTTTTCCGCGGAGCCAGCAGGTTGTCGTTCGTGTCACCGCAGAAAAATTTTCTTATTCTCCTTCTTTTTTGTGGTCGCGTCTGCCTTCCCTTGACGCTATACCGATACTGCCGGTTCTTTCTTTCTTTTGAAAAAAAAAATACATTTTTTTCCAAACCTTTTTTCTTCAGGTGCACGCGCCATTTTGGGCCTTAGGCCCAAATTTTCCCTTACTATGGAAAAACCCGCCTCGGGTTTCAAGAAGTGTGGTGCTACCATCTCCGTCACCGACACCCATGAGTGGTGTCTTAAATGTTTAGGTCCTGACCACTCCACTTCGGAGTGTATGGCCTGTGCCATGATGTCCAAGAGGGGTCGACAGAACTGGGCTTCTAAGCTCAGCACCCTTTTTCCCTCCGATGCAGCCTCTGTGGCATTGACGTCTTCCAGGGCTTCGTCTTCCTCCCATGGATCTCAGGTAACTAAACATAAGTCTGGCCGGTCCTCAAAGGGTAGATCTCCTTCCAAGCATCGAGATGCCTCTGGCGTTGCCCTTGAGGGTTCTGTACCGGCAAAATTGCCCCGGTGGGAGGCTTCAGCTTCCAAAGCATTATCGGGGCTCCAGGATGTTCTCTAGGCCTCAACCTCGACAGAACTACTGATGCCATGCTCTGGGGTACCGGCTGCTTTCTCCGGTACCGATACCCAGGCATCGGCAGCGTCGATAGACCAGAGGTTCCTGGCTATTGAACGCAGTCTGGCAGCTCTCCTTGCGGCATAGACACCCACAGAACTGCGTCAGATGGTTCAAACAGTATCGGCACCGGTACCGATAGCATCGACATCGGTGTCTGCATTCCCGGCACCCAGTCAAGCCATGCCTTTCGGTACCGATACACCAGTACCGATTTCCCCCGGCACCAACTTCGGTCGTTATGGGTATCGTGCTCTACAAGAGCATCCGGACAGAAGGTACTTTGAATCCTCGGAGGAGTCTGAGGATTCTGACAGCTCCGTCGGTACCGGAGTACTTCTCCCCGAGGAGCCTTCCTCTCCCAAACGTAGGATGTCTCCTCCAGAAGATATCTCCTTTCAGGAGATCGCTGCTGATCGCTGGAAGTAGCAGGATATAAGTGTACACTAAATAAATAAAGGATTTTATCAGGGAGGTGGCTCGAGGTCTCTCCATTACTGTGGCTCCTGAAACAGAGCCCAGGGCAAAGGAGTTGGAGATTCTACAATATCCAAAGGCTCCTAAGGAGGCAGCTACTTTACCTATCCATGAGATCTTACATGATCTCATGTTAAGAATGTGGGAAACACCTCTTACCACCTCTCCTCACACTCGTAGACTGGATACCATGTATCGAGTACCTCCGTGTCCTGGCTTCCAGAAGACTCAGCTTCCTCACCACTCTATTGTATTGGAATCAGCTATGAGAAGGATCAGAAGTGCAAAGAGGCATGCTTCTAATCCTCCAGGACATGAGTGTCGAACTTTGGATGCCTTTGGACGTCGTACTTTCCATGCTTCCATGCTTTCTGCCAGGATCAGTTCCTATATTTTATATATGGGAATGTTCTTTAAGGAAGTCACAGGGGATTTAGAGGTTTTGAGCCGCCTTCTTCCTGAAGATAAGAGGCAAGATTTTCTCACTCTGGTTAAACATGCCCAGGATGTTTCTAAATTTGTCAATCGTGCAGCTTTTGACTGTTTTGAGTGCATAAGCAGAACCCCTGCCATTGCCATAGGTGCATGTAGAATTGCCTGGCTCCAGGCATCCGATTTGGAGCTCTGGGTACAGGACAAACTGGGCAACATCCCTTGTACAGATGAGAATCTATTCGGCAAAAATTGGCAAGAAAAAGCCAATGAGTTGTATGCTGACAACTCCACTTTGGATAGATTATCCAAAGCCACAGCTGATCCTGCAAGGAAGAAAACTTTCAAGAAACCATTCTTCTCCAAAAAGAAGAGGTTTTATCCCTCTTATTCTCAGCAGGGACGTTCTGCAGGTCAACCTGTCCGGAAGAGTCAGCAACCACCTAAACAAAGGGAAGCAAAGACTGCTAAGCCTCAACTGTCTCGGCAGTCTCAGCCTCCGCCTTCCATCTAGAGAACTTAGCCTTCCTGGCCCTCAACGGACCAGAACCTTCCACCATTCCAGGAAGGTTATGCCACTTTGCCCCCAGATGGGGGCAGATAACAGCAGAACATTGGACTCTCTCCATTATAAAAGAGGGGTACAAGCTTCACTTTCTACGCATGCCCCCTCCCACAATGGTAAGACAGTTCAATTCTCAGACCTCTCTCATCAACCTGTTAGATCTAGAGGTCACTATCCTTCTTGCCCAAGGGGCGATAGAAGAGGTACCCATTCCTCAACAGGGTGCAGGGTTTTACTCCCCCTATTTCCTTATCCCAAAGAAAACAGGGGGACACAGACCTATTTTAGATCTCAGAGAATTGAACAAATTCCTGTTCAAGGAGAAATTCAAGATGATTTCTCTGGGAACCCTGCTGCCATACCTTCAGAGTCGGGATTGGCTTTGTTCTCTAGATCTCAAGGATGCGTGCACTCATATTCTCATCCATCCAACTCACAGAAAGTTCCTTTGGTTCCTCTTTCAAGGAAAGCACTACCAATACAGGGTGCTTCCTTTTGGCCTGGCCTCAGCACCAAGGGTGTTTACTAAATGCATGGCTGTGGTAGCAGCATTTCTTCGCACTCTAAGAATATTCATCTTCCCCTACTTAGATGACTGGCTCATTCGAGCCCCATCAGAGTCAGAGGCCAGGATTTCTCTATCGTGTACAATGCGTATCCTTCAATATTTGGGTCTGGTCATAAACATCCCAAAATCCAGCCTAACTCCCACTCAGTCTCTAGAGTTCATAGGAGCTTTGCTGGATACCAGGAAATCAAGGGCCTATCTTCCCCAGACCTGTTGCCTTCGCATGGTGCAGTTAGCTTCTCAAGCAGTGCTAAAGCCTCATCTCACTGCTCGAGAAATGTTGCAACTACTAGGCCACATGGCATCTACCGTGCATGTGGTTCCTTATGCTCGCCTCCATATGAGAGCAGCCCAGTGGACTTTATCCACTCAATGGACCCAGGCATCAGGGTTCCTGTCAGACAAAATAGCAAACACAAATCGTCTATTTTGTCCCTCCAATGGTGGCAGTCCACTCAAAACCTGTTGGTGGGGTCCCCATTACAACAACCTTTACCCCAGGCAATTCTCACAACAGTTGCTTCAACAATGGGTTGGGGAGCTCATCTGCAAGACCTCTCCACCCAAGGCACTTGGACTCCACAGGAGACTCATCTACACATCAATCTCTTAGAGCTCAGAGCAATCTTCCTTGCTCAGCGAGTGTTCCACACCCTGCTCAGCTACAAGACAGTCCTCATTCATACAGACAATCAAGTAGTCATGTTCTACGTGAACAAGCAGGGAGGAGCAGGCTCTCTGTCGCGTTGCAACGAAGCTTTGCGACTATGGGCCCTCGCCAGAGAGCATCAGATTCATCTCCTGGCAGTGTATCTTCCAGGTATTCAAAACTCTTGGACAGACAGACTCAGTTGTGTTCTGCTTCCACACGAATGGTCTCTACATACAGACCAGGTTGCCAAGATTTTTCAAATTTGGGGAACCCCGGACATAGACCTTTTTGCAAGTCTGTTGAATGCCAAACTTCCCCGATTCTGTTCCAGAATTCCGGCTCAGTGCTCTCAGGCCAGGGATGCTTTCCTCCTTTATTGGGGTCAAGACTTCCTTTATGCCTTTCCACCCATTCCCCTGATTCCCAAAACCCTGTTCAATCTTCAGAGAGACAGAGGCCGTATGATTCTCATAGCTCCACATTGGCCACGGCAAGTGTGGTTCCCTCTCTGGAGTTAGGGTCTGCTCCAGATCTCCTGTCTCAAGAGGACGGAAGGTTATGGCATCCCAATCCCCAGTCTCTGCATCTCAGGGCTTGGTTGCTGAAGGCCTAGATCTTCATGATTTTAACCTTTCTCAGCAAGAAAAGGATATCCTTTATGCTTCTAGAAAACCTTTCACAAGACGCTCTTATGCTTTCAAGTGGAAAAGGTTTACCATATGGTGTTCGCAGAAGGGTCTTAGCCCCCTTGCGATACCTCTGGAATCATTACTGGAGTATCTCCTTCATATCTCCAGGAACAAGCAGGAATGAGTCTTCACATATGGGTACGTCGGTACCGACGGAGTCTGCGCGGGAACGCTTCCCAGCGTCCAATCAAGAGCTTTTGGAAGCATCCCAGCACGCCTGCGCGCTGCCTTCCCGCCTTTCCCAACTGCCTCTCCTCAGTTTTCGTTTTTCTGCGGAGCCGGCAGGACGTCCTCCTGTCACCGCAGAAAATTCTTATTTTTATTTTTCTTGTGGTCGCGGCTGTCTTCCCCGACGCCACCAGTACCGCCGGTGTTTTGTTTTCTTGAAAAATTTTCCTTTTCCACGGGATATTTTTTCTTCATAGTGTCCCACGGTCTCTTAGGCCTTTTAGGCCTCTTCTTTTTCCTTCATGGAACCGCCAGACACTTTCTCCAAGGAATGTTCACACTGTGGCGGTACAACTTTATTTCTAGACCCCCAAAATCGGTGTCTAACCTGCTTGAGAAGAAGTTTTCAACATCAAGGTTCCCTTGATATACGGTTGCCCTCCAACTTCGGGGCACCGTCCCTTTCTTCTTCCTCACAGGATCAGGTAACCCTCAAACAGTCTGTTAAGACTAGTCAGTCCTCCAGTGGTAGGTCTCATGCACAGCATGTAGACGGCTCTGGCCTTGCCCTTGAGGGCCCACTGGCTTCAGAACCCCGGCGGGAGTCTTTGGTCTCCAAAGCATATAAGGGGTTTCAGGTTGTTCCTGAGGTTCACCCCTCACAGAACATACCTCAGCCGTGTCCGGTGGTGGCATCCGCTTCGAGCGGTACCGTTACCCCGGTACCGGCACTGGTGTTGGATGAAACACTCCTCACCAGGGATCGTCATCTGGTGTCCTCAGTACCTTCGGGACCGGTGGATACAGTCCAGACTGACTTTCCATTATCGGTACCAGCACCGATACTACCTCCGACGTCGGTACCCTCCAGACGTGCATCGATAGCCTCGCTTCCTTCGATGCCGAGTCTGGAATCGATCTCTAGTCTGGAGGATTGGGTACCGACTCGCCTTGGTACCGGATTTCGGCGATACCAAAGGCTCGGTTCCGATGATTCTGATCCACAACTTTCGGTTCCTTCCAGGCCGATTGAGTTGCCACTGTTTGACCTTTCTTCACCGGTGTCAAACACGGTACCGACATCGGTACCGACGACCTCATTATCTTTGCGGTCGATGCCTTCCATGCTTCGCTTATCAGGCTCTTTGCCCTCGATGCCGAGTTTGGAATCGATCTCTAGTCTAGAAGACTCGGTACCACTATTCTTTGGTACTGACATCGATCGATACCGGTGCTTCGGTACCGAGGATAGTGCCCGGTTGGGTTCGGTCACCTTGGTGCCGATTGAACTTTCATCGATGACCAATCCGATGTCTTTGTCAGGCTCGACTCCGACATTGGTACCGCTATTGACATTGGTACCAGTATCCACAATAGCATCGTGGCAAACGTCTACCATGCTTTTCTCAACAGCATCGATCCATTTTAGACCAGCCTTGGAGTCGATACCTGGCATGGACACTGTGGTAAGGACGGCTGCTGCTCATGATACCCAGTACCGGCAACCATCCCTTCAACATTCCACACTTCACTGTGCAGGATCTTCTATTCCTATGTATTTGAATACCTCTGTGGATGTTCAGGCTAGTTCTTTAAATCTACCCTGTCCAAGAGAGATTCCTGTTAGGGATCCCTCTTTTCAGAGTTTCCTCCTGGATATAGCGAGATTTCTTGCCATCCCTATCCCAGGACATGATCCTGCACAAGACTCTCTTTCTACCAAAGAGAAGGGGAACATAATGCTCCCTTTGCATCATTCCTTGCAGGATCTCCTCCTAGGAATGTGGGAAACACCTTTCAGAGTACCCCCACCTCCCAGGGCAACTGATCTCTTATATCAGGTGCCCCCAACTCCAGGGTTTCAAAAGACTCAACTTCCTCATCATTCCATAGTGGTGGAATCAGCAGTGAGGCAGATAAAGAGTAAGAAAAGGCACTCTTCCTATCCGCCAGATCGTGAGTCTAAAACACTAGATGACTTTGGACGTCAAACCTTCCAGACATCTATGCTTTCTGCAAGAATTCTCTCATATATATTCTATATGAGTCTTTCTCTTGAGGAGGTCACAAAGCAATTACATCTTTTGTCTCCTTTCCTTTCAGATTCCAGGAGTGCAGAATATTCCTCACTGCTTAAGCATATCCAGAATATCTCTTGGTTTCTTTCTCGTGCTTCCCTAGACTCTTTTGAGTCTGTTAGCAGGACTTCTGCTATAGCTATAGGGGCATGACGTAGAGCCTGGCTCCAAGCTTCAGACTTGGACAAATGGGCACAACTAAGGCTGGGACATACTCCTTGCACTGGAGAAAATCTTTTCAACAAGGAGTCTTTACGTCAGGTTACTCAGTTGTCCACTGATTTACCTATTTCTAAGGGTTCTTCTACCCCTTCCTCTGTTTCAGCACGTAGGAAGTGTCCTACCACTCTTTCTCCCCACAGGAGAAGACGTTTTTATTCATCACTTGCCCATCATACAGATGTTCCCCAACAGGGAAAGCATCGTCCTGGTCTAAAGCATCCAACTTCTCACCAGGCTCAGCAAACCCAGCACCTGCAGGGTTTCTGATCATTCATCATCAGATGCTTGTGACTCTTTGGGTTAGAATCTCTAATTGCTTCTTCACAGTAGCGGCAATTCACTACTTTTTCTAACCCCTACACATGGATCTCTTTCCAAAAGATATCCATTTTTTCTATTTCTATGAGCTGTCAGGTTATCCATGCCTATAAATCACAGGTTTCTCCTCTTTTTCCTTGCTAGGGAAAGAGGTCCAGCCACTATCAGATGATAGTTCCCGTGCCAGCATGTATTTTTCTCCAGGACCAAGCAGGAAGTCAGTCCTCACATATGGGTGACGTCGGCGCCGACTGAGCCCTCGTGGAGCAATTTCCCCAGCTTTCAAAGAAAACCTTTGGGAATTGCAGCGCGCATGCGCGGTCCCCTTCCCGCCCAAGGGTGCCATCTTGCTCAGTCTTCTTTTTTCCGCGGAGCCCTACAGACGCTGTTTGTGATCGCCGCTGAAAAAGTTTATTTTCTTTCTTATTTTTCTTTTTTCTCGGTTCGACGCCGGTTACTTTTCCCGCCCGGACCCGCTACGCCGGTATCTGGTCAGTTTCTTTATTTTTCGGTTTTTTGACCTTCGTGACAGGCGTTCGCGCCATTTTTCATTTTTCCCTGGCAGCCCTGTCTTTTGACCTCGCAGGGGCCCTTTTTCCCTCGATGGCTGCCAGCAGGTTTAAGAAGTGTGATTGCTGTAAGAAACTTATGTCTCTTACCGACACATACGACTGCTGCCTCCGCTGCCTCGGACCCGATCATGACCCGATGATCTGTGGTCCATGTGGCAAGATGTCCTCAAAAGCGTTGAGGATTCGGCAGCATCAAAGGGAACGGATCTTCTCTGACTCCGCGTCCGGCCGGGCCCGGATCTCGTCAGAGGCTTCGACGTCCCGGGACTCCGGTCCTGAGCATCGTCGGAGTTCCTCTGAGCGGGGGTCTCCTACCCGGGAACATCATCGGAAGAAAAAACCCGCGAGGGCGGCGTCGGTGGACGCTCCTGGTTCCTCGAGGGCCAGGTCGCATAGCCCCGATAGCCGTCCCGGGTTCTCGGAGTCGGAGAGGCATTCGAAACATCCTCGTCTCGAAATGGAGTCGCCTGGACACGTGAGTACTGTAGTCCTCGTGGACTCGCCTCCGAAGGAGCCGACGTCGTCGGGGCCCGAGTCGGGGGCTGCTGGGTCTCCTGAGCTTGGACTCAGGTTGGCGGCCTTGGAGAGCAGTTTGGCTGCCTTCATGGACCAGCAGCGGGCAGTGATCGCTGGCCTCGCCAATGCGTCTGCCCCGGCCACCACAGCTAGGCATTTGGTGAACACCCTGGGGGCGGAGGAGAGGCCAAAGGGCAGGACTCTGTACTGGTAATGATTTCCTCCCACAACAAACCTGACTGAGCAGGTCGCATGTTCAGGAGGGCATTGGGGGTCACATGGACCGTGGAAGCCATATGGCCGAGCAGTCTCAGAAATTGCCTGGCAGAGACCAGGGAATTGCTGTGAAAGTGGCCGGCGAGATCGATGAGCCTGTGCGCTCTGTCCAGAGGCAGGAAGGCCCGCGCCTGAAGTGTGCTTAACCGTGCGCCGATGAATTCGAGATCTTGAGAGGGGAGCAGAGACACAGTGCGATGAGTGGCCTGAGTGGCCTCTTGGGAAGACTGGGCCCTGATGAGCCAGTCGTCCAGGTATGGAAACACAAAAAGGCCTTGAAGTCTTAGATAGGCTGCCACCACTGCTAGGCATTTGGTGAAGACCCTGGGGGCGGAGGATAGGCCAAAGGACAGGACTCTGTACTGGTAATGATTTCCTCCCACAACAAATCGGAGATATGGTCTGTGGTCTGGATGAATAAGGATGTGAGTATAGGCATCCTTGAGATCTAAGGAGCATAGCCAGTCTCCCTGTTGGAGGTATGGCAGCAGGATTCCAAGGGTAAGCATCTTGAACTTTTCCCTCGCCAGGAACTTGTTGAGGTTTCGCAAGTCCAGGATGGGTCTGAGGCCTCCCGTTCTTTTTGGTATCAGAAAGTACCTGGAATAAAAGCCGTGACCTCTCAGGTGGTGGGGCACCGGTTCCACAGCCTGTTCCTGAAGAAGACTTGCTAACTCCTGAAGGAGTAAGTCCCTGTGCAGAGGGAGTCTTGGAGGCTCCCCTGGAAAGTAGGAGGGAGGTACCTGGTGAAAGTGTAGAAGATAGCCGTTCTGAACTATATGAAGCACCCAGGTATCTGAGGCGATGGCTGACCACCTGTGGGCAAAGTGGACCAGCCGGCCTCCTGTGCTGAGAGAAACCAGCTGAGGGGAAGAGGCTATGCTGATGGAGTCAAAAACCCCCACCCTGCTGAGCAGGGGCCGGTGTTGTGGGCTTGGGGGCCTGCTGCCTACGGGACCCATTACCCCGTCCCTTGGCCTGCTGACCCTTTTGGGGAGCTGCTGAGGCCTGATACTGAGGGTAGTATTTATAGGCAGCCGCCTTCCTCGGGTAAAAGGGCTTTTTCCCCGAGCCCTTCTTCTTCTGAGAAGGGGCAGAGGTTTTCCTGGACAGCCTAGTTCTGGTCAGAGTCTTGGTCTCAATTTGTGCAGCCTTTTCAGCCATGGGTTTGCCAAAGAGGTTTTCACCTCTGCAGGGGACATCGACCAACTTGTCCTGGACCCATGGCTCCAGGTCGGATGACTGAAGCCAAGCCTGTCGGCGGGCACCGATGCCGGCCCCGGCTACTCGAGCCGATGCTTCGAAGCCATCGTAGGCTGCTCGAGAGAGAAATTTCGAGCACTCTCGAATACCAGTGGACAAGGCTTGGAACCTCTGCAAAGGTTCCTCGGAGAGACCAGCAGAGAACCCGGCAATTTCTTTTGCCAGATCTCGGAGATACATGCCCATATAGAGTTGGTAGGTCTGGACTCGACAAGCAAGCATAGAGCCCTGGAAGCACTTCCTACCGAGGGCATCCAGGCTCCGGGCCTCCCGGCCGGGAGGCACCGAGGAGTGCATCTTCTGACTCTTGAGTCGATGCATGGCCGATTCCACCACCATGGAATGGTGCGGTAGTTGTGCCTTTTGGAACCCGGGGCTCTTGCGGACTCGATAAATGGAATCGACCTGCTTGCTTAACACCGGCGCCGACGCCGGGCTCTCCCACATGCGGAAGAGAAGTTGTTCCAGCATCGGAGGAACCGGTACAGTAAAGGCCTCCTTCGGGGGAGAGTCATACTGGAGGGCATCGAGCTCTTTGGCTCGAGGCTCCTCCTCGGAATCCGCGGGGAATGCCAAGGCCTTGGCCATATCCCGCACGAAGTCCGAGAACCGGGTGTCCTCCGGGGGGGACCGTCTCCGAGGTTCGGACTCGGGCGAGTCCGATGGGACACACCGAGTCCGAAAAGTACCAGGTGACTCTTCGTCCTCCGTTTCCCAGTCGGACTCCTCGGAGGAGTAATCGAGCGGCTCCGGTCGGGCGGGCACCGATGCCCTCCGCCCCGACACCGAGGGAGTCGGCGTCGACGACCTCGGTCCCGAACGGGAGGCCGAGGGAGACCGCGACCGAGGATCGGCTCGGTTGTCGGGGCAGACGCATTGGCGAGGCCAGCGATTACTGCCTCTTTGTCTTTCCATACCTGGACGACTGGCTCATAAGAGCCCAGTCTTCCCAAGAGGCCACTCGGGCCACTCATCGCACTGTGACTCTCCTCCTGTAGCGGCGGAACGCCACCAAACCAATTACACCAGGATTCTTTATCAAGGTTCAAGCCAGTTTATTGTATACAAGGCAGTCTAAAAAATGACAGAGCCCCGCTTTAGCGGAAACATGTTCATTTTATACAGTTTAAACATTTTGATACATGAAAGCATTCTATTGGTCTTATGCTAATTTCTACAAACTTTCCATTGGTCTGACATTTCCCTGAATTTGACCAATCAGGATCTATGCCCTTTGCTCTGCTTTCTCCAGCTAGCTGAACAATGGCTTGGTTCAAACCTGGTTACTTTCCTTTATCAAGGTCATATCTAGCTCCTAAAATGTGTAAGTAACAATTCTGGAGTAACGATTTAACATACAGGCATTGTATTCACTTTGTGCAAACCTTGCTATAGCAGCATTTCATTCTAAAGCGATATTTAATTCTGTCTTTTAATTTTATGTCTCAGCACTACTGAAATCCAGGCTTGGTTCTTAGGCCTGTCATTTTTCAGGTTCAGGCTTATGGCCTAGTCTATAGGTCTTGGCTACCACACTCCAGCACTTGGGTTTTGTCATAAACTTCGCAAAGTCCACTTTGCTCCCCTCTCAAAATCTAGAATTCATCGGCGCAAGGTTGGACACACTTCAGGCGTGAGCCTTCCTGCCTCTAGACAGGGCACACCGGCTCATGGATCTACCCAGCCACTTTCACAGCAATTCCCTGGTCTCCGCCAGGCAATTTCTGAGGCTGCTCGGCCATATGGCTTCTACGGTCCATGTTACCCCCAATGCCCGCCTGAACATGCGCCCTGCTCAATGGTGCCTTCGCACTCAATGGCATCAGGCCACGGGGAGTCTGGCGGACTCAGTACAGGTTTCCGACCTACTGGTCTCTTCTCTGAGGTGGTGGCTTCATCTACCAAACCTAGTGCTGGGGGTGGATTTTCAATCTCCACCGCCTTCTCAGGTGCTAACAACCGATGCTTCTCTCCTGGGTTGGGGAGCACATTGCCAGGGGACGTGTACTCAAGGCCTCTGGACTCCTTGGGAGTCTGCTCAACAGATAAACTTCCTGGAGCTCAGAGCCATCCGCCTAGCTCTGAAGGCCTTCTCCCACCTCACTTCTCACCAGTCTGTGCTAATCCAGACGGACAATCAAGTTGCGATGTTCTACGTGAACAAACAAGGAGGTACCGGCTCCTTCCTTCTCTGTCAGGAGGTACGGAGACTGTGCTCTTGGGCCGTCCTTCATGGAATCCTGCTCAAAGCTGTCTATCTCCCAGGTCAAGAAAATATCCTGGCAGACAGACTAAGCAGGATCCTCCAACCTCACGAGTGGAGATTGGATCTGTTCGTGGTTCAGCAGATCTTTCTCAAGTGGGGTCTCCCCACCGTGGATCTCTTTGCCAGTCCCCAGAACCGGCAGCTTCCCAAATTCTGCTCTCGTCAACCGCATCCTCTCAGAGTGGCGGCGGATGCTTTCCTGATTCCATGGTCCACAGGCCTCTTGTATGCCTTTCCTCCCATGCCACTGGTGTCTCGGACACTCTTCAAAGTTCTCAGAGACAGAGCCTCCATGATCCTAGTGGCTCCCCGGTGGCCGAGACAGCCCTGGTTCCTGCTTCTGATGCAGCTGGCGGTGGACACTCCTCTTCCTCTGGGGTTTCAACCCGATCTCCTGTCACAGGATCAGGGGACTCTCCTACACCCCAACCTCCGGTCCCTTCATCTGATGGCCTGGCTGCTGAGAGGGTAGTCCTTGCTCCCCTCCTGCTACCTCGGGAGGTGGAAGAGGTCGTCTTGGCCTCCAGGCGGCCATCCACCCGGAAGTCCTACTCTCTTAAGTGGCGTCGCTTCTCCGTGTGGTGTGCTCAGCAGTCTGAGAATCCCTTCTCCTGCTTGGTGGCAGTGGTCTTGCAATATTTGCTTTACCTCTCCAATCTGGGCCTTAAGTCCAACTCTGTCAGAGTCCACCTCGGTGCTCTCTCGGCACATCACGCACTGGTGGATGGCAGGCCTCTTTCCAACCACCCTTTGGTGGCTCATTTTCTCCGAGGCCTCCTTCTCCTTAAGCTTCCTTTGCGCCCACCAGCCCCTGAATGGGATCTGAATGTGGTCTTGCAGCGGATTACCTGTCCGCCCTTTGAACCTTTGGCTACCTGCCCTCTTCGTTTTCTTTCCTGGAAAACCTTGTTTTTGGTAGCCCTTACCTCTGCTAGGCGCGTTAGTGAACTGCAGGCCCTAGTGTCTGATCCTCCTTACACTAGGTAGGTTCTACAGGAATAGGGTAGTCTTACGGACTCACCCTAAGTTTCTTCCTAAAGTGGTTTCCCCTTTTCATCTCAACCAGGAAGTGGTTCTTCCAACCTTCTTTCCCAGGCCGCACTCCAGCCGGGCTGAGATGGTCCTGCATACCCTGGACTGTAGGAGGGCCTTGTCCTTCTACCTTGACCGTACGCGGGAGCATAGGAGAGCTGTTCAGCTCTTTGTTTCTTTTGACCCCAATAAGTTGGGGCTCCCTGTCTCCAAGCGTACGTTGTCCATATGGGTTGCTGACTGTATCGCTTGGGCTTATGGAGCAGCCAGCCTCTCGTTGGAGGGTCAAGTCACGGCTCATCGTGTTAGGGCGAAGGCTGCGTCAGTGGCTCATCTCCGCTCTGTTCCGTTGGCAGACATCTGCCGGGCCGCTACTTGGTCTTCAAGCCAGACTTTTGCGGCCCATTACTGCCTGGAGAGGGAGTCCCGCAGGGACAGTGCTTTCGGTCAGGCAGTTCTCCATCATCTCTTTGAGGTTTAGGCAACTCTTACCCTCTGGCCCTGGTGTTGGGCTACCGGTCGGGGCGTTTTCAGAGAAGATTCCTTCATTCTGTGCTACTGAGCTAGAGGGAGCTCATTTTTTCCACTTGAGGTCTCCGGTAGCCTTAAGCTAGGGAGTCCCATATGTGAGGACTGACTTCCTGCTTGGTCCTGGAGAAAGAGTAGTTACTCACCTGTAACAGGTGTTCTCCAGGAGCAGCAGGAATCAGTCCTCACAACCCTCCCTCCTCCCCTTGGAGTTGCAGTCCTATCATTTCGTTTTTGCTAAATTTTTTGCTGTATTTTAGCTATGGCATCAGACTGAGCAAGATGGCACTCTTGGGCGGGAAGGGGACCGCGCATGCGCGCTGCAATTCCCAAAGGCTTTCTTTGAAAGCTGGGGAAATTGCTCCGCGAGGGCTCCATCGGCGCCGACGTCACCCATATGTGAGGACTGATTCCTGCTGCTCCTGGAGAACACCTGTTACGGTCGGTACGGGTATCGGGCTTTGCAAGAGCATCCTGACAGACGATACTTCGATTCCTCTGAGGATTCTGAAGAGTCTGTTGATGCAGCGATGCTTCTTCCACAGGAGGAGTCCTCTCCTAAACGAAGGATGTCTCCTCCAGAAGACTTGCCTTTTCAGGACTATCAGAGGTGGCTCGGGGTCTCTCTGTTACAGTAGCCCCAAAGTCAGAGCCTAGAGCTAAGGAGTTAGATATTCTACAATATCCTAAAACTCCTAAAGAGGCAGCTACCTTGCCTATTCATGAGATTCTGTATGATCTCATGTTAAGGATGTGGGAAGCACCTCTAACCACCTCTCCTCATTCTCGCAGGTTGTACACCATGTATCGTGTCCCTCCTTGTCCTGGTTTCCATAAAACTCAGCTTCCTCACCACTCTATTATAGTTGAGTCTGCAATGAAAAAGATTAGAAGTGCCAAGAGACATGCCTCTAATCCTCCGAGACGTGAATGTAGAACCCTGGATGCTTTTGGTAGAAGAGTCTTCCAAGCTTCCATGCTTGCTGCGAGAATTAATTCTTAAAGTCTCTACATGGGCATGTTCTTAAAAGAAGTCACTGACCATTTGCAAATTTTAAGTCCTTTTATGTCTGACAATAAAAGGCAAGAATTTCTCTCTGGGCTCAAACATGCCCAGGATATCTCCAAATTCTCCAACCGTGCAGCTTTCGATTCCTTTGAATGAGTAAGCAGAGCCTCAGCTATAGCTATAGGAGCACGTAGGATTGCTTGGCTTCAAGCATCTGATTTGGAGACCTGGGTCCAAGATGAATTGGGAAATATCCCTTGTACAGGTGATATAAAATATAAAATAGTTATCTCCAAGTTATAATGCCCTGTTCAATGTAATTTCAGTTTGTTCAATGTAAACCGCACTGATGCAGAATAGCGCGGTATATAAGAGAATGTAAATAAATAAATAAAAATAAATAAAATCTGTTTGGTAAGGATTGGCAAGCAAAAGCCAATCAGATGGATGCTGAAAATTCTGCTTTGGATAGACTATCCAAATCTTCAGCTGCTCCTGCTAAGAAAAGGTTGTTCAAGAAAACACCTTTTTCAAAAAAGGGAAGATCCTATCCTGCTTATAGTCAGAGAGCATCTTCTGCAGCTCAGTTCCCTTCCAAACGTCAGCAATCCTCCAAACAGACCAAGGCAAAGGCTGCGAGGCCTGCTCCAGCCCAGCAGTCTCAGCCCCATCAGGGCCTTTGACTTTCTGCTAGAGAACTTAGCCTTCCTGGCTCTAGAAGGACCAGAGCCCTCCACCATTCCAGGAAGGCTATGTCACTTTGCTCCCAGATGGGGACAAATCACAGCAGAGCAGTGGACACTCTCCATCATAAGAGAGGGGTACAAACTTCATTTTTCCAGCTTGCCCCCTCCCACAAGAGTGCACCAGTTCAATTCTCCAACCTCCCTCCTCAGCCTATTAGAGCAGGAGGTTGCCACTCTTCTAGCCCAGGGGGCAGTAGAGGAAGTGCCTTCTCAACAACAGGGCACAGGGTTCTACTCCCCCTATTTTCTTATCCCAAAGAAAAAAGGGGGCTTCAGACCCATTTTAGATCTCAGAGAATTGAACAGATTCCTAGTCAAAGAAAAATTCAAGATGGTTTCTCTAGGAACTTTGCTGCCATGCCTTCAGAGTCAGGATTGGCTTTGTTCTCTAGATCTCAAGGATGCATACACTCATGTTCTCATCCATCCAACTCACAGAAGGTACCTTCGGTTCCTTTTCCAGGAGAAGCACTATCAATACAGAGTGCTCCCCTTTGGCCTGGCCTCTGCACCAAGGGTGTTCACGAAATGCATGGCAGTGGTTGCTGCTTTTCTGCGTACCCTGGGAATATTTGTCTTCCCCTACCTGGACGACTGGCTTATTCAAGCTCCCACTCAATCAGAGGCCAGGACTGCTCTAACCTGCACAATGCGTATCCTTCAATACTTAGGGCTGGTAATAAACATCCCAAAATCCAATTTGATCCCTACTCAGTCCCTGGAGTTTATAGGGGCACTGCTGGATACCACAAAGGCAAGGGCCTTTCTTCCCCAGGCCCGTTGCCTTCGCTTGATGCAGTTAGCTTCTCAAGCAGAGTTGAAACCCCTACTCACTGCTCGAGAGATGTTACAGTTGCTAGGCCACATGGCTTCCACCGTTCATGTGGTACCATATGCTCACCTTCACATGAGAGCAGCTCAGTGGACTTTATCCATCCAATGGACCCAGGCATTAGGCTGCCTGTCAGACAAAATAGCAAACACAAGTCTCCTCATTTTGTCCCTCCAGTGGTGGAAATCCCCTCTGAACCTCTTGCTGGGTTGTCCTTTTCAACAGCCTCTACCCCAGGCAACTCTTACAACAGATGCTTCTCCAATGGGCTGGGGAGCTCATCTTCAGGACCTCTCCACCCAGGGCATCTGGTCCCCACAGGAGACTTATCTCCACATCAATCTCTTGGAACTCAGAGCAATCTTCCTTGCTCTACGAGTTTTCCACACCCTGCTCAGCCACAAGACAGTCCTTGTCCACACGGACAATCAGGTAGCCATGTTCTACATAAACAAGCAGGGAGGAACTGGCTCTCTGTCGCTTTGCAACGAAGCTCTGCGACTGTGGGCCCTCGCCAGAGAGCATCACATTCATCTTCTGGCAGTCTATCTTCCAGGGGTTCAAAACTCTTGGGCAGACAGACTCAGTCGAGTTCTGCTTCCAGACGAGTGGTCCCTACATATGGACCAGGTGTCCAAAAGTTTTCAAATTTGGGGAACCCCGGACATAGACCTCTTTGCAAGTCCGTGGAATGCCAAACTTCCCCGGTTCTGTTCCAGAACTCCGGCTCAGGGGGCTCAGGCAAGGGATGTTCCTTATCGTTCCGACAGTTTAGTCCTCCACAATTGGGTAGTGCACCTCCTCCTGCAGCTTGGAGACTGGACCAATCAGAATCTTCACCTCCCTGGATGTAGCATGCTGGAACTCCCATCAGCCCCCCAGTGTGTCCAGTCTCCATGCAGCAGGAGGACGTAGTGAGCCTAGGTGCTGGGCTCACTGGAGGATCTGATAATAAGCAGGCTAGTTAGTATGGTTCCTTAGTATAGCTTTATTTCTGTTAGTTTTGGGATACTCTATTTTCTATTTGTTTGGGTTAGATTCAGTTATTGCATTTGGACAGGGGGAATTTCTTGGCTGTGTCCTTCAAAAAAAACCCAAACAAACAAACCCCCAAGAAAAACAAACAAAAACTGAGAAAGAGACGGAGAGGCTCACATAGACGGGGAGCCTTCTGTCCTTACAGGGAGCTTCTGTCTCTACCGTGCCATGTTCAATTGAACCAGCATTTCTTTATATGGGATCTCTTTTTCCCCTGGACAGCACGGGGTTGAGCTCCTATCGTATTTCACAGGCAGGCTAAGCTGTAGCGGCCGGAACCGGGGGTTCTCCTTGTCGTCAGTGCAGGAGCCCCTGGCAGGCTTGTTGGTTCTTGGAGGTTGAGCTGCGGCTCGGCAAAGGTCGCTTGATTTCTTCCCGGGCAGCCGGGTGCAGCACGGGGGACCCAGAGAAGCCTTATGGCACGGCCCGCCAAAACGCTGTGAGGAAACCGCGGCCATTTTGAGCACGCGGTTTCTCCAGCGTTACTTCCTTAAGGGCGGCAGCGCTGATCGCCGGAGCAGGGAGTTCTCCAAGCTCAATTTCAGCGTTTTCCCCGATAGGCTGCCTCTGCTGGGGGATTTTAGCTGATTGCTTGCGCTTTCTTTCTTTTGTTTTTTGCTACCTTTGCCCTTTTTTGTTTTAGGTCCTGTTTCTAGTCCCCGTTTATTTCAGAGCAAGCTTAGAGCGGTTTTTTGTTTTGGTGCACTAAACAGTAACCTTTATATTATATCCAGCATTGGAGGATCCCAACATGTGCATTGTGAGGTTCTTTTGTAATCTCTCCTGCCGTTAATGAGCATTGCCAGGTGTGTTTTTGAATCCTCTTTTATACACTACACGCATCAGCACATGGGGGTGGTCAGATGTGTTTCCCCTGGTTGCACTATACCTCTGAGCAGGTATAACTCTGTGCCTCACTTTGAACTAAATGCTTTGCCACTACATTACTACATGGGTAAATTGAATTCCCTCCTATGTGATGTCCAAGGGTCATTCCCCTGTGCTCACTCCATTGATGGGTATAACTTCTGGGACTTATGTACAGGCGGGGGTTAGTTGATACTCCTTGTGTGGCTAAGCCCGTTTAATTACAGTCTTAAGGGCATGCGTTCCCTGCGTGTTTATGGACAAACCCTTGGGTACACTGTTCTTATTTATTGTGTGCACAAGTGCCAATTCAGTTGTGGCGGCTCGGCCTCACGTATGCCTGGGGTCCATAGGTGCTTGGAGTGGCCCAGGCTGCAGCGTCTGCTAACCCCTGGCGGTCAAGCAGTATGAATATTTCTAAACATATTGCGGTCGGCTTCGCACCAGTATAAGCTGTTTATGTATCCACCTCCCTGCTCTGCAGCAACGGACTGTCGTCGGGAGGCATGTGGCTTCACAGGCAAGGATCTTCCTAGTTTCCGCTTAGTTGATCGTGACCCCTCCCCATCTCTGTGGGTTATATGGCTGTTCCTGTTCGGTAATCCAGTTTAGTCCTCCAACATCGGGTAGTGCCCCTCCTCCTGCAGCCTGGAGACTGGACCAATCAAGTCTTCTGTAGTATATATGCAGACGGAGCTCCCAGAAGCCCCCAGTGTGTCCAGTCTCCTTGCAGCTTGCAGACTTCTGTGCCCTTTCTGGGCACACTAAGTGACACTTGAAGGAGCAACACTAGTTAGTTAGTTCTTTTGGGGTTTTATTTTGGGTCCTTTATTTACCATTTCTTTGCTAGGTAGCTGTATCTTTAAAAAACAGGGGACATCCTGGAGGAAGCCAGACCTGCATTGGGCTCCTGCCTTCCTGCCTGGGAATATCTGAAACCTGGGTTGAGCTCTCCCCAAGACTGTTCGGGGAAGAGCCATACCTGCTACAGCATTGCCTGTCACTTGGAGAAGTTGGCTGAGTTCCTTGCTGTTCACTGAGCTGGTAGGAATTTTCCTTGCTTTATCTTTCAGCTCTGTTGTTTTTTGCATTGTCAGAGGCTCTGTCGGCTCCCCTGGCTTCCGAATTGCACTTTTTCCTGATTTTTTTCGCTTGCCCTGTATTAGAGGGTCGTTTTCTTTCTTTTCCATATTATTTGGTTACCTTTGTATTTTCGCGCCTTTTTTATTGTGGGTGGAAAGGTGCGGCGGCCATTTTGGATTTCTAAAGTGTGCTTTTTAAGGGCACTTTTTAACACTTGTGCACGGGTTCCCCTGGCATTTTTGGGGTTTCTTTTGCTGGCGATTTTGCTCAGGGCACCCCCTAGGATTCTGGGGAGTATTTTGTTTTCTGTAAAAAAAAAAAAAAAGTTTTAATTTTAAAGCTGTACTGATTTGAATATGGTTAGTCCCTTTGCTGTGGGCTTCCCTGTTCCTGTTTCCTTCTTTCCCCCTGGAAGCAGGTTGCCTTAGCATGGCTGCCAAACCTCAATGTGGGATTTGTGGGTCCCGCAGAGATACAATGACTGACTCTGGCATCTGTAAGAGCTGTGCTGCAGTTTCTTCAGAACTAGAATGTCTTCTCCCTCTGCTGTTTGCAGCTCTGTGGTAACTCGATTGATTTTTCTTGATTTTTCAGCGATTTTAGGCATTTCTCTCATGCCTGCAACCCTCCCACCTTCTTCTTTGACTTTTTAAGTTAATTCCTTAGCTTTTGGAGGTTTTAATTCACTCTTTTGGTGTTTTATTTTTGCTGGTGGCCATTTTGAATAGCTAATGAGCCTCGGTTTTTGGCGGGAAGCCAGATTACTTCTCTGCTGGCTTCTAAAAGCTATATTGTTTCAGTTTTTTTTCTTCTTTCCACAACACTTGCTAGAGGTCAGTTGTGCAGAGGTTACTTTTTTCTCTGCCTCTGTATGAACATAATGGATAAAAAGTACAGAAGGCATGGATAGAGAACAGTATGCAATTCAGAGCCACAGTACAATGCTGAGTCACTGACGAAGGGTGCAGGGCTCATGGCTTCCATTCCCCACTGTGCCCAACAAAGAAGGCTGGCTGAGGCATTACCTATTATGGGGAATATTGTTAAATGCCTGTTCCGGCGGGACGCAGTTATTTCTTTTTAGTTCTCCCTGTGCCTTATTCAGGTTTAAGCTGCATAGGCTGTCAGAAGAAACACAGGGACCTCAGGCATCAGCTCTGCTCTTCCCCCCGCATCTTGCTTCCCCTGAGGAACTTGGGAACTCCGGAGCTTGGCTTCGGGGGAGCTCTCCATTGGCTTTACGCTGCACTGAGTCTTTACCACGAGAGTTTGAATACCTCCAGGAAGTTCAGGTATCATTTTCTGTAAGAAAACTGTGCGTACTCTGTTCTTGTTTTTTCTTCCTTGCCTCAGCTGCTCTGGGATGCTTTCAGCTGTATCCGGACCGGCTGCCCCTGAGTTGGAAGTGCCTACTTTGACTTTTTAGTCCACAAACTGCAGCCGGGTTACTTTGTACGTCCTACTGATTATTGTACCTGTCTTATTCAATATACCATTTGGTTGAGGTTTTAAGTCAGTGTTTTGGATCCTGACTGTTTTGGGCTCGGCCTAATTAAGCATGCTCACTGTAATTTTCCTATGGCTGGATTGAGCTTCTACATCCCTCCCCAGAAACACCTTTCAGCCCCTACCATGGAGGTCTGAATGGCTGCGGAGGGATCCCACTCTAATTTCCCTACTTTCAGTCACTGTAATTGCCTTACCCTGACCTTGAAAGTTTCTCTATGCCAGCACAGTGAATGACTGACAGTTCCCTTCTCAGTTCTGCGAATACCTGACAGTTTTTCGGTGCCAGCGGCTGTTTTGTTTTTCTCTTCAGTGTTTCTTTTTAGAGGCAACAGCTCTAAACAGCAGTTTCCACACACTTAATCATGCTGTGGAGGCACGTGCAGTTTCAAAATCCTTTTCTTAAACAGTCTTGGGTTTCCCTGAGCCTTCCTTGCTTTTTGTTTTAAATGCAAAAATAAATAAATAAATAAATAAATGAAACCCCACACAAGAAGAGGAAAGGTGGTTTAAGTCTCTACAATGCTTTTTTCTATGGCTGTATTATATGTGAAATGTAATCAGCCGAAGGGTACATTAATAGCTTGCTTGTGTTACACCTGCACGCTGCATCCCGGAGGCTTTCCCCATACCCACTGCGTTGCTAGCTGGGTCCCCCAGCACCTTATCTCCCCCCTCCTCAGAGCCCCTGCTGCAGGATCTTCCACAGCCGCTGCAGACCACATTACACATTCCCATCCGGCCGTCTCATCAACGGTTTCTCCACTTCGCTCTTCCGTGGGGCCACTTCCAATTTCCGGCCATGCCGTTTGGTCTCGCCACGGCCCCCCGCACCTTCACAAACGTGATGGTAGTGGTCGCGGAGGCCTTGTGCACAGAGGGCATCCTGGTCCATCCGTATCTCGACGACTGGTGGATTCGGGCAAAGTCCAGTTGGGAGTGTGTGTACGTCACGAGCAGGGTGGTGGCTCTGCTGCGGTCCCTCGGCTGGGTGGGGAAAGAATGCAAGAGTTGTCTGTGCCCGACTCAGGATCTCGAGTATCTGGGAGTGAGCCTCAACACAGCACGGGGCTTGGTGTGCCTGCCGGAGCGCCGCATTCGGTCTCTTGTCCGACTCTTCAGGGGGATGCCCGCTCCGTCTGCATGGTGATAGCTACAGTTCCTCGGTACGATGGCAGCAACCTTGGAGGTGGTGCCCTGGGCGCGCTTCCACATGCGCCCGGCTGCAGAGTGCTCTGCTGCGCCGTTGGTCCAACCAATTCGACTCGTTGAACAGGAGATTGACTTGCCCAAGGGCGGTTCGCCGATCACTCCGGTGGTGGCTCTCCTCCGAGAACCTGGCGCGGGGGATTCCCTGGAGCCTCCACTTTGGGTGCCGTTCACAACGGATGCCAGCTTAACCGGCTGGGGGGCTCACTGCGAGACCCGCTTCGCTCAAGGGGAATGGTCTCCCCTGGAGACTTCTTGGTCGATCAACCTCCTCGAATGGCGGGCGGTGCGGCTAGCCCTCTTGGCCTCAAAGCCCTAGTTCTCGACCGGCCGGTGCGAGTCCTCTCGGACATTGCGACCACCGTAGCTTACATCAATCGCCAAGGGGGCATCGGCAGCATGGCCCTGGAATCAGAAGCGATGGCCTTGGTCAATTGGGTGCAGTCTCGTCTTCCGGCCATCTCGGCAGCGCCTATTGCAGGCGCAGACAATGTTCAGGCCGATTTTCTCTGCAGAGTGCGGGTGGACCCCGGAGAGTGGGAGCTAAACCCGCAAGTTTACGCGCAAATAGTTCGTCGGGGGGGGGGCCGCCCTTCATGGATCTCATGGCGACATTTCAATCGGCCGAGACAGGACGCTTCTTCAGCAGGCAAAGGGAGCATATGTCCGAGGGGCTCGACGCTCTCATTCAGCCGTGGCCAACGTCCGGCCTTCTTTATGTCTTTCCTCCATGGGTTCTGATTGGCCGGGTCGTTCAGCGCATTGAGGGCCATCGGGGTCGAGTGTTACTGGTGGACCCGGACTGGCCTGGGTGGCCCTGGTATGCCGATCTGGTCCGGCTGAGCGACGGTATTCCTTGGCTCCTATCCACGCTGCCGAATCTTCTTTTTCAGGGACCCTTGCGGATGCCCCAAGTGGGTCAATTCTCGCATACGGTTTGGCCATGGAGAGGGCTCGGCTGAAAAAGAAGGGTTACTCCCCCCGCGGTGCTTTCTACCCTACTGCGGGCGGGGAAAACGTCCACTTCTCTTACTTACGTTCGGATTTGGGGGATCTTTGAAGACTGGTGCTCCCGGCGTGGAGTCCGGGCGGCGACGGTTTCCGTTTCCGTCGTTTTAAGTTTCTTCAGGTTGCTTTTGATAAGGGCCTTGCGGCTAGTTCTCTGAAAGTCCGGTTGGCGGCTATCTCTTGTTATCGAGGCAAAGTTTTAGGCCGTCTCTACGGTTCTTATCCGGACGTACGTCGTTTTCTTACGACTGTTTTTCATTTGCGGCCCTCCCGCAGGATTTTCGTTCCTCCGGGGGACTTGAATCTAGTGATGCGGGCCCTGGTTCGTGAACCTTTTGAACCCCTGAGTAGGGCGTTTCTGAAAGATTTTACACTGAAGACGGTTTTTCTTGTAGCCATCTGTTCGGCTCGGCGTATTTCAGATCTACATGCGTTGTCCTGCCGAGAACCTTTTTTGTCTTTTTCCCCGGTCCCTTCCTTTTTGCCGAAGGTGGTTTCCCCTATTCATGTGAATCAGGCAGTGTTTCTTCCAGTTCTTTCTTCCCACTCTGTCGGGTCGGCGGACAAAGGTCTTCACCGTCTCGATGTGGGTCGTGCACCTCGTCGTTCTTTGAAGGCTACCGAATCTTTCGGAAGACTGACCGGTTATTCGTGCTCTTCGGTGGTGCACGTAAAGGGGAAGCGGCGGCTAAGGCCTCCGTTGCAAGATGGCTCAAGGAAGCGTTCGCGTCTGCGTATCTGTTGCAGCAGCGGTCTGTTCCGGAGGGGCTACTGGATCATTCCACTAGGGCTCGGGTTACCGCTTGGGCGGAGTATAGCCTAGTTCCGCCAGCAGATATCTGTAAGGCGGCCACCTGGTCGTCTCTGCATGCTTTCAGTACACACTATCGTTTAGATGTGTCAGCGGCTCGGGATTCCTCTTTTGTTCAGCGGTTCTGCGCGCCGGATGGCAAGGTCCCGCCCGGTCTTAACTGCTCTGTTACATCCCGATGTTGGAGGACTAAACTGGATTACCGAACAGGAAATGGAAATTACACTAACCTGGTAATTGTAGTTCCTGGAGGGTCCAGTTTAGTCCTCCTTCCCTCCCGACTATCTGTTATAAAAATGCGGTGCGCTTTCCGAACGGTGGATCATAAGACGGTTCCTCTTGCCGTTCGAACCTTTTTTGCAGCCGCGTTTTTGGCTATGGCTCTTCCTTTCTCAGGTGTTCAGTCAGCTCCTGAGATTTCTGATACGGAGCTGTATTTTGATTTCTGGGGCGTTGGTTCCAGTGCAATACAGTGTTCTGACTTCCTCGTTTGGAGAGAAAGTTGGATATTTTTGTGGGGGGGAAACAAATTGTTCTTTATGTCATTTTGTATATTAATCTAATGTGTTGCTTCGTTAAGTATGCTTTGTTACTAGTACACTGGGGGCTTCTGGGAGCTCCGTCTGCATATATACTACAGAAGACTTGATTGGTCCAGTCTCCAGGCTGCAGGAGGAGGGGCACTACCCGATGTTGGAGGACTAAACTGGACCCTCCAGGAACTACAATTACCAGGTTAGTGTAATTTCCATTTAGCTGCCTCGGCTTCGTGGATAGTGAAATACACTTATAATTGTGGGGCAGCTCACGTCTGGCTTCAACATTGCCAGTTGCCATATCTGGTCACTCCATGCTCCCTTACAAGGGTGGTTGGCAACCACCGTGCCGAAAAGCGCGCTCGCTTCTACATTTTAAGTAAGCGATACCCTGTCCCTGTGGCGGCGGTCTTTTGTTGTGCCGTTGTGGTAACTTGGCAAGTTCTTTTTCACATGGGCTGTACTGTTCAGGTGTGCCTTCTGTGCCTTGTCCATTCCAAGTGGTGCATCGTTACCCTTTAGGGTTGGCGCTTCCTGGTGGTCTGGGCCGAGCCGCTTCACCCTCCATGGTCCCGGTTCCCAGGACAATAGTTCTCTCCAAGTTCTGAGGCCCAGTTCAGGATCCTTTCGGTTTGTGCAGTGGCAACCACATTGCGGCAGGCTAGTGCGGTCTCTAAGGGAGTGTAAGTATGTACAGGGATAATACCTTCAATTTCTCGGTCCAGCCCCTACCTTGGGTTCGCAGCGGCTTGCGACTCGTCCCCAAACGTTGGTTTGGGGACGTGGCAGTGCTGCAGGCGGCAGGAGTCTTAGTTCTTCCTTTCCTCAAAGAGTGTCTGAGTTGGGGGTAAGTTTTCCTACGGGGGCGAGAACGACAGGGAAGGCGTGGTACTCTTCCTTCAGGGTCTGCACTGGGGGTGAATCTTTTGGCTCCTTCAGTCGCCCAGTGTTCTATCGAGTCATCGTTTTTTGGTAGGTGAGTTTTTCATGCTTAGACTAATATATAAAAAAAAAAAAAAAAAAAAGCACTAAGGGGTTAGTGGCTCACCCAGCAACCGTAGTGTTCTGCAGGCCAGGATTTAAGGCTCTTAATGTCTGTTTAGCGGTGGGGGTTCTAGCACCCTAAAGGCCCACCACCTGTCAAGGCTGCCCCTGGCTACCATAGAGCTTAGTGTCCCCATCACTGGAGGCGGGGTGGCGGAATACCACTTTCTCTTCCTCATCAGGTTCCTGCCAGCAGCATCCTCAGTCTTCCTCTTGCACGGTTATCAATATGTCCCGCCGCCTTATAGCTGGCGGCTGGTTGGCCAGGTGCGTACCTGTGTGTTTCATGGCTCCGCTTCGCATGCTCTTCCCAGGTAATTTTCGTTTATTTCTGGAGCTGAGCTGTCCGAGCGGGGCGGGACGCATTTCGCAAGGGCACTGCTCGCCTGGACGATCTTGTTCAAGGGACCGTGCTGTGGGTGAAGGGAAGAATGCCTCGGTAGTTCGGTCTGTGAGTTAGTGCCCTGGGATTCTGGACGCCTTCCTAGAGGAGGTCAGGGCTCTCCGTATGCGTCAAGGATTCCACCTCTGTTCAGGCGTGCTCCCTGCACGGTGTTTGGGTGGCAGCTACTGGGTCGCTCTTATTTGTATCTGGGCACTTTGTAGGTGCTGTCCATAGCTTATGCATTCTGTTGGATGCATTCGTTGCCGACCGTCTTTCTTTCTTTGTTCAGGTGGTCTCCTTAGATGGAATTAGTTTATCCAGTATGGGGAGGATGTCGCAATTTCGGTCATCAGTTTCCCATTCTCTTTCTTTTTGATGTCTAGGACGCGAGTTATGCGGACCCCTAGCTATTCTCCTCTCCACTTTCTCTTAAGGCGGACGGATGGGCTGAGAGGCGTGAAGGGGGTCAAGGACCCGCACCAGCTCTGTCTGTTAGCTGCCTCTGTTCCCTGCGGTTACTTCTTTACGGTGCATTATTTCTTAGGGGTACAGTTCCCTATAGGTCGGGTGCGCATGCAGGAGCTTACGGTTTTTCTATTTCCCTTCTCCCTGCTGGCCTCGCATTTTGGTTTGGTGTCTGGGACAGGGGATTACATCGAGTAACAAGGGTCAGCAGAACCGCCTCTGGGGTCCGCATCAATGCTTGAGTGGTATGCTAGTCAATGCTTGAGTGGTATGTCCCATGCCCAGCATGGTGACGGCTCCGGCCTTACCCTCAAGAATCCATTGGCATTACCCCTGCGGGAGTCTTCGGGCTCCATAGCGTTAAAGGGGTTTCAGGATGTTCCTGGGGCTCACCCCTCACAGAACATACCTGAGCCATGCGCGGGGGTGGTATCCACTTCGAGCGGTACCGAGCCTCCGGCATCGGCACCGGTGTCGAGTATTCCACTCTTCACCAGGGATCGTCATCGGGCATCCTCGGTACCTTCGGGACCGATCGATACGCACCGCATTGACTTCCCTCAATCTCAGCCATGCTCCGGGACGGTACCGGCATCGATCGGTTCCGATACCCTGGCATCGGCATCGAGGTGGACCACCTTACCCTTTGCAAGAGGTGCTCATCGGGTATCCTCGGTACCGTCGGTATCAATCGATGTAACCCAGTCTGCCTTAGTGGTATCGGCGTCGGCACCTTCGCGACATGCATAGATAGTATCGCTTACTTCGATGCCGAGTCTTGAGCCGATATCTAGTCTCGAGGACTGCGTACCGACGCGTCCCGGAACCGACTCCTGTCGTTTCCAGATAGGCAGTTCCGAAGATCATAGCCATAACTCCCTCATGATCTCGGTACCACTGCAGCAGTTCCCGATGGCTACTTCATCTGCTAGTCCTGTATCAGTATCGATGCCTAGTTTGGAACCGATACCTGGCATTGTTGCAGTACCCTGTACCTCCTCTGGTGCTCAGGCTCTTTCTTTAGCCTTACCAGGGATGGTTCCCATAGGAGATCAGTCTTTTCAGGCTTTTCTCCGGGATATGGCAACCTTTCTTAATATTTCTATCCCTGGTTGTGATCCTACTCATGGCTCACCGGCACAAATAGAAAATATAGTTTCCTTTACATCCTGCTCTGCAGGATCTCCTTCTCAGGGTCTGGAAATTGCCCTTACGACTTCCTCCAGTCTCTACAGACATTGAGGTTCGGTACCGGGTGCCACCCTCTCCAGGGTTCCAAAAGCCTCAACTTTCTCATCGTTCCCTTGTAGTGGAATCGGCACTGAGGAAAGTTAAGAGCAAGAAGAAGCATTCTTCTTATCCGCCGGGTCGTTCTTCAAGAACACTCGATGCTTTTGGTCGTCAGGCCTTCCTAAACTCTATGCTGGCCTCCAGAGTTCTTTCATATATTTTTCACATGAGTCTAACACTCCAGGAAGTCAGAGAAATTGTCTCTTTTGACCCCTTTTTTACCAGAGCCCAAGGCTACTGATTATTCCTTGCTCATCAATCACAGCCGGAATATATCTTGGTTCTTGTCTCGTGCTTCTATAGACTCTTTTGAGTCCGTTAGCAGATCCTCTGCTATTGCCATTGCAGCACGTCGCAGAGCCTGGCTTGAAGCTTCAGACTTGAGCAGATGGGCACAAACTACGAGGGCCGTTTTTTTTTCAACCTCTGATCGCTCCGTGCAGACGCTACGCGGGCAGCAGAAAGCGGGCATGCGCTGTAGGCGACTGCGTAGCTCTTGCACTACACACTCCGCCATTGTTGACATTCAGGCGTCAGTCGGCGTTGTGCTACAGCCACGTAAACATGTCCACCATGATTGATGCTCCCTCCAAGTGTGAATTGCGAAGTGTGATTCGTTTTCTACAGGCTGAAGGCCATAGTGCTGCAGAAATCCATCGGAGAATGAGTCGTGTGTATGGGGAAAACTTCATGAGTGATGGTGTTGGGCCAAGGACGCAAATCTGTCATTTCAGATGACCTGGTGCAACGAGTTGACAGAATGGTTAAAGAAAACCGCAGATTCACCATTACTGCTTTGTCTACGGAATTTCCAGAGGTTTCAAGGTCTGTTTTGTACTCTATTGTTACTGAACGGTTAGGCTACAAAAAACTTTGTGCACGTTGGGTCCCAAAAATGTTGACGGACGGCCACAAAAGCGCTTTCAAACCAATGAGGACCTTCAAACCAACGTCAAGGACTACTTGAATTCATTGGCGGCAACTTTCTTTGCAGAGGGTATTGAAAAGCTTGTCCACAGATATGACAAATGTCTCAATCTCTTCAGTGATTATGTCGAAAAGTAACCGTAAGTGTACCAATCTTTTGGTAATAAAATTATTGTTTTATATGAACTTGTCTTTTATTTATAGCCTATCGGAGGTTGAAAAAAAAACGGCCCTCGTATACTGGCTCATTCTCCTGGTTCAGGAGAAGGTCTCTTCAATAAGGAGGCTTTACGTCAGGTTGCTCAATGCTCCACTGACTCTCCTTCCACTAAAAACCATTCTAAGCCAGCTCCTTCTTTAAAGAGTAGGAAATGTCCTACCAAACCTTCTTTCCCTAAGAAAAGAAAGTTTCATTCATCTCCTGCCCATCATTCGGCTGTACCTAAACAGGGGACGCCTCAGCCTAGTCTGAAGTCCTCCAGTTCTGGCCAGTCTCAGCATTCCCAGCAACCATAGGGGCCGGGAATTGTAACTTTCACTTCACTTCTACATATTAGAAGTTTATTCACTGTGCTTTTCTTTTCAGTGTACTAACCTGACGGGGGGGAAAATGTTTTGTTCAGGGACAACACACTTCTCCTCTTCTTACTCTCTAGAAGAGCAGTTGCAACTATCCCCTGATAGTTTCTATCCCAACTGAACATTTTTTCCTTCAGTTGACTTAGCCTATGGATACGTCACCCTCCCATCACTTGAGGGGTACCATACTGAACAGCTTCTCTGCCAAGCTCGTTCCCCAGACAGGGAGAAGAGATATCTCCTCTCTTTTCTTGTCTGTTTTTCTTTATTCAGCACAGGACAATCTCTCTGCTGTTTCCGTCAGCAGCTCTGCCTGCAGGAGTTACAGTAATTGTATTACTGGGACTTTTTCCAAGTTCCAGTCCCTTGTTCAAAATTTTGTCTAGCCTCAGTAGTGATTCCAAACTATCTTGGATCCTCCTACTCGTTTAGGCTTTCTCATATTATTCTAACCATCTCCTCTCCTAGGATATGGCAACACACCTGACTTCAGTCAGTTTATCTCATAACTCTCCTGCACAATGCTCTCTGCAGTCTTCAGAGAAGCTTTCTACTATGAGGGCTTTGCTATAGAGCATTGACCTTGTCTCTGAAGTTTCTCTATTAGTAGGGAAAAACTTATAGACCCTTCCTATGCCTGTGAGGGTTCTACACACCCCCTCTAGCCTGGGGTGTTAACACAAGATATCAGTTATTCTGCGTGAAAATCCAAGGCTTCTGTTTACGCATGCTACCTCTGGGTCCTTCCATAGGTCCCTCTGGTATCTTCCCTGCGTTTCTCCACATCTACCATGTCAGTGTTCTGTGGAACTCCCGCCTTGTTCTTTACAGATTCATATGTTCATCTGTTCTCACACGAACATCACGGTTATCTGGTTAGATTGCCTTTCTGCATCCCTCAATCCATGACAATAGATTCTCTCTCTTCATATCCCAAGTGGGTTCACCCTCTTGTAGAGCACAGAATCTTTTTCTTTTATATTCCCCATGTACAATTATGGGGCTGGGTGGTAAACATGTATCTTCAACCTGTTGTCTTGTATGTAGCATCTCCATATAGGTCTACATACCTATATCATTGCTCTGGTGGTGCTAAATCAAGCCCCACAACTTTACATATCTTCAGGTATATCATATCTATATATATATCTATATATCTATACACACATATATATATATATATATATATATATATATTTCACCACCCATATCCTAATATACATATCTGAACATATGTGTATATATATATATACATATATTTTCTCCAGGACCAAGCAGGAAGTCAGTCCTCACTTATGGGTGACGTCGGCGCCGACGGAGCCCTCGCGGAGCAATTTTCCCCAGCTTTCAGAGAAAGCCTTTGGGAATTGCAGCGCGCATGCGCGGTCGTCTTCCCGCCCGAAGGTGCCATCTTAGCCAGTCTTCTTTTTTCCGCGGAGCCCTACAGACGTCCCCGTCTTGTCCCCGCGAAAAAGTTGATTTTCTTCTTTATTTTATCCTTTTTTCCTTCGGTTCGACGCCGATCTTTTTCCCGCCCGGACTCGCGACGCCGGTCACGAGTCCTCTTATTTTTTTCGGTTTTTCTGACTTAGTCAGCTTTCGTTTTCGGTTTTTCCCTGGCAGCCCGGTCTTTTGACCTCGCAGGGGCCCTTTTTCCCCCAATGGCTGCCAGTGGGTTTAAGCGGTGTGGTCGGTGTGACCGAAATATGTCACTAACCGACACACACGACTTTTGCCTCCGCTGCCTGGGCCCGGATCATGAGGAACTGATCTGTGGGCCCTGCAGCAAAATGTCTTCAAAGGCGTTGAGAAGTCGGCGGCATCAGCGTGAGAGAATCTTCGCTGACCCCAGCCGTACCCGGACCTCGTCGGAGGCCTCTGCGTCGAAGGGCTCCAGCTCGGACCGTCGCCGGAGTTCCTCCGACCGGGGTTCTCCCTCCGGGGACCATCGTCGGAAGGTGAAACCCGCGAGGGCGGCGTCGGTGGACGCTCCTGGTTCCGCGAGGGCCAGGTCGCATAGCCCCGACAGCCGCCCCGGGTCCTTGGAGAAGGAACACATCCCGAAGCAACCTCGCCTGGAGTCGGAGATGCCTGCCCGGGTAAGTCCTGTGGTCCTTCTGGACTCGCCTCCGCGACAGCCGACGTCGGGCCCGACGCCGTCGGGGCCCGAGTCGGGGGCTGCTGGGTCACCTGAGCTCGGACTCAGGTTGACGGCCTTGGAGAGCAGACTGTCTGCCTTCATGGACCAGCAGAGGGCACTGCTCGCTGGCTTCGCTGGCGCCGCTGCCCCGACCGCCGGGACGTCGACATCCAAGTCGACCCCGGAGACCGAGCCGATCCTCGAGTCGATGAGAACTCGAGTCGATCCTCGGTCGAGGTCACCCTCGGCCTCCCGTTCGGGACCGAGGTCGCCGACGCCGACTCCCTCGGCGTCGGGGCGGCTGGCGCCGCACCCTGCCCGGGCCGACCCCACCGAGTCCTCGTCGGAGTCGGTCTGGGAGTCTGAGGAGGAAGAGTCACCTGATTCTTTCCGGACTCGGTGTGTCCCATCGGACTCACCGGAGTCCGAGCCTCGGAAGCAGTCCCCCCCGGAGGATGCCCGGTTCTCGGACTTCATTAGGGATATGGCCAAGGCTTTGGCCTTCCCTGCGGATCCCGAGGAGGAGCCTCGAGCCGAAGAGCTCGACGCCCTCCAGTATGACTCTCCCGCGAGGGAACACTTTACTGTACCGGTTCCTCCTATGCTGGAACGACTACTCTTCCGCATGTGGGAGAGTCCGGCCTCCTCGCCGGTCCTGAGCAAGCGGGTCGATTCTATCTATCGAGTCCGCAAGAGCCCTGGCTTTCAAAAGGCACAGCTGCCACACCATTCCATGGTAGTGGAATCGGCCATGCATCGTCTTAAGAGCCAGAAGATGCACTCCTCGGTGCCTCCTGGAAGGGAGGCCCGTAACCTGGATGGCCTTGGCAAGAAGTGCTTCCAGGGCTCTATGCTCGCATGTCGTGTCCAGACTTACCAGCTATACATGGGCATGTATCTCCGGGATCTGGCTAAAGAGCTAGCCGGATTCTCCGCTGGTCTGTCCGAGGAACCCTTGCGGAGGTTCCTAGCCTTGTCCACTGGCATTCGGGAATGCTCAAAGTTCATGTCCCGAGCAGCCTATGATGGCTTTGAAGCATCGGCTCGAGTGGCCGCAGCCGGCATCGGTGCCCGCCGACAGGCTTGGCTTCAGTCGTCAGACCTTGAGCCCTGGGTGCAGGACAAGTTGGTCGATGTCCCCTGCCGAGGCGAAAACCTCTTTGGCAAGCCCATGGCGGAAAAGGCTGTGCAAATTGAGACTGAGACTCTCACCAGGACCAGGCTTTCTAGGAAGACCTCCGCCCCTTCCCAGAAAAAGAAGGGCTCGGGGGAAAAAGTCCTTTTACCCGAGGAAGGCGGCTGCCTACAAACAATACCCCCATTATCAGGCCCCTGCAGCTCCCCAACAGGGCCAGCAGGCCAAGGGACGGGGTAACGGGTCCCGTAGGCAGCAAGCCCCCAAGCCTGCACCACCAGCCCCTGCTCAGCAGGGTGGGGGCTTTTGACTCACTAAGCATAGCCTCTCCCCCCCCCGCTGGTTCCTCCCAGCACCGGAGGCCGGCTGGTTCACTTCGCCCACAGGTGGTCCAGCATCACTGCAGATGCCTGGGTGCTTCAAGTCGTGCGAGAAGGCTATCTTCTCCACTTCCATCAGGTCCCTCCCTCCTATTTTCCGGGAGAACCTCCGCGACCCCCTCTGCACAGGGAGTTGCTCCTTCAGGAGTTAGCAGGTCTTCTGCAGGAACAGGCGGTGGAACCGGTGCCACACCACCTGAGAGGTCAAGGCTTTTATTCCAGGTATTTTCTGATACCAAAGAGAACAGGGGGCCTCAGACCCATCCTGGACTTGCGCAACCTCAACAAGTTCCTTGTGCGGGAGAAGTTCAAAATGCTTACCCTTGGAATCCTTCTGCCCTACCTCCAGCAGGGAGATTGGCTATGCTCCTTGGATCTAAAGGATGCCTACACGCACATCCTCATCCACCCGAGCCACCGACAATACCTAAGGTTTGTGGTGGCAGGAAATCATTACCAGTACAGAGTACTGCCCTTTGGCCTGTCCTCCGCACCGCGAGTCTTCACAAAATGTCTCGCGGTGGTGGCGGCCCATCTCCGGCTTCACGGCCTCTGTCTTTCCGTACCTCGACGACTGGCTCATCAGAGCAGCGTCCGCTCGGGAGGTCACCAACGCCACGCGCCGCACGGTGACTCTTCTGCAGCACTTGGGCTTTGTTATAAACTTCGCAAAGTCCACTTTGCTCCCCTCACAGGATCTCGAGTTCATCGGCGCAAGGCTGCACACTCCTCAGGCACGATCGTACCTACCGCTCGACAGGGCTCAACGGCTCATGGACCTAGCCAACCGTTTTCGCAGCCAGCCCCTGGTCTCCGCCAGGCGCTTCCTGAGACTACTCGGCCATATGGCTTCCACCGTCCATGTGACCCCCAATGCCCGCCTAAATATGCGGTCTGCTCAATGGTGTCTCCGCCAGCAGTGGCGCCAAGCCACAGGCGGCCTAGCAGACCTAGTGCGCGTCTCCGAGCCGCTGATCTCGTCTCTCCGGTGGTGGCTCCGGCAGCCGAACCTCGTGTTCGGAATGCCTTTCCAGTCACCTCAGCCGACCCGGGTGCTGACCACCGATGCATCCCTCCTGGGCTGGGGAGCACATTGCCAAGAGGCACGTACTCAGGGCCTCTGGACCCCGTGGGAGTCTGCTCAGCAGATCAACTTCCTGGAGCTCAGGGCGATCCGCCTAGCTCTCAAGGCCTTCTCCCACCTGACTTCCCACCAGTCCGTCCTTGTCCAGACGGACAATCAAGTTGCCATGTTCTACGTGAACAAGCAGGGGGCACGGGCTCCTTCCTCCTCTGCCGAGAGGCGCAGAAGCTCTGCTCTTGGGCCGTCAGTCACGGCATTCTCCTCAAGGCAGTTTATCTCCCGGGCCAAGAAAATTGCCTGGCGGACAAACTCAGCAGGGTCCTCCAGCCGCACGAGTGGCGTCTGGATCCCTTGGTAGTTCAGAAGCTCTTCCTCAAGTGGGGCCTCCCCACGGTGGATCTCTTTGCCAGTCCTCACAACCGGCAGCTTCCTCGCTTCTGCTCTCGTCAGCCACACCCCCTTCGGGTGGCGGCGGACGCTTTTCTGATCTCATGGTCGGGGAGCCTTCTGTACGCTTTCCCTCCCATCCCGCTAGTCTCTCGGACTCTTTTCAAGGTTCTCCGAGACAGAGCCTTCATGATCCTGGTGGCCCCTCACTGGCCCAGGCAGCCGTGGTTTCCGCTCCTACTGCAACTGGCGGTGGAAGATCCAATCCCTCTGGGGGTACAACCGGATCTCCTCACTCAGGATCAGGGGTCCCTACTGCACCCCAACCTCAGGTCTCTCAACCTCATGGCCTGGCTGCTGAGAGGGTAGTCCTTGCTCCCCTTCTCCTGCCGGCGGAGGTGGAGGAGGTCGTCTTGGCTTCGCGACGGCCTTCTACCCGCAAATGCTACGCCCTTAAATGGCGTCGCTTTGCAGTCTGGTGTACCCAACAGTCTCAGGATCCCTTCTCCTGCCCGGTGTCGGTGATCTTGCAGTACTTGCTACACCTCTCTAATCTGGGACTTAAGTCCAACTCTGTCAAAGTTCACCTCAGTGCTCTTTCAGCACATCATGTGCCGGTGGACGGCAGACCTCTTTCCAGCGACCCTCTTGTAGCGAGGTTTCTCCGAGGTCTTCTTCTACTTAAACCACCTCTGCGCCCGCCAGCGCCTGACTGGGACCTGAATGTGGTTTTGCAGCGGATCACCTGTCCGCCTTTTGAACCTATGGCTACCTGTTCTCTCCGTTTTCTGTCTTGGAAAACACTGTTCTTGATAGCCCTCACTTCCGCTAGACGCGTAAGTGAATTGCAGGCCCTCGTGTCTGATCCCCCTTACACTAGGTTCTACAAGAATAGGGTAGTCCTACGGACTCACCCGAAATTTCTGCCTAAAGTGGTCTCCCCCTTTCACATCAATCAGGAGGTGGTACTTCCAACCTTCTTTCCCAGACCACACTCCAGCCGAGCTGAAACGGTCCTCCATACCCTGGACTGTAGAAGGGCTTTGAACTTCTACCTTGACCGTACGCGGGAGCACCGTAAAGCTGCTCAGCTTTTTGTGTCTTTTGACCCCAATAAATTGGGGCTCCCAGTCTCCAAGCGTACTCTGTCCATCTGGGTTGCGGACTGTATCTCTTGGGCTTATGGGGCAGCCGGACTCTCCTTAGAAAGTCGAGTCACGGCTCATTGCGTTCGGGCAAAGGCCACGTCAGTGGCTTACCTCCGCTCTGTTCCACTGGCAGACATCTGCCGGGCCGCTACTTGGTCTTCGAGCCAGACTTTTGCGGTCCATTACTGTCTCGAGAGGGAGTCCCGTAGGGACAGTGCTTTCGGACAGGCAGTCCTCCGTAATCTCTTTGAGGTCTGAGCAACTCCTACCCTCCATCCCGGATGTGGGCTACCGGTGGGTGATAATTCAGCGAAGATTCTATCCTTCTGTGCTGCTGAGCTAGAGGGAGCTCATTTTTGTGCTTAGGGTCTCCGGTAGCCTTGAGCTTGGGAGTCCCATAAGTGAGGACTGACTTCCTGCTTGGTCCTGGAGAAAGCGTAGTTACTCACCTGTAACAGGTGTTCTCCAGGAGCAGCAGGAATCAGTCCTCACTACCCTCCCTCCTCCCCTTGGAGTTGCAATCGTCTGCTTATGTTCTTTTTGCAAATTTTTATGCTGTCTCCTTTAGCTATGTCATCTGACTGGCTAAGATGGCACCTTCGGGCGGGAAGACGACCGCGCATGCGCGCTGCAATTCCCAAAGGCTTTCTCTGAAAGCTGGGGAAAATTGCTCCGCGAGGGCTCCGTCGGCGCCGACGTCACCCATAAGTGAGGACTGATTCCTGCTGCTCCTGGAGAACACCTGTTACAGGTGAGTAACTACGCTTTCCAGCCACATGTATATATCCCTATATATATATGTGTGTGTTAGGGGGCCTCTTAAGGGTTGATCTGTCTTACACACTATCACCCTTACTGTCTATACTACATGTTTTACCTCCTGGAGGTTTTAGACAGTCTGTCGCCCTACGTCCCATGCCATCTTACGATGCAGAAACTGTTAAGCACCAATACCCTCTTTGGTGCTAACATCTCCATTTTTTCTTTAAGTCCATGAAGCATCAAGCTTCAATATTTTTCCTATCTCTCGCCAGCTCGGAAAAACAGTGTACCTCTTTATCTTGAGTACACAACTGTTTTCCGTGGGAATAGGGGATTTTTTCCAGTTCCCCTCTTCCCGCCAGGACTGGGCTACTTGTCCAACTCCGTCAGTCTTCTTCCTTTAGTCCTCAATGTTAATAACCTTATGCCTAAAGGAGTTTTCAGCTTTTCCCATAACGCTTTCCATTGAAGACCTGACGTCAAATCCTACCCAGTTGACACCTGGATCATCTACTACCTCCAGGTCTGGACCTTCATCCTCACTACTGAGAGGTCACCTTGAAGATTCCGCTACTGCTTATCCAGTAGACTCCATCATGTTTTCTACTTCCTACAATACAGTAGGTAAGCTACATATTTTAAGTGTACATTAAATGTCTTTTAATGCTACTCATCATGTCTACCAAGGACTCCTGTAGTTTTTACAACCCTCTAGTCCTTGGCTATGCTGTTCTTTCCTCACAGCTCCTTTATTGTCAACTCCTACCCTCCATCCCACATTGGATGCCAGGGATTCCTGGAGTCAAAATGCACCCCTGATCCAGGCACTTGCATTTTTATGGGATCTCCCCCTGGCATCTCCAGCTAGGGAGTCCCCATATGTGAAGACTCATTCCTGCTTGTTCCTGGAGATAGCACAGTTACTTACCTGTAACAGGTGATCTCTGGGAACAGCAGGAATTAGTCTTCACAACCCTCCCACCTCCCCTAGGAGTTGCATCTTTTTTATCTTCTTCCTTTTCTCTCCTCGCCTTTGTCTCAGCTCTGAAACTCAACTGAAGAGAGGCTGTGGAGAAGGCGGGAAGTCACTGCGCAGGCGCAAGGGATGCTGCCAAAAGCTTTCTGATTGGAAGCTGGGCAGCATTCCCGTGCAGGCTCCGTCAGTACCGACGTACTCATATGTGAAGACTAATTCGTGCTGTTCCCAGAGATCACCTGTTACAGGTAAGTAACTGTGCTTTTCCTCTCATCCTGTCATAGCGAGATTTATGAGAGGCCTTCTTTTAACTAAGCCTCCCATTAAGCCACCACCGGTGGCATGGGACTTAAATCTGGTTCTTGGGCAGATCTTGAAACCGTCTTTTGAACCATTAGCCACTACCTCTTTGAAATTCCTTTCCTGGAAAGTCATCTTTCTTATTACAATCACATCAGCACGTCGCGTCAGTGAGTTGCAAGCATTGGTGGCTGATCCTCCTTATACAAGGTTTCATCATAAGATAGTTCTTAGGACTCATCCACACTTTATGCCAAAGGTGGTGTCACCTTTTCATTTAAACCAAGCGGTTTACCTTCCTGTATTCTTCCCAAGGCCTCACACCTGATATGCAGAAAGGAATCTTCATACTTTGGACTGCAAAAGGGCTTTGGCCTTTTACTTGCAAAGGACACAGCAACATAGAAAGTCCTCTCAACTCTTTGTTGCTTTTGATCCTAGTCATTTGGGACTTCCAGTCTCCCAAAGAACACTGTCCAGCTGGATTGCACAGTCTGTATCTTTTGCCTATGAGAGTAAAAACCTTCCTCTTGAAGGCCATGTCACAGCTCACAATGTGAGAGCCATGGCAGCCTCTATGGCTCATCTTCACTCTGTGTCTATGGACGACATCTGTCGAGCAGCTACTTGGGCTTCGGTTCATACCTTCACAGCCCATTACTGCTTAGACAAGGACTCCTGCCGGGATGCCTTGTTTGGTCAGGCTGTTCTTCAACACCTGTTCCATTCTTAATCAACTCCTACCCACCATCCCTGGTAGGATGCCAGAGATCCATGGGGGGAAGTGGAGCCTTTTCACAAAGGCACACAACTTCTGGGGCTTTCTCCCTGGCATCTGCAGCTAGGGAGTCCCCATATGTGAAGACTACATTCCTGTTTGTTCCTGGAGATAGCATAGTTTCTCACCTGCAACAGGTAATCTCCGGGAACAGCAGGAATTTAGTCTTCACAACCCACCCATAAGAACATAAGAACATAAGATATGCCATACTGGGTCAGACCAAGGTCCATCAAGCCCAGTATTCTGTTTCCAACAGTGGCCAATCTAGGTCATACGTACCTAGCAGTTTCCCCAAGGGACACAGGTTCCACAATGCTTGTATTGGTTCAAGCATTGATATCCTGGGTCCCTTCTTAATAATGGTTTATGGACCTTTCCTCCAGGAACTTGTCCAAACCTTTTTTAAACCCAGCTACACTAACAGCCTTTACTACATCCTCCGGTAACAAATTCCAGAGTTTGATTACACGTTGAGTGAAAAAATATTTTCTTTTATTAGTCTTAAATAGTTTACCCTGTAGCTTCATTGCATGTCCCCTAGTCTTTCTATATTCTGATAAGGTAAACAATCGATCTACGTTTACCCGTTCCACTCCGTTCATTAATTTATAGACTTCTATCATATCTCCCCTCAGCCGTCTCTTTTCCAGGTTAAAGAGCCCCAACCTTTTTAGCCTTTCTTCATAGGAGTAGCCTTCCATCCCCTTTACCATTTTGGTGGCTCTTCTCTGAACCTTTTCTAAAATTGCTATATCCTTTTTAAGATATGGCGACCAGAATTGCACACAATATTCAAGGTGCGGTCTCACCATGGAACGATATAGAGGCATTATAATATCTTTTGTTTTATTTTCCATTCCTTTCCTTATCATACCTAGCATTCTATTTGCTCTCTTGGCCGCCGCTGCACACTGGGCCGAGGGTTTTAACATGGTATCCACAAGGACGCCTAAATCTTTTTCTTGGGTGGTGGTTCCTAATGTGGAACCTTGCATCATGTAACCATAGTTTGGGTTGTTCTTCCCTAGGTGCATAACCTTGCACTTCTCCACATTAAATTTCATCTGCCATTTTGATGCCCAGTCTTCCAATTTATCAAGATCCTCTTGCAATTTTCCACAATCCTCCTGGGTTTTAACAACTTTAAATAGTTTTGTGTCATCAGCAAATTTGATAACCTCACTCGACACCTCCCCTAGGTGTTTTATCTCTCTCTCTTTTTCTCTTTCCCTCAATCTTTTTCTCAGCTTTAAACTCAACTGGAGAGGGACAGTTGGGAAAGGCGGGAAGGCAGCACGCAGGCGCTGTGGGATGCTCCCAATAGCTTTCCTATTGGACGCTGTGGAGCGTTCTTGCACAGGCTCCGTCGGTACCGACGATACCCATATGTGAAGACTAAATTCCTGCTGTTCCCGGAGATCACCTGTTAAAGGTGAGTAACTATGCTTTACTCACCTATGGGTGACGTCGGCACGACTGAGCCCTTGCGGAAGCATCCCCCCAGCTTTCAAAGAAAGTCTTTGGGAGATGCTACTACGCATTTGTGGTCCCCTTCCCGCTCAAGGGTGCCATCTTGCTTGTGCTCCTTTTTTCCGCGGAGCCCCTCAGACGTTAGTCTGTCTTGTCCCCGGAAAAAATTTGTTTCATACTCTCCTCTGGTATCGCACCGGTACTCTTCCCACCACCCGACCTCGCTGTCTCAGCATAGCGTTTGGGTCTCTCTTGTAGTTTTTCATTTTTTGGTGTCTTCGTGGGTCTTTGACCTCGTGGGGGTACTTTTATCCCCCTCCATGGCTACTAGTGGCTTTAAGAAGTGTGATCGGTGCACAAAAATCATATTTTTAACTGACACACGACTGCTGCTTCAGGCCTGACCACGGCCCTGCAGCATGAGATCTCTGCAGAAAGATATCCAGCATAAGGGATTTTTTTTCCCTGTGTCCCCGTTGCCTCCAAAAGCCAGGGCCTTGTCTGAAGCCTTGACACCTTGGGCGTGCCCCTCCGAACCCAAGCCCCGATATGGCTCCTCAGAAAGGGGGTTTCCCTCTGGAGAACCCAGGAAGAAGAAACCATTGAAGGTGGCATCCTTGGATAGATCTCACCGGTTGGGTGTTCCCCGTGCAAGGTCCCGCAGCCCGAGATGCTCGTCCGAGGGATCAGAGAAGGAGCGACCTGCAAAGGGTCCCCCCCCCCTTGGAAGGATTCGATCTCAGACTGTCCTCGGTCCCCAGACACCATCCTCGTCAAGGCTTCCCCTTTAGGGGAGCGATGTCTGGTCCAAGTCCCTCAGTGCCTGTGCCGAAGGCTGCAGAGTCTTCTGGCTTGGAGTCGTGTCTTTGAGACCAGTGGACTTAGGCCACGGGGCACCTCTGAGACAGTCTCCATAACCTGACAATTGGCGGACTCTCTGACTTGGTGGCAGACCCCCTCCCCCTCCCCCCCAAATATCTTGAGGCGAGCATACTCTTTCAGGCCCGAGTCCCTTAAAGGTCCTTTTCACAGATGCCTTTCTGCTCGCTCAGCTGGGGAACCCACTGCGAGGAACTTCGCACCCCGGGCAGCCGGTCACCAGACAAGAGCACCCAGCAGATCATCTTGCAACTGCGGGTGATATACTTAGCCTTTGAGCTTTTTGCCACCAGCTGGTGCTAGTCCAAACGGACAACTAGGTGGCGATGTTCTATGTGAACAATCAGGGGGGTATGGGATCTCGTGCCCTCTACCAGGAGGTGGTGCTCCTTTGCTTGTACGCAATCCAACAGGATATTCTTCTGCAGGCAGTATACCTGCTAGCCAACAGATTGAATAGTTCTCCAGGACCAAGCAGGAAGTTAGTCCTCACATATGGGTTATGTCGGCGCTGACGGAGCCCCCTTGCGGAGCATTTCCCCAGCTTTCAAAGAAAGCCTTTGGGAATGCAGCGCACCTGCGCGGTCCCCTTCCCACCAAAGGGTGCCATTTTGCTCAGTCTTTCTTTTTCCGCGGAGCCCAACGGACGTGAGTTCGTGTCACCTGGAAAAAGTTGATTTTTTTTTCTGCGATTTTCGTATTGTCTTATCCGGTTCGACGCTGGTTCCCTTCCCCGCCTGGGCTCGGTACACCGGTATCGAGTCCGGATTTGTGTTTTTCGTTTTTTGTCCTTCGTGACTAGCGTTCGCGCTCTTTTTGTGTTTTCACTGGCAGCCCGGTCTTTTGACCTTGCAGGGGCCCTTTTTCCCCTGATGGCTGCCAGCGGGTTCAAAAAGTGTGATCGGTGCAAGAAACTTATGTCTCTCACCGACACACATGACTGCTGCCTCTGATGCCTCAGGCCCGACCATTACCCGCTGGCCTGGGGCCCGTGCGGCAAAATGTCGTCAAAGGCGCTTCGGAGCTGTCAGCATCAACGTGATAGAATTTTCTCTGACTCCGCGTCCAGCCGGGCCCAGACTTCGTCAGAGGCCTCGACATCTCGGGAGTCCGACCCCCGAGTGCCATCGGGGGTCCTCTGAAAGGGAGTCTCCCTCCCAGGAGCACAGAAGGAAGAAAAAGCTCGTGAGGGCGGCATCGGTGGAGGCTCCTGGTTCCTCGAGGGCCAGGTCGCGTCGCCCTGACCACCGCCCAGGGCTCTCGGAGTCGGAGAGGCCTTCCAAGCTACCTTGTGTGCAGCCGGAGTCCCCGAGTCACGTAAGTGCAGTTGTCCTCGTAGACTCTCTGCCGGGGGAGCCGACGTCGGGCCCGATGCCGGCGGGGGCTGCTGAGTTTCCTGATCTTGGACTCAGGTTGACTGCTTTGGAAAGCAGCTTGACTGCCTTCATAGAACAGTAGCGGGTGCTGATCGCCGGTCTGACTGGGGCATATGCCCCGACCACCGGGACCTCGAAGTCTAAATCGACCCTGGAGACCGAGCCGATCCTCGAGTCGAAGTCTCAAGTCGATCCTCGGTCAAGGTCCCTCTCGACCTCCTGTGCATTGGCGTGGTCATCGATGCCGATACCCTCGGCGTCTGGGCGGGTGGCACCGAGGCCCACACGGCCGGAGCCGCTCGATTCCTCCTCGAAGGAGTCAGAGTGGGAGACTGAGGATGAGGAGTTCCCGGACACCTTCCAGACCCGGTGCGTCCCTTCGGACTCACTGGAGTCTGAGCCTTGGAGACGGGCCCCCCCCCCCCCCCCGGAGGATACCTGGTTCTCGGACTTCGTGAGGGACTTGGCCAAGGCCTTGGCCTTCCCTGCAGAAGCCAAGGAGGAGCCTCGAGCCGAGGAGCTTGATGCCCTCCAATATGATTTTCCTCCGAAGGAAGCTTTTACTGTACCGGTTCCTCCGATGCTGGAACGGCTGCTCTTCCGTATGTGGGAGGCACCGGCCTCGACGCCGGTTCTTAGCAAACGAGTCGATTCCATTTATCAAGTCCATAAGAGCCCTGGGTTCCAAAAGGCACAGCTGCCGCACCACTCCATGGTTGTGGAATTGGGCCCGGAACCTGGATGCCCTCGGTAGAAAGTGCTTCCAGGGCTCTATGCTGTCTTGCCGTGTCCAGACCTACCAAGCTGTACATGGGCATGTACCTACGCGACCTGGCAAAGGAGATTGCTGGGTTCTCAGCTGGCCTCTCAGAGGAACCTTTGCAGAGGTTCAAAGCTTTGTCAACAGGGATTTGAGAGTGCTCGAAGTTTATCTCTCGAGCAGCCTATGATGGCTTCGAGGCTTCTGCCTGGGTAGCTGCGGCTGGCATCGGTGCACGCCGTCAGGCCTGGCTACAGTCATCAGACCTGGAGCCATGGGTGCAGGACAAGTTGGTCGATGTCCCTTGCCGAGGTGAAAACCTCTTTGGTAAGCCCATGACTGAAAAGGCTGCAGAAATCGAGACTGAGATTCTCACCAGGACAAGGCTGTCCAGTAAGACCTCTGCCCCTTCTCAGAAAAAGAAGGGCTCGGGAAAGAAGCCCTTTTTCCCGAAGAAGGGTGCTGCCTACAAATCCTACCCTCAATGCCAGGCCTCTCCAGCTCCCCAACAGGGCCAGCAGGCCAAGGAGCAGAGGCATGGGCCGGGCCCCGTAAGCAGAAGACCCCCAAGCCGCCAGCTCCGGCTCCTGCACAGCAGGGAGCGGGGTTTTGACTCCCACAGCATAGCCTCTTCTCCACAGCTGACTCCACTCAGCACAGGAGGTCGGCTGACCCTGTACGCCTACAGGTGGCCAGCCATCACAGGAGATACCTGGGTCCTCAGCATAGTCCAAAAGGGCTACATGCTTCACTTCTACCAGATACCCCCCTCCTACTTTCCAGGGGAGCTTCCAAGACTCCCTCTGCACAGAAACCTCCTCCTTCAGGAGTTGGCAAGTCTTCTAAAGGAACAGGCGGTGGAACCGGTGCCTCACCACCTGAAAGGGCAAGGCTTCTACTCCAGGTACTTTCTGGTACCAAAAAGGACAGGAGGCCTCCGGCCTATCCTAGACTTGCGAAACCTAAACAAGTTTCTGGAGAGGGAAAAGTTCAAGATGCTTACCCTTGGGATACTGCTGCCCTACCTCCAGCAGGGAGATTGGCTATGCTCCTTAGACCTAAAGGATGCTTATACTCACATTCTCATCCATACAGACCACAGACAATATCTCAGATTTGTGGTGGGAGTAAACCATTTCCAGTACAGAGTACTTCGCTTTGTCCTAACTTCCGCCCCCAGGATTTTCACCAAATGCCTGGAGGTGGTGGCGGCCTATCTCAGAAATCAGGGAATTTTTGTCTTCCCATACCTGGATGACCGGCTCATCAGAGGTCAGTCTCTCCAGGAGGCCAGAAAAGCCACTCTTCGCACTGTCTTTCTTCTTCAGCATCTGGGCTTTGTCATAAACTACGCAAAGTCCACTTTGCTCCCCTCACAGAACTTAGAGTTGATAGGGGCAAGATTAGATACCCTACAGGCAAGAGCTTACTTGCCCGAGGACAGGGCCCACAGGCTGATGGACTTGGCCAACCAGTTACAAAGCAATTCTCAGGTCTCCGCCAGACACTTCCTGTTGCTCCTGGGCCACATGGCATCCACGGTACATGTGACCCCGAATGCCCGTCTGCACATGCGGGCGGCTCAGTGGTGCCTCAGAGCTCAGTGGGCGCAAGCCACAGGCGACCTCCGAGACAGAGTAAAGGTGTCCAAACCACTCTTGGACTCCTTGCAGTGGTGGCTACATCTCCCAAACTTTCTCAGGGGGGTACCCTTTCAGGCACCAGCACACACCAGGGTGCTGACGACCAATGCTTCCTTAAAGGGCTGGGGTGCACATTGCCAGGGCATGTGCACTCAAGGCCTCTAGTCGTCTCGTTAGGCCACACAGCAGATCAATCTTTTGGAGCTGCGAGCAATCCGCTTGGCTCTACAGACTTTTTCTCATGCCCTCTCTCACCAGTCTGTCTTGGTTCAGACAGACAATCAGGTAGCAATGTTCTATGTGAACAAGCAAGGGGGCACAGGGTCCAGACTCCTATGTCAGGAGGCGCAGGCCCTTTGCTCCTTTGCAGGGCATGTTTCTCAAAGCAGTTTACCTGGTCAGGAGAACTTTTTGGCAGACAGACTAAGCAGGATTCTCCAGCCTCACGAATGGCAGTTGAATCCACTGGTGGTTCAGCAGATCTTTCTACGATGGGGACTTCCATCCATCGATCTCTTTGCAATTCCACTGAACCGGCAGCTGCCCATGTTTTGCTCCAGACAGCCGCATCCCCTGAGAATGGCAGCAGATGCGTTTCTGATCTCTTGGTCTACCGTCCTCCTTTATGTGTTTCCTCCCATGCCCCTGGTGGCCCAAACTCTGTTCAAGATTCTATGGGACAAGGACTCGGTGATTCTGGTAGCCCCCAGATGGCTGAGGCAACCGTGGTTTCCACTTCTTCTGCAGTTGACAATGGAAACTCCTTTCCCTCTGGGGTTGCAACACATTCTCCAGGACCAAGGAGAAAGTAAGTCATTCCTCACATATGGGTAACATTGACGTCGATGGAGCCCCCATGCGGAGCATTTCCCTAGCTTTCTAAAAAAGCCTTTGGGAATACACCCACACATGCGCGGTCCCCTTCCCGCCCAAAGGTGCTATCTTGCTCAGTCTTTCTTTTTCCTTGGAGCCCAACGGACGTCTGTCCTTTTGTCACCCAGAAAAGTTGGATTTTTCTGCGATTCTCGCTCCTCTTTTTGTCCGGTTCGACTCCGGTTCCCCTTCCCGCCCGGGTTCGGTACGCCGGTATCGACCCGATCTCTATTTTTCGTTTTTTTGCCCCATCGTGGCACACATTCGTGCTCTTTTTTTTTTCTTTTCCCTGGAGGGCTGGTTCTTTAGACCTCGTGGGGGCCTTTTTTTCCCCTATGGCCTTCAGTGGTTTTAAAAAGTGTGATCGTTGTAAGAAACTCATGTCTCTTACCGATGCACACGACTGCTGCCTGCGTTGCCTCGGGCCTGACCATGATCCCCAGGTCTGTGTCCCATGTGGTAAAATATCCACCAAGGCACTCAGGAGCCGGCAGCATCAGAAGGAGAGGATTTTCTCGGACCCGGCCTCCGGATGGGCCCGGACATCGTCAGAGGCCTCGACGTCTCGGGAGTCGGACCCCGAGCTTCGTCGGGGTTCCTCTGAATGGGGGTCCCCCAGTCGGGAGCATAAGAGGAAGAGAAAGCTCGTGAGGGCGGCGTTGGAGGAAGCTGCTGGTTCCTCGAAGGCCAGATCTTGGACCCCTGACCGCCGCCCCTGGCCCTTGGAGCTGGAGAAGCCAACTAAGGTATCCCGTGTAGAGCCGGAGTCTGTCGAGCACGTAAGTCTTGTTGTCCTCGAGGACTCTCCTCCTAGGGAGCCGACGTCGGGCCCGGCACCGCCAGGGCCTGAGTCGGTGGCTGCTGAGTCTCTTGAGCTTGGACTAAGGCTGACAGCCTTGGAGTGCAGATTGTCTGCCTTCATGGATCAGCAGCGGGTGCTGATGGCCAGCCTGACTGGTGCATCTGCTCCGACCACCGGGACATCGACGTCTAAGTCGATCCTGGAGACAGAGCCGATTCTCGAAGCCATTAAGGCCCGAGTCCGGTCTTGGTCACGGTCTCCCTTGACCTCCCAATCGGGACCGAGGGCGTCGACGCCGATGGCCCCGGCGTTGGGGCGAGTGTTGCCGGAACCCGCGCGGTCGGAGCCCCTCGACTCTTCTTCGGATGAGTCTGCATGGGAGACGGAGGACGAGGAGTCCCCCGATACATTTCGGACTCGGTGTGTCCAGTCGAACTCACCGCAGTCCGAGCCCCGGAGTAGGTCCCTTCCGGAGGATACCCGGTTCTCGGAGTTCGTTAAGGACATGGCCAAGGCCTTGAATGTTCCGGCGGACCCCGAGGAAGAGCCTCGAGCCGAAGAGCTCGATGCCCTCCAGTATGACTCTCCCCTGAGGGAGGCCTTTACTGTGACGGCTCCTCCGATGCTGGAATTGCTCCTCTTCCGAATGTGGGAGGCACCGGCCTCGGCGCCGGTTTTGAGCAAGCGGATCGATTTCATGTATCGAGTCCGGAAGAGCCCTGGGTTTCAGAAGGTGCAGCTGCCGCACCATTCTATGGTTGTGGAATCGGCCATGAGTAGTCTGAAGAGCCAGAAGATGCACTCTGCGGTGTCCCCCGGCAGGGAGGCCCGAAGCCTAGATGCCATTGGCAGAAAGTGCTTCCAGGGCTCGATGCTTGCTTGCCGTGTCTAAGCCTACCAGCTGTACATGGGCATGTACTTGCAGGACCTGGCTAAAGAGGTAGCTGGGTTCTCGGCTGGCCTCTCCGGGGAACCTTTGCAGAGGTTCCAATCCTTGTCCTCAGGGGTCCGGGAATGTTCCAAATTCATCTTCCGGGTGGCCTACGATGGCTTCGAGGCTTCGGCCCGCGTAGCGACGGCCAGCATCGCTGCTCGACGCCAGGCATGGCTACAGTCATCGGACCTCGAGCCATGGTTGCAGGACAAGTTGGTCGATGTCCCATGTTGGGGTGAAAACCTCTTTGGCAAGCCCATGGCCGAAAAGGCCGCTGAGCTCGAGACTGAGACTCTGACGAGGACAAGATTGTCCAGAAAGACTTCTGCCCCTTCTCATAAGAAGAAGGGCTCAGGGAAAAAGACCTTTTACCCGAGGAAGGCGCCTGCCTACAAACCTTTCCCTCATTATCAGGCCTCCCCAGCTCCGCAGCAGGGTCAGCAGTCCAAGGGGCAGGGACATAGGCCCCGTAGACAAAGTCCTTAGCCTCCAGCTCCTGCTCCTACTCAGCAGGGAGGGGGCTTTTGACTCCCTCTGCATAGCCTCTCCACCCTTGCTGGCCCACCTCAGCACGGGGGGTCATGTGGTCCTGTTTGCCCACCAGTGGCCACCCATCACAAGGGACGCTTGGGTACTGAGCATAGTCCAAAAGGGCTATCTGCTCCATTTCAATCAGGTACCCCCTACCTACTTCCCAGGGGAGCCTCCAAGTCCTCCTCTGCATCAGGAACTCCTTCTCCAGGAACTGCTAGGTCTGTTTCAAGACAGGGCGGTAGAGCCTGTCCCTCAACACTTGTGGGGACAGGGCTTCTACTCCCGGTACTTTCTTGTGCCAAAGTGGACTGGAGGTCTCCGGCCCATTCTGGACCTGAGAAATCTCAACAAATTATTGGAAAAAGAGAAGTTCAAGATGCTCACTCTCGGAACTCTACTGCCCTACCTCCAGCAGGGAGATTGGTTATGCTCCTTAGATCTAAAGGATGCGTACACTCACATCCTCATTCATCCAGACCACAGAAAGTACCTCAGGTTCGTGGTGGCAGGAAGCCATTTTCAGTACAGGATACTGCCCTTTGGCCTAACCTCCGCCCCACGAGTTTTCATAAAGTGCCTAGCTGTGGTAGCGGCCTACTTGAGAAACCAGGGTATATTTGTCTTCCCCTACCTGGACAACTGGCTCATCAGAGGTCAGACTCTCCAGGAGGCAAGGCAAGCCACCCTCCGTACTGTCCCTTTTCTTCAGCGACTGTGGTTTGTCATAAACTTTGCAAAGTCCACTTTGCTCCCCTCCCAAAACCTGGAGTTCATAGGGGCAAGGTTGGACTCCCTGCAGGCGAAGGCTTACTTGCCAGAGGACAGGGCGGAAAGGCTGATGAGCTTGGCCAGCCGGTTCATAAGCAACCCTCTGGTTTCCGCCAGGCTTTACCTGCGGCTCCTAGGCCATATGGCATCGACAGTGCATGTGACCCCCCAATGCTCGCTTGAATATGCGGCCTGCACAGTGGTGTCTCAGAGTGGAGGCAGGCCACAGGAAACCTCAGGGACAAAGTAAGGGTGTCCAAACCCTTCCTGAACTCTCTGCAGTGGTGGCTACACTCCCCCAACCTGCTACAGGGGATTCCTTTTCAGTTAGCTGTTCCCACAGTGGTACTCACAACCGATGCCTCCTTGCAGGGCTGGGGTGCACATTGCCTGGAGAAGTGCACACAGGGCCTGTGGTCCCCATGAGAGGCCACTCAGCAGATCAACCTGCTAGAACTCAGAGCAATAAGTTTAGCCCTCACGGCCTTTGCCCATACCCTGGCCCACCAGGCTGTCTTGGTGCAGACCGACAACCAAGTGGCAATGTTTTATGTCAACAAGCAGGGGGGCACAGGGTCAAGGCTCCTGTGTCAAGAGACACAGGCCCTCTGCTCCTTTGCACTTCAACACAACATGCTGCTCAGGGCTGTCTATCTTTCTGGCCAGGAGAACGTTCTAGCAGACAGATTGAGCAGGGTCCTACAACCTCACGAGTGGCAACTGCACCCTTTAGTGGTCCAGACCATTTTTCTGAGATGGGATCTGCTGTCTATCAACCTCTTTGCCAGTCCCCTGAACCGGCAGCTGCCCCAGTTCTACTCCAGGCAACCGCATCCCAAAAGATTGGCGGCGGATGCCTTCCTGATCTCATGGTCCCAGGGCCTACTGTATGTGTTCCCTCCCACGCCCCTGGTGGCTCGAGCCTTGTTCAAGATTCTAAGGGACAGGGCCTTGGTCATCCTGGTGGCCCCCAGATGGCCAAGGCAACCCTGGTTCCCCCTCCTGTTACAGCTGGCGGTGGACACCCCTCTTCCTCTGGGGTTACAACCCGATCTCCTTTCTCAAGATCAGGGATCCCTTCTGCACCCTAATCTCAAAGCTCTCAATTTGATGGCCTGGAGGCTGCAAGGGTAGTGCTGGCTCCCTGGGGCTTGCCTCAAGAAGTCGAGGAGGTTGTCTTAGCTTCAAGGAAGCAATCCACCCGAAAGACCTCTGCCCTGAAATGGAGGCAGTTCTCCCTGTGGTGTGATCAGCGTCAGGAAAACCCCTTCTCCTGTCCTGTGCCAGTGGTGCTTCAGTACCTGCTGCACTTGTCTAATCAAGGTCTTAAGTCCAATTCGGTTAGGGTACACCTCTCTGCTCTGGCAGCCCACCACTCACTGGTGGAGGGGCACTCTTTGTCGGTTCACCCCCTGGTGGCCAGGTTCCTCAGAAGCTTGCTCTTGCTAAAGCCTCCTCTCCGTCCACCTGCCCCTGTGGGAGTTGAATATGGTTTTGCAACAGCTTACTCGCCCACCCTTTGAGCCTATGGCTACGTGCCCTTTTTGCTTCCTTCCTTGGAAGACTCTTTTCCTAGTGGCATTGACTTTGGCCAGGCGAGTGCGTGAACTTCAGGCCCTGGTCTGCAACACTGTTCCCTCTAAGCTGTGCGCGCGCACACATCTCGCCGAGCGAGCGCACATACTTTACAACAGAGCGCACAAAAATTACAACTCTGATTCTGATAAAAAAAACACAGACATCTTAAAATTTAAAAGTTATGATTGTAATTACTAGAAATTTCCTGCTTCATTTAGTAATCGTCTATTTTCATTTAATTTGATTAAAATCAATGTGGTGTACATACTGTATTCTGACGTGTAGTCAAATTTTAAAGTATATAACTCCGAGTGTCGTTATGTGGCGCACAAAAATGTAACCTTCCTTCAAAAGCTGCACACAGCTGATATTTTATGCGCACACAGCCTACAGAAAATTAGAGGGAACATTGGTCTACAACAGGCCATACACTCGTTTCTATAAGAACAGGGTGGTCTTTAGGACTCATCCTAAGTTCCTACCAAAGGTGGTCTCCTCCTTCCACCTCAACCAGGAGATGGTTCTTCCCACATTCTTCCCTAGGCCTCATGCAAGCAGGGCTGAAGTCCTCCACATCCTGGACTGTAGAAGGGCCTTGTCTTTCTACCTTGATCGTACTAAGGGTCATAGAAGGGCTACTCAGCTCTTCGTCTCCTTTGACCCAAACAACTTGGGGGTTCCTGTCTCCAAGCGTACCTTGTCCATATGGGTGGCGGACTGTATCACCTGGGCTTACAGGGCAGCAGACCTTCCCTTGCGGGGTCGAGTTACAGCCCACCGTGTCCGGGCCATGGCTGCATCAGTAGCTCATCTCCACTCTGTACCATTGGCAGACATCTGCGGGGCTGCTACTTGGTCCTCAAGCCAGACTTTTGCAGCCCTTTACTGCCTGGAGAGAGAGTCCCGTAGGGACAGTGCTTTTGGTCAGGCAGTACTCCAGAATCTCTTTGAGGTTTAGGCCCCTCCTGCCCTCTTGTTGGGCTATCGAGGGGTTCTGGTCTCAGTGTAATTCTTTCCTTCATGCTACGGCTTCACAGAGGGAGTTTCTTTTTCAGCCTGGGTTCCTGGTAGCCCAGAGCTAGGGAGTCACCCATATGTGAGGACTGACTTCCTGCTTGGTCCTGGAGAAACAGTAGTTACTCACCTGTAACAGGTGATCTCCAGGAACAAGCAGGAATGAGTTTTCACATATGGGTACGTCGGTACCGACGGAGCCTGCGTGCGGAACGCTCCCCTGCGTCCAAAAAGAAAGCTTTTGGGAGCATCCCACACGCATGCGCGCTGCCTTCCCGCCCATTCACTTCCCTCTCATCAGTTTTCCGTTTTCCGCAGAGCTGGCAGGATGTATTCTTGTCACCGCAGAAAATTCTGTTTTTTATTTTTACTTTTTTGTAGTCGCATATGCCTTCCCCTGACGCCACCGGTACCGCCGGTGCTTTTCTTTCTTTTTACTAAAGAATTTCTTCTTTTCTTTAGAAATTTTTCCTACTTAGTGCCTGACTGTTTCTAGGCCACTAGGCCTCTATTCTTCCATTATGGAAAAGCCAGCCACTATCCTTAAGAAATGCTCAAAGTGTGGCGGTACAGATATATTTTCAGACACTCATACTTGGTGTCTAAAATGTTTAGGTCCTGTCCTTTGCCCACTGGAGTGTCTTTCCTGCTGGAGCTCAAACAGAAGAAGTCTTTAGGATCGAGCACAACTCGATACCCGGTTCACATCGCACTCGATGTTGCCAGCTAGAATTTATTTATTTATTTATTTTTTTTTAGACAGTTTTTGTATACCGCCTTATCCTTCAATCAATGCGGTCACAACACAATTGGGGGATACATTTAAAACATGGGGATATGAGACATATACACTAATACTTACAGGGAACATGGGCAATGGAGGGTTAAGTGGCTTGCCCAAGACCACAAGGAGCATCTGTGGGACTAGAAACCCCAGTCCTTCCGGCCCAAGGTTGCTGTCCTCTAGTGGGATTTGAACCCCCGACCTTCCGGCCTGAAGTACCTTGCCCCCACCACTAGGCTACTCCTCCCTATCTTCTTTTTCACAGGATCAGGTAACCAAACAAAAGTCTGTAAAGACTAGCCAGTCCTCGAGTGTTAGATCTCCTTCCAAGCATCGAGATGGCTCTGGCCTTGCCCTCGAGGACAATTTGGCAATAAAGCCCCGGTGGAAGTCTTCGGGCTCCAAAGCATTAACAGGGCTCCAGGTTGTTCCCAGGGTTCTTACCTCGTTGAACATACCTGGGCCATGCTTGGGGGTTGTGGCTGCTTCGAGCGGTGCCGACACCCCAGCATCGGCTATGGTGATGGATGAAACACTCTCACCGATGATCATAGTCTAGCGCTCTCGGTTACTTCGGTACCGCTGGAGTTGCTGCAGACCGTTCCTCGAGTATCGGCTTCGGTACCGGTATCAGCATCGGTGTCGGTACCGTCCATGCTTGCTTCGACAGACTTGCTTCCTTCGATGCCGAGCCTGGAATCGATCTCTAGCATGGAGGATTCGGTACCGACCTGGGGTGGTATCGAAGACATCGCTTTAGCGAAAACCAGATGCTTCATCCTTTCAAATCTTCCGATCCCGATGACTGGGATGAATCCATCGGTACCAAGGCTAATTTTTCAACAAGTCTAGCCTTTACCCCTCATTTAGGGTCCTCAGGGGAGATTTCTTTTCAAGCTTTTCTGCTTGATATGGCAAAGTTACTTGCCATTTCTATACCTGGTAAAGAATCCCTACCAGGGGATTCAGAGACCCTGAAATTCCCCTGGATTCCAAAGGAGGTTATCATACTTCCTTTCAATCAGACCTTACAGGATCTGCTATTAAGAATGTGGGAAACTCCTTTAACTGTATCCCCACATTCTAAGACACTTGACACTATGTACAAGGTGCCACCTTCTCCAGTTTTCAAAAGACTCAACTTCCTCCTCATTCTATTGTTGTAGAATCAGCAATGAGGCGGATTAAGAGTGCAAAGAAGCACTCTTCTTATTCGCCAGGTCATGAGTCTAGGACTTTAGATGCTTTGGACGTCGATGCTTCCAGGCATCCATGCTTTCAGCAAGAATTATCTCATATTTTCTATATGGGATTATCTCTTAAAGAGGTCACAAAGAACTTAGCTTTTGATCCCTTTTCTTCAAGAACATAAAAGAGCAGACTTTCTCTTGTCAGTCATGCTCAGAATGTCTCTAAATTCCTTAATCGTGCTTCCCTGGACTGTTTTGAGTCTATTAGCAGAACCTCTACTATAGCCATAGGAGCACAACATATGGCCTGGCTCCAAGCTTCAGACTTGGACAAATGGGTACAAGAAAGGCTGGGAAATACTCCTTGTACTGGTGAAAATCTCTTTAACAAGGATGCTTTATTCCAAGCTAATCAGTTAAACACTGATATTATTGCTTGCAGAGGATTGTCAAAACTTTCCTCTATCCCAGCTAATAAAAAATCTCCTAAGGGGAAAAATTTTTATTCATCTTCTACCCATCATGCAGATGTTTCCAAAGAAGGGCAACATCATACCAGGCTAAGAAAACCAAAGCCTCAACAGGCTCAGCAAACCCAACAGTCGCAGGGTTTCTGATCTTTTATTCATTAAATCTCTTTTTCCTGTTGAGTTTCAGAACTGCTACTTCTTGACAACAGAAGCGTTTACAGTTCTTCTCATCCTTACTGAGAGGTCAGTGATACATTGTCTCAATACTCCAAAGAGGAATCCATATTTTTAGTCCTTAGAGCTATTAAGGATAGTCATGCCCTCCAGGTAACAGGTTTCCCCTCTCCTTTTAAAGCAAATAGAGAAGTAACAACTAATTCCAAGGTATGCTATGCCCTTTACCTTGACAGTTGTCCTGTACGAGGATATCTCATATTTTTGACTGCAGGGGAGCTTTACCTTTTTCACAGACTTTCCAAATTGTAAGTCTTCACAACTCTGTATTACTTTCTATTCCTCTTACTCGAGACTTCACTCCAAGAGTGATACTATTTGACTGGAGGGCTTACCCTTTAAGCCATAGGATTGTCTTCAATACCTACTCCAGTAAGTGGTTTCCATACAGAATTTCCTCCCTCTGCAATCTTTTCAAATATTTCTTTTAAGACAGCTTATCAGACCATAATTGAGTTTTATCACTTCTAATTATGTCTGTCGGTCCTTTTCTAATCTATAGGACCTAATCTCTTCTGCTGTCTTAACAGATAATTCCAAGAGAGGTTCCAAAACCTACTTGGACAATTTATTGTTACAGGCAACCGGCCTGTCTACTATTCTTAGCCATCTTCAATTCTTTGGCTCCCACAGAATAGATTAGGTTGCATACTGTCAATTAAACAGCCAGATCTCACCTAAGCAACCTACAACATGCTCTCTGCAATTCTACAAAAAGCTCTGCAACTATGGGCCTTTGCTAGAGAGCGTCAGAGCCATTCCTGGTGGGTAACTTCCAGATGGTTAAAGGGCCTTCCCCAGTCATGCTCCCACATGACCGGTTTTTTCCTACTCGACCATCTTCCTTAAAATTTCATTTTAGGGAAAATATGCCAGGGCTTAGATCACATGAAAGCATAAAGAATTGTTTAATTCCCTGAGTTGTTCCACATCTCCAGTGGAACTCTTCCAACAGGGATGCATTTCTTTTCACTGCAAACGGTCCTTGTCTAGTGTATTCCTTCTAATCTCCAATACTTCATTGGAGCTTACGCTGAACAAAGAACGCATTATACTGATATTGCCCTCATAGATGGGCAAATATGGTATTCCCTTATATTGCGTCTTTTTCTGCACACTGAAGTTATAGAAGGATCCAGACTTGTGGTCTTAAGACTAAGGATTTCTCTGCACCCCTTCACGTAGATCTCCATATCTGGTTATTCAAAGTCTAGAATTTAAAGATATCTAGACCTATCCTTCTGACTAGGAACATTCCACTGGTTTCCATGTAACCACCTTCATGGTTCTCCCACGTGTAACCAGTAAGGGGTTCTCTATCCATATTCTCAAGCAGGTCTTACCCCTTCTTGTTATTAAGTGAGTCTCTCTTTGTGTGTATATATGTATATAATATATATGTGTTATAAATACACATATCTCTGAAAGATTTGTTATTGTCAATATTAATGCTGTTCCAGCATACCATAAGGTTTAAATGGACAACCAATTTTCTATGGTAGTTAGAAACTACCTTCTTTTACCGTAGCCTCTTTGGTTACGTTACGTCTGAAGCTCTTCATGTAAGTCATTATCCTAAGTGACATCACTTAGGGAAGACATTACTGATCTTCAAGAAATTGGAGGCTACATCGCCTACTACAAATGTTTCTTTTTCATTTGGATAGAGGGGTCTTAAAGACCCATCCTTTTTCTGCAAACCAGTCAGATTTATATCCTCTTTCCTAGAGCTTTATTCTGCTCCAAGGACAAAGAGCTTCAAACTTAGGCCTACAGAAGCTTTAGCTTCTCATCCAAAGTCCAACCTCATTAAACTCCCCCAGTTTTTTCTTCTGGGATTAGTTCTAGCCATTAAGGCTTCTGACCTCTGCCTGTATTGCAAAATTTATTTCCTCTCTTCACAGTGAGGTATTTTCTTGAGGATAATGTACTGGCTCTTAGCACCAGACCATATTAGCCTCAACAAATATTTTTGCAATATTTTGACTAAGGTCCACATTAGAAAATTGGAATTCAATATTTCACTAACTTTTATGATATACACAAGGATCCCCCCCTAGATGCCTTGTTTAGTCAAGCTGTTCCACAGCATATCCTTTTTAATTCAACTCCTACCCTCCATCCCTTGGATGCCTGAGGTTCTGGGAAATAGCATGGCCCATCTATTAGATTTGCAACATGCTGGGACCTCCTCCAGGCATATCTAGCTTGGGAGTCCCCATATGTGAAGACTCATTCCTGCTTGTTCCTGGAGATAGCACAGTTACTTACCTGTAACAGGTGATCTCTGGGAACAGCAGGAATAAGTCTTCACAACCCACCCACCTCCCCTAGGAGTTGTTTCTCTCTCTCTCTCTCTCTCTCTCTAATTTGTCTACTTCCCTCCTTCAGTCTCGGCTACAAACCCAATTGATGAGAGGGAAGTGAATGGGAGGGAAGGCAGCGCGCATGCGTGTGGGATGCTCCCAAAAGCTTTCTTTTTGGACGCTGGGGAGCGTTCCCTCGCAGGCTCCGTCGGTACCGACGTACCCATATGTGAAGACTTATTCCTGCTGTTCCCAGAGATCACCTGTTACAGGTAAGTAACTGTGCTTTCTCCAGGAGCAGCAGGAATCAGTCCTCACAACCCTCCCTCCTCCCCTGGGAGTTGCAGTTGTACATAGTTCATTTTGTTTCTCCAGGACCAAGCAGGAAGTCATTCCTCACATATGGGTGACATCGACTTCGATGGAGCCCCCATGCGGAGCATTTCCCCAGCTTTCTAAGAAAGCCTTTGGGAATACACCCACGCATGCGTGGTCCCCTTCCCGCCCAAAGGTGCCATCTTGCTCAGTCTTTTTTTTCCGTGGAGCCCAGCGGACGTCTGTCCTTGTCACCCGGAAAAATATGGATTTTTTCTGCGATTTTAGTGCCTCTTTTTGTCCAGTTCGGCGCCGGTTCCCCTTCCCGCCTGGATTCGGTACGCCGGTATCAACCCATTTCTATTTTTCATTTTTTTGCCCTTCGTGGCACGCGTTCGTGCTCTTTTTTTTTTTTTTTTCTTTTCCCTGGAGGGCAGGTCCTTTGACCTCGCGGGGGCCCTTTTTTCCCCGATGGCCTCCAGTGGTTTTAAGAAGTGTGATCGTTGTAAGAAACTCATGTCTCTTACCGGCACACACGACTGCTGCCTGCGCTGCCTCGGGCCTGACCATGATCCTAAGGTCTGTGTCCCATGTGGCAAAATGTCCACCAAGGCACTCGGGAGCCGGCAGCATCAGAAGGAGAGGATTTTCTCGGACTCAGCCTCCGGACGAGCCCGGACCTCGTCAGAGGCCTCGACGTCTCGGGAGTCGGACCCCGAGCTTCGTCGGGGTTCCTCTGAAAGGTGGTCCCCCAGTCGGGAGCATAAGAGGAAGAGAAAGCTCGTGAGGGCGGCGTCGGAGGAAGCTTCTGGTTCCTTGAAGGCCAGATCTTGGACCCCTGACCGCTGCCCCGGTCCCTTGGAGCTGGAGAAGCCAATTAAGGTATCCCGTGTAGAGTCTGAGTCTGTCGAGCACGTAAGTCCTATTGTCCTCGAGGACTCTCCTCCTAGGGAGCTGACGTCGGGCCCGGCGCTGCCGGGACCCGAGTTGGTGGCTGCTGAGTCTCCTGAGCTTGGACTCAGTCTTGACAGCCTTGGAGTGCAGATTGTCTGCCTTCATGGATCAGCAGCGGGTGCTGATGGCCACCCTGACTGGTGCATCTGCCCCGACCACTGGGACGTCGACGTCTAAGTCGACCCCGGAGACAGAGCCGGTTCTCGAAGCCATGAAGGCCCGAGTCCAGTCTCGGTCACGGTCTCCCTCGACCTCCCGTTCGGGACCGAGGGCATCGACGCCGATGGCCCTGGCGTCAGGGCGGGTGTTGCCTGAACCCGTGCAGTCGGAGCCCCTCGTCTCTTCTTCGGATGAGTCTGCATGGGAGACGGAGGACGAGGAGTCCCCCGATACTTTTCGGACTCTGTGTGCCCCTTCGGACTCGCCGCAGTCCGAACCCCAGAGTAGGTTCCCTCCGGAGGATACCCGGTTCTCGGAGTTCGTTAAGGACATGGCCAAGGCCTTGAATGTTCCTGCCGACCCCGAGGAGGAGCTTCGAGCCGAAGAGCTCGATGCCCTCCAGTATGACTCTCCCCCGAGGGAGGCCTTTACTGTACCGGTTCCTCCAATGCTGGAACGGCTCCTCTTCCGAATGTGGGAGGCACCAGCCTCGGCGCCGCTTTTGAGCAAGCGGATCGATTCCATGTATCGAGTCCGGAAGAGCCCTGGATTTCAGAAGGCGCAGCTGCCGCACCATTCTATGGTTGTGGAATCGGCCATGCATCATCTGAAGAGCCAGATGATGCACTCTGCGGTGCCCCCTGGCAGGGAGGCCCGAAGCCTGGATGCCATCGGCAGAAAATGCTTCCAGGGCTCGATGCTTGCTTGCCTTGTCCAAGCCTACAGTCATCGGACCTCGAGCCATGGGTGCAGGACAAGTTGGTCGATGTCCCATGTTGGGGTGAAAACCTCTTTGGCAAGCCCATGGCCGAAAAGGCCGCTGAGCTCGAGACTGAGACTCTGACGAGGACAAGATTGTCCAGAAAGACTTCTGCCCCTTCTCATAAGAAGAAGGGCTCGGGGAAAAAGATCTTTTACCCGAGGAAGGCGCCTGCCTACAAACCTTTCCCTCATTATCAGGCCTCCCCAGCTCCCCTGCAGGGTCAGCAGGCCAAGGGGCAGGGACATGGGCCCTGTAGGCAGAAAGCCCCCCAAGCCTCCGGCTCCTGCTCCTACTCAGCAGGGAGGGGGTTTCTGACTCCCTCTGCATAGCCTCTCCACCCCTGCTGGCCCACCTCAGCACAGGGGGTCGCTTGGTCCTGTTTGCCCACCAGTGGCCACCCATCACACGGGATGCTTGGGTACTGAACATAGTCCAACAGGGCTATCTGCTCCATTTCAATCAGGTACCCCCTACCTACTTCCCAGGGGAGCCTCCACGGCCTCCGCTGCATCAGGAACTCCTCCAGGAACTGCTAGGTCTGCTTCAAGACAAGGTGGTAGAGCCTATACCTCCAAATCTGTGGGGACAGGGCTTCTACTCCTGGTACTTTCTTGTGCCAAAGCGGACTGGAGGTCTCCGGCCCATTCTGGACCTGAGAAATCTCAACAAGTTCTTGGCAAAAGAGAAGTTAAAGATGCTCACTCTTGGAACACTACTGCCCTACCTCCAGCAGGGAGATTGGCTATGCTCCTTAGATCTAAAGGATGCGTACACTTGCATCCTCATTCATCCAGACCACAGAACGTACCTCAGGTTCGTGGTGGCAGGAAGCCATTTTCAGTACAGGGTACTGCCCTTTGGCCTAACCTCCGCCCCACGAGTTTTCACAAAGTGCCTAGCCGTGGTTGCGGCCTACTTGAGAAACCAGAGTATATTTGTCTTCCCCTACCTGGACGACTGGTTCATCAGGGGTCAGACTCTCCAGGAGGCCAGGCAAGCCACCCTCCGTACTGTCTCTCTCCTTCAGCAACTAGGTTTTGTCATAAACTTCGCAAAGTCCACTTTGCTCCCCTCCCAGAACCTAGAGTTCATAGGGGCAAGGTTGGACTCCCTGCAAGCGAAGGCTTACTTGCCAGAGGACAGGGCCCAAAGGCTCATAATCTTGGCCAACCGGTTCATAAGCAACCCATTTGTTTCCGCCAGGCTTTGCCTAAGGCTTCTAGGCCACATGGCATCGACAGTGCATGTGACTCCTAGTGCTCGCCTGCATATGTGGCCTGCACAGTGGTGTCTCAGAACTCAGTGGAGGCAGGCCACAGGAAACCTCGGAGACAAAGTAAGGGTGTCCAAGCCCTTACTGAACTCCCTGCAGTGGTGGCTACACTCCCCCAACCTGCTACAGGGGATTCCTTTTCAGTTAGCTGTTCCCACAGTGGTACTCACAACCGATGCCTCCTTGCAGGGCTGGGGTGCACATTGCCTGGACAAGTGCACACATGGCCTGTGGTCCCCATGGGAGGCCACTCAGCAGATCAATCTGCTAGAACTCAGGGCGATACGTTTAGCCCTCAAGGCCTTTGCCCATACCCTGGCCCACCAGGCTGTCTTGGTGCAGACCGACAACCAAGTGGCAATGTTTTATGTCAACAAGCAGGGGGGCACAGGGTCAAGGCTCCTGTGTCGGGAGACTCAGGCCCTCTGCTCCTTTGCCTTTCAACACAACATGCTGCTGAGGGCTGTCTATCTTCCTGGCCAGGAAAACTTTCTGGCAGACAGATTGAGCAGGGTTCTACAGCCTCACGAGTGGCAACTGCACCCCTTAGTGGTCCAGACCATTTTTCTGAGTTGGGGACATCCGTCTATTGACCTCTTTGCCAGTCCCCTGAACAGGCAGCTTCCCCATTTCTGCTCCAGGCAGCTGCATCCCAAAGGATTGGCGGGAATGCCTTCCTGATCTCATGGTCCCAGGGCCTACTGTATGCGTTCCCTCCCACGCCCCTCGTGGCTCGGGCCTTGTTCAAGATTCTAAGGGATAGGGCCTCGGTCATCCTGGTGGCCCCCAGATGGCCAAGGCAACCCTGGTTCCCCCTCCTGTTACAGCTGGCAGTGGACACCCCTCTTCCTCTGAGGTTTCAACCCGATCTTCTTTCTCAGGATCAGGGGTCCCTTCTGCACCCCAATCTCAAAGCTCTCAATTTGATGGCCTGGAAGCTGCAAGGGTAGTATTGGCTCCCTGGGGCTTGCCTCAGGAAGTGGAAGAGGTTATCTTAGCTTCAAGGAAGCAGTCCACCCGAAAGACCTATGCCCTGAAATGGAGGCGGTTCTCCCTGTGGTGTGATCGGCGCCAGGAAAACCCCTTCTCCTATCCTGTGCCAGTAGTGCTTCAGTACCTGCTGCACTTGTCTAATCAGGGTCTTAAGTCCAATACGGTTAGGGTACACCTCTCTGCTCTGGCAGCCCACCACTCAGTGGTAGAGGAGCACTCTGTCGGTTCACCCCCTGGTGGCCAGGTTCCTCAGAAGCTTGCTCTTGCTAAAGCCTCCTCTCCGTCCACCTGCCCCTGTGGGAGTTGAATATGGTTTTGCAACAGCTTACTCGCCCACCCTTTGAGCCTATGGCTACGTGCCCTTTTCGCTTCCTTCCTTGGAAGACTCTTTTCCTAGTGGCACTGACTTCGGCCAGGCGAGTGCGTGAACTTCAGGCCCTGGTCTGCGACAGGCCATACACTCGTTTCTATAAGAACAGGGTGGTCCTTAGGACTCATCCTAAGTTCCTACCGAAGGTGGTCGTCTCCTTCCACCTCAACCAGGAGGTGGTTCTTCCCACATTCTTCCCTAGGCCCCATGCAAGCAGGGCTGAAGAAGTCCTCCACACCCTGGACTGTAGAAGGGCCTTGTCTTTCTACCTTAAGCGTACTAAGGGTCATAGAAAGGCTAGCTCTTCGTCTCCTTTGACCCAAACAACTTGGGGGTTCCTGTCTCCAAGCGTACCTTGTCCATATGGGTGGTGGACTGTATCACCTGGGCTTACAGGGCAGCAGACCTTCCCTTGCGGGGTCGAGTTAAAGCCCACCGTGTCTGGGCCATGGCTGCATCAGTAGCTCATCTCCGCTCTGTACAATTGGCAGATATCTGCAGGGCTGCAACTTGGTCCTCAAGCCAGACTTTTGCAGCCCCTTACTGCCTGGAGAGGGAGTCCCGTAGGGACAGTGCTTTTGGTCAGGCAGTACTCCGGAATCCCTTTGAGATTTAGGCAACTCCTGCCCTCTTATTGGGCTACCGAGGGGTTCTGGTCTCGGTGAAATTCTTTCCTTCATGCTACGGCTTCACAGAGGGAGTTTCTTTTTCAGCCTGGGTTCCTGGTAGCCCAGAGCTGGGGAGTCACCCATATGGGAGGACTGACTTCCTGCTTGGTCCTGGAGAAAGAGTAGTTACTCACCTGTAACAGGTGTTCTCCAGGAGCAGCAGGAATCAGTCCTCATAATCCTCCCTCCCCCCCTGGGATTTGCAGTTGTACATGGTTCATTTTGTTTTTGTGCTGTCTTTTAGCTATGTCATCTGACTGAGCAAGATGGCACCTTTGGGCGTTAAGGGGACCGCGCATGCGTGGGTGTATTCCCAAAGGCTTTCTTAGAAAGCTGGGGAAATGCTCCGCATGGGGGCGCCATTGATGTCGATGTCACCCATATGTGAGGAGTGATTCCTGCTGCTCCTGGAGAACACCTGTTACAGGTGAGTTAACTACTCTATCTTTTGTCTCAGGATCAGGGTTCCCTTCTGCACCCCAATCTCAGATCCCTCAATCTGATGGCCTGGCTGCTGAAAGGATAGTGCAAGCTCCCTTGCTTCTACCTAGGGAAATTGAGGAGGTGGTCTTGGCCTCGAGGAGGCAACCCACCAGAAAGTCCTATCCACTCATGTGGCGCAGGTTCTCAGTGTGGTGTGCTCAGCACAATGAAAATCCTTTCTCCTGCCTTGTGCCAGTAGTGCTACAATACCTACTTCACCTGTCAGACCTAGGCCTTAAGTCCAACTCTGTTCAGGTCTACCTCAGTGCTCTTTCAGCACACCACTCACCGGTGGAGGGACAGTCACTGTCAGTTCACCCCTTGGTATCCCGCTTGCTCAGAGGCCTGCTTTTGCTCAAGCCTCCGATTCGTCCACCTGCCCACTGAGTGGGACTTGAAGATGGTCTTGCAACAACTTACTCACTCACTATTTGAGCCGATGGCTACTTGCCATTTACGCTTTCTTTCTTGGAAGATGCTCTTCCTGGTAGCTCTTACCTCGGCCTGACGTGTGAGTGAACTACAAGCTCTGGTTTCTGATGGGCCGTACACACGGTTCTATAAGAACAGGGTGGTCCTTCGGACCCATCCGAAGTTCCTTCCAAAAGTTGTCTCCTCTTTCCACCTCAACCAGGAGGTGGTTCTTCCGACATTCTTTCCCAGGCCGCATACCAGCCAGGCTGAGACAGTCTTGCATACTCTGGACTGTAAGAGGGCGTTGTCCTTTTACATTGAACGTACGCTGGGGCATCGAAGGGTTACTCAGCTCTTCGTCTCCTTTGACCCTAATAAGTTGGGGTTACCTGTCTCCAAGCGTACGTTGTCCACTTGGGTAGCAGATTGTATCGCCTGGGCGTACAAGGCAGCCGACCTTCCCTTGCAGGGTCGAGTCACGGCCCACCGTGTCGGGGCGAAAGCCGCGTCAGTAGCTCATCTCCACTCTGTTCCATTGGCAGACATCTGCCAGGCCGCTACTTGGTCTTCAAGCCAGACTTTTGCAGCCCACTACTGCCTTGAGAGAGAGAGTCCTGAAGGGACAGTGCTTTCGGACAGGCGGTACTCCGTAATCTCTTTGAGGTTTAGGCAACTCCTACCCTCCGGCCCTTGTGTTGGGCTACCGTACGAGGGCTTTCTCAGAGGATATTCTTATCACAGATGCTGAGGCTCTTGAGAGGGAGCCATTTTTTCAGCTTTGGGTTCCCTGTAGCCTAGAGCTGGGGAGTCCCATATGTGAGGACTGACTTCCTGCTTGGTCCTGGAGAAAGAGTAGTTAGTCACCTGGAACAGGTGTTCTCCAGGAGCAGCAGGAATCAGTCCTCACGACCCTCCCTCCTCCCCTGGAGTTGGTCATATCCTTCATTTTGATTTTTGCTGTCTTTTAGCTATGTTATCAGACTGAGCAAGATGGCACCCTTGGGCGGGAAGGGGACCGCGCAGGCGCGCTGCATTCCCAAAGGCTTTCTTTGAAAGCTGGGGAAATGCTCCGCACGGTTGCTCCGGCGGCGCCGACGTCACTTATATGTGAGGACTGATTCCTGCTGCTCCTGGAGAACACCTGTTACAGGTGAGTAGCTACTCTTTATGCCAGTAATGATGTCCATGGCATTGTTGGGTTTTTTTTCTGTCTCCATTATCTCCTGGTAGGGGACATAACGCACAAGTCTGGAATGGTCTAGCAGGAGTCCAGGAAAGGAAATCTAACGGTAAGTAAAAATTTTTTTTTAAATAAATCATTTAAACTGTGACACTGTTGTTCCTTAGTGGTAGTTTTCCCAGCGTGGTTTAAAGTATCACAGAAGCATACTCTTTCTTTTGCCTTAATCTTTCTCATAATTCAGGAACATCTGCTGCTGTTCACATCTCATCCAAGAAGTCTTATTCAGCTGATGATTGTGTGCTTTTGTTTAATTTGATTCTTCAGAGTGACTCTGATGTTTTCTGCCCAGCTGAAATGCTGTTGGCAGATGACCTGAAGAATATGACTACAGCACTTTTGGAGATGCAGCAGTGTTTTCAGAGTCAAGCACAGCTGCTGTGTGAGCTGCAGACACTAAAAGACAGGTTAGTGCATAAGGTTGACATGCTGTTGTAGTAACTATGGCAAATCGGTAGAAAAATCCATCTAATATGGAGGAGGAAATCTAAAACAAGCAAAGAAAACCACCTCCAATACTTCAAATACATACATGCATATCCAAATCTTACAGGACCTCAAATAGTTGATTACTTTTCTGGGATAGGCTATCGGGCCAACATGGTATTATATCATTATTGTTCCGTTAGTTTGGATTTATACCAACCATATACAAAACACCTTGAAAGGACCAAAGTGGGTCAGCTATCAAACAGCAAATTACAGCACAGAATATTTAAGCGTTATAAAGTACCTGATGCAACATTGCATTTCGATGGTCTCAGTACTTATCTGTATCAGGGAATAGCCACAGAGTCCAAGCCTCCTTTGCTGTGGTCCATTCAATCTTCTCTCCACACAAACTTAATGGACAAGCATTTTAAAGAAAGCAGAACCACCCCCCCACTAATAAAACCAAACTAATCAGCCTGCTCACAACCAACCAACCAATCACAGACGCATACAACATTCTATCACACAACCATCTAATAAAAAACCCATTCCACTATCCAATCCAAAGTGGACACACCAGCTCATTCATAAAATCCTAACCACTATCCAGTACAAAACGCACGCACCCATTCATTCATACAGTCTTCAGTAACCTCATACAAAAAAAGACCAGCCACTCAACAGCAGAAGCCAATCAATCAAGGAATCTTAAAACAAACACTGACCCAATCAATCACAACTATACTAGATGATCACTGAATACAGAAATAGAGCATCTCACTGAATTGTCCAGATTTTGAATCTCATTGGGGGGGGGGAGGATCTCCATCACACGCACTCTGAATTCCCTAGGGTGGCTTACAAACAGGGCCCCAATATTGGCGAAATGGTGACATGACATGTCATGTCCTTAAGCTTATTGTCAATGACTCGCCTGGCCATGATTGCTGTTGGAGATGTTCATGGTGTCACCTTACTATAGTGGTATTGTCTTGGATTGACATGAGTGGGGAAAATGTATTTTAGTAAATTTGCCACTGTGTGAGATTCTTCTTAGGTAATATATATCATTCGATGCCCCTGCTCTCTTTTGTATGTTGGGCGCAGTAAGCATAAAGTGTGCCTCCGGCTTATTGAACACAGACATCATATTGCTAACTCTGAATTGACAGTTCCTTTGGTTGACCATTGGTTGCTAAAGTGATACTGTTGATGACCTTAGAGGCACATTGTCAGTGACCCGCCTGCAAACTTGAAAATGAGGAGATAAATTGGCTCAGCTTAATAGAGAGGAAGTGAATGGATGTTTTCTCCGGGAACAAGCAGGAAGTCAGTCCTCACATATGGGTGACGACGGAGCCTGCGCGAAGCAAATCCCTAGCTTTCAAAGAAAGCCTTTAGGATTGCTACCATACATGTGTGGTCCTCTTCCCAAAGGTGCCATCTTGCTCAGTCTCCTTTTTTTCTGCGGAACCCACCAGATGTCGTCTGTTTTTCCCCTGGAAAAAGTTGATTTTTTTTTTTAGTGTTTTTGCTTGTCTCTGGTCTTGCACCGGTACCTTTCCCGCCCTGACCTTGGTGCCTCTGTATCGGGTTTGATTCGTTTTACTTTTCGTCTTTTGGCGTCTTCGCACCCTTTTTTCTTCGCTGGCAGCCTGAAGATTCTTTGACCTTGCTGGAGGTTCTTTTTCCCCCCATTGCTACCAGCAGTTTTAGAAAGTGTGATCGGTGTAGTAAGATTGTCCCTAACCAACACACATGACTTCTGCCTCTGGTGCCTTGGCCCGGACCATGACCCGGCAGTCTGTGGCCTGTGTAAGAAAATGTCTTCCAAGGCCTTGAGGAGACGCCAGCAGCAGCATGACAAATTTTTTCCTAACTCTCCAATGCCTCTGAGAGTCAGGACCTCATCTGAGGCTTCGACACCTTGAGAGGAACATTCCAAACCCGAGCGTCGTCGTGGCTCCTTGGAGAGGGGGTCTCCCTCGAGGGAACCGAAGAGGAAAAGAAGCCTTCAAAGGCAGAGTCCTTGGATGGCTCCAATCAGCCAGGATCCTCCCGGGCCCGGTTGCAGAGCCCCAGCGTCCACTCGAGCTGTCGGAGAGGAAGCAGCCAGCCAAGATTCCCCGGAAGGACCCGGTTGCGGATCATCCTCGGTAGGTAGACACAGTCCTCGTAGAGGATTCTCCTCCTGGGGAGCTGGCATCGGACCCAATTCCATCAGTGCCGAAGGCTGCAGAGCCACCGGGACTGGAGTCCAGGATGGCGGCCTTGGAGAGCAGTGTGACTACCTTCTTGGACCAGCAGCGGGCGCTGATATCTGTCGCGTCCCGTTCCTCTGCCACGATCACCGGGCGTTCAAAGTCAGACGTTCCCGGAGGCCGATCCTCGAGACTATGTGGCCTTGAGTAGATCCTCGGCTGAGGTCACGCTTGGTCTCCTGCTCGTTGGGGCTGAGGTCGTCACCGACAAGTCTTCCAGGCTCGGGGTATGCGGTGCCGAGGCCCGAGGAACACCGTGAGTCCTCCTCGGAGTTTTCAGACTTGGAGACCGAACTCTAGGAATCCCCGGACACCTGTTGGCACTGAGATGTCCCTTCCGATTCCTCGGTCTCTGAACCTCAGAGAAGGTCCCCACCGGAGGATACGGGCTTCTTGGACTTCGTCAAGGACATGTCCAAGGCCTTGGCTTTTCCTACCGAGTCCGAGGAGGATCCTCGGGCCGACAAGCTCGAGATCCTCCAATACGAGGCTCCTCCCCAGGACTCGCTCACGGTGCCCATTCCTCCCATTCTGGAGCGGCTCATGTTCCGCATGTGGGAGACACTGGCATCGGTACCAGTGGTCAACAAGCGGCTCGACTCGATGTATCGAGTCCTCCGGAGCCCTGGGTTTCAAAAATTACAGCTACCGCACAACTCCATGGTTGTGGAGTCGGTCATACGTCATCTGAAGAGTCAGAAGTCACACTCCTCGGTGGCCCCCAGCAGGGAGACCCGCACCTTGGATGCCCTCGGCAGAAAGTGCTACCAGGGCTCGATGCTGAATTGCCGGATCCATGCCTACCAGTTGTACATGGGCATGTACCTGAGGGACCTGGCGAAGGTACTCACCGGGTACTCAGCTGGTCTCTCTGAGGAACCTTTGCAGTGCTTCAAGAGCCTGTCCAAAGCCGTCCATGAGTGCTCCAAATGTATGTCTTGGGCAGCCTATGATGGTTTCGAGTCAGCGGCCTGGGTAGCCGCGGCAAGCATCGGTGCGCATTGCCAAGCTTGCCTCCAGTCGTCTGACCTTGAGAAATGGGTACAGGACAGGTTGATCGATGTCCCTTTCCAGAGGGAGAACCTCTTCGGCAAACCCATGACCAACAAGGCTGCAGAGCTGGAGACAGAGTTCATGATGAGGACTAGGCTCTCCAAGAAGACCACCTCCCCTCCACGAAGGAAGGGCTCGAGTAAAAAGCCCTTTTACCCGAGGAAGTCCACTGCTTACCGAAACTACCCACCTTACAAGGCCTCCCCGGCTCCCCAGCAAGGGCAGCAGGCCAAGGGACAAGGGTATGGCCCATGTAAGCAGAAGGCTCCCAAGCCCCAGGCTCCTGCTCTGGCCCAGCCTGGAGGGAGCTTTTGACTCCTGCAGCGTAGCCCCTCTCCCACATGGAGATCAGAAGCCTACAGGAGGTTGCCTCACCCTTTATGCCCACAGGTGGACAGCTATAACTACTGACTCCTGGGCACTAAGGGTGGTCAAGGAGGGCTACCGTCTCCATCTGAGTCAAGTACCTCCACACTACTTCCCGGGAGAACCCCTCAGGTCTCCCCTCTACCGGGACCACCTTCTGAAGGAGTTGGCAGGTCTTCTCGAGGACCAGGCGGTGGAACCAGTGCCCCACCACCTCAAGGGCAAGGGATTCTAATCCAGATACTTCCTAGTGCCAAAGAGGACATGGGGCCTAAGGCCCATCCATGACCTGCGCAACCTCAACAAATTCCTGGTGAGGGAGAAGTTCAAGATGCTCTCCCTTGGAACATTGCTGCCTTACCTCCGCCGGGGAGACTGGCTATGCTCCTTAGACCTAAAGGATGCCTATACCCACATCCTAATCCACCCAAACCACAGGCAATACCTACGGTTTGTGGTTGGAGGCAATCATTTCCAATATAGGGTGCTTCCCTTCGGCCTAGCCTCGGCCCCCAGGGTATTCACAAAGTGTCTGGCAGTGGTCTCCAACTTTCTTAGGCTCCAGGGGATATTTGTCTTCCCTTATATCGACGACTGGCTCATCAAGGGCACTACAGCCCCTGAGGTGCAGCGGGCCACGACACGCACCACCCAGGTCCTGCAACACTTGGGCTTCGTTATAAGCTGTCCCAGGTCGAACCTTTGCCCGACACAAGGGCTGGAATTCATTGGGGCAAGAATCGACACCCTTCAGTCAAAGGCCTTCCTGCCTGCAGACAGGGCAGCCAGACTCATGGCACTAGCCAGGGATATGCAGCACCATCCCTTGGTGCCAGCCAGGCATATTCTGCAACTTCTCGGGCACATGGCCTCCACGTTGCATGTCACCCTGCCACCATTCGAGCCCCTGGCTACTTGCCACCTTCGCTATCTCTCCTGGAAGGTGGTTTTCCTGGTTGCACTCACTTCTGCCTGTAGGGTAAGCGAGCTCCGGGCCCTCGTGGCTGAGGCGCCTTACACCAGGTTTTACAAGAATAGGGTGGTGCTTCGCACACATCCCAAATTCCTTCCAAAGGTGGTGTCCTCTTTCCACCTCCACCAGGAGATGGTCCTCCCTACCTTCTTTCCCATTACGCCCGCCAGTTGGGCAGAGACGGTCCTCCATACCTTGGACTGTTAGAGGGTCTTGTCCTTCTATATCCAACGCATTCAAGGCCACCAGAAAGTCTCTGTTTTTCGTTTCCTATGACCCCAGTAAGCTGGGGGAGGCAGTGTCCAAGCATATGCTGTCCACATGGGTGGCGGACTGTATTGCCCAGGCCTTTGAGGAGGCGAGGCTTCTGTTGGAAGGCCATGTCATGGCACACTGGGTCAGGACTATGGCGACCTCAGTAGCCAACCTGCGTTCGGTCCCACTAGCAGACATCTGCTGGGCCGCCACCTGGTCTTCAGAACATATATCTCTTCTCCTAATCCATCTACGCTGGCTCCCAATAAGCAGTCGACTTAAATACAAAACTCTCCTGATAACATTTAAAATCCTCCATCACCTTTCTGCATCCTCACTGGAAGATCTGCTACACTGGACACCGGACAACAGAGTAAGAACAACAAATATGGTAAACACTCTCACCATCCCATCCATGACTAGAAAAAGCTCCCAATTCGCAATGAACGGAGCCTTCTCCCTCTTCGCCCCTCTACTATGGAACTCCCTACCTGCTCCTATTCGTCTCATTTCATATTTGGCCACCTTTTGCAAAGCAATCAAAACACACCTATTCCATCTTGCTTTCGACCATGTAACTTAAAGCCTTGCCCATCAATATCAATATCATACTCAAGATTCTGTTTGTAAATAGTTCCTAGTCTTATATGCTACTGTGTATCATTTATTTATGTAAATATGTTAACTGTTTTATATCTTGTTTATATGTTCAATGGAAACTGTTCCATGTAATGTGTTTTGTAAGCCGTGCTGATCATAAATAGTGTGGTGTAAAAATCAAATAAATAATTAAATAAAAGACCTTTACATCTCATTACTGCCTGGATAGAGTCCCAACGGGACAGTGCTTTCGGCCAGGCCATGCTTCATAACCTTTTCGGAGTCTAGGCAACTCCTACCCTCCGACCCTTCTGTGTTCAGGCTACCGGAGTGCTAGTTCCATCGGACACAGGTGTCCTGTTTGGTCCGTTATATGGACTTTATGGCTGCTGCTTGTGGCTCCATGAGGGAGCCCTTTTATGGCTATAGGTTTTGGTAGCCTGTAGCTGGGGAGTCCCATATGCGACAACGGACTTCCTGCTTGTTTCCGGAGAAAGAGTAGTAATTCACCTGTAACAAGTGTTCGCCGGGGACAGCCGGAATCAGTCCTCACAACCCTCCCTCCTCTCCTTGGAGTTGCAGTCATACCATCTTATTTGTTTTGCTGTCTTTTAGCTATGTCATTTGACTGAGCAAGATGGCACCCTTGGGCAGGAAGGGGACCATGCATGCGAGGTAGCAATCCCAAAGGCTTTCTTTGAAAGCTGGGGTTCTCCAGGAACAAGCAGGAAGTCAGTCCTCACATATGGGTGACGTCTGCGCCGATGGAGCCCTCGTGCGGAGCAATTCCCCAGCTTTCAAAGAAAGCCTTTGTGATTGCATCGTGCATTTGCGGGTCCCCTTCCCGCCCAAGGGTGCCACCTTGCTCGGTCTTCTTTTTTCCGCGGAGCCCAACGGATGTGGTCCCGTTTTCACCGTGGAAAAAGAAAAGTTGAATTATTTCTTTCAGCTTCCCGCCTTCAGCTCGGTACACCGGTATCGAGTCTGGTCATATTTTTCGTTTTTGTCCTTCGTGACTAGCGTTTGCGCTCTTTTTATTTTTCACTGGCAGCCCGGTCGTTTGACCTCGCAGGGGCCCTTTTTCCCCCCGATGGCTGCCAGCAGGTTTAAGAAGTGTGATCGGTGTAAGACGCTGATGTCTCTCACCGACACACACGACTGCTGCCTCCGATGTCTCGGCCCTGACCATGACCCAGTGGTCTGTGGGCCGTGTGGTAAGATGTCTTCGAAATCTTTGAAGAGCAGGCAGCATCAACGTGACAGGATTTTTCCAGAGTCCGCATCCTCGGGCCCGGACCTCGTCAGAAGCCTCAACATCTCGGGACTCGGAGCCCGAGCACCGTCATGTGTCTTCTGAGCGGGGGTCTCCCTCCAGGGAACACCGGAGGAAGAAGAAACTCGTGAGGGCGGCTTCGCTGGACGCCTCTGATCGGCTTGGGCCCTCGGGTTCTAGGCCGCCGAGCCTGGACCGCTGCCCCGGGTCCTTGGAGTCGGAGCGGCCGGCTAAACAACCTCGCAAGGAGCCGGAGACGTCGGACAAGGTAACTTCTGTTGTCCTCGTAGACTCTCCTCCGGGAGAGCCGGCGTTGGGCCTGACGACATCGGGACCCGAGCCGGGAGCTGCAGAGCCTTCTGAGCTCAGGCTCAGGTTGGCGGCCCTGGAGAGCAGCATGGCTGCCTTCATGGAGCAGCAGCGGGTGCTGATGGCCGGTCTCACCGGTCCATCTGCCCCAACCACCGGGACTTAGACATCGAAGTCGACACCGGAGGCCGAGCCGATCCTCGAGTCAATCAGGTCTCGAGTCGATCCTCGGCCAAGGTCCCCCTCGACCTCCCGTTCGGGACCGAGGTTGTCGACGCCGGTGCCCTCGGCGGCGGGGCGGTCGGGCTCGAGGCCGGAGCCCATCGAGTCCTCCTCGGAGGACTCGGCTTGGGAGACAGAGGAGGAAGACTCCCCAGACACCTACCGAACCCGGTGTATCCCATCGGACTCTCCGGGTTCGGAGTCTCAGAATAGGTCCCCTCCGGAGGACACTCGGTTCTCGGACTTTGTCAGCGACATGGCCAAGGCTTTGGCATTCCCTGCGGACGCCGAGGAGGAGCCTTGAGCCGAGGAGCTCGATGCCCTCTAGTATGACTCTCCCCCGAAGGAGGCCCTTACTGTACCGGTGCCTCCGATGTTGGAACAGTTGATGCTCTGCATGTGGGATTCCCCGGCCTCTCTGCCGGTGCTCAGCAAGCGGGTCGATTCCATTTATCGAGTCAGCAAGAGTTCTGGGTTCCAGAAAGCGCAGCTGCCGCACAACTCCATGGTTGTGGAATCGGCCATGCAACGGCTGAAAAGCCAAAAGACGCACTCCTTGGTGCCTCCCCAGCTGGGAGGCCCGGAACCTGGACGCCCTCAGCAGAATGTGCTACCAGGGCTTGATGCTGTCATGCTGTGTCCAAACCTACCAGCTGTACATGGGCATGTACTTGCAGGACCTGGCAAAGGAGATTGCCGGGTTCTCAGCTGGTCTTTCCCAGGAACCCTTGCAGCGCTTCAAAGCCTTGTGCAAGGGGATCAGAGAGTGCTCGGAGTTCATGTCTCGAGCAGCTTACGACGGCTTTGAGGCGTCGGCCCGAGTAGCCGCATCTGGCATTGGTGCACACCGTCAGGCCTGGCTCATGTCATCGGACTTGGAGCCATGGGTTCAGGACAAGTTGGTTGATGTCCCGTGCTGAGGAGACAACCTGTTCGGCAAGCCCATGACTGAAAAAGCTGCAGAAATCGAGTCCGAGTACTTGACCCGGACAAGGTTGTCGAAGACATCTGCACCTTCTCACAAGAAGAAGGCCTCGGGGAAAAAGCCCTTTTTCCCGAGGAAGGGCGCGGCTTACAGAAACCTACCCCACTTAACAGGCCACCCCGATGAAACATCGGAAACTGTACCCAGCTGAGAACTGATAGCAGAATTCTGCACCTTAAGTTGCTCACAGGCAGACAACGCCAAATCAACATTAACAGCATTTTTCTGTATGCTAGCCGCGTTTTCACGGACATGGGTCATCATGGTTGCGGATTGTGCATTAATTGAAGAAGAAAGCGAGGAAATAGCTTCCCATATAGTCTCCAAAGTGAAAACCGGAGGACGAATCAATGTAGGTAATGGAGACAACGGCGTTGACACAGACAGCGGGGGAGAAATTTCCTCTGAGCTACACGGCTCCAAACTTCCACCCGATACCTCCCCGAGACTATCGGGGGTCAATGAGCTCATCAACTCAGCCTGCGCCCTCTCCACAAACGGCGCCCCCACCTCGGGAGACGCCGACGTCACAGGATCTGAGGAAGGCTCCATCGTAGTCGGGCGTGGTGGAAGAGTCCTTACTTCAGGAGAGAGAGAAATCTCACATTCCGACGGCCGCGTCGTAGCCTCGACAGCCGTCGCAGCTAAGCCGGCTCGAATCTCCTGCTTTTTCTCCGAGGTAACAAAACGGTCCATAGGACCAACACTGGGTAGTTGCGGCTCAGAGGGAAAAACCCTCAACTTCCCCTTCCTCTTAGGCATAGACAGTCAAAGAGAGAAACACACTGCAGCCATCTTGAATTAACTCCTCAAGGGGCATGGTCCACGTAAGCCAAAGACCCCCAAACCTCCAGCTCCGGCTCCTACCCAGCCGGGAGGGGTTTTTTGACTCCCAGTGCATAGCTCCTCTCCCATCAGTGGTTTGGCCCTGCACAGGCGGAAGGCTGGCCCTGTACGCTCACAGGTGGCCAGCCATCACTATCGACGCCTGGGTTTTGAAAATAGTCCAGCAGGGCTATTTACTTCTTTTCAACCAGGTGCCCACCTCCTTTTTACCAGGAGAGCCTCTCGGGCCCCTTCTTCACAGGAACCTCCTCCTGCAGGAGTTGATAGGTCTGCTAAAGGATCAGACGGTGGAACCAGTGCCCCACCACCTGCAAGGGCAAGGCTTCTACTCCAGGTATTTCCTCATCCCAAAAAGAAAAGGAGGCCTTCGTCCCATCCTAGACTCGCGAAATCAGAACAAGTTCATGGTGAGGGAAAAGTTCAAGATGCTTTCTCTTGGTATCCTACCGCCTTACCTCCACCAGGGAGACTGGCTATGCTCCTTAGACTTAAAGGATGCTTATACTCACATCCTCATACACCCAGACCACAGACAATATCTCAGGTTTGTGGTTGGAGGAAACCACTTCCAGTACAAGGTGCTTCCCTTCGGCCTAGCTTCCGCTCCCAGAGTATTTACCAAATGCCGGGCAGTGGTGGCGGCCTTCCTCAGAAGCCAGGGAGTCTTCGTCTTTCCATACCTGGACGGCTGGCTCATCAGGAGCCAATTGGCACAGGAGGCACAGCAGGCAACTGCTTGCACAGTCACCCAGCTCCAGCACCTGGGGTTTGTTATAAATCACAAAGTCCACTTTACTCCACTCTCAGAACCTGGAGTTCATAGGGGCAAGACTGGACATACTTCATGCAAGGGCTTACCTATCGCTGGACAGGGCAGGGCGCTTGCTGGACTTGGTACAGCAGGTCCAGCACAGACCAAGTCTCCGCAAGGCTCTTCCTACGTCTCCTGGGCCACATGGCCTCCACGGTGCATGTGACCCCATATACTCGATTCCACATGTGCACAGCTCAATGGAGCCTCAGAGACCAGTGGACGCAAGCCACTGGCCGCCTCAGAGACAGGGTAGCGATTACCAAGCTGCTGGTGACAGCCTTACAATGGTGGCTTCACTCCCCCCCCCCCCCATCTTGCTTCAGGGAGTACCATTCCAACCTCCCTTTCACACTAGAGTGCTGATGACAGATGCCTCCTTGCTGGGGTGGGGAGCCCATTGTCAGGGTTCATGCATTCAGGGTCTGTGGTACTCGCGAGAGGCTGCTCTTCAAAAAAATCTGCTAGAGCTTCAAGCCATCCGCCTAGCTCTTCAAGCCTTCTGTTATCTTTCACATCAGTCGGTGTTGATAAAGACAAACAATCAGGTAGCCATGTTCTACATCAACAAACAGGGGGGCACAGGATCTCGCATCCTCTTCCAGGAAACTCTGGACCTCTGCTCTTTTGCAGTGGCGCATCACATGTCCCTTAAGGCAGTTTATTTGCCAGGTCCGGAGAACCTCCTGGCTGACAAGTTGAGCAGGATTCTTCAGCCTCACGAATGGCAACTGAACCGGGATGTAGCCCAGCAGATCTTCAACCGCTGAGGTTGCCAGTCCACAAAACCATCAGTTGCTCCGGTTCTGCTCTAGGCAGCCGCATCCGCTGAATGTGGCGGCAGATGCTTTCCTGATTTCATGGGCACAGGGCCTTCTCTATGCATTCCCGCCCACGACCCTGGTGGCACGCACTCTGTTCAAGATTCTTTGGGACAAGGCCTCTGTCATCCTGGTAGCCCCCAGGTGGCCCAGACAACCTTGGTTCCCTCTTCTCCTTCAACTGGCGGTCAAGACTCCGCTTCCACTGGGGGTGCAGCCCGACCTCTTGACCCAGGAACAGGGTTCCTTGCTATACCCCAATCTCAGGTCCCTCAACTTAATGGCCTGGCTGCTGAGAGGGTAGTACTTGCTCCTCTACTCCTTCCCAAGGAGGATGAGGAGGCGTTGCTGGCCTCTAGGAGGCAGTCCACTAGAAGATCCTTTTAAGTGGCGTAGATTTGAAGGGTGGTGTGCCCAAAATAAGGAGAACCTGTTCACTTTTCAAGTACCTCAGGTATTCCAGTACTTGCTCCACCTCTCAGAGTTAGCGCACTCAGGTGAATCCTGACAGAGTTAGACTTGAGGCCTATCAGCTAACTACTCTCCAGTAGACGGGCAACCTCTTTCAGCTCACCCTTTGGTATCCCGATTTCTCAGAGGCCTCCTACTCTTGAAGCCTCCAATTCGCCTACCGGCTACAGAGTGGGACTTGGACTTAAAAGTGGTCTTGCAGCGGCTTACTTGCCCACTTTTTGAACCAATGTCCACCTGTCATATCCGCTTCCTTTCCTGGAAAGCACTCTTTCTCCAGGACCAAGCAGGAAGTCAGTCCTCACATATGGGTGTCATCGGCGCCGATCAAGCCCCAACGGAGCATTTCCCCAGCTTTCTATGAAAACCTTTGGGAATGCAGGCACGCATGCACGGTTCCCTTCCTGCCTAAAGGTGCCATCTTACCTCAGTCTCTTTTTTTCCGAGAAGCCCACCGGACGTGTGTCCTGTCATCCCGGATAAAAGTTGATTTTTTTTCAGCGATACTTGCTATTTTTTCTCCCGGTTCGACGCCGATTCCCCTCCCGCCGGGTTCGGTACACCGGTATCAAACCCGATTCTTCTTTTTTGGTTTTTGCCCTTCGTGGCTGGCGTTCGCGCCCTTTTTTAATTTTTCCCTTGAAGGCCGGTCCTTTGACCTCGCGGGGACTCTTTTTTCCCTGATGGCTTCCAGCGGTTTCAAGAAGTGTGATCGGTGTAAGAAATTAATGTCTCACCGACACACGCGACTGCTGCCTTCGGTGCCTCGGTCCTGATCACGACCCTAAGTCGTGTGGAACATGTGGGAAGATGTCTTCCAAGGCACTTCACAGTCGCCAGCAGCAGAAAGAAAGGCTTTTCTCGGACTCGGCCTCCGGCCAGGCCCGGACCTCGTCTGAGGCCTCTGGATTCGGATCCCGAGCGCCGTCGAAACTCCTCGGACAGGGGGTCCCCCGACCGGGAACGCAAGAGGAAGAAGCGGCTTGCGAGGGCGTCGGAGGAGGAGGTCCCTGGCTCCTCGAGGACCAGGTCTAAGACCCCCGACCGTCGCCCTGGGCCCGTGGACCAAGAGAAGCCTGCCAAAGTTCCTCGCGTGGAGCCGGAGTCTGCTGGACACGTAAGCCCCGTAGTCCTCGAGGACTCTCCTCCCCGAGAGCTGACGTCGGGCCCGGCGCTGCCGGGGCCCGTGTCGGTGGCTGCTGCATCTCCCGAGCTGAGTCTCAGGATGACAGCCTTGGAAAGCAGATTGTCTGCCTTCATGGAGCAGCAGCAGGCACTGATGGCCAGCCTGTCTGGCGCATCTGCCCCGACCACCGGGACATCGACTTTGAAGTCGACCCCGCAGACCGAGCCGATACTCGAGTCCATCATGGCTCGAAGTCAACCTCAGTCGCGGTCTCCCTCGACCTCCCGCTCGGGACTGAGGGCGTCGACGCCGGTGCCTCCGGCGTCGGGGCGGGTGCTCCAGGGCCCTGCAGGGTCGCATCCTGACTCCTCGTCGGACGAGTCCGCCTCGGAGACGGAGGATGAGGAGTCCCCCGATACGTTCAAGACTCTGTGCGTCCCGTCGGAATCACCGCAGTCTGAGCCCCGGAGTAGATCCCCTCCGGAGGATACTCGGTTCTCGGAGTTCGTCCGGGATATGGCCACTGCCTTGGCTATTCCGGCGGACCCCGAGGAGGAGCCTCGAGCTGAAGAGCTTGAGGCCCTCCAGTATGACTCTCCTCCGAAGGAGGCCTTTACTGTCCCGGTTCCTCCGATGCTGGAACGACTCTTCTTCCGGATGTGGGAGGCACCGGCCTCGGCGCCGGTTTTAAGCAAGCGAGTCGACTCGATCTATCGACTCAGGAAGAGCCCTGGCTTTCAGAAGGCACAGCTACCACACCATTCCATGGTTGTGGAATCGGCCATGCATCGTCTGAAGAGCCAGAAGATGCACTCCGTGGTGCCCCCCGGCAGGGAAGCCCGGAACCTCGATGGCGTCGGTAGAAAGTGCTTCCAGGGCTCGATGCTTGCTTGCCGTGTTCAGTCTTACCAGCTGTACATGGGCATGTACTTGCGGGACCTGGCCAAGGAGTTGGCCAGGTTCTCTGCTGGACTCTCCGGGGAACCCTTGCAGAGATTCAAGTCCTTGTCCTCGGGGATTCGGGACTGCTCGAAGTTCATGTCCCGCGCCGCCTACCATGGCTTAGAGCAGCGATGGCGAACCTATGGCACGCGTGCCAGCTGTGGCACGCGAAGGCCTTGCAGCAGGCACGCGGGAAGGTCCGCAATTAAGTAAAATTGAAAAAAAAAAAAAAAACCTGTCTGCTGCCGCAGGAGTGATGATGGGCTGGGCTGGACTGGGCTGGACGGGGGGGGGGTTAGGAGTGGTGATGGGCTGGGCTGGGGGGGTTAGGAGCGGTGATGGGCTGGGCTGGGCTGGGCTGGGCTGGGGGGGGTTAGGAGTAGTGATGGGCTGGGCTGGGCTGGGGGGGTTTAGGAGTGGTGATGGGCACTGGGCTGGGGGGGTTAGGAGTGGTGATGGGCACTGGGCTGGGGGGGTTAGGAGTGGTTATTGACGCTGGCGTGGCTTGGGGGGTTAGGAGTGGTGATGGGCGCTGGGCGGGGGGGGAGAGGGGGGGTTAGGAGTGGTGATGGGCGCTGGGATGGGGGGTGTTAGGAGTGGTGAGGGGCACTGGGGAGGGGTTAGTAGTGGTGATGGGCGCTGGGGGGGCTTAAACTAAAAATTGGGTGATGGGGGATTAGGACTGGAAATGGGCTGGTGGGATTAGGACTGGAAGTGGGTTGATGGGGGGTTAGGACTGGTAATGGGCTATGGGAGGGCCTAAACTAAAAATTGAGTGATGGGGGATTAGGACTGGGAGTGGGCTGATGGGGAGGTTAGGACTGGTAATGGGCTATGGGGGGGCTTAAACTGAAAATTGGGTGATGGGGGATTAGGACTGGAAATGGGCTGGTGGGATTAGGACTGGGAGTGGGCTATGGGGGGCTAGGACTGGTAATGGGTTGGGGGGTTGCTAGGACTGGAAATGGGCTGAGTGGAAGGGGGCTTGAACTGCAAATAGCTGTTGGGGATGGGGCTTGGAATGGAAATGGGCTGAGGGGAAGTGGGGGGCTTGAACTGCAAATAGCTGATGGGGATGGGGCTTGGAATGGAAATGGGCTGAGGGGAAGTGGGGGGCTTGAACTGCAAATAGCTAATGGGGAGGGGGACTTGGAATGGAAATGGGCTGAGTGGAAGGGGGCTTGAACTGCAAATAACTGATGGGAAGGGGGGCTTGGAATGGGCTCTTAGGGGAGGGAGCTAGGACAGGAACTGGGCTGATGGATGGGCTAGGATAGAACTGAGAATTGGGTGTTGGGGGGAGCTAAGATTGGAAATGGGCTGTGGTGGGGGCTTGGATTGAAATGGACTCATGGAGGGGCTAGAACTGGAAGTAGGCTCATGGGGGGGCTAGAACTGGAAGTAGGCTCATGGGGGGCTTGGATTAGAAATGGGCTGAGTGGAGGGGAGCTAGGATTTAACATGGGCTGATGGTGGGGCTAGGAAAGGACTAGAAATGGGCTGATGGGAGGCTGGTATTGGAAATGAGCTGATGAAGGGACTCGGATAGGACTGGAAATGGATGGGGGAGCTAGGACTGAAAATGGACTGATGAGGGGACTAGAAGGGAGCGGATACTGGGTGGGGCTGGAACTAAAAGGGAGCTGATGTTGGGGGAGATTAGAAGGGGATGGGGCTGGGAGAATGAAATGGAGAGGGGAAAAATATTTTGTGTGGGAGGGAAGAAAAATGTACAATTGGCCGGGTATTGGGAGACTAAGTGGGGATTGAGGATGGAGGGGTAAAATTTGAGTGGATGAAATAGGAATGAGGAAAGAGCAAAAGGAGAAAGATTATTATGTTAAAGCAGATGTAGAGAGAGAATCAAATTGATTCTCTGACAATACAAAGATTCCAACCTTTACAAATGATGTTACATAGTTCAGGCAACTTTATAAAGAGTTTTTAGATACTAAAATCTTGTTGTTAAGGTTTAATTGACGTGCTGGCACTTTGAGGAAATTCTTTGGTTTTGTGCGGCAGTTTGGGCACTCGGGCTCAAAAAGGTTAGCCATCACTGGCTTAGAGGCTTCGGCCAGAGTTGCGGCAGCCGGCATCGCAGCTCGATGCCAGGCATGGCTGCAGTCATCGGACCTCGAGCCATGGGTTCAGGACAAGTTGGTCGATGTCCCTTGCCGAGGTGAAAACCTTTTTGGCAAGCCCATGACCGAGAAGGCCGCCCAGCTTGAAACAAAGCAACTTACACGGACAAGGCTGTCTAGGAAGACCTCTGCCCCTTCTCATAAGAAGAAGGGCTCAGGTAAAAAGCCCTTTTACCCGAGGAAGGGCACTGCCTACAAACAGTACCCTCAATATCAGGCTGCCCAAGCTGCACCCCAGGGTCAGCAAGCCAAGGGGCAGGGTAATGGGCCCCGTAGGCAGAGGACCCCCAAGCCTCCGGCCCCTGCTCCCACTCAGCAGGGTGGGGGGTTTTGACTCCTTGAGCGTAGCCTCTCCGTCCCTGCTATCCCAACCCTGCACAGGAGGTTGCCTCGCCCTATTTGCCCACCAGTGGCCCCTCATTACCGGGGACAGTTGGGTGTTGAACCTAGTCCACAAGGGCTATGCACTACATTTTCACCAACTGCCTCCACCATACTTTCCAGGGGAGCCCCTGAGGCCTTCCCTGCACACAGACCTTCTCCTTCAGGAACTTCAAGGTCTGTTGGTGGACAGGGCGGTGGAGCCTGTGCCTCCCCACTTTCAATGTCACAGATTCTACTCCAGGTATTTCCTGGTGCCCAAAAGAACTGGGGGCCTTCGCCCAATTCTGGACCTCGGGAACCTTGACAAGTTCCTAGAGAAAGAAAAGTTCAAGATGCTTACCCTTGGAACACTTCTGCCCTACCTCCAGCAGGGAGATTGGCTATGCTCCTTAGATCTAAAGGATGCGTACACTCACATCCTCATTCATCCAGACCACAGGTTCCTTGTGGGAGGAAACCATTATCAGTACAGAGTGCTGCCTTTTGGCCTCACCTCCGCTCCCAGGGTCTTTACCAAATGCCTGGCAGTAGTTGCGGCCTACCTGCGAACACAGGGAATCTTTGTCTTCCCCTATCTGGACGACTGGCTCATCAGGGGTCAGACGTCCCAGGTGGCCAGACAAGCCACCCTCAGAACTATTGCTCTTCTTCAAAGCCTAGGGTTTGTGATAAACTTCGCAAAGTCCACTTTGCTCCCCTCCCAGAACTTGGAGTTCATAGGAGCAAGGCTGGACTCTCTCCTGGCAAAGGCTTTCTTGCCAGAAGACAGAGCACTAAGATTGATAACCCTGGCAAACCAGTTTCTCAACAGGTCATCAGTCTCCGCCAGACTCTGCCTGAGGCTTCTAGGCCACATGGCTTCGACATTACATGTGACTCCCAATGCCAGGCTCCATATGAGACCTGCACAGTGGTGCCTTCGGACTCGGTGGTCACAGGCCACAGGCAGCCTCAGGGACCAGGATAAGGGTGTCCGGACACTTTCTGAACTCCCTCAGTTGGTGGCTGCACCCACCCAATCTACTAAAAGGAGTGCCTTTTCAGATTCCTGGGTACACGGTGGTACTGACCACCGACGCCTCCCTGCAGGGCTGGGGAGCTCATTGTCTAGACAAGTGCACCCAGGGCCTGTGGTCTCCTTGGGAGGCGGCACAGCAGATCAATCTACTGGAACTCAGGGCTATTCGCCTAGCTCTCAAAGCTTTCTCTCCTGCCCTGGCTCATCAATCTGTCCTGGTTCAGACAGACAACCAGGTGGCCATGTTTTATGTGAACAAACAGGGCGGGACTGGATCTAGACTCCTCTGTCGGGAGGCTCAGGACCTCTGTTCTTTTGCCCTCAAGCAAAACATGCTCCTCAAGGCTGTGTACCTTCCAGGCCAGGAGAACTGCCTGGCCGACAGGTTGAACAGGATTCTGCATCCCTTGGTGGTTCAGAAGATCTTCCTGAAATGGGGTCTCCCTTGGATAGATCTGTTTGCCAGTCCACTGAACAACCAACTGCCAAAGTTCTGCTCCAGGCAACCGCATCCTCTCCGGATAGCAGCAGATGCTTTTCTGATTCCATGGTCTCAGGGCCTCCTGTATGCGTTTCCTCCCACGCCCTTGGTGGCCTGAACTCTCTTCAAGATTCTTCAGAGCAAGGCCTCGGTCCTGCTGGTGGCTCCCAGGTGGCTGAGACAACCTTGGTTTCCACTTCTGCTTCAGCTGGCAGTGGATCCCCCTCTGCCTCTGGGGTTGCAACCCGACCTCCTCTCTCAGGATCAGGGTTCCCTTCTGCACCCCAATCTCAAAGCTCTCAATTTGATGGCCTGGAGGCTGCAAGGGTAGTTTTGGCTCCCTGGGGCCTACCTCAGGAAGTTGAGGAGGTTCTCCTAGCCTCTAGGAAACAGTCCACTAGGAAAACCTATGCTCTCAAATGGAAAAGGTTTTCTGTGTGGTGTCAGCTACGTACAGAGGATCCTTTCTCCTGTACTGTACCAGTAGTGCTTCAGTACTTACTGCACTTGTCCAATCAGGGACTCGTCCAATTCTGTTCGGGTCCACCTCTCAGCTCTAGCAGCTCACCACTCACTGGTGGAAGGACATTCTCTGTCGGTTCACCCCTTGGTGTCCCGCTTTCTCAGGGGCTTGCTTTTGCTCAAGCCTCCAATCCGTCGTCCTGCCCCCTGAGTGGGAGTTGAATGTGGTCTTGCAGCAACTGACTCGCCCACCTTTTGAGCCGATGGCTTCTTGTCCACTACGCTTCCTATCCTGGAAGACACTCTTCCTGATAGCCCTTACCTCGGCTAGGCGAGTGAGTGAGCTTCAGGCCCTGGTCTGTGATAGGCCTTACACCAGGATTTATAGGAACAGGGTAGTCCTCAGGACTCATCCAAACTTCCTCCCAAAGGTTGTCTCCTCTTTCCACCTCAATCAGGAGGTGGATCTTCCAACATTCTTCCCTAGGCCTCATGCAAGCCAGGCTGAAGCAGTCCTGTATACCCTGGACTGTAGGAGGGCCTTATCCTTCTACCTTGACCGTACGCAGGGGCATAGAATGGCTACTCAGCTCTTCGTTTCTTTTGACCCTAATAAGTTGGGTTGGCTGTGTCCAAGCGTACCTTGTCCATCTGGGTGGCTGACTGTATCATCTGGGCTTACAAGGCGGCTGACCTTCCTTTGCAGGGTCGGGTTACGGCCCACCGTGTCAGGGCAATGGCTGCCTCAGTGGCTCATCTCCGCTCTGTGCCCTTGGTAGACATCTGCAGGGCTGCAACTTGGTTTTCAAGCCAGACCTTTACGTCCCATTACTGTTTGGAGAGGGAGTCCCGTAGGGACAGTGCTTTTGGCCAAGCAGTACTCCGGAATCTCTTTGAAGTTTAGGCAACTCCTGCCCTCTGTTGGGCTACCGGTAGAGGTTGTGTCCTTGAAAAGCCTTTCTTTGCTGCTGAGAGTAGAGGGAGTTCTCTTGTTCAGCCTGGGTTCCTCGGTAGCCCAGAGCTTGGGAGTCACCCATATGTGAGGACTGACTTCCTGCTTGGTCCTCGAGAAAGAGTAGTTACTCACCTGTAACAGGTATTCTCCAGGAGTAGCAGGAATCAGTCCTCACAACCCTCCCTCCTCCCCTAGGAGTTGCAATTGTACATAGTTTATTTTTCATTTTTGTGTGCTGTTCTTAGCTATGTAATTTGACTGAGGTAAGATGGCACCTTTAGGCGGGAAGGGAACCGCGCATGCGTGCCTGCATTCCCAAAGGCTTTCATAGAAAGCTGGGGAAATGCTCCGCTGGGGCTTCATCGGCGCCGATGACACCCATATGTGAGGACTGATTCCTGCTGCTCCTGGAGAAACACCTGTTACAGGTGAGTAACTACTCTTTTTGGTGGAACTCACGTCTGCTCGTCGTGTGAGCGAGCTGCAAACTTTAGTATCGGATAGACCGTATACACAGTTTTACAAAAACAGGGTGGTCCTACACTCACCCCAAGTTCCTTCCAAAAGTTGTTTCCTCGTTTCACCTTAACTAAGAGGTGGTTCTTCCAAACCTCTTCCCCAGGCCACATACTAGCAGGGCAGAAGCGGTTCTGCATACCGTGGACTGTAAGAGGGCACGCGCCTTCTACCTGGAACGTACGCGGGGACATCTGAGGGCTTCCCAGCTCTTTGTTTCTTATGACCCTAGTAAACTGGGTCTACCTGTCTCCAAGAGCACGTTATCCACCTGGGTGGCAGACTGCATCGCCAGGGCAGCTGACCTCCAGCTGCAGGGCTGAATCACGGCAGGCTGCATCAGTGGCTAACCACCGTTCTGTTCCATTGGCAGACATCTGCCGCTCTACAACTTGGTCTTCAAGCCAGACCTTTGCAGCCCACTACTGCCTGGAGAGAGAGAGAGTGTCCCAGCGATTTCAGACGGGGGGGTTTTCAGCGACAGGAAGCTTCGTTTAGCGTCATAATTTGGTGATTTAGATTAGAGGGCTGAGCTTTTCGGGTTTTCTTAAAAAAAAAAAAATTCTTCACTTCGGGTTCTGTGACTATTTCAGATGCTGATCTTGGCAGGGGACAGGCTAGGGGTGCAAGGGTACTTTCAAGCTGTTCTCAGGGCTGGGATACCTTCTAGACCGCAGTGTGTTGTTTGTGGGGCTAGAAGGGGCGCGATGTCAGACTCTGTTTGTAAGGGCTGCATAAAAGAAGCGTCTGCAATGGAGCATGCTGGGGAGGAGAAGGAGGGGGGCCCGGGGTCCGAAGCAGGTGTATCAGCCTCTCAGCCATCAGGCTTCCCTCTTGGGGAGCCGGTGGCAGGGCCATCGTCCGCCCCGGACACCCCCTCCTCACCTGCGTCCTTGCCCAAGGGTCTGGCGTCCATTTTCTCGCAGGAGTTTGTAGCTCTCTTACAGCAGGCTGTTTTTGGCAACCCTCAGAAGCAGGCAAAGGGTGCCACGGAGGACTGCGGAGTGAAGAGTCTCGCGGCCTCCCTGAATGTTGAAGAGCTGCTGTGCGGGGTTAAGAGAGCACAGGTAGACGGAGAGCCTAGGGGAGCAGTCTGTAGCCTCGGAGGGGCAGCTTTCGGACAAGGAAGGCTGGAGTTTGGATTTAGAAGAGGAATTAGAGGAAGGTGAGCTCACAGATAAAGAAGACCAAGCGAGAGTGGTGTGGGTCTTCAGGAGAGAGGAGCTACCAGCGTTCATTGTAGAGACGCTAAAGGCACTGAATATGCCGGTTCTGGGGTCGGCGGAGGATGAAACCCTGGAGGATCCGTTGTTGCTGCTCTTTAGAAAGACGCAAAGAGCGTTTCTGGTGCACAGGGTGTTTCAGGAAATGATTCAGGAGGAGTGGAATAATACCGGAGGTGCCACTTAAGGGTTCCAGAGTTATGAGTCGTCTTTACCCTTTGGTGGACAAGGATAAGGAGGTGTTTAAGGTGGATGTGGCCGTTTCAGCGGTGACAAAAAAGACCACTATCCCTGTAGAGGGTAGTGCGTCTCTCAAGGATACCCAGGACAGGAAGCTGGATGCTTTGTTAAAACAGGTTTTTGATGTGAATGCCCTGTCGCTCCAGGCAGCTATTTGTGGAGCGTGGGTGGCCAGAGCCTGCCTACGTTGGTCACAGCAGGTACAGGGTGGGCAGGAGAATGAGTTGACCAGTGAGGCGTCCAGGTTAGAGTCGGGAGCGGCCTACCTTGCGGATATTCATTATGACCTTATGCGAGGTTTATCGAAGAGCATGGCGTCTGCGATAGCGGCGAGATGTTCTGTGGCTGCGTAATTGGGCGGCGGATAACTCATCTAAGGCTAGGTTAAATAAGCTTCCCTTTAAAGGTCGTCTCTTGTTTGGGGAAGATTTAGAGAAGCTGGTCAAGGATCTCGGTGAATCTAAGGGCGGTAGATTACCAGAGGACAAGCCTAAGCAAGGGCGGACGACACCCGCGGTTACGGGGCAACAGCGGGATTTTCGTCGGTTCCATTTCCAGAAGTTTAATTCCGGTCAAAGAGGCCAGTTCTTCAATAGGAATCAGGGGTTTCGGGGTTTTCGAGGAGCAGGAAGGGGATTTGGGCCTTCCTCCTCCTCTTCCCCCAACCTTAGAAAGTCACAGTGAAGTCAGGGGGACCCAGGCACCCTTAGTTCCCGTAGGAGGGCGATTGCAGGAGTTTTATTCTGCCTGGGTCCGAGTCACATCAGATCAGTGGGTACTGGAGATCATTCGAGAAGGCTATGCCCTGGAGTTGCTGAGGCTAGTGTGAGATGCCTTCGTAAGGTCCCCCTGCAAGGCGTCCACCAAGTGCGAGGCTATGCGGGGGACAGTACAGAGGCTGCTGGACCTCAGGGCGATAGTGCCGGTGCCTCCAGACCAATGCGGCTGCGGTCGATACTCCATTTACTTCGTGGTGCCAAAGAAAGATGGAGGTTTTTGACCAATTTTGGATCTCAAGGGAGTGAATCGTTGTCTTCGAGTGTCGCATTTTCACATGGAGACTCTTCGGTCAGTAATAGTAGCGGTTCGAAGAGGAGAATTCCTTACGTTCCTGGATCTGTCGGAAGCGTACCTTCACATCCCCATAAGACTGGATCATCAAACGTTTCTCAGGTTTTCAGTTCCTTTTGGGCATTTTCAGTTCCGAGCATTGCCCTTTGGCCTAGCGACGGCTCCACGAACCTTCACCAAGGTCATGGTGGTGGTTACGGCCACTGTTCCCTCTAAGCTGTGTGCGTGTGCGCGCTCACACACCTCGCCGAGTGAGCGGACATACTTTACAACAGAGTGCACAAAAATTACGGTTCTGATTCTGATAGAAAACACAGACTTAAAATTTAAAAGTTGTTGTGTATTTATGGTTTTCACAAGTTCTACAATATTTTCTAGTGCAATCAATGTGGTGTACATACTGTATTCTGACGTATAGTCAAATTTTAAAGTATATAACTCCAAGTGTCGTTATGTGGCGCACAAAAATTTAACCTTCCTTCAAAAGCTGCACAGCTGATATTTTATGCGCACACAGCCTACAGAAAATTAGAGGGAACATTGGTTGCGGCAGCCTTGCGGAAGGAAGGAATTCTCGTACACCCTTATCTAGACGATTGGTTGATCCAGGCAAAGTCGAGAACCGAGAGCGAGAGGGCTACGGCCAAGGTGGTGACCTTCCTAGAAAGTCTCGGTTGGGTAATCAATATGACAAAGAGCCAGTTGGTCCCGTCACAAAGTCTGGAATACTTGGGGGCTCGATTCAGCATGGAAGTTGGAAAGGTTTTTCTACCACAACAGAGGGCGCAGGGATTGCGGAAGTTAGTCGGGTGGTTTTTAAACAGCTTGACGCCCACAGCGTGGCATTATCTCCAACTGTTGGGCACAATGGTGGCGACGATAGAGCTGGTGCCCTGGGCAAGAGCTCACATGAGACCGTTGCAGAGGGCGTTGCTCCGGAACAGGATCCGCTGTCTCAGAAGCTCCCTTGTCCGGCGGAGATGCGTCTAGCCCTTCGGTGGTGGTTGCTTCCCGGTTCATTGGAGAAGGGAAACCATTGGACACGCCGGACTGGTTGCCCTTGACGACAGACGCCAGCCTCCTGGGCTGGGGAGCTCATTTTCAAGGGAGGTTCACGCAGGGGCAGTGGAACGCTCAAGAAAAGACTTGGTCAATCAACAGGTTGGAATTAAGAACTGTATCGCTGGCTCTACAGAGCTTTCAGTCTTATCTCGGAGGGAGTGTCATTCGAGTGTTTTCTGAAAATGCGACCGCAGTGGCTTATGTCAGTCGGCAAAGGGGGGGACCAGCAGTGTGGCGCTGGAGTCCGAGGCCGAGTACCTGCAATGGGCGAATGGGCCGAAGAGAATCTTTTGGCTTTGTCGGCAGTGCATGTAGCAGGGGTGGACAATGTGGGAACCAACTTCTTAAGTCGAGTGAAGGTGGATCCAGGGGAGTGGGTCCTTCATCCGGAGGTGTTCGAGATGTTAGTGCGCCGGTGGGGCACACCGGTCATGGATCTCATGGCAACTTTTCACTCGGCAAAGGTCAGTCGCTTCTACAGCAGACAAAGAGAAGGAATGTCGGAGGGGCTGGATGCTCTCATACAGAGCTGGCCAGTGGGGCAGCTACTGTATGTCTTCCCTCCGTGGGTCTTGATAGGCAGAGTGGTACAGCGTATAGAACAACACAGAGGACAGGTAATTTTGATAGCGCCAGATTGGCCACGCCGTCCTTGGTACGCAGACCTAATGAGGCTATTAGTAGCAAAGCTGTGGCATCTTCCGCCTCGGGCAGATCTGTTATCGCAGGGTCCGCTACTCATGTCTCACATGGATCAGTTCTCGCTTATGGCTTGGCTATTGAGAGGGCTCGGTTGAAGGCTAGAGGGTATTCCACTGTGGTAATTACCACGTTGTTGAAGGCCAGGAAGAGATCAACGTCTTTAGCGTATGTTTGCATCTGGAGGGTATTTGAAGCTTGGTGCGTAGACAAGACATGCGAGGCGTTAAAAGCGACTATCCCTCAGATCTTAGAATTCCTACAGGATGGGTTTGACAAAGGTTTAGCTGCCGCGGCTCTAAGGGTGCAGGTAGCAGCATTGTCATGTTACAGAGGTAAGATAGGCGGTCAGGCGCTGAGGGGACATTTGGCTATTAAGCGATTCTTAAGGGCGGTGTCTCTGAGGCCGCCGTGTAGACAGGTAATACCTAAATGGCATCTACTGTTCATGTTAGAGGCTTTGGGACGGGAGCCATTTGAACCTTTGACTCGAGCATCGGTGAAGGATCTCACCCTGAAGGTCATTTTTCTGGTGGCTATCTGTTCAGCGAGAAGAATCTCGGAGTTACAAGAATTATCTTGTAAGGAACCTTACCTTTCTTTCTTTGAGACAAAGGTAGTTTTGAGGTCGGTGCCGGCTTTTTTTGCCCAAGGTGGTTTCGGCGTTTCACGTGAATCAAGAAATCTCTTTACCGGTGTTCAGTGAGGGCACAAGGGGTTCGTCCACGAGGAAATTGAATCTCTTAGATGTCCGTCGGGCGTTGAAGTATCTGCGTCAGACCGTGAGTTTCCGCAGGTCTGACAGACTATTTGTCCTCTTCGCAGGGCCAAGAAAGGGAGAAGCGGCGTTGAAGGCTTCCATCGCAAGGTGGATCAAGAAGGCGATTGTGTCGGAGTATGTGTTGAAAGGTAGATCGGTGCCTGAGGGGCTGAGGCCCATTCCACTAGAGAACAAGCACCATCCTGGGTGGAATCTCGTTTAGTACCGCCGGTAGAAATTTGTAAGGCGGCAACTTGGTCGTCTTTGAATTTGTTTGTTAGGCATTACCGGCTGGATGTTCAGACGGAAGGGGATACGTGTTTTGGATCAGCGGTACTTCAGGCTGGTCCCTCCCATTGAGGATTCTTACTGCTCTGTTACATACCCAGAGGTTCAAGACTAGAGTGGAGGGATGATCAGGAAGGTGAAATTAGACTTACCTGCTAATTGTTGTTCCTGGAGTAACTCCAGTCTAGTCCCGTATCCCTCCCCAGTATTTTTCTCCGAAGAGAAGCCTGAAGTTCCTAAATTTGACACAGGTAAAAAGAATTTTCAGTTAGGGGGCTTCGCTTCCCGGGGGGGGTATTTTCGGTAAGGTGACAATTAGGTTGGGACGCTCTCCTTCAAATCGGATGAGGGATCGGCTCGGCACATTTAAAGTCCATTTGTGGGAAGGGAGTCCTTTCCCTTTTTAAAGGTTATTGGTTCAGGTAGTTGCGAGGGTTACAGTTGATACTTGTTGCTCTGGTGAGCCTGCTTTGTCAATAGGGTACTAGTAGAAGGAGGCGGCTCCCGAAAAGATATACCAGTGACATCACAAAAGAAGGAGGTTTCTCAGTCTCCAAGCTGCTGGATGAGGAGCACAACCTAGAGGTTCGGGACTAGACTGGAGTTACTCCAGGAACAACAATTAGCAGGTAAGTCTAATTTCACCTTTTGAAGCATTGGAGAAGGGTTTTTTTTGCATGAGCGTAACTATGATGAGAATTTGTTAGTAAAGAAGCAGAGGACTATTAGAGAAACTTCTTCAATAAGCAGAATGAATCTGCCATACAAGTGGATGGCATAATCCAACAGTGCAAAGAGAGAGCTCAGAATTAACTAGAAAAACCTGTGTGCAGTTATTTTTGCACATTACTGCTCCTATGCTGATACCTCTGTTTTTGTTCTTCTGTCGTTAGTTTTCCATGAAGAAGTAGGATAAGTGCTCAAATAGGTTCCTGTACAAAAGCTGCATCAGTGATGGAGCCCATTTCTCAGCTGTTTCCAGAAGCTCTTAGGTTTCTACTGCACATGTGTAAATCTTCCCACCTGTTATACCATTATCTTCAGTCGTCTTTAGCAGTGGAGCCTTATGGACATGTTTGCAGTATGTGTGCATTTGAGTCAGTGCTGACTCCAGGTAATCCAGCAGCTCCAGAGTTTTCTTGGCAGTGTGACCAGAAGTAGATTGCCATGCCTTTCTTCCAAGGTAATGGAGGGTTAAGTGACTTGCTCAAGGCCACAAGGAGTGCTGATGAGACTCAAACATTGGTCTCTTGTTTACCAAGTCAGTGTTCTAATCACTAGGCTGCTTCTCCATTCCATGGACATGTTTGTGTTCTCGTTATTCTTGGTTTATTTTTAACACGGTCTATAATTTTTGTCCTTTTAGGTTTTCGGTCGTTGGTTGGTTGTTTTTTTGTTTAATTTTCTCACATGACTACTATAGACCACATTTAGGTCTTGGATAATCATTTTATATCTTTATCATGGAGTTGTTTGATTTTGCAATGGCACATTTTCCGGTTGATATGTCCCAGAAACCTGCCTGAAGCTTTAAAAAGTGCTCCCAGTGCAGCAGGACCATGTTAACTATGGATACCCACAAATGGTGCCTGCAGTGTCTGGGACCTGACCATAAGCCACGTTCTTGACTTTTTTTGTGTTTACAGATGACGGTGGGCTTCACAGTTGAGAAAAAACTGAGCATTTTTGGTACTGAAGTCCAATGCATAGGCATTGGCAGAATATCTCCATGGCCTCAGGATCTGCAATGGATGCTGACAGAGCATTGGCATTGAGGGGCCCTCGTGCTCAAATTGGAGCTGAGCATCCTGTAGGTCATCCCAGCATCAGTCACCCACCAATACCATCTTGAAGAAGAGGTAGGATTTGTCCTCATCTTTTTTGGCATTGAGGACTAAGGATATCGGGCAGAGGCTATGCAGCATAGACGTCAAGGTTCAGTGGTGCATGTTGCCGTGAGCGCGGAAGGTTCATAGTCTCAACCTTCAAAGCAGTCCAGACGAGAGGACTGCTCATCCTCTGAAGACAGAGGTCATGCCAGATTACACACTACAAAGACCAACCTACTGATAACGTCCCTTCAGATTCAGGGAACATATGACAAATGCAAAGCTCTGTTGATATTAGAGCCAGGGCATGGACAGCCATCCAGGGAGACACTCCGATATCATTAGAGTACTGCTTCTGAGTCAATACCCATGAGTGGTTTAAATCTGAATATCTCTTGGAGGAGATGTCTTCAGAGTTATCCTCTGATCTCTTGCCCCTTCATAAGAGGCAGAAGTCCCTTCCTGAGGAGTTAGCCATAACCCTCACAAAATCATAGAAAGATAAGGTCATACCATTTCTTTCTGTTGGAAACTGACAAGAAGTTGGATATCCTCAAACATTCCGTTGCCCTAAGGAAGCAGTAATGGTGCCTGTGCACCATATCCTTCAGAGATTACAAATAAGTATATGGGACCCCCCCCCCCCCGTGCTTCAATTGAATAAGAAGGTGGACTAATAGATATCTCTAAAAATCTTCAGCTGAATCCACTCTTAAGAGCTGCAAGTTCTACTCCTTGGCGCCCCTGGGGAGAAGGGCCCGGACATTGGAATCTCCAGGAACAAGCAGGAATAAGTCCTCACATATGGGTACGTCGGTACCGACGGAGCCTGAGCGGGAAAGCTCCCCAGCTTCCCAGAAGGAAAGCTTTTGGGGCCTCCCACTGCGCATGCGCACTGCCTTCCCGCCTTCCTGACCAACTCTCCTCAGTTCTTCTTTTTCCGCGGAGCCAGCAGGTCGTGTTCCTGTCACCGCTGAAGAAGTTATTTTAATTTATTTCTTTGGCCGCGTGTCTACCTTCCCCGATTCCAGACCGGTACCGCCGGTCTTTTTTCCTTTATTTAAAAAAAAACCAAAAAAAACCTTCTTTTTTTCCCTCACTTGGTGTGTTACTTCTGTGAGGCCTTTAGGCCTTCACTAATTCTCCCTCATGGAGAAACAAGCCTCTGGGTTTAAAAAATGCACCAAGTGCAGCGGTACTATTTCAGTCACAGACACCCATGAATGGTGTCTTAAATGTTTGGGGCCTGACCATTCCATTCCGGATTGCCCATCCTGTTCTTTGATGTCTAAACGTGGTTTACAGAACCGGGCAGCCAAGTTTCACATGCTGTTTTCTACAGACACTCCAGCATCGACATCTTCCAGGTCTTCCTCTCCTGATGGATCTCAGGTAACCAAACATTCCTCTGGCAGGTCCTCAAAGGGCAAATCTCCCTCTAAGTATCGAGATACCCCTGGGCTTGACCCTGAGGACCCTGCCCCAGCCAAACAACCCCGGCGGGAAGCTCTGGCTTCCAAAGCTCCTCCTATGGGGTTACAGGTTGACATCGATGGCACGGCCTCGACCGATCACCTGTTAGACTGTTCTGGGGTACCGGCTCAATCATCCGGTACCGACATCCAGACAGTCGTGGCGTCCATGGATCATACAATTCAATCCATGCAGCAGGCCATTTTGGCTTTTATTAAGGCTGCGACGCCCTCGGTACCGCACCCTGCGGTACCGACTCCGGTTCCGGTACCACAACCGATACCGGTACCCATGCCTTCCACATCGACCAGGATACCGATTCCGGTTCCCGGTTCCGGGGTTTTGTCCCGATACCGATCCGGTTCCGGGTACCCCCGATGTCGATACCGGTCGATACGCTTATCGATCCCTGGAAGCAAACAGACGATACTTTGAGTCTTCTGATGATTCTGATTCATCAGATGACTCTGCTGAAGTATCCCTTACTCTACCTGAGGAGCCCTCTTCTCCAAAGAGTTGAATGTCTCCTCCAGAGGATTTATCCTTTCAAGACTTCATCATTGAAGTAGCTAAAGCTCTTTCTATTTCTGTATCCTCTGAAAAAGAACCTAGAGCGAAAAAGTTAGACATTTTAGGATACTCTAAGGTTCCCAAAGAGGCAGTCACCTTGCCCATCCATGAAATTCTTCAAGAACACATGATGGACTTATGGGAGACTCCTCTCACCCTATCTCCACATTCTCGTCGTCTGGACACCATATATCGTGTCCCCCCTTCTCCTGGTTTTCAAAAAACTCAGCTCCCGCACCACTCCATCGTGGTGCAGTCAGCTATGAAAAGGATCAAGAGTACTAAAAGACACTCTTCTACTCCCCCAGGAAGAGAATGTAGGACTCTGGATGCTTTTGGAAGAAAAATCTTCCAAGCAAGTATGCTTATTGCCAGAATCAACTCATACAGCCTCTATATGGGCATGTTTCTGAAGGAAATTGCATTAAATATACGCCATTTCCTCACATTTATCCCAGAGGATAGAAAGGAGGAGTTCCTTCTTCTGCTGAAGCATACCCAAGATATTTCAAAGTTCTCCAACAGAGCAGCCTTTGACTCCTTTGAGGGTGCTAGCAGAGCCTCAGGTATTGCCATAGCGGCTCGCAGAATTGCTTGGCTCCAGGCCTCTAACCTTGAACCCTGGGTCCAGGATGGGTTGGGAAATTTGCCCTGTACAGGTGAGAATCTGTTTGGTAAGGAGTGGCAAATCAAAGCCACTCAAATGGATGCAGAAAATGCTGCTTTAGATAGACTTTCTAAGTCTACCTCTACCCCTGTCAAGAAGAAATCTTTCAAAAAGCCTTTCTACAAGAAGGCCAGATTTGCCACAAATACTGGCCAACAATCTTCCGCAGCTCGCTTTGCTCCTAAGCGTCAGCAGCCTAAACAGGCCAGGGCAAAACCTGCAGGGGCTGCTACAGCCCAACAGTCCCAACCCCCTCAGGGTTTTTGACTTAAAACTAGAGAACTTAACCTTTCTGGCTCTAAAACATCCAGAACCTCTCACCATTCCAGGAAGGTTAACTCATTTTGCTCCCAGATGGGAGCAAATCACATCAGAGCAATGGACCCTCTCTATCATCAGAGAGGACTACAAACTACATTTCTCCAACCTTCCTCCCCATACCATGGTGAGAAGTTTCAATTCTCCCCCATCTCTCCTAGACCTGTTGGGTCAGGAGGTGACCACTCTTCTCGCCCAAAAGGCAATAGAAGAGGTTCCTCTTCCTCAACAAGGGTCAGGTTTTTACTCCCCTTATTTTCTCATTCCCAAGAAAACAGGGGGGGTACAGACCCATTCTGGATCTCAGAGAATTGAACACATTTCTATACAGGGAGAAATTCAAGATGCTTTCTCTAGGCACTCTCCTTCCATACCTACAGAGTCAGGACTGGCTTTGTTCTCTAGATCTCAAGGATGCGTACACACATATACTCATCCATCCATCCCACAGAAAATTCCTACGGTTTCTGTTCCAGGGAAAACATTTCCAATACAGAGTACGTCCCTTCGGTCTAGCCTCTGCTCCAAGGGTATTTACCAAATGCATGGCAATAGTAGCTGCATTCCTACGCGCCCTGGGAATTTTTGTCTTCCCATACCTGGATGACTGGCTCATCCGAGCTCCATCTCAGTCCAAGGCTCAGACTTCCCTGGATCGCACCAGGCGAATTCTACAGTATCTGGAACTTGTGATCAATCTGCCAAAGTCCCAACTCACCCCTACTCAATCCCTAGAATTCATAGGGGCCTGGTTGGATACCACCACCGCAAGGGCCTATCTACCTCAGGCCCGTTGCCAACGTCTAGTGCACTTAGCCTCTCAGACTCAGTCCAGAAGCCACTTGACTGCCAGAGAGATGCTACAACTATTAGGCCATATGGCCTCCACAGTGCATGTGGTGCCTTATGCTCGCCTGCATATGAGAGCAGCTCAATGGACTTTATCCACCCAGTGGACTCAAGCATCAGGAGCTCTCTCAGACCAAATAGCAAACTCCAATCGTCTCTTTTGGTCTCTCCAATGGTGGATATCCACTCAAAATCTGTTGTTGGGGGCCCCCTTTCAACCATTGTTGCCCCAAGCAACCCTCACAACAGATGCCTCCCAAACAGGTTGGGGGGCTCATCTCCAAGATCTCTCCACTCAGGGCACTTGGTCTCCACAGGAGACCACCCTTCATATCAACCACTTGGAACTTCGAGCAATCTTTCTAGCTCTCAAAGTTTTTCATACCCTCCTCAGCAACATGACAGTCCTTATTCACACGGACAATCAAGTAGCCATGTTTTACATAAACAAACAAGGAGGGACTGGCTCTCTGTCGCTTTGCAACGAAGCTGTAAAATTATGGGCCTTCGCCAGAGAGCATCAAATCCATCTCCTGGCAGTATATCTTCCAGGAATCCAAAACTCTTGGGCAGACAGACTCAGTCGAGTTCTGCTTCCACACGAATGTTCCCTGCACATGGTCAGGTACTCAGAATCTTCCAGAAATGGGGAACCCCGGACATAGACCTCTTTGCAAGTCCGTGGAATGCCAAACTTCCCCGGTTCTGTTCCAGAATTCCGTGTCAGGGAGTTCAGACCAAGGATGCCTTCCTCCTGCATTGGGGTCAGGGTTTCCTGTATGCCTTTCCACCCATTCCTTTGATTCCCAAGACTCTGTTCAAACTTCAAAGGGATCAAGGGTCCATGATCCTCATAGCTCCACGCTGGCCACGCCAAGTGTGGTACCCTCTACTTCTGCATCTCTCCCAAGCCCCCTCCCTGGACTTGGGAGCGGCTCCAGACCTTCTGTCTCAAGAGGAGGGGACTTTGTGGCACCCAAACCCCAAGTCCCTTCACCTCAGAGCTTGGTTACTGAAGGCCTAGACCTTCAACACTTCAATCTTTCGCAGCAAGAGGGCTGCTACACAGTACCCTGTCCTGTGCTGCTGAGGTAAGCTATATTCTGATTTGATTTAAATTATAGCTCTTTGCTGCTGCTAAGCTCTAACCTATTATGAAATTTAAACTACAAGCTCTCTGCTGAATTCTAAATTTAACCAGAAAGCTCTCTTCTGTGTTTAATTTGAAACTAAAAGTACTTAGCTGATGCTAGGCCCTGAGTGACTGTGAAATTTAAACTACAAGCTCTCTGCTGGATTCTAAAGTTAACCAGAAAGCTCTCTTCTGTGTTTTAAATTGGAACTAAAAGTACTTTGCTGATGCTAGGCCCTGAGTGACTATGAAATTTAAACTACAGCTCTCTACTGGGTATGAAAGGTAACCAGAAAGTTCTCTTCTGTGTTTTAAATTGAATCTTAAACTGTTGCTACTAGGCCCTGACTGATTTAACAAAAAATAGTGGGTTCACAGATTAATTAGCTTTAAAAGAAAAAAAATTCCTTTCAGAAAAATTCCCAGAAGTATATACTCACAATTTCAGATTTCTCCCCAGAAGTAACAGCCCCCCTTTCTAGTCCTTTAAACGTCTCAATCATATCACCGCTATCCCGCCTTTCTTCTAAGGTGTATATATTAAGATCCTTAAGTCTGTCCTCATATGCTTTATAATGAAGACCACTAGCCATTTTAGTAGCCACCCTCTGTACCGACTCCAGCCTGTTTATATCTTTTTCAAGGTTCAGTTTACAGAATTGCACACAATACTCCAAATGAGGTTCCACCAAAGACTTAAACAGAGGCACTATCACCTCCTTTTTTCTGCTGGCCATTCCTCTCCCTGTGCACCCAAGCATCATTCTAGCTTTTGCCGTCGCCTTTTCTACCTGTTTAGCTACTTTAAGATCATCAGACACAATCACGCCTAGATCCCGCTCTTCTTTAGTGGACTAAAGTACTTCACCCCCCTATACTATATTGCTTCCTTGGATTGCTGCAGCCCAAGTGCATGAACTTGTATTTTTTAACATTAAATCTCAGCTTCCAAATTCTAGACCAGAGGTACTCAAATTCTGTCCTGGAGGGCCGCAAACCAGTCAGGTTTTTGGGATATCCCTAATGAATATGCATGAGATATATTTGCATGCACTGCCTCCATTGTATTTGAATCTATCTCATGCATATTCATTAGGGGTATCCCAAAAACCTGACTGCATTAGCTGCAGACGTGCAACACTGTCCCTCTGTATCCACCCAGCTCCTGCTGCGCCTACTCGGCCATTTGGCCTTCACGGTCCATGTCACCGCAGATGCCCATCTGCACACGAGGGCAGCCCAGTGGTGTCTTCAGGACCAGTGGACACAGGCCACCAGTCGGCCCCAAGACAGTGATCCACCAGCTAACAGACTCCCTGACGTGGTGGCAGGACCCGCAGCACCTCCTGGTGAGGATGCCCTTCTAAGCCCTGAACCCCTGAAGGGTCTTCATGACAGATGCCTTGCCCATTGCAAGGAGCTTCACACCCAGGGCAGCTGGTCACCAGCCCAAGGGCAACCAGCAAATCAACCTCCTGGAGCTCCGGGCCATATACTTAGCCCTACGAGTTTTTCATCACCACCTGAGCCACCAGCTAGTGCTGATCAAAACAGATAACTAAGTAGTGATGTTCTATGTGAACAAGCAAGGGGGCACAGGATCTTGCATCCTTTGTTGCGAGGCGATGATACTCTGCTCCTATGCACTCTGTCAGGGAATGCTTCTATGAGCGGTTTATCTACCAGACCAGGTCAATGTCCTGGCAAACAAACTGAGCAGGGTCCTTCAACCGCAGGAATGGCAGCTGGATTCCAAAGTGGCCATCTGGCTCTTCTGACTCTGGAGGACCCCGCAGGTGGACCTCTTCGCCAACTCAGACGACTACCAGTTGCCCCACTTCTGCTTCCCCCAGCCCCACCTGGGCCAGATAGCAGTGGATGTGTTTCTTATTTCATGGTCGGAAGGCCTCATGTACACCTTCCCACCCACTCCGTTAATTGCCAAGACCCTTTTCAAGGTCCTGTGCGACAGAGCGTCGCTGATCCTGGTGGTCTCCCGGTGGCCCAGACAACCATGGTTCCCACTGTTCCTTTGGTTATCGGTGGAGGCACCAACCCCCCTGGGGAGTGCCCCCAGGCTCCTTGTCTCAGGAGGATGGTTCTCTCCTGCACCCCAATCTGGGGTCCTATCACTGACAGCATGGCTGCTGAAAGTATAGCCTTAGCCACCTCCAACCTATCAGGGGAAGTGGAAGAGATCCTATTGGCCTCCTGTAAGACTTCCACCAGGAGAGTTTATGCTTTCAAATGGTGCTGGTTCTCAGTATGGTGTGCGGAGCAAAGGGTGAACCCATTCTCCTGCCCGGTGCAGCTGGTGCTGCAGTACCTTCTCCACCTTTCACAATCTGGGCTTAAATCAAACTCTGTCAGAGTACATCTCAGTGCCCTGGCAGCACTCCACCATCCTGTTGAAGGAAAGCCCCTCTTGGCTCAGCCCCTCTCTAATCAGCCCCTGGTAACCCACTTTCTGAGGGGGCTCCTGTTAAAACCTCCCGTCCGCCCCCTCCCCCCTGCAACAGAGTGGGACCTCATCGTGGTGCTGTCACAGCTCACCCACCCACCCACCTTTGAGCTCCTGTCCACCTGCCACCTCAGGTATCTCTCCTGGAAAGTCACGTTCCTGGTGACACTTGCCTCTGCTCACAGGGTCAGCGAGCTCTAAGCCCTGGTGGCAGAGGCGCCGTAACCAGGTTCTACAAGAATAGGGTTGTGCTATGCATGCATCCCAAATTCCTCCCGAAGGTGGTGTCCCCCTTCCATCTCAACCAACAGGTGGTGCTCCCCACCTTCTTCCTGAGGCCTCACTCCAGCAGGGCGGAGACCGTCTTTCACAACTTGGACTGTAAAAAGGCCCTTTCCCTCTACATTCAGCTTACTCAGGGCAACCACAAAGCTGCTCAGCTTTTTGTTTCCTACGTCCCCAGTTGGCTGGGGCAAGCGGTGACAAAGGGAACACTGTCCACCTGGGTGACGGACTGCATCGCCCTCGTTTACAAGTGGGCTGGGTTCATAGTAGATGGCCGGATCAAGGCACAGTGTCAGGGCCATGGCAGCCTCTGTGGCAAGCCTGCATTCTGTCCCGATGTCGGACATCTGCCGGGCCGCCACCTGGTTTTCAGTCACCTTTGCAGCTCACTACGCCTGGAGAGAGAGTCTCAACGGGATAGCGCCTTCGGCCAGGCTGTGCTCCATAATCTTTTCGGGGTCTATGCAATTCCTACCCTTCGACCCTTTTGTATTCAGGCTACCGGAGCATTGGTGCCCATCAGATACACGGGTCTTACTGCAGTCTGTATCTGCAGACTCAATTGCTGCTGCTCAATGCTCCCCTTGAAGGCGACAGTGTTTTTTCTCTATGGACTTTCTGTAGCCTGTAGGTAAGGAGTCCCATATGTGAGGACTGACTTCCTGCATGTTCCCGGAGAAAGCATAGTTACTCACATGTAACAGGTGTTCTCCGGGGACCACAGGAATCATTCCTCACAACCCTCCCTCCTCCCGTTGCAGTATATCTATTTTTGCCATCTTCTTTTGCCGGCTAGCTATGTCATCTGACTGAGTAAGATGGCACCCTTGAGCGGAAAGGGGACCACACATGTGTGGTGGTATCTTCCAAAGGCTTTCTTTGAAAGCTGGGAAGATGCTTTCTCTGGGAACAAGCAGGAAGTCAGTCCTCACATATGGGTGACGTCGGCGCCGACGGAGCCCTTGTGTGAAGCAAATCCCCCAGCTTTCAAAGAAAGCCTTTGAAATTGCATCACGCATACGCAGTCCCCTTCCCGCCCAAGGGTGCCATCTTGCTCAGTCTCCTTTTTTCCGCGGAGTCCTCCAGATGTTGTCCCACTGTCCCCGTAGAAAAAGTTATAAAATTAAGTTTTTGTCTGTCTTTCCTTCGGTGGACACCGGTTCCTCGTCCCGCCTGCAGCTCGATACACCGGTATCGGGTCCGGTTTGATTTTCGGAGAGGGGGTCTCCCTCGAGGCAGCACAGGAGGAAGAAAAAACCCCAGAAAGTGGCGTTGTTAGACGGCTCTGAGCGGCTCGGTCCGGTCGCGGAGCCCCTTGCGCCGGCCAGGGTCTTCAGAGACGGAGCGCCCGGCAAAGATGCCTCAATGTGATGCAGATCAGCTGAGGCAGGTAACTACTGTCTTCATTGAGGACTTCCCTCCGGGGGAACTGGCATTGAGCCTGGCTGTCGGGACCCTCCCCAGGGGCTGCGGAGCCTTCTAGACTCGAGTTCAGAGTGGTGGCCTTGGAGTGCAGTATAACTGCCTTCATGGAGCAGCAGCTGGTGCCGATAGCCGGCCTGTCCTGTTCTTCCGCCCCGACCACCGAGCTCTCGACATCCAAGTCGAACCCGGAGGCAGAGCCACTCCTCGACACCCTTTGGACGCGAGTTGATCCTCGGACAAGGTCCCAATCGGCGGCCTGTTCAGGACTGAGGTCGTCACCACCGAGCCTCCCGGCGTCGGGGCAGTCTGCGCCACGGTCCTCGATGCTGGAGCCCATCGATTCCTCCTTGGAGGCTTTGGTATGAGAGACGGAGGAAGAGGAGTCCCCGGACACCTGTCGGCACAGAGATGTCCCGTCTGATTCCCCGGTGTCCGAACCTCGGAGAAGGTCCCCTCCGGAGGACACGAGGTTCTTGGACTTTGTGAGAGATATGTCCAAGGCTTTGGCATTCCTCACGGAGTCCGAGGAGGATCCCTGAGCCGACAAGCTCAAGATCCTCCAGTATTAGGCCCTCCCTCAAGAGGCCCTTACTGTACCCGTGCCTCCGATCCTCGACCTGACGCTCCGTATGTGGGAGACTCCTGCATCGGTGCCGGTGTTCATCAAACGGCTGGACTCGATGTATCAAGTCCGCCGAAGCCGTGGCTTCCAGAAGTCGCAGCTGCCACACAACTCCATGGTTGTGGAATTGGCTATGAGCAGGCTGAAGAACCAGAAGACGCACTCTTCGGTGCCTCCCGGGAGGGAGGCCCACAGCTTGGATGCCCTCGGCAGAAAGTGCTTCCAGGAATCGATGCTGACCTGTCGTATCCAGGCATCTCCAGGAACAAGCAGGAATGTAGTCTTCATATATGGGTATCGTCGGCACCGACGGAGCCTGCGCGGGAACGCTCCCCAGCGTCCAATTAGAAAGCTTTTGGGAGCATCCCACAGTGCCTGCGTGCTGCCTTCCCGCCTTACCCAATTGCCTCTCTCCAGTTCTTCATTTTCAGCGGAGCCAGCAGGTCGTTTTCCTGTCACCGCAGAAATTATCCCGTATTTTTTCATTCTTTTTTGGGGTAGCGTCTGCCTTCCTCGACGCTATACCGGTACCGCTGGTACTTTCTTTTTTTTTTTTTTTTAAATCTGTTTTTCTTTTTCCCGATTTTCCAGTCTTTTTCCCTCAAGTGCCACGCGCCATTTTGGGCACTAGGCCCAAATTTTCCTCAACATGGAAAAACCTGCTTCGGGTTTTAAAAAGTGTTCCAAGTGTGGCGGTACCATCTCCGTCACCGACACTCACGAGTGGTGCCTCAAATGTTTAGGTCCTGACCACTCCATCTCGTAGTGTGTTGCCTGTGGGATGATGTCGAAGAGGAGTCGGCAAAACCGAGCTGCTAAGCTTAGCGCCCTTTTTCCCTCCGATGCAGCATCCGTGGCATCAACGTCTTCCAGGGCTTCATCTTCCTCCTATGGATCTCAGGTAACCAAACATTCCTTATCCCTCCAGTCTAGTCCCGGAAACTCTAGGGTTGTCAACCTCTTCCAGCAGCTTGGAGACTGATAGATGTCATTCTTTGACACCGGTATAAGGACACAGGCACCGGCTCCTCCCACTCCAGTTATATCAGTCTCCAAGCAGCTGGAGGATGTGAGCCAGAGTTGCTGGCTCCCAGGAGAAACAATTAAGGACTTAGTGTAGTTATTTTAGTTCAGAGGGGTTGAGTTAAATTTAATTGGGCATTTTTGTGCTCACTGGGATTTTATTTTTACTTATTTTTACTTTATTGGTTTCTTTCAAGGGCCGTACCACTTTAATTTTTGGCGGCTGCAGGACCTCTCTTCCATGCTTCCTCCCTCTTAGCAGAGAGTCAGAGGGTGAGAAGGTTTTGGGACTGGGTTAGGCCCAGCGGGAGGGCCCGAATTAATTTGGCCAGCCGACTCCAGCGCAACGCAGGCGTGCCTGCAGGCGCTTGGTCAGTTTGGCAGCGTGGGAAAACGATAGCACACCGGTCTCTGATGTGCTCTTAATCGCAGCACCTTTGCCTTCCCAAATCGGGCACGGTGTTGTGGAGTAGCACGGACTCTTTCTTTCCTCGAGTCTGAGAGGTAAGGTAAGCTGCATTAAAATTACCTTGGCTGGTGAACTAGGAGCTGGTGGTTGGGGATTCAGGCCCGGGTAGGCAGCAGTTTTCCCGCCGTGTCCCGTTTTGAGCGGGAAAAGCCGGTAGAGGCTTCGGGGAAACAACTTGAGGTTGTGAGGTCAGGAAGCTTCGTTTTTCAGTATTTTGAGTGGATTTCAGGTCAGGGGCTTTCCTGCTTTCATTTCTATAAAAAAAAAAAATCGGGTCTGAGACGCCGCCCATTGGGCTCTTTGAGGGCAGATCTCAGTTAAGTATTTCTGCTACTACTGTGTGAGTGTCTTTGTTTTTTGGAAGCTTTCAGGATTTGGAAGCATTGAGTGGACACTTTTATAAGTAGGATGCCTGCAAAGACCTTGTGCTTGCTTTGTGGAGTCAAGCGGTCTGTAGTGTCAGAAGCAGGCATCTGTAAGACCTGTAGCCAGGGCTCGGCAGGGGCGCTCCAACGCTTAGATTCGGCAGAGGACCGGGACGTAGTGGCGCAGGTCACGATACCTTCTCTTGCAGACCCCGTAGAACCGGTGCCAGGTCCCTCTTCGGCTCTGGAGGTCCCGCGGGCTGCGGGTCCCTTGGCGGGGGATTTGACTTCAATCTTTTCTCCAGACTTTATAGCTCTTATTCAAAGGGCGTTCGTCGGGGCTCCTAGAGACTCTTCTGCCTCGGCAGCGGGGGCCATGGTGGCAGATGTGGGGCAAAAGAGGCCGGGCACTCCATTAGTGGGGTCTCCTTCGACCTTAGGGCCAAAGAGATCCCGGGTCGAGCCGGATAAGCGGTGTCTGTCCGAGTTTTCAGAGGATATGCTCATGGAAGGTGAAGAGCATGATCCAGAGATGGAAGAGGAGCTGGAAGAAGGAGAGATTACGGAACAGGAGGATCAGGCTAGAGTAGTGCGTATTTTTCGACGAGAGGAGTTACCCGCGCTGATTGCGGAGACACTGAAGGTGTTAAATGTGCCAGTGTCGGAGCCGGGGGAGGAGGCTGCCTTGGAAGATCCTCTATTGCAGACCTTTCGTAAGTCGCAAAAAGCTTTCCCCATGCATAGAGTTATTAAAGAGATGATACGAAGTGAGTGGGATATGCCTGAGTCCACACTCAGAGGCTCGCGGGTGATGTCTCGTCTTTATCCGTTAGTGGAACAAGATAAGGAGCTCTTTAAGTCGCCCAAAGTGGATGCGGCTGTTTCAGCGGTGACCAAGAAGACCACCATCCCGGTGGAAGGCAGTGCGGCTCTTAAGGATACTCAGGATAGGAAGCTGGATGTTTTGTTAAGGCAGGTTTTTGAGGTTAATGCTCTTTCGATGCAAGCTTCCATTTGTGGAGCTTGGGTGGCTTGAGCCTATCTCCGTTGGGCTCAGAGAGTTCAGGGAGAGCACGCTGAGGACTCCATTGGTGAGGCAGCTCGCTTGGAGTCCGGAGCTGCATATTTGGCAGATATTCATTATGATCTCATAAGAGGGCTATCGAACAGTATGGCTTCGGTGGTGGCCGCCAGGAGATATCTCTGGCTGCGGAATTGGGCAGCGGATGTTTCTTCCAAAGCCAGGTTAAGTAAACTTCCCTTCAAAGGATGACTGTTATTTGGAGAGGATTTGGAAAAGATAGTTAAAGATCTGGGAGAGTCCAAAGGTGGTAGGCTACCAGAAGATAAGCAAAAGCAGGGAACATTCCCTCCGTTGGCTAAATTTCCTCAGAGATTTTCGACAGTTTCGCCCCTCCAGGTTTCCCCAGAGTCAGCGAGGGCGCTTCCCATTTCGAGGCCAAAGCTTTCGGGGCTTCCGAGGTGCCAGCAGAGGTTTTGCTGCCGCCACGTCGGGGGCCAGAAAGCCTCAATGAAGTCAGGCAGGCCCAGGTGGACGTACCAGTAGGGGGTCGTCTTCAGGAGTTTTACGCTGCCTGGGTCAGGATTATGTCAGATCAGTGGGTGCTAGAAGTAATTCGAGAAGGCTATGTCTTAGAGTTTCAAAGACCGGTGACAGATGCGTTCGTTCAGTCTCCTTGCAAGGCCCGTTGCAAACGTGCGGCAGTCAAACAGACCTTGCAAAGATTGCTAGATCTCAAGGCGGTAGTGCCGGTGCCTCCGGATCAATGCGGGTCAGGTCGATACTCCATTTATTTTGTGGTTCCCAAAAAAGAGGGAACTTATCATCCAATTTTGGATTTAAAAAAGGTAAACAAGTGTCTCAGAGTTTCTCACTTTCACATGGAAACTCTGAGGTCGGTCATTGGAGCAGTCAGGAAAGGAGAGTATCTGACTTCCCTGGATTTGTCCGAGGCGTATCTGCACATTCCGATTCGGCACGAGCATCAGAGGTTCCTCAGGTTTGCTCTACCAATGGGACATTTCCAGTTTCGAGCGCTGCCCTTTGGACTAGCAACGGCGCCAAGAACCTTTACCAAGGTCATGGTAGTCGTGGCAGCGGAACTGTGGAAGAAGGGTGTTCTGGTGCATCCGTATCTGGACGACTGGTTGATTTGGGCGAAGTCCCTCAAGGAAAGCGAGGAGGCTACTGCCAAGGTGGTCCACTGTCTGCAGCAGCTAGGTTGGGTGGTCAATGTGGCCAAGAGCAGTTTGGTTCCTTCTCAGGATCTCAAGTATTTGGGGGCGCGTTTCCAGACCGGGATAGGCAGAGTTTTTCTGCCCCCACATCGAGTGTTAGCCTTACAGAGATTGATTCGGCGGTTCCTCAGCCGACCGCGTCCGACAGCGTGGCATTACTTACAAGTCCTAGGGACGATGGCGGCAACGATCAACTTGGTGCCCTGGGCGAGAGCACATATGAGACCCTTGCAAAGGGCGTTGCTCAGGAGATGGTCTCATCAAAACGATCCACTCTCCAAGAGGCTGCTTTGCCCAGACGCGACGCGAGCAGCGTTGCAGTGGTGGTTACTTCCGGGGTCTCTGGAAAAGGGCATGCCCTTGGAAGTGCCAGACTAGGTGCCGCTGACTACGGATGCAAGTCTCCTAGGTTTGGGGGCGCACTGTCAAGGAAGGTTTGCGCAGGGACAGTGGACAGTTCAGGAGAAATCTTGGTCGATCAACAGGTTGGAACTTCGAGCAGTGGGATTGGCGTTGCTGGAGTTCCAGCAGTATCTGAAGGGAGCAGCCATCAGAGTGTTTTCAGACAATGCGACGACAGTAGCTTACATCAACAGGCAAGGGGGCACCGGCAGTGCTCCCTTAGAGGCCGAGGCAGATCAGCTGTTTCTTTGGGTCGAGCAAAACCTTCAGGCGCTGTCAGCGCATGTTGCAGGAATGGAAAATGTAGCGGCCGATTTTCTAAGTCGGGTTAGAGTAGATCCGGGAGAGTGGACACTTCATCCGGAGGTTTACGAGGCGGTAGTTTGCTGATGGGGTGTGCCTGTTATGGATCTCATGGCGACGTTCAATTCCACGAAGGTGGAACGTTTTTTCAGCAGACGCAGAGAGCGAATGTCAGAAGGTCTGGATGCGCTCGTCCAAGAGTGGCCAGCAGATCAGCTTCTTTACGTCTTTCCGCCATGGGTGTTAATCGGCCGGGTAGTGCGTCGAATCGAGCGTCACAGAAGCTTCGTGATTCTGATAGTGCCGGATTGGCTGAGAAGGCCTTGGTACGCGGATCTCCGGAGACTAGTAGTGGGGAAGCCGTGGCGTCTACCGGACAGGCAGGATCTCCTGAAACAAGGTCCGTTGTGTATGCCTCAGGTAGCTCGGTTCTCGCTTACGGCCTGGCTCTTGAGAGGGCGAGGTTAAGAGCTAAAGGATATTCGGCGGAAGTGGTTGCGACGTTGTTAAGGGCGCGCAGAAGGTCTACTTCGTTGGCGTATGTTTGCGTGTGGTGCGTCTTTGAAGCTTGGTGTGTGGATAGGAACTGTGAGGTCTTGCGGGCCAGTATACCGCAGGTATTGGCGTTTTTGCAGGATGGGTTCCAAAAAGGATTAGCGACGGCATCCTTGAAAGTGCAGTTAGCGGCGCTTTCCTGTTATAGAGGGAAGATTAAGGGGCAGGTGCTGTGTTCCCATCCAGATGTTAAAAGATTTCTAAAAGCGGTGGGTGTGTTGAGGCCACTGTGCAGACAAGTAGTTCCAACGTGGGATCTGCAGTTGGTGTTGACGGCGTTAGGTTCTCCACCGTTTGAGCCTTTGGCGAAAGCGACCTTGAAAGATCTCACTCTGAAGGTAGTGTTCTTAGTAGCCATTACGTCGGCGAGGCGAATTTCGGAGTTGCAGGTGTTATCTTGTAGGGAACCGTTCTTGGCTTTTCATGAGTCGAAGGTGGTCTTACGGCCAGTTCCGTCCTTTTTGCCAAAAGTCCTGTCGCCTTTTCATGTGAATCAGGTTGTTTCGCTGCCAGTGTTCCGTACAGCTTCAGGTGGTTCTGGGAATCCGCAGTTGCATCTTTTGGATGTACGGAGGGCATTGAAAAGATATCTCAAGCGCACAGCGAATTTCAGAAAGTCGGACCGATTGTTTGTCTTGTTCGGAGGTCCTCGCAGAGGGGAAGCTGCATCCAAAGCGTCGATTGCTAGATGGATAAAGGAAGCAATAGGTTCGGCATACCTCCTCAAAGGAAAATCGGTGCCGGACGGTTTAAGAGCACACTCTACTAGAGTGCAAGCAGCTTCCTGGGCGGAATACAGTTTTGTACCGGCGGCCGAAATTTGCAAGGCCGCGACGTGGTCGTCGTTGAATTCCTTCGTGAAGCACTATCGTTTGGATATTCAGGCGAGTCAGGATACCTGTTTTGGATCAGCGGTGCTTCAGGCTGCTCTGGCAGGTCCCGCCCATTGAGTTCTTTTACTGCTCTGTTACATCCCTAGAGTTTCTGGGACTAGACTGGAGGGGGATGATAAGGAAGTGTAAATTAGTCTTACCTGCTAATTGTAGTTCCTGAAGGAACTCCAGTCTAGTCCCAGATCCCATCCCAATTCTTTCAGAGAGTTTGAGCCTGAAGCGCAGATTTTACAGGTAAGAGCACATGGGGTTCTGTGGAGCTTTGGGTTCAGGGGGCGGGTTGGGAGTCTTATAGGGTTTGAGAGACCCCAGGCAATTTTTCTCTTCCTGGCAGGGAAGCGAGACCCTTAACAGTTCAGCTAAATATCATTGTGGGGGATATTATTTTGCTGTTTGGTTATAGTTTGGTAGTTGTATAGTTAGTAGGCACTAGCTTCAGTGTCGGTTCAAAATTAATTGTTGCTCTGGTGAGTCTACTTTGTCAATAGGTTACTGGAGTGGGAGGAGCCGGTACCTGTGTCCTTATACCGGTGTCATCAAAGAATGACATCTATCAGTCTCCAAGCTGCTGGAAGAGGTTGACAACCCTAGAGTTTCCGGGGCTAGACTGGAATTCCTTCAGGAACTACAATTAGCAGGTAAGCCTAATTTACACTAAATCTGGCCAGTCCTCAAAGGGTAGATCTCCTTCTAAGCATCGAGATGCCTCTGGCGTTGCCCTTGAGGGACTTGTACTGGCAAAATTGCCCCGGCGGGAGGCTTCAGCTTCCAAAGCACTATCGGGGCTCCAGGATGTTCTCGAGGCCTCGACCTCGGCAGAACTACTGTTGCCATGCTCTGGGGTACCAGCCGCTTCGCCCGGTACCGATACCCAGGCATTGGCAGCATCAATAGACCAGAGGTTCTTGGCTATTGAACGCAGTCTGGCAGCTCTCCTTGCGGCTTCGGTGCCTTCGGGACCGCTTCAGACAGTTCAACCGGTATCGACACTGGTTCCGGCACCGATATCGGTACTGGTACCAACAGCATCTACTTCGGCGACTGTGTTACCGACACCGAGTCATGCTGTCTCCTCCGGTATCAACAGGCCGGTACCGGACCCCTCCGGTACCGACTTCAATCGGTACCGGTATCTTGCTTTACAAGAGCACCCGGACAGGAGATATTTCGAATCCTCTGATGAATCTGAGGATTTTGGCAGCTCTGTCGGTACCGGAGTACTTCTCTCTGAGGAGCCTTCCTTTCCTAAACGTAGGATGTCACCTCCAGAGGATATATCCTTCCAGGATTTCATCTGGGAAGTGGCTCCTGAAACAGAGCCCAGAGCAAAGGAGTTGGAGATTTTGCAATATCCTAAAGCTCCTAAGGAGGCAGCTACTTTGCCTGTAAATGAGATCTTGCATGATCTCATGTTAAGAATGTGGGAGACACCTCTTACCACCTCCCCTCATTCCTGTAGGCTGTATACCATGTATCGAGTACCTCCTTGTCCTGGATTTCAAAACACTCAGTTACCACACCACTCCATAGTGGTGGAGTCAGCTATGAGAAGGATCAAGAGTGCAAAAAGACATGCATCTAATCCTCCAGGACGTGAGTGTAGGACTCTTGATGCCTTTGGGCGTTTGAACCTTCCAGGCCTCTATGCTTTCTGCCAGGATTAGTTCCTACATCTTATACATGGGAATGTTCCTTAAGGAGGTCACAGGAGATCTAGAGCTTATCATAAGAGGCAGGATTATCTCACACTTGTCAAAACATGCCCAGGATGTTTCCAAGTTCGTTAATCGTGCAGCTTTTGACTGCTTTGAGTGCATAAGCAGAACCTCTGCCATTGCCATAGGTGCTCGTAGGATTGCCTGGCTCCAGGCATCTGACTTAGAACTCTGGGTACAGGACAAACTGGGGAATATCCCTTGCACAGGGGAAAATCTCTTTGGCAAAAATTGGCAAGAGAAAGCTAATGAGCTAGATGCTGATAACATCACTTTGGATAGACTATCCAAGGCTACAGCTGATCCTGCAAGGAGAAAATCCTACAAGAAACCATTCTTCTCTAAAAAGATGTTTTACCCCTCCTATACCCAGCAGGTGCATTCTGCAGGTCAGTCTGCCCGAAAAGAATAGCAGACCCCAAAGCAAAGGAAAACAAAGGCTGCTAAGCCTCAACCGGCCCAGCAGACTCAGCCTCCACAGGGGCTTTGACTCCCACCTAGAGAACTTGGCCTACCTGGCCCTCAACGGGCCAGAGCCTTCCACCATCCCAGGAAGGTTATGTCATTTTGCCCCCATATGGGAGCAGATAATAGCAGAAAAATGGACTCTCTCCATTGTAAGAGAGGGGTACAAGCTTCATTTCTTCAACATGCCCCCTCCTACCGTGGTAAGACAGTTCAATTCTCAGACTTCACTCAACACTCAGTTGGGTCAAGAGGTCAATTTACTTCTTGCCCAGGGGGCAATAGAAGACATACCCATCTCCCAACAGGGTACAGGGTTTTACTCCCCCTATTTCCTTATCCCAAAGAAGACAGGGGGACACAGACCTATTTTGGACCTCAGAGAATTGAACAACTTCCTGTTCAAAGAGAAATTCAAGATGATTTCTCTGGGAACTCTGCTGCCATACCTTCAGAGTCAGGATTGGCTTTGTTCTCTAGATCTCAAGGATGCGTACACTCATGTTCTCATCCATCCAACTCACCGAACATTCCTTCGGTTTCTTTTTCATGGAAAGCACTACCAAACAGGGTGCTTCCTTTTGGCCTGGCCTCAGCACCAAGGGTGTTTACGAAATGCATGGCTGTGGTAGCAGCATTTCTTCGCACTCTAGGAATATTCGTCTTCCCCTACTTAGACGACTGGCTCATTCGAGCCCCATCAGAATCAGAGGCCAGGATTTCTCTATCTTGCACAATGCGTATCCTTCAGTATTTGGGCCTGGTCATAAACATCCCAAAATCCAGCGTAACTCCCACTCAGTCTCTAGAGTTTATAGGAGCTCTGCTGGATACCAGAAACGCAAGGGCCTATCTTCCACAGCCCCGCTGCCTTCGCATTGTGCACTTAGCCTCCCAGGCAGTGTTGAAAACTCATCTCACTGCTCTGGAAATGTTACAATTACTAGGCCACATGGCATCTACCTGTAAGTGGAAAAATAAGTGGTGTTGAGAGGAGTGTGATGGAATATTTATGGTGGAAAAGAGAACTCAGATTAATATTATAAAATGGTGAGGGTAAATTGAAATGTGAAATGATGTATCCGATGTATTCACTTAGAAAGAAAACTGACAATGAATATTCTACAATATTTGATTATGCCATCCCCATTAACTCCAAATTTGGAAGTCATCTAGCCCAGATATACTCAATAATTGGAAATAGACACTTGGAGATAGGCTGAGTGCACTTTTCATCCTAATGAGCTTTGGGGAGACCCACACTGGCCATGTGGTGCTTTTCAGATGCTTTTATCCCTTTTTGCCTCTGTGTCCTGGCCCGACACATGAAGGTAAAGGAGGAAAGTTTCCTACACAAATTTTTACAAATTGGTATAATTCTAAAATTGTGAAAAATTGAGGAAGTGTGGGCATCTTGTCAAAATGTATTAGTTAAATTGAGTTGCTTAGGATTGGCTGTTGTAGGCAAGCAGCAATCCACAAAGGGGGGAACCTCCGAAACCTTAAAAAACTTTGTAAAGAAACTAAACTGTCTTGCCTTTGACTCTGTTCAACAAAAAAAAAAAAAATTGCCCTAAGGGAGTAGACTGAAATTTTTCTCCCTTTGAACTGTTATATGGAAGACTGCTTACTTACCGTGCATGTGGTCCTCTATGCTCGCCTCCATATGAGAGCAGCCCAATGGACTCTATCCACTCAGTGGACTCAGGCATCAGGCTGCCTATCAGACAAAATAGCAAACACAAGTCGCCTTATTTTGTCTCTCCAATGGTGGCAGTCAACCCAAAACCTGTTGGTAGGGTCCCCTTTCCAGCAGCCCCTACCCCAGGTCACTCTAACAGATGCCTCACAGCTGGGTTGGGGAGCTCACCTGCAAGCTCTCTCTACCCAAGGCACCTGGACTCTACAGGAGACCCATCTACACATCAATCTCTTGGAGCTCAGTGCAATCTTCCTTGCTCTTCGAGTGTTCCACACCCAGCTAAGCTACAAGACAGTCCTAATTCAGACGGACACTCAAGTAGCTATGTTCTATCTGAACAAGCAGGGAGGAACAGGCTCTCTGCCGCTTTGCAACGAAGCTTTGCGACTATGGGCCCTCGCCAGAGAGCATCAGATTCATCTCCTTGCGGTGTATCTGCCAGGCATTCAAAACTCTTGGGCAGACACTGTCGAGTTCTGCTCCCACACGAATGGTCTCTCCATAAAGACCAGGTAGCAAAAACTTTTCAAATTTGGGGAACCCCGGACATAGACCTCTTTGCAAGTCCACTGAATGCTAAACTTCCCCGGTTCTGTTCTAGAATTCCGGCTCAGGGTTGTCAGGCCAGGGATGCTTTCCTCCTCCACTGGGGTCAGGACTTCTTATATGCCTTTCCACCCATTCCCCTAATTCCCAAAACCCTATTCAAGCTTCAGAGAGACAGAGGCCATATGATTCTCATACCCCCACATTGGCCATGGCAAGTGTGGTACCCTCTGCTCCTACATCTCTCTCAAGCTCCATCTCTGGATCTCGGTTCTGCTCCAGATCTCCTATCTCAGGAGGACGGGATGTTGTGGCATCCAAATCCCCACTCTCTGCATCTCAGGGCCTGGTTGCTGAGAGCCTAGACCTTCATGGTCCATTTAAATGCTATTTCAGCTGCTTTAAAGCCTTTAAATGGGCAGCCTATTTCCTCTCATCCTCTCATAGCGAGATTTATGAGGGGCCTTCTTCTAACTAAGCCTCCCATTAAGCCACCACCAGTGACATGGGACCTGAATCTGGTTCTTGGCCAGCTCATGAAGCCGCCTTTTGAACCTTTACTACCTCCTTGAAATTCCTTTCCTGGAAAGTTATCTTTCTCATTGCAATCACATCAGCACGTCGCATCAGTGAATTGCAAGCATTAGTTGCTGATCCTCCTTATACGAGGTTCCATCATGATAAGGTAGTCCTTAGGACTCATCCACACTTTATGCCAAAGGTGGTCTCACCTTTTCATTTAAACCAGGCAGTTTACCTGCCTGTATTTTTTCCAAGGCCTCATGCTTCAAATGCAGAAAGGAATCGTCATACTTTGGACTGTAAAAGAGCACTTGCTTTTTACTTACAAAGGACACAGCAACATAGAAAGTCCTCTCAACTCTTTGTTGCTTTTGATCCTTCTCATTTGGGACTTCCAGTCTCCAAGAAAACATTGTCCAATTGGATTGCACAGTGTATTTCATATACCTATCAGAGTAAAAGCCTTTCTCTGGAAGGCCATGTCACAGCTCACAATGTGAGAGCCATGGCAGCCTCAATGGCTCACCTACACTCTGTGTCTATTGACGACATCTGTCGAGCAGCTACTTGGGCCTCGGTTCATACCTTCACAGCCCATTACTGCTTTGACAAGGACTCCCGCCGGATGCCTTGTTTAGTCAGGCTGTTTTACAACACCTGTTCCATACTTAATCAACTCCTACCCACCATTCCCGGTAGGATGCCAGAGATCCATGGGGGGAAGTGGAGCCCTTTCACAGGGGCAAATAACTTCTGGGGTCTCTCCCTGGCATCAGTAGCTAGGGAGTCCCCATATGTGAAGACTACATTCCTGTTTGTTCCTGGAGATAGCATAGTTACTCACCTGTAACAGGTGATCTCCGGGAACAGCAGGAATTTAGTCTTCACAACCCACCCACCTCCCCTAGGAGTTGTATCTCTTTTCTTTTCTTTCCCTCTCTCTCTCTCTCTCTCTTTGTCTCAGCTTTAAAACTCAACTGGAGAGAGGCAGTTGGGAAAGGCGGGAAGACAGCACGCAGGCACTGTGGGATGCTCCCAAAAGCTTTCTTATTAGATGCTGGGGAGCGTTCCCGCGCGGGCTCCATCGGTGCCGACGATACCCATATGTGAAGACTAAATTCCCGCTGTTCCCGGAGATCACCTGTTACAGGTGAGTAACTATGCTTTACCAGCTGTACATGGGCATGTACCTGAGGGACCTGGCAAAAAGAGCTCGTCGGGTTTTCGGCTGGTCTCTCCGAGGGGCCTTTGCGGCGCTTCAGGAGCCTGTCTACCGCCATCCGTGAGTGCTCGAAGTTCATGTCTCCAGCTGCCTATGACGGGTTCAAGTCGGCAGCCCGGGTAGCCGTGGTGGGCATCGGTGCATGCCGCCAAGCATGGCTGCAGTCGTCCGACCTCAAGCAATGGGTTCAGGACAAGTTGGTCGATGTCCCATGCCAGGGTGACAACCTCTTTGGCAAACTCATGACCGACAAGGCGACTGAATTGGAGACGGAGTACATGACAAGGACACGGCTCTCCAAGAAGACCTCTGCCCCTTCTCGCAAGAAGGGCTCAGGTAAAAAGCCCTTTTACTCGAGGAAGGGTGCTGTTACTGAAGCTACCCCCATTATCGGGCCTCCCTGGCTCCCCAACGGGCAGCAGGCCAAGGGACAGGCATGGCCCACATAAGCAGAAAACCCCCAAACCCCAGGCACTGGCAGTGGCTTTTGACTCTCAAAGCATGGCCCTTCTCCCCATAAGGAGCAGGCATACACAGGAGGCAGGCTGGCCCTGTATGCTCACAGGTGGGCAGCAGTTACCACCGATGCAGATAGTCCAGGAGGGCTATTTACTGCATCTGACCCAGGTACCACCCTCTTACTTCCCAGGAGAGCCCCTCAGGACTCCCCTTCTCCGGAACCTTCTTCTGAAGGAGTTGGTGGGTCTGCTCGAGGATCAGGCGGTAGAACCGGTGCCCCACCACTTGTAGGGCAGGGGCTTCTACTCCAGGTACTTTCTGGTACCAAAAAGGACAGGAGGCCTCAGACCCATCCTCGACCTACGCAACTTAAACAAATTCCTGGTGAGGGAAAGTTCAAGATGCTTTCCCTTGGAATATTGCTGCCTTACCTCCACCAGGGAGATTGGCTATGCTCCTTAGACCTAAAAGATGCGTATACACACATCCTCATACACCCAGACCACAGGCAGTATCTATGCTTTGTGGTGGGGGGTCAGCACTACCAGTACAGGGTTACTCCCCTTTGGCCTGGCCTCCGCCCCCAGGGTGTTTACATAATGCCTGGCTGTGGTGGCCACCTTTCTGAGACTCCAAGGGGTCTTTGTCTTTCTATACCTAGATGACTGGCTCATCAGTGCCACTTCAGCCAGCGAGGCCCACCAGGCCACATCTTGCACCATTCAAGTGCTGCAGCATCTGGGGTTTGTAATCAATTACCAAAAATCCAGCCCGACTCCCACTCAACAGCTAGAGTTCATTGGGGCCAGACTCGACACTCTTCAGGCAAAGGCCTACCTGCCTGCAGACAGGGCAAGCAGACTTTTGGCTCTGGCACACCAGGTGAGTCCGCAGTTCCAAGGTGTCAGCAAGACATTTTCTGCGCCTTCTCGGGCACATGGCTTCTACGGTTCACGTAACACCAGATGCCCGCCTCCACATGTGAACCGCTCAATGGTGCCTCAGAGACCAGTAATCACAGGCCTCGGGTGGCCTCAGGGACGAGATCATAGTTACAAGACGACTGGTACGGTACCTCGGCTGGTGGCTTCAGCCACTCCACTTGGAGGCAGGGATGCCTTTCCAGGCTCCTCTGCACACGTGGATCCTGACCACAGATGCGTCCCTGCTGGGCCGAGGGGCCCATTGCCAGGGGTTCTCTACCCAGGGAATGTGGTCCCCAGAAGAGAGAGCACAGCAGATCAATTTCTTGGAGTTCTGTGCCATCCGTCTGGCTCTGGGCGAGTCCTGGCTCACGAACCTGTTTTGATACAGATGGACAACCAGGTAGCAATGTTCTACGTGAACAAGCAAGGGGTCACGAGGTCCTGCCTTTTGTGTCAGGAAACCTGTGCTCATTTGCAGCCCGACATGGCATGCATCTCCGGGCCCTCTACCTGCCCGGTCAGGAAAACTGCTTGGCAGACAGACTCAGCAGGGTCCTCCAGCCCCACGAGTGGCAGCAGGACCGGGGGATAGTTCACTGGCTTGTCCAGACCTGGGGAAGGCCAGTGATGGACTTGTTTGCAAGCCCGGCCAACCACCAATTGCCCAGGTTCTTCTCCAGGCAGCACCACCCGGACAAGGTGGCCGCCGATGCCTTTCTGATATCATGGTCAGTGGGCCTCCTATATGCGTTTCCTCCGACACCTCTGGTGGCCAAAACTCTTTTCAAGATCCTCCAAGACAAGGCCTCGGTCATTCTGGTAGCACCGAGATGGCCGAGACAACCCTGGTTCCCACTTATTCAGCTGGCGGTGGAAGCCCCCATTCCACTGGGGTCTTCCCCGAACCTTCTGTCCCAGGAGGGGGCACCCTCCTACATCCCAACCTCAGGTCCCTCAACCTGATGGCATGGCTGCTGAAAGGGTAGTACTCGCTCCACTTCTCCTCCTGAAAGAGGTCGAGGAGGTCTTGCTGGCCTCCAGGAGGCCCTCGACCAGACGAACATACACCTTGAAGTGGCAGAGGTTGGTAATGTGGTGCAAGGGGCAGGATGCCAACCCCTTCTCCTTTCAGGTTGGGGTGTTTCTCAAATACCTTCTCCATCTTTCAGACCTAGGCCTCAAGTCCACTTCCGTCAGGGTACACCTTAGTGTCCTTGCAGCAAACCATTTCCCAGTGGATGAGAAGCCCCTCTCTGCCCATCCCTTGGTTTCCCGGTTCTTGAAAGGCCTGCTTCTTTTGAAGCCTCCAGTTCACCCCCCGGCGACTGAATGGGATCTCAACGTAGTTGTAGGGCAGCTTACTCTGCCGCCTTTTGAGCCAGTGGTGACCTGCCGTCTATGCTACCTCTCATGGAAGGTGATATTCTTGGTAGCACTCACGTTGGCAAGGCGCATGAGTCAGCTGCAGGCCCTTGTGTTCGACAGGCCTTATACCAGGTTCTATAGGAACAGGGTGGTGCTTCGCACACACCCCAAGTTCCTTCCAAAGGTGGTCTCCTCGTTCCACCTCAATCAGGAGGTGGTCCTGCCTTTCTTTTTTCCCAGGCCTTATGCCAGTAGGGCAGAGACGGTACTGCATACCCTGGACTGTAAAAGGGTGTTGGCCTTCTATATTCAACGCATGCAGGGCCATAGAATGGCTTCTAGGCTCTTCGTATCCTATGACCCCAGTAAGCTGGGGATGGCTGTCTCCAAATGTATGCTGTCCACCTGGGTGGCGGACTGTATTGCCTGGACATACAGGGCAGCTGAGCTTCCATTGGAGGGTTGTATCACGGCCCATCAGGTCAGGGCCATGGCGGCATCAGTGGCTCATTACCACTCTGTTCCGCTGACAGATATCTGCCGGGCTGCTACCTGGTCTTCGGGTCAGACTTTTGCAACCCATTACTGCCTGGATAGGGAGTCCCGACGGGACAGTGCCTTTGGCCAGGCTGTTCTCCGTAACCTTTTCGAGGTCTAGGCAACTCCTGCCCTCAGACCCTTCTGTGTTCATGCTTACCGGAGTGTTATTCTTCAGTTAGATTCCTATTGTGACTGCTGGCGGCTCTCGTAGAGAGCCTATTTTTCAGCTGTGGGTTCTCGGTAGCCTATAGCTAGGGAGTCCCATATGTGAGGACTGATTTCCTGCTTGTTCTCAGAGAAAGCGTAGTTACTCACCTGTAACAGGTGTTCTCCAGGACCAAGCAGGAAGTCAGTCCTCACATATGGGTGACATCGACATCGATGGAGCCCCTGCGGAGCATTTCCCCAGCTTTCTATGAAAGCCTTTGGGAATACTGCACGCATGCGCGGTCCCCTTCCCACCTAAAGGTGCCATCTTGCTAAGTCTCTTTTTCCGTGGAGCCCTTCGGACGTGTGTCCTAGTTCACCCCGAAAATAGTTCGATTTTTTCGTCTATTCCTTGCGATTTCCTCGTGGTTTTTGTCTGGTTCTACGCCGGTTCCCCTTCTCGCCGGGTTCGGTATACCGGTATCGAGCCCGATCTTATTTTTTCGGTTTTTGCCCCTTGGTGGCTGGCGTTCGTGCCCTTTTTTCCTTTTCCCTGGAAGGCCGGTCCTTTGACCCCGCGGGGACTCTTTTTTCCCCGATGGCTTCCAGTGGTTTTAAAAAGTGTGATCGGTGCAAGAAACTAATGTCTCTCACCGACACACACGACTGCTGCCTTCAGTGCCTCGGTCCTGATCATGATCCTAAGATCTGTGGACCGTGTGGAAAAATGTCCACTAAGGCACTGCGAAGTCGTCAGCACCAGAAGGAAAGGCTTATCTCCAGGAACAAGCAGGAATAAGTCCTCACATATGGGTACGTCGGTACCGACGGAGCCTGCGCGGGAAAGCTCCCCAGCTTCCTAGAATGGAAGCTTTTGGGACCTCCCACTGCACATGCGCACTGCCTTCCCGCCTTCCTGAACAGCTCTCCTCAGTTTCTCTTTTTCCGCGGAGCCAGCAGGTCGTGTATCCTGTCACCGCTGAAGAAATTGTAGTTTTTTGTTTTGTTTCTTTAGACCGCGTACCTGCCTTCCCATACCGATACCGGTATCGCCGGTCTTCCTTTTTCTTTCTTGAAAAATTATTTTCTTTTCTTTTATTATTTTTCAGCACTTGGTCACTTCAGTTAGGCCTTCAGGCCTACTTGAATTCTCCACATGGAGAAGCCAGCCCCTGGATTTAAGAAGTGTACCAAGTGTACTGCTGTAATATCAGTCACAGACACCCATGAATGGTGTCTTAAATGTTTGGGGCCTGACCACTCCATTCCGGACTGCCCTTCCTGCTCCCAAATGTCTAAGTGTGGGCTGCAGAACCGGGCCAACAAATTCCATGTGCTGTTTGCTTCAGAGAATCCAACATCACAGTCATCCAGGTCATCATCCCCGGATGGATCTCAGGTAACCAAACCTTCTGTGGGCAAGTCCTCAAAGAGCAAATCTCCTTCAAAGCATCGAGAGGCTCTTAGTTTTGAGGACCCTGCCCCAGCCAAACAGCCCCGGCGGGAGGTCCTACCTTCCAAAACGCCAATACAGGGGCTACAGGTTGACATCGATGGCACGGCCTCGACAGATCACCTGTTGGACTGCTCTGGGGTACCGGCCCATACCGGTACCGACATCCAGGCAGCCGTGGCGTCTATGGGCAATACTGTCCAATCCATGCAGCAGGCCGTCATGGCTTTCATTAAAGCTGCAACGCCATCGGTACCGCTTCCAGCGGTTTCCGGGCCCGGTTCCGGTATCGTCCGCCATGCCGGAACCCAGGCCTTCCTCTTCTAAACGCAAATCGGTACCGTATGGGCTTTCGCTCCATACCGCTTCCATACCCGGTACGCCTGATGTCGATACCGATCGGTATGCGTATCGTGCGTTAGAGGAAACTAGACAATACACCGATTCCTCTGAGGATTTTGTCTCCTCTGATGAGTCTGCAGAGCTCTCCCTTGACCTTCCTGAGGAACCTTCTTCTCCAAAAAGGAGAATGTCTCCTCCAGAGGATTTGTCCTTTCAGGACTTTATTTTAGAAATGGCTAAAGGCCTTTCTATCACTACTTCCTCTGAAAGGGAACCAAGGTCAAAAAGATTGGATATTTTAGGATACTCCAAGTCTCCTAAAGAAGCAGTTACTCTGCCTATCCATGAAATCCTTCAAGAACAATTGATGGATTTCTGGGAGAACCCTTTAACTCTGTCTCCTTATTCCCGTAGGTTGGACACCATGTATCGGGTCCCTCCTTCTCCTGGTTTTCAGAAAACTCAATTGCCTCACCACTCCATTGTGGTAAAGTCTGCAATGAAAAAGATCAAGAGTACTAAAAGGCACTCTTCTACACCTCCAGGAAGGGAATGTAAGACACTGGACTCTTTTGGTAGGAAAATCTTCCAGGCTAGTATGCTTATAGCCAGGATTAATTCCTACAGCCTCTATATGGGCATGTTCCTAGGGGAACTTGCCAAGAAAGTGCGGCATTTTGCCCCCTTTATCCCTGAGGATAAACAGGAGGACTTCCTTTCTGTAGTGAAACAACTTTCAGATGTTTCTAAGTTCTCCAACAGAGCTGCCTTTGATTCCTTCGAAGGAGCCAGCAGAGCTTCTGGCATTGCTATTGCAGCCAGACGTCTGGCTTGGCTCCAGGCTTCTGATCTGGAACCCTGGGTTCTAGATGGCTTACGGAATCTGCCCTGTACAGGTGAGAACTTATTCGGTGCAGAGTGGCAAGTTAAGGCCACTCAAATGGATGCTGAAAATGCCACCTTAGAGAGACTTTCTAAGTCCACTTCTACTCCCACTAAGAAGAAGTCTTTCAAGAGGCCTTATTATAAGAAGGCCAGATATGCTTCCAATACTGGCCAGCAATCTTCTCAACCTCGTTTTGCGGCTAAACGTCAGCAAACGAAACAAGCAAGAGCAAAGCCTGCAGCAGCTACTACAGCTCAACAGGCTCCACCCCCTCAGGGGTTTTGACTTGCCCCTAGAGAACTTGCCATTCCTGCTTCTGGACCAACCAGAACCTCTCACCATACCTGGAAGGTTAGCTCACTTTGCTCCCAGATGGGAACAGATCACAACAGAGCAATGGACCCTCTCTATCATCCGAGAGGGTTACAAACTTCATTTCTCCAGCCTTCCTCCTCATCACATGGTGAGACCCTTCAATTCTCCATCTCCTCTCCTAGCCCTGTTGGATCAGGAGATCTCTTCTCTGCTTGCCCAAGGGGCCATAGAAGAGGTTCCTCTTCATCAACAGGGGTCAGGTTTCTACTCCCCCTATTTTCTCATTCCAAAGAAAACAGGGGGATTCAGACCTATCCTAGATCTGAGAGAATTGAACAAATTTCTGTACAAGGAGAAATTCAAAATGCTCTCTTTGGGCATTCTCCTTCCATACCTTCAGAGTCAGGACTGGCTTTGTTCTCTAGACCTACAGGATGCGTATACACATCTACTCATCCATCCATCCCACAGAAAATATCTTCGCTTTCTGTTCAGGGGAAGTCATTACCAAAACAGAGTACTTCCCTTCGGTCTCGCCTCTGCCCCAAGAGTCTTTACCAAATGCATGGCAGTCGTAGCCGCATTTCTCAGAAGCATGGGGATTTTCGTATTCCCATATCTGGACGACTGGCTCATTCGAGCTCCAACTCAGTCGCAGGCCCACATTTCCCTAGACCGCACAAGGAGCCTTCTGCAGTATCTGGGACTGGTAATAAACCTCCCCAAGTCTCAACTCAGCCCTACTCAGTCTCTAGAATTCATAGGGGCCCAGTTGGACACCACCACTGCAAGAGCCTACCTTCCACTGGTTCGGGGTCAGCGTCTGCTGAGCTTGGCCTCCCAAGCCCAGTCCAGTACTCACTTGACAGCCAGGGAAATGCTACGCCTCCTGGGCCATATGGCCTCCACAGTACATGTGGTGCCCTACGCTCGTCTTCATATGAGAGCAGCTCAATGGACCCTGGCCACCCAGTGGACTCAGGCGTCGGGAGCACTCTCAGACCAAATACAAACCTCAAACCGTCTGTCTTGGTCCCTCCATTGGTGGATATCCACCAAGAATCTGTTGTTGGGGGCTCCCTTTCAGCCCTTGCTACCCCAAGCAACCCTCACAACAGATGCCTCCCAATTGGGATGGGGAGCCCATCTGCTAACTCTCTCCACTCAGGGCACTTGGTCTCCACAGGAGGCCACCCTTCATATCAACCTCCTGGAACTGCGAGCAATTTACCTTGCCCTCAAGGTCTTCCATACCCTCCTTGCCAACCTGACTGTCCTGGTTCAGACAGACAATCAGGTGGCCATGTTTTACATAAACAAACAAGGAGGGACGGGCTCTCTGTCGCTTTGCAACGAAGCTCTCAGATTATGGGCCTTCGCCAGAGAGCACCAAATTCATCTGCTAGCAGTGTACCTTCCAGGAGTTCAAAACTCTCGAGCAGACAGACTCAGTCGTGTTCTGCTGCCACACGAGTGGTCCCTACATGTGGACCAGATAACCAGAATCTTTCAGGAATGGGGGACCCCGGACATAGACCTCTTTGCAAGTCCGTGGAATGCCAAACTTCCCCGGTTCTGTTCCAGGACTCCGTGTCAGGAAGCTCAGGCCACGGACGCCTTTCTCCTCCATTGGGGTCAGGCGTTCCTATATGCCTTTCCACCCATTCCGCTGATTCCCAAGACTCTGTTCAAACTCCAGAGAGATCACGGCTCTATGATCCTCATAGCTCCACGCTGGCCACGCCAAGTGTGGTTCCCTCTGCTTCTACAGCTCTCCCAGGGATCCTCCCTGGACTTAGGAGCTGCACCAGACCTTCTGTCTCAGGAGGACGGGACTTTGTGGCACCCAAACCCCAAATCCCTACATCTCCGAGCTTGGTTACTGAAGGCTTAAGTCTTCAAGACTTTAATCTTTCTCAACCTGTGAAAGATATCCTTCATGCCTCTAGGAAACCTTCCACGAGGCGGTCTTATGCTTTCAAATGGAAACGTTTTTCCATTTGGTGTGCTCAGCAGGGCCTTGACCCTCTGGCACTTCCTTTGAATTCCCTCTTAGACTATCTCCTGCATCTTTCCAATGCAGGCCTTAAGACGAATTCTGTAAGAGTCCATTTAAGTGCTATTTCAGCATCCCTGAAACCTGTAAATGGACAACCTATCTCCTCTCACCCTCTTGTTGCAAGATTCATGAGAGGCCTGACCCTCACTAAACCTCCCATCAGACCCCCCCCGGTCGCATGGGATTTGAATCTAGTGCTTGGTCAGCTTATGAAGCCACCTTTTGAGCCGTTATTTTCTACCTCCTTGAAATTTCTTTCCTGGAAGGTACTATTCCTAATTGCAGTCACTTCCGCTCGTCGCATCAGCGAACTGCAAGCTCTAGTGGCTAATCCACCTTATACGAGATTTCATCATGACAAGGTGGTCCTTAGGACGAATCCCCGCTTTATGCCTAAAGTGGTCTCCCCTTTTCATCTTAATCAAGAGGTATATCTACCTGTATTTTTTCCGGCTCCTCATGCCTCCAGTGCAGAGAGGAACCTTCATACTCTGGATTGTAAAAGAGCTCTAGCCTTTTACCTTAATAGGACTCAGCCACATCGAAAGTCTTCTCAACTTTTCGTGGCTTTTGATCCTTCACATTTGGGACTTCCAGTCTCCAAGCGTACACTTTCCAATTGGATTGCTCAGTGTATTTCCTTTGCTTACCAGAGTAAAAACATTCCTCTGGAAGGCCATGTCACAGCTCACAATGTGAGAGCCATGGCAACTTCTATGGCTCATCTGCACTCTGTTTCCATTGATCAGATCTGTCGAGCCGCTACCTGGGCCTCGGTTCATACCTTCACAGCCCATTACTGTTTGGACAAGGACTCCCGCCGGGATGCCTTGTTTGGCCAGGCTGTCCTCAAACACCTGTTCCATTCTTAGACAACTCCTGCCCACCTTCCCAGGATGGATGCCTGAGATCCATACGAAGATGGCGAACCTTGACAGGGGATCCCACGCATCTCAGCTAGGGAGTCCCCATATGTGAGGACTTATTCCTGCTTGTTCCTGGAGATAGCACAGTTACTTACCTGTAACAGGTGATCTCTGGGAACAGCAGGAATTAGTCCTCACAACCCACCCACCTCCCCTAGGAGTTGTATCTTTTATCTATCTATCTTCCTGTCCTCTCTCTATTGACTCAGCTATAAACTCGAAACTGAGGAGAGCTGTTCAGGAAGGCGGGAAGGCAGTGCGCATGTGCAGTGGGAGGTCCCAAAAGCTTCCATTCTAGGAAGCTGGGGAGCTTTCCCGCGCAGGCTCCGTCGGTACCGACGTACCCATATGTGAGGACTAATTCCTGCTGTTCCCAGAGATCACCTGTTACAGGTAAGTAACTGTGCTTTCTCCGACTCGGCCTCCGGCCTGGCCCGGACCTCGTCTGAGGCCTCGACGTCTCGGGAGTCTGACCCCGAGCATCGTCGGGGTTCCTCGGAAAGGGGACAAAAGAGGAAGAAGCGGCTCACGAGGGCGGCGTCGGAGGAGGTCCCTGGCTCCTCGAGGGCTAGGTCTCGGACCCCCGACCGCCGTCCCAGGCCCCTGGAACAGGAGAAGCCATCAAAAGTACCTCGGGTGGAGCCGGAGTCTGCTGGACACGTAAGTCCTGTTGTCCTCGAGGACTCTCCTCCCAGGGAGCCGACATCGGGCCCGGCACCACCGGGGCCCGAGTCGGTAGCTGCTGTGTCGCCTGAGCTGGGTCTCAGGCTTGACAGCCTTGGAGTGCAGACTGTCTGCCTTCATGGATCAGCAGTGGGTGCTGATGGCCAGCCTCGCTGGCGCATCTGCCCCGACCACCGGGACATCGACGTCAAAGTCGACCCTGGAGACCGAACCAATACTCGAGACCATAAATGATCGAGGTCGTCCTCAGTCAGCGTCACCCTCGACCTCCCGATCGGGACCGAGAGCGTCGATGCCGGTGCCTTCGGCGTCGGGGCGGGTGCTGCCGGGCCCCACGCGGTCGGAGCCTGACTCCTCTTCGGACGAGTCCGCCTGGGAGACGGAGGATGAGGAGTCCCCCAATACCTTCAAGACTCGGTGCGTCTCGTCGGACTCACCGCAGTCTGAACCCCGGAGTAGGTCCCCTCCTGAGGATACCCGGTTCTCTGAGTTCGTGCGGGATATGGCCACTGCTTTGGCGATCCCGAGGAGGAGCCGAAGAGCTCGAGGCCCTCCAGTATGACTCTCCTCCGAAGGAGGCCTTTACTGTGCCGGTTCCTCCGATGCTGGAACGGCTCCTCTTCCGGATGTGGGAGGCACCGGCCTCGGTGCCGGTTCTGAGCAAGCGGGTCGATTCCATTTATCGACTCCGTAAGAGCCCTGGTTTTCAAAAGGCGCAGCTACCGCACCATTCCATGGTGGTGGAATCGGCCATGCATCATCTGAAAAGTCAGAAGATGCACTCCGCGGTGCCCCCTGGCAGGGAGGCCCGGAACCTGGATGTGGTCGGTAGAAAGTGCTTCCAGTCTTACCAGCTGAACATGGACATGTACTTACGGGACCTGGCAAAGGAGCTTGCCGGGTTCTCTGCTGGTCTCTCCGGGGAACCTTTGCAGAGGTTCAAATCCTTGTCTTCGGGGATCTGGGAATGCTCTAAGTTCATGTCCCGAGCGGCCTACGATGGCTTCGAGGCCTCGGCCCGGGTTGCAGCTGCCGGCATCGTGACTCGACGCCAGGCATGGCTGCAGTCATCGGACCTCGAGCCATGGGCTCAAGACAAGTTGGTCGATGTCCCTTGCCGAGGTGAAAACCTTTTTGGCAAGCCCATGGCCGAGAAGGCTGCTGAGCTCGAGACCGAGCACCTCACGAGGACAAGGCTGTCTCGAAAGACTTCTTCCCCTTCACACAAGAAGAAGGGCTCGGGTAAAAAGCCCTTTTACCCGAGGAAGGCGACTGCCTACAAACAGTTCCCAACTTACCAGGCCTCCCCCGCTCCCCCTCAGGGTCAGCAGGCCAAGGGGCAGGGACATGGGCCTTGTAGGCAGAAAGCCCCCAAGCCTCCGGCTCCTGCTCCTACTCAGCAGGGTGGGGGTTTTTGACTCCCAAGGCATAGCCTCTCCGTCTCTGCTGTCCCATCCCTGCACAGGAGGTCGCCTAGCTCTGTTTGCCCACCAGTGGCCACCCATTACAGGGGACAACTGGGTCTTAAGCATAGTCCAAAAGGGCTACCTGCTTCATTTTCATCAGTTGCCTCCTCCCTATTTTCCAGGAGAGCCTCCAAGGCCTCCTCTCCATACAGCCCTCCTCCTGCAGGAGCTCCAGGGTCTGTTACGAGACCAGGCGGTGGAGCCTGTGCCTCCCCACCTCTAAGGTCACGGGTTTTACTCCAGGTACTTCCTAGTACCAAAGAGAACAGGGGATCTCAGGCCTATTCTCAACCTCAGAAATCTCAACAAGTTCTTACAGAAGGAAAGGTTCAAGATGCTTACTCTTGGAACACTTCTGCCCTACCTCCAGCAGGGAGATTGGCTATGCTCTTTAGATCTAAAGGATGCATACACTCACATCCTTATTCATCCAGACCACAGAAAGTACCTCAGGTTCATTGTGGGAGGAAACCATTATCAGTACAGGGTGCTGCCATTTGGCCTCACCTCCGCCCCCAGAGTCTACCAAATGCCTAGCAGTGGTGACAGCCTACTTGAGAAATCAGGGTATCTTTGTCTTCCCCTATCTGGACGACTGGCTCATCAGGGGTCAGACGTGCCAGGAGGCCAGGCAAGCCACCCTCCGAACGATTTCTCTGCTACAGCATCTGGGGTTTGTCATAAACTTCGCAAAGTCCACTTTGCTCCCCTCCCAAAACTTAGAGTTCATAGGGACAAGACTAGACTCTCTGCAGGCAAAAGCTTTCTTGCCAGTAGACAGAGCCAAAGACTGATGACCTTGGCAAACCAGTTTCTCAGCAGGTCACTGGTCTCCACCAGGCTCTGCCTGAGGCTTCTGGGCCACATGGCTTCGACAGTGCATGTCACACCCCATGCCAGGCTTCATATGAGGCCTGCGCAATGGTGCCTCAGAACTCAGTGGTCACAGGCCACAGGGAGCCTCAGAGACAGAGTAAGGGTGTCCAGACCACTCCTGCACTCCCTACGTTGGTGGCTACATCCCCCCCCAACTTACTGGAAGGGATGCCCTTTCAGCCACCTGGGTTCACAGTGGTATTGACCACCGATGCCTCTCTACAAGGCTGGGGAGCACACTGTCTGGGCAAGTGCACTCAGGGCCTGTGGTCTCCCTGGGAGGCCCAGCAGCAGATCAATCTACTAGAGCTTCGGGCTATTCGCTTAGCCCTCAAGACTTTCTCTCAAACCCTGGCTCACCAGTCTGTTTTAGTGCAGACAGACAACCAGGTAGCCATGTTTTATGTGAACAAGCAGGGAGGCACTGGGTCCAGGCTTCTTTGTCAGGAGTCGCAGGACCTTTGCTTGTTTGCGCTCGGGCACAACATGTTTCTCAAGGCGGTTTATCTCCCTAGTCAGGAAAATTACCTAGCAGACAGGCTGAGCAGAATTCTGCAGCCACACGAGTGGCATCTCCATCCCTTGGTAGTGCAGAAGATCTTCCTGAGATGGGGACTTCCATCCATAGATCTCTTTGCAAATCCCCTGAACAGACAGCTGCCCCAGTTCTGCTCCAGGCAACCGCATTCTCTGAGACTAGCAGCAGATGCTTTTCTGATATCCTGGTCCCAAGGCCTCCTATATGCGTTTCCTCCCACGCCTCTGGTGGCCCGAACCCTGTTCAAAGTTCTGAGGGACCAGGCCTCGGTCCTTCTGGTAGCCCGCAAGTGGCCAAGACAACCTTGGTTCCCACTTCTGCTTCAGCTAGCAGTGGACACTCCACTACCTCTAGGGTTGCAGCCCAACCTTCTGTATCAAGACCAGGGGTCTCTTCTGCACCCCAATCTCAAATCTCTCGATTTGATGGCCTGGAAGCTGCAAGGGTAGTTTTGGCTCCTTGGGGCCTACCTCCTGAAGTTTAAAAGGTCGTCCTGGTCTCTAGGAAGCAGTCCACTAGAAAAACCTATGTCCTGAAGTGGAAGAGGTTTTCTGTGTGGTGTCAGCTGCGTACAGAAGATCCTTTCTCCTGTACTGTACCAGTGGTGCTTCAATACCTGCTACATTTATCCAATCAGGGCCTTAAGTGCAATTCTGTTTGGGTCCACCTCTCAGCTCTAGCAGCTCACCACTCACTGGTGGAGGGAAACTATATCGGTTCACCCCTTGGTGTCCCTGTTTCTCAGAGGTTTGCTCTTGCTCAAGCCTCCTGTCCGTCCTCCAGTCCCTGAGTGGGAGTTGAATGTGGTCTTGCAGCAACTGACTCACCCACCTTTTTAGCCGATGGCTACTTGTCCTCTCCGCTTCCTTTCCTGGAAGACACTCTTCCTGGTAGCCTTAACCTCGGCCAGACGGGTGAGTGAGCTTCAGGCCCTAGTCTGTGACAGGCCTTACACCCGCTTCTATAGGAACAGGGTAGTCCTTAGGACTCATCCAAAGTTCCTCCCTAAAGTTGTCTCCTCTTTCCACCTCAACCAGGAGGTGGTTCTTCCAACATTCTTCCCTAGGCCTCATGCAAGTCAGGCTGAAGCAGTCCTGCATTCCCTGGACTGTAGGAGGGCCTTATCCTTCTACCTTGACCGTATGCAAGGACATAGAAGGGCTACTCAGCTCTTCATCTCTTTTGACCCTAATAATTTGGGGTTACCTTTGTCCAAGCGTACCTTGTCCATATGGGTGGCTGACTGTATCACCTGGGCTTACAGGGCGGCTGACCTTCCCTTGCAGGGTCGGGTCACGTTCCATCGTGTCAGGGCAATGGCTGCCTCAGTAGCTCATCTCCGCTCTGTACCGTTGGCAGACATCTGCAGGGCTGCAACTTGGTCTTCAAGCCAGACCTTTGCAGCTCATTACTGCCTGGAGAGGGAGTCCCTTAGGGACAGTGCTTTTGGCCAGGCAGTACTCCGGAATCTCTTTGAGGTTTAGGCAACTCCTGCCCTCCAGCTCTCCTTTGGGCTACCGGTGGAGGTTCTTTCAGTGAAAAGCCTTTCTTTGATGCTGGGACTAGAGGGAGTTCTCTTTTCTCCAGGACCAAGCAGGAAGTCAGTCCTCACATATGGGTGACGTCGGCGCCGACGGAGCCCTCGCGGAGCAATTTTCCCCAGCTTTCAAAGAAAGCCTTTGGGAATTGCAGCACGCATGCGCGGTCCTCTTCCCGCCCAAAGGTGCCATCTTGCTCAGTCTTCTTTTTTCCGCGGAGCCCTACAGACGTTGTCTGTGAATCCCCGCCAAAAAGTTGATTTTTTTCTCTTTATTTCTCTTTTTTCTTCGGTTCGACGCCGGTTCTTTTCCCGCCCGGACTCGTGACGCCGGTTGCGAGTCCGTTCTTTATTTTTCGGTTTTTTGTCCTGCGTGACAGATTTCGCGCCTTTTTACTTTTTCACTGGCAGCCCGGTCTTTCGACCTCGCAGGGGCCCTTTTTCCCCCGATGGCTGCCAGCGGCTTTAAAAAGTGTGACCTCTATAAGAAACTCATGTCTCTTACAGACACGCACGACTTCTGCCTCCGCTGCCTCGGACCCGATCATGACCAAATGATCTGTGGTCCGTGTGGCAAAATGTCCTATAAAGCGTTGAGGAGTCGGCAGCATCAGCGGGAACGTATCTTCTCTGACTCCGGCCGGGCTCGGACCTCGTCAGAGGCTTCGACGTCTCGGGACTCTGGTCCTGAGCATCGTCGGAGTTCCTCTGAAAGGGGGTCTCCTACTCGGGAACATCATCGGAAGAAGAAACCCGCGAGGGCGGGATCGGTGGATGCTCCTGGTTCCTCGAGGGCCAGGTCGCATAGCCCCGATTCCCGTCCCGGGTCTTCGGAGGTGGAGAGGCCTTCAAAACATCCTCGACTCGAGATGGACTTGCCCGCTCACGTGAGTACTGTTGTCCTCGTGGACTCGCCTCCGAAGGATCCGACGTCGGAGTCGGGGGCTGCTGGGTCTCCTGAGCTCAGACTCAGGTTGACGGCCTTGGAGAGCAGTCTGACTGCCTTCATGGACCAGCAGCGGGTATTGATCGCTGGCCTCGCCGGTGCTTCTGCCCTGACCGCCGGGACGTCGACCTCCAAGTCGACCCCGGAGACCGAGCCGATCCTCGAGTCCATGAGGGCTCGAGTCGATCCTCGGTCGCAGTCTCCTTCGGCCTCCCGTTCGGGACCGAGGTCGTCTACGCCGACTCCCTCGGCGTCAGGGCGGACGGCATCGATGCCCGCCCGACCGGAGCCGCTCGACGACTCCTCCGAGGAATCGGCCTGGGAATCCGAGGACGAAGAGTCACCTGGTTCCTTTCGGACTCGGTCTGTCCCATCGGACTCCCCCGAGTCCGAACCTCGGAGACGGTCCCCCCCGGAGGATACCCGGTTCTCGGACTTCGTGCGGGATATGGCCAAGGCCTTGGCCTTCCCCGCGGATCCCGAGGAGGAGCCTCGAGTCGAGGAACTCGATGCCCTCCAATATGACTCTCCCCCGAAGGAGGCCTTTATTGTACCGGTTCCTCCGATGCTGGAACGACTTCTCTTCCGCATGTGGGAGAGCCCGGCGTCGTCGCCGGTGTTAAGCAAGCGGGTCGATTCCATTTATCGAGTCCGCAAGAGCCCCGGGTTCCAAAAGGCACAACTGCCGCACCATTCCATGGTGGTGGAATCGGCCATGCATAGACTTAAGAGTCAAAAAATGCACTCCTCGGTGCCCCCCGGTAGGAAGTGTTTCCAGGGCTCTATGCTTGCTTGTCGAGTCCAGACCTACCAGCTCTACATGGGCATGTATCTCCGAGACCTGGCTAAAGAAATTGCCGGGTTCTCTGCTGGTCTCTCCGAACCTTTGCAGAGGTTCCAAACCTTGTCAACTGGTATTCGAGAGTGCTCAAAGTTTATCTCTCGAGCAGCCTACGATGGTTTTGAGGCATCGGCTCGAGTAGCCGCAGCCGGCATCGGTGGACGCCGCCAGGCTTGGCTTCAGACGTCCGAACTCGAGCCATGGGTGCAGGACAAGTTGGTCGATGTCCCCTGCAAAGGTGATAACCTCTTTGGCAAGCCCATGGATGAGAAGGCTGCACAGATCGAGACCGAGACTCTCACCAGGACTCGTCTCTCCAGGAAGACCTCTGCCCCTTCTCAAAAGAAGAAGGGCTCGGGGAAAAAGCCCTTTTACCCGAGGAAGGCGGCTGCCTATAAATACTACCCTCAGTATCAGGCCTCACCAGCTCCCCCTCAGGGTAAGCAGGCCAAGGGACGGGGTAATGGGTCCCGTAGGCAGCAAGCCCCCAAGCCTGCACCACCGGCCCCTGCTCAGCAGGGTGGGGGTTTTGACTTCATCAGCATAGCCTCTCCCCCTCAGCTGGTTTCTCTCAGCACAGGAGGCCGGCTGGTCCACTTTGCCCAAAGATGGTCCAACATCACCACAGATACCTGGGTACTTCACATAGTTCGGAAGGGCTATCTTCTTCACTTTCACCAGGTACCTCCCTCCTATTTTCCAGGGGAGCCTCCGAGACTCCCTCTGCACAGGGACTTACTCCTTCAGGAGTTAGCAAGTCTCCTTCAGGAACAGGCTGTGGAACCGGTGCCCCACCTCCTGAAAGGTCAAGGGTTTTACTCCAGGTACTTTCTGATACCAAAAAGAACAGGAGGCCTCAGACCTATCTTGGACTTGCGAAACCTCAACAAGTTCCTTGCAAAGGAAAAGTTCAAGATGCTTACCCTTGGAATCCTGCTGCCCTACCTCCAGCAGGGAGACTGGCTATGCTCCTTGGATCTAAAGGATGCGTATACTCATATCCTTATTCATCCAGACCACAGACAATATCTCAGGTTTGTGGTGGGGGGAAATCATTATCAGTACAGAGTACTACCCTTTGGCCTGTCCTCCGCCCCCAGGGTGTTTACCAAATGCCTGGCAGTGGTGGCGGCCTATCTAAGACTTCAAGGCCTTTTTGTGTTTCTCTACCTGGACGACTGGCTCATCAGAGCCCAGTCTTCCCACGAAGCCATTCAAGCCACTCATCGCACTGTGACTCTACTCCAGCACTTGGGATTTGTCATAAACTTCGCAAAGTCCACTTTGCTCCCCTCTGAAAATCTCGAATTCATCGGCGCCAGGTTGGACACTCTTCAGGCACGGGCCTTCCTGCCTCTGGACAGGGCCCAAAGGCTCATGGATCTCGCCAGCCACTTTCACAGCAATTCCCTGGTCTCGGCCAGGCAATTTCTGAGACTGCTCGGCCATATGGCTCCCACGGTCCATGTGACCCCCAATGCCCGCCTGAACATGCGACCTGCTCAATGGTGCCTTCGCACACAATGGCATCAGGCCACGGGGAGCCTAGCGGACTCCGTTCAGATCTCCGACCGGCTGGTCTCTTCTCTGCAATGGTGGCTTCATCTGCCCAACCTAGCACTTGGAGTGACTTTTCAGCCCCCTCCGCATTCTCAGGTCCTGACGACCGATGCTTCTCTCCTGGGTTGGGGAGCACACTGCCAAGGGACATGTACTCAGGGTCTCTGGACTCCTTGGGAATCTGCTCAACAGATAAACTTCCTGGAGCTCAGAGCCATCCGCCTAGCGCTCAAAGCCTTCTCTCACCTGATTTCCCATCAGTTGGTGCTGATACAGACAGACAATCAGGTTGCAATGTTCTATGTGAACAAGCAAGGCGGGACAGGCTCCTTCCTTCTCTGTCAGGAAGCACAAAAACTATGCTCTTGGGCTGTCCACCACGGAATTATCCTCAAAGCTGTCTATCTCCCAGGTCAAGAAAATTACCTGGCCGACAAGCTGAGCAGGATCCTCCAGCCGCACGAGTGGAGGCTGGATCCGATGGTGGTTCAGCGAATCTTTCTCAAGTGGGGCCTCCCCACCATGGATCTGTTTGCCAGTCCTCTGAACCGGCAACTTCCCAGATTCTGCTCTCGACAACCGCATCCTCTCAGAGTAGCGGCGGATGCTTTTCTGATTCCATGGTCCACAGGCCTCTTATATGCCTTTCCTCCCATGCCGCTGGTGTCTCGGACACTCTTCAAGGTTCTCAGAGACAAAGCCTCGATGATCCTAGTGGCTCCCCGGTGGCCGAGACAACCTTGGTTCCCGCTTCTAATGCAGCTGGCGGTGGACGCCCCTCTTCCTCTGGGGTTTCAGCCCGACCTCCTGTCACAGGATCAGGGGACTCTCCTGCACCCCAACCTCCGATCCCTTCATCTGATGGCCTGGCTGCTGAAAGGGTAGTCCTTGCTCCCCTCTGCCTATCTCCAGAGGTAGAGGAGGTCGTCTTGGCCTCCAGGCGGCCCTCAACCCGGACGTCCTACGCTCTTAAGTGGCGTCGGTTCTCCGTCTGGTGTGCTCAGCAATCTCAAGATCCCTTCTCCTGTTCAGCATCAGTGGTCTTGCAGTACTTGCTTTCCCTCTCCAATCTTGGACTTAAGTCCAACTCGGTCAAGGTCCACCTCAGTGCTCTTTCTGCGCATCACATGCCGGTGGATGGCAGACCTCTTTCTAGCCACCCTCTGGTGGCTCGTTTTCTCCGAGGCCTCCTTCTCCTTAAACCACCTTTGCGCCCCCCAGCCCCGGACTGGGATCTCAATGTGGTTTTACAGCGGATTACCTGTCCGCCTTTCGAACCTATGGCTACCTGTCCTCTTTGTTTTCTTTCTTGGAAAACCTTGTTCTTGGTAGCCCTCACTTCTGCTAGACGCGTTAGTGAACTGCAGGCCCTGGTGTGTGATCCTCCGTACACTAGGTTCTACAAGAACCGGGTAGTCCTACGGACTCACCCTAAGTTTCTTCCCAAAGTGGTTTCCCCCTTTCACATCAACCAGGAGGTGGTGCTTCCGACCTACTTTCCCAGGTCACACTCCAGCCGAGCTGAAATGGTCCTGCATACCCTGGACTGTAGAAGGGCGTTAACCTTCTACCTTGACCGTACGCGGGAGCACAGAAGGGCTGTTCAGCTCTTCGTCTCTTATGACCCCAATAAGTTGGGGCTCCCTGTCTCCAAGCGTACCCTGTCCATCTGGATTGCTGACTGTATCGCTTGGGCTTACGAGGCAGCCGGCCTCTCGGTGGAAAGTCGAGTCACGGCCCATCGTGTCCGGGCGAAGGCTACGTCAGTGGCTTACCTCCGCTCTGTTCCATTGGCAGACATCTGCCGGGCCGCTACTTGGTCTTCAAGCCAGACTTTTGCGGCCCATTACTGCCTGGAGAGGGAGTCCCGCAGGGACAGTGCTTTCGGACAGGCAGTCCTCCGTAACCTCTTCGAGGTATAGGCAACTCCTACCCTCCATCCCGGATGTGGGGCTACCGGTTGGAGACGTATTCAGAGAAGATTCCTTCCTTCTGGGCTGCTGAGCTTGAGGGAGCTCATTTTTGCGCTTAGGGTCTCCGGTAGCCTTAAGCTTGGGAGTCCCATATGTGAGGACTGACTTCCTGCTTGGTCCTGGAGAAAGCGTAGTTACTCACCTGTAACAGGTGTTCTCCAGGAGCAGCAGGAATCAGTCCTCACAACCCTCCCTCCTCCCCTTGGAGTTGCAGTTTTCTACTTTCGTTTTTTGCTAATTTTTTGCTGTCTTTTAGCTATGTCATCTGACTGAGCAAGATGGCACCCTTGGGCGGGAAGAGGACCGCGCATGCGCGCTGCAATTCCCAAATGCTTTCTTTGAAAGCTGGGGAAAATTGCTCCGCGAGGGCTCCGTCGGCGCCGACGTCACCCATATGTGAGGACTGATTCCTGCTGCTCCTGGAGAACACCTGTTACAGGTGAGTAACTACGCTGTTCAGCCTGGGTTCCTTGGTAGCCCAGAGCTTGGGAGTCACCAATATGTGAGGACTGACTTCCTGCTTGGTCCTGGAGAAAGAGTAGTTACTCACCTGTAACAAGTGTTCTCCAGGAGTAGCAGGAATCAGCCCTCACAACCCTCCCTCCTCCCCTGGGAGTTGCAGTTGTACATAGTTTATTTTTACATTTTTGTGTGCTGTTTTTTAGCTATGTCATTTGACTGAGCAAGATGGCACCTTTAGGCGGGAAGGGGACCGCGCATGCGTGCAGTATTCCCAAAGGCTTTCATAGAAAGCTGGGGAAATGCTCCACAGGGGCTCCATCGACGTCGATGTCACCCATATGTGAGGACTGATTCCTGCTGCTCCTGGAGAACACCTGTTACAGGTGAGTAACTACTCTTTCTCAGGGGACAGCAGGAATCAGTCCTCACGACCCTCCCTCCCTCTCCTTGGAGTTGCAGTCATATTTATTTTTATTTTTATTTTTTGCCATCTTTTAGCTATGTCATATGACTGGGCAAGATGGCACCCTTGGGCGGGAAGGGGACCGCACATGCGGGATGCAATTCCCAAAGGCTTTCTTTGAAAGCTGGGGATTTGCTCCACACGAGGGCTCCATTGGAGCTGACGTCACCCATATGTGAGGACTGATTCCTGCTGTCCCCGGAGAACACCTGTTAAGGTGAGTAACTACGCTTTCGTGAGGGCTTTGTTGGTGCCGTCACACATATGTGAAGACTGATTCCTTCTGTCCCTGGAGAACACTTTTTACAAGTGAGTAACTATGCTGTTCCCATAGAGAATATGTTACAGGTGAGTAACTATGCTTTATGCAGTAGCCTGAAGTAAGGAAGACCAGGATTGAAATCCCATTGGCGGTCCTTGTTTGTTCATGTAAGTTTGCACTACTGCACATGGAAGTGAGATGGTTATCTCGAGGATGGGTAATACTTTCAAGGTTGTATGAGCTGCTTTTTATTTATTTAAACAATTTTTTATACTGCCTCGTCCAGAGAACAGCGGCAGTTTACAGAGAACATAACAAAGAACTTTACATTGAACATTGATCAAACTCAATAACAATGGTTATAACAAAACTATATTACAATAACTATGTACAGTGGAGTGAATCATGGTGATATGGGCATTCGCTTATCTGCGAGTTGCCATTGATAGGGGTAGGTATTAGCTATTTAGGTTATTTGGAGTTGTGGACTGTCGGAGGAGGTACCATAGTATTCAATAAACAGGTGTGTCTTGAGCTCTTTTCTGAACAATTGTAGGTCTGTTGCTCTTTATTGGAAGAGATTTTAAAAAATTTTAAATCACAAGTGTCTGAACTAGCTGACCTGCTTAGTAACGAGACCTGGTGCAGTTGCTTTCCTAAATGACATTTTCCAAGTCTTGAACACTTAACAAGAGTATGCAGGGAAAGAATAAAAATATTATTTCTTGTACTGGCAGTTAGCTTCTTTAAGGCAAAACTAACACTGGGGAGCCAGAATCAAAAAAAAAAAAGAACAAAGTTGAAATGTTTGAACTGACTTAAAAAGTTGCAGGCTGGACAAAAATCTTGTTGATTTAATTCTATAAAGTTTGTCATTGCTGAGTAAAAACATTGAAAAGTATTTCCTGTCATTTGATGTATCTTCCTTGGACTGCGTGAGAGATCTGTTTAAATGTGGTGTTGAACTTTAGATACAATCTTAATACTCTCTTTAAATGATAAAATATATCCTTAAATTGATAGTGTGCCTTGACAATTTTAATGCCTTTGTCAGTGTGCTGTGCGTTGAGCAGTGTTCCACCAAGGATGCTTCCCCCAGGTCAGTAGCACATAGAGCTCCATGATGAATGAGCCAATGCTTGCTGGAGGCCAAGCAGCAGCGTCCGAGGCCTAGCCTGCACCCCCAAGGCAAGAAACCATGATAAACACTATGCAGCCTAGGCCACAATTGCAGCTGCACACAGCAAAGAGGGAGAGCGCTGTGAGCACCACATGGCCTAGGCCGCAGCTACATGTGCCCTCAGGAAGAACCCATGCTTCCAATAATATGTGCTGTATGCCATGACAAGAACAGATGTTGCAGCAAAGGTCAATTTGGATCCCCCTCCCCCCATGTATGACCTGTTGTTGACTTTTACACATTGCAGTAGCAAATAACTCAAGGTAGCATACTGGCTTGTGCTTTCTCCCTCCAGGAAATAAGGACTGCTCTGGGGGAAACTGCCCAAAACAATTGCTCTATGCCACCCACCCCCATTCTCCTCACATTTTAAAGATGCCTTCTGCAAATGATCTTTTTTTTTTTTTAATGCCTCTGAAATTTAAGGGGGAAGGCAAAAAGCAGAAAGCCTGATTTGGGATGGGGGAGTGGGGGAAGAGAAGAGAGGCAGATTTAGTAGTGAGAAAAGACATTAATCCTCCCAGAATAGCCCTACTAAGTCTCATTTTACCAGGGTTGCCTCAATTCAACTGGCCAGATTAAGCTAATGGGGAGCCCAAACCCTCCCTCCAGGTGTAATCTCCAGAGGGGGGGGTGCCCGCAGATATGTGTGGAACATCGCCAATACCCTGGCTTTGCTGGGAATGCATCTTGCAGGATGGCTGCCCAAGTTCTTAGAACTGCACCAGTCCAGCAACTGCCATGCTGGGGACAGAAATATGCTGGAGAGTGCCCCTAGCTGCACCAATCCTATTATCAGTAAAGTCATCACTGGAAGCTTCTAGTTGTTCTCTCTCCATCTGCTGGCAGAGGATGCTACCCATGACTCCAGGAAAGGAAATTATTAGGTAAGTAAAATTTCACCTCTTTTCATTAACCCTTCAATGTTCATTCTGACGTTATTGTTTCATGGTATTTGCTGGTTGACACCCTTTTTTCCATATTGTCCTGCCAGACCAGTCCAGTCCAGACAAGTGGGTTGCATTCCACTACTGGTAGATTGGTGGAGAGGCAGAACCAATGAAAAACCCATATTTCAATGACATCACTCCCATGGCTCTAGTCACCTCAGCCACCAGAGGGTCTCTTAAGTATTTTTGTCTCCAGAAGATGGTGGATGGATTTTCTACACTCTGAAGAAAATCTGAATAATTGAGAGGAAAATATTGTTTTAAACACTCGTCACTCTCACTTGAGTGCGACGTGGGAGGCTCCACTAGACTGTGGTCTTCTTGATAGTAGCCATAAGAGGAAGGAAAATTGGTTCATCGCCACCTCTTATCTTGTTAAGGGCCTGTTAAGCAGCTAGAAAATTAGAAGAATCTGGAAGATTTCAGCAGCCTCACACAACCTCAATGTCCCCTCCCTCTCTCCCCCCCCCCCCCACCCTTGTTATCTCCTGAAGATTGCAAAAGGCTCTTAGAGGAAACTGCCTGCCAGCCACCTTAAATGCAGTTCCTGCAAAACAAACATTTTTAGGGGAGTAGAACTGAGCCTAGCACAGATTTCTGCCTGGGGCCCTCAGTGGGTGTGTACCAAGGCTTGACCTTCTTATTGTTCTTGTTGGAGGCTCCCGATTCCGTCCATTTGGGGCACAATTTGACATGGACCGTTGGCATCCGTTAGCATGGTTTGGGGGTTTCCTGACATTTTCTGCATGAGTTAGTAGCGTCTTTTACTATTGTGTGTACCTGGTGGTCACGCGGTCAGTGCGTACATTTCCTTCCCCTCCTGCCCCAGCGGCTCCAACACGTGTTCCTTACCCCTGCGCCTGTAACACCCTTGCTATGTATGCAGCTAGTAGTTGGGAATCTCATATAAGCATTTGTCTTGCTTGTCTACAGAGAAAACAAAGCTACTAATCTGTAGCAGGTGTTCTGTGGAGAGCAGGATAAGTCCTCATAACTCTCCCTTCTCCATTTTGGAATTGTCTTCTAGCTTATTTAGTTACCAAACTCAGGAGAATGGGCGCAACAGCAGCAGGTGGGTAGACACATGCATGGTCGGTAGAACCCTTCTGAGCTGCTGGAAAAAGGTGAGAGGTTCACATGTGAGGGCTCAGTTGATGACATCATCCTGTTGTCCATGGAGAGCATGTGCTACAGGTGAGTAACTTTCTCTCACTGTTGCAGTGGGTATACTTTTAAACATTTTCGATTTTTCAATTTTCTTTACTTTCCATTTAATATCTCCAGGAACAAGCAGGAATGTAGTCTTCACATATGGGTGACATCGGTACCAACGGAGCCTGTGCAGGACCGCTCCCCAGGGTCCAATAGGAAGGCTTTTGGGAGCATCCTACTGTGCCTGCATTGCTGCCTTACCATCTCTCCATCTTCAGTTCTTCATTTTCCACGGAGCCAGCAGGAAGAAAATCCTGTCACCGCAGAAAATTTATTTTTAGTGGTTTGCGTCTGCCTTACCATCAACGCTGGAAGAGATTATCATTGATTCTTTTCTTTTCTTTTTTTTCTTATTTCTGTAAAAAAAAAAAAAAATAGAACTTTCTTGTGCGCATCAACTGCATTTTAGGTCTTAAGCCTAACAACATAATGGAGAAACCAGCTAGTGGTTTTAAGAAATGTTCTAAGTGTGGCAGTACCATCTCGACTACCAACACCCACAACTGGTGTGTCAAGTTTCTTGGACCCAACCACCAGCCATCAGAGTATCCTTTGTGTAGGAAGATGACAGAGGCCTGCAGAATCGAGCTGCAAAGTTAGGCACACTCTTTGCCTCAGACGCAGTGTCGTTAGCATCGATGTCTTCAAGGGCATCGTCTTCCCCTCATGAATCTCAGGTATCAAAACATAAGTCTTCTTCGAAGACACATCATTCCCCCAAGGGTAGATCTCTTTCTAAGCATCGAGATGCTTTGAATGTTGCTCTATTGGTGGATCGGCCAGCCAAACAACCCCGGCGGGAGGACCTTTCCTCCAAAGCTATCGAGGGTTACCAGGATGCTCCTGAGGCCTCGACCTCTGGAGAGCTTCTGGTGTCATGCTCTGGGACGGTAGCCTGCATATCTGGTACCGAAACCCAATCATCGGCAGGCTCTATGGATCAACGTATCCTGGCTATTGAGCACAGCTTAGTGGCTCTTTTAGCAGCATTGGTCCTGATCAAATCCTTACCAGTGGTACTGCCGGCACCATCTACAGTAAGATGCAGACTGCATCGGGGTTTTTACCAATCGATCCGCTACCGCCCATGCCTGCTCTCAAATCCATTCCTGGTACCAGTTGTTCGTCCAGGCAAGTTCCCTGATCCAATACCGATTTTGATCAGTACCGGGCCTTAGTGGAACATTGACATAGTTCATGTCGATACTTTGAATTTTTGATTCAGATTCATCCGATGATAAATCGATTGATACCCGAAGACTTCAAAGTATACCGTAGAATCGACCTCCCTCTCCAGAATGGCGCATATCCCCTCCTGAGGATATGTCTTTATAAGAATTTATTCGTGACCTAGCCAGAGGCCTGTCCGTAATGGTAACATCCAAGAAGGAGCCTAGAGCAGAGGAATTGGAGATCCTCCAATACCCTACGGCTCCTGATGAAGCAGCAACTCTTGCAGTTCACCACATTCTCCAGGACCAAGCAGGAAGTCAGTCCTCACTTATGGGTGACGTCAGCCGACGGAGCCCTCGCGGAGCAATTTTCCCCAGCTTTCGCAGAAAGCCTTTGGGAATTGCAGCGCGCATGCGCGGTCCCCTTCCCGCCCAGGGATGCCATCTTGCTCAGTCTTCTTTTTTTCGCGGAGCCCTACAGACGTGTCTGTTAACGCCGCTGAAAAGTTGATTTCTTTGATTTCTTTTCGTTAAAAAAAAAAAAAAAAAATTCTCGGTTCGTGTGTTCCTCTTCCCGCCGGGTCTCGATATCCCCTATCGGGCCCGTTTACGTTTTAATTTTTTTCCAACTGGCGGTCCCGCCACTTTTCTCTTCATCCCTGGCAGCGCGGTCGTTCGACCTTGCAGGGGCCCTTTTTCCCCCGATGGCTGCCAGCGGTTTTAAAAAGTGTGATCGCTGTGTCAGGGTCATGTCTCTTATTGACACGCATGACTGCTGCCTCCGCTGCCTTGGGGCCGAGCATGACCCTATAAGCTGCGGCCCGTGCAGCAAGATGTCCTCAAAGGCGCTGAGGAGTCGGCAGTCGCAGAGGGACCGGATCTTCTCTGACTCCACGCGGACCTCGTCAGAGGCCTCTACGCCTCGCGGCTTCGGTTCGGAGCATCTTAGGAGTTCTTCTGAACGGGGCTCCCCCAGCCGGGAACGCCGGCGGGAGAAGCGGCCCGCAAGGGTGGATCCGGGCGGCGAAACTGGTCCTTCGAGGGCCAGGTCGCTTAGCCCGGTCTAGCTCCCCGGGCCCTCAAAGGAGGAGAAGCCTTCGAAGATCCCTCGTCTCGAAGTGGAGTCGCTTAGGCACGTGAGTGATATAGTCCTCCTGGACTCCCCCACGGATGAGCCGACGTCGGGCCCGACGCCGTCGGGGCCCGAGTCGACGGCTGCTGGGTCTTCTGAGCTTGATCTCAGATTGACGACCTTGGAGCGCAGTATATCTGCCTTCATGGACCAGCAGCGGGCATGGATCACCGGCCTCGCCAGTGCATCTGCCCCGACCACTGGGACGTCGACACTCAAGTCGACCCCGGAGGCCGAGCCAATCCTCGAGTCCATACGTGCTCGATTCGATCCTCGGCCTAGGTCTCCCTCGGCTTCCCGTTCGGGACCGAGGTCCTCGACGCTGGCCTCGGTGTCGGGGCAGAGGTCCCCGGGTACCGCCCCGCGGAACCTCTCGATTCCTCCTCGGAGTCGTCGGGCTGGGACACGGAGGAGGACGAGTCACCCGGTTCTTTTCAGACTCGGTGCGTCCCCTCCGATTCGCCCGAGTCGGAGCCTCGGAGGCGGTCCCCTCCGGAGGATACCCGGTTCTCCGATTTCGTGAGGGATATGGCCAAAGCGTTGGCCTTCCCCGCGGATCCGGAGGAGGAACCCCGAGCCGAAGAGCTCGAGGCCCTTCAGTACGACTCCCCTCCGAGGGAGGCCTTCACTGTACCGGTTCACCCGATGCTGGAGCGGCTTCTCCTCCGCATGTGGGAGAGCCCCGCCTCGACGCCAGTGTTGAGCAAGTGGATCGATTCCATATATCGAGTCCGCAAGAGCCCCGGGTTCCAGAAGGCACAACTTCCGCACCACTCCATGGTGGTGGAGTCAGCCATGCATCGACTTAAGAGTCAAAATATGCACTCCTCGGTGCCCCCGGGGAAGGAGGCCTGGAGCCTGGATGCCCTCGGTAGGAAGTGCTTCCAAGGCTCTATGCTTGCTTGTCGGGTCCAGACATATCAGCTGTACATGGGTATGTACCTCCGAGACCTGGCGAAAGAACTTCAGGGTTTCTCGGCCGGTCTCTCCGAGGAACCCTTGCAGCGGTTCCAAGCCTTGTCCTCCGGGATTCGAGAGTGTTCGAAGTTCATTTCTCGAGCGGCCTATGATGGCTTCGAAGCCTCGGCCCGAGTAGCTGGAGCCGGCATCGGGGCTCGCCACCAGGCTTGGCTTCAGTCATCCGACCTCGAGCCCTGGGTGCAGGACAAGTTGGTCGATGTCCCTTGCAGAGGGGAAAACCTCTTCGGCAAACCCATGGCCGAAAAGGCGGCGGAGCTCGAGTCGGAGACTCTCACCAGGACTCGCCTTTCTAGAAAGTCCTCTGCCCCTTCACAAAAGAAGAAGGGCTCGGGGAAAAGGCCTTTTTACCCGAGGAAAGTGTTTGCTTATACGCATCACCAAACACAATACCCGGCCACAACCCCCCTGCAAGGACAGCGGCCTAGAGGACAGGGTAACGGATCCCGGAAGCAGAAAGCCTCCAAACCCGCCACGCAGGCCCCGGCCCAGCAGGGCGGGGGTTTTTGACTATGCCAGCATAGCCCCTCCCCCTCAGGGGCTTTCGGACGGCACGGGGGGTCGGCTGACCCACCGCTCACAGGTGGTCCGCCATAACATCCGAGGCCTGGGTATTGCAGGTGGTTCAAGAAGGCTACCTCCTCCATTTTCACCAGGTGCCTCCCCCCTACTTCCCAGGGGAGCCTCCCAGACCCCCTCTGCACAGGGACTTGCTCCTTCGGGAGCTGCGAAGTCTGCTTCAAGAACGGGCGGTGGAACCCGTGCCCCAACACTGCTGGGGTCACGGGTTTTACTCGAGGCTCATTCTAGACCTACGCAACCTGAACAAGTTCCTGCAGCGGGAAAGGTTCAAGATGCTTACCCTTGGAACCCTGCTGCCTTACCTCCAGAGGGGAGATTGGCTATGCTCCTTGGATCTAAAGGATGCTTATACCCACATCCTTATTCATCCGAACCACCGGCAGTACCTAAGGTTTGTGGTGGCGGGGAAGCATTATCAGTACCGAGTACTGCCCTTTGGCCTGTCCTCCGCCCCCAGGGTGTTCACGAAGTGCCTGGAAGTGGTGGCCGCCTTCCTAAGGCTTCAAGGCCTCTTCGTCTTCCCGTACCTGGACGACTGGCTCATCCGGGCATCATCTGCTCCGGAGGTCGCCGAGGCCACCCAACGTACGGTGGCCCTGCTTCAGCACTTGGGCTTCGTCATAAACTTCGAAAAATCCGCTTTGCTCCCCTCTCAGGACCTCGAGTTCATAGGGGCGCAGCTGGACACTCGGCAGGCGCGTGCCTTCTTGCCTCCGGAAAGGGCCAACCGGCTCACGACTCTAGCCGGCAGGTTCAGCGGCAGGTCGCCGGCCTCGGCCAGACAGTTCCTGCAGCTACTCGGACACATGGCCTCCACGGTCCATGTCACTCCGAGCGCCCGTCTACATATGCGGCCTGCACAATGGAGCCTTCGCACTCAGTGGCGTCAGGCCACAGGGAGGCTGTCGGACCTGATACAAATTTCCGACCGCCTGGTCTCCTCCCTGCAATGGTGGCTTCACCTGCCCAACCGGGTGCTCACGACAGATGCCTCTCTCCTGGGATGGGGGGGCGCATTGTCGAGGGACATGCACTCAGGGCCTTTGGACGCCTTGGGAGGCTGCCCAGCAGAATAAACTTCCTGGAGCTCCAGGCGATCCGCCTAGCTCTGCGGGCCTTCTCTCACCTGACGTTCGGCCAGTCTGTACTGGTGCAGACGGACAATCAGGTTGCAATGTTCTACGTGAACAAACAGGGGGGCACGGGCTCCCTCCTCCTATGTCGGGAAGCCCGGAGGCTGTGCTCTTGGGCTGTCGATCACAACATCCTCCTCAAAGCGGTTTACCTGCCAGGGCAGGACAACTGCCTGGCGGACAAGCTGAGCCGGATGCTGCTACCGCACGAGTGGAAACTGAACCCCGAGGTGGTCCAGCAGATCTTCCGCCAGTGGGGCTCTCCCACTGTGGATCTTTTTGCCAGTCCCCTGAACAGGCAGCTCCCCGTTTTCTCTCCTGGAAAACTCTCTTCTTGGTGGCCCTCACTTCCGCGAGGCGCGTGAGTGAGCTACAAGCCCTAGTGTCGGAGCCTCCGTACACTAGGTTCTACAAGAATAGGGTTGTACTGCGGACCCACCCTAAGTTCCTTCCGAAGGTGGTCTCCCACTTCCACATCAACCAGGAGGTGGTTCTTCCAACCTTTTTTCCCAGGCCGCACGCCAGCCGAGCGGAAACTGTGCTGCACACCCTGGACTGTAGAAGAGCCTTATCCTTCTACCTTGACCGTACGCGAGAGCATAGGAAAGCCGTCCAGCTTTTCGTATCTTTTGACCCCAATCGGTTGGGGGTACCTGTCTCTAAGCGTACTCTGTCCTCCTGGATAGCCGACTGTATCGCCTGGTCTTACGAGGCAGCCGGTCTCTCCTTGGAGAGTCGGGTCAGGGCGAAGGCCGCGTCGGTGGCTCATCTCCGCTCTGTTCCATTGGCAGACATCTGCCAGGCCGCTACTTGGTCTTCAGGCCAGACCTTTGCGGCTCATTACTGCCTTGAAAGGGAGTCCCGCAGGGACAGCGCTTTCGGCCAGGCAGTTCTCCACAATCTCTTTGAGGTTTAGGCAACTCCTCCCTCCGGCCCTAGTGTTGGGCTACCGGCCGGATTCGTATTCAGAGAAGACTCTTTCCCTCTGTACTATTGAGCTTAAGGGAGCTCTTTTAGACTTGAGGTCTCCGGTAGCCTTAAGCTTGGGAGTCCCATAAGTGAGGACTGACTTCCTGCTTGGTCCTGGAGAAAGAGTAGTTACTCACCTGTAACAGGTGTTCTCCAGGAGCAGCAGGAATCAGTCCTCACTACCCTCCCTCCTCCCCTGGAGTTGCAGTCATTCTTATTGCATATTTGCTAACTTTTGCTGTCTTTCCGCTATGTCATCAGACTGAGCAAGATGGCATCCCTGGGCGGGAAGGGGACCGCGCATGCGCGTTGCAATTCCCAAAGGCTTTCTGCGAAAGCTGGGGAAAATTGCTCCGCGAGGGCTCCGTCGGCTGACGTCACCCATAAGTGAGGACTGATTCCTGCTGCTCCTGGAGAACACCTGTTACAGGTGAGTAACTACTCTTTCTCCAGGATCTCATGCATTGGATGTGGGAGATGCCCCTTACCATATCTCTGCATACTTGTCGACTTGATACCATGTATCGAGTACTGTAATCTCCTGGTTTCCAAAAGACACAGTTGCCACATCACTCAATGGTAGTGGAATCGGCAATGCATCAAACTAAAAGTTTGACACATTCTTCTAACCTTCCAGGTAGAGAATCGAGAATTCTTGATGCTTTCGGGCGTCGATACTTCCAGACCTCCATAATTTCAGTCAGAGTAAGTTCTACATACTCTACATGAGTATGTTCCCCAAGGAGGTTACTAGAGATCTTGACTCCTCCCTGGTAAGAGAGCTGACTACTTCACCTTAGTCAAACATGCTCAAAAATGTTTCAAAGTTTGTGAATGGGGCAACTTTTGACTGCTTTAAATGTACCAGTAAAGCCACCTCAATCTGCATTGGAGCACACAGGATTGCTTGGCTTCAAGCTTCAGATCTTGAACAGTGGGTTCAAGATAAACTGGGTAATAATCCTTGCACAGGTGAGAACCTTTTTGGCAAGGATTGGCAGGATAACGCTTCTCAGTTACTCTGAGAATACTGCCCTGAATAAGCTTTCGAGAACCACTGCCAACCTGGCTGAGAAGAAAGCAGTTGCAAAGAAAACCTTTTTCAATAATAAAAAAAAAAGTTTTACCCTTCAACCTAGGGGTGCTCAGAAGAGGTAACAGCCTCCCAAACAGCAAAAGAAGCCACAGACTCCTAAGCACCAACCAGCTCCGCAGGCTTAATCTGCTCCTGTTTTTTTTTTTACTTTTTTCCCTAGAGAACATAGCCACTCTCCCTCTGGAGACCCTCCCTCCCACCAACATTGCAAGCAGACTCTGTCATTATGCCCACAGGTGGCATCTCATCATTTCAGAGCAGTGGACTCTGACCATAGTGACAGAAGGCCACAAGCTTCAACTGGAAACTCTGCCCCCCTCCACACTAGTAGGGCAATATCCTCCTCAGCCTCTTCTCACTGCTCTTTTGCTGCAAGAGGTGACTTCTCTTCTATCAGAAAGTGTCATATAGAGGGTCCCAGCATCTCAAGGAATGGGTTTCTACTGTCCATACTTTCTCATACCAAAGAAAACCAGGGGATACAGACCCATTCTGGATCTCGGAAACCTGAACAAGTTTCTCATCCGCGAGAAGTTCAAGATGGTTTCTCTAGGAACCCTCCTACTCTCTCCAGAGTCAGGACTGGCTCTGTTCTCTAGATCTCAAAGAAGCGTATACACATCCTCATTCATCCAGAACACAGGAAATATCTATGCTTCATTTTTCAGGGAGGACTTAATCAATACAAAGTCCTACCCTTCACCTCTGCCCCCCGAGTCTTCACAAAGTGCATGGCGGTCATAGCCACATTTCTAAGATCTCTAGGGATATTTGTCTTCCCTTACTGAGATGACTGGCTCATAAAGGCAGGCACCTCCCAAGAGGTCCACCTGTCTGTCACCCATACCATGCAGGTACTTCAACTTTTGAGATTTGTGATAAATCTACCAAAGTCCCATCTCACTCTTACTCAGACACTCATAGGAGCTCTCTTAAACACTCAGCAGTCAAGGGCATTTCTACCTCAGCCCCGCTGTTTTCGTCTCATTCAGTTGGCATCTCAGGTATGTCTCAAGGATCACCTGACTGCCCGAGAAATGCTGCATATGTGCACAGCCCAATGGGCCTTCATCTCCCAGTGGCCTCAGGCCATCTCACGGACAAAATCAGTGTCTCAGCCCCTCTGGCTACATCTCTTCTATGGTGGACTTTCCCAGAGAATCTCCTCGTTGGGTGACCTTTTCAGAGGCCTCCACATCAATGTACGGCTCATGTTCCGCATGTGGGAAACGCCAGCGTCGGTGCTGGTAGTGAGCAAGTGGCTCGACTGAATGTATCGAGCCCGCTGGAGCCCTGGCTTCCTGGTCGCAACTGCCACACAGCTCCATGGTGGTGGAGTCGGCCATGCGTCAGCTGAAGAGCCAGAAGATGCACTCCTTGGTGCCCCCCCAGTAGGGAGGCCCACACCTTGAATGCCCTAGGCAGGAAGTGCTACCAGGGCTCGATGCTCATTTGCCGAGTTCAGGCCAACCAGCTGTACGTGGGCATGTACCTGAGGAACCTGGCGAAGGAACTCGCTGGTCTCTCTGAGGAACCCTTGCAGTGCTTCAGAGGCCTCTCCAAGGACGTCCGTGAATGCTCCATATTTGTCAAGAGTGGCCTATGACTGGTTCGAGTCGGCGGCCTGGGTAGCCGTGGCAGGCATTGTTGTGCACCGCCAGGCTTGGCTCCAGTTGTCCGACCTCAATTAATGGGTCCAGAACAAGTTGGTCGATGCCCCCTGCCAGGGTGAAAACCTCTTTGGCCAAACGCATGACCGACAAGACCGCCGAGTTGGAGATCGAGTTCATGATGAGGACCAGGCTCTCTAAGAAGACCTCTGCCCCTCCCCAAAGGAGTGCCTCGGGTAAAAAGCCCTTTTAGAACATAAGAACATAAGATATGCCATACTGGGTCAGACCAAGGTCCATCAAGCCCAGTATCCTGTTTCCAGCAGTGGCCAATCTAGGTCATACGTACCTAGCAGTTTCCCCAAAAGACACAGGTTCCGCAATGCTTGTACTGGGTCAAGCATTGATATCCTGGGTCCCTTCTTAATGGTTTATGGACCTTTCCTCCAGGAACTTCTCCAAACCTTTTTTAAACCCAGCTACACTAACAGCCTTTACTACATCCTCCGGTAACAAATTCCAGAGTTTGATTACACATTGAGTGAAAAAATATTTTCTTTTATTAGTCTTAAATAGTTTACCCTGTAGCTTCATTGCATGTCCCCTAGTCTTTCTATATTCTGATAACGTAAACAATCGATCTACGTTTACCCTTTCCACTCCATTCATTAATTTATAGACTTCTATATCATCTCCCCTCAGCCGTCTCTTTTCCAGGTTAAAGAACCCTAACCTTTTTAGCCTTTCTTCATAGGAGTATCCTTCCATCCCCTTTACCATTTTGGTGGCTCTTCTCTGAACCTTTTCTAATAACGCTATATCTTTTTTAAGATACGGCAACCAGGAATTGCACACAATATTCAAGGTGCGGTCTCACCATGGAACGGTATAGAGGCATTATAATATCTTTTGTTTTATTTTCCATTCCTTTCCTTATGATACCTAGCATTCTATTTGCTCTCTTGGCCGCCGCTGCACACTGGGCTGAGGGTTTTAACATGTTATCCACAATGACGCCTAAATCTTTTTCCTGGGTGGTGGTTCCTAATGTGGAACCTTACATCGTGTAACCATAGTTTGGGTTGTTCTTCCCTAGGTGCATAACTTTGCACTTGTCCACATTAAATTTCATCTGCCATTTTGATGCCCAGTCTTCCAATTTATCAAGATCCTCTTGCAATTTTCCACAATCCTCTTGGGTTTTAACAACTTTAAATAGTTTTGTGTCATCTGCAAATTTGATAACCTCACTCGTTATTCCACTTTCCAGGTCATTTATGAATATGTCAAAAAGCAGCGGACCCAGCACATATCCCTGGGGTACACCACTATTCACCTTTCTCCATTGGGAAAATTGGCCATTTATCCCCAACCCTCTGCTTTCTATCGTTTAACCAGTTCCTGATCCACAGTAGTACACTGCCTCCTATCCCATGACTCTTTAGTTTTGCCAAAAGTCTCTGATGAGGGACTTTGTCAAAGGCTTTCTGAAAGTCCAGATACACTATATGAACCGACTCACCTTTGTCCACCTGTTTATTCACACTTTAACTCCTCTATCATCTAATGGTCCAACTGACACACTCACTGTTTTTTTGCTACTAATGTACTTGAAAAAATCTTTATTTCGTGTTTTTGCTTCCGCAGCAAGCTTCTTCTCAAATTCTCCCTTTGCCTTCTTTATCAATGCCTTGCATTTGACCTGCCAGTGCTTGTGCTGTTTCCAGGTTTCATCGTTTGGCTCTTTTTTCCATTTCCTGAAAGATGCTTTTTTGGCAACAGCAGCCTCTCTGACCTCACCTTTAAACCATGCTGGCAGTTTTTTGGACTTCCTTCCACTTTTCTTAAAGCGTGGAATACAGCTGGTCTGGGCTTCCAAGATAGTATTTTTCAACAACACCCAAGCTTGATGTAAGTCTTTAACCTTTGCAGCTGCTCCTCTTAGTTTTTTCTTAACTATTTTCCTCATTTTATCATAGTCTCCCTTTCGAAAGTTAAAAGGTAGTACTGTGGATTTCCTTACTATCCCTCCTCCACTAATTAAATCAAAGGCGATCATGCTATGATCACTATTGCCAAGTGGCCCCAACACCCTTATCTCTTGCACTAGATCTGGTGTTCCACTAAGGACTAGGTCTAATATGGCTTCCCCTCTGGTCGGTTCATGAACCAGCTGCTCCAAGAAGCAGTCATTTATGTCATCTAGGAACTTTATCTCCTTAGCATGTCCTGCCGTGACACTGACCCAGTCGATACTGGGGTAATTGAAATCACCCATTATTATTACTGCGCTGTAACTTTTGTTAGCTTCCTTGATTTCTTTGAGCATTTCATCATCCATTTGTTCATTTTGGCCCGGCGGTGGTTAGTAAAACCCCCCCCCCCCCCCCCCCCTGCCATCGCCTTCCCCTTTTTACTTGGAATTTCAATCCATAGAGATTCTACAGCAAATTTTGTTTCTGCAAAACTTTAATCTTTTCTGACTCAATGCCCTCTCTAACATAGAGCGCAACCCCTCCACCAATTTGATCAGCTCTATCATTACGATATAGTTTGTACCCGGGTATTAGTGTCCAACTGGTTGTCCTCCTTCCACCATGTCTCTGATATTCCAATCATATCTAACCTCTCATTTAGTGCTATATATTCTAACTCTCCCATCTTATTATTTAGACTTCTAGCAATGATAAACTTTACTCCCGATCACTGGGAGACGCGCGGCGTTTTTTTGTCGAGCTGATTGAAGTCTCCCAGTGATCGGGAGTAAAGTTTATCATTGCGAGTAAAGGCGTGGGCAGCATCATTGATATATTTACGATCCCCTGAGGAAACATCGTTGTGAAACGTCTCAGTGGTACCGGGGATTGACGTTAAGAAGTTGAATGAGAGTACAGACCCTTTTCACTTGGGGAAGTCGATAATATTACTATTTTTGTTTATGCTATTTATAGCGCTTTGAGAAGAGCTTGTTTAAAGGAAAACTCCACTGTGATTTGGGTTCTGTTTTTATTTCTGAGGAGGTCATTGATGTGATCATGCAATTGGCCTTATTACAACCCAAGTCTAAAAGGCATTGCTACTGCTTTAACTGAGACCTCGAGGACATTTTTGGATACCTTAATTTTTGAGGACTATTGTTGGATTTTTCTAGTCCAGTGTTTGTTTACAGAGAACGACTTTTTTAAATAACGGAGTGATCGTTCAAGAAGTTGGGGCCATTGAAATTTGTGGCCACTTTTGCTTTTGGCAGGCTCACCCTCCAGGGTGGCGGGGAATGCTTTTCTAGTCCCATGGTCGGGGAGCCTCATGTACGCCTTCCCTCCGATGCCACTGATTGCCAAGACCTTATTCAAGATCCTCCGCGAGAGGGCCTCGCTCATCTTAATTGCCCCCCAATGGCCCCAGCAACAGTGGTTCCCACTGCTCCTGCAGTTGGTGGTGGAAGATCCCTTCCCCTTAGGGACCACCCTGGGGCTTCTTTCTCAGGAGGGGGGCTCTCTCCTACACCCCAACCTGGGGTCTCTTTTGCTCACGGCTTGGCTGCTGAGAGGGTAGCCTTGGCCCATCTCTACTGTCCCATAGAAGTGGAGAATGTTCTGCTGGCCTCCCGTAAGGCCTCTACAAGGAGGGCATACACCTTCAAATGGCATAGGCTCTCAGCTTGGTGTGCTGAGCGAAGAGCTGACCCTTACTCCTGTCTGGTGGCTATGGTGTTGCAATACCTTCTCCATCTTTCTCACTCCGGACTCAGGTCTAATTCATTTAGAGTGCTCCTCAGTGCCCTGGTGGCTCACCACCACCTGGTAGATGGTAAGCCCCTTTCGGCTCAACCTCTAGTAGGCTGCTTCCTACGGGGCCTGCTCTTATCTAAGCCCCCGGTTCACCCTTCTGCGACTAAATGGGACCTCAATGTGGTGTTGGGGCAGCTCACCTGTCCACCATTCGAGCCCTTGGCCACTTGCCACCTTCACTACCTTTTGTGGAAGGTGGTTTTCCAGGTTGCGTTCATGTCCGCTAGCAGGATTAGCGAGCTCCAAGCTTTGGTGGCTGAAGCCCCCCCATACCAGGTTCTATAAGAACAGGTGGTGCTCTGCACGCACCCCAAATTTCTTCCGAAGGTAGTATCCTCGTTCCATCTCAATCAGGAGGTGGTACTTCCTACCTTCTTTCCAAGACCTCACGCCAGTTGGGCGGAAACGGTCCTCAACACCTTGGACTGTAGGAAGGCTTTGTCCTATGTCCAACACACTCAGGACCACCGCAAAGCCTCCCAGCTCTTTGTATCTTACGACCCCAGCAGGCTGGGGGGAGGCAGTGACTAAGCGTATGCTGTCTACGTGAGTGGTGGACTGCATTGCCCTTGCCTATGAGCAGGCGAGGCTCCCACTGGACTGTTGTGTCACAGTGCATCGTGTCTGGGGCCATGGCGGCTTTGGTGGCAACTCTGAGATCTGTCCCGATGGCAGACATCTGCCGGGCCGCCACCTGGTCTTCTGTCCATACCTTTGCAGCCCACTACTGCCTGGAAATAGAGTCCTGTCGGGATAGCGCCTTCAGCCAGGCTGTGCTCCATAATCTTTTGGGTGTCTAGGCAACTCCTACCCTCCGACCCTTCTGTGTTTAGGCTACCGGAGTGCTGGTTTCATCGGACACAGGGGTTCTACTGTAGTCTGTACATCAGACTGAATTGCTGCTGCTTGAGGCTCCCCTTGGGAGGGCCCACTTTTTGCTACGGGTCTCCCGGTAGCCTGTAGCTGGGGAGTCCCATATGTGAGGACTGACTTCCTGCTTGTTCCTGGAGAAAGCGTAGTTACTCACCTGTAACAGGTATTCTCCAGGGACAGCAGGAATCAGTCCTCACAACCCTCCTCCCCTTGGAGTTGATCCTTTACCATTTTTTATTTTGCTATCTTCAGCTATGTCATTTGACTGAGCAAGATGGCACCTTTGGGCAGGAAGGGGACTGCGCATGCATGGTGGCATCTTCCAAAGGCTTTCTTTGAAAGCTGGGGAGATGCTCCTGGGAGGGCTCCGTCGGTGCTGATGTCACCCATATGTGAGGACTGATTCCTGCTGTTCCCGGAGAACACCTGTTATAGGGGAGTAACTACGCTTCCCTCACAGCTGCTGGTATCACGCTTCATGAGAGGCCTCTTGCTCACCAAACCTCCCATCAGACCACCATCAGTAGCGTGGGATCTGTGGTGTTCTGGGGCATCTTCTTAAGCCACCCTTTGAACCCTTAGCCACTACCTCACTAAAGTTTCTAAAATGGAAGGTCATCTTCCTCATTGCCCTTACTTCAGCTAGACATTAGTGAGCATTAAGCTTTGGTGGCGAACCCACCTTACACACACTTCTACCATCACAATGTTGTCCTAAGGACTCACCCTCACTTCATGCCGAAGGTGGTGCCTCCTTTTCATTTGAATCAGTCAGTCTACCTTCCTGCCTTTTTTCCTAGACTACATTCGGCTAGAGCAGAAGCAACCCTCCATACCCTTGACTGTAAACGTGCCTTAGCATTCTGTCTTCAAAGAACTGCAGAACACCGTAAAGCTTCTCAGTTGTTCATCTCCTTTGATCCCAGTCTCTTGGGGTTGCCAGTATCCAAATGTACTCTTTCTAAATCTCTTCCCATGGCTTTCAGTACCATCTGTATGCCGATGACTCCCAGATCTACCTCTCTACGCCTGAAATCTCTCCGGCAATCCAGACCTGGATCTCTGCCTGCCTCTCTGACATTGCTGCCTGGATGTCTCACTGCTGCTTGAAATTGAACATGGCCAAGACTGAACTTCTCATCTTTCTCCCTAAAACCTCCCCCCCCCCCCCTTCCTCCTTTCTCAGTCTCTGTGGATAACTCTGTACTCCTTCCTGTTTCCTCGGCCCGCAATCTGGGGGTTGACTTTGACTCCTCTTTCTCCACACATATCCAGCTCGTAGCTAAGACCTGCCGTTTCTTCCTCTATAACATTAGCAAAATCCGCCCTTTTCTTTCTGAACACACTACTAAAACTCTTATCCACTCCTTAATCACCTCCCGTCTTGACTACTGTAACCTACTCCTTGCTGGTCTCCCTTTGAATCATCTCTCTCCCCTTCAACACTCTGCTGCGTGACTAATCTTCCACCAGCCTCGTCATGCCATATTACTCCTCTTCTCAAGTCACTTCATTGGCTCCCTATCCGTTTCCGCATCCAATTCAAACTTCTCCTGCTGACCTATAAATGCATTCACTCTGTGGTTCCTCAGTATCTTTCTTCTCATCTCTCTTTACAACACCCCTTGGGAACTCCGCTCTTCTAGCAAACTACTTCTGTCTGTGACCGACTACTCCTAACTCCATACTTCACTCCTTTCATTTTGCTGCACCTTACACCTGGAACAAACTTACCTGTGTCTGTACGCCAGGCACCCTCTCTGACCCTCTTCAAATCCAGGTTGAAAACTCACCTCTTCACTGCTGCTTTTGGATCTTGACTCACCTGATCTCCTTTCTTTCCCCCTAGTTCTATCCCTGCTTACACCTTCTGTGTTTTGTCTTGATTAGTCTGAGGTCTTCTCCTCTCCTCCCCGTCTGCTCTCCTTCATTCTCTTTCTTTTCTGTCCTGTCCTATATATGATTGGTGTTCTTTTCCTTTTCCTTATTTTTAATTTAGATTTTTGTAAACCGCTCTGATGTCTTGCTGCCTAGGGCGGTATATGAAATGACAATAAAGATAAAGATTAGATTGTAAGCTCTGACTCTGGACTGTCTCTTACATGTCTGTGCAGTGCTGCGTATGACTGGTAGCGCTTTACAAACTACTTTATTTATTTAAAAGCTTTTCTATACCGCACTCTTTAATATCAGTGCGGTTCACAATTAACAATTCTTGTACAGGGCGGGGCAGATCTGCCTTGTGCTTACATTGAACAGGAATAGTAACTTGGAGTTGTAACTGGGGGAACTATTTACATTTTTTACATCTACAAATGCTCAGTAGTAGCAGTAGTAAATGGATAGCAGATTGCATCTCATTTGCTTATGATAAAGCAGGACTATCCCTTGATGGTCATGTCACTGCCCATAATGTTTGTGCCATGGCTACCTCGATGGCAAATCTACGCTCTATAGCCATTGACAAAATCTGCAAACCAGCAACTTGGTCTTCAGTACATATCTTTGCTGCTCACTACTGTCTGGACAAGGACTCCTGCCGGGATGCCATGTTTGGTCAAGCTGTACTCCAGCACCTTTTTCAGACTTAAGGGTAACTTCTACCCTCCGTCCTGGAACCTAACGATACCACAGATGAAGGATTCATGTCCACTTCTACTCTGCCCTGAGGCAAACCTACTGGTTCTGAGGTCATTCTCTCTGGCATCTGGGAGCTACGGAGTCCCATATGTGAAGACTACATGCCCGCTTGTTCCTGGAGATGGTGTAGTTACTCACCTGTAACAGATGATCTCCAGGAACAGCAGGAATTTAGTCTTCACAACCCACCCTCCTCCCCTAGGAGTTGTAGGTTTTCTTTTCTCTCAGATACAAACTCAACTGAAGAGGAAGAGTTGGGAAGGCAGCAACGCAGGCGCAGTGGGATGCTCCCAAAAGCCTTCCTATTGGATGCTGGGGAGTGTTCCTTCTCTGGCTCCATCGGTACCAATGTCACCCATATGTGAAGACTAAATTCCTGCTGTTCCTGGAGATCTGTTACAGGTGAGTAACTATGCTTTCTCTTTAAAACAAACAAAAAAGTTTAGCTGCCCCTTATAGGATATTATACTGCTCCCTGCTCTCCAGTATTTCTGACTCCAGTGGATGGTAGATGAGCATCATGTGCTCTAGTGAACCCCAGTGGTTGTCTGGACTCCTGGGCCTGGTTAGAGAATTGGTGACCCAACTGAGATCTAACAGGCAGGGGTTGTGAACACCTTTGGACTTAATCCCGAGGAATACCAAGTCCCTTCCCTCACTATTGGCTGGTTTTTGCTCCCATTCTCTTCTCCCCCCTTCTCCTCTCCAGTTGAAAAAAAAATTGAGGAACTTGCATGGGATATGAGCCTCCTTGGGAGGTAAGATTTGCTTAGTAGCCTCTGGCCCGGTGTTTTAAGTGGAGAAAAGGTCAGAGATTGACCCAAATAAAGGATCATTACACAACATTGAGGAAGTTATTGGTTCTACACAGATAATATTTCAATGTACAGAAGGAACCAGGCCCCTTTATTGAAGCACCAGTATCAATCATAGTACTACCAGCAATTTTGCAATTGTAAGAGATGCCTTCCTTACTCTTGCGTCCCTCAGTACACAACAACGCAGGCTTACCCACTGCCCTTGTATGCACAAAATTCACGCATTTGGAAAAATTGACCCCAACAGAATAAGGGAAAGAGAGTAGCATACTTCCAAATGCGCTGTTAAACTTTGATGTCTAGCCTCAAAACTGTTCCTTGTTTTTGACTTCCCTCATGTTAGAGGGCATCTTAAATTATCCAGAGATGCATATGACAACATTTCTTTAGACTGATAGGTACTCAGAATCTCCAGTCAAGGCTACAAGATCAATTTCATACACCTACCACTATTCAAGCCTATAGCCATTGTCAAACCTTTCCAAAGGCAAGTGTCTGTACTCTTAACAGAGAGAGTACCTTACCAAGCATACATACCCTAAAGTGAGTAGCAGTCATGACTGAAAGTACCTGGAATGAAATGCTTTGCCTCTAATATTCAAAAAGGTCTGGCCTCTATACCTTCATGAAGCATTACTGTCTCAACAGCTTCTCAAAGTCTAGTAGTACCTTTGGACAAACAGTACTTCAGCACCTCTTTACATGAATGAAGGTCCTCCTTTCCATGTTTCCAGGTTATTTGGTGGTTCAAATCAGGAAAGCACGCAACTACCTATAACAGAGGTTCTCTATAGCGAGAGGATAATGCAGACACACTATTCTTTCACAAAAAAAGATGCATCATCTAATAAAATAGCCAAGAATGGGAGACAATTCGGCATAGTATGGACTAAAGAGGGTAACAGCAGTAGACTAGTGTACAAATCCACATATATGCCCAGTAAAGCTGTTTTGAGAGGGTGAATCTGTCCTGGGAGCCCCCATAACGGGCAAACAACCCCTACATTTTCTGTATACAATAGGGTAAATCTGATATAAAATTCTGCCCACCTCCCCAAGAGTTGATTCTAAGCTACATTCTTCGGGAACAAGCAGGAAGTCAGTCTACACATATGGGTGACGTCAGCACCGATGGAGCCCATGCGGAGCTTTTCCCCAGCTTTCAAAGAAAGCTTTTGGGACATGCCACCATGAATGCATGGTCCCCATACTGCCCAAGTATGCCATCTTGCTCAGTCTCCTTTTTTCCATGGAGCTCAATGGATGCACCTCCTGTTTTCCTGGAAAATCCTCTAAAACATAGTAACATAGTAAATGACGGCAGATAAAGACCAGTATGGTCCATCTAGTCTGCCCAGTAAGATGGCAAGAGTCGGTGCACTTGCCGCTCCGTGTAGGCCACCCCTCCCCATGACTTTGTTTTAGGGGTGAAACCACCGCTCCGTGTAGGACACCCCTGTATGTTGAGAAATTATCCTTAAACTTGTTTTTCTCCAGGAACAAGCAGGAAGTCAGTCCTCACTTTGGGTGATGTCAGCACCGATGGAGCCCTCACAGAGCAATTCCCCAGCTTTCAAAGAAAGCCTTTGGGATTGCTGCCACCTCTACCTACCCAAAGGTGCCATCTTGCTCAATCTCCCTTTTTCCGCAGAGTCCTTCGGACACACGTTCTCGTCTCTCGGGAAAAGTTTCATTTTCGGCCTCTGGCCTATGTTTCTTCCAGTAAACACAGAGGGAGCTAGGCCCTCGCAAGGGAGTACAAGCAAACACAGGAGGCGAGGGTCAGGTGAGGTCACTGGTGCTATTATTCAAAACAAACCCCCAATGCGTTTTGGCAGTGCGCCTTCAGGGGCTATGCATCTTAAAAAAAACAATAGAAATACATAAATATCCAAAATAAGATTACATATAAACAAAGCATATACTGTTAAAAAAATGTTTAAGAAAACACACAAATAAAGCTTCATATGTTAAAATATGGATAATTAAATAATATGAAAAATATCCATGTAAAAACATGAAATTATAAACCCGTATATATATTAGACAGTGATTAGATTAAAAGGCATTAAGTGATAGAGTATACATATAAAAAGTTTAGTGTGGAACCTTGCATCGTGTAACCATAGTTTGGGTTGTTCTTTCCTAGATGTATAACTTTGCACTTTTCCACATTAAATTTTATCTGCTATTTGGATGCCCAGTCTTCTAATTTATCAAGATTCTCTTGCGATTTTCCACAATCCTCATGGATTTTAACAACTTTAAATAGTTTTGTGTCATCTGCAAATTTGATGACCTCACTTGTTCCCATTTCCAGGTCATTTATGAATGTTAAAAAGCAGCGGACCCAGACAGATCCCTGGGGATGTACTCAACTATTCATCTTTCTCCATTGGAAAAATTGGCCATTTAGCCCTACCCTCTGTTTTCTATCTTTTAACCAGTTCCTGATCACAATAGTACACTGCCTCCTACCCCATAACTTTTTAGTTTTGCCAAGTCTCTGATGAGGGATCTTGTGAAAGGCTTTCTGAAAGTCCAGATACAACCGACTCACCTTTGTCTGCCTGTTTATTCAGACCTTGAAAAAACATAACATATTAGTAAGACAAGATCTTCCTTGTCTAAAACCATGTTGGCTTTCTCCCATTAAGCCAGTTCAGTAATTTTGATCTTTATGATGGTTTCTACTATTTTTCCCAGTACTGACATCAAGCTCACCAGTCTATAGTTTCCTGGATTATCCCTGGAACCCTTTTTAAAAATTGGCGTAACATTGGCCATCCTCCAGTCTTCAGGTATTACAGATGATTTTAATGATAGTTCACAGATTACTAATAGCAGGTCTACAATCTCATATTTTCAGTTCTTTCTACACCCTTGGATGTATACCATCCGGTCCAGGTAATTTCTACTCTTCAGTTTATCAAATAGTTGTAATACATCTTCCCGGTGTATTGACAGTTCTTTCAATTCTTCTGCAGTATCACCTTTAAATACCACTTCAATCATGGGTATCCCTGCATCTTCCTCAGTACCTAAGGTTCGTGGTGGGAGGAGAGCATTACCAGTACAGGTGCTTCCATTCGGCCTGGCCTCCTCGCCAAGGGTCTTTACAAAGTGCCTGGTGGTCGTGGCCGCCTACATGCGTCTTCAAGGGGCCTTTGTCTTCCCCTACCTGGATGACTGGCTCATCAGAGGCAGGACGGCCCTCGAGGCCGGCCAAGCTGTAGAGCGAACAATATGCCTCCTGCAGGACCTGGGGATCGTTATCAACTACTCCAAATCACATCTCTCTCCAGCCCAAAACCTGGAGTTCATAGATGCCCAGCTGGATATGCCACTGGTCAAGACCTTCCTCCCAAAGGAAAAGGCCCATCACCTTGTGCAGCTTGCAATGGAGATGCATACACAGCGGTCGGTACCATCTCGTCACCTCCTCAGGTTACTGGGCCACATGGCCTCAACCGTCCATGTCACGCCCCTAGCCCGCTTACACATGCAGGTGGGCCAGTGGTGTCTCTGCTCCCAATGGACCCAAGCCATGGGCAGGTTACGCGACAGGATCAGAGACACCCACCAACTGGCAGACTTCCTCAGCTGGTGGAAGTCCCTACGCCACCTCCAGGAGAGGATGCCATTCCAGGCACCTGCACTTCAGATGGTCCTAACCACGGATGCCTCCCTTCTGGGGTAGAGTGCACACTGTGGAGACCTCCGCACTCAAGGCAGCTAGTTGCAAGAGGAGTCACTCCTGCAGATCAACTTCCTGGAACTCTGGGCCATTTTCCTAGTCCTGCGAATGTTCCACCGCCACCTGTGCAGACATACAACCAGGTTTCCATATTCTATGTGAACAAGCAAGGGGGCACAGGCTCATACTCCCTTTGCCAGGAGACAGTATACCTTCCAGGCCAGGGCAATTGCCTGGCAGAGTCCTCTGCCCACATGAATGGTATCTGCACCCCAGGGTGGTGAAAAGACTCTTTTTCCTCTGGGGCAGGCCCAAGACGGACCTGTTCGCCTCCCTGGACAACACGCAGCTGCTCTGCTTCTGTTCATGCTAGCCGCACCCTGGGAGGGTAGCAGCGGATGCCTTCCTAATTCTGTGGTCAGAAGGCCGCCTCTGCGCCTTCCACTGACTCCTCTTCTGGCCAAGACCCTCTTCAAGGTCCAGAGCGAGCAGGCATCAGTGATCATGATCACCCCCAGATGGGCCCGACAACCCTCGTTCCCTCTATTACTCTACCTGTTGGTGGCACTCCCGGTCCCACTGGGTCGGGACCTGGACCTTCTGTCCCAGGAGGAAGGTGGCTCCCTCCTGCACCCCAACTTGGGGTCGCTAGCGTTGATGGCGTGGCTGCTGAAAGGGTAGCCCTGGCCCCTTTCAGTCTCCTAGAAGTCAAGGATATCCTGCTGGCCTCGTGTAAACCTTCCACCAGGCGGGCGTATGCATTCAAATGGAGAAGATTCTCCATCTGGTGTGCAGAGAGAGAAGAGAACCCCTTCTACCACGTGCAACTTGTGCTGCAGTACCTAATGCACTTCTTGCACGCTGTTCTGAAGTCAAATTCAGTGAGGGCACATCTGAGAGCCATAGCCACGCACCATCATCCTATAGAGGGAAAACCCTCTCAAACCAGCCCCTGGTCTCCAGGTTCCTGCAGGGCATCTTGCTATCAAAGCCCCCTCTCCGCCCTCCTGTGGCAGAATGGGACCCGAATGTGGTCGCTCTCAACTCACTAAACCGCCATTCGAGCCCCTGGCCACATGCCATACTTCTCCTGGAAAGTGGTTTTCCTGGTGGCCATCATGTCTGCCCGGAGAGTGAGCGAACTCCAGGCCTTGGTGGTGGATCTACCATATTCAAGGTTCCATAAGAACAGGGTAGTGCTCCGCACACACCCTAAATTCTTCCCCAAGGTGGTATCTCTCTTCCACCTCAATCAGGAGATGGTCTTCCTCACCTTTTTCTCACGGTCCCATGCCGGCAGGGAGGAACTCATCTTGTATATGCTAGACTGCAAGCGGGAACTGTCCTATCTACAAGGACCCGGACCCATTGCAAAGCTCCTAAGCTCTTTGTATCATACGACCCCAGCAGACTGGGGCTCCTGGTAATGAAGCGGACTCTAGCCAACCTCTGCTCAGTGCTGGTAATGGAAATCTGCAGAGCTGCCACATGGTCTTCGATCCATAGGTTTGTAGTTCATTACTGCCCAGACAGCAAGTCCCGCAGGGAGAGACAGTGCATTTGTGTAGGCAGTACTTCGTAATATTTTCTGTGTAGGCAACTCCTGCCCGCCGACCCTTCTGTGTTCAGGCTACTGGAGTGATAGTGTCGCTGGGCACTAGGGTCATGCAGATTCTCTCAATGGGGATTCATCTTCTGCATCTCATGGCTACCCAATGGGTTGTCAGTGGTACTGTCGTGGTTCAGTCCTTGGCAGCCTTGGGCTAGAGAGTCCCATATGTGAGGACTGACTTCCTGCTTATTCCTGGAGAAAGCGTAGTTACTCACCTATAGCAGGTGTTCTCCAGGGACAGCAGGAATCTGTCCTCACAAAGTTTCTAGATGAAATAAATGACTGCGTCTTGGAGCAGCTGGTTCAGGAACCAACTAGAGGGGAAGCCATTTTGGACAGTTCTTAGTGGAACACCAGATCTGGTGCAAGAGATAAGGGTGTTGGGGCCGCTTGGCAATAGTGATCATAGCATGATCGCGTTTGATTTAATAAATGGAGGAGGGGGATGGTAAGGAAATCCACGGTATTACCTTTTAACTTTCAAAAGGGAGACTATGATAAAATGAGGAAAATAGTTAAGAAAAAACTAAAAGGAGCAGTTGCAAAGGTTAGACTTACATCAAGCTTGGATGTTTAAAAATACTATATTGGAAACCCAGATCAGCTGTATTCCATGCTTTAAGAAAAGTGGAAGGAAGTCCAAAAAACTGCCAGCATGTTTTAAAGGTGAGGTCAGAGAGGCTGTTGCCAAAAAAGCATCTTTCAGGAAATGGAAGAAAGAGCCAAATGACAAACTGGAAACAGCACAAGCTCTGGCAAGTTAAATGCAAGGCATTGATAAGGCAGGCAAAGAGAGAATTTGAGAAGAAGCATGCTGTGGAAGCAAAAAGCGTAATAGACTTTTTCAAGTACATTCGTAGCAAAAAACCTGTGAGAGAGTTGGAGCATTAGATGATAAAGGGGTAGTAAGAGGGGACAAGGCTATATCAGAAAGACTGAATGAATTATTTGCTTCGGTCTTTACTGAGGAAGATGTAGGGATGTTACCTATGACTGATGTGGTATTTAAAGGTGATACTGCAGAAGAATTGAAAGAAATATTGGTACACTCGGAAGATGTATTACAACTATTAGATAAACTGAAGAGTAGCAAATCACCTGGGCTGGTTGGTATACATCCAAGAACTGAAAATATGAGATTGCAGACCTGCTATTAGTAATCTGTGAACTATCATTAAAATCATCTGTAATACCTGAAGATTGGATGTTGGCCAATGTAACTCCAATTTTTGAAAAGGGTTCCAGGGGTGATCTGGGAAACTACAGACCCGTGAGCCTAACATCAGTACCGGGAAAAATGGTAGAAACCATCATAAAGAACAAAATTATTCAACATGTAGATAGTCATGGTTTAATGGGAGACAGCAAAACATGGCTTTAGACAAGGAAGATTTTGTCTTACTAATCTGTTATGTTTTTTTGAAGGTATGAATAGACAGGTAGATAAAGGTGAGTCGGTTGATATAGTGTATCTGGACATTCAGAAAGCCTTTGACAAGGTCCCTTATCAGAGACTTTTGGCAAAATGAAAAAAAGTCATGGGATAGGAGGCAGTGTACTATTGTGGATCAGGAACTGATTAAAAGATAGAAAGCAGCGGGTAGGGCTAAATGGACAGTTTTCCCAGTGGAAAAGTGAATAGTGGAGTACTCCAGGGATCTGTGCTGGGTCCGCTGCTTTTTGACATATTCATAAATGACCTGGAAAAGGGAATAACGAGAGGTTATCAAATTTGCAGATGACACAAAACTATTTAAAGTAGTTAAAACCCAAGAGGATTTTGTAAGATGATCTTGTTAAATTGGAAGACTGGGCATCCAAATGGCAGATGAAATTTAATGTGGACAAGTGTAAAGTTGTGCACCTAGGAAAGAAAAACCTAAACTATGGTTACATGATGCAAGGTTCCACATTGGGAACCATCACCCAGGAAAACTTTGGGCATCATCGTGGATAACATGTTAAAACCCTCCACCCAGTGTGCAGCGGCAGCCAAGAGAGCAAATAGAATGCTAGGTATCATATGGAAAGGAATGGAAAATAAAACAAAGGATATTATAATGCCTTTTCTAATAACGCCATATCTTAAAAAGGATATTGCGTTATTAGAAAAGGTACAGAGAAGAGCCACCAAAATAGTAAAGGGAATGGAAAGATACTCCTATGAAGAGAGGCTAAAAAGGTTAGGGCTCTTCAACCTGGAAAAGAGGTGGCTGAGAGGAGATATGATAGCGATCTATAAATTGAGTGGAACGGGTAAACGTACATCGATTGTTTACCTCATCAGAATATAAAAAGACTAGGGGACATGCAATGAAGCTACAGGGTAACCTATTTAAGACTAATAAGAGAAAATATTTTTTCACTCAATATGTAATCAAACTCTGAAATTTGTTACCGGAGGATGTAGTAAAAGCTGTTAGTGTAGCTGGGTTTAAAAAAGGTTTGGACAAGTTCCTGGATGGGAAAGGTCCATAAACCATTATTAAAAGGGACCCAGGATATCACTGCTTGACCCAATACAAGCATTGAGGAACCTGTGTCTTTTGGGGAGACTGCTAGGTACTTATGACCTAGCTTGGCCAATGTTGGAAACAGGATACTAGACTTGATGGACCTTGGTCTGACCCAGTATGGCATAGCTTATGCTCTTATGTTGACCCTTCCTCCTCCCTACATTGTTTAAGTCCCTTTTTGCCATGTCATCTGACTGAGCAAGATGGCACCCTTGGGTTGGAAGGGGACCACGCATGTGTGGTGGCATGTCCCAAAGGCTTTCTTTGAAAGCTGGCTCTGACGTCACCCATATTTGAGGATTGATTCGTACTGTCTCTTGAGAACACCTGTTACAGGTGAGTAACTATGCTTACCAACTGAAGAACAGCTGCATATGCTCAGAAGCCTTTTTCTAGTTATTTCTGAGCTCAGAGTGGTACTCCTTTTCTGTGCTGTTGGACAACTTCATCTATTTGTGTGTCTTGTTTATCCTGCTGTCTATGGAAGACCTTTGTTCCTGATAAACCACTTTGCTTTTCAGTCCCGCATAATCCCTTCTGTCCTATGGCAGATGTTACAAGAATGCATAACTCTTCTACTCAGTTTCTGAAGTTTCATGGCAAGAATTTGAACTCTATTATTGCTACTCTTTCCTATATCACAGGTCTAATATTTTTCCCTTCCCCCACACCTGTGTTTCTACAGATACGCCATTGACTGGCTCCCTAAAGAGCGGAAGCTGCTGTACTTAAAATCTGCAGTCGTCTACACACTGTTTGTACAACCTGGGTACCCAGCTATTGGAAGGGTTCACTTGTTGTCCGTAGCAAACAGTAGGGATCATATCAGTCCCTCATTGATAAAGGTGAATCTAGTTTTGTCTGTTCTTTACAAAAGCATGTTTCCTGTAATGTATTAACTGTTTACAAAAACATTGTGGATACAGTCAGTTCATGATACGCATGCTCTTTGAATATCATCTTGCTTGTTACTAGAGTTTGAAGGAAGCCTAGTTTGTGGGACCTCTACTGAGGACTCTTGCTGGTAATCTTCAGGAACAAGCAGGAATGTAATCTTCACATATGGGTATCGTCGGTACCGACGGAGTCTGCGCGGGAACGCTCCTCAGCATCCAATAGGAAAGCTTTTGGGAGCATCCCACAGCACCTGCGTGCTGCCTTCCCGCCTTTCCCAACTGTCCCTCTCCAGTTCTTCGTTTTCCGTGGAGCCAACAGGTCGCACGTCCCGTCACCGCAGAAAATTTCCCTCCTTATTCTTTGTTTTTTGTGGTCGCTTCTGCCTTCCCTCGACGCTATACCGGTACTGCCAGTTCTTTTCGTTTTTCTTTAAAAAAAAAAAAAAAAAACCTTTGTTTCTGCAGTCTTTCTCCAGTAAATTTCTTCTTGGATGCCACGCGCCATTTTGGGCACTAGGCCCAGTTTTCTTTGCTCAAAATGGAAAAACCCGCTTCGGGTTTTAAAAAGTGTTCTAAGTGTGGCAGTACCATCTCCGTCACCAACACCCATGAGTGGGGCCTCAAATGTTTAGGTCCTGACCTCTCTTATTTCAGAGTGTGTTGGCTGTGGGATGATGTCGAAAAGGGGCCAGCAAAACCGAGCTGCTAAACTTAGCACCCTTTTTCCCTCCGATGCCGCCTCCGTGGCATCGACGTCTTCCAGGGCTTCATCTTCCTCCCATGGATCTCTGGTAACTAAACATAAATCTAGCTGGTCCTCAAAGGGTAGCTCTCCTTCTAAACATCGAGATGCCTCTGGCGTTGCCCTTGAGGGACTTTCACCAGAAAAATTGCCACGGCTTCCAAAGCACTAACGGGGCTCCAGGATGTTCTCGAGGCTTCAACCTCGGCAGAACTAGTGGTGCCATGCTCTGGGGTTCCGGACGCTTCTTCCAGCACGATACCCAAGCATCGGCATCATCAATAGACCAGAGGTTCTTGGCTATTGAGCGCAGTCTGGTGGCTCTTCTCATGGCCTTGATGCCCCTGAAACCGCTTCAGACAGTTCAACCGATACTGGCACCGACTTCATCGACATCGGCAGGTATTCTACCGGGACCAAGTCATGCGTCTCTATCCGACATTGACAAGTCTGTACCGGACCACTCCAATGCCTACTTCGATCTGTACTGGTGCAAATCACCCGGATCGGAGATACTTCGAATCCTCGGATGAGTCTGAAGACTCTGAAAGCTCTGCCGATACCAGAGTACTTCTTCCTGAGGATTCCTCTTCTCCTCAGCATAGGATGTCTCCACCAGAGGATATGTCCTTTCAGGATTTTATCCGAGATGTGGCCCGAGGTCTTTCCATCACAGTGGCTCCTGAAAAAGAGCCTAGGGCAAAGGATTTAGAACTCCTACAATACCCTAAAGCTCCCAAGGAGGCAGCTACCTTACCTGTTCATGAGATCTTGCATGATCTTATGTTGATGTGGGAAACACCTCTGATCACATCTCCTCACTCTTGAAGACACGACACCATGTATCGAGTTCCTCCTTGTCCTGGGTTTCAAAAGACTCAATTACCACACCATTCCATGGTGGTGGAATCAGCCATGAGACGGATAAAGAGTGCAAAAAGGCATGCATCTAATCCTCCAGGACGTGAGTGTAGGACTCTTGACGCCTTTGGACATCGATCCTTCCAGGCTTCCATGCTTTCTGCTAGGATCATTTCCTATATCTTGTATATGGGAATGTTCCTTAAGGACTTAGAGCTTATGAGCCCTCTCCTTCCTGTTGATAAAAGGCAAGATTATCTTGCTCTTGTTAAACATGCTCAGGATGTTTCCAAGTTTGTGAATCATGCAGCCTTTGACTATTTTGAATGCATAAGCAGAACCTCTGCCATTGCCATAGGTGCACGTAGAATTGCCTGGCTCTAGGCATCTGACTTGGAAATCTGGGTACAGGACAAACTGGGGAATATACCTTGCACAGGAGAGAATCTCTTTGGCAAGAATTGGCAGGAAAAAGCTAATGAGATAGATGCTGACAGTATCACTTTGGATAGATTGTCTAAATCTACAGCTGATCCTGCGAGGAAAAGATCCTCTAAGAAACCATCCTTCAGCAAGAAGAAAAAGTTTTATCCCTTCTATACCCAGCAGGGACATCATTTAGGTCAGTCTGCCCAAAAGGGACAGCAGCAACAACCTAGGCAACAAAGGAAACCAAAATCAGCTAAGCCTCAACTGGCTCAGCAGATTCAGCCTCCACAGGGGCTTTGACTCCTGTCTAGAGAACTTTGCCTTCCTGGCCCTGAACGGCCCAGAACCCTCCACCATCCCAGGAAGGTTATGTCATTTTGCCCCCAGATGGGGTCAGATAACAGCAGAAAATTGGACACACTCTATTGTAAGAGGGGTACAAGCTTCATTTCCTCAGCATGCCCCCTCCTACAATGGTAAGACAGTTCAGTTCTCAGACCTCTTTCAACGACCGGTTAGGTCAAGAAGTCACTATGCTCCTTGCTCAAGGGGCAGTAGAAGAGATACCTATTCCCCAACAGGGTACAGGGTTTTGCTCCCCCTTTTTCCTTATTCCAAAGAAATCAGGAGGACACAGACCCATTCTAGACCTCAGAGAATTGAACAAATTCCTGTTCAGAGAGAAGTTCAAAATGATTTCTGTAGGAACTCTGCTGCCATACCTTCAGAGTCAGGATTGGCTTTGTTCTCTAGATCTCAAGGATGCATACACTCATGTTCTCATCCATCCAACTCACCAAAAGTTCCTTCGATTCCTGTTTCAAGGGAAGCACTACCAATACAGGGTTCTTCCTTTTGGCCTGGCCTCTGCACCAAGGGTGTTCACAAAATGGATGGTTGTGGTAGCAGCATTTCTCTGCACCCTGGGAATATTCATCTTCCCTTACTTAGACGACTGGCTCATTCGAGCCCCTTCAGAGCCAGAGGCCAGGGTTGCTCTGTCTCGCACAATGCGCATCCTTCAGTATTTGGGGCTTGTCATAAACTTCTCAACGTCCAACCTTGCTCCCACTCAGTCCCTAGAGTTTATAAGAGCTCTTCTGGATACCAGACAGACAAGGGCCTACCTGCCACAGCCCCGCTGCCTTTGCATTGTGCAGTTAGCTTCCCAAGCAGTGCTAAAACCTCACATCACTGCTCGGGAAATGTTACATTTGCTAGGCCACATGGCATCCACCGTGCATGTGGTTCCTTATGCTCGCCCCCATATGAGGGCAGCCCAGTGGACCTTATCCGCTCAGTAGACTCGGGGGTCGGGTTGCCTATCAGATAAAATAGCAAACTCAGATCGCCTTATTTTGTCCCTCCAGTGGTGGCAGTCACTCAAAAACCTTTTGGTGGGGTCTCCTTTTCAGCAACCCCCACCCCAATCCACTCTAACAACAGATGCTTCACAGGTGGGTTGGGGAGCCCACCTGCAAGGCCTCTCTACCCAGGGTACCTGGACTCCACAGGAGGCCTATCTGCATATCAGTCTCCTGGAGCTCAGAGCAATCTTCTTTGCTCTTTGAGTATTTCACACCCAGCTCAGCTGCAAGACAGTCCTAGTTCAAACAGACAATCAAGTAGCCATATTCTGTGTGAACAAGCAGGGCAGAAGAGGCTCTCTGTCGCTCTGCAACGAAGCTTTGCGACTATGGGCCCTCACCAGAGAGCATCAGATTCATCTCCTTGCAGTGTATCTTCCAGGCATTCAAAACTCTTGGGCAGACAGACTCAGTTGAATTCTGCTTTCACACGAATGGTCTCGCCATGCAGACCAGGTGGCCAAAATGTTTCAAATTTGGGGAACCCCAGACATAGACCTCTTTGCAAGTCCGCTGAATGCCAAACTTCCCCGGTTCTGATCCAGAATTCCGGCATGAGGTTGTCGGACCAGGGATGCTTTCCTTCTCCATTGGGGTCAGGACTTCCTGTATGCCTTTCCACCCATTCCCCTAATTCCCAAAACCCTGTTCAAGCTTCAGAGAGACAGAGGTCATATGATCCTCATAGCTCCACGTTGGCCACGGCTAATGTGGTACCCTCTGCTCCTACATCTCTCTCAAGCTCCGCCTCTGGAGTTAGGATCTGCTCCAGATCTCCTTTCTCAAGAGGACGGGATGCTGTGGCATCCCAGTCCCCAGTCTCTGCATCTCAGGACCTGGTTGCTGAAAGCCTTGAAATTCACGGTCTTAACCTTTCCTAGCAGGTAAAGGATATCCTTCATGCTTCTAGGAAACCTTCCACAAGACGCTGTTATGCATTCAAGTGGAAAAGCTTTACCATATGGTGTTCGCAGAAGGGTCTTAACCCTCTTGCGATACCTCCTGGAATCATTACTGGATTACCTCCTTCATTTATCAAATGCAGGGCTTAAGACCAATTCAGTGCTATTGCAGCTTCTTTCAAGCCTCTCAATGGACAACCTATTTCCTCTCATCCTCTCATAGCGAGATTTATGAGAGGCCTTCTTTTAACGAAGCCTCCCATTAAGCCACCACCGGTGGCATGGGACTTGAATCTGGTACTTGGGCAGCTCATGAAACCGCCCTTTGAACTATTAGCCACTACCTCTTTGAAATTCCTTTCCTGGAAAGTTATCTTTCTCATTGCAATCACAGCACATTGCATCAGTGAATTGCAAGCCTTGGTGGCTGATCCTCCTTATACAAGGTTCCATCATGATAAGGTAGTCCTTAAGACTCATCCACCCTTTATGCCAAAGGTGGTTTCACCCTTTCATTTGAACCAAGTGGTTTACCTTCCTGTATTCTTTCCAAGGCCTCATGCCTCAAATGCAGAAAGGAAACTTCATACTTTGGACTGTAAAAGAGCTTTGACCTTTTACTTGCAAAGGACACAGCAACATAGAAAATCCTCTCAACTCTTTGTTGCTTTTGATCCTAGTCATTTGGCACTTCCAGTTTCGAAAAGGACACTGTCCAGCTGGATTTCACAGTGTATATCTTTTGCCTATGAGAGTAAGAACCTTCCTCTTGAAGGCCATGTTACAGCTCACAGTGTGTGAGCCATGGGCAGCCTCAATGGCTCATCTTCACTCTGTGTCTATCGACGATATCTGTCGAACAGCTACTTGGGCTTCGGTTCATACCTTCACAGCCCATTACTGCTTAGACAAGGACTCCCACCGGGATGCCTTGTTTGGTCAGGCTGTTCTTCAACACCTGTTCCACACTTAATCAACTCCTAACCACCATCCCTGGTAGGATGCCAGAGATCCATGGGGGGAAGCGGAGCCCTTTCACAAGGGCACAACTTTCTGGGGCCATCTCCCTGGCATCTTCAGCTAGGGAGTCCCCATATGTTAAGACTACATTCCTGCTTGTTCCTGGAGATAGCATAGTTACTCACCTGTAACAGGTGATCTCCGCGAACAGCAGGAATTTAGTCTTCACACCCCTCCCACCTCTCCTAGGAGTTATCTCTCTCTCTTTCCATCTCTCTTTTGTCTCCGCTATAAACTCAACTGGAGAGGGACAGTTGGGAAAGGCGGGAAGGCAGCACGCAGGCGCTGTGGGTTGCTCCCAAAAGCTTTCCTATTGGACGCTAGGGAGCATTCCCGTGCAGGCTCCATCGGTTCCGCCGATAAACAATATGTGAAGGCTAAATTTCTGCTGTTCCCGGAGATCACCTGTTACAGGTGAGTAACTATGCTTTCTTGAGTTGTAGTGGAAGGGACATTGCAGAATAAAAATGAAAGCACCTTTTAGGAGCAGCAAGTGAAGGCTCATCATTCCATAATCCTAATGGGGTGACTTCTGATTGAGCTGGAAAGTCCAAAATATTAGGAAGCAGTTACCAGTGGAAACACTAATTGCTTCCACCAGGCTGACCATGAGTAGCATGCAAAGATACCCCCCCAAAAATCTTATCTATTAATCTGAGGATCCCTCTTGCAGGTAGGGTTTATTAGCTTTTGATACACTGAGTCTATTTTTGTTTCTTTATTTCCTATCCCAGCAATATAGCTAGTTTTATGCTATATATTTGGGTGGATAGTTAACTCTCTGCCTTTTGTTTTAAGCCACCCCAGGAGAAACCCTCTCTGAGCAATTGGCTGGCATATCTTCATGAATTTTCAGATTTCTGAGGACTTAGTGCTGGACATGAACTGCAGTTAGGATGGAATCTGCCTCACAGCTTCATCAGGAAACAAGAACAACGTCATTTGGGGGCCATGCTGGTACAGGGAGGAGGAACTTTTGAACACTGATACTGTGGAACCAAAAATATGAAACAGTTTTGACTTCAAATTACCCTCAGGAGAACATGTTAAATATTGTGTTTTAATAGAGCCCTGCTGATGCCATACAGAAGACTGAGATTCATTTCTTGAGCCTGGCTCATACTCTTCACGTCAGCTGGGGGATGCTTCAGAACTACTACCATCCATTGCTCAACGGTACTACTTACTGACCATTCTCTGGAGTAGTATTTTATGTTCCAGAGGGTCCTGTAGTCTACAGTGCTTGGCTGAACATTATCACTGCAGTGGCAGGGCCAGACAAGAGAGGGTTTTAAAAAAAAAAATGGGGGAGATATAATTATCATATAGTGGCAAATGAAGGCTTGTGACATTGTTGCTACAGTAGGAATTATTTTTGATTTAAGGTGGAAGCTTGAGGAAGCTACCGAACCAGAAGAAATTATGGTGATTGGGGAATTAATGGTAATTAGATACTGGGATACTTCGAATCAGTCTTGTGTGTTTTTATTTTTTTTTAAATACTCCAGTTAATAATGGAGTCTAGTCCTTCATTTTTATATTGGTAAAAGCAGGAATACAAATCTTACTGTACTTATCAGGTGGAAATATAATAAAAGAAGACTAAAAGATGATGATGTCCTTGATGGCTCTAAATTTCTCCTGATTGCATATGCGTTTCCTGCCTTTCTCCGGGAGCAAGCAGGAAGTCAGTCATCGCTTATGGGTGATGTTTGCACTGACTGAGCCCTCGCGGAAGCATCCCCCCAGCTGTCAGAGAGCCTTTGGGAGATGCTACCACGCATGCGTGGTCCCCTTCCCGCCCAAGGGTGCCATTTTGCTCAGTCTCCTTTTTTTCTACTGAGCCCTTCAGTCTAGCTTGTCCCCGGAAAAAGTTGATTTTTCAGCCTGAGATTTATACTCACCTCCAGTACTTGCACCGGTACTCTTCCCGCCGCCAGACCTCACTGTCTCAACATAGTTTGGGTCTTTTTTGTAGTTTTTCCTCCTTGGCATCTTCACACCTTTTTGCCAACTGGCAGCTCAACGGGTCTTCGACCTTGCTGGGGTACTTTTTTCCCCCATGGCTACCAGTGGTTTTAAAAAGTGTGATCGATGTGTCAAGATTGTCTTTGAACGACACACATGACTGCTGCCTTCACTGCCTTGGGCCGGACCACGGTCCCACAGCATACAGTCTCTGCAAAACAAAATGTCCAACAAGGCCCTCAAGCATTGCCAGCAGCAGCACGATAAGTTTTTCCCTGAGTCCCCAGGGCCTCATCTGAAGTCTACAGCCTTTCGGTGTGGCTCCACGGAACCTGAGCGGTGCTGTGGTTCTTTGGAGAGGGGGTCTCCCTTGAGGGAATCCGAGAAGACGATGACTTCGAAGGCGGCATCCCTGGATGAATCAGACAAGCCAGGTGCGTCCCGAGCCAGGTATCACAGTCTGAGGCTCTCATCTGAGGGAGCTGCCTGGAAAGGTATCCCGAAAGGACTTGACCTCGGATCGGCCTCTGTCACCAGACACCATCCTTGTCAAAGATTCCCTTTCGGGAGAACTGGCATCGGGCCCGATCCCTTCAGTGCCTGTGCCGATGACTGCAGAGCCTTCTGGCCTGGAGTCCAGAATGGCGGCCCTGGAGCTCAGTTTGTCCACCTTCATGGACCAGTAGAGGGCACTGTTGTCCAGTATGACCGGTTCTTCCACCATGACCACTGGGCCCTTGACGTCGAAGATGTCTCCAGAAGCCGAGCCAATCCAGAAAACCCTTCAGCCTCAAGTCGATCCTCGGCTAAGGTCTTGATCTGGTTCCTGCTTGACAGGGCCACGATCATCCCCATCCAGTGCGCATGGCGCCAGCTGCAGGGCATAGGAGGGCCACAGCCCGGGGTCAGTCCCGGGGCCCACAGACCAGCCTTCTATCGAGTTCTCGACGGACTACTCTGAGTGGGAGACGGAGGACGAGTAGTCGCCAGACACCTATCGCCATAGTGATATCCCCTCAGACTCTCCCACTTCAGAGCCCCGGTGGTGGTCTCCACCGGAGGACATGGCATTCCTTGAATTCGTCAGGGACATGTCTAAGGCCCTAGCGTTCCCGACAAAATCGTAGGAGCACCCTCGAACAGAGGAGTTGGAAATCCTCCATTATGAGTCCCCCTCCAAAGGAATTGCTCACGGTGCTCATCCCTTCCATCCTGGAATGGCTAATGTTCAATATGTGTGAGACACTGGCATTGGTGCCGGTGGTGAACAAGCAGCTTGACTTGATGTATTGAGTCCAAAGGAGCCCGGGCTTCCAGAAATCACAACTGCCGCATAACTCCATGGTGGTGGAGTCGGCCATGCATCGACTGGAGAGTCAGACGCACTCATCGGTGCCTCCTAGCAGGGAAGCATGCACCTTGGACGCCCTCAGCAGAAAGCGTTACCAGGGCACGATACTCATCGGATGCATCCAGACTTACCAGCTGTACATGGGCATGTACCTGAGAGACCTGGTGAAGGAAATTGCCGGGTTCTCAGCTGGTCTGTCCGAGGAACCCTTGCTGCGGTTCAAGAACCTGGCCATGGCTGTCTGAGTGCTCCAATTTTCTCGGCAGCCTGTGACTGCTTCGAGTCGGCCGCTTGAGTTGCGGTGGCAGGCATTGGTAGATGTCCCATGCCCAGGAGAGAACCTTTTTGGCAAACCTATGACCGACAAGGCTGCCGAGCTGGAGAGAGAGTTCATGACTAAGACCAGGCTCTCTAAAAAGACCACTGCCCTCCCTGATGGAAGGGCTCAGGTAAAAAGCCCTTCTACCCGAGAAAAGGGGCTGCTTACAGAAACTACCCACCTTTCTAGGCCTCCCCGGCTCCCCAGCAGGGTCATCAGGCCAAGGCATATAGGCATGGCCTTTGTACGCAGAGGACTCCCAAGCCCCAGGTATCAGCTCCGGCCCAGACAGGGGGGAGTTTTTGACTTCTTGGGCATAGCCTCTCCACCCAAGGGAGGTCAGCAACTCACAGGAAGACGTCTGATCCACTATGCCCAAAGGTGGCTAACTATCACCACCGATTCCTGGGTGCTTTGGGTGGTCAGGGAGAGCTACTTCTTCCTCAGTTTACAGGACGTTTACCGGGACCACCTACTGAAGGAGCTCGCAAGTCTTCTCGAGGACAAGGCGGTGGAACCAGTGCTCCACCATCTCGAGGGCAAGGGGTTCTACTCCAGGTACTTCCTCATGCTAAAAAGGACTGGAGGCTTAAGGCCCATCCTCGACCTGCGCAACTTGAACAAGTTCTTGGAGAAGTTCAAGGTGCTCTCCCTTGGAACATTACTGCCAGCAGGGAGATTGGCTATGTTCCTTGGATCTGAAGGATGCTCACACCCACATCCTCATTCACCCCAACCAGAGGCAGTGCCTGCGGTTCATGGTGGGGGAGGCCACTACCAATACAGGGTGCTGCCTTTTGGCTTGGCCTCCACCCTAAGGATCTTCACAAAATGCCTGGCAGTCATAGCTGCCTTCCTACACCTCCGGGGGTCTTTGTCTTCCCCTATCTGGACGACTGGCTCATAAAAGGAGGCATGGCCTCAGAGGTACAGCAGCCACTGCAAGCACCATCTACATCCTGCATCACTTGGGATTTGTGATAAAGTTCCCCAAGTCCCATCTCCTCCTGACACAGTGTCTGGAGTTTATAGGGGCAAAACTGGACACCCTCCAGACAAAGGCCTTCCTGCCCGGAGACCGAGCTGACTGTCTCAGGGCCCTGGCCCTGGATGTACAGCACCGCTCCTTGGTACCTACCTGGCTCCTCTTGTGCCTACTCGAGCATATAGCCTCTGTGGTCCACATTACCCCCAGACGCCTGCCTCCATATGAGGGCCATGCAGTGGTGTCTTCAGGACCAGTGGACTCAGGCCACAGGACGCCTCCGGGACAAAGTCTCAGTGACCCGCCAGTTGGCAGACTCCTTAAAACCTTGAGGCGGGGATGCCTTTCCAAGCTCTGAGCCCCTTAAGGGTCCTCACCACGAACGCCTCCTTGCTTGTCTGGGGAGCCCACTACGAGGATCTCTGCACCCAGGGCAGCTGGTCGCAGGACGAGAGCAACCAGCAGATCAACCTCCTGGAGCTATGGGCCATATACTTAGCCCTCCAAGCCTTTTGTCATTGCCTATGGCACCAGTCAGTATTGGTCCAGACGGACAGCCTGGTGGCAATGTTCTATGTAAACAAACAGGAGGGCACAGGGTATCGTGTCCTCTGCAGAGAGTCAGTGGTCCTCTGCTCCTCACTCCGGCAGTGTATATTCTGTAGGCAGTATACCTGCCAGGCCAAAACAACTCACTGGCCGACAGACTGAGCAGGGTCCTCCAACCGCACAAGTAGCAGCTGGACCTCGGTGTGGCCTACTGTCTCTTTCAGCTCTGGGGGGAACCCGAGATAGACCTGTTCAACAGCGGACAACTACCAGTTCCCCTGCATCTGTTCCTGACAGGCCCACCCCTCCAGGTTGGTGGCAGATGCGTTCCTCATCCCGTGGTTGAGAGACCTCATGTACACCTTCCCGCCCACTCCTCTAATTGCCAAGACATTGTTCAGGACCCTCCACGACAAGGCCTCGCTCATCCTGATAGCCCCTCGATGGCCTAGGTAGCCATGGTTACCGCTACTCCTCCAGCTGTCGGAGACTCCCATCCCGTTGGGAAACTTTCCAGGGCTCCTGTCCCAGGAGGGGGGCTCCTGGGGTCCCTGTAGCTGACAGCATAGCTGCTGAAAGGGTTACCCTAGCCCCTTTCAACCTCTCGGGTGAGGTAGAGGAGATCCTGCTGGCCTCTCGTAAGGCTTCCACTAGGAAAGTGTACGCCCTCAAATGGCGTAGGTTTTCACTTTGGTGTGCAGAGCACGGGACCAACCCGTTCTCCTGCCCAGTGGGTCTGATTCTGCAGTACCTTCTCCACTTCTCACAATCTGAGCTTAAATCAAACTCCGTCAGAATACATCTCAGTGCCCTGCCGGCGCACCACCACCCAGTGGATGGTAAACCCTTCTCGGTCTAGCCGCTGGTGACCCACTTCCTATGGGATCTGCTCTTATCGAACCCCCCGGTTCGCCTTCAAGCGACCGAATGGGACCTCAATGTGGTATTTGGGCAGCTCACTCATCCACCCTTTGAGCCTCTGGCTACCTGCCACCTGCGATACCTCTCTTGGAAGGTGGCGTCCCTGATTGTGCTCACTTCCGCTTGCAGGGTTAGCGAGATTTAGGCCTTAGTGGTGGAGGCGCCATATACCAGGTTCTACAAGAACAGGGTGGTGCTCTGCAAACACCCTAAATTCCTTCTGAAAGCGGTACTGTCCTTTCACCTCAATCAGGAGGTGGTGCTTCCCACCTTCTTTCCAAGATCTCACTGCAATAGGGGGGAAACAGTCCTCCACACCCTGGACTGTAAGAGGACCTTGTCCTTCTACATCCAGCATACTCGGGGCCACTGCAAAGCTGCACAGCTTTTCGTCTTGTACAACCCCAGTGACCAAACGTACACTGTCTATCTAGGTGGTGGACTGTATCACCCTCACCTATGAGCAGACAAGGCTCCTGCTGGAAGGCTGGGTCATGGCGCACCATGTCGGGGCCATGGCGGCCTCTGTGGCAAACCTGCGTTCCATTCCATTGGTGGACATTTGCCAGGCCGCCACCTGGTCTTCAATCCATACTTTCGCAGCCCATTACTCCCTGGAAAAGGAATCCTGATGGGACATCGCCTTTGGCCAGGCCATGTTCCATAATCTTTTCAGGGTTTAGACAACTCCTACCCTCCGACCCTTCTGTGTTCAGGCTACCGGAATGCTGGTTTCCATCAACACAGGGGTCCTATTGTAATCAGTAGTGATGGACTTAATTGCTGCTGCTGACTGCTCCCCTTGAGAGCGACCGTGTTTTTTGCTATGGACTTTCGGTATCCTGTAGCTGGGGAATCCCATATGTGAGGACTGACTTCCAGTTACCTGTAACAGGTGTTCTCCAGGATAGCAGGAATCAGTCCTCACAACCCTCCCTCTTCCTCTTGGAGTTGCTCCTTTACCATCGTTTATTTATTTTTTGCTGTCTTTTATCTATGTCATCTGACTGAGCAAAATGGCACCCTTGGGCAGGAACGGGACCACATATGCGTGGTAGCATTTCCCAAAGGTTTTCTATGAAAGCTGGGGGGGATGCTTCCTTGTAGGCTCTGTCGGTGCCGACGTCACCCATATGTGAGGACTGATTCCTGCTGTCCCCGGAGAATACCTGTTACAGGTGAGTAACTACGCTTACTCTCCAATGACAAAATCCGGTATATATATCCTATATATGCAGAGCTGTTTAATAGATGAGGACCATGGGTCGGTTTTAGCAGACGGTGAAAGGTGCTAGTACTCAATATCACCAAGTATGCCCTCAAAACAGCCCTGATAAAGCAAAAGTTAGAATGACAGTGCTAGAGGTTTTTGTTGAGTTTTGCATAAATGTTTATTTTTTTTACTTGTTTTAGAATAAATATATGTAAGTATTTCTCTCTTGTCAAGTCTGTACTGTATGAGGGCCCGCTGAGTTGAGACTTCCAGATCGTTCTGCTAGATTAATCCAGACAAGTGGATTCTGTTCCCCCACCAGCAGATGTAGAGAGAGAGAAAGAACTAGAAACTTCCATTGACGACATCACTGCTACTAATGCTGATGCAACCAGGGGCACACTTCAGTATTTCTGGGTCTCCAGCAGATGGCTGATGCTCTTCTGATTCAGCTTGGTTTAAAATTATTAGCTCTTGGGCAGCGGATTGAAGGGATTCTTTTCCAGTAGAGCTCGACAGCGGATGTCTCGAAGGGGTACCTTAGATACCCTATTAGAGTTTCCCACATGAAGGGGAAATAAAAAGGCTCCACTCGGTCAGTATTATAGAAAGGTTGAGCAGCCAGCATTCTGTCAGATCAAGATGCTTGTTTTCACTCAGCGTCACGTGTTTTAGTTTACGCACCCTTCCCTCCCCCTGGACCATTTGGACAGAAGCAAGAAGGTTTGTGTGAAGAGGCCTGATTGCAGCAGAGTGGCCTAGAGCCCACTGCTTGTCTTCCTGGGCTCCCCAGCGCTGAATACAGCCTTATCTTTGATGCCGGTGCCTGTATCCTTGCAGCCACTGCCGGGTAGGGTGGCCTAACATGGCCTGTTATTGGGTCCAGTGGGCATCTCGGTTCTTGTCTATGAACTGGTCTCCATGGCCACACACGTGTTAGGCCCATGTTGTTGCATATGAGTGCTAGCTATGTATGTACACTATAGGGGGTCATTCTGTGCCCCGAATAGCAAGGATATATGTCCTGCTTGGACATACATCCCCACTATTCTCCAGAAACAAACAGGAAGTCAGTCGTCATGTCCTGATGGAGCCTGCATGGAGCATTTCCCCAGCTTTCAAAGAAAGCCTTTGGGAATGCTACCACGCATGGGTGGTCCCCTTCCCGACCAAGGATGCCATTTTGCTCAGTCTCCTTTTTCCCATGGAGCCCAATGTATGCATGTCCTGTCTCCCCAGAAAATTCCTTAAAAATTAGCCTCTTAGTGATTTTTTTCCTTGTTTGCATACCGGTTCCTCTTCCCTCCTCGAGTTGGTGCTGTTCTTGGCTCCTTTCTCTTTTTTTTCCATCAAGGTTCGCGTTCACGCCCTTTTTTGCCTGGGGTCGTCGATCCAGTCCGAGTGTGATCCACCATGTCTCCCGGTGGCTTTAAAAAGTGTGATCGTGAGGGACCTCCGGTGATGTCATCGGATTGAATGGCGGAGTAGCATTTAAGCTCCGCTACCAAGGCTTGCAAAAGTGGGGGGAAGTACCCTTAATAGCAAAGAAAAGGTGGCGAAATGGAGGGGAATTAGTTGAGGTAACCTCCGGAAGCAGCAACATGAGCAGACTGCGGTAAGCACAAGTACCGGCGAGACAATAGAGAGCGGGGGCCGATCGGGACGCACACGAGTGACCGGAGGGATATCCTAAAGTGCTGAGGAGAGAAGATCAGTGCAGGAGAACTGCTGAGTGCCGGCGCCGCAGCAGACGGGAGCCTGACAAGCAGGAGGAGTGAAAGAGGCGGTCCAAATAGCAGCACTCAACGGAGCAGCCAAATTGAGTGAGGAGAGGGGCCTGAGTGGGGAAGCACGTGGCCGCGGAGAGGGGAGACTCGAGAAGCTGGACGGAGAGCGCCAGAGGCAGGAAGGACAGTGAGTGACAACTGTGCAGTACAGGCGCCAGCAGTGGAAAAGCAGCAGTAGAGAAACGGAGGTGACGTTAATATTGAGTGAGAGAGGAGGTGAATATAGCCAAGAAGTGGAGGGAGAGGAAGAGCTCAACGGCAGAAGCACTAGTCAAGTAAAGCAATAATATAGCAAAGCACAGAAAAGACCAGTACAGTGCAGAAAACATAGACTATTCTAACAGACCCTGAAATATTCAAAGACAAAACTTCATATAAATCAAGACGAGCGGAAAGAAGCTCAATCACAAGAGGGGGTAGATAGACAATTCAAAAAAATAAGTCCTAAATTGTGGGGGACAGAAGCAGAATAATACAAAAGAGAGTGTGGTATGCCCGGAGAAGCCCAAGGGGAAGAAATAGATAAAGCAAAAGGAGGGCTGTCAGCAAAGAGGAAGTTGGCGGAATTCAGATCATCATGTTTATTAATTTATGTATTTTATTTAGGCAGATTTGTATACCACCTTATCCTACAGTCAAAGTGGTTACATGACATCACAATTGGGGTTACATTTAACATGTGGGTGCTTTACAACATTTAATATGAGGGTATTTAACAACATTTAGACAGCACAATTGGAGGGGTACATTTAGCATGAGGGTATCTTCGTGAGTCTAGTTGGGCTGATTGGGTATTGCGTTGGCAGGGGTAGTTGCAGTACCGTATGTGCCTACAACAGGAGGGAGAGAGGGGCGAAGGAAGGCAAAATGCTGGCTGAGCATGTGGCAGCGCCAGGAGGAGGAGATGGAGGGGGCGTGGAACCCAGGAGTCGCAGATAAGATCAAACTGTGGCTTACAAAATTGAAGGAGGAACTCAAGGTGGAAATTAGCGGAGTGAAAAATGAGTTAAAAGAGACATTACAATCTCTAAGACAAGATATAGTGGATCTGGGAGCTCGGGTGGAGGAAACAGAGAATCAGATGGAACAACATGAGGAAGTATTGGACGACCTACAAAAAGGATGGAAGGAATTGAAGCAGGTCCAAGAGGAGTTGAAGGTGAAAACGGAGGACTTGGAGGATCGGTCCAGGCGATGCAATATCCCAGTACGAGGTATCCCAGAGAACCCTAAATACAAGAACTGTGAAGAAGTGATATCTAAAGTATTTGGAGCTCTATTACAAATGGGAGCTCCAGATGAGGGAGAGGATGGGGATTCACTGCAAATAGAGCAGGCTCACAGAGGACTGGGGCCCATAAGGGACAATAGACCGAGAGATATTGTGGTGTGTATGAACTCTTTTAAAACTAAAGAACGCCTCTTGAGAGCAGCTAGGAAACAGACATTTCAAATGGGAGGAACATGAATTGGAATTGTTCCAGGACTTATCCCTGGGCATGCTACAACGCAGGAGATAGATGAAGGAGGTGACGGCCTACGATATAAGTGGCTGTATCCCTTTGGATTACTGATAACTGTGAAAGGAATGTCGAGGAGAGTGAATACAAGCGAGGAAGCATGGAGTGTGCTCCGGAATTTGGGACTAACTAATCTCCCAGAAGGTGTAGGAGGTCGAGTTAGCACAAATGCCAACAGGACAGTTGCACCTCAGGCGGACAGCCAAAGGTGGCACAGAGCGCCAGAAGGAGGCAGGCGGCTGGCACGACTCACCAAAGGCAGTCAAGGAGGGAAAGCGGTGGAGAAGGAAACAGGTGGAAGCTGAGGACATTATCAAGCTTTGTTAGGGAAGAAATGCCACAAGGAATGTGTTGCACGATGTTGATAAATGTTGTGTAAAGAAGTGTTGGCTAGAAAGCAGGGAGGGGGAAGGGGAACAATTGAGGTGTAGGGGGGAGGGCAGATGAGGGTATAGGGGGTATGGGAAAGGGGGGAGATAGAGGGGGATGAGAGCGCTGGTTCTGAGAACTTTTGCAAAAGAGTTCAGATTGGGTGTAGAGGAAGGGGAGGAGGAGAGGGATAGGAAGGAGACTAGGGGGGCATGGGTCGGGGGAAGAGGGGCGGGGCAGGCCGAGGTCCGATAGTTACTACAAACGGAAGACGTGTCTCCCTCGAAGAGACAGGGGAAGGAAGATAGGGTGGGAGGGGGAAGGGGAGGGGGGGACAAAGCTCAAAGGAGGGAGGGGGAGGTGGGGATGTAAAAAATTAAAGGTGAGTTAAAAATAGTATCGCTAAATGTAAAAGGACTTAATTCACCATTTAAACGACAAAAATTGTATAAAGAAATAACATGCCAAAAGACAGCAGTAGTGCTTATACAGGAAACGCATTTGACAAGAGCGACAGAGTACCTAGTAAAACCCAGGGGATATGGAGTATGTGTACACGCCTCCAACACAGTGGAAAAGAAAAAAGGAGGGTGGCCATATTGATAGATACAAAGTTAAAGATGCAATTGCAAACTGTGGTAAGGGATAAAGCGGGGAGATATGTGTTAATGCGGTTAAAAGTGGGGAATAAATGGTATTACCCAGTGAATGTTTATGCGCCAACAGGGGTGCACATCACTCCTCGATGCCCTTACAATAGCAAACAAGCGCTGCTCCATTAACCTCCTATATAGAGCCCCATCAGCAGACCCGGATGCTCTCGCAACAATAATCGACCTTGCCTCCAATACCCAAAATACAGGCACACCATGCTGGGTTCTAGGAGATGTCAATCTACCTTCACTACAAGAGTCCCACTCGTCAGCTTTCCTTGCAGCCACTGTTCCCTCTAAGCTGTGCGCGTGTGCGCGCGCACACACCTCGCCGAGCAAGCGCACATACTTTACAGCAGAGCGCACAAAAATTACAGTTCTGATTCTGATAGAAAATAACACAGATGTCTTAAAATTTAAAAGTTGTGATTGTAATTACTAGAAATTGTCTGCTTCATTTAGTAATCATCTATTTTCATTTAATTTGATTAAAATCAATGTGGTGTACATACTGTATTCTGACGTGTAGTCAAATTTTAAAGTATATAACTCAGTGTCGTTATGTGGCGCACAAAAATTTAACCTTCCTTCAAAAGCTGCACAACTGATATATTATGCGCACACAGCCTACAGAAAATTAGAGGGAACATTGCTTGCAGCTCTCGAAGAACTAGGATACTGCCAACTGATCACAGAACCTACCCACGACAAAGGAGGCATACTTGACCTGGTGTTCGCTCCCCAGGCAATTGCCACGCCACCCAACATTCCTGAGCTGTCCATTACTGCAGTTCCTTGGTCAGACCACAAGCTGATAGTATTCCAAATTCCCTTACCCAACAGCACTCAGAAGGAAGCAAGGAGACTCAGCGGTCCTCCCAGAGTACCTCCACGAAGATTCCAGGTTTTTAACAGAGACCTAATTCTGAGCGCAACCCACCCACTACAAACCTCAACTGCTCACAGTCCTGATGATCTCGTTTCCAACTGGAACAAGACCCTCAACTCAATTGCGCTACTTCCACCATCCAACAAACCTCCAGGGAAGCGAGCCTCAGCTTCTTGGTACTCTACAGAACTGAAAACCTCACTCACTCTCCTAAGAAAGCTTGAATGACGATGGCGCTGCTCCCACTCGACTGATGATCAAAGAGCATACAACGACCACCTGTCATTACATCGCGAAGCAATAACGACGAACTTGAGACAATTCCACATGGACACCCTAAAACGTTCCCTGAACAAGCCACACGACCTCTTCGCCCTCGTTAACAACCTAACAAAAGAACCGACTTCAGTCCAACCAGTTGAGATCCACCCTCAAGAATTTGCAGATTACTTACAATCTAAGTTATGTCAAACCAACAGAGTTTCATCTTCCAATGCCTCTCTTGTGCCAAAATACAGAACACTGCTCTCCATGTTTTCCACACCATCAAAGCAGCACATAGAGGACACCATTGCTGCAATCAACACAACCACCTGCCAGACCGACCCATGCCCTGTGTTCTGGATCAAAGAACTACGATCCCACTTGAGCCCTTTTATAGCTAGACTCATGGACCAGTCCTTTACAACAGGCTCATTCCCGCAACCCCTTAAACAGACGTCCATAAGACTGCTGCTCAAAAACAACAAGCTGGACCCCAAGAAGGTGGAATCATATCGACCGTTTCAAGTATACCCCTACTAGCGAAAATAATCGAAAAAGAAGTTCAATGTCAAATTCAAACCACATAGACTCCGCCGCGCCACTCGATCCATGCCAACATGGCTTTAGAGAGGCCCACAGTGTAGAAACTCTACTCACCACGCTATTCAACAACATAATTGCAGGGATAGACAACATCTGTCAAGGTTTTGTCCTTATCTTTTTGGACATTGCGGCAGCGTTCGATTCAGTAAGCCATGAGCTTCTCGACCGTCTCCAAGAGAAGGGGATCACAGACAAAGCACTAAACTGGTGCAAGTCCTACCTTTCTGACAGATGGCAGCATGTACGATCAGGGAATACATCATCGGAGCCTTTCCATCAGAAGCAGGGTGTCCCGCAGGGATCCTCCCTCTCCGCCCTCATGTTTAACATATACATGCAGCCCATCTGTAACCTGATCTGTTCCTTCAACGTTAACTTGCCTGATTTATGCAGACGACGTACTGCTATACATGCCTTTCTCAACTGAAAACATTGACCTCTCCCCACTAACAAACTGCTTTAATGCAGTATCCACCTGATTACAAACTCGGAACCTTAGGATCTCCAGGAACAAGCAGGAATAAGTCCTCACATATGGGTAAGTCGGAACCGACGGAGCCCGCGCGGGAAAGCTCCCCAGCTTTTCAGATGAAAAGCTTTTGGGGCTTCCCACAGCGCATGCGCGCTGCCTTCCCGCCTTCCTTACCAGCTCTCTTCAGTTTCTCTTTTTCCGCGGACCCAGCAGGTCGTGTTCCTGTCACCGCTGAAGAAATTGTTATTTTAATTTGTTTCTTTTGACCGCGTACCTGCCTTCCCCATACCAAAACCGGTACTGCCGGTCTCTCTTTCTTTCTTTTAAAAAAAAATAAATCTTTTTTTATTTTCTCAGCACAGCTTGGTAACTTTTGTTAGGCCTTCAGGCCTACACAAATTCTCCTCATGGAGAAACCAGCTCCTGGTTTTAAAAAGTGTACCAAGTGCAATGCTGTTATTTCTCTCACAGACACCCATGAATGGTGTCTTAAATGTTTAGGACCTGACCACTCCATACCGGACTGCCCATTCTGCTCCCAGATGTCTAAACATGGTATGCAGAACCGGGCCAACAAGTTCCATGTGCTGTTTGCTTCAGATAATCCAGCATCACAGTCATCCAGGTCTTCCTCTCCGGATGGATCTCAGGTAACCAAACTTTCTGTGGGCAAATCCTCTAAAAGCAAATCTCTTTCAAAAGATCGAGAGGCTCTCAATCTTGAGTTCGAGGATTCTGCCCAAACCAAAAAACCCCGGCGGGAGGCTCCGGCCTCCAAAGCATCACCTATGGGGTTACAGGTTGACATCGATGGCACGGCCTCGACTGATCACCTGTTAGACTGCTCTGGGGTACCGGGGTACGGTCGATACCGGTACCGACATCCAGGCAGCAGTGGCGTCCATGGGCAATACTGTCCAGACCATGCAGCAGGCCATTTTGGCTTTCATTAAGGCTGCGACGCCCTCGGTACCGATTCCATCGGTACCGACCCCGGTTCCGGTATCCACACCGGAACCGAGACCATCGACTTCCAAGCGTCGATCGGTTCCGCTTGCTGGATTCAGGCTTTTGCCCGATACCAATCCCATGCCCGATACACCCGATGTCGATATCGATCGGTACGCGTATCGTGCATTGCAAGCACAGAGAGAATACTCAGATTCCTCTGATGACTCTGCTGAGTTTGATCTTCCTGAGGAGCCCTCTTCTCTAAAGAGGAGGATGTCTCCTCCAGAGGATTTATCCTTTCAGGATTTCATTGTTGATGTAGCTAAAGCACTTTCTATTGCTACATCTGCTGAAAAGGAACCCAGATCAAAAAAATTGGATATTTTAGGATACTCTAAACCTCCTAAAGAGGCAGTTACTCTGCCTATCCATGAAATCCTTCAAGAACACTTGATGGATTTGTGGGAGACTCCTCTAACCCTGTCTCCTCATTCCCGTAGGTTGGACACCATGTACCCGGTCCCTCCTCCTCCTGGTTTTCAAAAGACTCAGCTGCCTCACCACTCCATTGTGGTGAAGTCTGCTATGAAGAAGATAAAGAGTCCTAAAAGGCATTCCTCTACCCCTCCAGGGCGAGAATGTAAGACCCTCGACTCTTTTGGTAGAAAGATCTTTCAGGCTAGTATGCTTATAGCCAGGATCAATTCTTACAGCCTTTATATGGGCATGTTTCTCAGAGAACTTGCCCTAAAGGTACGGCATTTAGCCCCCTTTATCCCTGAGGATAAAAAGGAGGACTTCACTACTCTGGTGACACAACTTTCAGAGGTCTCCAAGTTTTCCAACAGGGCAGCCTTTGATTCCTTTGAGGTTGCTGGCAGGGCTTCGGGAATCGCTATTGCAGCCCGACGTCTTGCTTGGCTCCAGGCTTCTGACCTAGAACCCTGGGTCATGGATGGCTTAAGGAATCTGCCCTGTACAGGAGAGAACTTATTTGGTGAGGACTGGCAAATTAAAGCTGCTCAAATGGACGCAGAAAATGCCACTCTAGATAGACTTTCTAAGTCTACTTCTACTCCTGCCAAAAAGAAACCTTTTAAAAGGCTGTACTACAAGAAGGCCAGATTTTCCACAAATACTGGCCAACAATCTTCTCAGCCTCGCTTTGCTGCTAAACGTCAGCAATCTAAGCAAGTAAAGTCAAAGTCTGCAGTGTCTGCTACACCCCAGCAGGCTCAACCCCCTCAGGGGTTTTGACTTGCCCCTAGAGAACTTACCATTTCTGGCTCTGGAACAACCAGAGCCTCTCACCATACCGGGAAGGTTAGCTCACTTTGCTCCCAGATGGGAGCAAATAACATCAGAGCAATGGACCCTCTCTATCATCAGAGAGGGCTACAAACTCCATTTCTCCAGCCTTCCTCCCCATACCATGGTGAGGCAATTCAGTTCTCCCCCCATCTCTTCTGACCCTGTTGGGTCAGGAAGTCTCCTCTCTCCTTGCCCAAAAGGCAATAGAGGAGGTTCCTCTTCCTCAACAGGGGTTAGGGTTCTACTCCCCTTATTTTCTCATAACAAAGAAGACAGGGGGCTTCAGACCTATCCTAGATCTGAGAGAATTGAACAAGTTTCTATTCAAGGAGAAATTCAAAATGCTCTCTCTGGGCATTCTCCTTCCATACCTTCAGAGTCAGGATTGGCTTTGTTCTCTAGATCTCAAGGATGCGTACACTCATATACTCATCCATCCATCCCACAGAAAATATCTTCGATTTCTGTTCCAGGGAAAACATTTCCAATACAGAGTACTTCCCTTCGGTCTCGCCTCTGCTCCAAGAGTATTCACAAAATGCATGGCAGTCGTAGCCGCATTTCTAAGAGGCATGGGAATCTTCGTGTTCCCATATCTGGACGACTGGCTCATCCGAGCTCCATCTCAGTCAGAAGTCCAGATTTCCTTGGACCGCACAAGGCGTATTCTTCAATATCTGGGACTTGTGGTAAACATTCCCAAGTCCCAACTCATCCCTACTCAGTCCCTGGAATTCATAGGGGCTTATCTGGATTCCACTACTGCAAGGGCCTACCTTCCTCTGGTCCGAGGCCAACGGCTAATAAGCTTGGCCTCCCAGGCTCAGTCCAGAAGTCACTTGTCAGCCAGAGAAATGCTGCAACTTCTGGGCCACATGGCCTCCACGGTTCATGTGGTGCCCTATGCTCGTCTCCATATGAGAGCAGCTCAATGGACATTGGCCACCCAGTGGTCTCAAGCATCGGGACTGCTGTCAGACCAGGTACTCACCTCAAAACGTCTGTTTTGGTCTCTCCAGTGGTGGACATCCTCCAAAAATCTGTTGTTGGGGACCCCCTTCCAACCTTCGTTGCCCCAAGCAACCCTCACAACAGATGCCTCCCAAACAGGGTGGGGAGCTCATCTTCAACATCTCTCCACTCAGGGAACCTGGTCTCCCCAAGAGACCACCCTTCATATCAACCTTCTGGAACTGCGAGCAATCTTCCTTGCCCTCACAGTCTTCCATACCCTCCTTGCCAACCTGACTGTCCTAGTTCAGACAATCAGGTGGCCATGTTCTATGTCAACAAGCAAGGAGGGACGGGCTCTCTGTCGCTTTGCAACGAAGCTCTCAGATTATGGGCTTTCTCCAGAGAGCATCAAATTCATCTTCTGGCAGTGTATCTTCCAGGAGTTCAAAACTCTCGGGCAGACAGACTCAGTCGAGTTCTGCTTCCACACGAGTGGTCCCTGCATATGGACCAGATACACAGAATCTTCCAGGAATGGGGGACCCCGGACATAGACCTCTTTGCAAGTCCGTGGAATGCCAAACTTCCCCGGTTCTGTTCCAGGACTCCGTGTCAGGGAGCTCAGGCCAACGATGCCTTTCTCCTGCATTGGGGTCAGGAATTCCTGTATGCTTTTCCACCCATTCCTTTGATTCCCAAGACTCTGTTCAAACTTCAGAGGGATCACGGGTCGATGATCCTTATAGCTCCACGCCAAGTGTGGTTCCCTCTACTTCTACAGCTCTCCCAGGGCTCCTCCCTGGACCTGGGAGCTGCGCCAGACCTTCTGTCTCAGGAGAAAGGGACTTTGTGGCACCCAAACCCCAAGTCCCTACATCTCCGAGCTTGGTTACTGAAGGCTTAAGCCTTCATGAGTTTAATCTTTCTCAGCCAGTGAAAGATATCCTTCATGCCTCTAGGAAACCCTCTACCAGGCGTTCCTATGCTTTCAAATGGAAACGTTTTTCCATTTGGTGTGCTCAACAGGGTCTTGACCCTCTGGCACTTCCTTTGAATTCTCTACTAGACTATCTCCTGCATCTTTCCAATGCAGGCCTCAAGACAAATTCAGTACGAGTCCATTTAAGTGCTATTACAGCATCCTTAGAACCTATAAATGGACAACCTGTCTCCTCTCATCCTCTCGTTGCAAGGTTCATGAGAGGCCTGACCCTAACTAAACCTCCCATCCAACCTCCACCGGTAGCATGGGATTTGAACCTAGTTCTAGGTCAGCTTATGAAACCACCTTTTGAGCCTTTGGACTCTACCTCCTTGAAATTTCTTTCCTGGAAGGTTCTTTTCCTTATTGCAGTCACTTCGGCTCGCCGCATCAGTGAACTGCAGGCTTTGGTGGCTAATCCACCTTATACCAGATTTCATCATGATAAGGTGGTCCTTAGGACGAATCCCCACTTTATGCCCAAAGTGGTCTCGCCTTTTCATCTTAATCAAGAGGTATATCTACCTGTTTTTTTCCCGGCTCCTCATGCATCCTGTGCAGAGAGGAACCTTCATACTCTTGACTGTAAAAGAGCTCTCGCCTTTTACCTCAACAGGACTCAGCCACATCGAAAGTCTTCCCAACTTTTTGTGGCTTTTGATCCTTCTCATTTGGGACTTCCAGTCTCCAAACGTACACTTTCCAATTGGATTGCTCAGTGTATTTCTTTTGCTTACCAGAGTAAGAACATTTCTCTGGAAGGCCATGTCACAGCTCACAATGTGAGAGCCATGGCTACTTCTATGGCTCATCTTCACTCTGTATCCATAGATCAGATCTGTCGAGCAGCCACTTGGGCCTCGGTTCATACCTTCACAGCCCATTACTGTTTGGACAAGGACTCCCGCCGGGATGCCTTGTTTGGTCAGGCTGTCCTCAAACACCTGTTCCATACTTAAGCAACTCCTGCCCACCTTCCCTGAATGGATGCCTGAGATCCATATGAAGATGGTTTACCCTTGGAGGGGGATCTCCCAGGCATCTTAGCTAGGGAGTCCCCATATGTGAGGACTTATTCCTGCTTGTTCCTGGAGATAGCACAGTTACTTACCTGTAACAGGTGATCTCTGGGAACAGCAGGAATTAGTCCTCACAACCCACCCACCTCCCCTAGGAGTTGTATCTTCTATCTATCTACCTTCCTTTCCTCTCTCTATTGTCTCAGCTATAAACTCGAACTGATGAGAGCTGGTAAGGAAGGCGGGAAGGCAGCGCGCATGCGCTGTGGGAAGCCCCAAAAGCTTTTCATCTGAAAAGCTGGGGAGCTTTCCCGCGCGGGCTCCGTCGGTTCCGACTTACCCATATGTGAGGACTAATTCCTGCTGTTCCCAGAGATCACCTGTTACAGGTAAGTAACTGTGCTATTCAGCATAAGAAAATAGAGGTCCTGTTCATTATAAGGAATCAAAACTTCTCCATGCCGCCCTCTCTAAACGTCGACGAAGCAGTACTCCAGTCCAAACCCACGATCAGGTATCTGGGAGTCACACTTGACCAGCGCCTAGACATGAAAACGCACATAGGCAACACGGTTAGAGCGGTGTATCACAAGATCCGGTCTCTCAGGTACCTAAGATCCTTGCTAACACCAGATGACTTCAGGACAATCTATCAGGCACTAATTATACCACATCTGGATTATGCAAACTCAATTCTGCATGGACTCCCTCAATCCACGCTGAACCCGCTGCAACTAGCCATGAATGCCGCGGCAAGAGTTCTCCATGGAGCATCCAGGAAAGACCACGTTACACCCATCCTGATGCACCTACACTGGCTCCCAATACGCAGCAGACTCACATACAAAATCTTACTGCTGACATTCAAGGCTATCAACGGGCTCTCATTCACATCACTAGCAGAGCTGATCCAGGCCACGCCCCCCAATAGATCCAGAAGATCTACAGCAGTTAATTCCTTGATTGTCCCGAAATCAATAACCCTATGCGCATGCTCAACGGTAAACAGAGCCTTCAAATTCTGCGTGCCAAGATGCTGGCATGCCTTACCTCCCAGCATACGAGCAATCCCTGACCTAACACAGTTTAGAAAGGCATTGAAGCACCATCTCTTCCTCTTATACTACCCCCAGACAGCACCTTAATACCCTCACCCACAACTTAGACGACACTTTTCAGTAAGCCCTACTACATAGCCAAACACGGCTACGATTAGAGATGTGATGCCTATTTTGCCATACAGATGTACATAGTTAATCCCTTGCTATCCAAGTTCAACTACCTTGTTACACCCTGTTATCCAAGTTCAATTTACCTTGTTCAATGTAAACACGAATCAGCTATTGAGATGTGTAAGTTGTTATATGGAAACCGCACTGATGCTGAATAGCGCGGTATAAAAGAGACTGTAAATAAATAAATAAAGTGAATTTTGGACAAAATTGAATGAGGAGGTGGGGAAATTGGGGGAGGGAAACCTCATCTGTGGAGGAGATTTCAACTTAACATGGAAAACAGCTAGAGACGCCACAGGGAAAAGAGAGGGTAAGAGGGCGGATAGGATGAGATATCGCAGTTTTGTAGCACAACATTGCTTGATTGATGCATGAAGATTCCATCACCCAGGGAAGAGACAATTCTCTTATTTTTCACCAGTACATGGATCATATTCCAGAATAGATGCTATCTGGGTATTGAAGGAGATGGGGGGGAAAGATCAAGGGGGCGTATATGGATTTGATTACATGGTCAGACCATGCAATTATGGAGGTTAGACTGACAATAGAGGGGGAGGGGAAAGACATACAATTTTGGAGACTTAATGAATCTTTATTAGAAGATGGGAAGGTAAGAGGAAATTGAGAGGGGAACCAGGGAATGCTTCAAGTGGAATGACAATGGGGAGGAGTATGGATTGGGTATAAGGCAGTAGCGAGAGGAATCTTAATTAAATGGGGGGTGCGAAAAAGGGAGGGAAGAGAGAAGAAATTAAGAGTAAAATTGATGGGAGCTGGAAGAACTAGATGTGCAAGGAAAGCAAGGAGCATATAGAGGTCAGGTGCTAGCAGTAAGAGAACAGTTGAATGAAATGCAGGACGCAAAGATAATGTACCATATGCAGCTTTTGAGACAAGAATTCTTTGAGGGAGAAAATAAAGCTGGGAGATATGTGGCGCAGAAATTGAAGCAGAGGAAACTGCGCTCACATATAATGAAAATTTGGAATCAGGGAGGGGAGCTGGTACATAAGGATGGGGAGATTAGGGAAGCATTTAGGGGATATACTATCAGGGGTTATACAAAGCCAGGGACTTTCCACAGAGGGAGAGAACACAGAGCTATCTTGACTCAATAAAGTTGCCGAAATTGGATAAGGGAGACCAAAAAGAATTAAACAAGGCCATAATAGCAGAAGAAGTGCAGAGGGCTATAAAACAGTTGAAAGTAGATAAGGCTCCGGGGTTGGATGGACTTACAGTGAGATTCTATAGAAGTTTTGGAGAGATACTAACAACACCGTTAGTGAGGCTATTTAATCTTCCAAGGGAGGGAGGCGGATTAGCGGATACTATGGGGTGGGTGGGAATAACCATAATACAAAGAGAGGGAAAAGACCCACGAGTGTTCATCTTATCGACCTATCTCGTTGCTCAATTTAGATGCCAAATTATTAGCTAAAATACTAGCCACACAATTAAATAAGATGATAGGGAAGCTGATACATCATGATCAAGCGAGATTCATTCCCGGTAGATAAGTAGCTGATAATATCAGAAAGACTTTGAATATGATTTGGTCCACTGAACAAAGTAGGGAAGAGGCCTTACTGTTGTCTTTAGATGCAGAAAAGGCTTTTGACCAGGTGTCTTGGCCTTTTCTCTTCCAGGTAATGGAAAGAATGGGCTTGGGGGAAGAATTCCTAAGCTGGGTAAAAGCGCTATAATGTGGCAGGCTATGGCCTATAATAGTCTGCAAATATGAAAGGCCTGTAAGTTAGGCCCTGATTCCAACCCTCAACTTAGTAAGAACTAAAAATCTGTAAAAGTCTGAGAGAGCTGTTTTAAACTGCTTAATAAGAAGTTTTCATGAATACATAAATCTTTCATTATTCTCTTGTGTTCTGATGATAGAAATGTTTCAATACCTGCATTCCTAGAGCTAGAAACGACCCTGCAGTAGATTTGTATCAATACCTAGAAACTGTACCATTGTTAGAATAGCCTGGGAAGGGGGAGCAGGGAGCTAGGCTCAGAAAGGATTCCGATTGGACAAATGCAGGGGCGTTGGAACCAATAGAAAGTCTGCATGTATCAAACTGAAAAGGAATGTATAAAATGAATATGTTTCTGTAAGAGCTTTGCTCAGTCCTTTTTGAAGCTTGACTTTCTGAGCCTTGTGCACAATAAATTGGCTTGGATTCTGAAGTGACTCCTGGTATTATTTGGTTGCATACACTCCGCTGCTACATAGTGCTGGGACCCAGATGGGACTGTGTGAGTGGGGGATGGTATTCAAGTAAATATACCACGACTTCTCGCCTCCAGGTTTGGCCCAGTTGGAGCCGTGTCCGTCCAACGTGGGGGAATTCTCTGGCGCCACCGGTCTTATTGCATCGGAGAGAGTTCCGCCTTGCCTCGGCGGGCCACTGGGTCCAGCTGGCCAACACCTCCGAACCCGAGGGGAGTCCAGGATCCAACCCAAGAACTGGTTTGGTATCGAGAACTGGATCCGGTGAGTAGAAAACCTTGGGCATTTGAGTCAGTGAAGCCTGGGGAACGTCTTGCATGAGTATGCGAGACTGGGATAGTCAGTGAAGCCTGGGGAAAAGCCTTGCATGAGTATGCGAGACTAATTTGGTATAGACTAACTGAGAAAGTCTTGCATGAGTGCGCGAGACAAGAGAGCTTGATCACCTCTCAGGGCGTGTCTGAGTAAGCCTTGTATGAGTATGCGCAAGGCCAGCTGCTGTTGGTTAGATAGGGTCTGGGAAAATTTGGGAAAAACGTCTTGCTAGCATGTTTGGTTGTGTGTGCATGAATGAGAGGCCTTGAAACACAGGCCAGGTGAGAGCAGACTCCTGAGTAGCGCAGTTCCTGGCCAGGCGACTGCGCCCATGTCGCAAAAAGGAGGAAGCGTTTGGTGTTTGTCTCCCCCATTGTTCCGTTGTCCTTATCTGTTGAAACCGTGGGTTTCCCTTCTGGTATAATGTAAGATTATTCTGTTGGGTAATTTGTGAAACAGTTTACCGATTAAGGAATAGTATTAAAAGAAGAAGGAAAAACCAACCCAGGAGTCACTTTTAAGTACAAAGACAACTGTCTCACTGATGTCAGTTTTTTTTCAGCACAGCAGTGCGTCTCTGGCAAGCAGAGAGAGAAGGGGCGTGTCTGTAGAAAGGAATGTTTAGTATTCTTTAATCCTTAGAAGGCTCACTTTCAATTCTACGTTCTGCAGCTGGGTTAATTTGTGCTTATTTCAGGAAAATTGTGCCTGTTTTGTTCAATATGATCTAATAGTGATGTTCCTTCTGCTATGGTCATGTATTATATATCATTTAATAGGAATGTTTAGTCAGAATTTTGGATCCCGACAGTTTTGGGCTCAGCCTGGAAAGGGTTAAGTTCTTATTAACCCCTTTCGAGTTTCTCAACTGTTCTTGTACGGACCAAGTGAGGAGGATTCTGTAGAGCTATAGGTATAATGCATTTGTGGGCTTAGCCTTGTCTTGTGTTTTTTTATGTTCCAGTCGTTAGCAAACACTCTAATGGTCCAAATAGAAATGATAGAGAAATTAAGGAAACTGCTTTTGTTTTTCCTTTGACCTACGAAGTAGAGGTTAAGAACCCTGACAGGACTATGAAGCATCCCGAGCCAGTAGTTACCAGATCGCGATTTGAAAGTGATTTAAATTCTGAGTGAATGAGGAGTTAATCGTGCTTGAATTCTAATTCCTGATATACTGCGGCAAGCACCTCATAGAGGACATACTTATTGTTAATAAAAATAAAAAAGGAAGAAAAAGGGGTGTATATGTATTCCAGACATCCACCCACTTTATGAAAAAGTATCTGGAATGTCCTTTGAATATCTGCTTTCTAAACTGTAGGATTTAAAGTAATTTTTTTTTTTGCAGAGACATTGTTCAGCTTAAGTGCTGATTACGGCTGGCAGTTAGTTTCAGGCTAAGAATTTTTATTCCAGTCATACGTAACAGATATGTGGCCGTCATGTTAGGAGCCATAGTCTTTCTATTGGAATTGTTGTTATAACATGTTGCAAAATAATAGTTTTATATTTTAAGGACTTTATCTAAATTGTTTCTATTTAGAATGAGCACACACATCCATTATGCTTAGTCCACAGGAAAATGCAGCCTGACTGCCCGCCCCCTCTGTCTGTTGTCAAGTACGTCATCATGGGGGGGGGGGGGGTCGGAGTCCACGCAGATTTTGTTGAAATGTATGACTAAGAATTTTAGCAAGGGATTTGCTGGAGACTATGGAATAGAATGTCTCCGTCCTGATTAGAAATGTTCTGTGAAAGGGAGTGGCCAGTGTTAGCTACTTCATGGCTCCGTGAGGGCACCTTTGATGATAATGTAGTTTCCCGTGTTCATCAGATTGTGCAAAAAATGTTCCCTGATCAGTTCCCCTACATAGACTCCTGGATAAATGTTTGTGAAAAGAAAAAAAAAAAAAGCCCTCCTGGATAAAGCGTTTCTATGAGAAACAGTGTAGGAGATTAGTAGCAGCCACAAGGGGGGGGGGGGGCGCCGGAAGTCTGAGAAAAAAAAAAAAACCTGTCTGTTTTATTATCTTTATAGGCCAGTCCCCTCAGCTCTGCCACCACCCCGGGCAGAGCCTGGGGCAGGGGGGGACACCTCCCTACAGATGTACCCCAAGTACTTCACCAGCCACCTCCACAGCAGGAGGACGTGCACCCCCTCTTGACCGGAAGCACCGGCTCAGTTTAAAGTGCTCCGAGTGGGCCACAGTCCACCGATGATACTGCAAGCAGGGATTCATTTGCCAGTTCAGGGTCACTCACAGCCAGCGCCCAAGAACATGAAGTGGAACCCAGACAGTCCCGATTGCCGTATGCCTTCAGAAGTACAACTACCAGTAAAAGGGACGGTCACGTTATACCATTGCACCAGGTCCAGGGCCTACCCACCCTTAATACCGAAGGCCAGCTCATGGTAGGGCCGACCAGCCTTGTTTGTGTGCCTTTTTCCACCACTGATTTACTGAACTGAAAGACACATTATGCCTCCTACACTGAGAAACCTTAGGGTTTGATTGAACTAATGAACAGTATTATGCAGACCCATCAGCCTTGATTGACCCCAAGTGGGGTCCAAATAGTGCAGACAGCCCTCACTATATACCCCATGCGATCCAGCAGCCCAGGGGAATTTGCGTATGGTAAATGCAGTTTTTTGTCAGTCAGTCCCAGAGAGATATAAGATGAAAATTACAGAAAATGGATGGATTTGCGGGCATGAATACAGCACAGTTAATGGAAGTTGCTCAGAAAGTGTTTGTGAATCGTGAAAATGAATGTGACAGAGAAAGTGAATGTAAGATGAAGAAGAAAACAGATCTTCTTGCTGCTGCTTTAGTTGAACGACGTGGAGGAGGTTTTCTTAACCAAAGGACCAGAGAACGTGGAAGAGGCCGCGGAAATAGCAGGCCTCCATTGGGTGCGAATCAGTGCGCCCATTGTAGAGAAGGACATTGGAGAAGTGAATGCCCGCATCTTGACTCCACCCCCAGGAGGGGGAGGAGGGAGTACTTGGAGAACAGGAGATTGATTTCAGAGTCGTGGAAGAATAAACCGAGCACAGTTCCAGCAAGAGAGGGAAGAAGCTATTGAGGGAGTGGCAGTTGCGACAGGCTATGATATGGATGAAGACTGGGCGAGACCGGGCACCAAGTTCACCCTTGGTCCCCAGGAGCCTATGGTCAGTCTGAAAATAGGGGACCAATATATGGACTTTATGGTGGATACAGGAGCCGAACATTCAGTAGTGGCAAAGCCCGTGGCTCCTCTTTCCTCACGATCTGTCACCATTATTGGGGCCACTGGAGCTAGGGCCACCAAGCCTTTCCTGCAGAACCGCATGTGTGAATTAGGGGGACAGAAAATAACGCACCAGTTCTTGTATATGCCTGAATGCCCTATTCCACTTTTGGGCCGAGATCTGCTTGCAAAGCTCCAGGCACAGATATCCTTTGCTGAAGGGGGAGAAATGCAAATGACTGTGAACCCAAAGCCTGCTGGATTGATGGTGCTGACTGTTCCCCGAGAAGAAGAGTAGTGGTTCTATAGTACATCTCTAACCAAGTTAGCTAGTTCCTGTATACCCACCAACCTTATAGCCCCGCCTGAAGTATGGGCAGAAGATAATCCACCTGGCCTAGTGAAGAACATAGCCCCTGTCATCATCACCCTCAAGCCATGAGCGGAACCAGTGCATGTGAAGCAGTATCCTCTTCCCTGACCAGCCATTGAAGGTATCCACTGCCATCTAATGAAACTGATGAAGTATGGACTTCTCAAGGAGTGCCAGTCACCTTGGAACACCCCCCTTCTCCCAGTCAAGAAACCTGGGACGGGATTACCGCCCAGTACAAGATCTGAGGCGAGTGAATGATGCAGCTGAAACTATACACCCAGTGGTACCAAAATCCTTATACTCTCTTGGGACTGATCCCCGCTGAGGCTACTCATTTCACTGTCCTGGACCTGAAAGGGGCCTTCTTCTGTATACACCTAGCCCCCACCAGTCAACCTTTGTTCGCTTTTGAATGGCAAGACCCCACAACAGGAAGGTGGGGTCAACTTACCTGGACTCGATTGCCTCAAGGATTCAAGAATTCATCTACTCTCTTCAGTGCTGCTTTGAATCAGGATCTTTCAAGCTACTATGTGGACAACCTGCTCATAGCCACAAATTCAGAAAGTGAATGTCTACAAGCCACCAGTGAACTCTTGCACCTTTTAAATGAGGCTGGATACAAAGTCTCAAGAGCCAAGGCGCAATTATGTCAAACAAGTTAAATACCTAGGATTCCAGTTGTCCAGCGCAAAGAAGCTGTATGCAGAATTCCTACTCCAACCACCAGGAGGCAAGTGAGAGCCTTCTTGGTTGCTGCAGGATACTGTCGTATATTTCGCTCTGCTGGCAAAACCCTTGTATCAAGCTATCAAAGGAATGGAAAAGTCTCCATTGGAATGGGGACTTGTACAGGATGCAGCCTTTCGATTTCTAAAAACCGCTCTGATGTTATCACCAGCTCTGGGTCTACCAGATGTCCAGAACCTTTCCATCTCTATGTCCATGAGTCACAAGGAAATGCTCTAGGGGTACTGACTCAATCTCTTGGATCTTGGCAACGGCCAGTAGCCTACTTGTCAAAGCAGTTGGATGTGGTAAGCAAGAGGTTGGCCCCCTTGTTTGAGAGCTGTTGCAGCTACAGCCCTAAGAACATAAGACATGTCATACTGGGTCAGACCGAGGTCCATCAAGCCCAGTATCCTGTTTCCAGCAGTGGCCAATCTAGGTCATACGTACCTAGCAATATCCCCAAAAGACACAGGTTCCACAATGCTTGTACTGGGTCAAGCATTGATATCCTGGGTCCCTTTTTAATAGTGGTTTATGGACCTTTCCTCCAGGAACTTGTCCAAACCTTTTTTAAACCCAGCTATACTAACAGCCCTTACTACATCCTCGGTAACAGATTCCAGAGTTTGATTACACGTTGAGTGAAAAAATATTTTCTCTTATTTGTCTTAAATAGTTTACCCTGTAGCTTCATTACATGTCCCCTAGTCTTTCTATACTCTGATAGCGTAAACAATTGATCCACGTTTATCCATTCCACTCCATTCATTAATTTATAGACCGTCTCTTCTCCAGGCTAAAGAGCCCTAACCTTCTTAGCCTCTCTTCATAGGAGTAGCCTTCCATCCCCTTCACCAATTTGGTGGCTCTTCTCTGTACTTTTTCTAATAACGCTATGTCCTTTTTAATATACGGTGACCAGAATTGCACACAATATTCAATGTGCGGTCGTACCATGGAGCGATACAGAGGCATTATAACATCCTTTGCTTTATTCTCCATCCCTTTCCTTATGATACCTAGCATTCTATTTGCTTTCTTGGCCGCCACTGCACACTGGGCGGAGGGTTTTAACATGTTATCCACGATGACTCCTAAATCTTTTTCCTGGGTGGTGGTTTCTAATGTGGAGCCATGCATCGTGTAACTATAGTGTGGGTTGTTCTTTCCTAGGTGCATAACTTTGCACTTGTCCACATTAAATTTCATCTGCCATTTGGATGCCCAGTCTTCCAATTTATCCAGATCCTCCTGCAGTTTTCCACAATCCTCTTGGGTTTTAACAACTTTAAACAGTTTTGTGTCATCTGCAAATTTGATAACCTCACTAGTTATTCCCTTTTCCAGGTCATTTATGAATATGTCAAAAAGCAGCGGTCCCAGTACAGATCCCTGGGGTACTCCACTATTCACCTTTTTCCATTGGGAATATTGGCCATTTAGCCCTACCCTCTGCTTTCTATCTTTTAACCAGTTCCCGATCCACAATAGTACACTGCCTCCTATCCCATGACTTTTTTAGCTTCGCCAAAAGTCTCTGATGGGGGACTTTGTCAAAAGCTTTCTGAAAGTCCAGATACACTATATCAACCGACTCACCTTTGTCTACCTGTTTATGCACACCTTCAAAAAAACATATCAGATTAGTAAGACAAGATCTTCCTTGTCTAAAGCCATGTTGGCTGTCTCCCATTAGGCCATGACTATCTACATGCTGTGTAATTTTGTTCTTTATGATGGTTTCTACCATTTTCCCTGGTACTGACGTCAGGCTCACCGGTCTGTAATTTCCTGGGTCACCCCTGGAACCCTTTTTAAAAATTGGTGTTACGTTGGCGACCCTCCAATCTTCAGGTATTACAGATGATTTTAATGAAAGTTCACAGATTACCAATAGCAGGTCTGCAATCTCATATTTTAGTTCTTTCAACACTCTGGGATGTATACCATCCGGTCCAGGTGATTTGCTACTATTCAGTTTATCAAATAGTTGTAATATATCTTCCCGGTGTAGCGATATTTCTCTCAATTCCTCTGCAGTATCACCTTTAAATACCACTTCAGTCTTGGGCAACATCCCTACATCTTCCTCAGTAAAGACCGAAGCAAAGAATTCATTCAGTCTCTCTGCTATAGCCTTGTTTCCTCTTACTGCCCCTTTTACCCCTCTATCATATAATGGTCCAATTGACTGTCTCACAGGCCTTTTGCTATGAATGTACTTGAAAAAGTCTTTATTTCGTGTTTTTGCTTCCGTAGCAAGTTTCTTCTCAAATTCCCGCTTTGCCTGCCTTATCAATGCTTTGCATTTAACTTGCCAGTGCTTGTGCTGTTTCCAGTTTTCATCATTTGGCTCTTCTTTCCATTTCCTCAAGGTTGCTTTTTTGGCAGCAACAGCCTCTCTGACCTCACCTTTAAACCATGCTGGCAGTTTTTTGGACTTTCTTCCACTTTTCCTAATGCGTGGAATACAGCTGGTCTGGGCTTCGAGGATAGTATTTTTAAATAACACCCAAGCTTGCTGTAAGTCTTTAACATTTGGAACCGCTCCTTTTAGTTTTTTTCCTAACTATATTCCTCATTCTATCATAGTCTCCCTTTTGAAAGTTAAAAGGTAGTACTGTGGATGTCTTTACTATCTGTCCTCCACTAATTAAATCAAACATGATCATACTATGATCACTCTTGCCAAGTGGTCCCAACACCCTTATTTCTTGCACCAGATCTGGCGTTCCACTAAGGACTAGGTCCAATATGGCTTCCCCTCTGGTCGGTTCATGAACCAGCTGCTCCAAGAAGCAGTCATTTATTCCATCTAGAAACTTTATCTCTTTAGCTTGTCCTGCTGTGACACTGACCCAGTCGATACCGGGGTAATTGAAATCACCCATTATTACTACTCTGTTGTGACTTTTGTTAGCTTCCTTGATTTCTTTGAGCATTTCATCATCCATTTGTTCATTCTGGCCAGGCGGTCGATAGTATACTCCAACTGCCATCACCTTCCCCTTCATAAATGGAATTTCAATCCATAGAGATTCTACAGCAAATTTTGTTCCCTGCAAAACTTTAATCCTTTCTGACTCAATGCCCTCTCTAACATAGAGCGCAACCCCTCCACCAATTTGATCAGCTCTATCATTACGATATAGTGTGTATCCAGGTATCACAGTGTCCCACTGGTTATCCTCCTTCCACCATGTCTCTGAGAGTGCAATCATATCTAACCTCTCATTTAGTGCTATATATTCTAACTCTCCCATCTTATTGTTTAGACTTCTAGCATTGGCATACAAGCATTTTAGAGACTGTATTTTATTCATATTAATCTGGCTATTGGTAGGCAGGGGTAATTTGGAATCTTTATGTTCTGTCTGCTCCTTACTCAAGGGCATTTGGGCTACTATACTCCCTTTTGGAACCTCACTGCTTTTGGTAGTATCCTTCAAGGATACCTTTGTCCGAACCATGCACTCCTGGGTGACTGTCGGCTTTCCCCTAATTTCTAGTTTAAAAGCTTCTCTATCTCTTTTTTAAAGGTTAATGCCAGCAGTCTGGTCCCATCCTGATTAAGGTGAAGCCCATCCCTTCGGAAGAGCCCCCCCTTTCCCCAGAATGTTCCCCAGTTCCTAACAAATCCAAAACCCTCATCCTTGCACCATTGTCTCATCCACGCATTGAGACTCCGGAGCTCTGCCTGTCTTTTGGGTCCTGCACGTGGAACAGGAAGCATTTCGGAGAGCGCTATCCTGGAAGTTCTGGATTTCAACTTCCTACCTAAAAGCTTAAATTTAGCCTCCAGAACTTCCCTACCACATTTTCCTATGTCATTGGTACCAACATGTACCAAGACAGCAGACTCCTCCCCAGCACTATCTATGATCCTATCTAGGCGGTGCGTGAGGTCCGCTACCTTCGCACCAGGCAGGCATGTTACCAGGCGATCCTCATGTCCACCAGCTACCCAGCTATCTACATTCCTAATGATTGAATCACCAACTATAACAGCTGTCCTGACCCTCCCCTCATGGGGACATGGCCCTGGAGAAACGTCCTCGGTGCGAGAGGGTTTTACATCACCTGGAGGACAGGTCCTAGTTACAGGATCACTTCCTGCCACACCAGGGTGATGCTCTCCTGTCACGTGACCTCTCTCCTCCATGGCAACAGGGATGCTGCCAGACTGGAGGTGGGACTTCAGGACTATATCCCTGTAGGTCTCGTCCTTGTACTTCTCTGTCTTTCTTATGTCTTCCAGGTCTGCTACTCTAGCCTCTAGAGAACGGACTCGTTCCCTGAGAGCAAAGAGTTCTTTGCACTTAGTGCATACGTAAGACCTCTCACCAACTGGGAGAAAATCATACATGTGTCACTCAATGCAAAAGACCGGAGAACCCCCATCTCGTTGCTGGACTTCTGTCTGCATCTTAGTTTAAAGCTTGTGTTTAGGTCTTTTAAATTCTGTATATAATAAGGATTGGTGTGGATGCTTATACCAATAAAAGTGTATCTAATACCCCTAATACACCTTGTGTACCTGAAGCTTAAGTAATTAATCTCAGGTCCTCTATGTATGACTGATTTGGATAACGAGCTGCACCTGAGAGCAGCCCCTTTCCTCTAAGATGTGCAAGTACCTATAAAACGTGCAATTACCCCAGGGGTGAGTGGGTGCTGGGGAGGGAGGGAGGGAGATAAGTCCTATTAAAGAGGGCAGTTACAAAGTACCCTGTCCTGAACCCTCAGCAGGGGGGAAGGGGGTACCACACAAAGCCCAGTTAGTTGAGAGAGGCAAGGTAAGTTATAGCTGAGAAGGCTGAACTAGCACACCACTAAGACAAACAATAAATAATTAAATAAACAGTTAGACAAACAATAAATAAATAATAAACAGCTAGAACTCACAGCAAGGTGTCACAGGAGACAAATATCCACTTCTCTAGCAGAGCACTGGAAAAAGCACTGCTCTTTGATCAGAGAAAAGCAGACTCCTAGTGAGAAAAGCCCTCCTAGTGAGCAAAGCAGACAAGCTCACTTTGAGACAAAATCTTCAAGTTACTGTAGCACACTCTGTTCTGATCCTCATGGAACACAAAGGAAGTTTCTGGCTAACGAATTCACGATTGTTGAAGTATCAGAGTATGCTGTGTGAGAATCCTCGATTGCAACTGATGGTCAGTCAAGCTTTGAATCCTGCTACATTGTTACCAATTGGTCCTAGTCCCCCTGATCATGACTGTTTAGAAATTATGGACACTGTATTCTCAAGTTGCCCGGCTTTGACTGATGTTCCTTTGGAGAACCCTGAACTGACTTTCTTTGTAGATGGAAGCAGTCTTGTCATCAGTGGACATCGTTGTGCCGGGTCTGCAGTGGTGACCCTTGATCTGGTAGTTGAGTCCTCAGCTCTGGCCCCAGAAACTTCAGCACAGAAAGCTGAACTGATAGCTCTCACTAGAGCACTGACATTAGGAGAAGGACTCCGCTTAAATGTGTACACAGATTCCAAGTATGCCCGTACAACCTTGCATGCACATGGGGCCCTGTACAAAGAATGAGGGTTGATAATCTCAGGAAGCAAGTCCATTAAGTATGGCCCCGAGATATTTATTTATTTAATTGGATTTCTATACCGCTTTATCATATAATCAAAGCGGTTAAAACAAACAAAAATACAAAAAGTGAAGGTGAAAATGATCAATGATAATATATACATAGTTTGCTGAAAATAGGATATAGTGTAATAGAAACAACTGTACTATCTACATTGTGAGCTATATTAAAAGTGTGAGCTATTATACAACATATATATGATTGGTCTTTCTAAAAACCGTAGTATACGTAGATATTGACATTATCAGATGCATACTGCCTACAGATCTCAGAATTTAGGAAAAGTAGAACATATGAATAGAACCCTGAAATCTCAGTTGTCTAAACTTTGCCAAGAAGCTCACCTGAAGTGGCCCCAGGTTCTTCCTATAGCCCTTCTTAGGGTATACTAAGCCCCTACTAAGTCTTTAGGAATTTCCCCTTTTGAGATTCTGTATGGGTGACCCCCGCCTATTGTACAAGGAATAAAGGGAGCTATGAAACAGATCGGATCTGAAATTACTAGACAAGAACTATTGGTTTTAAGTTCTGTTTTGCAGAGTCTTCGTACGTGGGTACAAGATCAGCTGCCCAGCCATCTAACAGAACCCCTGCATCCTCTCAAGCCTGGAGTCTCGGTGTGGATCAAAGAGTGGAGAAAGACACTGTTGGCACCGCATTGGAAGGGACCTTATGTTGTCATCTTATTAACCCCAACAGCAGTTAAAGTTGCAGAGCTTAAACCCTGGATTCATCACAGTTGAGTAAAGTCAGCAGCCATTGATAGCACTGTAGAAAGGAAGGCAGCTACAAAAGTATTAGCTATGTGGCAATATTACCCTATACCCCAAAATGATGCTTTTACGCAAGTATAATATGTGATTTAATTCTCACCGTTTCTCACTTGCGGGTGAGAATAATCAAAGGGGGGAATGTGGCAGGCTATGGCCTATAATAGTCTGCAAATATGAAAGGCCTGTAAGTTAGGCCCTGATTCCAACCCCCATCTTAGTAAGAACTAAAAATCTGTAAAAGTCTGAGAAAGCTGTTTTAAACTGCTTAATAAGAAGTTTTCATGAATACATAAATCTTTCATTATTCTCTTGTGTTCTGATGATAGAAATGTTTCAATACCTGCATTCCTAGAGCTAGAAACGACCCTGCAGTAGATTTGTATCAATACCTAGAAACTGTACCATTGTTAGAATAGCCTGGGAAGGGGGAGCAGGGAGCTAGGCTCAGAAAGGATCTCCGATTGGACAAATGCAGGGGGCGTTTGAACCAATAGAAAGTCTGCATGTATCAAACTGAAAAGGAATGTATAAAATGAATATGTTTCTGTAAGAGCTTTGCTCAGTCCTTTTTGAAACTTGACTTTCTGAGCCTTGTGCACAATAAATTGGCTTGGATTCTGAAGTGACTCCTGGTATTATTTGGTTGCATACACTCCGCTGCTACAATACCACAACCCGAAAGCCTGTGTTAGGGTGAATGGTGCCTATTCGGAATTTTTTGGGCACGGGAGAGGAACGAGACAGGGATGTCCCCTATCACCACTACTTTTTACCATCTCAATGGAACTGTTTGCGGAGAGGGTGAGAGAGCGGAAAGATGTAAAGGGAATAAAAGTAGGACAGAGAGAATATAAAATATCTGTTTGCAGATGACATAATCTTGAGCGTAGCTAGGCCTCGCTTCTCTATCCCAATATTAATGTGGGAATTAGAATTTGGCAGGCTTTCGGGTTTTACTATCAAATGGACAAAATCAGAAATATTACATTTAACACTAAAAGGGGACGCACAGGGAATACTACAAGAGAAATACCAATTTAAGTGTGCTAGAGAAAATATTAGATATCTAGGCATTCAAATAAGTAATAGGATAGAAGCCCTATACAAGCTAAATTATCAGAAGCTATTTGGGCAGGTAGAGAGCTTGCTGGATGGGTGGGAGCGGGGATATCTCTCATGGTTCGGACGGATTGCCATAATAAAGATGATGCTATTGCCAAGATTCTTATTTCTGTTCCAGACATTGCCAATAAAGATTCCGCATAGAAAGTTAAAACAGTTACAAAGAATTGTTAATCAATTCATATGGCACAATAGACGGCCAAGAGTAGCTATGGCAATACTGCAAAGAGCTAAAGGAGAGGGAGGGCTGGGGGTGCCTAATTTTAGAAAATATTATGAGGCAGCACAACTGAAAACAATATATGATTGGCAACGAGGAACACAGAAACTGGGTTCAAATGGAAGACTCAGTAAGGGGAGAGAGATTGGACAAAATAGTGTGGAGGGGTAGTAATACCTCAGAAAATAAACACCAAAATCCCCTAATAATGCATAGTGTGAACGTGTGGAGACAAAATAGAAAACTATTAGTATGAGACAAAAGGATATATACAGGTGATAACATTGAAGGCATGCTTTGAATAGGGGTCAGGGACCAGGGTTGAATATCCTGCAGAGATGGGCAAAGGCGGGGCTTACACACATCTCTCAAATAGTGAGCAAGGAGGGCATTCTAGAGTTTGAGGGCATTAAGGATTTATATAGGCTGGTGGACAGTGATTACTATGCATATATACAGCTGAGTCATTTCGTGAGACAGCAGAAGGTGTGGAAGGATCTTTGGGAAAATAGGGGGTGGTTTGAGGCACTTTCTTCAGGACATTTAGGTCAAAAGGGAGTTTTGTCCAAAATTTACAAAGGATTAATGGAGGACGGGGAGAGTAAACGGGTATATGTTAAAATGGGAGGAAGATTTGGGGGTGAGCTGGAACAAAGAGGTGTGGGATAAGATAATAGACAGTGGCAAGTATTTCCATTGCCACACAAGTAAAATAAAATGCTTATAAAGTATTATATCGCTGGTATTGGACTCCAGCACGTAAAAAAGACAGCTGGAATGGGACACACAGACCACTGTTGGAGGGGATGCCACGAGAGAGGAGATTGGTTCCATATGTGGTGGAAGTGTGAATGGATACAAGCATACTGGATAAAGTTTATAGATGTGATTTATGAAATGACAGGATATAGATTGCAAAGGAAACCAGAGGTCTGCTTATTGCATCAACTAGAGGAGGATATTCCAAAAAGGGAAGGGGGGGGGGGGGGGTACTGCAACACTGTATAGTAGCAGCAAGATATGAGAGAGCACAGCACTGGGTGGGATCGGGCATACCACAACCAACAGGCTTTGTCAGAAGAGTGGCAGAGGTGAGTTTGATGCACAGATTGATGGAGATGAGGCGGGGGATGGGGGAAAAGTGCAGAAAAATGGAAGAGAGTGTGTAAGTGGTTGGAAACATGGATGGAGAGGGGGAGGAAGGCGAAAGAAGGCTGGTTGGGCTATAGTTAAGAAACTTTAGGACACATGCCCTCAGAAAGACTGAATGGTGAACGGATGAAAAGAGAAGGTATACAGACAAGTGGATGGATGAGCGGGAGATAAATTTATGAATGAAGAGGGGGAGGGAATGGGGATGTTATAAAGAGGGGCACAAAGGAGGGGGTAACCATAAAGCGGGGATATACATGTTAGCATATGTAAGTATTGTGGAAAATGTATAAAGTTGTGAATGAAGAGGTTTGTAATTTTCATCGAAATTGTTAATAAAAATTAAAAATGGAAAAAAAAAAGTGTGATCGTTGCAATCAAATTATGTCTGTCACAGATACCCATGACTGCTACTTGCACTGACTTGGCATGGACCACGACAGTACGTCCGACCTGTGTCAGGCCATGACCTCCAGGACTACTAAGAAGCAGCCGGAGTTGCAGGAGAAATGTTCCCGTGGTCCAGCTCTGTGCCGGCTTCCCTGATGCTGAGTCCAATGCCGTGCACCACCTGTGAGGCCCGGGCATCTTCTGAGTCCCGCGGCAGCGGCTCCTTCGGAAAGACGCCGTACCCTGGCAAAGAAAAAGTCCTCAAAGCCAATAGAGATTCCACTGGGGAAACCCAGTAAGGTCCCACGGCGGGATTCGGGTGACTCCTAGTAGTGCCCTCCTAAGGTCTCTAGGAAGGAATCCTCAGCTGGCAGTGACTGTGCGAGGCTCCCCGAGGCCACAGTCCTCATAGAGGATGTGCTCGCCAGATCACTGGTGCCGGGCCTGAAATCCTCTGTGCTTGTGATAAAAGCTGCGGAGCCTTCTGGTATCGAGGCCAGGATGGTGATCCTGAAGCAGCCTAGGGAGTCCCAAATATGAGGGCTGACTTCCTGCTTGTTCCTGGAGAAAGCGTAATTACTCACCTGTAACAGGTGTTCTCCGGGAACAGCAGGAATCAGTCCTCGCAACTCTACTTCCTCCCCTGGGTGTTGTGTCTCTACATTGTTTTAGTTTTACTGCTGTCTTAGCTATGTCAAGATGGCACTCCTGGGCGGGAAGGGGACCACGCATGTGCCGACGTCACCCATATGTGAGGACTGATTCCTGCTGTTCCCAGAGAACACCTGTTACAGATGAGTAACTATGCTTTCATCCCCCTGCCGCTCCCGGTGTAAAGACTCCCCGTACGAACAGCACTGTTGTACGGGAAGCCTTGGGAGGGGGAGGTCTGAAGGCCGAGCGAGGGTGGGGCATGGGCGAACCGTGACCCTGGATTTACAGGGTTGATTCTGAGGTCGGCCATGTACATCTGGGGTTGGCCACGTAGACCGGGGACTTATTCCACCTCGGAGGTGAAATAATTCCCCCTTGATGCCGGGGGAAAGCGGTGAGGGGGTACTCCACAGCCTGACCCTGGCCATAGGAGGCTGGATCAGGGGTCGAGCTGTGGGGGAAAAAGCAATTTGGGTCGGCAACCATGGATTGGAGCTCTGTAATAGAGCCGTGGGGCCAAGACAACGAGATGTCTTAGCACTGCTGCTCCATTGCGGAGCCTGTCTGAGTTAGCTGGGGATCTGCTGGGCACGCACTCCATCAGAATCGGGGCCTGGCCTTCATGTTTAGGCCGGTAGACCTGATTCTGATCCTGTGGGCAGGTCTAGCCCCCGTGAGATCAGAATCGGGTGCTACCGCTATATGCCCAGATTCTGAGGGGCCGCACAGGAGCTGGATGGCCAGAATAGAATTGACCTGTGTTTAAGATGTGCATTCTCCTGCCTAAACTATATGTTTGTTCTGAACTGATTGCGTGGATGGAGCATATGTGAATAGCATGTTACGCATGTTCTCCAAGAACAAGCAGGAAGTCAGTCCTCTCACGTATGGGTGATGTCTGCACCGATGGAGCCCGTGCAGAGCATTTCCCCAGCTTTCAAAGAAAGCTTTTGGGAATGCCACCAAGTATGTGTGGTCCTCTTTCCACCCAAAGGTGCCATCTTACTCAGTCTCCCTTTTTCCACAGAGCCCTTCGGACGTGCGTCTCGTCCCTGGGAAAAGTTTCTGTTTCCAACCGTTTTTTGCTATCCGACTTTCGCCGGTTCCCTTCCCGCCTCTCTAGCCCCTCCACTTCTGGCTTGGTCTTGGGTTTTTTCCCTTTTTTGTCTTATACTGCGCTTTCCTGCCTTTGTTAACCACTGGCTGCGTTGAGGATCTTCGACCTCACAGGGGTCCTTTTGCCCCAGTGGCCTCCGATTTTAAGAAATGTGATGTGTCCAAAAAAACATATCGCTCACGGACAACCATGACTGTTGTCTCCGGTGTCTAGGAGCCGACCATGACCCGGAGCTATGCTCCCTCTGTATGATGTCCTCAAAGGCCATCCAGAGTCATAAGCAGAAGCTGGATGATCTCTTCCATAAGGCAGCATCGGTATCTCCGGTAGCCTCCCGTTCTTCAGCCCCGCAACCTCTGGAGTCTTCCAAGGCTCCTCCACGGGCCCGGCAGTACGCTGACCAGGGGTTGCCCGAACGCGAGCAGAAGGCGGCCGTGAGGACTCTGTTGGGGGTGCCAGACAAGTGTGAGAGGTCACTTGCCCAGTCTCTCAGCCCCCTTCAGCAGTCTCTGGAGTCAGAGAGGGAGCGGCCCAATAAGGTACCTTGAACTGATACAGAGGCCTCCGGCAAAGGCGCCCAGTCTCCCGAGGGTCGTTCCAGCAAGGAACCCCCTCTCCTCCTCGAAACCCGACCTTGTCACCCCGGAATCGGTGTTGCAGGGCCCCATTCCCAAGTAGGAGGCACAGATGCTGGCCTTGAAGTGCAGCGTTTCTGCATTCCTTGCTGACCAGCAGGCACTGGTGCCCAGCCCCATTGTCACGTGCCTCGAGGCTGCAGGGACTTCAACCTTGAGGACTCTCTGGCCGCCACATTGACCCCTGAGAGCCAGAAGCCTCATGAGGATCCTCAGCTCGGGTCTCGATCTCTGTCTCGGGCGAGTGCCTCCAGCTCCAGGCAGGGTTTGGCCTCGGAAACCCTGTGTGGGTCATCGACCCATCTGGAGCCGCCCAATCTAGAGTCCTCCAAGGACTACTCAGAGTGGGAGTCCGACAGGGAGACCTCCTCTCGGACCTCTCTCCACCGACCCAGAGGCAGCGGTCACCTCCCGAGGACACCACTTTTCTGGAATTCGCTCGGGACATGGCACGGACCCTAGCGCTCACCACCGAATCGGAGGAGGAGCCCTGTGCGATGGAGTTCGATATTCTTCAATATGAAGCCTCTCTGAAAGAAACTCTCTCACTGCCAGTTCCTCCCATTCTGAACTGACTCCTCCTCTGCATGTGGGAGAACCCTGCCTCAGTCCCTATCGCGAGCAAGTCCCTAGGTGCTATGTATAGGGTTCAGCGGGGCCCCGGGGTTTTGGAAAGCCCAGCTTCCCTACACCTCAATGGTGGTCGAATCTGCCATGTGAAAGCTAAAGAGCCCAAAGACTCATTCTTCGGTCCCGCCAGGCAGAGAGTCTCATATCCTCGATGTCCTCGGACGCAAGGCTTATCAGGGCTCCATGCTGTCATGAAGCATCCAAGTTTACCAATTATACATTGGGATGTTCCTCCGTGACCTTGCTAGAGAGCTCGGAGGCTTTGCAGCAGGCCTTGACGGAGACCATCTCTGGCATTTTCAGGCCCTCTCAAAGTCTGTCGGAGAATGCTCAAAATACCTCTCGCGAGTAGTGTACAATGGTTTTGAGTCTTCTGCCCAGGTGGCGGCGGCTAGCATTGGAGCCTGTCAGCCTTGGCTCCAGTCCTTGTACCTGGAAAAGTGAGTTCAGGAGAAGCTGCTGAATGTCCCTTGCCTCGGGGAGCAACTATTCTGCAAGCCTATGGGAGGATAAGGCAGCGGAGATTGAGACAGAGTACATGACTCGTACTTGCCTCTCTCGGAAAACTTCCTCCCTCCCCAGGAAAGAAGCAGCAGAGCAAGAAGCCTTTCTTCCATCGGAAGGGGCTTCTGTACAGGGGCTACTCATCCTACCTACCGGCATAGACCCCCGTTCAGGACCGTCCGGGCAAGAGTATGGTCCATGGCCTTCATAAGCCAAAGGGTCCCAACCTCTGGCGCCAGATCAGCCACCTTCGAGGTTCTGATGCCATCGACATAGCCTCTTGTCCTCTGGCAGGTAGGCTGTCCATTGGGGGTCATCTGGTCCATTTCTCCCACAGGTGGGAGTCCATCTCCACCAATGCCTGGATCCTCCAGGTCATTCGGGAGGGCTATCTTCTGCATCTGGACCAGGCCTTTCCTTCCTACTTCTCCAGGGAGCCAGGTCGGCTTCCCCAGCACCAGTCCTCCTGAGTCAGGAGCTCGCAGGCTTCCTCAAGGATGGGGCGGTAGAACCAATCCCATCACACTTCCAAGGATGGGGTTTTTATTCCCGATACTTCTTCAACCCAAAGCAGATAGGGGTCCTTTGCCCATCCTTGACCTGCATAAGCTAAATAAGTTCCTGGTGCGGGAAAAGTTCAAGATGCTCTCCCTTGGAACATTACTGCCCTACCTCCTTGGACTTAAAGGATGCTAATGCTCACATCCTCATTCATCCCCAAAACGGAAAGTACCTCCGTTTCATGGTTCAGGGAAGCCATTACCAGTACAGGGTGTTTCCCTTAAGCCTCGTGTCTGCCCTGCGGGTCTTCACAAAGTGCCGGTGGAATGGGACCTCAATATGGTCCTCACGCAGCTGACCAAGCCGCCCTTTGAGCCCATGGCTACCTACCTGCTGCAGTATCTGTCATGGAAGGTGGCCTTCCTGGTGGCTCTCACCTCCGCCCGGAGAGTCAGTGAACTCCAGGCGCTGATAGCCAAGGCACCGTACACAAGGTTTTATAGGAACAAGGTGGTCCTGCGAACTCACCCTAAGTTCCTTCCTAAGGTCATCTCGGATTTTCATCTCAAGAGATAGTGCTGCCCGCTTTCTTCCTCAAGCCCCATGCCAACCGGGCATTGGCGATTCTCCACACCTTGGATTGTAAGAGGGCTCTCTCTTTCTACCTGCAGCGGACTCGGGACCACCGCAGATCTGGGTAGCTCTTCATCTCCTTTTGATCCCAGCCATCTGGAACTGGCAGTCACCAAGCATACCTTGTCCATATGGGTGCAGACTGCATCACTTTTGCCCAGGCCCAGGCTGGGTTTCCCCTGGACCATCGAGTCACGGCTCACAATGTCTGAGCGATAGTGACATTGGTCGCCAGCCTGCGCTTATTACCACTGGCAGACATCTAACAGGCTGCCACCTGGTCCTCCACTCACACCTTCAAGATGCAATACTGCCTGAAGAGGGAGTCCTGTCGGGATGCTGCCTTTGGCCAGGCTGTACTCTGTAATCTGTTCGGGGTTTAAGCAACTCCTGTCCTCCGACTCCCCCCCCCCCCCCTTATTCCAGCTACTGGGAGCGTGGCCATTAATGGACCTGGGATCCTTCGGCTGCCTTCGGCTTTCACTTGCGACTGCTCACGGTGCTGCCGTGCTTTTTCCTACAGGTCCTCAGTAGCCTGTAGCTAGGAAGTCCCATATGTGAGGACTGACTTTCTGCTTGTTCCTGGAAAAAGCATAGTTACCTGTAACAGCTGTTCTCCAGGGACAGCAGCAATCAGTCCTCACAACCCTCCCTCTTCCCCTTTGGGTTGCTGTTTATTTTTGCCATCTTCTTGAAGGGGCTATAGCTTATAGCTCCTGACTGAGTAAGATGACACCTTTGGGCGGGAAGGGGACCACGCATGCGTGGTGGCATTCCTAAGGGCTTTCTTTGAAAGCTGGGTAAATGCTCCATGCGGGTTCCGTCAGTGCCGATGTGACCCATAAGTGAGGACTGATTCCTGCTGTCTCTGGAGAACACCTGATACAGGTGAGCAACTACACTTTGCCCGCTTACATGTCACTTTCTCAGCAATGGCAGCGAGTGTTTTTCTCTAGATATGTACAACAGTGCCATGGTTGGATTGTGCCTCTGCACTTGGATAGCCCCTGTTGCACTGCTCACTACTGCAATTACTTATTTGTATAGTGCTATAAGTCGAAAGCAGTGCTGTACAGAGACATGTAAGATAAATCTCCAGGAGCAAGCAGGAATGTAGTCTTCACATATGGGTGATGTTGGTACCAACGGAGCCCGTGCGGGAATGCTCCGCAGTGTTAATTAGGAACGTTTTTGGGAGCGTCCCACTGCACCTGCATCACTACCTTCCCAACTCTCCCTCCTCGGTTCTTCATTTTCCGTGGAGTCAGCAGGAAGCAAATCCTGTCACCGCAGAAAATTTGTTTATTTGACCCGGTGAAAAGCGGGATATAAATGCAGCTAAATAAATAAATAAATATTTTATTTATTTTGTATTTTGTGGTCACATCTGCCTTCCTGTCAACGCCAGGACCGACTACTGTTGGTTCTTTTATATTCTCTTCTTTTATTCTTTTTCTAAAAAGTGAATTAGAACTTTCTTGGGCGCATCAATGCCATTTTAGGCCTTAATGCCAAAGCAAATGGTAGGCTTATATTAAAAATACAAACAACCACAAACCGTCTGAGAGGAATAACTATAATCCAGAACCAAAAACTCTACCTCTCAGTAACTCACCTAAATAAAAATCAACTTTCAGTAGATTCTTCAAAATTACAATATGATCAACAATATCATTAGGTTACACCCGGACCTCAGGATTTAGACACCCTCCATCTGGCGAATTACATCACCATAGGGAAATGGTGGACACTTGCATCATAGGTCCTTAACCTTAACACCTTTAAAGTACTACACCAACAAGAGTCTCTTCCACATAATAAATTACTAAACTTATCCTACTCCCTAACTACACATAAGGATTCACTAAACCATTCACCATTCATTAATCACAACCACATGACTAAATATACAACCATCCATACAACATAAAAACAAACCTCTCAACTATAAAAGTGTCCAGTATTATTTTATATCCACTCCAGAGCAGAAAGTTCAATAAAAGACTTCTAATATCTTTGAAAGCACTAGGCTTTATAATGGAATATCTGATTTCAGTATCCTCAAGAACGCTGAAAAAGAAAATCAAGCACAGATTTAGGTTGGTAAACGACAAATCTCAATATGCAGAAAGCAATCAGTTACTTATCTGCTAAGGAGCAAAACGCAGTCGTCTTTTCACGGCACTGAGAATACAGCTGACTGTCCCAAAGACCACTCGCCGCCACTGCACACTGTTTGTTCGACAAAAGCTTCCGTTTCGCCACAAGGCTTCGTCAGGAACCAAAGTTAAACGGAGTTCACCATTAACTAATCTTTCATTTTTAGACACATATAGCGTCTCTGCAAGCTACAGCTCATCGGCGTCTGATATCAGCGGTGTCTGATGTCAGCTTTCGTCGAACAAACAGTGTGCAGTGGTGGCGAGTGGTGTAGTACTTTAAGGTTAAGGACCTATGATGCAAGTGTCCACCATTTCCCTATGGTGATGTAATTCGCCAGATGGAGGGTGTCTAAATCCTGAGGTCCGGGTGTAACCTAATGATATTGTTGATCATATTGTAATTTTGAAGAATCTACTGAAAGTTGATTTTTATTTAGGCTTATATTAAAACCAGCTAGTGGTTTTAAGAAATATTTTAAGTGTGGCAGTACTATCTCTGCGACGGACACCCACGACTGGTGTCTCAAATGCCTTGGGCCCAACCATCAACCTTCAGAGTGTCCTTTATGTAGGAAAATGAAAAAGAGAGGCCTGCAGAATCGAGCTGCAAAGTTAGGCACACCCTTTGCTTCAGACGCAGTGTCTTTAGCATTGACGTCATCGAGGGCCTTGTCTTCCTCATGGATTTCAGATATCAAAACATAAGTCTTTGAAGACACATCGATCCCCCAAGGGTAGATCTCTTTCTAAGAATCGAGATGCCTTGAGCGTTGCCCTAGAGGTGGATCGGCCAGCCAAACTACCCCGGCGGGAGGATCTTTCCTCCAAAGCCATCAAGGGTTCCCAGGATGCTCCTGAGGCCTCCACCTCTGGAGAACTCCTGGTGCCATGCTCTGGGATGGTAACCCGCATTTCCAATACCGATATCCAAGCATCAGCGGCCTCTATAGATCAGCGTATCCTCGCCATTGAGTGCAGCTTGGCAGCCCTACTAGCGGTGTCGATTCCGATCAAACCCATATTGACGGTACGGCTGACGCCAGCACTGTCCATGGTACCGATGCAGTCCGCATTGGGGTTTGTTCCGATTGAATTGCTACCACCCATACCTTTCCCTCGAGCCAATCCCAGGTACTGGTGGCTTCTCCAGACAACCTCCCCCATCCGGTACTGATTTCGATCGGTACTGGGTTTTAGCAGAGCGCAGACATCGCTCTCGTCGATACTGTGAATCTTCCGATTCTGATTCATCTGATGAGGAATCGATCGATACCTGAGCGATTCAAACTGGACTGGAGGATCCATCTCCCTCTCGAATGCCGCATGTCCCCTAGTGAGGACATGTCATTCAGGAGTTTATTTGGGACCTGGCCAGAGGCCTGTCCATTACAGTAACATCCAAAAAACCTAGGGCTGAGGAATTAGAAATCCTCCAGTACCCTACGGCGCCTAAAGAGGCTGCCACCCTTCGGTTCACCACATCCTCCAGGATCTCATGCTCCGGATGTGGGAAGCGCCTCTTACCATCTTGCCCCATACTCTACTCGATACCATGTATCAAGTACCGGAGTCTCCTGGATTCCATAAGACTCAGTTGCCTCATCACTCAATGGTGGTGGAATCGGCAATGCGTCAAATCAAAAGTTCAAAGACACGTTCTTTGAATCCTCCTTGTAGAGAAGCGAGGACTCTCGATGCTTTCTGGCCTCCATGCTTTCAGCCAGGATAAATTAATACATAACTCTATATGGGTATGTTCCTTAGGTAGGTTACTAGAGATCTTGAGTCAGTGGCTCCTCTTCTCCCTGATAAAAGAGCTGACTGTCTCACATTGGTCAAACATGCCCAAAACATGTCCAAGTTTGTAAATAGCTCAACTTTTGACTGCTTTGAATGTACCTGTAGGGCCACCTCAGTCTGCATTGGAGCACGCAGGATTGCTTGGCTTCAAGCATAAGATCTTGAACAAAAGATTCAAGATCAACTGGGCAATATTCCTTGCACAGGTGAAAACCTTTTTTGGCGAAGATTGGCAAGACAAGGTGTCTCAGTTGGAGTCTGAGAATACTACCCTAAACAGACTTTCTATAACCATTGCCATCCTGGCTAAAAAGAAAGCAGCTGCAAAGAAGACTTTCTTCAGTAAGAAGAAGAAATTTTACCCTTCTTACACCCCTGCTTCATAGTACCAACCTCAGGGTACTCAAGAAGCAACAGCCTCCCAAGCAACAGCCTCCTAAAAACCAACCAGTTCCACAGACTCAACCTGCAGCTGTTTTTTTGACTTTTTCCTAGAGAACATAGCCACTCTGCCTCTGGAGACCCCCCTCCCCAACATTGCTGGCAGATTTTGTCACTATGCCCACAGGTGGCATCTATTCACTTCAGGGCACTGGACGCTGACCATAGTGGTGGAGGGGTACAGACTTCACCTACAGACTCTGCCCCCTCCACAATGGTAAGGGAATATCCTTCTTAGTCTCCACTCACTGCTGTTTTGCTAAAAGAGGTCACCTTTCTACTGTCAGGAGGTGCCATAGAGGAGGTCCCAACATCCTAATATAGAGTGGGTTTCTACGCCCCATACTTTCTCATACCAAAGAAAACCGGGGAATACAGACCCATCCTGGACCTTAGAAACCTAAACAAGTTTCTTGTCCGTGAGAAGTTCAAGATGGTTTCTCTAGGGATCCTCCTATCCTATCTCCAGAGTCAGGACTGGATTTGTTCTCTCGATTTCAAAGAAGCGTACACACACATCCTAATTCATGCAGAACACAGAAAATATCTACGCTTCATGTTTCAAGAAAGACATTATCAATACAGGGTCCTGCCATTCGGATTGACCTCTGCCCTGCACAAAGTGCATGGCGGTCGTGGCTGCATTTCTAAGATCTCTAGGGATATTTGTCTTCCCTTACTTAGCCGACTGGTTCATAAAGGCAGGAACCTCCCACCTGTCTCTCTCTCATATACCATGCAGGTACTTCAACACACGGGATTTGTGATAAATTTTCCAAAGTCACATCTCGCTCCTACTCAAACACTAGAGTTCATAGGCACTCTCTTAAATACTCAATAGTCAAGGGTGTTTCTACCTAAGCCTCGCTGTTCTCGTCTCAATCAGCTGGCATCTCCGGCCCGTGTTAGAGATCATCTCACTGCCCGAGAGATGCTACAGTTTCTAGGTCATACGGCCTCAACAGTATATGTAGTACCACATGCACACCTGCATATACGCACAGCCCAATGGGCTTTGGCTTCCCAGTGACACAGCCCTCAGGCTAGCTCCCAGACAAAATATCAGTGTCTGCCCCGCTAGCCATATCTCTTCTATGGTGGTCAGAGAATCTCCTCATCTGGTCACCTTTTCAGATGCCTCCACATCAATGTACTCTAATAACAGATGCCTCCGAAAGTCACATGATTTGGTGAGCCTGGATGAATGCTGATCACTTGGGCTCCGGACCCCTTCCCCCGAACCGGTAGAATTGAGCCGTGTTTTGTTGCTGCGAGGCACAGAAAACATCCCCAAAGTGTTGGCAGAAGTGGGGACAATGTTTATAAAGCAGGGAGAATGGCATCCGCGGCGAAATCGGGCAGACGAGAGAAAGACCGAGCTGTGGGGCAGCAGAAGATGGCGGACTCACCCCGGGCAAGTGGTACTTCAGCTTCCCCAGCATTCATTGAGGAGATATCGGCAGCAGTGTCTGGTGCGTTGTTGGCACAGTTTGAGGCCCTACACAGTAAAATGGACATACTGCAGAATTCTATGGGTTCTTTGGGCACCCGCATGCAGGAGGCGGAGAATCGTATCATGCACGCTGAAGGAGGAAGTGGAAACTTTAACCCTGGAGCTGGGGCGGGTGCAGGCCGCGCTGAAGGCGCACGAGGCAAAGTTGGATGATATTGAAAACTGCTCCAGGTGAAATGATCTTAGATTCTTGGGCATATCAGAATCTATCCTGGACAGAGACCTGAAACTTTTCGTGGAAACCCTGTCTGCTTCCCTGTTGGAAGGTGAGGAGGAAAGTGATCTGATTACGCTGGAGAGGGTTCACAGAGTGGGATCTAAACAAGCGAAGGACCGCAGGCCCAGGGTGGTCCTGGCTAAATTCTTACATTTCCCACAAAAGGAAACCATATTGAGAGTGGCACGAAAGAAAAGTATTATTGAAAAGGACAATTTGAAAATACGCATAGCGCAGGATTACTCCGTGGCTCTAAGCCAGCGCCGGAGAGCATACGCGCCCCTCTGTCAGACGCTAATAGAAGCCAACATTCGGTTTACCGTGCAGTACCCGGCCAGACTATATATTACCCATAATGGGATGCATCGGGTCTTTGAATCGGCGGGGGAGGCGACTCAATATGTAGAAAGCCTGAAGAGGGGGGAGACCACCCCCACAACGGGATAACTTGGTGCGTTGTCTGGGAGACTGTCCGGCAAGATCTGAACTGTTGACATGTTGCGGAAATCAACTAACTAATCTCAGGTGGCAAGATTTTTCAGCGCAGTGCCTGGGATAGGTTTGGAACTGTGCTCATGGCCTCTCTATGGAACAGTAGCCAACGCAAGATTGGTGGAGGTGTCGTTAATCCCCCTGGAGACGGAAAGGGCGGATAACTCAAGGACCGGAGGACTAAAGGTTGATAGGCACAAGTATTTGTAATAGCCTGCCTTTTGTTTATGTTCTGGATGTTCTGTACTGTTGTGTTTTCTCTTTCTCTTGGGATGTGTGGGTTTGAGTGAATTGGGGGGGGGGGGGGTCCAGATAAGCTCAAGAGAGGGGCAGTGATGGGAGGGGTGGGGCTTGGGAGGGAGATAGGGAGTAAGAGGGTCGACGGCTGGGGATGTGGGGAAAGGGTGGAGATGCCGAGAATATCAGGCGGGGGAGGGGGGAATCTGTTCACATCGAGGGCGACTAGGTAGGAGAGGAGGGATAGGGGATTGGAATAAGATGGTAGGGTTCTTGAAGGGGGGGTGGGAGGGGATGGGGGGGATGGTAGCCTTAGGAGGAGTGCAGGCCGAATGGAGGGGGATAGAAGGGATGCTAGGGGGGGGGCCTCGGGGGAAAAAAGTCAATATGATGAGATATGAGACTATCAGGAATAAACCACCCTGAGGATTATATCTTGGAATGTGTGTGGAGTGGGTAGTCCAGTGAAGAGATATAAAGTCTTGAAAGCGCTAGCGAGGCAGAAATGTGATATTGCTATGCTCCAGGAAACCCACCAGACTGCGGAGGAGCACCTTAAATTGTACAGAGACTGGGTGGGCCAAGGGTGGGGGGCCCCTGCCCAAGGGAAAAGGTGGAGTGGTCATCTTGATTCATAAACGAGTGTGTTTTGCTTTGGTGCAAGCATATACTGATCCGGAAGGCCGGTTTCTACTGGTACATAGTACGTTGGAAGGCAATGTGTATAGTCCAAACGCTTTGGACAGGGAGATGTATGCGAGATTGGCTTCTAGGGTTGAGCAGATGCCAGAAATCCCTTTGATTTTAGAGGGGGACTTTAACGGGGTGTTTGTTGCCCTAGATACTTCGTGTGGAGGTGCGGACCGGGCGCAGGCCCAAACCGCGAGAGTGTTGCGGGGCCTTCAAAAAAGGCTGGGTGTGGTGGATCTATGGCGCCTATTGCACCTGTTTGACAGGGATTTTACACAGTCTAGGGTGCATGGCTCTAGTGCGTGAATTGACTATATATTGCTATCACAGGGGCTGTTTGCTGGAACAGTGGATGCACAAATTGAACCTACTGAGATCTCAGATCAGACGATTTGGGTAGAAATGGTCGGGTATGATGTTGAAGTGCGGACTAGGTTATGGCGGTTTCCACTAGATCTTTACTGAGACAAAGATTTTCATGCTTTTATTAAACAGAGGTGGCAAGCGTTCGTGCTACTTAATGAGCGACACCAGGAGGACCCGCAGTTGTTTTGGGAGACGGCCAAAGTGGTTTTACGAGGCAATATTATAGGCTATGCGGCAAGGAAAATTGTCCGTATGTAACGACAAACGATTAAAGAGCGCCGGAAATGGGCGAGGAGTCCCACTGCGGCGAACAAACGGGGGCTCTGGGAAGCACAAGTAGCCCTAAATGAGCTACTGCATAGGTGAGCTAAGAAATCCCTTTTGTATTACTGCTACCAGCTATATCGCTTTGGGAATAAATTGGGGAGACTCTTGGCTCATTGCTTGCACGGCAGCAGGGGAACTAGATCGGTGACGGCATTGCGAGATGCTCAGGGTATAATACATAAAGAATGTCCTAAGATCGCTCAGATGTTTCGATCCTTTTATCAACAACTGTATTCGGAGGTAGGGGGATCCTGGAATGGAATGGAGGATTATTTACGCGACTTGACGCTTCCTCGGTTGGGGGCAGAGCAGCGGGTGCAGCCTGATGCACCAATTACTACGCAGGAGGTGCAAAACGTCATTCAAAAAGCCAGCTTGTTCCAAGGTGCCTGGGCCGAATGGGCTGGGAGCCGAATTGTATAAGGTGTTAGAGCCGTTGGTGACCCCATCGTTGGTGGCGGTGTTTCACCAACGCACTGAAAAGGGTGCATTCACCTGGGGAGATAATCACGCGCATATTGTGCTAATACCTAAGCCTGGGAAGGACCACATGCAAGCTACCTCTTATCGACCAATCTCATTGTTAAACTTCGATCTGAAAGTGATGTCTAAGATTCTGGCAGACTGACTGGCATTAGTGCTGGGAGAACTGGTGCATGACCCACAGGTGGGCTTTGTGAAGGGTCGACATGTGGTTAGGAATTTGCGCAAGATTGTTGCATCACTGGAGTGGGTACACGATAGAGAACTGCAGTCGTTACTGGTTAGCTTTGATGCAGAGAAAGCTTTCAAACAGGTGAATTGGCAGTATATGAAAAGCCTACTGCCGTGTTATGGTCTTGGACCATCCTTTTGCAAAATGGTAGAGGTTCTCTATTCAGGTCCTACTGTGGGGGTGATATGCAATGGTGTGTTGTCAGAGACGTTTGCACTGGAACGAGGCACGCGGCAGGGTTGCCCCCTGTCACTGCTGCTGTTTATGCTCTCGTTAGACCCGTTGGTGCAGCGGATTGAGGAGTCCGTGGACATACGGGGGGGGGGGGGGGTGCAGATTGGGGCGTCTGGATTTAAGATGGCAGCTTTTGCGGATGATATGTTAGTGCACTTACTATCACCACAACAGTCGTTACCTTGCTTATTGGAGGAATTTGCATGCTTTGGAAGTTTTGCTGAACTGCATATTAATATGGATAAATCAGAGGCCCTGGATGTGTCTGGACATCTTAGACATAGCTGGGGGCCTACCTTCCCACTTAAATAGGCAGATGACGCTTTTGTATATTTGGGTATCTTGTTGCCCAGGGACCCCAAGGAGTTATATAAACGGAACGTTGATCGGATATCCCATGGACTCCGCACGCAGTTACAAGCGTGGAACCCTTTGCCCCTGTCCTTGCTGGGTAGAGCGGTGGCATTGGGGATGGTAGTTCTACCCTGGGTGCTATACTGGCCGGTGTGGCTATTGAGGAGAGACCTTACATGTTCAGAGCGAGAGATGCGGTGGTTTTTGTGGAAAGGGGCCAGAGCATGTATCCCGATGAATCGTTTACAAGGGGGATGGAGCCGAGGGGGGATAGGGGTACCGGATTTGCGGTCCTATGCCCTGGCTTGTCAGGCTAGGCATTTGGGAGATTGGCTGGGAGAAATAGAGCACTATACCCCCAGGGCATTGGAAGAGGCTAGCAGTTGTGCACTCTGAGGGGTCAGCACTCCCCAGGAGATTGACTACGAGTGTTCTGCTGACTCCAGCAAGGTATACCTGGAGGCAATGAAATCGCTTTTGGGGTAGATCCCCCAGTGTGTCAAGCTGGCTACCGCTACAGGGCAATGCTAAATTTGCACCGGGGTTGGACACAGCGGTGTTTCGGAAATGGCAGGACTTGGGGATTGATAAAATTGGACATGTGGTGGACGTGGCAGGCCGATGTAAATCCTTTGCAAATCTCTGTAGGGACTATGAGGTGAGCGGTCACCAGATTTTTGCGTATGCCCAGTTCTCCCACTATATTTATTTATTTATTTATTTAACAATGATTTATATACCGCATCTTCCATAGTTCAGTTGCGGTTCACAATAAACAACAAGTTAACAAATCGGAGTTTGTTTTACCTAAAACATCATATGACCAAATAACAATAAGATAAACAACTAGTGTTAATACAGAACAGTATAGAACAGTGCAAACTATATACATTATGTACAAATACACATTATGTGGGGCTTAAGCGTTATTCAAAGTACAGTATCAGCTATGAAGAATTGTATGTGTAGGTCATTTGGGATTTGTTAGATAAAAACTGGTTAGCCATTATCTAAGTCTATTGAGGGATGATCTGAGTTGTTGTAATGTTTAGAAAAGAGATAGGTTTTCACTTTTTTGCGGAATTCGATGATCTCGGTTAGTAATCTTAGATCATCTGGGAGGGAATTCCAGATTGTTGGAGCTGCATGAGAAAAAGCTCTATTGTTTGTGAGTTTATTTGCTTTTATGAAGTCTTTGGGAGTTTTTAGTTTATTTGTTTGTCCTTTTCTTTGAGTAGATTTTGAGTGCTCTTTGCTGATTAGGTTACTTAGGGTGACTGGGGCCATGTCGTTTAGAGTTTTAAATGTGGTTATCAATGTTTTGTATACTATCCTACTTTGTATAGGCAGCCAGTGAAGGGATTCTAGTATTGGTGTTATGTGTTGATGTGCGTGTACTTTCGTTATTATCCGAGCTGCTGCATTCTGGGCAAGTTGAATTCTTTTAATGTTTTGTTTTGTTATACCCAATAAAATTAGGTTAGCGAAGTCAAAGTGGGGGGTTATGATGGCTTGAATTATGCTGATGAAATCATGTATGTATACAAGGGATCTTAGTTGTTTAAGGATTTTGAGTTTGAAATAGATTTTCTTTGTGGTGTTTCTAATGTGGGTGTCTAATGTAAGGTGTTTATCTAGAATAACACCTAGATATACTTCATTTTTTATTTTAATTTCTTGGTTTTGAAGTGTTATGTGTGTAGGTGGAGTATAGGATTGGTTTTTGGTGACGATTAGCACTTCAATTTTGGAGTGATTTATTTGGAGATTGTGGGTATTTAGCCAGGATGTGACTTCATTGAAGCAATCTGACAGAGTTTGCATCGGTAAGTTGGGAATCGTGAACGGAATGTACATTATGATATCATCTGCGTATAGATGATACAGTACACCATATTTTTTAAAGATATTGCAAACATTGGAACCGCTGGCTATTGCCCTTCGGCAGCACAAGGAGATTGCTGGCTTCCGTTTGGGAGACTTACAGATCAAACTTTCCGCTTACGCGGACGATCTACTGCTTTTTACTCAGCCGGCAGAGGTTCCTGCAATCCTAACGTTAATAGAGAGCTACTCCGCGATCTCTGGTTATAAAATAAACTGGTCTAAATCAGTTGCATTTCCGCTGAATAAAATCTCTAATTCGAGCTTGATGGCGGAGTTTCCCTTTAGGTGGACAGCCGACAAAATTATTTACCTAGGCACCCAATATTGTGCTTCGCGGGAAAATACCATTACTTCTAATGTATCTGATCTCCTTCTGCTGATTCGCAAACGGTCTCTCTCCTGGTCCCCTATCCATCTCTCATGGTGGGGTAGATTAGAGACTATTAAAATGGTACTTACCCCTAAAATAAATTATGTGCTGGGTATGCTCCCCTTTGTTTTCCCCCGGTCTGTCTACGCTGATTTGGAGCGTTCATTATTGTCCTTTCTTTGGAGCGGGAAACGCCCAAGAATTGCTACTCAGAAGCTTAAGGCGTCTAAGGAGGAAGGAGGCGTTTTGTTCCCCGATTTCCAGATACCATCAAGCCCTTTTGCTAAAACAAGGAGCCCAGTGGGCAGCTATTGAGGAGCCTGAGCACAAGCCGAGTTGGTTAGTGGTAGAGGAGCAGTTGGTGGCTCCTTGGCCCCTGCGGCATCTGTTGGGCATGCAATTTCCACGAGACGCCGAGACAGGGGGGGTTATTTTGGCCACTCAGGAGGCCTTTTTGCAGCTGGGTCGGCTCAAAGGCCCCCAAGGTGCTTTTTCTAGGCAAACACCTTTATGGTGGAACCCATCGTTCAAGATCCGCAACAGAGTGTTTGCCTGGCATAGATGGATGAGTAGTGGTATATGGGTCTTAGGGCAGTTATATACTGATCAGAGATGGAAAGATTTCTCAGCCCTACAAAAGGAGTTTGGCCTCCCCCTCTCCTGTTATTTTCAGTGGTTACAACTTAAACATTGTTTAGATGCTAAGGGAGTGAAGGGTGGAGAACTGGCCTCTGAAGGGTTTCCTTATCACATCATTCGGGAAGCCCTTGGACGAAGGGGTGCTATGTCCTTCCTGTATAGATCTATTCGAGAGTGCTTCCTAACTCCCAACCCGGGACTTACTAAAACATGGGAAGCAGATTTGGGTACCGTGATTACTCCTGTAATGTGGAAGTCTCTGTGGGGCCCGGTAACGAGAGTGTCACGATCAGCGGCACTCACCCAATCTATGTTTTTTTTTCTGCACAGAGCCTTTATTACCCCCATCAAGGTATCCAAATGGGACAAGTTGTCAACCGGCAGATGCTGGTCCTGTCAACTCGAGTTAGGTACCTATAGGCATATGTTTTTTGATTGTCCCCTGCTTCAAGGCTTTTGGCAAAAAGTGTGGGCTCGGGTTCAGAGTATTTTAGGATTTTCATATCCCTTTTCAAGCACCATGGTGCTGCTAAGAGCGACGGAGCCTTCTTTGAACCTTACTAAGGAGCAGGCATTTTTACTTAATTTTATGCTAGCCATTGCACTTAAACTTATTCTTTCTCATTGGAAGCAATTTCGCTCTTTGCATTTTGAGTGCTGGTGGAATCTTGTTTGTTTTTATGCCAATCTTGAAAAATTATATAACCAGCTGCACTACCCGAGTACATTGACGTTTAGTGTAGACAGATGGGTGCTTCTTGATCAATATTGTGCTCGTTCTTCTGTTTCCTGAGAGAGCGAAGTGCTCAGCTAGTTGCTCTTGTAGGAATCATGTTTTTTTTTTGTATGGTAACCTCCATTATAGTGTATTTAGTAATAACTGCTCCACATTGATTCTCAGAGAACCGGGGGGGGGGGGGGGGGGGGCGGGGGGGGGGGAGGGGAGGGAGGGGTTTGCTGTTTTGTTTATGTGTGTATGTTTGCTAAAAGCTTAAATAAATCTTTTTAAAAAAAAGATATTGCAAACAGGTTTTATGTATATGTTAAATAGGAGTGCTGATAACGCTGATCCTTGAGGTAAACCGGTTTCCAGTTTGTATGAATTAGAGGTTTGATTACCTATTCGTACATTTTGTGTCCTATTATCTAGATAAGAGGAGAACCATTTATGAACTGTGGCATTTATTCCTATTTGACTCAGACTATTGAGCATTATGGTATGGTGGACGCTATCAAAAGCAGCTGAAATATCAATAAATAATGGAATGAATGCTTGCTTGTGATTGTCGATTCCTCTTAATAGCATATCTGTTAGAGCTGTGAGGAGTGTTTCCACTCCATGCTTTGGGCGAAAACCATATTGCGAAAACCACTATATGGCCTCCTTATCTCAGGGGGATTTAGCAGTGAAGAGATCTGCAACGATTTTGGAATTTTTTGCTCTGGGGGAGGAGATTCCTCCTACAATTTCGGATCTGAAGCGACGGGTGGATGTCTGTAAGACTCCACCGGATTATACAGCAGAAGAGGCTTCGTGGGCGAGGGAGTTGGGCCTGACGGTGGCTCCAGGGTCCTTTGAGGGCGCTCTGAGGCGAATTGCAGGTCTGGTAGAGGGGGCTAGATGGAGAGAGGTGCAGTTTAAGTGTGTTATCCGGGCTTATTTATCCCCGAGGAGAGTGCTACGGAGTCACCTTATGTTGGATGGAGGATGCCCAAAGTGTTCTGTCCCGCTGCCCGATTTGGGGCATATGTGGTGGGGGTGTCAGAGAATCCAAGCTTACTGGCTGCAGATCAGTAGTTACTTGAGGAAACTGGTACAACAACCGATCAGTTGGACGAGGGCTCTGGTTGTTTTGGATCAACTTGGACCACTCCACCCAAAGGGGAGATGGGAGTGCTTACTGATAAGGAAGGCATGTTTGGTGGGTAAGGGACCGATTTTACATAGATGGAGAGATCATACCCCTCCTACTTTCTGGGAATGGCGTAATAGTTTCCATCAGCTGATGCTCCTTGAGAGGGCGGGAGTTAGAGGGAATGTCAAACGATGGCCTGTGTTCCTCTTGGTCTGGACCCCATATATTCAAATGTTGAGACCACATACTCGTAATGGAATTTTGCAAATGAGTTGAAGTTGGACCTGGGGTAGGTGGGGAGCTTTGTGGGTGGGGTGGGGATTGCTAACTAGGTAGGATGGAGTCCCCTCTGATTATGGAAAGGATGAGGCTACAGGGGAGGGGGAGGGGTGGGAAGGGGGATATATACCGTTGTATACCACGAGTGACTGAGTACTTGTGATCAGGTGGTGGATCAGAGTCAACCACCTGAAGGAACCTTGTAATTTGGAAAGTTGTAATGTTATGTTCGCGTGGATCAATAAACAGAGTTTGAAAAAAAAATAACAGATGCCTCCAAACAGGGGTTGGGGGCCCATCTAGGGTCCCTCTCCACTCAAGGCCTCTGGACGGAGGAGTCATCCAAGCTCCAGATAAGTTTACTGGAATTTCGGGCAATCTACAACACCCTCAAAGTTTTTCGGGGACACCTAAATTCTCAGAGGGTCTTGGTCCAAATGGACAATCAGGTAGCCATGTCTATGTGAACAAACAAGGGGGAACAGGATCTTGGCCCCTCTGCAGAGAGACTCTCCATCTCTGGTCTATTGCCATTACTCAGATAAACCTATAAGCAGTATATCTCCCAGAGGAGCAAAATGTCTTAGCAGACAGATTGAATCTGATCCTTTTTCCTCACGAATGGGGTCTCCACACAAAGACAGCATCCTTCATTTTTCAGACCCGGGGGACTCTAGAGATAGACCTGTTTGCCACTCTGCAGAATGCCAAACTTCCCCGCTTCTGCATCAGGACTCCCATGTGGGGCAACCAGGAGGTGGATGCTTTTCACCTCCACTGGGGTCGAGACTTCCTGCATGCTTTGCCTCCCATTCCCCTGATCCCCAAGACGCTTTTCAAGCTCCAGGTGAACAGGGACGCCATGATATTCATAGCCCCACGTTGGCCACGTCAACCGTTGTTTCCTCTCCTAACACATCTGTCTCACTCTCATCCCCTAGATCTCGGATCTGCTCTAGATCTCCTCTCTCAAGAGGAGGGGACGCTGCTCCATCCCAATCTGCAGTCTCTCCACCTCACGGCATGGCTGCTGAAAGCATTGTATTACAGGATCTTAAGCCATTCACCAGACATTCTTACACTTTCAAGTGGTATAGATTTTCTGTCTGCTGTTCCCAGAAGGACCTTAATCCCCCTTCTCTGCTCCAGTGGAGGCGCTCTTCCAGTATCTCCTCCTCTTCAGGTCTCAAGACCAACTCTGTGAAAGTTCATCTGAGTGCTATCGCAGCCTCTCACCATCTCCTGGATGGACAACCAGTTTCCTCACAGCCACTTGTGGCGTGCTTCATGAGAGGTCTCTTGCTGCAATGCAAATCTCCCATTTGACTACCACCAATGGCCTAGGATCTCAATGTTGTTCTAGGGCAACTTCTTAAGCTGCCTTTTGAGCCCTTAGCCACTACCTCGCTGAAGTTTGATATGGAAGGTCATCTTCCTTGTTGCACTCACTTCAGCCGGATGCATTTGTGTGCTTCAGGCTTTGGTGGCAGACCCACCTTACACACGGTTCCACCATGACAAGGTTGTCCTAAGGACTCTCACCCATTTCGTGCCAAAGATGGTGTCTCCTTTCCATTTGAATCAGTTAGTTTACCTTCCTGCGTTTTTTTTGCTAGACCACATTCATCTAGGGCAGAGGCAGCCCTCCATACCCTTGACTGCAAACGTGCCTTTGCATTCTATCTTCAAAAGACAGCTGAGCACCGTAAAGGCTCTGCTATTCCTCTCCTTTGATCCTAGTTACTTGGGGTTGCCAGTATCCAATGTACTTTTTCTAAATGGATAGCAGATTGCATTTCATTTGCTTAGGACTATCCCTTCAAGTCATGTCACTGCCTGTAATGTTCGTGCCATGGCTACCTCGATGGCAAATCTACACTCTGTGGACAGTGATGAAATCTGCAAAGTAACAACTTGCAGTCCATACCTTTGCTTCTCATTACTGTTTAGACAAAGACTCACGCCAGGATGCCTTTGGTCAAGCTGTTCTCCAGCATCTCTTTCAGACTTAAGGGTAACTCCTACCCTCTGTCCCGGAATGATACCAGACATCCATAGAGGATTCATGATCTCCTGAAATCTGCCCTGAGGCAAACCTACTGGTTCTGTGGTGGTTTTCTCTGGCATCTGGGAGATAAGGAGTCCCATATGTAAAGACTACATTCCTGCTTGTTCCTGGAGATAGCATAGTTACTCATCTGTAACGATCTCCGGGAATAGCAGGAATTTAGTCTTCACAACCCACCCTCCTCCCCTAGGAGTTGTAGTTTCTTCTCTCCTTTTCTCTCAGCTACAAACTGAACTATGGAGAGATAGTTTGGAAGGCAGGAAGGCAGCAACGCAGGCGCAGTGGGATGCTCCTAAAAGCTTTCCTATTGGATGCTGAGGGGCGTTCCTGCATAGGCTCAGTCGATACTGACGTCACTCATATGTGAAGACTAAATTCTCCAGGACCAAGCAGGAAGTCAGTCCTCACATATGGGTTACGTCGGCGCCAACAGAGCCCCCATGCGGAGCATTTCCCCAGCTTTCAAAGAAAGCCTTTGGGAATGCAGCGCGCATGCGCGGCCCCTTCCCGCCCAAGGGTGCCATCTTGCTCAGTCTTCTTTTTTCTGCGGAGCCCGACGGATGTGTTTTCATTTCACCCGAGGAAAAAGTTGATTTTATTCTGCGTGAACCCGTTTTTCTTCGGTTCGACGCCGGTTTCCCTTTCCCGCCTGGGCACGATACGTCGGTATCGAGCCCAGATCTCTTTTTTCGGTTTTTGTCCTTAGTGACTAGCGTATGCGCCATTTTTTCTGTTTTCACTGTCAGCCCTGTCTTTTGACCTCACAGGGGCCCTTTTTCCCCCCCGATGGCTGTCAGCGGGTTTAAGAAGTGTGATCGGTGTAAGAAACTGTCTCTCACCGACATACGACTGCTGCCTCCGGTGCCTCGGACCCGATCATGACCTGATGATCTGTGGCCCGTGTGGGAAGATGTCCTCTAAGGTGTTGAGGAGTCGGCAGCACCAAAAGGAAAGAATCTTCTCTGACTCCGCGTCCGGTCAGGCCCGGACCTCGTCAGAGGCCTCGACATCTTGGGACTCCGGCCCCGAGCAGCACCGATGCTCCTCTGAAAGGGGGTCTCCCTCGCAGAAGCATCGCACCTAGGCCTTAAGTCCAATTCTGTGAGAGTGCATCTTAGTGCTCTTTCAGCACACCACTCCCCAGTGGAGGGTCAGTCTCTTTCCAGCCATCCTTTGGTGGCTCGCTTCCTCAGAGGACTGCTTTTTCTTAAACCTCCACTGCGTCCTCCTGCCCCTGAATGGGACTTAAATGTGGTCTTGCAATGGCTTACTTGTCCACCCTTTGAACCTATACCTGCCCTCTGCGTTTTCTCTCCTGGAAAGCGTCGTTCCTGGTAGCCCTTACCTCAGCGAGACGAGTGAGTGAGCTTCAGGCCCTAGTATCAGATGCTCCTTATACTAGGTTCTATAGGAACAGAGTAGTCTTACGGAATCACCCTAAGTTCCTTCCTAAGATTGTCGTCTCCTTCCACCTCAATCAGGAGGTGGTTCTTCTGACTTTCTTTCCCCGGCCGCATGCCAGCCGGGCTGAGATGGTCTTGCATACCCTGGACTTAGGAGGGCTTTATCCTTCTACCTTGACTGTACACAGGAGCACAGGAGGGCTGTTCAGCTCTTTGTCTCGTTTGACCCCAATAAGTTGGGGTTGGCTGTCTCCAAGCGTACTTTGTCCATATGGGTAGCTGACTGTATCGCCTGGGCTTACAGGGCAGCCGACCTCTCGTTGCAGGGTCGAGTTATGGCTCATCATGTCAGGGCAAAGGCTGCGTCAGTGGCTCATCTCCGCTCTGTTCCGTTGGCAGACATCTGCCGGGCCGCTACTTGGTCTTCAAGCCAGACTTTTGCGGCCCACTACTGCCTTGAGAGGGAGTCCCGCAGGGACAGTGCTTTCGGGCAGGTGGTACTCCATAATCTCTTTGGGGTTTAGGCAACTCCTACCCTCCGGCCCTGGTGTTGGGCGACCGTTCGGGGGCGTTATCAGAGAAGATTCTGTTCTTGCATGCTGAGGCTCTAGAGGGAGCTCATTGTTCAGCTTGGGGTCTCCGGTAGCCCTAAGCTGGGGAGTCCCATATGTGAGGACTGACTTCCTGCTTGGTCCTGGAGAAAGAGTAGTTACTCACCTGTAACAGGTGTTCTCCAGGAGCAGCAAGAATTGGTCCTCACAACCCTCCCTCCTCCCCTTGGAGTTGCAGTCATATGATTTAATTTTGCTATTTTTGCTGTCTTTTAGCTATGTCGTCAGACTGAGCAAGATGGCACCCTTGGGCAGGAAGGGGACCACGCATGCGCGCTGCATTCCCAAAGGCTTTCTTTGAAAGCTGGGGAAATGCTCCGCACGGGGGCTCCATCGGCACCGACGTCACCCATATGTCAAGACTGATTCCTGCTGCTCCTGGAGAACACCTGTTACAGGTGAGTAACTACTCTTTCCTGCTGTTCCCAGAGATCACCTATTGCAGGTGAGTAACTGCACTTTCTCCGGGACCAAGCAGGAGGTCAGCCCTCACATATGGGTGACGTCGGCTCTGACGGACCCTTGCAGAAGCATCCCCCCAGCTTTCAAAGAAAGCCTTTGGGAGATGCCACCACACAAACGTGGTCCCCTTCTCATCCAAGGGTGCCATCTTTCTCAGTCTCCTTTTTTTCCGCGGAGCCCTTCAGACGTCTGTCTGCTCTTTCCCCCGAAAAAGTTGATTTTCTCGACCCGAGTTTTATGCTCTCTTCCAGTAGTGCATTGGTCCTCTTCCTGCCACCCGAGCCCACTGCCCTGACATTTAGTCTAGGGTTTGTAGTCTTTTTTTTTTTTTCCCTTCTTGGTGACTTTGCATCTTTTTTTCCAACTGGCAGCACCACGGGTCTTCTACCTCTCTGGAATACATTTTTCTCCCATGGCTACCAGTGATTTTAAAAAGTGTGATTGGTGTCCCAAAATAATGTCCCTAACCAACAAACACGACTGCTGCCTTCGTTGCCTGGGACCGGGCCATGACCCACAGCATGTGGCCTCTGTAAGATGATGTCCACCAAGGCCCTCAAGAGCCACCAGCAGTAGCACAATAAGTATTTCCCCTGAGTCCCCCAGTACCTCCAAAGGCCAAGGCCTCCTCCAAAACCGTGAAATCCTGGGGTAGACTTATGGACCTCAACTGACACTGTGGTTCCTTGGAAAGGGGGTCTCCCTCGAGAGAAAAGAAGGTGGCCTTAAAGCGGCGTCCCTGGACTGCTCAGACGGGCCGGGTAAGTCCTGAGTTGGATCTCACAGTCCTAGATGCTCATCCGAGGGATCCGGATAAAGAGTGACCTGCAAAGATCCCCCGAAAGGCCTCTACCTCGGGCCAGCCTCGGTCACCTGACATCATCCTCGTCGAGGACTCCACCTTGGGGGAACCAGCGGCGGGCCCGATTCCCTTGGTCCCCACGCTGATGGCTGCGAAGCCTTCTGGCCTGGAGTCCAGAATGGCAGCCCTGGAGCACAGCTTGTTTGCCTTCATGGACCAGCAGCCAGGCTCTTGTCCAGTACCACTGGTTCCTCCGCCCAGACCACAGGGCCCTCAATGTTGAGGATGTCCCCGGATGCTGAGCCAATCCTCGAGGTCTTTCAGTCACGAGTCTATCCTAGGCTGAGGTCTCAATCCGACTCCCATTCCACGGGGCCGAGATCTTCCCCAGTCAGTGTGCTTTGCACCGGCCACAAGGTCTCAGAGGGCTGCGAGTGGGATCAGCCCCAGAGCCCACGAGTCATCCTTCCCTCAAGTCCTTGACAGACTATTCTGAGTGGGAAACTGAGGACGAGGAGTTGCCGGGGCCCTTCAGACTCCTCTCCCTCTGAGCCCTGGTGTCTGTCCCCACCTGAGGACATGGCGTTCCTCGACTTCGTTAGGGACATGTCTAAGGCCCTAGCGTTCCCGATGGAATCTGAGGAGGACCCTCAGATGGAGGAGCTTGAAATCCTCCAATATGAGTCCCCCTCCAAGGGAATTGCTTATGGTGCCCATCCATCCCATCCTGGAACGGCTAATGCTTCGCATGTGGAAGACACCGGCATTGGTGCCAGTGGTGAGCAAGCAGCTCGACTTGATGTATTGAGTCCGAAGCCCGGGCTTCCAGAAGTCGGCCATGCGTCGACTGAAGAGACAGAAGATGCAATCCTTGGTGCTCCCCAGCAGGGAGGCAAGCATCCTGGATGTCCTCGGCAGAAACTGTTACCAGTGCTTGATGATCATTGGCCAGATCCAGGCATACCAGCTGTACATGGGCATGTACCTGAGAGACCTGGCGAAGGAACTCGCCCGGGTTCTCAGCTGGTCTTTCCGAGGAACCCCTGCAGTGGTTCAAGAACCTGGCCAAAGCCATCTGGGAGTGCTCCAGGTTTATGTCTCGGGCAACCAATGACAGCTTTAGTAGCGATGGTGGACATCGGTGCCCGATACTAGGCTTGGCTACAGTCGTCTGACCTCGAGCAGTGGGTTCAGGACAAATTGGTCAGTGTTCCATGCCAAGGAGAGAACCTCTTTGGCAAACCCATGACCGACAAGGCTGCCGAGCTGGAGACCATGACAAGGACCACACTCTCTAAATAGACTGCTGCCCCTCCCTGACAAAAGGGCTCAGGTGAAAAGCCCTTCTACCCAAGGAAAGGGGCTGCTTCCAGAAACTACCCAGCTTTTCAGGCCTCCCCGGCTCCCCAGCAGGGTCAGCAGGCCAAGGGACATGGGTAAGGCCCTCGTAAGCAGAAGGCTCCCAAGCCCCAGGCGTCGGACCCGGCCCAGCCAGGGAGGAGCTTTTGACTCCTTGGGCATAGCCAAGGAGGTCAGCAGCCCACAGGGGGACGTCTCTTTCACTATGCCCAAAGGTGGCCAGCCATCACCACTGATTCTTGGGCACTCCAAGTGGTCAAGGAGAGCTACCTCCTCCCCCTGGCCCAGACACCTCCCTCTTTCTTTCCAGGAAAGCCTCCCAGGTCTCCCCTTCACCAGTACCTTCTACTGAAGGAACTGACAGGTCTTCATGAGGACAGAGCAGTAGAACCAGTTCCCCACCATCTCAGAGGCAAGGGATTCTACTCCAGGTACTTCCTTGTACCAAAAAGAACAAGGGGCCTAAGGCTCATCCTCGACCTGCGTGATCTGAACAGATTCCTGATGAGGGAGAAGTTCAAGATGCTCTCCCTTGGAACATTTCTGTGTTACCTCCAGCAGGGAGATTGGCTATGAAACATTTCTGTCTTACCTCCAGCAGGGAGATTGGCTATGCACCTTGGATCTAAAGGATGCCTACACACACATCCTCATGCATCCCAACCACAGGCAGTACCCGAGGTTCATGGTGGAGGGCAGCCATTACCAGTACTGGGTGCTGCCCTTTGACTTGGCTTCCGCCCCAGGGGTTTTCACCAAGTGCCTGGCAGTCGTGGCCACATTCCTCTGCCTCCAGGGGGTGTTTGTCTTCTCCTACCTGGACAGTTGGCTCATAAAGGGAGGCACGGCCTCAGAAATGCAGCAGGCAGCTGCACATACCATCCAGGTCCTGCAGAATCTGGGGTTTGTAATAACTACCCCAAGTCCCACCACCTCCCGACACACTGTCTGGAGTTCATAGGGGCAAGACTAGATACTTCCAGGCAAGGACCTTCCTTCCAGGGGATTGAGCCACTTGGCTCAGAGCTCTGGCCCTGGACATACAACCCTGTCCCTTGGTGTCCTGTCGCAGAAGGGGGGCTCTCTGCTCCTACTGCGCCTACTCAGACACATGGCCTCCATGGTCCATGTCAACCCAGATGCCCATCGCCTCATGAGGGCCTCACAGTGGTGCCTACGGGACTAGTGGACGCAAACCACAGGCTGTCTCCATGACAGAATTGTAGTGTCCCACCAATTGACGAAATCCTTGATCTGGTGGCAAAATCCACAGTACCTCGAGGCAGGGATGCCCTTCCAGACTCTGCCCCTTAAGGGGGTTCTCACGACAGATGCCTCCCTGCTGGGATGGGGAGCCAACTGCGAAGAACTCTGCACCCAGGGCAGCTGGTTGCAGGGCAAGAGCAACTAGCAGATCAACCTCCTGGAATTACGGGCGATACACCTAGGCTTCTGAGCCTTTTGCCTCTGCCTACAGTGCCAACCAGTGTTGGTCCAAACAGACAACCAGGTGGCTATGCTCTATGTGAACAAGCAGGGGGGCACGGGGTCCCACTCCTTCTGCCACAAGGCGATGGCCCTCTGCTCCTACAACGCACTGGCTGACAGATTAAGCAGGGTCCTCCAGCGGCATGAGTGTCAGCTAGACCCCAGAGTGGCCAGCTGGCTTTTCCACCTCTGTGGGGAACCATGGATAGACCTGTTTGCCACCCCAGACAAATAAAGTTGCCCCGCTTCTGCTCTCAGCAAGGCCACCCTTCCCAGGTGACAGCAGATACGTTTCTCATCTCGTGGTCAGAAGGTCTCATGTACACCTTTCCACCCACACCACTAATTGACAAAATGTTGTTCAGGACTCTCTGCGACAAGGTCTCACTGATCCTGATAGCCCCTTGATGGCCCAGGCAGCCGGTGGTTCCTGCTACTCCTCCAGCTGTTGGTGGAGACTCCCATCCCATTGGGGAGCTTCCCAGGGCTCCTGTCGCAGGAGGGGTGCGCCGTCTTGCACCACAATCTGGGGTCCTTGTTGCTGACAGTGTGGCTGCTGAAAGGGTGACCCTAGCCCCTTTAACCTCTCAGAAGAAGTGGAGGAGATCCTGCTGGCTTCCCCTAAGTCCTTATCAGGAAAGCATACACCTTCAAGTGACACAGGATTTCAGTCTGGTGCAGAGCACGGGGTTAGCCCATTCTCCTGTCTGGTGCAGCTGGTTCTGCAGTACCTTCTCCATCTCTCGCCCTCTGGACTCAAATCAAACTCCATCAGAGTGCACCTCCATGCCCTGGCGGTATATCACCATCTGATGGATGGCAAACCCCTCTCGGCCCAGCCGTTGATGACCCGCTTCATGAGGCGACTCCTTTTATCAAAACACCTGGTACACCCTCTGGCGACAGAGTGGGACCTCAATGTCGTACTGGCGCAGCTTACTCGCTCGCCTTTTGAGCTCCTGGCTACCTGCCACCTGAGATTCTTTTCGTGGAAGGTGGTGTCCCTGGTTGTGCTCACCTCCCCTCGCAGGGTCAGCGAACTCCAAGCCTTGGTGGCGGAGGCCTACAAGAATAGGGTTGTGTTCCGCACACACCCCAAATTTCTTCCGAAGTTGGTATTGCCCTTTCACCTCAAACCAGAAGGTGGTGCTCCCCAACTTCTTCCCGAGGCCTCATGCCAGTAGGGCAGAGACTGTCCTCCACACCTTGGATTGTAACAGGGCCCTGTCCTTCTACATTCAACGTATTCAGGGCCACCGTAAAGCTTCTCAGTTTTTTGTCTCATATGACCCCAGTAGATTGTGGGAAGAGGTGACCAAGCATACGCTATCTAACTGGGTGGCGGACTGTATCACTCTCGCCTTTGAGCAGGTAACATAGTAACATCTTTCAGAAAAGATTGCAGATAGCGCACTCCAGAGGCCCCAACCTCCGAGATTTTGTAGGTGTTACCTCTTCCCCTCTGGATAGATTTATACAAAGGAGGCCCCTTGAAACGGGTCATTTTGCTTGTACTTCTTGCAATCACTGCTCACAGTCCATAACAGGCAGTGAATGGCGGGTGCCTAAATCAGATTTGGTTTATAAGGCCAGATGGCACACCACTTGCTCAACGTCATTCGTGGTATACGTTTTGGTCTGCCCGTGTGATCTTTTATACATTGGCAGGACAATTTGTTCTGTACGAATTTGTTTAAGTCAGGGGTGTCAAACTCAAATACACAGTGGGCCAAAATGTAAAACTTGAACAAAGTCGCGGGCCAGCATTGAACAAATGAACCTTTTAATATGGACCCAAACAAGATTTGCTTTAACATTGAATATGAAGCAACACTTATTACTATACAATTTATACTTAATAGTTCAGATATGCAAAAACCAATTTCAAATAAAAAAAACATCAATGACATTCATTTATTAAATAAGATTTAATAATAAATAATAATTTTTAAAATAAAATAACAATAATAAAATTAATCAACCATTCAAGCCCATGTCTTGGAGTAGCAAGAAAAAGTGCATAAAGAAAACGTTAATTATTGCTCAGTTTGCTGCACACTGATCTAATCTGATGTGCCCAAGCCAGATACCTGGCATCTCTTCTTGGATGATAGTTCATCAATGTCTGGGCTCAGGCTTTGAGCTGAGGAAATCCTCAGTATCGAGCGAAGGTGTTCATCAGTCAGACGTCTCCTGTGAGATGTTTTGGTCATCTTCATCGAGGAGAAAAGTTGCTCACATAGATAAGTGCTGCCGAACATGGAGAGCATCTGAGCAGCTTGGGTGCGGAGCTGAGGCATTGTGTCAGGGATGAACTGTGGAAACTGGGCGGCGCCCACAGCATCATACTTTGACTTCAGCGTGTCATTACACTGGAGTTCAATTAGCTCCATTTGGAGGTTGGTTGGTGCGTTTTCCACATTAACTGCAAAGGGATTACTGAGCAGTTCAAACCTACATTTCTGGACATCAAAGTCGGCAAATCGCCGGCTAAACTCAGCGCCGAGTACACTGAGTTTTTCAGCAAACTGTGCGCATGGGAACAAGTTGGTAAAGAACTGCGTTTTCATGGTTTGGCAGCAGGGAAAATGGCCAAGGTTTCCTTGCAGCATCTGATTCTCCCACAGGCACAGTTTAGTTTTAAAAGCCCTCACTGCAGCGTACATGTCTGTGATGATGCGCCCCCGCCCCTGAAGCTGCAGGTTCAGCGCATCGAGATGGCTCGAGATGTCACACAGAAAGGCCAGCTCACACAGAAACTTTTTCTCCCGAAGCTCTGCTGTGTCCTTCCCTTTGCTTTCCAGAAACTGACATATTTCCTCATGCAGCTCAAAACATCTATTCAGTACTTTTCCTCGGCTTAACCATCTCACCTCTGTGTGATACGGCACATCTGCGTATTCCGAACCACACTCCTCCAGAAAAGACTTAAACTGGCGGTGATTCAGACCTTTGGCTCTTATAAAGTTAACTACTTGTGTTACTGTGGTCATAACATGTTCCATCTTTAGGGCTTTGCCACACAATGATTCCTGATGTATGATGCAGTGATAAACAGTTAGTTCACCTGCACAGTTCTCTTCCTGCATCTTCTCCCGGACCCTGCCCACCAGTCCACTTGTTTTACCGCACATCGCTGGCGCACCATCTGTCGTTAATCCCACGAGTTTATCCCACGGCAGCTTTATTTCAGTTACGCATTTGGAAACCTCCTCAAAAATTTCCTTTCCTGTGGTTGTGCCATGCATTGATTTGAATCCCAATAGCTCCTCCGTAACACACATATTTGAGTCCACTCCACGGATGAAGACTGACAGCTGAGCAGTATCAGATGCGTCGCTGCTCTCATCCACAGCAAGGGAGAATGCAACAAAATCTTTTCCCTTTTCCAAAAGCTGGTCATACAGATTGGTGGCAAGATCACATGTGCGATCAGCTACTGTGTTTCTGCTCAGGCTCACGTTTGAAAAGGCTTGCTTTTTCTCTGGGCACACGATGTCACAAACTTTCAGCATGCACTTTTTCACAAACTCTCCTTCATTAAAGGGCCGGGCTGATTTTGCGATCTCTGCTGCCACAATATAACTAGCCTTTACAGCAGCCTCACTTTGTGATGTGGCTTTTTTGAACATATTCTGTTGTGAAACCAAACTTCTTTTCATCTCCTCCACTTTCTGGCTCCTTTGAGTCATGTCCAGGTCCTTGTACTTGTCATGGTGTTTTGTTTCATAGTGTCGTCGAATGTTATACTCCTTAGTTATAGCCACGTTGACTCCACAAATCAGACAAACAGGTCTGTCTTTTACATATGTAAACAAATATTCTGTCTCCCACCTGTCCAGAAAGTTCCTGTTGTCTGCCTTTCTTTTTGCCATTTTTGGGAAGGGGTTCCACAGTGACAGTTGTAGCTTGAGATCGCTATGACTTCTGTCACACAGGAGAGGGCGTTTCTGGGACCTGTCCTGATTGACGCGCCAAAACAACAGCAAGGCATTATGGGATTTGTAGTATTAGCGATGAATGAATGCGCTGTATAATACCGGCGGGCTAGCTCTAGTAGTCATTTGGTATAGCCTCGCGGGCCAAATATAATTACACTACGGGCCAAATTTGGCCCGCGGGCCAGAGTTTGACACCTATGGTTTAAGTGAACATGCATCCAGGATTAGGAATGCTACAACGTCAGCTCCGGTTGTTCAACATTGTTTGGACTTTTATCATGCATTTGAGGATTTAGCTTGGAGGGTACTTGATTGTGTGCCTGAAAATCCACGGGGTGGAGATCATGAGCAACTCCTCCAAACACTTGAACAAAGGTGGATATTCAGATGTTCCACTGTTGAACTACTGGGACTTAACAAAGAATTGGATTGGACAAGTATCCTTTGATTCATTTATTTTATTCATTTCATTCATTTGCTTCATTGGGATTGTTGCAGTCAATATAATAGCATATATATGGCAATGGGATTTGGCGAGCTGTGATTGGCTGCCTGTGTCATTTACTACAAGAATCTTTCTGTTGGGTTCAGACCGTTAATGAGCATGCGCTGGTATCTCAAAGAGGTGTGGAGAAGCCGGAAGACCGATTCCAGTTTTTGCAGTTGAATCAAGCGTTGAAACAGGGCATGGAGTCTGCATTTGCCCGAAACGCAGTACTGCGTACTTCTTTATAACTGCTGTTTGTTTTGTGTGAAGTCTGAGAAGATTTATGGGAAAAGCAGTTGAGAAAAGTAATGTTTTTTTGATTCTTCTGTTTGGACCCTTGCACATATATTCCAAATTAATGTTTTGATGTAGGTAGCACTAATTTATGGTGATTTTTACCTATGATATATGGCTCCGATGTGGGCTCATTAAAATTGAGCAAAATGGAAGTATTTATTTTATTATTTTATTTATTACAGTTTCTTATATATCGCGCTATTCGGCATCAGCGCGGTTTACATCATAACATAACTACCATGGTGACAAGGTGTCTGGTTTTACATAGAACAGGTAATAAAACTTGGATAACAGGGTTAACTATATACATAACTATATACATAAGCTATTTACACTGCAGGATAGGTAGAGTCAGATCATGAGTAAGGGGGCATCTATAAGGGGTGATTTCTTGAGAGGGAGGGAGGGATAGCTTCAAGAGTATAGCTTCAAGTATAGCTTCAAGTATTCGATTTAACCTCATGGCTGACCTTCCGACATAAATACATTCACATACACGCTAGCTCACACATTTAGGTTTTTCACTCTATTTTTGTTTATGGGAACATAGTAAATGACGGCAGATAAAGACTAGTGTGGTCCATCTAGTCTGCCCAGTATTCAGTTTATTTTGATTTTATCCTGTTGCTGTAAAGGGATCCACTGTGTCTGTTCCATGCCATTTTGAATTCTGTCACTGTGTTTGCCCCCACCACTTCCATCGGGAGGGCATTCCAAGCATCCACCAACCTTTCAGTGAAAGTATTTCCTGACATTTCCTTTCAATTTACCACCTTGTAGCTTCATGTTATGCCCTCTAGTTTTACAACTTCCCCGTCTTTGGAAGAGGTTTGTTTGTTCATTATTTCTCTTTATGTATTTAAAGGTCTGAATCATATCTCCCCTATCCCTCCTCTCCTCCAAAGTGTACATATTTAGGTCTTCAAGTCTCTTCTCATAAGGCTTCTGACGCAGGCTCCAAATCATTTTGGTCGCCTTCCTCTGAACAATTTCCATTCTTTTTACATCCTTTGCAAGATACAGTCTCCAAAACTGAACACAGTATTCCAAGTGAGGCCTCACCAGTGACTTATACAGTGGCATTAGTACCTCTTCCTTTCTGCTGATAATTCCTCTTCGTATGCAGCCCAACATCCTCCTGGCCTTTGCCACCGCCTTGTCGCACTGTTTTGCCACCTTGAGATCTACAGAAATAATCACACCAAGGTCTTTCTCCTGATCCGTGCACACCAACCTCTCGCCCCCTATCGTGTACATTTCCCTTGGATTTCTGCTACCCAAGTGCATGACACTGCACTTCTTTGCATTAAATCTTAATTGCCAAGCATTAGACCATTCTTCCAGATTTTATAGATCTTTCCTCATGTTAATCACTCCCTCGAGGGAGTCCACTCTGTTGCAAATTTTCGAGTCATCTGCAAAAAGACAGACCTTTCCATTCAGTCTTACAGCTATATCACTCACAAATACATTGAACAGTGCCAGGCCCACCTCCCTTTAATCCGAGTGAGCTCCATTTACCATCACCTTCTGTCGTCTGTCAGTCAACAAATTTCTGATCCAGTTTACCACCTTGGGACCCATCCCCAAACTACTGAGTTTATTGATAAGCCTCCTATGAGGGACAGTATCAAAGGCTTTGCTGAAATCCAGGTAGATGACATCCATCGCATGCCCCTGATCTAATTCTCTGGTCACCCAGTCAAAGAACTCAATTAGATTTGTTTGGCAAGAACGTCTTCGGTAAAACCATGTTGCCTCGGATCTTGCAACCTGTTGGTTTTGAGAAGTTCACTATTCGCTCTTTCAGGAGCGCCTCCAATATTTTTCCTGCCACCAAGGTAAGGCTCACGGGCCTGTAGTTTGACACTTCTTCCCTGTCACCACTTTTGTGTAGAGGTACGACATTAGCCATTCTCCAGTCTTGAGGAACTTCTGTTTCCAAGGATCTGTTGAAAACATCCTTTAACGGCCCTGCAAGAACCTCTCTGAGCTCTTTTAGTATCCTGGGATGTATCCCATCCGGTGCCATGGCCTTGTCCACTTTCAGTTTTGCAAGTTGTTCTAACACCTCATCTTCTGTGAATGGTGTGGTATCTACTTTATTCCCATTTTTATATTTGGGAGTCACAGGTGGTCCTTCTCCAGGATTTGTTTTAGTAAAAACGGAGCGGAAGTATTTGTTTAGCAATTTCGCTTTTTCAATGTCACTTTCCACGAGTCCGTTCCCAGCACTTCTGAGTCCTGCAATTCCGCCTCTGATCTTCTTCCTTTCCCGAATATACCTGAAGAAAGTTTTGTCGCCACACTTTAGCCATCTTTTCCTCTGTCTTTGATCTTGCTATTGTTATTTCTGTTTTTGTCTCTTTGAGTTTGATCCTGTATTCATTTCTGTGTTCCTCTGTTTGCAAGCTTTTGAATTTTGCAAAAGCTGTGGGTTTTGCCTTTATTTGAGCAGCCACTTCTTTGGAAAACCAAATAGGTTTTCTTCTCATCTTGTTTTTATTTACTTTTCTTACATATTTATCTGTTGCCACTTTTATTGCCTCCTTTAGTTTAGCCCTTTGCAAGTCCACTTCCCTTATCTCCTTCCACCCTGTCAACTCCTCTTTTAGGTACTCGGCCATTTTATTGAAGTCAGTGTTTTTGAAGTTTAGGACTTTGAGCTTGCTATGATTGGACTGCACCTTGGCTTTTATTTCAAACCACACCGTGTGATGATCGCTGTTGCTCACAGGGGCACCCATCTAGACATTCGACACGCTATCACCATTGGTGAGCACTAAATCCAGCATTGATCTTTCCCTGGTTGGTTCCATCACCATTTCTCTAAGTAACACATCTTGGAGAGCATCCACAATTGTTTTGCTTCTTTCTAGATTTGCAGAAGGAGTTATTCAATCCACATCGGGTAGATTAGTCACCCAATATGATCGCTTCCCCCTTTGTGGCTATCTTGGCAATATCTATAATCAATTCGCTATCTATCTCTTCAATTTGAGTTGGAGGTCTGTAGACTACAGCAGTATGGATGACAGTGCCATCTTCTCTTTCCAACACAATCCAGAGCGCTGCTTCTTTTCCCCATGCCCCCTGCATTTCAGTAGCTTTAATATTGCTTTTGACATACAAGGCTACTCCTCCTTTTCCATTTACTCTATCTCTTCTGAATAGATTATAGCCAGCTATGGCTATATCCCAATCATGCAATTCATTAAACCATGTTTCTGTAATGGCCACAATGTCCAAGTCCATTTCCACCATTAAGGCTTCCAGGTCCGGAACTTTGTTGGCTAAGCTTCGAGCATTTGTGCTCATTGCTTTCCAGCATTTAACTGACTTGCATGTATTTTGCATTGATTTTGTTCTGCCCACTTCTTCCCACTTGTTTTTGATGTGTGGTTGTTTCTGATGTTTTTCTGCTTTTGCAGGGAGTGACGTCCAGAACTTGACCTTCCCCATCCGTTACCCCTTTTTCTAGTTTAAATGCATATCCACATACTGCCTGAAGTTTTCACTTAGGATTCTTTTCCCTGCGACAGAGAGATGTAGTCCATCAGCACAGTATAGTCTCTTGTTGGTCCATCTGTTTCCCCAGTCGCTTATAAATCTGAATCCTTCCTCTTTGCACCAGGTCTGGAGCCATGCGTTAAAGCTGTTTATGCGATGTAGCCTTTCTGCCCCCTTACCAGGAACAGGTAGAACTTCTGAGAATGCTACAGTGGGCTTTAGTTTCTCCCCCAGAGTTTGAAAGTCCCTTTGAACTGTAGTGGCACTGTTTCTAGGGTGGAAGGAGGTCATTTGTACCCAAGTGGATGACTTCAATTTTGGAGTGCTCGCTTTCAGCGCTAAGGACATCTACAATTTGGTTCGTATTCTTGCTAGCTGAAGAGCCTGGGAGGCATTTGACTAACTTCTCTCCTTTGAACTGTGTTCCCAAGTTGGTGCCTCTGATGATGGAGTCACCAAGTAGTAGTAGTTTTCTGTTCCTTGAGTTTTTCTTCATATTTGGTGCTTTATCAGGAGATTGGGCATTGACACTCTCATTTAAGGGCCCTTCAGCTTCCCTGGCTTGGACATCCTCATTAACCAAAGCAGAGAAGGCATTTTACAGTGATATCTCATGATGTACAGGGTGTTTCTGTATTACAGGATGCAATCTTCCAGAGCCCACTGTGATCCATTTGTTCCTGGGGTGTTTGATTCTTTGTGGGAGCAGTGGTGGACTTTGTTCAGTTTGTAGCCTAGAAGAGGTGTGCTTCATTGCAGCCAGTTCCTCCTTCAGTAGAGTCAATTCTTTATGCATGGCAGCGAGGTCTTCCCTTAATAGAGTCAATTCTTTATGCATGGCAGCTGACCTGAGGCACATAAGACAAGCTCTTAGGCTCCAAATGATTCGTCTTGGAATGAAAGTACCACAGTTATTGCACTGAATACACGACATGCTGATTAAATAGTCCTAGAAAGAGAAGAGGAAGAAGAAGAAAATATGGGTGTAACCCAAATTAAAAAGGATAGTTGGCAACATATGCGGCCACTATATAGGCCAGAGGTACTCAAATCCAGTCCTGGAGGGCCGCAAACCAGTCAGGTTTTCGGAATATCCCTAATGAATATGCATGAGAGAGATTCAAATACAATGGAGGCAGTACATGCAAATATATCATGCATATTCATTAGGGATATCCCGAAAACCTGACTGGTTTGCGGCCCTCCAGGACTGGATTTGAGTACCTCTGATATAGGCAATCAGCCCCTAGGGTGGGTGGGGTGAGGGGTGGGGCTTTTGCTGGGCGGCCGGGTAACGGTGCACTGTGTCAGGGCCATGGTGGCCTCTGTGGCAATCCTACGCTCTGTCCCAATGGTGGACATCTACTGGGCTGCCACCTGGTCTTCTGTCCATACCTTCGCAGCTCATTATTGCCTGGAGAGGGCGTACCAAAGGGATGGTACCTTCGGTCAGGCCATGCTCTGTAATCTTTTCGGGGTCTAAGCAACTCCTACCCTCCGGCCCTTCTGTGTTCAGGCTACCGGAGTGCTGGTTTCCTTAGAACACAAGGGTCCTACTGCAGCTGCTCACAACTTCCCCTGAGGGTAACCATGTATTTTCTCTATGGGCTTTCGGTAGCCTGTAGTTAGGGAGTATCATATGTGAGGACTGATTTCTTTCTTGCTTCCCGGAGAAAGCGTAGTTACTCACTTGTAACAGGTGTTCTCTGAGGACAGCAGGAATCAGTCCTCACAATCCTCCCTCCTCCCCTTGTAGTTGCTGTAATTTTTGCCATCCTTTTTGTTGGCTCTAGCTATGTCATTTGACTGACCAAGATGGCACCCTTGGGCAGGAAGGGGACCACGCAGGCGTGGAATTTCCCAAAGGCCTTTTTTGACTGGGGAGATGCTCCTTTACCATTTTTTATTTTTGCTGTCTTTTAGCTATGTTTTCTGATTTGAGCAAGATGGCACCCTTGGGCGGGAAGGGGACCACACATGCGTGGTGGAATCTCCCAAAGGCTTTCTTTGAAAGCTGGGGGGATGTTTCTGTGATGGCTCCATCAGCGCCAATGTCATCCATATGTGAGGACTGATTCCTGCTGTCCCCGGAGAACACCTATTACAGGTGAGTAACTACGCTGTCCCTGCTCATAAGAACATAAGATATGCCATACTGGGTCAGACCAAGATCCATCAAGCCTAGTATCCTGTTTCCAACAGTAGCCAATCTAGGTCATACGTACCTAGCAGTTTCCCCAAAAGACACAGGTTCCACAATGCTTGTACTGGGTCAAGCAATGATATCCTGGGTCCTTTTTTAATAATGGTTTATGGACCTTTCTTTCAGGAACTTATCCAAATCTTTTTTTTAAACCAGCTATACTAACAGCCTTTACTACATCCTCCGGTAACAAATTCCAGAGTTTGATTACACATTGAGTGAAAAAATATTTGCTCTTATTTGTCTTAAATAGTTTGGCTTCATTGCATGTCCCCTAGTCTTTCTATATTTTGATAACGTAAACAGTCAATCTTTGTTTACCCGTTCTACTCCGTTCATTAATTTCTAAACTTCTATCATATCTCCCGGTGGCCTAGTGGTTGGGGCAAGGTTGGGGCCGGAAGGTCGGGGGTTCAAATCCCACTAGAGGACAGCAACCTTGGGCCGGAAGGACTGCGGTTTCTAGTCCCACAGGTGCTCCTTGTGGTCTTGGGCAAGCCACTTAACCCTCCATAGCCCATGTTCCCTGTAAAATAGTTATCTCCAAGTTATAATGCCCTGTTCAATGTAATTTCAGTTTGTTCAATGTAAACCGCACTGATGCAGAATAGCGCGGTATATAAGAGAATGTAAATAAATAAAAATAAATAAATAAATCTCCCCTCAGTCATCTCTTTTCCAGGTTGAAAAGCCCTAACCTTTCTAAACTCTTCATAGTGATATCCTTCCATCCCCTTTGCCATTTTGGTGGCTCTTCTGTGTACCGTTTCTAATAACGCTATATCCTTTTTATAATATGGCGACCAGAATTGCACACAATATTCAAGGTATGGTTGCACCATGGAATGACACAGAGGCATTATATCATCCTTTGTTTTATTTGCCACTCTTTTCCTTATGATACCTAGCATTCTATTTGCTCTCTTGGCTGCCGCTGCACACTGGGCGGAGGGTTTTAACATGTTATACACAATGATGCCTAAATCTTTTTCCTGGGTGGTGGTTCCTAATGTGAACCTTGCATCGTGTAACCATAGTTTGGGTTGTTCTTTCCTAGGTGCATAACTTTGCACTTGTCCACATTAAAGTTTATTTGCCATTTGGAACCCCAGTCTTCCAATTTATCAAGGTCCTCTTGCAATTTTCCACAATCCTCATGTGTTTTAACAACTTTGAATAGTTTTGCGTCATCTGCAAATTTGATAACTTCACTCGTTATTCCCATTTCCAGGTCATTTATTAATATGTTAAAAAGCAGTGGACCCAGCACAGATCCCTGGGGGTATACTCCACTTTTCACCTTTCTCCATTGGGAAAATTGGCCATTTAGCCCTACCCTCTGCTTTCTATCTTTTAACCAGTTCCTGATCCACAATAGTACACTGCCTCCTATCCCATGACTTTTTAGTTTTGCCAAAAGTCTCTGGGGGACCTTGTCAAAGGCTTTCTGAAAGTCCAGATACACTATTTCAACTGACTTACCTTTGTCTACCCATTAAGCCATGACTATCTACATATTCAGTAATTTTGTTTATTGGTTTCTACCATTTTTCCCGGTACTGACATCAGGCTCACCAGTCTGTAGTTTCCAAGATCACCCCTGGAACCCTTTTTAAAAATTGGTGTTACATTGGCCATCCTCCAATCATCAGGTATTACAGATGATTTTAATGATAGTTCACAGATTACTAATAGCAGGTCTGCAATCTCATATTTCAGTTCTTTCAACACCCTTGAATGTATACCATCTGGTCCAGGTGATTTGCTACTCTTTAGTTTATCAAATAATTGTAATACAGCTTCCCGGTGTATCGATTGCTTTCAATTCTTTTGCAGTATCACCTTTAAATACCACTTAGGTCATGGGTAACATCCCTATATCTTCCTCAGTAAAGACCGAAGCAAAGAATTCATTCAGTCTCTCCACTATGGCCTTGTCCCCTCTTAGTGCCCCTTTTACCCCTCTGTCATCTAATGGTCCAACAGACTTCTCACAGGTCTTTTGCTATGAATGTACTTGAAAAAGTCTTTTACGCGTTTTTGCTTCCACAGCAAGCTTCTTCTCAAATTCCCTCTTTGCATGCCTTATCAATGCATCTAACTTGCCAGTGCTTGTGCTGTTACCAGTTTACGTCATATTGCTTTTTTTTACCATTTCCTGAAAGATGCTTTTTTGGCAGCAACAGCCTTTCTGACCTCACCTTTAAACCATGCTAGCAGTTTTTTTGACTTCCTTCCACTTTTCTTAAAGTGTGGAATACAGCTGGTCTGGACTTCTAAGATAGTATTTTTAAATAACACCCAAGCTTGATGTAAAACTTTAACCTTTGCCAACTGCTCCTTTTAGTTTTTTCTTAACTATTTTCCTCATTTTATCATAGTCGCCCTTTTGAAAGTTAAAAGGTAGTACTGTGGATTTCCTCATCATCCCTCCTCTATAAATTAAATCAAATTTCATCATGCTATGATCACTATTGCCAAGTGACCCCAACACCCTCATCTCTTGCACCAGATCTGTTGTTCCAAAATGGCTTCTCCTCTGGCCTGTTATTGAATCAGCTGCTCTAAGAAGCAGTCATTTATTTCATCTAGAAATTTTATCTCCCTATCATGTCCTACTGTAACACTGACCCAGTCAATACTGGGGTAATTGAAATCACCCATTATTATTACTGTGCTGTAACGTTTATTAGCTTCCATGATTTCTTTGAGCATTCTGGCCAGGCGGTCGATAGTACTACCCCCATTGTCTTCCCCTTTTTACATGGAATTTCAATCCATAGAGATTCTACAGAAAATTTTGTTTCCTGCATAATCCTCTGTGACTCAATGTCTCCTCTAAATATAGAGTGCAAACCTTCCACCAATTTGATCAGCTCTATTTTTACGATATAATTTGTACCCAGGTATCACAGTCACCCACTGGTTGTCCTCCTTCCACCATGTCTCTTGAGATACCAATCATATCTAACCTCTCATTTAGTGCTATATATTCTAACTCCCCCATCTTATTTTTTAGACTTCTAGCATTTGCATACAAGCATTTTAGACACTGTACTTTATTCATATTAATCTGGCTATCGGTAGGCAGGTGTAATTTGAAATCTTTAAGCTCTGTCTGCTCCGTACTCAGCATTTAGGCTACTTTTGTCTTTATTGGAACCTCTCTGCTGATATGCCCTAACTTAATCTTTTGGTAGTATCTGAACCATGTGCTCTTGGGCGACTGTTGGGTCTCCCCTATTATCTAGTTTAAAAGCTGCTCTATCTCCTTTTGCCCTTCCCTTCAACCCCCCCCCCCCCCCCCAGCAGATCTGGATAGGTGCCTGCGAACCTCCTAGGACAGATGCACACATAGCTATGGTTGTCAAGCATACTGCCATACCATTAAGAGGATGAAGCTCCCTGCACAGAACTGTTGGACTACAAGGTGGCGGCACCTCTTAAGTCTGTTTCTCAGCCTCCTTCCTTATCTGCAGCAAATTGTGGAGGACTGACAGGGTGTGCCCTCCTTCGATGGCTAAAGTAGATCCTAGAGGACGATACCACCTTGCTTCTGGAGGCAGTGGGGTTTTGTATTAGCGGAGGCTATGTATACTCTTATTTCGCACATGGGGCAGCAGATGCAGCTGCTAAGTCCCAGTAATCCAGGCTGACCTTTAGAGGAAAGCTCTTATTAAAGCGGAACCTGTTAAGATTGTAAAGGAGTTTGGGGACTTTAAGCCTCATCGCCGCCCTAAGGATAAATCTAGAGAAACCTGGAGATGGACAAATTCTGCTCCTCTTCTTTGTTTTCCTCACCCCTGATGCCAGGTCTTTTTGGGGCTTCTGGGTCTTCTAGTGCTGCCAGCCATGGGAATCATACTCTGCTTTTCCCAGTTTTCAGGCCCATCCTTAACCACCTTGTGGGGTTCCAAGGTTCCAGGGCGGCTGCTCCTATAGATTCAGCCCAATCTATCCTGCACGATGATGGGATTAGGCACCTGTTCCAGGTGGCCTGCAGTGGTTGGCTGTCTCAGATTCACTCCTGGCAAAGGAGTCCATGTTGCTGCTGAGTTTCCGAGATGCACAACTCCCCCCCCCCCCTCCGCTATCCAAACCCAGTGCATCAGGCCTCCTAGCAAAGGAGGCAAAGGCCGTTATTGCATCTAATTAGCCATGTCTGAGAAGGACAACTCCTTCAAGCTGATCCTCGATTTGAAGGGCATTGGAGCAGTGGCATACCAAGGGTGGGGCAATGGGTGCAGCCCACTCCGGGTGCTGGCCCAGGAGGAGGGTGCGCCCACCACCAGACCCTGAGATATAGCAAACTAACTTACCTTAAAGTTGGCTTGCTGTGCTGTTTCTGCTCCGTGGGCCTGCCACTCTCTTCTTTGGCTGAAGCCTCATGAAGCACAAGACTTTGGCAAGGAGAGAATGACGTGCCCAAGGAGTGTAGACAGCATGGTAAGCCACCTTTATGGTTGGTTAGTTTACTGCACTCTCCCTGCAGGGAGGGTGAGAGAATTGCAATGCTATGCACTGTGGCTCCTGGGGGTGTGGGGGTGCCTGCCCCAGATGTTGGGGGAGGGGACAGGAGCGCTACTGCATTGGAGCATTCCTGATGGCATCTATATTCTGGATGGAGTCACCTAGGTCTATCGTCTAGGCGGTATAGGGAGTTTCTCACGTCACTTGACCTGGCAAAAGCTTATTTTTGTTTCCCATTTGGGAGGATCAACAGCATTCTCTGCTTGCTCTCCCAGTTCTCTGCCATAGGAAGCTTCTGTAAGGTGCTCCATGCATGCATGCTGGTCTTCCTGCCTGAAGGAGCCATCTTTACCTCAGTCGTCTTTTTTCCGTGGAGCCCTCCAGATGTCGTTAGTGTCCTGAAATTTAGTAGACCTTTTTTTGCTATTTTTTTGCTAATTTTTTGGAGTTCTGTGCTGTACAGAGTCTTCCTTGCTTTTCTGGGAACATCGGTGCCTCGGTGCCATGTCTTTCTCCGAATTTTTTTGCCTTTGTCCCTTTTCGGTGAGCTGGATTTTCCTCACGCCTTCCTGGTCGGTGAGGATGGAGTCCTTTGATTTGGCGGAAGCCGTCTTCCCTACCATATCAAAATTGTCCAGTGGCTTCAAGAAGTGCACCCAGTGTGGCCGAACCATTTCCATTATGGACCACCACAAATGGTGCCTTCAATGCCTCTGGCCTGACCACAAGCACCCTCAGACTGCTCGGTCTGCTTTCAGATGACGCACAAGTGGCTTAAGAACCGGGAAAAGCAGCGGGAATCACTGTTTGGTTCCAAGGCGTTGACATTGGTGCCCTCTAAGGCCCCCGCTGAAGCTTCGTCTTCTCGTGGAGGCCGGGCCCATTCAGAGCTGAGGGATCACGGGGCACTGGAATGGCAGCTCTCCTTTGATAAGGAGCGCCCCCAGAAGGACTGGACTCTTGACTTCATCCGAGCCCAGGGTGAAGGCCCATGGGCATTGGTATTGGAGCCCTCGGCGCAACTCCAAGAGCAGCCGTCCAAGCTGCTCAAATAGGAGAAGTTGCATCTTGAGGCCCCAGAGGGCCAACATGAGACTCATGAGGCTGTGATCGTCTAAGTCCCTACCAAAGGAGCTGGTATCGGCACCAAAGGTGCAGCGCCGACTCTGGCGACAGCAAAGACCTCTATCCTCACAGAGAGGATGCAGGTCCTCAAGCGTAGCTTCACTGAGTTCATGGCCCAGAAAGCTGCCAGGGACCTGGTGGTCTCTAGTTCCTCGGCAGCAGTGACAGCCCGGTCCACGGCGTGTGCCTCAGCTGCAGATGTGCAGCCCATTCTAGAGGTCCATGCTCTCTCGGGTGGCTCCTGTGAGTGCTTGAAGTCCCTCTAGGTGCTGCGGGTGTGTTGTCGTCCCCCCCTCCCTGAGTGCCTTGTATTCAGGCATATGGGAGCTGAAGACTCTGACTCCACCTGAGCCCCACCGGCAAGATCACCATTTGCAGTGGTACTTTGAGTTCATCTCAGACTTGGACTCTGATTGAGAGACTGAAGAAGAATATCCGGAGACCACCCATCGTCATGATATCCCCTCTGATCCTTTGCTCCCCCCCCATATGAGCAGAGGAGATCCCCCTCTTCCCCCCCTCCAAGGACATCTCCTTTCTTGAGTTCATGTGAGACATGGGAAAGACTTTGCCCTTCACTATTGAAGTGGTGGAGGAGCCTTGGGCAGATGAGTTGAAAATCCTCCAGTACCCTTCTCCCCTTAGAGGCCATTACAGTTCCGATACATCCAGTACTGGAACGACTTCTCTTTAGGATATGGGAAACACTGCTCATGGTGCCAACAGTCAGCTGACTCCTCGATTCCATTAATCGAGTGCGCAACAGCCCTGGGTTTGAAAAAGCACACCTCCCTCAACACCTTGGTAGTGGAATCGGCCATGCAGTGGATTAAAAGTTCCAAGACTCACTCCTAGGTGCCCCTTGGTAGGGAGGCACACATCATGGATGGCTTTGGTAGGAAGTGCTACCAGGGCTTGATGAAGGCAACTCAGATTCAAGCATACCAGTTGTACATAGGCATGTTCCTGTGTGACCTGGCGGGGAATCTTGCCGGGTTCTCGGTTGGTCTGTCAGAGCACCTTGAGTGCTTCTGGAGCCTTGTAGGCAAAACGAAGGAGTGCTTAAAGTATGTCACCCGGGCAGCCTATGATGGGTTTGAGTCCATGGCCAGGGTTGCACATTGAGTGAAAAAATATTTTCTCTTATTAGTCTTATATGGGTTACACTGTAGCTTCATTGTATGTCTTTGTTTATGCCATCAAAATGTAGAAAGACTATCGAATTACCTTTACCCGTTCCACGCCATTCATTAATTTATAGACCTCTAACATATCTCCACTAGCTCAAGCTTTCCTTCTGGCAAACAGGACCCAGTGCCTAGTCATCTTGGCGAGGGACGTCCAATGATGCCTGGTTGTCATTGCTTGGCAAATGCTGCCTCTCTTGGGCCACATGGCTTCTACAATCCATGTTACCCCCTCAGCCTTCCGTCAGATGTAGTGGACTCTACACACACTGGTGTCAGGCAATGGGATGTCTTTTGGACAGGATCACAGTGACTTCATTCCTCCAGGAGTCCCTGTCCTGGTGGCAGCACCCAGCTTACCTACTTGCAGGACTTCCTTTCCAGGCCCCTCCACACACATAAGTCCTAATGACGGATGTCTTCACAGGGGCCTCTGGATTGCGGGGGAGAGCCGCCATTAGATCAACTACTTGGAGCTTCAGGCCATTGCCAGTGCCCTCTTAGTGTTTCAGCTACAGCTCTCCAACCAGATCATTCTCGTACAGATGGACAACCAGGTTCTACCTCAACAAGCAAGGCGGCACGTATTCATACTTCTGCTGTGAGGCAGTCTGCCTCTGGAATTTTGCCATCTCGCACGACATGCTTCTCAGAGCGGTATATCTGCCAGGAGAGCTCAACTTCCTGGTGGATCGCTTCAGCAGGGTCCTTCAGCCACATGAGTAGACTCTGAACGGGCAGGTTGCCAACTGCATCTTCTCGAAGTGGGGAGTGGCAAAGAGGTTTATGGATGGCAGCCCACAACACTGTTTTGCTCCAGAGGGCCATACAAGAATTGCTTGGCTCCTGATGCTTTTCTCCTAGACTGGAGTGAGAGTCCTCTATGCCTACCCACCAACTCCTCTGGTGGCCAAGACCCTTTGCAAATTGCAGGCGGATGGCACTACCATGATCCTCATTGTGCCGCACTGACCCAGACAAGCCTAGTTTCCACTCCTGCTCCAATTGTCTCAACGGCAACCACTCAGACTGAGCTGTGCCCTGGACCTGATCTCGCAGGACAATGAGATTCTGTTTCATCCCAACCTGTTGTCCCTAGCGCTAACGGCTTGGATGCTGAGCTGGTGGTACTCACAGAGCTCTGCTTTCCGCAGGACGTGGAGAACATCCTTCTCACCTCGCGTAAGGATTTGATAAAACATTGCTTTCACTTTCAAGTGGCGCAGGTTCTTCATATGATGTGAGAAACAAGTCTCTGGACCCCTTCTGCTCTGTGGAGTCTGTTTTGTTTTACCTTCTGCACCTGTCACACTCTGGTCTAAAGTCCAACTCTGTCAGCGTGCATCTCAGTGCTGTGACCGCTTATCAACCATTAGCTGATCAAACAATCTCTGCTTACCCCTTAGTGCAGAGGTACTCAAATCCAGTCCTGGAGGGCCGCAAACCAGTCTGGTTTTTCGGATATCCCTAACGAATATGCATGAGATATATTTGCATGCACTGCCTCCATTGTATTTGAATCTATCTCATGCATATTCATTAGGGATGTCCCAAAAACCTGACTGGTTTGCGGCCCTCCAGGACTGGATTTGAGTACCTCTGCCTTAGTGGATCACTTTATGTGGGGCCTCCTACTCTCTTGCCACCTCATTAAACCACCCCCATTGGCATGGGACTTCAATGTGGTGCTTGGACAGCTGCTTGTTACACCCCCCCCCCTTTGAACCGCTTAGCTCCTGCCTGCTCCAGTTCCTTACCTGGAAGGCCATTTTTATGGTGGTGCGAACTTTGGCGGACAGTCAGCAAATTGCAAGCACTGGTGGCACGCCTGCTGTACACTAGGTTTCATAAGAACAGGGTAGTTCTCCAAACTCACCCAAAATTCTTATCTAAGGTAGTTTCTGCCTTCCATCTCAGTCAGTCAGTGTGTTAACTACCTTCTTCCCAAGACCACATGCCAACAGAGCTGAGATCTCATTGCACACCTTGGACTGTAAGAAAGTACTGGCTTGCTACCTGTAGAGGACGAAAGCTCAGCATTGCTTCTCCAGCTCTTTGTCTCTTTTGACCCCAATAAGCTGGGGGTGGCGGTGTTGAAATGCACCCTGTTCATTTGGGTGGAGGACTGCATCTCTTTCGCTTACACTTAGACTGGGCTGACCTTGGAATGCCATGTCACAGCTCACAATGTCCTGGCTATGGCTGCTTCAGTGGCCAACTTGTGCTCAGTCTCCACAGCGGAGATCTGTAGGGCTGCTACGTGGTCTTCAGTCCACACCATCTCAGCCTCATTATTGTCTGGATGGAGATTCCCAATGTGACAGCAATTTTGGTCAAGCTGTACTCCAGCATCTCTTTGGGAATTGAAGCAACTCCTTCCCACCGGCCCTTCTGTCCATCCAGGCAACAGTAGTGTTGATCTGATGATGATGTCCTTGCTGGATGCTGACTCTTGGGACCTTCCAGCAATTGCTCAGGCTGGCTGTTCTTGGTTCGTTTTTTCTGGTTGCCCCGTTTGGGCCTTTTACAGGTTTTCTTCAGTAGCCTGCATCTAGGGAGTGCCATAAGTGAGGACTTGCTTCCTGCTTGGTCCTGGAGAAAGTATAGTTACTCACCTGTAGCAGGTGTTCTCTGGGATCAGCAGGAATCTGTCCTCACTACCCTCCCTCCCTCCCCATGGCGTTTTCTCTTTTGGCTTAATTAAACTGTTATCATACTGAGGTAAGGGATGGCTTCTTCATGCACAAAGACTGGCACGCATGCATGGAGTAGCTTACAAAAACTTCCTATGGAAGCTGGGAAGTGTTCCTGCACGTGCTCAGTCAATGACATTACCAATACGTGAGGACTGATTCCTGAGGAGAACACCTACTACAGGTGAGTAACAATGCTTTTTGGTGCCCATGCAGGCAGGGTTTTCATGCCTGTTGCCGGAATGGCTGGGTTATTGGATCAGCTGTCAGTCCTTTGGCTCCTGGATTTGATGGTGATGGTGACTGAGTTACTCCCTCCAGCATGGGGGCTCACTTGTAGCCACTCAAAAAAAAAAAAAAAGAACAATTCTTACTATTATGTTGGTCGTCTTGCTCACAAGGATTCAAAATAGTTTTCCCTTTTTCTATTGGTTGGGTTCAGTCTGCCATTCTAAAGAAGGCCTATCCTTGAAAAATTCTCTGTGGCTGTTTTGTTGTTGGTTGCCAGCCGGGGAGCAGGTCCCATGAGGGGCAGAAGACTCAAGTCTGATAGAGTAGCCAACCTTGCTTCCAAACATGAAACATTCACTTAACTCTTTTGAGCTTTGCCATTTGGTCCAGGACCAAGCCGTCCAGATCTTCAGTCAGTGCCATGGCAGTGACACATGCCCACAAGCAAGAGGCTGCCAAGTCTGCCAGAGCTGCCCTGGAGATGGTTGTTTCCATAAGATACAGAATAGGCAGTAGTGAATGTAAACAAATTTATTAACAATCTGAAATTGCCAAAACCTGGCCATATGGGGTCTGGCTATGGTATGCCTTCATCAGAAGTTGATGCACATATATAGTACACTAAAAATGAATAAAAAGCATATAATTAAAACTCAATTTATATGCAATATTCAAAATGCCTGTGCATCTAACTTTCCTCAATAGAAGCACAACCTCAGCTGGTAAAACAAATTATTGTTAATAAAGAGATTCAAACATAAAGTCAATGAGCTAAATCCATATAATGATGGCCAATAGAAAAGTGAACAATATTCCTTTTACCTTCTATGAGAATAGACTATCTTTAAGTGCCTAAAATTAAAAAAAACAATGCAATTAATAATTATAATTAAAATATGGGACCAATAGCTCATTCATATCCTGCTCTTATTTCCATGTGAGCATGCAATATTTATTTATTTAACTTTTTTTATATACCGCTTTTCAAATTCTCAAAACGGTTTACAGGGAACATAACTTGGTTTACATAGAACTATTGGAACTATTTACAATAACAATTAACAGTGATTACATTCGCATTAGACTATTTACATAAAATGGATTCATACATACATGTTCATGAGGAGTTGGCTATTTCTTAACATTTGTTATAAGCCTTGCATTAGTTAACTTGTGAGGGCTTAAAATGTTCGGTGAAAAGGAGGGTCTTCAAGGATTTTCTGAAGTCATTAATCTCCTTGGTGGCTCTCAGGTGATGAGGGAGGGCGTTCCATAATGTTGGGATGTAGAGCTCGAAAACTCTTGAGTAAAGTGTTCTGGGAGGTGCCTGTGGGTGTCTTGGGGGTTACCAGGGAGTTTTGGTGTTGTGTCCTTCTTGATCTATTGTCGGGGAGTCTTTTAATTAGGGTTTTTAGGCAGTCCGGAGATTGTTCATGGAGTATTTTGAATGTTACCGTTAGTACCTTGTATTTTATTCTTGAATTGATGGGAAGCCAATGGAGAGATTCAAGTATCGGAGTAATGTGGGCTTGCTTGTTAGCTTTGGTGATTAGGTGAGCTGCTGCATTTTGGGCCATCTGTAAGGCTTGTGTTGAGCATTTAGGCAGTCCATAGAGAATTAGATTGCAATAGTCAAGGTACGGTGTGATTAGCCCTGGCATACTGTGCAGAAGTGGTTCAGCTCTAGAAGCGGTCAAAGGTTCTGCAGGAACTTCATTTTGTAGTATATCCTTGAGGTGGTTTTACTGATGTGAGACTGAAAATTAAGCCTCTGGTCATAGTAAATTCCTAAGTATTTAACTTCTTTCTTGATTTGCTTCGTATTGGTAGGTTGTCAGGAAGGTTGAATGTATTGTCTCTTTTGATTATGAGAGCTTCTGATTTCTTGTAATTGATTTCCAGATTGTGTTGTAGCAGCCATTCTGTAACTGCTAACATACAGGCTGTTATGGGGGAGTAGTCTGGTTTCTTGGTGTCTAGGATGGAATAAATCATTACATCATCTGCGTATAGATGGTAATGTATTTTGTGCTCTTGTAGGATTTTGCATACTGGCTGTATGTACAGGTTAAAGAGGAGAGCGGAGAGTGCGGAGCCTTGTGGGAGACCTTGGGTTAGCAGAAAAGGTCTTGAAGTATCAGATTTTATCTTGACTTGTGATCTTCTGTCTGCTAGGTAGGAGCGGAACCAGGACATCGGTGTTACACTTACTCCAATTTCTCTTAGTCTGTCCAGAAGTATGGTGTGGGTTATGGAATCAAATGCAGCGGTTATGTTGATGAAGATGAGAATGAATCCCTTTTTGGTGTCTTCAATTCCTTTGAGTACGGTGTTCAGAAGGGATGTTAATAAGGTTTCTACCCCATGACGCTCTCAGAACCCGTGCTGTTGGGTATCAAGTGGGGAGGACGTTTCTACGTGGTCTTGTAGTTGAAATTGGACTGCCTTCTCGATTAGTTTGGATAAAAGTGGGAGGCTGGATATTGGATGATAAGAGGCAGGAGAAGATGGGTCGGAGATGATGTTGTTCAATAGTGGTCTTATTGAAGAGATTTTCAGTAGTGGTGGCATGAATCCTTGTGTAAGGGATAAGTTTATTATTTTGCATAGAAATGGGGCAACTTCTTTTGCCAATGCTTTTGCCCACAAGGCTGGGCATAGGTTGAGGATGAATGTGGATGTGTTCAAGGTTTTCAGGAGTTTGGTGCAGAGGTCTTCAGAGACTGAGTAGAAAGAGGTCCAGGTGCTTGGTTGATTTGGTTCTGCTGTGAGGGTGATAGGATGGTTTGGAGGGGGCTGTGGGCTGAATCGCTTGCCTTGTAGATAGGTTGCATAGGTCTTGGGGGTTAGGGCGTCTTGTTCTTGGCTTTGCGGGCCCTTGATAAGTTCTTGACTATGGCGAATAGTTCTCTGGTACGGTTTAGAGAGCTCATAATTATGTTTGTGTGGTGTTGCTTTTTCCGGTTGAGAATTAATTCGTTGTATTTGTGTTTTTTGGTTGTGTAATCATGTTGATCTTGTTGTGCCTTGGTTCTCCTCCAGCGTCTTTCGAGTCTTAGGATGGTCTTTGCTTGCTTTATTTCTGGAGAGTGCAATGGGGCTTTGTTTTGTCGCTTGGATGCTTTTGGGTTTGGAGGTGCAGTGGCAGATAGTGAATAGGTGTTATTCCAGTTCTCTATCAGAAAAGGAAGATTCTCGGAGTTAGACTCAAGGTTGGGGATTGTTTGGGTGAGTAGAGTATCCCTGTTAAATTCCTTAAAGCATCTGAGAGAGTTTGAAAAACACTGGGGTGTAGAAGGTCCAGAGCAAGATTGAATTGAATCATGTAGTAATCAGACCATGGTACCGGAATCGCTTGGTATGGTAGATGAGAGTCAAGGAAGTGGATGGTGGTGGGTACAAATACTAGGTCTAGGGTGTTTCCTCTGGTGTGTGTTGATGATCTTTTTTGTGCGACAGGAAATCTTGTTGTTGGCTTAATTGCCGTCGGGAGGAGCAGCGTTGTGGATCCCTGATTGGGCTGGAGCCGGCGATCAGATGGTGTTGGGCACGTGGTCCTCAGCTTGATCCCAATTGGAGAGTTTTTATACCGCGCTCTTTAGAATCAGTGCAGTTTACATGTATACTAACAGGTACTTTTTATTCCCTTGTCCCCAAAGGGCTTATGTTATGGCGGCAGCAGAGGTGGAAGCTGGAGGCTGCAGTGATCTCGTGGTGTAGATCTTCTCTTTTGGCTTACGTTTCTTGTGATGTTATTCCTGGGTTTAACGGCTTAACGTTTTGATGATTGTCTTAGTTGCAACTTCTTTGCTTGCTTCCGAGCTTTTTATATTCTCAGGCTTTGATTTTGTTTTCTTTTTCCTTTTCAGCGGTCCCCGCCTAAGGGCTAGGTGCTGGCACCTGAGAGCCACCGGAGCTTTAAAGCTGTGTTGGAATCAGGCAGATTGGTGGAGTAGGTGGGGAGCGGGGAGGAGCTTGCCTTCCCCGCTCCCTGCTGGTGCCGCTGATCGGGCCGGTAGGGTTGCTGGAGAGGCCGCATGCCTGGGAGCCGCCGGAGCTTTTATAGATTAGCCTGTTAGTTTTCCATTGGGATCAAAATTAACCTTCTAAATTCAATAAAACCGTCAAATATCATTTTGTTACCATTTAGAAATGAGCGTGTCCTCCAAAAGCTCCAATTTCAACCTTCATTAACCAATATTTAAATTGTTGAAAACATTCTCAATACTAGACGATCATAGTCTAATAGCTGATACTATCAATTGCGGCTCTGCAATACAACTAGAAAGTAGCTTTGGTTCTAACTAAGACTGTAGAAACTCAATGATGAGAACTTGTCACAACCAAACTTTTTACAAGGAGCTCACGTGGTCTCAGTATTCATGGACAAGAATTAGAAACTTCCAATTCACTGTCCCCACTTTCACATCAATGACCACTTATACTGTAGCTTCCTCCTTTTTATATTATTCTTAAAAAAGTCTCCATCAAGAGAAAGAAATAACAAAAATCGCTTAACTTGTATGCGACCGAGCTTAAACTTCAGTCAGCTTCCAATGGTGGTTTACTTCGTTCCCGACGCTAACCAGCGCTAGGCGTTTCGCCAATGAAGGGTTCTTCAGGGGTAGTGCTAAGCTTTTTTTCACAACTACGCCAGCGTTCCATCCACATGTAAATGTTGAACTGCTATGCAAGGACTGCGATTCAGTCTGGCCTGCATGTACATGAAAAGCCCGGCTAACTTAGGGCTTTTAAATGGAGCTGCGGCGCCATGGGGTCCGGTTGCCATGGCACCGCAGCTCCATTTAAAAACTGTGATGCCAGCCGCCAGCAAAACTATTTATTCCCTGCAGCCCGACCCCCGATCTGGCCTCCTAAGGCCAGAGTCGTTCTGCGGGGAATGTCCCCTGCCCCATCCGTGCCCCAGGCACACGCTTTAAAAAGGTGGAATAACTTCCCTGCACATGTTGCCGGCCCTGGATGTACAGGGCCAACATTAGAATCGGCCCTGTATGTCCAGGGCCATCGAGCGCCCACCACTGGCCCAGACTCCACCCCCGAGCTATCCCTTCCTCGCCCCTGTCTAACTTCCCCGCACAACCGGCAGGGAAGTTAGTTGTGGCCGGGAGAAGGCACAAATAGTGGGGATCTCCATCCCCTCTGTTCATGGCACAGGATAACCCCAAAAGTGTTCAAAGCATGTTTTTCACATAGAAGTTGTTTTAAGCATGGATAGACAATGAAAAACAGCCATACAAGGCGGCATACCATTAAAAAAAAAAAAGCCGACTTACAATGGAAAGAGAGAATAAGCATTACACTTCAATTTATGTATGCGGTACAATTATAACAATCACTGCTGCCTTGTAACGAAGCTAAAAATTATGCATGGCATACTATAAGATTTCAGTTTAAAAATCCATACCTCCTGTTAGTTTCAAATTGTCACTTCATCAGCCCAGCACCTAGCACATCAAACAGACACTAATCCTTCATTCACCATGTTTAAAGAGAACTTTCCTGCCTCTGGGGGTGATTTACAGGACAGTTACCTCAACAACCTTAATTCACAAAACAATTGTTCCAGTTTATCGTCACTTACTAAGATGTTACTTTAAAGCTCCACTGAAAGTATTAAAAAAAAATCCATGTGATGCTCCAAAAAAAGAGGTGGGGAGGAGGAAAGGGCAGCAACTTAAAACACACACATTGCAATCACACCACTTATGAAGAGAATAAACATATTAACATATTTAAGGGAACAAGAGCTATAAAACTGCCACTTGTAAGGAGAAATAGCTAATTGCTTTTTTTTTTTTTAATATACCAATCGAACATGCAATTGTCCAAAAAGAATATTTAAATTCCACGTCCCAACTCAAATAGTGTTGTTAAGGGGATTATAAAAGAACAAACCTGAAACATCCTCCAACCAGACCCCATTACAACTAATACTATAATATTTGCGGCGATCTTCTATAGAGAGAAAAGAATACATCAATAAGATGTGTGATCTATTTAAAAAAAATCTAAGTTTGTTTAAATCTCTTAATGGCCAAACAGCAATGCAGAAAAAAGGTAAATAAAATATCAAGAAGTGTTTTATATTGAGAATTATGATGTTTTTGAGAGGTCTTCAATTTCAACTGTCTCAATTTTGTAGTTCTTTATATTAATAATGGTTTCTAGTCAAAGAAAATATAAATAATACATTATATTGTAATTTAAAGGAAACATAAAACAATGCATAAAAGGAAGAATGTACATAAAATTCCTTAAACTTCTATTACTAATAATGATTTGTATATCACGCAGCACTGTGCAGACACAGGCAAAAGACAATCTCTAGGAACAAGCAGGAATATGGAAGATGGCACTGATGGAGCCCGCGTGAGAATGCTCTCCAGCATCAAATAGGAAAGCCTTTGGGAGCACTCCATTGCACCTGCGTGCCTGCCTTCCCACCTTTCCAACTCATCTCCTCAGTTCTTTGTTTTCCGCAGAGCCAGCAGGTTGTACAATCCTGCCATCGCTGAAAAACTATTCCTTTTTTGTTAGAATACTGTGTTCTGCCTTTCTGTCAGTCGGTTCTGTCAGGACAGTCCTGATAAACTTTTCTTTTTTAGTTATTTTCTATTTCTTTTTTTTTTCTTGTGGATTTGCCCGCTAACTAGGCCTTTAGGTCTCCATATCCTCATCTTCAATTCTGAGGGAAGCTTTTAAAATATGGAAAAAACAATTAGTGGTTTTAAGAAATTATCAAATGTGCAGGTACCATTATCAGTCACGGATAAACATGACTGGTGTCTAAAATGTTTGAGTCCTGACCATTTACTAAATTTTTGTCCTTTGTGCCAACAGATGACAAAGAGAGATCTAAAGAACAGAGCCAGACAGTGTGGATCACTGTTCGCCCCGGGCTCTATTTCAGTGGCTTCTACATCATTGAGAACATCAGCCTCCTCTCATGGTTCTCAGGTGTCTTCCAAGTCCAAACATAAAAGTAAGTCTCTGGTTTCTTCTAGGTCATTCACATCTGCATTGAAGACGATAACAAGACTTGAGCAAAACCCCAGCATAAGCATTTAGACACCCCTAGGGGTGCTTCTGATGCAGACCAGCCACCCAAGCAGCCCTGGCAGGAGGGCTTACCCTCCAAAGCACAGGAAGGGCTCTGGGATGCTCCCAAGGAATCGACCTCTAGAGACCTACCGGTTCCATGATCTGGGACAATGGCTCAAAGCCCCATTGGTGATTCCATCTAGACATCAGCCATCTCTCTGGACCCATGCTGCATGCTGGCTCTCGGAGTGCATGCTGGCTCTCAGAGTGCATGCTGGCTCTCGGAGTTTGGCCGTACTTCTGGCAGCGTTGGTACCGACTGTATCAACAGCTCCAGCAGTGCAGACTTTGGCACCTATAGCCAAATGCCCTGATGCTGGCCCTCGAGCAGACATCGTCAGAGCTCCTGAAGCTGATGCCCTTATTGGAACCGACCAATATCCCCAGTACCTAACATGCTAAAACTGCCATGGCTCCCAATTCCGATGCCTCTGAGCATTGGTATTAGCATTGACCCTCGACGTTAACAAAGCTTTGAGGTCACACACAAGACCACCGACTTTTTGTCAGACTCTGATTCTAGTTCTAGTGTTTTTGACGAGAGTTCACTGGATTCTCAGGAAATTCCAGACATCCCTTCAGACCCTTCATCTCCAAAGGAGAGCAGCACAGGTCCCCACCAGAAGATGTCTTTCCAGGACTTCATACGTGACATGGCAGCAGGACTAGCCATCACAGTAGCCTCTGAGAAGGAACCGAAGGTAGGGGAATTAGGGATTCTCCAGGACCAAGCAGGAAGTCAGTCCTCACATATGGGTGACATCGACACCGATGGAGCCCTTGCGGAGCATTTCCCCAGCTTTCTATAAAAGCCTTTGGGAATGCAGGCACGCATGCGCGGTCCCCTTCCCGCCTAAAGGTGCCATCTTGCTCAGTCTCTCTTTTTCCGTGAAGCCCGTCGGACGTGTGTCCTAGTCCTCCTGGAAAATAGTTGGATTTTTTCGCAATTCCTTCGCTATTTTTTCTCCGGTTCGACGCCGGTTCCTCTCCCGCCGGGTTCAGTACACCGGTATCGAGCTCGATCTTATTTTTTCGGTTTTTGCCCTTCGTGGCTGGCGTTCGCGCCCTTTTTGTCTTTTTCCCTGGAAGGCCGGTCCTTTGACCTCGCGGGGACTCTTTTTCCCCGATGGCTTCCAGTGGTTTCAAGAAGTGTGATCGGTGCAAGAAACTAATGTCTCTCACCGACACACACGACTGCTGCCTTTGGTGCCTGGGTCCTAACCATGATCCTAAGATCTGTGGACCATGTGGAAAGATGTCCTCCAAGGCGCTTCAAAGTCGTCAGCACCAAAAGGAAAGGCTTTTCTCCAACTCAGCCTCCGGCCGGGCCCGGACCTCATCTGAGGCCTCGACATCTCGGGAATCTGATCCCAAGCACTGTCGGGGCTCCTCGGATAGGGGGTCCCCCGACCGGGAACAAAAGAGGAAGAAGCAGCTCGTGAGGGCGGCGTCAGAGGAGGTCCCTGGCTCCTCGAGAGCTAGGTCTCAGACCCCCGACCGCCGCCCTGGGCCCGTGGAACAGGAGAAGCCTCCAAAAGTACCTCGTGTGGAGCCGGAGTCTGCTGGACACGTAAGTCCTGTAGTCCTCGTGGACTCTCCTCCCAGAGAGCCGACGTCGGGCCCGGCACTGCCAGGACCCGAGTCGGTGGCTGCTGAGTCTCCTGAGCTGGGTCTCAGGCTGTGACAGCCTTGGATTGCAGATTGTCTGCCTTCATGGAACAGCAGTGGGCGCTGATGGCCAGCCTGTCTGGCGCATCTGCCCTGACCACCGGGACATCAACATCGAAGTTGACCCCGGAGACCGAGCCGATACTCGAGACCATGAAGGCTCGAGGTCGACCTCGGTCGTGGTCTCCCTCGACCTCCCGCTCGGGACTGAGGGCATCGACGCCGGTGCCTTCGGCGTCGGGGCGGGTGCTCACAGGCCCCACGTGGTCGGAGCCTGATTCCTCATCGGACAAGTCCGCCTGGGAGACGGAGGACGAGGAGTCCCCCGACACCTTCCGGACTCGATGCGTCCCGTCGGACTCACTGCAGTCTGAGCCCCGGAGTAGATGCCCTCCGGAGGATACCCGGTTCTTGGAGTTCGTCCGGGATATGGCCACTGTGTTGGCTATCCCTGCGGACCCCGAGGAGCTCGAGGCCCTACAGTATGACTCTCCTCCAAAGGAGGCCTTTACTGTTTCGGTTCCTCCGATGCTGGAACGGCTCCTCTTCCGGATGTGGGAGGCACCAGCCTCGGTGCCGGTTCTAAGCAAGTGGGTCGATTCCATTTATCGACTCCGAAAGAGCCCTGGGTTTCAGAAGGCGCAGCTACCACACCATTCCATGGTGGTGGAATCGACCATGTATCGCCTGAAAAGTCAGAAGATGCACTCCGCGGTGCCCTCTGACAGGGAGGCCCAGAACCTGGATGGTTTTGGTAGAAAGTGCTTCCAGAGCTCGATGCTTGCTTGCCGTGTCCAGTCTTACCAGCTGTACATGGGCATGTACTTGCGGGACCTGGCCAAGGAGCTGGCCGGGTTCTCTGCTGGTCTCTCCGGGGAACCCTTGCAGAGGTTCAAGTCCTTGTCCTCGGGGATACGGGAATGCTCCAAGTTTATGTACCGCGCTGCCTACGATGGCTTCGAGGCTTCGGCCCGTGTTGCGGCAGCCGGCATTGCGGCCCGACGCCAGGCTTGGTTGCAGTCATCGGACCTCGAGCCGTGGGTTCAGGACAAGTTGGTCGATGTCCCTTGCCGAGGTGAGAACCTTTTTGGCCAGCCCATGACCGAGAAGGCCGCACAGCTCAAAACCGAGCACCTCACAAGGACAAAGCTGTCTAGAAAGACTTCTGCCCCTTCTCCCAAGAAGAAGGGCTCGGGTAAAAAGCCCTTTTACCCGAAGAAAGGCACTGCCTACAAACAGTACCCATAGTACCAGGCCTCCCAGGCTCCCCCACAGGGTCAGCAGGCCAAGGGGCAGGGTAATGGGCCCCGTAGGCAGAGGACCCCCAAGCCTCCGGTCCTGCTCCCACTCAGCAGGGTGGGGGTTTTTGACTCCTTAGGCATAGCCTCTCCGTCCCTGCTCTCCCAACCCTGCACAGGAGGTCGACTTACCCTGTTTGCCCACAGGTGGCCACTCATCACTGGAGACAGTTGGGTGCTAAGCATCGTCCACAAGGGCTATATGCTACACTTCCAACAGCTGTCTCCTCCATACTTTCCAGGGGAACCTCCAAGGCCTCCCCTGCATACAGATCTTCTCCTTCAGGAGCTCCAAGGTCTGTTGCAGGACAAGACAGAGGAGCCTGTGCCTCCCCACCTCCAAGGTCAAGGGTTCTACTCCAGGTACGTTCTCGTACCCAAAAGAACTGGTGGCCTCCGGCCTATTCTTGATCTCCGAAATCTCAACAAGTTCCTAGAGAAAGAGAAATTCAAGATGCTTACTCTTGGAACATTGCTGCCCTACCTCCAGCAGGGAGATTGGCTATGCTCCTTAGATTTAAAGGATGCGTACACTCACATCCTCATTCATCCAGACCACAGAAAGTACCTCAGGTTCATTGTGGGAGGAAACCATTATCAGTACAGAGTACTGCCTTTTGGCCTCACCTCCGCTCCCAGGGTCTTTACCAAATGCCTGGCAGTGGTGGCGGCCTACCTGAGAAATCAGGGTATCTTTGTCTTCCCCTATCTGGACGACTGGCTCATCAGGGGTCAGACGTGCCAGGAGGCCAGACAAGCCACCCTCCGAACTATTGCTCTTCTTCAAAACCTGGGTTTTGTCATAAACTTCGCCAAGTCCACTTTGCTCCCCTCCCAGAACTTGGAGTTCATAGGGGCAAGGCTGGACTCTCTGCTGGCAAAGACGTTCTTGCCAGAAGACAGAGCCCAAAGACTGATAAACTTGGCAAACCAGTTTCTAAGCAGGTCACTGGTCTCCGCCAGACTCTGCCTGAGGCTTCTTGGCCACATGGCTTTGACAGTATATGTGACCCCCAATGCCCGGCACAGTGGTGCTTCCGAACTCAGTGGACACAGGCCACAGGCAGCCTCAGAGACAGAGTAAGGGTGTCCAGACAATTTCTGAACTCCCTCCACTGGTGGCTCCACCCACCCAATCCACTGCAAGGGGTGCCTTTTCAGATTCCTGGGTTCACAGTGGTGTTGACCACGGATGCCTCCCTGCAAGGCTGTGGGGCTCATTGTCTGGGCAAGTGCACCCAGGGCCTGTGGTCTCCCTGGGAGGCCACACAGCAGATCAATCTACTGGAACTCAGGGCTATTCGTTTAGCCCTCAAAACTTTCTCTCACACACTGGCTTATCAGTCTGTCCTAGTTCAAACAGACAACCAAGTAGCCATGTTTTATGTGAACAAGCAGGGCGGAACTGGGTCCAGGCTCCTTTGTCAGTAGGCACAGGACCTTTGCTTGTTTGCTCTCAGGCACAACATGCTCCTCAAGGCAGTGTATCTACCTGGCCAGGACAACTACCTGGCAGACAGGTTGAGCAGGATTCTGCAGCCCCACGAGTGGCAGCTCCACCCACTTCCTGTTTGGCTGTCGTACTGAGAGGATCAGTTGTGCAGAGCTCCTGCTAGGGAGCAGTTCCTTTTTCTGCCTGTGCCTGGATGTCGGGCCCTGGGCCACCTCCAGCAAGGGAGGCCCAGGCCCAGAGGCCTGCCAAGCCTGGTGGGCCTCCTACTCGGACAGTGGATGGAGAAACTGGCAACCTGGAACAGCTGGAGCCCCAGGAGGGGGACTCCCCAGGTAGGACTGCACCTGGTCAGGAAGGAGGGACCCACAGGTATGGAGGTTTGGGCCCGCTACCCCAGGGAGGAGGCTCCTGTCTCCTCCCCAGGCAGGGTGTGGAGGCTGGGTGGCAGCAGGGAGAGGCCCTGGGGAGACCCTGGAGGACCGTGGAGTATAGAACTGGAGGAGGCAGGTTCCCCCCTCCACTTTGGGTCCTGGAGGAGGCCTCTACCTCCTCCAGTGAGGATGAGGACGGGGGGTCGGGCCTGCCGTCCTACCAGCAGTCAGCTAGGGCCCCAGATGACATCGTGGCGGCAGTGCGACGGCTTCGGGGTCTCCAGGAGGAGGCGGCCCAGCTGCAAGCCCAGCTCTCCCACCTGGAGAGCCTGCAGGCCACCATTCCCGGGGAGGAATGGGTGGCCTATGCTACCTATCGGAAGGGGGTAAAGCGGGCCCTGAAGGCCAAGTACTTGGAGATTGCGTACTATCAGAACCAGGGTTGTGGGTCCCTTGCCGAAGTTTACCAGAATTATAATCGTTGGAAGATACCTGCAGTCCAGGGGAGGCCCCCGGGGGTGGGTCAGCAGGGGGGTCCATCCTCCTCTAGAAGTATGCCCTCTCCCATTCTAGTTCCTGGGAAGTCTACCACCCGTTCCCTGCCTTCCTCTTCTAAAGCATTTCCTGGATGTCCTGTGTCTTACCTGCAGCAGGGTGATGGTTGTGATGTTGTGAATGCGCTGGTTCCTCCCTCCGAAATGCTGTCTGCCCAGATTGTTCCTGCACGTCCCCAGGGTGCTCCATTGATCCTGGTGGCTCACCAACAGTCGTGTAACACTGAAGGGACCATCCAAGATGGCCGCCGGGGTCTTTCTGATGACGTCACTAAGGAAGTGAGGTCGTTGCAGGAGCTGCCTGGAGGACTTCCCCCAGCCAGCTTACAATCGCAAGATGGCCGCCGGGGTCTTTCTGATGATGTCATTACGGAAGTGAGGTCGTTGCAGGAGCTGCCTGTAGGACTTCCCCCAGCCAGATTGCAATCACAAGATGGCCGCCGAGTAATGGGTACTGACGCTTCCGGGAAACCCAGGAAGTCTGCAGAACGACCTTCCCCATCTTCTGATTTGCTGCGGGATTTTCGACGGCACTCTTTAAGCACAGAGGGAGCTTCTTTTTCATGCCCCTCGATTGGAGGGGGTGTTGTAGAGAGGCAGCAGTATTCGGCGGTTCCTTTTCAGCATACTGCTGATCCACTGTCTTTGGATGTTTCCGGCTCTGAGGGGTTTTCTGCACGGGATCCCCGGCGGCGGAAGACTGGTTGGCCTCAGCCGTTTGATTCTGCTGTGCCACTTGAGGATCCACGGGTGGCGGATTTCTCCACCTGTAATAGGAATCCTGCTCCTTCAGCTACGATGCCTGTCCAGGTTACTGGGAAGGGGTTTGGTAGGGGGATGGCTGGTGGGCAGGACTCCCCTATTGTGGCTGCCCTCCCGGCCCCTAGAAAGCTACAGGGCACTCGCCCAGTATGTTCTGAGGTGGCTGACTGGGGCCGGAGGGGTGCTGGAAGGAGGAGAAAGGGGCAGGATGGGGGCTGCTCTTTCTTTTCTGCAGTCCCCGGGGGGGTGTGGGGTAAGAAAAGTGCTAGTCAGCTGTCACTGCGGCCGGGGGTAGAGGAGCGGGATGCGCAGCTGCCTTTGTTGTCTGTTATTGCGGCCGACGGAGACCTGGCTCGCAGGGGGGTGTCCGCCCTTTCTGTTGGAGCCCTGACTACCGGCCAAACTTTTCTGGATCCTTGTGCCACGTCTGGCACCGACAACCAGGTAGGACCTGGGAGGGACAAGTGGCAGGGGGGTGGGGGTGTGGGGGAGGTGCTGGGTGGGGGATCTGCCCTGTTGTCTCGGGCGGGTCCTGCCTTGTTGTCGATAGCCATACAGGGGGTGGCGGATGATGGGCTACAGGACGGGCTGATGGAGGAAGGGGGGGAGCGGACGACTGGTTATATAGTGGGGAAGGAGGTAGTGGCTGCTTCAGGACGAGGGAAGGACTTGTTCTCCGTAGGGTCAGGGGGGGGCGGTGGTCCCCTTGGAACCCGGGAATGAAGGGGAGCGGGGTCCGTCCCCGGTAGTGGTGGCCGAAACCCAGGAGCCTTGCGCTGGGTCGGGAATGCGGGAAGGAGGTTTGGGGGAGCCTTCCGGTTCCCTGGGTGTTACCGAGAACCAGGTCTGTGATGCCCTACGATTGGCTTTGGAGGCCCCGTTGGGCCCTCCCGGGGCTTTTACTGCCTTTCGGCAGCCGGAGGTAGAGATAAGTGGTGGTCCAGGGGTTCTCGGTGGCACTCAGGGATCCGGAGGAGGTAGCATCCCGGACTCTGTCTTTGCGGAGTTGACCTTCCCCAGTCCTCCGGTTGATCTAAGTGAGGAGGTTACGGATCCTGCGGTCCAGCAGCAGGATCCCCCGCAGATGGATGCAGGAACAGATCAAGGAGGGCAGGAGATGGGGGCTGGGGGGCCGGCTCCCCCCCTCCGTACCTTTGCGGAGGCTCTGAAGGGGTCGGGCACCACTCCAGGGCCGTCGGGTGAGGGTAGGGGGAGGGGAGGTTTTCAGGGGAATGGTCCCGCAGGAGGGGAAGGAGGAGGAGGAGGGGGAGGGTTTCAAAGAGGAGTAGGGGGTGAGGTCCGACGGCGCAACGTGGCGCAGATCCGATGGGCTGGGGAGGGGTCCCCTCCAGCCAGGGAACAGGTCTTGAGGATGGTCCTTGGGCTGGGGTTTCTCCCAGGAGATCTCTACGCCTTTATCCACATGAACAACACCATTGAATATGATGTTAGTTTCATGCTGAGACGGGGGCTGGAGATTTTCTGGGACCGATACCAGCAGCAGAGGGGGCAGGGAGGGTGGGCTGACTTTCGTGTTGTGCCTATCTCTCGCCAGGGGACGGTACCTGTGACCATCCTATCCAGGAATGAGTCGCTCCCAGGGCAGGACATCCAGTTTTGGTTGTCGCGCCATGCGGTGCTTCTCGCACCCCTGGTTAAGGGCGCTGGGCCCCTAGGGGTGTGGGACGGGTCGTGGAAGGGCAGGATCCGTTTGCGTGAGGTGGGAAACGTGGTGCAGCACGTGCCCTCGGCCGGTTTCCTCGGTCGGGATCGCATCTTGTGCTATTACCCTGGGCAACCCCGCGAGTGTCACCGCTGTGGCTCATTCCGCCATTTGAGCATGAACTGTCCCGAGCAGGTCTGCACCCGTTGTGGTGGACGGGGTCACGCTTCGGCCGGGTGTCTGCTAATTCGGTGTAACCTTTGCGGGGAGTTGGGCCACCCCTTTGCCCGCTGCCCCTCCGCGTCACACAATGGACCGGGGGGGGTTGCCGTCACTCCACCTCGGGCTCCTGTGCGGGAGGAGGCTATGGAGGCCCCTCTCCCTCAGGAGGAGACCGGGGGCCCTAGTGCAGAGGAGTCCATCGAGCCGAGGGAGCCACCAGGGGGAGGGGATTCGGGTAGGAAGGAGGAGAGGGTTGATGTGGTGGAGGTTAATGTAGCACGACAGGATAGTGGGTTGAGGGTGGTGCCACCTGAGGAATGGACTACGGTCCCTTCCAAGGGTGGCAAGTCCAAAAGGAAGAAACGGGAGACATCCCCGTTGCTGGATGCAGAGCCCGTGTTGGACATCAACCGTTTCGTCTTTTTGGCCGCTGATGCGGCTGAGGCGGATGAGGGCTTGCCTGTGGAAGCAGGGCTTCCTGTGCGGCGCTCGGAGCGGTTAGCGGCGGGGGCGGCCCCTCTTCCTCAGCGGCGACCTTCAAAGGTGCAGAAGGCGCGCCGCAGTCAGGGTCCTCCAATCAAGGGGGATACTGGCGCCCGACGGGTGAGGGAGGATGGCCTTGTACCCCCGCAGTTGGGTTCGGGGCCTTCGCAGGAGCCCCCTGCTGACCCGGCCGCCCTGGCCTCCCCCGCGGGGGTGGGCACTGTCGTATTGTCTCAGTCTTTGTCCGGGGAGGGGGGGGCTGCACAGGTGGTGGACCCCACGGAGGAGGTCATTCCTCCGACCCCTGACCCGTTTGTGCCTCCTCATCCCGTGGGGGCTGGGTCTGCCCTCGCGACAGCTTTGCCTGGTGGTCCCGGGGGCGCCAGCACCTCCTGGGGTGATAGGGTTGAGCGGGAGGAGGAGGAGATCCTCGAGGTGGTCGACGTGGACCAGGAGGAGTCGCTCCAGCTCGCGGGCTTGTCCTGCAAGCGGGATTCTGGGGATCCCGGGGTTGGTGAGAAGAGGAGGAACGGGTCACTGCACTCGAAATAGGCATGGCGTGCACTCCTGCGTTCTCATGCGCCACCATCAACGTGGCCAGCATTTTCTCAGACCAGGCGCGGGCTACGGCCTATGATTTTCTTTCTACGAGTGGGCTGGATGTCATCTTCTTGCAGGAGACCAGGCTCACCTCGCTCGCTAGCCTTCATCGGGCGAAGCGGGAGTGGAGGTGGGGCCCTTCGTACTGGTCCCTTGCGGCACAGCCCTACGCAGGAGTGGCGGTTTTGTTCACGTCTAACCGATTTCAGGTGCAGTACGTGTGGGAACTGGAGCAGGGCCGGTGTCTGCTTTTAGATGGCTACTGCGGGCCCCATCGGTTTCGTTTCGTGGTGGTCTACGGCCCCCAGTCTAAGTTGGCGCGGAAGACCCTGTTCGGGGTTATCCGCCCCTACTTACACACCTCCCGTTTGGTGGTCCTTGCCGGGGATTTTAACACCACCACCTTTTTGCAGGACCGAGGGGGGGAGCGTTGCCCACCCAGTTACGAGGGCCTCTTTTTGGCCGAGATGACCCGGACGGCTGACCTCGTGGATGTTTTCCACCGGGCCTTTCCTAGGTCGCCGGGGTTCACCTACTACCATGGGACCTGCAGGAGTCGTATCGATCGGATATATGTGAGTGCCCGGGTGGAGTGTTCCCCTCCGCATTTGCAGGCGGTTGACTTTTCGGACCACCGCGTCCTCTCTGTGTCCTTCCTGGCCAACCACGAGGAGCTTAGCAGGGGTCCTGGCCTGTGGCGACTGAATGTGCAGTTGTTGGCAACATCAGAGGTGGTCCAGGAGTTCTTGGCCTTTCTCGCAGACCAGGAGACCCTGCTGAGTGTTTTTCCTTCCCGTGGCGCCTGGTGGGATGAGGTGAAGACGCGTGCCCGACAACTCTTCCGTTCCCGGGGTACCTCCATGGCTCGATCCCGCTACCTCACCTACACTGTCCTCCGGAGGTCGCTGGATCGTTTGGTATCCCGAGGGGCAGCGCGGGAGGAGGTTGAAGAGGTGCGTGTCCAGCTCCGTGGCCTGCTTTACGATCGCCATGCCTCCCTATGCTTCGAGGGGGCGGCCGGTGGGGGCGCCACTCCAGACCCTTTCCGGACTTGCAGGGAGAGGGTTCAGCGTCGGGAGGTCATGGCCCCGCGGGGCGAGGACGGTACCATTCATACCTCCCAGGAGGACCTTTTGTGGGGGAATACTTTGATAGTGGGGGAATACTTCTCGGACCTGTTTGGGGATCGCCCCGTGGACCTCACCCATATCCGAACGTACCTGGGCCTTCCCCCGGTGTATTCGGCTGTGGTCCAGGCACAGGTTGATGCACTCGCTGCTCCGATTCAGCAGGTGGAGGTGGAGAGGGCGATTCGTGCCATGCCGTTGGGGAAGGTGCCTGGGCGCGATGGGCTCCCTGTGGAGTTCTATCGCACTTTCATTGCCCAGCTGGCCCCCTTCCTGACCTCCCTGTTTCAGGAGATCATGGACACGGGGTATCTCCCGCGGTCATTTCGCGAGTCTGTCCTGCTGCTGCTCTCCAAGGGGAAGGACGATAGCTCCTTGGACTTCTGGCGGCCGCTCTCTCTTCTGAACGCGGACCGGAAGATCCTGGCCAAGTGTTTGGCCAACCGACTGGTGGAGGTGTCGGGCGATTTGCTGTCCCCTTCCCAGTATTGTTCCGTTCGGGGGAGAGGGGTTCTGGACGCTGTCGCCACAGTCCGGGAGATGGTGGAAAGAGGCCGGTCGCTCCAACGGGACCACTGGTTGGTCTCCTTGGATCAGTCCAAAGCCTTTGATCGAGTCAGTCACCGGTACCTGTGGGTGGTGCTCCAGCACTTCGGCCTCCCCGCAGGTTTCCTCTTCGTCGTGCAGGCGCTGTACCGAGGGGGGGTGAGCTTCCCGTTTATTAACGGGTGGCTCGGACGGCCATTTGGTGTCGCCTCGGGGGTGCGGCAGGGGTGCCCTTTGAGCCCCCTGCTGTATGTTTTCTCCCTCGACCCCTTCCTCCGGAGATTGTCCTCAGGTGGGTTGCGGGGCCTGGAGGCGCCCGGTGCGCCCCCGGTGTCCGTCGTTGCTTACGCTGACGACATCTCAGTTTACGTGGACGGCACTGATGGGGTAGAGGCCCTGCGAGAGGCCGTGGAGGAGTACTCGGAGGTAGCCCATTCTGTTGTAAACCACAGCAAGTGCCAGACGCTGTGGTTGGGCTCCTCGGAGGCCTCCCCGCCTTCCTGCGCCCCCTTTCCTCCTCCCGTGGGGGAGGTCCGCGTTTTGGGCCTCGTCTTCGGGTCGGAGGACTGTGCGGAGTCCAATTGGGACCGTTGTCTCGAGACTGCACGGTGTCGGGTGCTGCGGTGGAGGGGGTGGAGGTGTACGTACGAGGAGAAGATCAAACTCCTCGGGACGTTTCTGCTTCCTCTCTTTCTGCACGTGGCCACGGTCTTCGTTCTTCCGTTGTCCCGTCAGGCGTCTGTTTGTGCCGTCTTTTTCTGTTTTCTGTGGGGTAACCGCTTGAACCCTGTCCAGCGCAACATCGTCTGCCTGGATCGGGCAGAGGGTGGTTTGGGTATGTTGCACCCCCTTGTCTTCCTGTCAGTCTTGTCTATGGCGTTTCACTTAGGTAGGATGAGGGAAGGGGGTGGGGTTTGGTGGGTGGCCTCCTATCGGGAATGGTTCTCCCGCTTCTGGGAGCAGTGGGAGGGGGCGTCCTCGGTCCCACGTGTGCGCCGGAGAGGGGAACAGGCCCCATCGTACGTATTTGTGATGGTGGGGCTCATTCGGCGGTGGGGGGTGACCGACCCGCTCGCCCAGTCCTTGGGGCGGAAAGGATTATACCAGATGGTACTCACCTCTCACTATCAACCACGGTGGGCCCTGCGGGACTGTCCGGCGGATGTGATGCAGCGGGGCCTTCGGCTGTTGAACTCCCCTCGGCTACCGAAGAAGGTTCGGGATGTAGCCTGGTTGTCTTTCCACAGGCGTTTGTACGTGAGGGACAACCTCAAGTACAGGTCACAGGCCGAGCGGGTCTGTCCGAGGGCCGGGTGTGAGGGGCAGGCGGAGACCATGGACCATTTCCTCCGGCAGTGCCCCTTCAACGTGGAGGCCTGCCGGTTGGTGTCCGCTGCTCTTCACCTGCGCGACCTTTCCCTCCTCACGTATGCGGAGTGGGTGTACGGGGCCTGGTCCTTTCCTCTAAGGCAGGACTCCGGGACCCTCTACCTAGTCACGGCTGTAGTGCGCTACCACCTGTGGCAAGCGCGCTGTCATGTCTCGACCCGGGGGTTGGTCCTGCCCCTCGACGAGGTGGTGCGGGACATTCTGGAGGAAGTGTCCAGCATGGCGCAACGCGAAAGGCGGGTGGTGGAGGTCCATCGTTGGGAGCGTCTGTGGCGTCACCTCACCCTCCGCCCCCCATGAGGGGGAGGGGTTCCCTGGGGTTTTTCTTCCCTGTTAGAGGTTAGGGGTTTTGTTTTTGTCTCCCGGGTGGAGGAGGGAGGTGAGACAGGAGGGGGGGGGGGGGGTTTAGTCCCTGGGGTTTCTTCCTAGGTTTAGGGATCTGGGGTTGCTTTCCTTCCGGTGGGGGGGAGGGGGGTTTGCACTAGGGCTGGGGGGGTTGTTGGCCACTTGTCCGCTCTCCCTCTCTCTCCATGGGGGATGTTTGTTTTCGTTTTCTCCCTGGAGCAGGTGTGTGTTTGTTTTGTTTTTGTTTTTGTTTTGTGTTTCTGCGCATCCCGCTCCGCTGTTTCGGCCGATAGGGTTGGGTTTTTGTGTTCATTTATTGATTTGTATTATGGTTTTGTTTCTGGTGGGTTTTCGTTGGGGACGGCACATGCCTGTATGTTTCTGTTTAGGGGGGTGGGGGTTTTCTTTATTTATGGGGAGGGTGGGGGTGGGGTAGGGATTGGGGTGGGGGCGGAGGAGATGTTGCTCCTTTGTGGGGACGGGGGTGGGAAAGGGGGAATGCGTTTTGTTTTTGTGGGTGTGAGTGAGGGCTTGGCAGCCCTGATGGACATTTGGGACATTGGACTGTGCTGGGATTGTTGTGGGTGGTTGGGGGGGGGGGTTGGGATGGACATTGCATTTCTGTTGGACTGCTGCGGGTTGCTGTTGGGGGGTTGGGACAGACATTGGACATGCTGAACTATTGCGGGTTGATGATGTCGGGGGGAAGGGGCACGTGTGCTGGTTGTTGGGTTTGGTGGTGGGGAGGTGGGTCACGGGGGGGTGGAGATACTTGTTTTGTGCTATGTCGGGGGGTGGGGGTTTTGGGGGGGTGTGGGATTTGGTTGGGGTGCTTGTTATTGTTTTTGTTTTTGCTTTTTGGTATGTCTTTTGTTGCTTGTTTAATAAATTCAAAATTTCCATCCCTTAGTGGTTCAGAAGATTTTCCTGAAATGGGGACTTCCATCCATAGATCTGTTTGCCAGTCCATTGAACAAACAGCTGCCAAGGTTCTGCTCCCAGCAACTGCATCCTCTGCGGCTAGCAGCAGATGCCTTTCTGATTTCCTGGTCCCAGGGCCTCCTGTATGCGTTTCCTCCCACGCCCTTGGTGGCCCGAACCCTATTCAAGATTCTACAGGAAAAGGCCTCGGTCCTGCTGGTAGCTCCTAGATGGCCGAGACAGCCTTGGTTCCCACTTCTGCTTCAACTGGCAGTGGATCCCCCACTGCCTCTGGGGTTGCAGTCCGACCATCTCTCTCAGGATCAAAGTTCCCTTCTGCACCCAAATCTCAGAGCTCTCAATTTGATGGCATGGAGGCTGCAAGGGTAGTTTTGGCTCCCTGGGGCCTACCTCAGGAAGTTAAGGAGGTTCTCCTAGCCTCTAGAAAGCAGTCCACTAGGAAAACCTATGCCCTCAAATGGAAAAGGTTTTCTGTGTGGTGTCAGCTACGTACAGAAGATCCTTTCTCCTGTGCTGTACAGTAGTGCTTCAGTACCTACTGCACTTATCCAATCAGGGACTGAAGTCCAATTCTGTTCGGGTCCACCTCTCAGCTCTAGCAGCTCACCACTCACTGGTGGAAGGAAATTCTCTGTCGGTTCACCCCTTGGTGTCCCGGTTTCTCAGAGGCTTGCTCTTGCTCAAGCCTCCAATCCATCCTCCTGCTCCTGAGTGGGAGTTGAATGTGGTCTTGCAGCAACTGACTCGCCCACCTTTTGAGCCGATGGCTACTTGTCCTCTCCGCTTCCTGTCCTGGAAGACTCTCTTCTTGGTAGCCCTAACCTCAGCCAGGCGAGTGAGTGAGCTTCAGGCCCTGGTCTGTGACAGGCCTTACACCCGCTTCTGTAGGAACAGGGTAGTCCTTAGGACTCATCCTAAGTTCCTCCCAAAGGTTGTCTCCTCTTTCCACCTCAACCAGGAGGTGTTTCTTCCGACATTCTTCCCTAGGCCTCATGCAAGCCAGGCTGAAGCAGTTCTGCATACCCTGGACTGTAGGGAGGGCCTTATCCTTCTACCTTGACCGTACGCAGGGGCATAGGAGGGCTACTCAGCTCTTCATATCTTTTGACCCTAATAATTTGGGGTTAGCTGTGTCCAAGCGTACCTTGTCCATTTGGGTGGCTGACCTTCCTTTGCAGGGTCGGGTGTCAGGGCAATGGCTGCCTCAGTGGCTCATCTCCGCTCTGTATCGTTGGTAGACATCTGCAGGGCTGCGACTTGGTCCTCAAGCCAGACTTTTGCGGCCCATTACTGTCTGGAGAGGGAGTCCCATAGGGACAGTGCTTTTGGCCAGGCAGTACTCCGGAATCTCTTTGAGGTTTAGGCAACTCCTGCCCTCCAGCCCTCCGTTGGGCTACCGGTGGAGGTTCTTTCAGTGAAAAGCCTTTCTTTGATGCTGGGACTAGAGGGAGTTCTCTTGTTCAGCCTGGGTTCCTGGTAGCCCAGAGCTAGGGAGTCACCCATATGTGAGGACTGACTTCCTGCTTGGTCCTGGAGAAAGAGTAGTTACTCACCTGTAACAGGTGTTCTCCAGGAGCAGCAGGAATCAGTCCTCACAACCCTCCCTCCTCCCCTGGGAGTTGCAGTTGTACATAGTTTATTTTACATTTTTGTGTGCTGTTTTTTAGCTATGTCATTTGACTGAGCAAGATGGCACCTTTAGGCGGGAAGGGGACCGCGCATGTGTGCCTGCATTCCCAAAGGCTTTCATAGAAAGCTGGGGAAATGCTCCGCAAGGGCTCCATCAACGTCGATGTCATCCATATGTGAGGACTGATTCCTGCTGCTCCTGGAGAACACCTGTTACTGGTGAGTAACTACTCTTTGCAGGTATGCCCAAAAGTGTTTGTTCGGGATCCTCCATTTCTCTTTCAGTTGTGAGAAAGTTGGAAATCCCTGGGGTTCTTTCTCCAAGAGTTGTCCTACATATTTGCATCCCCTTTCTGCCTATTGGTCGAAGGGTTGACCTATCCATTCCTGGGATGAGTTCCGGGATCCCTATCAGTAGAGTGAAGGGTGACCTTCCTCTACCCCCTCCCAGCATTCTCCTCCATCACCTCCATGCTTTCCTCAAGGGCTGCAAGAGCCACCGCCCACTGCCCCTTGCTGTCCTCCGTTGACTTGGAAGGTTCCAAAGAGTGTGTGAGAGAGGCAGTTAGCATTCCCTGTGTGTAGTCCATGTAAGCAGCGCATTATTGTGACAACACTGTATAGGTGTAGGTCCGGTAGGCCCACCCCCCCTTGGGGTGCTCCCTGCTGAGTTTGTCATAACTGATCCTGGCTCCCTTCCCCACCACAGAAAGGATTCCACAAATCCTTTGTATTCTCTCTCTTTCTGGCCCCATATCCAAAAGGGCATCTTTTGCAATGGGTATAGGAGGCAAGGGGGTACCACCATTTCAAGTAGGGCCACCCTCCCTAAAAGAGTTAGAGGGAGTCCCTTCCACTGCTTGCATAATTTCTTCATGCTCCTCACCTTGTCACTCACGTTTTTTTTTAATATTCCTTGCCTGGATCTGCACATAGGTATAGTCCCAGGTATTTAAGGTAGCCCTTTGCCCATGTCAGGGGGAAGTTTGCTTGTTCCTGGCTTTTGCAGTTTTTTGAAGCCGCTATAGCCTCCGATTTGCCCCAATTAATGTTTAGGCCAGTGAACACCTCAAACTCTGCTATGGTGTGCATAACACATCCAATACTCTTCCTAGCCTAGCATAGCCTGTAGTACCCGCTCCTACCCCATTGCTTGTAATATAACATATACTGCATACATGCTGTTATGTTATGTAACCCATGCTGCATAGTATCCGCTTTATATATGTATGCTGCATAGCCTGTTGTACCCGCTCCTACCCCATTGCTTGTAATATAACATATACTGCTTGTTATGTAACCCATGCTGCATAGTATCCGCTCTATGTATGTTTGCTGCATAGCCTATAGTACCCGCTCCTACCCCATTGCTTGTAATATAACATATACTGCATAATCCCTCCCTGTTCCTCCTCTATGGCTCCACATCTCATTGTCCTCCTTTTCCTCATACTCCGTTTCCCCTCCTTCCAGCACCCTCAGTCCTTCTCTCCCCACCCCCCTTTTACCATCCTCACTTCCCCCTCCACTCTTCTAACCAATCATCAGCTCCTGAGCTGCATCACTCTCTCCCTAAAGCAACCTCACCCTCTTTTCCGCCATACTGTCTCCTCTCTACCCCGTACTCTGCTGCTTCTTCTCCTCCTCTCATCCGGGGAAATCAACCCCAACCCTGGCCCCCCTAGATCTCCATCTCACTCTGAGAAGAGATCTTCACGCAACTTATCTAATCTTATCCACATCCCTCTCCTTTCCCCTTCCACTCTCCCTTTCTCATATGCCTTGTGGATTGCACACTCTGTCTCTAATAAACCTGCCTTCACTCATGATCTCTTCATCTCTGATGCTCTACATCTTCTTGCCCTAACTGAGACCTGGCTCCCCCTAGATGATACATCTATTGCTGCCCTCTGTCATGGGGGCTATCAGTTCTCCCACACCCCTCGTCCCACTGGCCGTGGGGCTGGCATTGGGTCCTACTCTCTCCCTCTTGCTAATTCCAACCCCTCCTGCTACCTCAGTCTCACTCCTTTCTGTCTTTTGAAGTCCATTCCATTCGCCTTTTCACTCCACTTCCTCTCCGGGTAGCTGTTATTTATCGACCTCCAGACAAGTCTGCTTCTACCTTCCTCACTGACTTTGACTCATGGCTCTCCCTCTTTTTGGATTCCTTTTCCCTCACTCTTATTCTCGGTGACTTTAACATTCACATTGATAACCCCTCTGATCCTTATGCCCTTAAGCTCCTCTCTCTTACCTCCTCCTTTAACCTCCAACTCTGCTCCACTGCCCCCACCCACCAGCAAGGCCACTGCCTTGACCTGATATTCTTCTCTAATTCCTCACCCCTTCCCCTATCTGACCATCACCTTTTTTTTTTTTTTAATTTAATTTTTATTCAAAATTGGTACCAACAGAAATATAAGCATTTCAACAACATACAATGCCAACTTTTGTTTGTCACCCCTATTCCCCCACTACTGTTCCCCTTCTCCCCCCCCCCCACCCCCCACACCATGGAGGCATATCAACCTTTGAGATAGTCCAGCATAGGTGGCCATAAGTCCTTAAATCTCTCATGCTTCTTGCGCCGCATGGCAGTTAACTGTTCCATCAAAACAATCTGATGTAACCGGTTCTTCCACTGTTCCATACCCAGTAGCTGGGGTTGCTTCCATGCCCTGGCAATTTTGCTTCTGGAAGCTTCAACATGCTCTTATAGGGCGTTCTGATTTCCTAACACAATTTTCAGGCCAAATTCCCAACAGCCCAAATCCCTTATCCATTCCTACTTGCACCCCAAAGATTCCCAATATCCGCTCACCCACTTCCTCACAGTATAACCATACCCGTGGACACTCCCACCACACATGTATAAAAGATCCCTCACCCCCACATTGCCGCCAGCACCTATCAGACACTCCCGGAAACATCCTATGCAACCGCGTCAGGGAATAATACCAATGATACAGCAGCTTATAGGACGTCTCCCGGACCGCCACCGACAGTGCCTGATGGGCAATGTTCACATGCACTCGCTTTCATTCCTGCGCATCCACCTCCCTACCCAAGTTTCTTTCCCATGCTATCTGATGCGGGAACTTCCCGGGGGTACCTTCCCCAGACCACGATACAGCTGGGTTATCAACCCCCTAGAACTCTCCCAGCCCTGCCATAGCGTTTCTCTGTCATCCTGGACCTCCTCCCAGGACTCCCGAATAAGCTTTTGGGACAGAAAGTGTTTAACTTGCAAATGAGGGAAGAGGTCCCCCCTGCGCAACTGATATTTCACCCTAAGATTGGGAAAGGGAATCAATTCTCCATTTGCAACAAATTTGTCAAAGGTATCCAACCCCACTCTCTCCCATCTCTGAAAGACCCCCTCCCTTCCCGGGATAAATCCAACAGTCACCCTCACCGGGGCTAACAGCGAAAAACTCACCCCGGGGCAAATTTACGCCGTGCATTCCGCCACTGTGTTAAAAAATGCCACATGTACGTGTTTCCCCTGCACCATCCTCCTGGGAGCGTATCCAGAATCTAGGGTAAATGCTTCAATTGGGTCCCCTCTGCCCAATATTGCTCCACTTCCCTAAACCATTTAGGAGTTCCTCCCTTATCCCTCCACTCAAAAACCTGATGCATTTGAGCTGCCACATAATATCTCCCCACGTCTGGAACACCCAGTCTCCCCCTCTCCCAATACGCATACATTACCCTTCTACTCACTCGCGGTCGACTATTCCCCCACACACAGGCGAATATCTGACTCTGTAATTGTCACAGCTCTCTACTTGCTACCCCAACTGGCAGTGTTTGAAACAGATACAGGAGACGAGGCAACAAATTCATTTTCAAGACTGCAATCTTCCCCAGCCAAGACAACTCTACCCCTTTCCATCGCGCCATGTCTTTCCTCAGTTGCCGAAACAGCGGAGGGCAATTCGCGCCATAAAGCCCTAAGGGATGAGCCGTGACCTGCACTCCCAAGTATTTTAGGGAGCTACTCGCCCAGCAAAACAGAAAGGAGGCTTTCAGGCTCTCAACAACCTGGGGCTGTAATGAGAGACATTGCCTCAGTTTTATCCCAATTTACTTTGAACCCCGAGAGCCCCCATACTCCCTAAGCTCCTTCATTAGAACTGGAAGAGAAACAATTGGCTGCGTCAAAGCGAAAAGCAAGTCATCAGCGAACAGTACCATCTTATGTTGTGATGCCCCTACCTCTATTCCCCTGATATCCTTCACCGACCGAATCCTAGCAGCCAACAGCTCCATAACTGGTGCGAAAAGTAGTGGGGACAGTGGGCATCCCTGACGCGTCCCATGTCCCAGGGAAAAAAACTCAGAATAACCGCCATTTACATGTACAGCAGCCTCGGGCAACGCATATAGTGCCTTTATCCATGCTCGAAAATTGGGGCCCAGTCCTATATATTCTTGCACCGTCAATAGAAAGTCAAAATTGACCCTATCAAAGGCCTTCTCCGCGTCAATAGAGAGGAACATGGCCCCCTGTTGTTCCTGCCTTGCCAACCACCCCAACTGAATAACTCTTCTTATTCCATCTGCCGGCTGTCTACCCATAATGAACCCGGATTGATCTGGATGAACCAACCCCGGCATACACGGTCCCAATCTCAGTGCCAAGACCTTTGCCAAAATCTTAACATCAATGTTCAGTAGCGAGATTGGATGATAAGATCCACAGAAAGCCGGATCTCTCCCTGGCTTAGGAATTACCACAATGGCAGCCTGGCTCATTGATGCCGGCAGAGCCCCCCCCCCCTTCAGAACTGTATTGAACACTCTCATCAAGATAGGACCCAAAGGTTCCGACAAGGTTTTATAAAACAGGCCCGAGAATCCATCTATGCCCGGGGCTTTACCAGCCACCAAGGACTTGATGGCACCCATCACCTCCTCTAGCCCAATGTCCCCGTCCAGCCCCTCCCCCTCTGATTTCTCCAACCTCGCACTGCCTTTCCCCCCATTCAGCAAGTATTGTCTAATTGCCTCTCTCCCCCCGGGGGTGGTCCGCTGTATATAGGTCCTTATAGTAATCCCGAAACCGCTCCCTAATGTTCCTTCCTTTAAACTAACAATACTACTACTGATCTTTCCCAGAGCTTACATATGATACTTCATTTAACAAAAACAGCTCCAACCTTTTCACCTTATCACAATATTGTACGAATTAGCAAACCCAAGAAGAGAGAGAGCAAACCTCAGTCATAGGCAGAGCTGATCTGCCAGACTTAGCACATCAACGGTCTGCTTAAATCTCTCTCTCCTCATTTACATCACAAAGCGTGGATAACATTCAATATTGTAAACCATTTTACATCCCTTTTTTTTTTTTTTTTTTTTTTTTTTTAATATTTTGCAGTTTACAACACACGTAGACACACAAAAACAACCTCTATTAACAATAATAATTAACAACCATATGTCACCCACACCCCTACCCCGCACCAGTCAGCCATCTTGCAAGCCCTTCAAGGATCATTAGTCACCCCAGCCATCCCCACAAAATCATCCAGAGCAGCCCATTTATACACGGAACATTTCCCACCTCTGGATCGAACAAATTTGTCATAGGCTTTCTCGTATTTGCTATATATGCACACTTGATTCCACCAGGCCAGCCAGGATAGCGCTGTTGAGTCCTTCCATGCGCTTAAAATCAGTTTTATCGCTATTGCCAACATAAAGTTCACTCCAAAGAAATGTTTTTTGGGGAGCATAGGAATGTCATCCAGTAACCTGAGTCCCAATATACTCCACGTCAGAGGAGAGGAGAAGTTGAATACCCGCTGTATCCTGCGCCATACCGGAGCCCAGTAGTCTTGTAGACACGGACAGTCTAGGAACATATGTCTCAAGGTGCCATTTTACATCCCTTTTAACATTCTAGTATACAACAAATGTTTCTAATACAGCAAAAACTGTTATAAACAGAAACCAACACATGTATAGGTGTGGGTATACTGAGCATTCTTCACTACGTCACCTACTGCTCAAACAGTGAACCAGAGATAAAAAATCAACCCCGACGCCCGCTTAGACATCCCTCTAGCGTTTCGCCTTTGCTGCTTCAGGGGAAATCACAAACCGACCAATACCCAAAATGGAATGTACTTTTATTTCACCACATAACCATTTTATCGGATGATCGCTCACCCATCGGTACGTCCTCTGATCCAATTGCACACCATTTTATCCTGCGGACCTTTTAATTTTGGCAATAGCTTGCCGCTGCCTTTGAGCCTTCAATTTATTACTCAGGTGGTGCCCTGATTTATTGTCAAATTCATAGTAACGCTGTCTTACTCTCTTTAGTTGGCGGGATATCCGTTCCAACTGAAGGGTGTTTAGCTGCTTTCTAATCTCCTCGACCTGCCCCCTCAATCTAGTGCCCCCCCCCCCACTGTTTATGTGCCCTCTCCAGTTCCACCAATTGCCCAGTGAGGCGACGTATCTCTTCCTCCCTCTTCCTCTTCCTTTGCGCTCCCATTTGAACAGTGCCCCCCTCACCACCACCTTCAACCTATCCCAAAGCACTCCCGTAGTCACTTCCTCATTATCATTCAACTCCATATAGTCGGCAATCACCTTCTTTAACCTCTGCTCTACTCCCTCTCCCTGAAGGAGATAATCGTTCAACCTCCAGAAGGTTCGCCGTCCTGATTCCCAGGGAGACCCAAACCACGCCCCCACCGTGGCATGATCAGACCAAGTGGCTACTCCTATGGTTACCTTGTCCAAGGCCTCCTTCCAGTATCTATCCCCCAGGAGATAGTCGATCCGGCTATACAACGCATGCACCGCTGAATAAAATATGAAATCTCTAGTCAGGGGATGGGCCAATCTCCATAAATCGTCCAACCCATACTCTTGCATCCACTTCTGGAATTGTCTCAAACCCAAGTCACTCCCCTCCCTCCTCCCTGCTCTACCATCTAACGCTATATTACAATCCCCCCCCCCCACCAAAAGCCTCCCCTGTGTCCTCCCATCCAACCATTTACCCAAATCCTCCCAAAACCCCCCTTGAGCCACATTTGGCCCATAGACTGAAAGTAAGGTCACTTGCTCACCCCCTAGCTCCCCCACCACTCCCACCGCCCTCCCATCCGATTTCCTAAACACCCACCCCACACAGAAGGGAACATCTTGCTTAATCAGTATTCCTACTCCAGCTTTCCTCCGGTCCCCCTCTTCCACTGCAAAGAACCCCTGAAATTTACCCGACCCCAACAAGCGCTCATCCCGTTTACGCAAGTGGGTTTCCTGTACAAACACCACCTGCCATTGCTGTTCCTGCACCTCCTTCCACAACAACTTCTTTTTCTGAGGTGAATTCAGACCCCGCACATTCAAACTGCCCACTTTCAAGCCAGAAGCCATATCCTCACGCCACTCTCCAACCTACCCCCTTTACTCATCTTCAATGCCTCCCCCTCCCCCCCCCCACCCCAGTCACACAGAGATCTACTCTGCCTATCCCCAAGGAAGAGTCCGACCCTTGGACGCTGTGCCATCCCCCATCCCCTTACACACATCCCGGTGCACAATTATCCCCAACTCCCCCCTTCCCCCCTTCCAACTAACCCCCTCTACACACACTATAAGTTCACATTGCCCAAATACAATTCCCATCGGCCCTCCCCCTCCCCCAACCATCCTGCAGAGCTACACATCACCTCATACGTCCGCTCTATCTCTTTAACGCCCTAGAACATATGGGACCAAAGGAAAAAAGAATAGAACCAACACTCCCCACATCCTACAAATCATGTAGTCCCTGCTGAAACTGCTCCATTAAGCTCTCCTTGTCCCGTGACGCCAGACTTCCTCCGCAGGTGCTGACCTTTCACAGGCATCCTCTCCCCTCCAGTATGCACACATTTGCTCCCATTCGGCACCGGTCCCTTCACCAGCTCAGGCAAGCAGGAAGCACCCTCTTGCCGCAAGACTTTCCAGGCCTCTTCCTCCGATCGCACCCGGAAGCTCCGCCCGTTAATATCCATCAGCAACGAAAAGGGGAAAAGCCATCGGTATTTCATTTTGTCAATCCTTTAGGTACTGTGTGACCAGCTTCATGTCCCTGCATTTCTGCAAAGTGCCAGCCAAGAGGTCATGGTAAAGTTCCACATTTTGGCCCTCCCATGAAAAGCTCCTCCAGGCCGTCGTCACTCTCATCACCTTCTCCCTTACTGTGTATGAGGTCAGGCATGCCACAATATCCCACGGCTTCCCGCCTCATGCTGGTCCCAGCGCTCGATGGGCCCTCTCCACCGTTACCCACCATTCCCTCCGCAGCTCCTTCTTCTCCCTGCATCAAGAAATGGCAGACCTTCTGGACTACACCTGCCGCATCCGCAAAGGCCTCTGTCTCCGGCAGGCGCACATTATTGTGACGGGATCGATTCTCAAGATCTTCCAATTTGTCCTTGAGGCTAGTCTGCTCAGATTGTAGGTGCTGCATTCGGACCTCCGCTTCAGTACCTCTCTCTGCCAGCTGATCGGCCTGCTCCTCCAGCGATTCCACTCTATGGCCCAACTCGCGCACATCCTCTTTAATGCCTGTCAGAGTCTCTTTAAGCTCACCCCGAGTAGCAATGATCTCTCGTCGCAAGGATCTCATCCAGCCCCAGATATCTCCTCGGGTGCAGCCCTCATCAGCACGATCCAACTCCTCTTCCAATTCCTCTCCCGACACCATGTGCTCTGGCGGATCTCGGGCCCTCCGCTCCGTCGGCATATGGGGACTTAAATTTCACCAATTTCTTCCGCACCGACATCCCCTTTGGTCCCGGACTCCACAGGCACCAACTCTTCAAGATGGGATGGGGTAAAACAAGCGCTTTTCTCCATTATAGCAGCGTCCCAGTGGGAGCTCAAGAATTAAGCTGCCATCACCCGGGTGATGTCACTTCCTCTGACCATCACCTTTTAAGCTTTAATCTTCATCTCCCACTGCCTCAGCCTTATCCTGTCTCCTCCAACCTTTTTAGAAACCTTCATGCTATTGATCCCTTGATTCTCTCCTCCACCATTTCTCCGTCTTTCTCCTATCATATCATCCAAGTCTGTCGACGAGGCAGTAACTTCCTATAATGCTGCACTCTCCTCGGCTCTGGACGCTCTCGCTCCACCTATCCCACGCCCTGTTAGATGTTCTGCACCCCAGCCCTGGCTTTCACCCACTACCCGCTATCTTCGCTCCTGTGCCCGCTCTGCTGAGTGTGCTTGGCTCAAACACTGCTCCCATCCTGACTTTCTACACTTCAAATTCATACTTGTCTCCTTCCAGTCAGCCATAGCTCTTGCTAAACAAGACTACTATGTCCATTTGACTAACTCTCTTGCCTCTGATCCTCGCCGTCTCTTCTCTACTCTGTTCCCTCCTCAAAGTACTACCGTCTCTTATCCCTCCTTCCCTTTCTGCCCAAACCCTGGCTGACTACTTCCATGACAAAATCCACAAGATCACCCTCCAATTCCCCACTAACTCAGCTATTTCCCCTCCTCCCCCTCTCCGAACTCTCCCCCTTCCCTCTCTTCCTTCCCTGTCATCACTGAAGAAGAAACTGCACACCTTCTGTCCTCCTCCAAACTCACCACCTGCTCCTCTGATCCCATCCCCACCCGCCTCCTAAGCCCCATCTCCTCTACCATTGTCCCTTCCATCGCTCATATTCTCAACCTTTCACTCTCCACTGCAACTGTCCCTGCAGACTTCAAGCATGCTGTGGTCACACCCCTCCTCAAGAAACCCTCACTTGATCCCACCGACCCTTCCGATTATCGACCCATCTCTCTCCTCCCCTTCATTTCCAAACTACTCGAATGTGCGGTTCACTGCCGCTGCCTCGACTTCCTCTCCTCTCATGTCCTCCTGGATCCCTTACAGTCTGGCTTTCATCCTTTACACTCTACAGAAACGACCCTTGTCAAAGTCTCCAATGACCTTTTCCTGGCGAAATCCAAGGGCCTGTACTCCATCCTCATACTCCTTGACCTCTCTGCTACTTTCGACACCATTGACCACAACCTTCTCCTCGACACTCTGTCCTCACTTGGCATTAAAGGCTCTGTACTATCTTGGTTCTCCTCCTATCTCTCCCACTGCTCCTTCAGTGTGTGTTCTGGTGACTCTTCCTCCCCCCCCCCCTGCTCCCAGTTGGAGTACCCTAAGGTTCTGTCTTGGGGCTACTCCTCTTCTCTCTCTATACCCAATCCCTTGGCACGCTTATATCTTCCCATGGCTGTCAGTACCACCTGTATGCGGATGACTCCCAAATCTACCTTTCTACGCCCAAACTCTCTCCAGCAATCCAGACCCAGATCTCTGCCTGCCTCTCTGACATTGCTGCCTGGATGTCCCACCGCCGCTTGAAACTGAACATGGCCAAAACTGAACTCCTTATCTTTCCCCCTAAAACCTCCCTTCCTCCTCCTCCTTTCTCAGTCTCGGTGGACAACGCTGTTCTCACTCCTGTCTCCTCAGCCCGCAATCTGGGGGTTATCTTCGACTCCTCTCTCTCCTTCTCCACACACGTCCATCTCGTAGCTAAGACCTGCCGTTTCTTTCTCTACAACATTAACAAAATCCGCCCTTTCCTTTCTGAACACACCACTAAAATGCTTGTCCACTCCCCAGTCACCTCCCGCCTCAACTACTGCAACTTACTCCTTGCTGGCCTCCTGTTGAACCATCTCTCTCCCCTTCAATCTGTTCAATATTCTGCTGCACGTCTAATCTTCCGCCAGCCTCGTCATGCCCATCTTACTCCCCTTCTCAAGTCACTCCACTGGCTCCCTATCCATTTCCGCATCCAGTTCAAACTTAACCTATAAATGCATTCACTCTGCAGCTCCCCAGTACCTTTCTTCCCTTATCTTTCCTTACAACCCCTCTCGGGAACTGCGCTCTTCTAGCCAACTGCTTCTAGTTATGCCCCCCTCTCGAACTCCCAACTCCAGGTTGCGCTCCTTTCACCTTGCTGCGCCTTACACCTAGAACAAACTACCTCTATCTGTATGCCAGGCACCCTCTCTGGCCCTCTTCAAATCCAGGCTGAAGGCTCACCTCTTTGCTGCTGCCTTTGATTCTTGATGCACCTAATCTCCTTCCCCCCCTTATCTACACCCACCTACACCTTTGTGTTTGTCCTAACTAGACTCTAGGCTCCTTCTGTGTTTGTCTTGACTAGATTGTAAGCTCTGATGAGCAGGGACTGTCTCTTATTTGTCTGTACAGCGCTGTGTACGACTTGCAGCGCTGTAGAAATGCTCAGTAGTAGTAGTAGCCTTGCTGATGAATAAGAGCATGTCGTCTGCAAATAGGTTAATTCTGTACTTTTCCATACCGTTCTCTATCCCGTCCCATTTCTAGGTTAGGCGGATTTTGCAGGCTAGGGCCCTAATGTTAGGATGAAGAGCATGGGAGATAGAGGGCATCCCTGTCTGGTGCCCTTATGCAATGTAAATGGGTCTGTAAGTTCTCCATTGATTAATATCTGTGCCGTGGGGTTCTGGTAAAGCATTTTAATCCAGTCCAGGAAGGCTCCCCCCATTCTGAATTTCTCCAATACTCAAAACATGTATTCCCACATGACATTATCAAACGCCTTCTCGGCGTTTAAGCTTGCTATGATTTTGTTTCCTTCCTTGTGCCGTCCCTCGTATAGTACTGCTATGGCCCTAAGAAAATTCGTGGAGGCGAAATGCCCTGGCACAAAACCCACCTGGTCTGGTTGCACCAGCCCAGCAGTGATCCCCCCCCCCAATCTGCAGGCCAAGATAGCCGCAATTAATTTGATGTCTTGCTTCAAAAGCGAAATCGGTATATAAGATCCCACCTGGTTGGCATCTTTTCCAGGCTTGGATAGTACTACTACTGTCGCCCTATTCTGCTAGGGTCCTAAGTCCCCTGCCCCTCATGCCACTTTGCTGTAAGTTAAGAAGGGGAGCATCAGATCCTCATTTAATACTTTGTAGAATCCCGGACCCACAACGTCCATAATTTTTCTTCTGTTACTCAAGGGAGTTGTAGGGTTCTGAAGAATTCTTCCTTTTTACATTGTCTCTGGGGCTAGTGTCATACAGTGCTCTATAATATTTAAAAATTGTTGGCTTTCCTTCTCGCCTGTTAGAAGATTCCCCCCGGCCCTTTGATAAGAGCTATGGAGTTTTTCTTTCTCTTAGGACTTATTACGTGTGCCAGTAGGTGCCCTCCCCCCATCGATACATCTGGTGTTTGTAGAGCTTTATGTCCCTGGTTGCTCTTTGGATAAGGAGAGAGTCCAGTGCCTGCCTTGTGGCCTGCCATTGTGTTTTATCACTCCCTTGCATAGCGTGAATGTGTCTTAGTCTCTGGGTCATGCAACTGCCTTGATAGCTGCAGGATTTCCCTGCCTGCCCTCCTATGGGTGCATGTTGTGTATTCTATAACAACTCCCTGCATGGTGGCTTTTGCGGCAGCCTATATGGTGCGCGCATCCTTCACTGTGCCTTCATTTTCCTTCCAGTATGTTTATCATGCTTGCTTAATGTGGTCACAGAATATTTTGTCTTTATACAAGGTGGGATTCTTGCAGCAATTCCTTATCCCTTGTTCCTCTTTTTTTTCCCCCATCCTTAACTCCACCCTTCAGGGGCATTGTCTGATAAACCAATGTCCCCTATGTGTGCTTTTTCTAGCCTGGGGAACTGTCCCTCTGATATTAGGAGATAGTCCAGGCACGAGTAGCTGCCCTTGGGATTTGAGAAAAAGGTGAAGTCCATCTCCTATGAGTGTAATGTGCGCCATGTGTCTACCAACCCCATTTCCACTATCAAAACGTTTGCTCCTTTTTTCGCTACTTAGAAACACAGAAACATGATGGCAGAAAAAGAACACATGGCCTATCTAGTCTGCCCTTCCATATCAACCACTACAACAATCCCCTTTTTTCCTTTAGAGATCCTCTGTGTTTGTCCCATGCTTTTTCGAATTTAGATACTGTCCTCATCTCTACCATCTCTACTGGGAGGCTATTCCATGCATCTACCACTCTTTCCGTAAAGAAATATTTCCTCATATTACTCCTGAGTCTATCCCCTTTCACCCTCATCCTATGTTCCCTCATAGCAGAGCTTGCTTTCAATCGAAAGACTCTCTCCTCCTGAGCATTTATGCCCTGGAGGTATTTAAACATCTCAGTCATATCACCTCTATCCCGCCTTTCCTCTAAGGTGTACATATTAAGATCCTTAAGTCTGTTCTCATATGCTTTATAATGAAGACCACTAATCATTTTAGTAGCCACCCTCTGCACAGACTCCATCCTGTTCACATCCTTTTGAAGGTGCGGTCTCCAGAATTGCACATTATACTCCAAATGAGGTCGCACCAAAGACTTATACAGAGGCACTATCACCTCCTTTTTTCTGATAGCCATTCCTCTCCATATGCACCCAAGCATCCTTCTAGCTTTTGCCGTCGCCTTTTCTACCTGTTTAGCTACTTTAAGATCATCAGACACAACCACACCCAGGTCCCACTTTTCTTTAGTGGACAAAAAGTACTTCACCCCCTATACTATATTGCTCCCTTGGATTGCTGCAGCCGAAATGCATGACTTTGCATTTTTTAACTTTAAATCTCAGCTGCCAAATTCTAGACCATTCTTCAAACTTAGCTAGATCCCTCCTCATGTTATCTACACCTTCCTGGGTGTCTACTCTATTGCAGATTTTGGTATCATCTGCAAAAAGGCAAACCTTACCCGACAGCCCTTCCGCTATATCACTAACAAAAGATGTTAAAAAGTATCGGACCAAGGACAGATCCCTGGGGCACACCATTGGTGTGCCCCAGGGATCACCACTGGTATGCCCTTCTATATCAACATGAGCATCAACCATAAGAAAACTGAGGTAATGTTCATCTCCAAAAACCCGGATTTCAGCCCTCCCCCAACAATTCTCCTGAACAATAATACATACAACATCAAACAGGAAATAAAATATCTGGGGGTTACCCTTGACAAAAACATCAAGATGGAAACCCACCTAAGACTACTAAACCGGGCCATATTTCACAAATTACGGATACTCCAGCCTCTATGCAACATTATTGAGCAATCTGACTTCAGAACAGTAGCCCAAGCACTCATCACACCTCGCTTCTTGGACTACTGCAACAGCATTCTCCAAGGACTACCCAAAAAAACCCTCAACATACTACAAATGGCACAGAATGTCACTGCTCGAATTAAAATGAAACGGCGGGTCTCCGACCACATCACACCAATACTAATGGAACTCCACTGGCTCCCCATCCATGCCCGCATAAGATATAAAATAATAGTAACAATATTTAAATTGCTCCACAACATAGCTCTGTCTTACCTCTCCACACTTATCTCCACACAACTCCCCAATAGGAACAGAAGAACCCACAACCTAAACAACGCCAAAACCCTCACAAGTAACAGAGCGTTCACTTACGCAGCTCCCTCCCAATGGAACAACCTGCCTTACGCACTAAGAGCTAACAATGACCTAAAAGATTTCCGGAAAGACCTAAAAACCTACCTATTCCAGGAATACTACAACTTGTCCTAATGCAACTATACACTAGGCTATGTAAATAATCATGAAACGCATGTAAATATACATTTAACCTTACAAATATCATACTGTATAATTCCAATTCTGTGTTATGCATATGTAAACAAATTAGACTCCTGTTATATGTAAAATGTTTGCTGTGATAAAGTTTAATGTAAAACCGCTACTGATCACTGGAAGAAGCGGTATACCAATGTAACCAAATAAATAAATTTATCAGCTCTTTCCAAAGGTTCTCAGTTGGACTGAGATCATGACTCATTGCTGGCCATGTTCACAGAGTCCATTTAGTCCTCTGAAACTATGAATGTGTACTTTCGGATATATGTCCTGGGTCATTGTGCTGTTATGGGACCCATGAGCTTCAACCAAGACCTAGCTTTCTGAATCTAGGAAGTACGTTCCACTCGGAAAATCCTTTACAGTCCTGTGACTTCATGAGTCCTTGCATACATTTCTGGCCTCCAGTTCATGAGTCAGCAAAAGGGACACATAACATTATGGCATGTCCACCATATCTAACTGTAGGCAGGGGGTTTTTTTGTTAGAACCCACATTTCTTCACCTTTAGATATCTCAGTGGTCTGCATTGGCAAAGAGGTCACATTTGATTTTGTCTGTCCACATAACATTTTCACAGAAGGTCTGTGGTTCCTCAAGGTGGCTTTGTGCAAAGATCAGGCATGCCTTTTTAGGTCAGTGTTTGAGCATTGGGGTCCTGCTCAGTATTGGGCATTTTCCAGGAACAAGCAGGAAGTCAGTCCTCACTTATGGGGTGACATTGGCACCGACAGAGCCCGTGTGGAGCAATTCCCCAGCTTTCAAAGAAAGTCTTTGGGATTGCTGCCACACATGCGTGGTCCTCTTCCCGCCCAAAGGTGCCATCTTGCTCAGTCTCCCTTTTTCCGAGGAACCCTTCGGACACACGTCCTCATCCCTCAGAAAAAGCGTTTCGTTTTCGGCCTCTGGTCTGCTATTTTTTCCAGTTGCACCGGTTCTCTACTCGTCCTTCCCCTGCTCTCCCTCTTTTTGGGCAGGCGGGGACATTTTTCATAGCATTTTTTCCTCTTGTGGATTCATGCGCTTTTTTCCCCCAACCGCTGGCTGCATGAGTCTTCGACCTCGCGGGGGCCCTTTTTGCCCCGATGGCCACCGGTTTCAAAAAATGCTATGTGCATGATTTCTGGCAATTATTTTAGAGGATTCATCTAAAACTTATGAACGAGAAGAATTCCAAGCTTTTAATAAAGTATATGTATTCAGTAGCCAAGATTTATCAGATGTATACAGTATTTCTACCAATTAATAGCAAAAGCTTCAAGATTACTATAGTTTAATTTAGTTAAAATCTTGATTTACCATCTCTCGCTCCCATATTAGTTCTTAGAAACATGACAGCAGAAAAAGACCACATGACCTATCTAGTCTGCCCTTCTATATCAACCCTACAACAGTCCCCTTTTTTCCTTTAGAGACCTTCTGTGTTTGTCCCATGCCTTTTTGAATTCACTGTCCCTGTCTCTACCACCTCCACTGGGAGACTATTCCGCGGATCTACCACTCTTTCCATAAAGAAATATTTCCGCATATTACTCCTTAGTCTATCCCCTTTTACCCTTATCCTATGTTCCCTTGTAGCAGAGCTTGCTTTCAATTGAAAAAGGCTCCTCTCCTGTGCATTTATGCCACAGAGATATTTAAACGTCTCAATCATATCTCCTCTATACTTCCTTTCCTCTAAAGCCAGCATTTATGATGTGGTTGGATCAAAGCCCTAGGGACATCTGACTGCTGATGTAGCTGCGCTTGAAATGAGAGTCAGAAGCTGTAAAGATGTCTTACATATTGGAACATGGAACGTACGAAGCATGAACCAAGAGAAGTTGGAGGTGGTCAAGATGAAATGCAATTTGTACAACTTGATCTGTTGGGTGTCAGTGAACTGAGATGGAAGTTATTGGGCACTTTACATCAGATGATCACATGGTCTACTATGCTGGAAATGAAAGACAAAGAAGAAATGGTGTTGCATTTATAATAAAGAAGAAACTTGCAAGAACTGCAATGAATTACAATGCAGTCAGTGAACGCTTAATCTCTATTCGTCTATGAGGAATGCCCATCAACACAACTATAATTCAAGTATATGCCCCAACAACAGCTGCAGAAGAGGATGAAATTGAAGAGTTCTATGAACAAGTTCAAGCTGAAATTAACAGAACATGCAAACAGGATATCCTGATAGTCATGGGTGACTGAAACGCAAAAGTTGGCAACAAAGAAGAAGGCAAAGTGGTTGGAAAATATGGGCTTGGCAACAGAAATGAAGCTGGAGAAAGACTGATGTAATTCTGCAAGACCAACCATCTATTCACCTCAAACACCTTCTTTCAGCAACACAAGCGGCAACTATACACATGGACTTCACCCAATGGATTGTACAAAAATCAAATTGACTACATCTGTGGAAGTCAACGATGGAAAAGCTCTATAACATCAACAAAGACAAAACCTGGAGCTGACTGTGGTACAGATCATTAACTACTAGTATGCAAACTCAAGCTAAAGCTGAAAAAGAGCAAACCACTCATGAATGCAGCAAAATATGACCTTGAGAATATACCACTGGAATTTAAAGACCGCCTGCAAAATCGATTTGCTGCTTTAGATACAAATGACAGAGCTCCAGAAGAGTTATGGAATGCCATCAAGAAGGTTGTGTTGGAAGAAAGCGAGAAGTCTCTACAAAAGGTGAAAAAGCAAAAACAGCCAAAATGGATGATGGAAGAAACTCTGAAAATTGCCCAGAAATGCAGAGAAGCTAAAGCCAGAGGAGAAAGAAAGACAATCGCAGAACTCAGAGATTTCCAACGTGCAGCAAGACAGGACAAGGAAAAGTACTACAATGACACATCAAGGAAATAGAAGCAGAAACTATTAGAGGAAGAACAAGAGCGGCTTTCCTAAAGCTACGAGAGTTAAAGAAAAAATTCCAGCCTTGAAGTGGAATGTTACAAGATGCTCAAGATTCTATGTTGAATGATGCCGAGAAGATCAAGAAAAGGTGGAAAGAATATACAGAGTTTTTATATGATAAAGATCAAGTGGACCAACAGCCATTTTAACTTGTGCCTTATGATCCGGAACCATTGGTGATGAAAGAAGATGAAGCAGCATTGAAAGCCTTATCAAAGAACAAAGCACCAGGCATTGATGGCATTCCCATAGAAGTATTACAGCAATCTGATGTAGCTGTTACCATACTTACAAGGCTCTGCCAAAAAATTTGGAAGACAATATCATGGCCAACTGACTGGAAAAGATCTGCATTTATACCAATACTAAAGAAAGGTGATCCACTGACTGTGGAAATTATCGCACTATCGCTCTGATCCCATATGCCAGCAAGATTCTACTGAAGATTATTCAACAGAGACTACAACCATACCTGGAACAAGAACTACCTGAAGTGCAATCAGAGTTCAGGAAAGGACACGGACAAGAGACATCATCGCAGATGTGAGATGGATCCTTGAAAAGACTAAAGAATACCAAAAGGATATCTATTTGTGCTTTATTGACTATAGCAAGGCTTTTGACTGTGTAAAGCATGAGAAACTCTGGGCCACATTAAGAAGCATGGGTATACCAGAATACCTGATCGTTCTCTTGCACAATCTGTACATTGAGCAAGAAGCAACAGTTTGAACGGAACAAGGAGAAACAGAATGGTTTAAAATAAGCAAAGGTGTAAGACAAGGCTGCATACTTTCCCCCTACCTGTTTAATTTATATGCAGAACAAAACATCAGAGAAGCACAATTGTATGAAGACAACAGAGGTGTGAAGATTAGTGGAAGACTCATCAACAACCTTCGCTATGCTGATGATACCACATTACTGGCTGAAAGTGAAGATGATCTGAAACGTTTGCTTCTCACGATCAAAGAACATAGTCTCAAAATGGGCCTACACCTTAATGTAAAGAAGACAAAGATCATGACAATTGGCAAAATCAACAGGTTCATCGTTGAAGGAGAAGAAATTGAAATTGTGAACAACTTTAGTCTACTTGGATCAACTATCAATAAAGAAGCAACAAGCAGTCAAGAAATCAGACGATGCATTGCTCTTGGCAGAATGGCTATGAAAGACCTAGACAAGATTCTCAAGAGCAGAGATGCCTCACTCCATACAAAGATTCGACTTGTTCAAGCCATGGTATTTTCAATAACATCATATGGATGTGAAAGCTGGACAGTGAAAAAGATAGACAGGAAGAAAATTGATGCCTTTGAATTATGGTGCTGTTGATGAATAGTTTGTATACCATGGAGTACTAGAGGAAATCAAACCTAAGCTTTCTTTAGAAGCTCAGATGAGAAGACTTTGACTTTCATACATTGGACACATCATGTGAAGAGAGAGATCATTAGAGAAAGACATCATGCTTGGCAAGATAAAAGGTCAATACAAAAAAGGAAGGCCAGCAATGAGATGGACCGATACAATAACAGCAGCTACGGGTACCAGTCTGTCAACAATGAGCCGCCTGACTGAAGACTGAACACAATTTAGGACAACTATCCAGAGGGTTGCCATGAGTCGACACCGACTCGACGGCACTTAACAACAACAACATATTAAGATCCTTAAGTCTGTCTTCATATGCTTTATAATGAAGACCACTAACCATTTTAATAGCCACCCTCTATACCGACTCCAACCTTGTCCTATTCCTTGTCTTGGGGGCTTACAGTCTAGTGTAGGATCCCTGGGGAATTTGAAGACTCCCCCCATCACCCACTGGTAATCTCCAAATGTGACTATCTTGGCCAGCAGGGTGGTAAAAAAGCCATGCTAGTTGTGATGGGGCCCGTGGGTAGAGCCCTTTAACCCTATATAGGCGGTTGCCTAGGGTCTGTAAAACAAGTAATCTGCTCTTGCTAGGTAAATAATAGAGTCTCTCAGAGCAAAAAGTGAATAAGAAAATAAGATGGGTTTTATTCCCCGTCCCGCTCGGACTATCAACAAGATCAAAAAAACTTCAGATACAAACAAAGAACAAAAGTAGTATCAGCAAACTTATATTCCTTTGTTTAAATTCACAAAGTTCTTTTTGTCATCCAATTAAACAGCAGGGTTGCACTTGTAACAAATGCTACAGTCCATGGGAGAGGGGTCTGGAAGGCTGCTGCTATCTTCCCACACCATACCCTCTCCAGCACTCCCCAAACTCCCTGTATCACACTCTTCCTGTGTGGAGTACTCAGGCACGTCTTCTTGTGACAACTCACTATAGCTTCCAGTGAAGGTTCCTCTCTCTTCAGGTTTATACCTGTCTGGCATGCAGTAGCTTCTCTCTGGGTTTTCCTCCCAGAACAAAAGGTCTGAATCTCCTTGCTTTCTGTATCTATGCTCAGGACCGCGCCCTTGGCACGTATATGTTTTAAACCTTTCTCTGTAAGCACGTGGATGCCTCCTTTTAGCTGTAGGGATTGTCTTGGCACTTGGCTCCCTGTATCTCTTCTCTCTAGCCTCCCAGGCTGGTTGTGCAGTAGTGAAGTTAGTATTAGCTTTGCAGCTATTTCTTAATGTGCACGTGTATTTGGAGTTCCCATCCCCAACACTCTCTTTCTAAACTGACCTGTGCTTAGTGCTGGCACATACCGGTCTCCTGTGTGGTAGGACACTCCGGGCTTCTCTTGAAGACTAACTCGGGTGGCATGCCTTCTCCCAGTGCAGCTTGCCTCAAACCTCTTCTCCTGAGTGCTGGAGCTACCTTCACTTCCTGGTTCTCCGACAGAAAACTTTCCTCCCAGCACTCCTCTGGGGTTTCTGCTCAGCTGACTGTAGCCACACCTCTTGCTGCTCTCTCTCTGGCTTCTGCCCTCCTCCTGGGTTGTGTCCTGCCTCCCCCTCCACTGACTGGAACCCTGTCTTATGTAATCCCTAGCCCTGCACGTGACGTGGGGATTTGCAATCAGGTGTTCCTGATGAGCTTTCTGTTTGGCACGTAGTAACAGTTTTCCCTGCTCAACTGTTTCAGTGTGCCTAGTGCCTCTTTTCAACGCTGAATCTAAGGTAAGCTCTTCTTTTACCTGCACTTCCATGGGCTGTGTATCCTCTGCTGCACCACATATCCCCCCTCTTAAGATATTCCGGGATGGTGAACTTTCGTGCTCCCAGCCCGGAATACGGGACAGGGCGTCTGCATTAGAATGCAACTTTCCCGCTCTATGGTGTATGGTAAAATTGAAAGCCTGCAACGCCAGGTGCCAACGGGTGAGGCGAGGGTTGTGGTTTCGCATGGTACCCAACCACTTCAACGGCGCATGGTCCGTAATCAGCACGAAATGTCTGCCTGTAAGATAAAATCGGAGTGCCTCAATGGCCCATTTAATAGCCAAACATTCTTTTTCGATGGTCGAGTAGTTGCCCTCGGCCCTGGACAACTTCCTACTCAAGTAAAGAACGGGGTGCTCAGTACCCTCGAACTCCTGGGAGAGGACAGCTCCCAGCCCTGACTCCGAGGCATCCGTTTGAAGGATAAATGTACGATTAAAATCCACCCCATATAAGATTGGCGCTTTACATAACTTCCCCTTCAGAAGTATGAAAGCGTCCTCCGCTGCTTGTGTCCACTGTAAATTGTTAGGTGCGTTCTTTCTTAACATATTTGTCAACACCGTGCTTTCTTCCGCAAACCTGGGTATGAAACGCCTATAATACCCGATTAACCCTAGGAAACTTCTAAGTTGTTTCTTAGTTAGGGGTCGCCGGAACTTCTGCACACTTTCTACCTTATCACGTAGGGGTCGGACAGTACCTTTTCCCACCAAGTGTCCTAAATATTTGACTTCGGTTCCGCCAAATAGGCACTTTCCAGGATTTAAAGTTAGTCCGGCACCCCGCAAAGCCTTCAACACGGCCTCTACGCGTGGAAGGTGTTGTGCCCAGGTGGTACTGTGGATGACTATATCATCCATGTATGCTACCGCGTAGCTGTGGTGAGGCCGTAGGACCTGGTCTACCAACCTTTGGCATGTTGCTGCGGCGCCGTGTAGACCGAATGGCATACGCTTAAATTGGAATAAACCTAGCGGCGTGCTGAACGCTGTCTTGGGCCTGGAAGCACGGGTCAACGGTATCTGCCAATAACCCTTGGTAAGGTCAAGGGTGGTCAGATACCGTGCCTGCCCCAGTCTATCCAACAATTCTTCGATCCTTGGCATAGGGTAGGCATCGAAGAGGGATATAGCATTGACCTGCCTAAAGTCAATGCAGAAACGAAGACTGCCGTCCGGTTTTGGCACTAGGACTACCGGACTACACCAGGGGCTTTTGGACTCTTCAATGACGCCTAGCTGCAGCATCTCCTGAACTTGTGAGACAACCTCCTTCTTGCGAGCTTCCGGCAAACGGTAAGGTCGCAGCCGCACAATTTTCTCAGGGGGTGTGAGAATTTCATGCGCGACCAGGGTGGTTTCTCCTGGGACGGGCGTAAGGACGTCCTTAAACCGTGCCAGCAACTGGTCTAACTGGCCCCGTTGCTGCAGGGACAATTCCATGCCGACCCTCGGTGCCGAGACTGTTTTACAGTCTTCAATTTGGGGACCTAAATCATCCTCTAATTTTGTCTCTGCAGTGGCAGTGAGACCTTGTACCTCCCTCCGTCCGGTGGAGCCAAACCCTTGGCCTCCCCGGCTGGTAGGGACCAGGTGGGTTACCTCCTCCACCTCTGGCGACCCAAACCGTTCACATATGATCTGGGCAACCCGGTCTCCTACTTTAACCTCAAAGTCCTGCTCCCCAAAGTTGAAAAGCAGTACCTTGACCTCTCCCCTGTAATTGGGGTCCACAACCCCCGCCCAGACATCGATAAAGTGCTTCAATGCCAATCCGGATCGGGGAGCGATCCGCCCGTAGCACCCTGCTGGCAACTGGATTTGCAGCCCTGTATTAATTACAGCCTTCCCCTTTTTTGGTACTACCCCCTCCACTGCAATAAAAAGGTCAAAGACTGCCGCAGCGGCAGTTGCTTTCTGGGGACTCTGTGCGTCTGGGGACATTTTACAGAACTTTAGCACGAAGCCCTTTTTACCGGGTGTCACTACCTCCACCGGGATTTTTTGGACAGGTGCTATCTTTGGGGCTTTTGCAAACAAAGGCTGGGGAATCACATTTACCAGGGCCTCCCCTTTACTATTACTCTTTCCCATGGACTGGCCTTCTTCTCCTACTTGCTCAGGGTGCCCCGGGGATTCATCCTTTCCCATAACCAGGCCTTCCTTTAGCCCTTCATCAAACGGGGGCCAGTCCCGACCTAACACCAGGTCGAAGGGTAGCTTAGGGACTACAGCTACTAGGGTTTTTTCCCGAACCCCCAATCCTTGTATCCTCAGCCGGTACAGAGGATAACCGACGGAAGAGCCATGGATACACCTTATATTTGCTACGCCTTCGGTATGACTCGGGGGCAAATCACTTTGGGCTTGTATGGTTTCCCAAAAACGGCGAGAGACCATACTTTGGTCGGCCCCCGAGTCAAGCAAGGCCCTAGCAGGTACTCCCTGCACCTCCACATCCACACGGAAACCTGCTGCTACGTGTTGATCCTTGTTAGTAACAAGTGCTGTACGATACACACACTCCCTCTTTAGGTGCCCAATTTTTCCACACTTAAAGCATTTTAACATATTATTACTTTCCATTTTCCTATATACGGATTCCCCTGAACCCGACATATTCCTCGGAGAAACTTTGGTACTTTTTACAGAATTGGTTAACCCTAACCTGCTGCCAGCGCTGGCTTCTTTAGTTACTTCAGCCTCAAAGAACCTTTCGGTTAACTGCGCTGCTTCAGCAGAGGTTCTACAATTCTGTAGGGTCAGGAAAGTTCTCACTTCCTCCGGCACTGCCTCAAAGAATTGTTCTAGTACAATTTGGTCTATTATATCAGCTACCGGTTTACCCTCGGGTTCAAGCCATTTTAAGACTAGCCCATGCACTCTATGATATAGTGCCTTTGGGGTTTCATTAGGTTGAATCCGGGTAGACCGGAGCATGCGTCTATACATAGCAGGGGTTAAGTCCAGCCTATCACGCATGGCTCTCTTAACTTCCTGATAATCAGCTGCCAAAACGGCAGGCATGGCCCTGTAAGCTGCCTGAGCCTCGCTGGTTAGCGCTGAGGCTAGCCTAACGGCCCATTGCTCTTCTGGCCACTTAGCATTGAGAGCTATCCTCTCAAAAGTCTGCACAAAATCATCAAAATTATCGTCTCTATGCATTTGTCTCAGTGTCCATATCCCACAATTCTGTGGGCCTACCCCACAGATAGGTACTGCTGCTGGCGACTCCTCTTTCCTTGGCTCCTTCAGAAGAGTATGCAATAAGTCTGTCAGGGGCTTCTGTTGGTCCGTCAGGGCAACGATGGCCTGCTCCTGGTTCTTCCGTGCTAGCTCTCCCTGCTTCTCGAATTGCATGCTCATCCATCTTAGGACCTCTTGTGCATCCATCGTAGTCATCCCTTTTATTCCTGGAAGATAAACCAGAGACACGAACACCAAATGTGGCACTATAACAACAGTGAAAGAAACAATTCCTTTTCCTTTCTCCCAAGCCTTTTCCTTCTCACCAGGGATCCTCCCAACCTGTGCCCAAATACCCTTTACCTGAGCCAGGTGGAGGTTCTTATTTTGAGAAGGTGCTTGCGGTTGCACTCTCGGAACCTGGATCCTCTCCGGGCGTGCCAACTTCGCTCTTCCCGCGTTGTCGCTCTGCTCGCTCCGTAGCTCTTTGTCTCGTTGACCGGATCCGAAAAAACTACGCCAACTTGTGATGGGGCCCGTGGGTAGAGCCCTTTAACCCTATATAGGCGGTTGCCTAGGGTCTGTAAAACAAGTAATCTGCTCTTGCTAGGTAAATAATAGAGTCTCTCAGAGCAAAAAGTGAATAAGAAAATAAGATGGGTTTTATTCCCCGTCCCGCTCGGACTATCAACAAGATCAAAAAAACTTCAGATACAAGCAAAGAACAAAAGTAGTATCAGCAAACTTATATTCCTTTGTTTAAATTCACAAAGTTCTTTTGTCATCCAATTAAACAGCAGGGTTGCACTTGTAACAAATGCTACAGTCCATGGGAGAGGGGTCTGGAAGGCTGCTGCTATCTTCCCACACCATACCCTCTCCAGCACTCCCCAAACTCCCTGTATCACACTCTTCCTGTGTGGAGTACTCAGGCACGTCTTCTTGTGACAACTCACTATAGCTTCCAGTGAAGGTTCCTCTCTCTTCAGGTTTATACCTGTCTGGCATGCAGTAGCTTCTCTCTGGGTTTTCCTCCCAGAACAAAAGGTCTGAATCTCCTTGCTTCCTGTATCTATGCTCAGGACCGCGCCCTTGGCACGTATATGTTTTAAACCTTTCTCTGTAAGCACGTGGATGCCTCCTTTTAGCTGTAGGGATTGTCTTGGCACTTGGCTCCCTGTATCTCTTCTCTCTAGCCTCCCAGGCTGGTTGTGCAGTAGTGAAGTTAGTATTAGCTTTGCAGCTATTTCTTAATGTGCACGTGTATTTGGAGTTCCCATCCCCCAACACTCTCTTTCTAAACTGACCTGTGCTTAGTGCTGGCACATACCGGTCTCCTGTGTGGTAGGACACTCCGGGCTTCTCTTGAAGACTAACTCGGGTGGCATGCCTTCTCCCAGTGCAGCTTGCCTCAAACCTCTTCTCCTGAGTGCTGGAGCTACCTTCACTTCCTGGTTCTCCGACAGAAAACTTTCCTCCCAGCACTCCTCTGGGGTTTCTGCTCAGCTGACTGTAGCCACACCTCTTGCTGCTCTCTCTCTGGCTTCTGCCCTCCTCCTGGGTTGTGTCCTGCCTCCCCCTCCACTGACTGGAACCCTGTCTTATGTAATCCCTAGCCCTGCACGTGACGTGGGGATTTGCAATCAGGTGTTCCTGATGAGCTTTCTGTTTGGCACGTAGTAACAGTTTTCCCTGCTCAACTGTTTCAGTGTGCCTAGTGCCTCTTTTCAACGCTGAATCTAAGGTAAGCTCTTCTTTTACCTGCACTTCCATGGGCTGTGTATCCTCTGCTGCACCACATAGTGTATGTTTGGGGCATATATGTTGCTGAAAGCTATCCTATGGCCTCCTCCCATTAGGTGGTATGTCCCCTCAGTGTCCATCTCTTATGTATTAGTGTGGCTACCCCCCCCCCTCGCTACCATTGTAAGAAGCAGCTCCCACTTCGCCCACCCATCCCCTCAACAATTTACGATGCTGAGGCATTGTGAGATGTGTCTCTTGTAGGAATGCAACATCTGTCCCTTCCTTCCTTCCTTCGGAAGTTCAGGTGCTTGGTTCGTTTGATTGGGGAGTGTACGCCATCTACGTATAGTGTGCATATTTTTATTCCATCCGTTTCCTGTTCGGGGCTCCATTTTAGGCCTCTTCAGGTGTCTGATCTCAATTCAGGTGCCTATGCTTCCCAGCTGAGCATTACACCCCTTTCCTGTGCCTCTACTAGTGTTCACCTTGGCTGAGTGCGGATCTGTCCCTTCCTACCCTCCTCTCCTCCCTCTCTCTTATCCCTTTCCTCTACCTTCCCCTTCTTAGTCCCCCCCTTGTGGTTCCCCCACTGCCCTAGTATCCATTCTGTCTCTCTCTTCATCAGGCCACCTCCCCACTGCTCCCCCTACCCGATTCATCTGTTCCCGATTCATCCTGCATTCATCTCTTTCATATCATCCGCTACCATCCATCCCTCCCCCTCCCCCCCCCCCCCCTTGTGAGTCTCTGTCTATTCTTATCTGTTTGCATCTTGGCGATCTATGTGCTCACTGTTCCACCGACTGGGCAGCCAATTCTTCTAAGCTTGATGTACAGTCTTTGGTTTCCATCGTCAGTGCCAAAAGGATCGTGACTCTGTTATCTCCATTTTTGGCTGCTTTACCCTTCCTTGCTTCCATGGTCCCTGTGTCAGTCCTTTTCCGTTGGAGGCAGCATTTGGGCTGCATTTAAAGACTTTGATTCCTTTGGTAGACTGTCATTCCTTGCACTGTCGTTCCCGTATTTGTTGAGCTCTCCCTTCACTGCTATGGTTTGTCTCCAACTTTGAAACTCTTGCCAACTGGGCATCAGCTTGAGTATGTCCATTTGGGGATTGTTCCCAACAATGTCTCTATATTTGCTCTATGATGGCTTTCATAGACTGTGGGGTGTCCAGCTGCTGTTTGCGGTTGTCATACGTGACCTTTACCTTTGCAGGAAATTGCAGCATAAATTTGATTCCCCTCTGTGCCAGCTCAGAGCAATAGGGAGCCATGGCCCTGCAGCTTTCTGCTACTCTGGTTGAGTAATCATTGAAGAGAAGGAGTTTCTGCCCCTTATAGTCCAGGTTGCATTTGTTGTGGTACAGGCCTATCAAGCGGTGTTTTTCAATAAAGTTGAGCACCCAGGCAATGACGGGTCTCAAGCGGCACCCCCTCCTCTCTGTGGGGGCCGAATGTGCACCCTCTCCACCAGTCTCCTGCCTGTGTCAGGCCTAGTTGCTGTGGCAGCCATTGTTCTACAATATCCCACAATTTGGGCTCTTTGATGTGCTCTACTACCCTACCAGTCTAATATTGTTGTGGTGGCGGCTCCGGTTCTCTTGATCATCCACTTTTTGGGCCTGATTGCTTCTTTCTAGTGCCGCTATGTGTCTCTCCATATTTGTAGAGCGTTCCTTCTGTTTTTCCAGCCTTGTTTCTACTCCACTGATTCGGGTGAATCGCCTCCAAGGCTCCCCATATACCATCGATGGATGTTTGGAGGCGACTCAGTTTTTCGTCAAGCACCACTATTAGATTTTTGGTGAGCTCCCTCAGTGCTTCCTCGGAGAATGACATTGTTTGTGCCCTCTATTCGGCCGCCATTTTGTTCTCACTTTCCTTTTCTCTGGGGGTTCAGGCCACGTTTGGTGGCATCGCATCCTCACGCCTAGAGCAAATTTGTCTGATGGGTTGCTGTTTGTTACCGGGTCTCTTGGGGGTCCTTGTGGAGCAGCTTCCATTTTCCAAAATGGTGTTTTAAGGTTGTTTTTCGGGGAGGGAGATGGAGTTTGACCTGAGATTGTCCTTCAGACTGCCTTCATCACGTGACCCCCCCCCCCCCCGAGTGTATTTTATAAAACACTTGATGCGTGTAAATTTAAGTCAGCTCCTGAGCATGTGTACATTTATCTGAGATTGTTGTAGGGTTTTGTGAACTATTTCAGAAAGACATAGAGGCATCTATGTTGTCTTTACAAATAGCCCCAAAATGGGCATGTACTTGACCTTCCTATCTGTGATCTTTTCTAAACTAAATTGGCACATGTCATTCTCCAGTACCTCTACCATCTTTATCAACTCGGTCTATTAGAGTCCATCATAGCCCACTCTCCGCCTTTCATGTCTTGATAAACAGAGCCTAAGCTTCCTAGTGTACCATCATTTCAATATTCATAAAGGGGCTTCTTGATGTCAAGCTACAAATTCAGTAGCCTCATATTCTATGCAATGTAACTGTCATTGTTACATCATTAATGAAATCCTTGTCCCTCAAGCATCACTCCTACGAAAAGTATGTCCTAGGATAGGTTACCTCAGCTAGAAGAATTAGTGAGTTTCAAGCTGTGGTCACATATGAAGCTTATACTCAGTTTCATCGTAAGGTATTCTTATATACTTACCAAAAGTGGTCATATCTTTTTATCTGAATTAAGAGAATGTATAGCTTAGGATAAAATGCTAGAAGCATTATCATCACAGTGAGAAGTCCCTTCACACTCTGGATTGCAAATGCACTCTCACTTAGCATGCCAAGAGGGCAATTTTATAACGGGGCAGCCAAAGTACACCTCTTTTATAAAGGAAAGTAGGTGCCTACTTATCTTTATAAAATACTTACATAATGTATACCAGCCCTAGAGCTGGTGCAAATGACCCCCTTACATTTTGCAAGTATAGTATTTAATAATCAATATATGTACTTGTATGCTATGCCCACAGTGAAAGTACGCGCCATGAAATGAACATGCATATCTCTATACTGTGCACGATTTTGTAATAGGACATTTAAGCGCGTAATTGATTAAAATATCCCTTTTAGGTGCATATTTTCACACACAAAAGTAGGCGCCACCTTATAAAATTATTACCTAAAAGAACAGTCTATTAAAAAATCTACACAGCTATTGCTCTCCTTCAACCTCAACAGACTCTGAATTCCAATGGCAAAGCATACTCTAGTTCAGAGATACCCACCCTATTAGTTTGCATGGATCCTTTATTAACCTCCAAGAAGTTCAGGTACCCCCCCCTTGTTCATCCCTGCCACTCTTTCCAGCCTGTCCCTCTTAGCCCCAGGCCCAGCCTGTCCACTAGGCAGCTACACTACCCCCCAGCTGCCATTAATTCCGTTTGGGGGGGGGGGGGCAGCGGCAGCATTTCCAAAAGCAGAGGCAAAAAGCTGCCGCTTTTGGAAATACTGCCGCTGCCCACCTCCCCTCCCGAGACAGAATCGGCAGCAGCTGAAGGGGGTGGGAGGCAGCAAGGCTGGGGTTTCTGCCTAGGGCAGCAGAAACCCTTGGGCCGGCCCTGCCTAGCCCTCTTTATCTCCTTTCCCCTGCCTGTCTCCACCAGTCTCTTTCTTTCTCCCCAAAACAGTTCCCACTAATCTCAATCTCTGTCTCTCACTAGCATCCTGTATTCATGTGGTCCCCCTCTATCCAATAAGGTCATCTCATCCAAGAAGAACCACTGTTGCATCCATAATTCTTTGAAAGTCTGCTTTACTGGAAAGCATAAGCAAGGATACTTGGTCCTTGTCCTATACCTTCATTTCACATTATGGCCTGGATAAGTCTTCTATCAGATACTGTGCTTTTGGCCAAACAGTACTGAGCACTTTGAAGTCTGTCCAATTCTCACATTATCATTTCACCAGGTTGCTCCTCAACAAAAAAGTTGAGATAGAACTTGGGAGAGGAGGGCTATAGAAGATAGATTGGGGGAAGTTATAGAGGGGTTTATTATAATATGTCATTTTTATCTTTTTGGTCAAGCATTCTCAGTCAAATTATAAAAAAAGCAAAAGAAAAACATTAACGTGATCTACAGACTGAAGCAACCCTGAGCTTGAGAGTCTCACACTTTTGTGCCCGAATCATTCTTAATTGTCGATAGAGAAAGCAAAATTTCTTACCTATAACAGGTATTATCCATAGACTGCAATATTAATCAGACACAAAGCCCCTCCCACCTTTCTGAGACATGTACCTCTGCTTGAGTTATGGAACTAACTGAGGAGACTGTTGTGCATAGGGAGAGCCATACAAGCCCAGAACTTTATACTAGTTCTAAACTCTGGAGAGCTGTTCTGGCCCAATACTATCCGATCATATCACCCACTTCTGTGCTTGATGAATCCTTCTGTCTCTAGAGAATAACTATTAAAGGTAAGCACTTTTTTCTCCCTATCTTTTTATTTTGCTCAGTACAGGAGGGAAGCGTAGCTACTCACTTGTAACAGGTGATCTCCGGGAACAACAGGAATCAGTCTTCACAGATGGGTATCATTGGTACCAACGGAGCATTTGGGAGTACTCCACTGTGCCTGTGCAGCTGCCTTCCTCACAGCTCTCTTCAGTTGTGTTTGTAGCTGAGAAATAAAGGAAAAAATTGTACCCAACAACTCCCAGGGAGGACGGTGGGATGTGAAGACTGATTCCTGCTGTTCCCAGAGATCACCTGTTAAAGGTGAGTAACTACGCTATCTCCAGGAATAAGCAGGAATGCAGTCTTCACAGATGGGACTCATTAGCTTCCAGGCACCAGACAGAACATATCCACGAGGCAGAAGAGTGGAGCCAAATAGGTATGGACACAAGTTGACCTCAGCGGATTTGAGTGCAGTAGCTGAGAGTATGGAAAAGGGAGTCAGGTGCCAGAGTTGGATCTGGTAGGAGTTCAGATTAAGTCCCAAATAAATGTTAAAGTACAGCCCGGCCAAAGATAGCATCCCGACAGGAGTCCCTGCCCAGGCAGTAATGAGCCGCAAAGGTGTGAACAGAGGACCAGGTGGCTGCTTGGCAGATCTCCTGTATGGAGACAGAACGGAGGTTGGTGACAGATGTCGCCATGGCTCTGACATTAATAAGAACATAATAAGATATGTCATACTGGGTCAAACCAGGGTCCATCAAGCCCAGTATCCTGTTTCCAACAGTGGCCAAGCTAGATCATAAGTACCTAGCAGTCTCCCCAAAAGACACAGGTTCCTCAGTGTTTGTATTGGGTCAAGCAGTGATATGCTGGGTCCCTTTTAATAATGGTTTATGTATCTTTCCTTCAGGAACTTGTCCAAACTTTTTTTAAACCCAGCTACACTAACAGCTTTTGCTACATCCTCCAGTAACAAATTCCAGAGTTTGACTACAGGTTGAGTGAAAAAATATTTTCTCTTATTAGTCTTAAATAGGTTACCCTGTAGCTTCATTGCATATCTCCTAGTCTTTTTATATTCTGATGATGTAAACAATCTACGTTTACCCGTTCCACTCCATTTGTTAATTTATAGACCTCTATCATATCTCCCCTCAGCCGTCTCTTTTACAGGTTGAAGAGCCCTAACCTTTTTAGCTTCTCTTCATAGGAGTATCCTTCCATCCCCTTTACCATTTTGGTGGCTCTTCTCTGTACCTTTTCTAATAACGCTATATCCTTTTTAAGATACGGCGACCAGAATTGCACACAATATTCAAGGTGCAGTTACACCATGGAACGATTCAGAGGCATTATAATATCCTTTGTTTTATTCTTCATTCCTTTCCTTTTGATACCTAGCATTCTATTTGCTCTCTTGGCCACCGCTGCACACTGGGCGGAGGGTTTTAACATGTTATCCAGGAAGACGCCTAAATCTTTTTCCTGGGTGGTGGTTCCCAATGTAGAACCTTGCATCGTGTAACCATAGTTTGGGTTGTTCTTTCCTAGGTACATAACTTTGCACTTGTCCACATTAAATTTCATCTGCCATTTGGATGCCCAGTCTTCCAATTTATCAAGATCCTCTTGCAGATTTCCACAATCCTCTTGGGTTTTAACAACTTTAAATAGTTTTGTGTCATCTGCAAATTTGATAACCTCACTCGTTATTCCTTTTTCCAGGCCATTTATGAATATGTCAAAAAGCAGCAGACCCAGCACAAATCCCTACGGTACTCCACTTTTCACCTTTTTTCCATTGGGAAAATTGGCCATTTAGCCCTACCCTCTGCTTTCTATCTTTTAACCAGTTCCTGATCCAGAATAGTACACTGTCTCCTATCCCATGACTTTTTAGTTTTGTCAGAGTCTCTGATGAGGGACCTTGTCAAAGGCTTTCTGAAAGTCCAGATACACTATATCAACTGACTCACCTTTGTCTACCTGTTTATTCACACCTTCAAAAAAACATAATAGATTAGTAAAACAAGATCGTCCTTGTCTAAAGCCATGTTGGCTGTCTCCCATTAAGCCATGACTATCTACATGTTCAGTAATTTTGTTCTTTATGATGGTTTCTACCATTTTCCCGGTACTGGTGTCAGGCTCACTGGTCTGTAGTTTCGCAGATCACCCCTGGAACCTTTTTTAAAAATTGGCGTTAAATTGGCCATCTTCCAATCTTCAGGTATTACAGATGATTTTAATGAAAGTTCACAATTACTAATAATAATAATTGTCGTGTGACATTGCAGTATGTTTTTTGTTCAATTGTAAACCGCACTGATTTTAATAGCGCGGTATATAAGAGAAGTAAATAAATAAATAAATAAATAGCATGTCTGCAGTCTCATATTTCAGTTCTTTCAACACACCTTGGATGTATACCATCCGGTCCAGGTGATTTGCTACTCTTCAGTTTATCAAATAGTTATAATAGATCTTCCCAGTGTATCGATATTTCTTTCAATTCTTCCGCAGTATCACCTTTAAATACCACTTCAGTCATGGGTAACATCCCTACATCTTCCTCAGTAAAGACCGAAGCAAAGAATTCATTCAGTCTCTCCGCTATAGCCTTGTCCCCTCTTACTGCCCCTTTTATCCCTCTATCATCTAATGGTCCAACACTCACAGGTTTTTTGCTATGAATGTACTTGAAAAAGTCTTTTATTATGCGTTTTTGCTTCCACAGCATGTTTCTTCTCAAATTCTCTCTTTGCCTGCCTTATCAGTGCTTTGCATTTAACTTGCCAGTGCTTGTACTGGTTCCAATTTTCGTCATTTGGCTCTTTTTTCCATTTCCTGAAAGATGCATTATGAGCAGTAACGTGACCTTCGAGAGAGAGGCCGTCCTGATCATAGCGAGATGCAGCTGGCAATTCAGTTGGATAAGGTGTGTTTTGACACCAGAAGACGTAGGTGGGCTGGGGTCAAAAGAAACAAATAACTGGGAGGATTTCCTAAAATCCTTAGTTCTATGCAAGTAAAAAGCAAACGCATGATTGCAGTCCAGGGCATGTAATGCTTCCGCAACCTTGGAGGCATGCAGCTGGGGAAAATGACCGCTAGCATTACATGCCCTGGACTGCAAGCATGTGTTTGCTTTCTACTTGCATAGAAACTACTTTTGGAAGGAAATGCAGATGAGTTTGAAGAACCACCTTGTCATGGTGGAATTGAGTGTAAGGAGGATCTGCCATTAAAGCTTGTAGCTCACTAATGCAATGAGCTGAGGGTAATTAGGAGCTGAGGTGAGGGCCAGAGGCTCAAAAGGAGCTTTGCTAAGTTGGGCTAGGACCACATTAAGGTCCCAAGCCACTGGCAGTGGTCTGATCAGAGGCTTGGAAAGCAGAAGACCCCGCATGAAACACTGCACCAGAGGGTGCGAGGAAATAGAAAGTTTATCTTGAGGTTTATGATAGGCTGCAATAGCACTTAGATGAACTCTGACAGAGTTAGTCTTGAGCCCACCAAGCAAAATACAGCAAAACCTGCCACACAAGGAAGCAGAGAAAAACCAGTCCAAGACAGGTGGGCAGGGGGTCCACACAAATTTTATTAACCGTCTTTTAAAAAAGCGGCCCAAAACCCTACACAAGCTGTGTTTCATATTACACTTCGTCAGGGGTCATCAAGGCACACTATAAAATCATAAAAACATAAATAAATAGATCCATAAATGAATCCATAAATAACTAAAAATGAATCAATAAATCATAATTCACAACATCCTGGATTAAAAACATATAAAAAACAATGTGATAATATAGTAAAAACATATAAATATGTTAATTCTTAATCACAAACACATATAAACTACAAACCAAATGAACATATTAAATATTATAAAACCATATAAATATGTAAATGCATAATCACTACCCATGTAAAATACAATCAAAATGAACATAACCTTAAAAAGCACCTAAAATGAATAATTAAACGTATAAATGAGCTAATTATAACAATAATCAAAACATAAAAACAAATGCATACTAAAAAGACATATGAACCACACAAAAAAGAAAAAGCTGAGATGAGGAGGACAAATCTATAGTCAAGGAGCAGAACAGGTTATCCTAGGAGCAGGAGTGAACCGGAGGACCTTACCTCATGCTTTCCCCCACCATAGGGTCAACTACGGCACTTCAAAGAACTACAAAACTACTCTGTAGTAAAACAGCCGTGGTATGCTGAATAAATAAATTCAAAAGTGACAAAATAAATCAAATTACCATAAAACATGTACATTATAAAAGAAGTACATTATAAAAAAATTCCAGAACTAAGTGTCACTTAATAGGACCAACTACATTTATAATAAATGATAATATAACGCTGTGCTTGAGCTAAAAAATGCCTATATGATATGTAGATAACTGCATCTCAAATAATAAATATTCCTAATTGATAAAAAGGGGGTTTTGCAATCTAAAATCCATCAAAAATAAAAAGAAATCCTTTAAAAAAAATAACACTGTATAACCATAAAGTGAACGTCACTCTAAAAAGGGGAGCTTACCCCACCGGACCGCTGAAGGATCATAAATAATCCGCCGAGGGGACAACCTTCAAAAAGTATAAAACATGTGTGTAAGCAACCAAACTAAAAGGCAAAAAAGTTGGAAAATGTGTTATTATTAAAGGTGTCTTACGAATAAACTTTGAAGGCAGTGCGCACTCCGGCGAGGAGAGTGTTCCAATCGCGTTCTATGCAAAAAGACACCAACGCATGCGCAGTTTATAAAAACCCCCAGGAAGAGGTTGGAGGAGGAAATGTGGTAATGCTAACCGATGGGAAAAGATGTATGCATAAAAACAAAGGTCACCTCCTATATAATGTATCACAGTGTGGCTATTATATTAAATATTGCGAAAGTATTTGTTGAGAGTAATGGTCTGGTGCTAGAAACCAGTACATTAATCTCAAAGAAAATACCTTACTGTGAAGTAGAGGAAATAAATTTCGCAATACAGGCAGAGGTCAGAAGCCTAAATGGCTAGAACTAATCCCAGAAGAAAAAACTGGGAGAGTTTAATGGGGTTGGACTTTGGATGAGAAGCTAAAGCGTCTGTAGGCCAACATTTGAAGCTCTTTGTCCTTGGAGCAGAAAAAAACTCTAGGAAAAAGAGGAGATAAATCTTGACTGGTTTGCAGAAAAAGGATGGGTCTTTGAGACCCCTCTATCCAAAAGAAAGAAAGAAACATTTGTAGTAGAGGGTGTAGCCTCCAATTTCTTGAAGATCAGGAAGGTCTTCCCCAAGTGATGTCAGTTAGGATGACTTTACATGGAGAGCTTCAGATGTAACATAACCAGAGAGGTTACAGTAAAAGAAGGTAGTTTGTGATTACCATAGAAATTGGTTGTCCATTTAAACCTTATGGCATGCTGGAACAGCATTAATATGGACAGTAACAAATCTTTCAGAGTGAGATATGTGTATTTATATACATATATATATATATATATATATATATGTATAAATAGAGACTCAATAACAAGAAGGGGTAAGACCTGCTTGAAAATATGGATAGAGAACCCCTTACTGGTTATACGTGGAGAACCATGAAGAAGGTTACATGGAAACCAGTGGAATTTTCCTAGTCAGAAGGATAGGTCTAGATCTCTTCAAAATTCTAAACTTTGAATAACCAGAAATGGAGATCTACGTGAAGGGGTGCAGAGAAAACCTTAGTCTTAAGACGAGAAGTCTGGATCCTTCTAAAACTTCAGTGTGGAGAAAAAGATGCAATAAAAGGGAATACAGCCACTCCTCGCTTAACGACCGCGTTCCGTTACAACGACCTGGTCGTTAAGCGAATTGGTCGTTAAGCGAGGAACTGCATGTACATAGTAAATATATGGTATATGACAATATAGACAATACAGACAATACAGTATTCTTATCAGGAAACCAGCAGTACCGGACCTCAGAATAGTGTACAATTTCAGCCATGAATGATGTATGACTTTGAGACGCAGCGCAACCACGTTTTAGCACGTACCATCGGTGAGATGGTCGTAAGTGTGAGCGGTCGTAACGGTGAAGAGATGGTCGTAAGTGCGAGCGGTCGCTAAACAGGTAGGTCGTTAAGCGAGGAGTGGCTGTACCATATTTGCCCATCTATGAGGGCAATATGAGTATAATGCGTTCTTTGTTCAGCATAAACTCCAATGAAGTATTGGGAATTAGAAGAAATGCACTAGACAAGGATCGACTGCAGTGAAAAGAAATGCATCCCTGTTGGAGAAGTTCCACTGGAGATGTGGAACAACTCAGGGAATTAAGCAATTCTTTATGCTTTCACGTGATCTAAGCCCTGGTTCATTTTCTCTAAAAGGAAATTTTAAGGAAGATGGTAAAGGTAGGGAAAAAACGGTCATGTGGAGCATGACTAGGCAAGCCTTTCAACCATCTGGAAGCTACCCACCAGGAATGGCTCTGACGCTCTCTGGCAAAGGTCCATAGTTGCAGAGCTTTTTGTAGAATTGCAGAGAGCATGTTGTAGGTTGCCCAGGTGAGATCTGGTTGTTTAATTATCAGTGTGCAACCTAATCTATTCTGTGGGAGCCAAAGAATTGAAGATGGCTAAGAATAGCAGACAGGCTGGTTTCCTGCAACAATAAATTGTCCAAGTAGGTTTTGGAACCTCTCTTGGAATTATGTGTTATTAAGACAGCAAAAAAGGATAGGTCCTATAGATTGGACAAGGACTGACAGACAGAATTAGAAGTGACTAACTCTCAATTATGGTCTGATAAGCTGTCTTAAAAGAAATATTTGAAAGATTGCAAAGGGGAGAAACCCTGTATGGAAATTACTTACTGGAGTAGGTATTGAGGACAATCCTATGGCTTAAAAGGTAAGTCCTCCAGTGAAATAATATCACTCTTAGATTGAAAATGTCAACTAAGAGGGATAGAAGCAATACAGAGTTGAAGATTTACAATTTGGTAGTCCATGAAAAGGGTAAAGCTCCCCTGCAGTCAAAAGTATAAGATATCCTCGTACAGGACAACTGCCAAGGTGAAGGGCATAGCATACCTTGTAAGTAGTTGTAACTCCTCTGTTTAATTTAAAAGGAGAGGAGAAATTTGTCACCTGTAGGGCATGATTATCCTCAATAGCTCTAAGAGCTGAAAAGATGGATTGCCCTTAGCAAGAGATTCATGCCTAAAGTAGAGGATTAAGGTAGTGTATTACTGACCTCTTAATAAGGATGAGAAGAACTACAAATGCTTCTGTAGTTAAGAAGTAGTGGTTCTGAAACTCAACAGGAAAAAAGATTTAATGAAATAAAATCAGAAACCCTGCGACTGCTGAGTTTGCTGAGCCTGTTGAGACTTTGGTTTTCTTAGCCTGGTATGATGTTGCCCTTCTTTGGAAACATCTGCATGATGGGTAGAAGATGAATAAAACGTTTTCCCCCTAGGGGAATAAAGTTTATTAGGAGATTTTTTTTAGTAGCTGCGGTAGAGGAATGTTTTGACAATCCTCTGAAAGTAACAATATCAGTGTTTAACTGCTTAGCTTGAAATAAAGCATCCTTGTTAAAGAGATTTTCACCAGTACAAAGAGTATTTCCCAGCTTTTCTTGTACCCATTTGTCCAAGTCTGAAGCTTGGAGCCAGGCTATGCATCGTGCTCCTATGGCTATAGCAGAGGTTCTGCTAATAGACTCAAAACAGTCCAGGGAAGCACGATTAAGGAATTTAGAGACATTTTGAGCATGACTTACTAATATGGAAAAGTCTGCTCTTTTATGTTCTTGAAGAAAAGGGTTCAAAGACTTTAAGTTCTTTGTGACCTCTTCAAGAGATAATCCCATATAGAAAATATATGAGATAATTCTTGCTGAAAGCATGGAGCCTGGAAGCATCAACGTCCAAAGGCATCTAAAGTTCTAGACTCACGACCTGGTGGATAAGAAGAGTGCTTCTTTGTACTCTTAATACGCCTCATTGCTGATTCTACAACAATAGAATGATGAGGAAGTTGAGTCTTTTGAAAACCAGGAGAAGGTGGCACTTTGTACATGGAGTCAAGTGTCTTAGAATGTGGTGATACCGTTAAAGGAGTTTCCCACATTCTGAAAAGTAGATCTTGTAAGATCTGATGCAAAGGAAGCATGATGGCCTCCTCTGGAATCCAGGGGGATTGCAGGATCTCTGAATCCCCTGGGAAGGATTCTTTATCAGGTATAGAAATGGCAAGTAATTTTGCCATATCAAGCAGAAAAGCTTGAAAAGAAATCTCCCCTGAGGAGGACCCTCTAAAATGAGGGGTAAAGGCTAGACTTGTTGAAGATTCAGCCTTGATACCGATGGATTCATCCCAGTCATCGGGATCGGAAGACCTGAAAGGGTGGAACATCGGATTTTCCTTAAAGCAATGTCTTCAGTACCACCCGAGGTCGGTACCGAGACGAGTCGGTACCGAATCATCCATGCTAGAGATCGATTCCAGGCTCGGCATCGAAGGGAGTCTGTTGAAGTAAGCATGGACGGTACCGACACCGATGCCCATGTCGATACCGGTACCGGTACCGAAGCCGATACCGATACTGGAAGATCGGTCTGCAGCAACTCTAGCGGTACCGAAGTAACCGAGAGCGCTAGACTGCGATCATCGGTGAGGAGTGTTTCATCCATCACCATAGCCGATGCCGGGGTGTCGGTACCGCTCGAAGCGGCCACAACCACCGAGCATGGCGCAGGTATGTTCATCGAGGTAAGAACCCCGGGAACAACCTGAAGCCCCGTTAATGCTTTGGAGCCCGAAGACTCCCGCCGGGGCTTTATTGCCAATATGTCCTTGAGGGCAAGGCCAGAGCCATCTCGATACTGGGAAGGAGATCTACCACTCGAGGACTGGCTAGTCTTTACAGACTTTTGTTTGGTTACCTGATCCTGTGGAGATATTCTAGCTGGTGACATTGAGTGCAATGTGAACCGGGTATCAAGTTGTGCTCGATTCTGAAGACTTCTTCTGTTTGAGCTCCAGCAGGAAAGACACTCCAGTGGGCAATGGTCAGGACCAATGTTCCCTCTAATTTTCTGTAGGCTGTGTGCGCATAAAATATCAGCTGTGTGCAGCTTTTGAAGGAAGGTTAAATTTTTGTGCACCACATAACGACACTCGGAGTTATATACTTTAAAATTTGACTACACATCAGAATACAGTATGTACACCACACTGATTTTAATCAAATTAAATGAAAATAGACGATTACTAAATGAAGCGGGAAATTTCTAGTAATTACAATCATAACTTTTAAATTTTAAGACGTCTGTGTTGTTTTCTATCAGAATCAGAGCCGTAATTTTTGTGCGCTCTGTTGTAAAGTATGTGCGCTCGCTCGGCGAGGTGCGTGCGTGCGCACACGCGCACAGCTTAGAGGGAACAGTGGTCAGGACCCAAACATTTTAGACACCAAGTATGAGTGTCTGAAAACATATCTGTACCACCACACTTTGAGCATTCCTTAAGGGTAGTTGCTGGCTTTTCCATGATGGAAAGATAGAGGCCTAGTGGCCTAGAAAGTGTCAGACACTAAAAACAGGAACATTTCTGAAGAAAAAGAAGAAATTCTTTAGAAAAAAGAAAGAAAAACACCGGCGGTACTGGTGGCGTCGAGGGAAGGCAGACGCGACCACAAAAAACTAAGAATAAAAAGAAGAATTTTCTGCGGTGACAGGAATACGTCCTGCCGGCTCCGCGGAAAACGGAAAACTGGTGAGAGGGAAGTGAATGGGCGGGAAGGCAGCGCGCATGCGCGTGGGAAGCTCCCAAAAGCTTTCTTTTTGGACGCTGGGGAGCGTTCCCGCGCAGGCTCCGTCGGTACCGACGTACCCATATGTGAAGACTCATTCCTGCTTGTTCCTGGAGATAGTAGTTTCCCTTCAGTTTCTAGATTTCCTTGAAAAAAAAACAATGTCCTCCATTCCAGATAGTCAGGCTTTTTATTGCAACTTTATTTTTATTTAAGGGGTATTTTCTCTTCATGGGGCCATATTTAATACATAATAGGACAAGCATCATGCTTCATCCACAGTCTAAACTATGTACAATTCCCTAGCAGTCCTCAGTTAACAACTTCTGTAATTCCATCTCCACCCAGGAAGTTTCATAACACCTTTTCAGTCTCTGTTCCATAATGGCTTCTGGTATTTTGCACAAAGGGAGCAACAGCTCTTGCAGAACCAAACAGAAGACACAAGAAGCAAGAGCGATGATGACACAGCAACTTATTAAAGTTGCTGTGTCATCATCGCTCTTGCTTCTTGTGTCTTCTGGTATTTTGCTTCACATGTCCATAGAGTCCAGTCTAACATAGCCCCTTCAGAAATCATAGCAACCCAGCCACTTAAAGACAACCCTATGTATATCTAATACCATACATACTTAAACCAGCAGAAAAATAAGGAACTGAACATTTAACATATACCACCTCAGCAAAGCCTACGGTGTGCCACAACTATACATTCCATCATCATCCATTCTCTCAGTGGGCCTGAGAGATGGACTTATGCGGTTGAAGATAATCAAGCTTTCGCCCAGGACATAGCACAGATACAGCTTTAATGGCCTTAGTAAATGGAGTTCTTATAAATCCTGACATGGGAAGGCTGCACTTGGGTTTCTTCTAGACATGAGTGCAGCGTTCAGTCAGGCAGATCAGGCTTTATTGTTACTTCTTTTAACTTTTTATTTATTGGAATTTCAAATATTTCAGAATCACAATAATTATACAAGAAAAGTGCAATATTAGAAAACAATATTACATTCAAATGAGAAGGAAAAAACGGAAAGATAAAGCGCTACCTACTAAACGTGAGAAAGGGTGGGGGAGAAAAACCTGAAGCAAGGTATTTTATCAAAGAAAAAAAAACTAGGGAAAGACCTAAGGAGTAATCACAATGTAGCATTTCTTCTTGTACAACACCAGAGCTTCCTAATCTTTAGAGTCTAAAGGAAGTCCTAGCTTTTTAGTGTCCAAGAGCAAACAGAGTCATTGAGGCTCAAAATACACATACTTATATTATTCATCACAGCAATACATTTATAAGGAAATCTTAATAGAAACTGTCTACCAAGGGACAAAAGTCAGAAGTCAAGAAAAATCCCCACTTTTGAACCAAGAAATAAAACATTCCTATGACAAAAATAAACACAGCACATGATCTCTGTCTTGAAAGAAAACAAACATTACCAGTAGAGTTCTCTTGATTGCCAGTGTGTCTGCAGAAATCACAGCCACCTTCTTCTCGCTCACAGAGCTTCTCTCTTGATACCTCTATGTAATATGCTTTTACAATAGGGAGAATTGCAGACTCAGAAATTGCAAAGACTTCCCAAATACTATATTGCCAGGAGGGACAATAGGAACCTTTGAGAAGTTCAATATCCGGAAGTTTAAGGACCTAGAAATATTATCAAGATTTTCCAACCTATGTACAACAAATTTATCCTTAATAAGTTTTCCTTGTACCTCTCAAACCTTCTTTCATTCCTCCTCCAACTTCCCCAGTCTGTATTCCAGGTTCTTTGTTTCCCCCAATTCAGCTGCAACTTTTTGTTGAAAGTCCATGATGGAACTAGTCATCAAAGCAACCAATTTATGCAACTCTGAAAGAGCTTCCCAAAGACTATCCAGAGAAATACAGTAGCAGGGGAGCTCCTCGCTAATGCTACACAGACTTTTACTGGTTTTATCGGTGTCAAGCTCACAATGCAGAGGGGCAATTGTTACCAGGAGACAGAGGAGCCACTGGCTCCCCTGGACTCAGATGTTTCTTCAGCCAGTGAGACCACTGCTTCAATCATGTCCCAAGTTGCTTTTTCAGGTGAGCTTGCTTGTGTATGGCTTGCTGGATAGAGGTCTTTCGCAGCTGAGGGGACTGGAGCTGTCAGAGGGCAATGAACGCACTTTCTGTTTACGTTTCCCTGTGCACCTGCCCCTGGCTAGCACCAAGGAGAAAAGCAGAGCACACAGCCACACAACCACTCTTCAAGATGCCATCTTGCCCCCCCTCCCCCCACTCTTATTGCTATTTCAATTTTAGGAAATAGTTAATGGAGATGTTGCATTAAATTTGTTTCATGCCCAACTACCTTTGGAATGCTACCTCAGTTACACAGTTCAAATTGGATATTAAGACATAGCTCTGCCCAGAATTTCTATTACGATGCAGCTAGCAGGTGACTCCTTGGCTTCCCAGATTTATGTATATGTACCTTGTTATCCCATCCCACAGTGTCTAATGAGGATTTCTGCTCTTTACTAGTGTAGGTATTTTGATGCTGTACTAGAAAGCATCTTGTAAAATAACGGCAGGACTGCACAGGTATGCGTCCCCACATCCAAAGAAAAGAGCGATTTAAAGAGGCTGCACCAGTGGAAAACCCCCCCCAACATTGAAGCCCACACAAACATAGGCAAGAGATAAGGGTATTGGGGCCACTTGGCAATAGTGATCATAGCATGATCGCGTTTGATTTAATTAATGGAGGAGGGATAGTAAGGAAATCCACAATACTACCTTTTAACTTTCGAAAGGAAGACTATGATAAAATGAGGAAAACAGTTAAGAAAAAACTAAAAGGAGCAGTTGAAAAGGTTAAAGACTTACATCAAGCTTGGGTGGTGTTGAAAACTACTATCTTGGAAGCCCAGACCAGCTGTATTCCACGCTTTAAGAAAAGTGGAAGGAAGTCCAAAAAAACTGCCAGCATGGTTTAAAGGTGAGGTCAGAGAGGCTGTTGTTGCCAAAAAAGCATCTTTCAGGAAATGGAAAAAAGAGCCAAATGACGAAACCTGGAAACAGCACAAACACTGGGAAGTCAAATTCAAGGCATTGATGAGGCAGGCAAAGGGAGAATTTGAGAAGAAGCTTGCTGCAGAAGCAAAAACGCGAAATAAAGACTTTTCCAAGTACATTCGTAGCAAAAAACCTGTGAGAGAGTCAGTTGGTCCATTAGATGATAGAGGGGTTAAAGGGGCACTAAGTGGCGACAAGGCGATAGCGGAGAGACTGAATGAATTCTTTGCTTTCGTCTTCACTGAGGAAGATGTAGGGATGTTACCCATGACTGAAGTGGTATTTAAAGGTGCGGAAGAATTGAAGGAAATATCGATACATCGGGAAGATGTATTACAATTATTAGATAAACTGAAGAGTAGCAAATCACCTGGGCCGGATGGTATACATCCAAGAGTGTTGAAAGAACTGAAATATGAGATTGCAGACCTGCTATTAGTAATCTCTGATTTTTCATTAAAATCATCGCCAATGCAATGCCAGTTTTTAAAAAGGATTCCAGGAGTGATCCGGGAAACTACAGACCGGTGAACCTGACGTCAGTACCGGGAAAAATGGTAGAAACCATCGTAAAGAACAAAATTACTCAGCATGTAGATAGTCATGGCCTAATGGGAGACAGCCAACATGGCTTTAGACAAGGAAGATCTTGTCTTACTAATCTGTTATGTTTTTTGAAGGTGTGAATAAACAGGTGGACAAAGGTGAGTCGGTTGATATAGTGTATCTGGACTTTCAGAAAGCCTTTGACAAGGTCCCTCATCAGAGACTTTTGTCAAAACTAAAGAGTCATGGGATAGGAGGCAGTGTACTATTGTGGATCAGGAACTGGTTAAAGATAGAAAGCAGAGGGTAGGGCTAAATGGCCAATTTTCCCAATGGAGAAAGGTGAATAGTGGTGTACCCAAGGGATCTGTGCTGGGTCCGCTGCTTTTTGACATATTCATAAATGACCTGGAAAAGGGAATAACGAGTGAGGTTATCAAATTTGCAGATGACACAAAACTATTTAAAGTTGTTAAAACCCAAGAGGATTGTGGAAAACTGCAAGAGGAGTTTGATAAATTGGAAGACTGGGCATCAAAATGGCAGATGAAATTTAATGTGGAGAAGTGCAAAGTTATGCACCTAGGGAAGAACAACCCAAACTATGGTTACAAGATGCAAGGTTCCACATTAGGAACCACCACCAAGGAAAAAGATTTAGGCGTCATTGTGGATAACATGTTAAAACCCTCGGCCCAGTGTGCAGCGGCGGCCAAGAGAGCAAATAGAATGCTAGGTATCATAAGGAAAGGAATGGAAAATAAAACAAGAGATATTATAATGCCTCTATATCGTTCCATAGTGAGACCACACCTTGAATATTGTGTGCAATTCGGGTCGTCGTATCTTAAAAAGGATATAGCGTTTATTTTATTTATTTAGTAAACATTTAGCGTTATTAGAAAAGGTTCAGAGAAGAGCCACCAAAATGATAAAGGGGATGGAAGGATACTCCTATGAAGAAAGGCTAAAAAGGTCAGGGCTCTTTGACCTGGAAAAGAAACGGCTGAGGGGAGATATGATAGAAGTCTATAAATTAATGAATGGAGTGGAACGGGTAAACATAGACCGATTGTTTACATTATCAGAATATAGAAAGACTAGGGGACATGCAATGAAACTACAGGGTAAACCATTTAAGACTAATAAAAGAAAATATTTTTTCACTCAACGTGTAATCAAACTCTGGAATTTGTTACCGGAGGATGTAGTAAAGGCTGTTAGTGTAGCTGGGTTTAAAAAAGGTTTGGACAAGTTTCTGGAGGAAAGGTCCATAAACCATTATTAAGAAGGGACACAGGATATCAATGCTTGACCCAGTACAAGCATTGTGGAACCTGTCTCTTTTGGGGAAACTGCTAGGTACGTATGACCTAGATTGGCCACTGTTGGAAACAGGATACTGGGCTTGATGGACCTTGGTCTGACCCAGTATGGCATATCTTATATTCCTCCCCCCAAAGCAGATCCAATCCCTCCGTACCCCCAAGGGCCTTCCCTGGCATGAACATCCTCCTACCCAACCTCCCTTGGCAACTTTGACCCCCCCCACCCCACCCCCCTAGAGGCGCCCTACCCCAATTCCTTTTGTGGACTTACAAGGAGTCCCTAGTGGAAGCAGGAGCAACGCCTATGGTGCTGATGACCCCCTGGTGGTAATCTCACTGTACTGGGGGTGGAGATTGAGGTTCAAGGCTGGCAGGGGGGGGGGTAATCGGGGGAGGGGGCCTTGGTATTCACAGCTGCTTCTGTCAGCAGGCACTTTTATGTGCCTAGGGGTGAGTGTTAATGCTGCCATCTAGAATTTTCCTAAGAGACATGGATTCTTTTTAACACCATTGTTCCTTAGCGTCCCTCCAGGCTAGTCCTGAACCTTTAGGTCTTGCTCCTCCTCCAGCAGCTTGGAGACTGAGAAACGTCACACCTCTTTTGGTGCCACCAGTATAAGTAGCCAGGATCCGCCTCCTGATGCCAGTTATCTCAGTCTCCAAGCAGCTGGAGGGCTGGTGAGCCCAGGGACGGGCTCACTAAGAGGAGCAATTAAGCAATTGGACAATTAGGCTTCGTTTTTAATTTTCGAGGGCTGCGGTTAGGTGGGGGAGCTCAACTAATTACCCCACTCGAAAAAAAAAAAAAAAAAAGAGTTTTAAGCAGTTAAGGGGCCCCGGTGGAGTTGGGGGGTTGGAAGAGCTTAGCGGGCCAGGGCCAGGCCCAGGCAGTATGCCTTCTAGGCCTCTCTGCTTGTTGTGTGGGTCTTGGAGGAGTTTGGGCTCTGAGACTGGCCTCTGCAAAAGTTGTTTAAAAGGATCTATGTCCATGGAGCAGGGGCTTGATCAAGAGGGGGACAGCCAGAAGGAAGGCTCTGTCGACCTCACTGAGAGCAAAACTGCCAGTGATCTCCCCTCAGGAGCCCGTAGCGGGACCCTCGGTGATGCAGGGGTTTCAGAGGGAAACTTCTGTTTGGGGAAGATCTGGAGAAGCTTGTGATGGATTTAGGGGACTCCAAAGGAGGCAGGTTGCTTGAGGATAGGCAGAGGCAGGGTCGCTCGGGTCCAGAGGCCAGAGGACAACAGAGGGATTTTCGTCGTTTTCGCTCCCCACGGTTTGGACAGGTGCAGAGGGGGTGTTTTCCCTACAGGAGCCAGGGGTTTCGAGGCTTCAGGGGAGCGAGTAGAGGTTTTGCGGCCTCTTCTTCCTCCGCTCTGCGAAAGACACAATGAAGCCAGGGTGGTCCAGGCGGGGCAGGTACCCATAGGCGGGCGCCTGCGGAGGTTTTTTCCTGTCTGGGCCCAGATAACGACTGATCAGTGGGTGCTGGAGGTCATCCGAGAGGGATATGCCTTGGAGCTGCAGCATCCGGTGACCGAGTCGTTCGTTCAATCCCCCTGCAAAGCTCCGGTCAATTATGCAGCGGTGCAGGAAACCCTGAGCCGGTTGCTTGCCCTCGAGGCGGTGGTCCCGGTGGCGCCAGACCAATGCGGCTGCGGTCGGTACTCGATCTATTTTGTGGTACCAAAGAAGGAAGGCAGTTATCGTCCGATTCTAGATCTCAAACGGGTGAATCGCTGTTTAAAGGTGTCCCATTTTTGAATGGAAACTTTAAGGTCGGTCATCGTAGCGGTGCGTCAAGGCGAATTTCTCACATCCCTCGACTTGTCGGAGGCTTACCTCCATATTCCAATCCATCAGGAGCATCAAAAAATTTTGAGGTTCGCGGTGCCGATGGGTCATTTTCAGTTCCAAGCATTGCCTTTCGGGCTGGCGACAGCGCCAAGAGTTTTCACCAAGATAATGGTGGTGGTGGTGGTGGTGGCGGTGGCGGCGGCGCTAAGAAAGGACGGAATTCTAGTTCATCCTTATCTGGACGATTGGTTAATTCGAGCAAAGTCCCAAACGGAGAGCGTGGAGGCCACAGCCAAAGTGGTGGCGTTCCTAGAACGGCTCGGTTGGGTTGTCAATATGGCCAAAAGCAGGTTGATCCCCTCACAGGAGCTCGAGTATTTGGGAGCTCGGTTCGATACGAGGGTTGGAAAGGTTTTTCTGCCGCAGAGAAGAGCACAGGGCCTGCGGGTCTTGGTCTGCAGGTTTCTTCGTAGCAATCGCCCCACAGCTTGGGACTACCTACAGGTGTTGGGAACCATGGCGGCGACTCTCAAGGTGGTACCGTGGGCGAGAGTGCACATGAGACCCTTGCAAAGAGGCTTGCTCAGGCGTTGGTCGCACCAGAACGACAGTTTAGATCAAGTACTGCCCTTGCAGCAGGAGACGCAGCGTGCCCTCCTTTGCTGGTTACGGGGGGAAAATCTCAAGGAGGGCATGCCCTTGGAGGCGCCGGATTGGATCCCCCTGAGGACGGATGCCAGCCTTGCAGGATGGGGGGCTCATGTTCAGGGACGGTATGCGCAGGGGGCGTGGTCGAGTCAGGAGAGAGCCTGGTCGATCAACAGGTTGGAGTTGCAGGCAGTCGTTCTGGCGCTACGAGTTTTTCAGGAGGTCTTTCGAGGAAAGGCCGTACGAGTTTTCTCGGACAATGCGATGGCGGTGGCATATATCAATCGGCAGGGGGGCACCAGCAGTGTGGCGTTGGAAGCCGAGGCCGATCAGTTGTTCGAGTGGGCCGAGGTTCAGCTCCGAGCAGTATCAGCGGCACACGTCGCAGGCGTGGAAAATGTAGAGGCGGATTTTTTGAGTCGGGTGAGAGTAGATCCGGGGGAGTGGGTTCTTCATCCGCAGGTGTTTGAGATGGTGGTTCGGCGCTGGGGCCCACCGGTCATGGATCTCATGGCGACGTTTCAGTCCGCGAAGGCCACAGGAGACAGGAACGGATGTCGGAGGGCCTGGATGCGTTGATACAGTCTTGGCCGGAGGACCAATTGCTCTACGTTTTTCCACAATGGGTGTTAATAGGTCGGGTAGTGCAGCGCGTAGAACTTCACAAGGGAAGAGAGGTGTTAATCGCGCCGGATTGGCCGAGATGGCCGTGGTATGCGGATCTCGTCAGGATTCTAGCGGACCGGCCGTGGAGGCTTCCAGTTCGGGGGGACCTCTTGATTCAGGGGCCTCTGCGAATGCCTCAGGTGGATCGGTTCTCGCTTATGGCTTGGCTATTGAAAGGGCAAGGCTAGCGGCGAGAGGTTACTCGGAGGCGGTGGTGACCACTTTGTTGAGGGCTCGAAGGAGGTCTATTTCTTTGGCGTATATTCGGGTTTGGCGGATCTTCGAGGCTTGGTGTGCGTGTAAAGGCGTTTCGGCCTTAAGGGCTTCGATTCCTCAAATCTTGGCGTTTTTACAGGATGGATACGAGAAAGGGTTAGCGGCTGCTTCTTTAAAGGTGCAGTTGGCAGCTCTCTCTTGTTACAGAGGCAAGATACGAGGGGAGTGTATTGGGGGTCACCCAGACGTTAGGCAGTTTTTGAGGGCAGTTTTGCTGTTTCGGCCTCCGTGTAGACCGATAGTCCCTGCTTGGGACTTGCGCTTAGTGCTAGAAGCTTTGGTGCGAGTGCCTTTTGAACCCTTGTCGAGAGTGTCCTTGAAGGATCTTACCCTAAAGGTGGTGTTTCTGGTGGCTATTTCCTCAGCTAGGAGGGTTTTGGAGCTGCAAGCTTTGTCCTGCAGGGAGCCGTTTCTCGTATTTAGTGATTCCAGGGTGGTGTTGCGAACGGTGCCATCCTTTTTGCCCAAGGTAGTTTCTCCGTTTCATGTGAATCAGGTCGTTTCCCTTCCGGTTTTTGCAGAGAGCAGTGCGGGTACTGCTCCGAAGCAGTCGCATAAATTGGATGTTCGGAGAGCTCTCAAGCGGTAACTGAAGGCTACCAATTCTTTCCGTAGTTCGGATAGGTTGATTGTGCTGTTTGGTGGTCCTAAGAAGGGGCAAGCGGCGTTGAAAGCATCCATTGCGAGGTGGATTAGGGAAGCTATTGCGTCTGCGTATATTTTGAAGGGAAAGACGGTCCCGGTGGGGTTACGGGCGCAGGTGACGTTTTGGGCGGAATGTAATCTGGTTCCGCCGGTGGAGATTTGTAGAGCGGCTACTTGGTCGTCCTTGCATTCTTTTGTCAAGCATTACCGTTTGGATGTGCAGGCGGAGAGGGATGCCTGTTTTGGATCGGCGGTGCTTCAGGCTGGTCTGGCGGGTCCCTCCCGTTGACTCTGTTTGCACTGCTCTGGTACATCCCCAAAGGTTCAGGACTAGCCTGGAGGGACGCTAAGGAAGGTTAAATTAGACTTACCTGCTAATTGTTGTTCCTTAAGGAACTTCAGGCTAGTCCTGTATCCCTCTCGTTATTTTGCGTGGACTCTAGCCTGAAGCTCCTTAGAACTGACAGGTGAGTGATTCTGGGATAGCGAGCTTGGCGGTAGTCTAGTTGGGAGGCGATCCTTCGCATGGGGCTTATAGAGAGGCTTTCGTTTCTTTCGGTTTTTTCTTTCAGAAAATATGGATCTCAGCATGGTGCAAGGTTAAGTCACATTTATGGGGTATTCGAACATTTTCACATAGAGTTCGGCCCATTTCGTAGTCTTATCAATAGGTTATAGGATAAAGTTATTGCTACTGTTGATACTTAATTGTTGCTCTGGTGAGTGTGCTTTGTCAATAGGTTACTGGCATCAGGAGGCGGATCCTGGCTACTTATACTGATGGCACCAAAAGAGGTGTGACGTTTCTCAGTCTCCAAGCTGCTGGAGGAGGAGCAAGACCCAAAGGTTCAGGACTAGCCTGGAGTTCCTTAAGGAACAACAATTAGCAGGTAAGTCTAATTTAACCTTAGTGATTTAGCGGAAGGGCTGTCGGGTAAGGTTTGCCTCTTTGTGGATGATACCAAACTCTGCAATGGAGTAGACACCCAGGAAGGTGTAGATAACATGAGGAGAGATCCAGCTAAGCTCGAAGAATGGTCTAGAATTTGGCTGCTGAGATTTAATGTTAAAAAATGCAAGGTCCTGCATTTGGGCTGCAGCACTCCAAGGGAGCGATATAGTTTAGGAGGTGAAGTACTTTTGTCCACTAAAGAAGAGCAGGATCTAGGCGTGATTGTGTCAGATGATCTTAAAGTAGCTAAACAGGTATAAAAGGCGACAGCAAAAGCTAGAAGGATGCTTGGGTGCATAGGGAGAGGAATGGCCAGCAGAAGAAAGGAGGCAATAGTGCCTCTGTATAAGTCTTTGGTGCGACCTCATTTAGAGTATTGTGTGCAATTCTGGAGACCGCACCTTCAAAAGGCTATAAACAGTCTGGTGGCTACTAAAATGGTTAGTGGTCTTCATTATAAAGCATACAAGGACGAACTTAAGGATCTTAATATGTACACCTTAGAGGAAAGGCGGGATAGAGGTGATATGATTGAGACGTTTAAATACCTCCGTGGCATAAATGCACAGGAGGAGAGCCTCTTTTAATTGAAAGCAAGCTCTGCTACGAGGGGACATGGGATGAGGGTGAAAGGGGATAGACTCAGGAGTGATATGTGGAAATGTGTCTTTATGCAAAGAGTGGTGGATCCGTGGAATAATCTCCCAGTGGAGGTGGTAAGAGATGAGGACAGTATCTGAATTCAAATAAGCATGGGACAAACACAGAGGATCTCTAAAGGTAAAAAGGGGACTGTTGTAGTGGTTGATATGGAAGGACAGACTAGATAGGCCATGTGGTCATAAGAACATATAAGAACATAAGATATGCCATACTGGGTCAGACCAAGGTCCATCAAGCCCAGTATTCTGTTTCCAACAGTGGCCAATCTAGGTCATACGTACCTAGCAGTTTCCCCAAGGGACACAGGTTCCACAATGCTTGTATTGGTTCAAGCATTGATATCCTGGGTCCCTTCTTAATAATGGTTTATGGACCTTTCCTCCAGGAACTTGTCCAAACCTTTTTTAAACCCAGCTACACTAACAGCCTTTACTACATCCTCCGGTAACAAATTCCAGAGTTTGCTTTTCTGTCGTGTTTCTATGTGAAATATAGACTCAATTATCTGCATTGTGGGCCTGCCCCAACTATTCTCCCCAGGGAATTTAAAGGTGGTGAACTTCCCCATGTCTGAAAAGCCCCTGTTCTGAAATGTGCACGCCGCTCTATATGTGTAAATGCTGCTTTTTAGACATGGGGATGCTTCTAAAATAATCCCCTGTACCAACAAAACTTGAATAAAATGTTTTACATGTTAAGATGTAAAGTGAAACCTCAGCACTCGTCGTTGGGTGAGTTTCATTGTTGGTCTGGGAATATCCCATGTGAATGAACAGTTAACACTCTTTAGGGGTAATGTTTTTAAAGCGTTTTGTCAATAGAAATGGGCTTTTATAATGATCCCCTAGTGTGTAGCCAATGTGGAGGTATTCCCAGGGGTATAGTCTGGGCTGTGCACAGGTAGAATTGCGAGTACACGCATAGTTTATAAATGGTGTACTTCACTGCATACACTTACACCTATGCCGAAACAGGTGTAGATGTGCACTAGTGCATTTTGGCTGCGATTTCTGCAGGTTTTGTGGGGCTGTTAGAAAGGCTCATAGGCACCTCTGTTTTGAAAAATAGCCCCAAAATAGGCAGCCTGTCCTAAAAGTACTCTCTTTCTTATTTATGTAAAAAATGTATGTACAAATGACATTGCATAAATGTAACGTAAGAAATGGAGTTAGGGAACCAAGCTGGTTTTTTTTTTTTTTTTTTGCTTAACCCTCCCCACCCCCCCCCAACCAGAAAGGCATATCGTTGACCCTTTGTGTGTGCGGGGAAGAAGACTGCACTGCTGCAACCTCTGCTGTACTTGCTCCCTTTGCATGTGTGTGTGTATGTTTAGGAAGCTGGCACTGCTGTCATCCGTGCTGTGTAATATGTGGTAGAGAGTATACCTCAGGGAGGAGGGGAAGAGGCTTGCAATGAAGATGCCTGTGCAGTGTGGGTACAGTAGCAAGCAGATCAGTGGTTAACCAGTGTGATTTGCAGCGTGAACATATTGACTTCAGATGGGCTGCATATACAATGGAAAGACAGACAGAAGTAGAATGGGCACACAGAAATAGCAAAGAGCACACTAGGCCAACACCCCTGAAAAGAGAAGAATATGCAAGTGTGACACTCCAGAATGCTTTGCGAATAAATGCATAGAAAGTGTCATTACCACACTCCTCACTGGATTAAAGATTGATGTCTTTCTATAATGGCAACAGTGAAATCCAACACACGCAGAGACTGCCTCAGTCATTGATCATCAAATGAGATTTCTGCAAGGGGGCATTGGAAGATGTTCCTACTGGTCTCTCCCAGAGGACATTCCCAAGTTTGCTGGATGCACACTCCTCGAGACTAGCCACATGTAGGGGGAAGTGGGAAGGAGATGGTTCTTATTTACTTACTGAAATCTTTTCTATACCACTTTAGTGCATTAATGCATCTTGTAGAGAGAACTGAACACAAGAAAATTTAGGGCAACAACATGAACATATGTAAATAGCTATATGATGTTTTAAGTTAACTGTGCACAAAGGGCAATGTACTATGGTCATTACTTGAACAATGAGTTCTGTCATTTGAATGGTGACAGTGCTTAATAGCTTAAGTTTTGCTCACTTGGAACAGTGCGAACGCCTCTTACGTTTTGAATTTGATAGACGAGGAAGTGAGGTGAACAAACACCATTATTGAATGAGTGTGTAGGAAAGGATTTGACATAAGAAATTATGAAGAGTGGGAGAAAAATAGAGGAAACAGGTGGAGGGAGTGTCAGCAAGTGATGAAGAAATAGTGTGGGTGGTGAGAAAATGACCTCAAAAGAATGTGAGGAAAGAGGCTGAGACAACAGGTGAATGACAAACAAAAAAACAGAGCTGTAGAATAGAAGGAGAAAAGGGAATGAGCAACAGAGGAGGATCAAAAGTGATTGAAAGAATGAGACAAAAGAGCAAGAGATGGAAGGTGTGTGGGAGACAGAAAGCGAGAGAATGACAAAGCAACAGAGAGAGAGAGAGAGAGAGTGCTTGCAGGCAGTAGCTAGGAGAGACAGGCAGTGAAAGCTGATAGCTGTGTGACTCTCCTGCTCTGAACCGTGTAATCTCGTTAGACTGACCGTAAAATTGCGTTTAATCTGCCGTTGCTGCCGCCACTGTGGTGCTGCTCCCGCCACTGTGGCGCTGCTCCTACGATTAAAGGATTTTTCTCATTCTGATATTGGGCCTCTGGGGACCACTTGGAACCCCAGGCACCAGAGATGTGCTTACATATTAATTATCATAGGTTTCCACTCTCATTGTGTTTTATTTATCTTACAGTGTGTGGCATGAGTACCCTATCTGAGTATCACCGCAAGACAAGAAACAAGAATACAATATACCTTCTACCGCTGCACTGCTCCTTTTACACTGCATACTGGGGCTTCATTTTAAAATGTTTTATATTTCTGAAACAATTCAACACAGTGATGTTTTTACCAAACTGTGTTGCTGCCCAGGACCAGCTTTTCAGGGTTTTTTTTTTGTTTTACTTAATAAATATTTTTAGAAAATAACTATGTTGACTTCGGGTTCCAGTGTTGCTTTGCTTTCAAACTTGCGGGAGGGCTGTGACACATGGACCAGGTAGCCCCAGGGCATTCTTGAGAGGGGAGGAGAGGGGGGTCCCTGTAAAAGAGCACAGCCACCTCTTGCACATAGAACAAATTGCAGGTGGGACCAAACTGATTTCTTTTATTTTGTCCCTGCCCATTCCTTTCAAGGCAGTTAGAAGATGCTGTGGGACAGAAAACTGTTTTCAGGGGTGGATTGTGTAATTGGGAAAGATTATCTGTGACTATGGATTTGTTGTGAGGAAGTTAGGGATGAAAAGACTCCGGAAGACAGCCGAGAGGAATGCAGCATTGCTGGCGATGAGGGGGGAAATTCATTACATCTTTTAATGAGCTGGGATTTAAGGATCCCAATCACAAAACTTCACTGGTCCAAAAGAACCTAATTAACAGACAGTTTTGAAGTGTGACTTTTCAGTCCATCTTCAAGAAGCTGTCCATGCGTGTGGATTTTGAGAGTATGCATGTAGTGTGTCTCTGCACCTACTTCTGACAGCTTGTTTTACGGGTTTCTTGCACCTGCAGGAATCTCTGGGCCTGATATTCAAAGGCATTTATATAGTTTGCAGACCTGTAAACTCTGTAAATGCCACTAAGCGGGATATTCAGCGGCACTAACACACTTAATGCCGCCTGCACTCACCCTGCTGCTAAACGCTTAGCATCGGAGCACATTAGGGGTGTTTTGGGGAAGAGCAGAGATGGCACCGATCTCTAACCGGGCAGCTGCAAAATTGAGCCGCTATCCAGTTAGCGATATGCAGTGAAAGCCAGGCGCAGGAAACCCTGGTCTAACTTTCACTGCATATCGCTAAATGAAAAGCAGCTCAATATTGTCGCTGCCCGGTTTGCAATCGGCAAATGTGGCAAACCCAGATATTCAGCGCTGGGGCCAGATATGACCCTAGCATTGAATATCCAAGTTTAATGTTCTGCGCCAGCAGCTAGTCGCTTTAGCAGCGCTAACAGCCGGTGCTGAATATTGGGCCCTATAATTCTATCCTGCCTTATGCTATCCCTCATTCTGGCCTGTTTTGACCGTTTCTTCCTGTTGAATTGTATACTTAGGACCTGATACTTTCAGGGTTTTTTTCTCCCACAGACAGTGGGTAAAAAGCCTTAGTAGATCAGGCCCTTTTTGTTCTTATTGTGTTATCTTGTATTTTTACTGTGTTGTTTTCACAATTAACATGCTGAGGTGTCCTTAGCCTCATTAGCCTGTTTCTCAATAAGTTCACCCAATGTGATTGTAACCAGAAATAATCTGTACACGCAGACAGACAGGCCACTGGGAGAAATTTGCTGCTAGAGCTGTCTGTCTGAGCTACCTAACCCAAGATGGCAGGCCCATAAGGTGGAACAGTGACGAGGTCATGATATTGGTCATCTCTTAGCGGAGCCATACATTCCCCGTCTTTGTACAGTAGATACATGGCATGGTTGTGGCAAGAGTAAGATCATATGATAGCTATGCCTTCCATCAAGGCAGCTCCACCCTGTTCACCGTCTTAGTGACGTTCTACAGTAAATGTGTATTGTCATTTAAAATAAAGCAATTCTTTCAAGTGCTGGTGTGCGAGACTATATTTGTTCTAGATGGAGGGATGTCTGTTCTGTGTAAACTGAAAAGGAGATTTTAGTCTGGCCAATTTCTGGTCGACAGGACAATTGTTCCAGACATAATAACAAAACAAAAGAAAACTAAAATGTGAGAAGCATGAAAATTAACATGGGCAATGGAGTCAAACAAAACCCCTGAGGTCTGGTCACAGCTAATCTCACAGACCTGTCTGACTGCATCATCACAGGTGAAAAATGAGCTTCAGATAGTCCCACTACACCAAGTATTTTAGGCACTCTTTGAGAATCTCTCAGTGCACTACACTATGCCAGACTTTGTCTGCAACTCTCACATAAAACAATTGTCTCACCTCACTATGCTGTCTCTGGGATTTACACTCCCATTACTGATAAAGGAAGCCTTGAAAGAAGCTGTGTTAATTTGTGTGCTTGTATGTTAAGTTCATGTAAATATATTAAAAAGTTTTTAACTGTTTGTTGTCTTGTAACTGTACATCTGATTTTAAGTTAAATTGGACACCAGATTTAATTTAATAGGAAATTTATATTGTGCCTTTTGTAGCAAAGTACTCAAAGTGGATTACAAACTATAAATTATAAGAAATTATTTCAACCTAGTCAGCTTGTGAATCAGCTGGACTGGAGATGCCCTTCAAGCTCTTCTTCCCTATGTGATTCTCTCTCATACTCTTTGGTGACACCCTCACTAATCTAGTGGCACTAAGAGACTGATAGAGATGTGTATTCATTTGCTTGCCTTAAAAAATGAAGTGCACACAAAACTGATTTAATGCAATTAAAATCTATTTGTGCACTTTAAAAAAAATTGTTCATTCCAGACATTTGTTTTAATGAAAACAATCAGGAGAAAGTCTAAAACATCTGAAAAACTAAAAAATGGTGTGTTTATGCAAATCTCTAGAGGCTGATTTTTTTTTTTTTTTTTTTAGAAGTTGTGAGTTTTCTGTGTCATCTCTGCAACTATCATATTAGTTATATGTAACAGTACACAATGTCAAGACAGTCATTGTAACTGTAATTGCTTGCCACTGCTTCTGACTTGTGTGTGTGTGTGTTGTGTGCCATTGAGTCAATATTGACTTCTAGCAACCCAGCCCCTGGTTTTTCATAGCGGGGTATAACCAGAAGTAGGATTGCCAGGCCTTTGTTCCACGCAGTTAAGTATCTCCAAGAACAAGCAGGAATGTAGTCTTCAAATATGGGGTAATATTGGTACTGGCGGAGCCCACACAGGAACGCTATCCATTGTCCAATATGAAAGCCTTAGGAGCATGCCTTCCCAATTCCTCAGTTCTTCATCTTCCACAGAGCCAGCAGGACGTGTTGTCCTGTCACCACTGAAAAACTTCTCTTTTTGGTGTGGAACATTATGCTTTTCCCTTCCCGTTGACGCCAGTCTGTCGAATCCGACACCAGTCCCGATAATTCTTTTTTATTTTACAATTTTCTTTAACGCGGTTTTCACAACTAAACTAGGCCTTTAGACCTCGATAGCCTTATCTTCAATCTTGAAGACAACTTTAAGGCATGGAAAAGCCAACTAGTGGTTGTAAAAAATGCACCAAAGGTGCTGGTACCATATCAGTCACTGATAAACGCGACTGATGTCTAAAATGTTTGGGCCCTGAATATCAACCCAATTCTTGTCCTCTGTGCCAGCAAATGACAAAGAAAGGCCTAAAGGACTGAGCCAGACAGTATGGATCATTGTTTGCCTCAGACTCAATGTCAGTCGCTTCCACTTCTGCGAGGGCATCGACTTCATCTCATGGGTCTTAGGTTTCTTCAAAGTCCAAGCATAAAAGTAAGTCAAAGTCTCTGGCCGCTCCAAAGTCACTGGTATCGGCATTGAAGACCAAGACCAAGGCCTGAGAGAAGTCCCAGTATCAGCATTGCGACTCCCCTAGAGGTGCTTCCGATGCAGACCAGCCAGCCAAACAGCCCCAGTGGGAGGATCTGTCCTCCAAAGCACAAGAAGGACTGTGGGACGATCCCGAGGAATCAACCTCCGGAGACCTACTGGTTCCATGTTCTGGGACTGTGGCTCAGAGCATCGTAGGTGATTCTATCCAGATATCGCTCATCTCCCTGGACCAGCACATGCTCTCAAGAGGAATTTGGCGGCACTGCTGGCAGTCTCGGTACAGATAACATCGAGAGCTGCAGGACTGCAGGCTTCCGCACCGAGCCTACAGCCAGGTATATCGGCCACAATGATGGCCCGCAAACCGGCATTAACGGAACCCTCGAGGGCGATACTATTATTGGAACCGACAAAGACCTCCAGTATCCAACAAACTCAAACTTACATGGCTCTCGGTTCCAATACATCCAAGCATTGGTATCAGCATTGACCTTAGACGTCCATGAAGCATTGAGGTCGAACCCAAGACACCGACACTTTGACTACTAACCAGACTCTGATTCCAGTTTCCAGAATCTTATGAGGGATCACTTGATTCCTGTGAACTTCCAGACATCCCTTTGGACCCCTCGCTGCCTCAAGAATGGCATTGGTCCCCACCAGAAGATATGGCCTTTCAGGACTTCATACGTGATATGGCAGCAGGGCTCACCATCACAGTAGCCTCAGAAAAGGAACTGAGGGTAGAGGAATTGGAGATACCCCAATACTCTCCCACGCCCAAGGAGGTGGCTACATTACTGGTGCATAGGATCCTACAGGATCTTATGCTCCGCATGTGGGAAGCCCCACTTACGGTTCCGACTGTCAGCAAGAGGCTCGATACCATGTACCGAGTACCAGAGTGCACAGGCTTCCAAAAACCTCAGCTCACCCACCGCTCAATGGTGGTGGAATCGGCTATGCTCCGCATAAAGAGCTTTAACCACCATTCATGCCACCTGGCTGAGACTCAAGGACACTCGATGCTTTTGAGCATCGATGCTTGATGCATGCATGTTGGCCTCCAGAATAAACTCTTACATGCTGTACATGCTTTCTGAAGGATGTCACCAGAGATCTGGAGACTTTCACCCCCATGCTTTCTGAGGATAAGCAGAGTACATTCCAGACCCTCATCAAGCAATGCCAAAATAATTCTACATTTTTTACCAGGGCCTTTTTTAATGCCTTTGAATTAACAAGCAGAGTTTCAGCAGTCTGCACTGGGGCTCATTGAATGGCCTGGTTACAGGCATCAGATTTTGAGTAATGGGTCCAGGATAAACTGGCCAATGTCCCAGGTACTGGAGAAAATATTTTTGGCAAAGATTGGAGGGAAAAAGCATGCGAGATTGAGACAGACGATCTCACCCTAAAATGCCTTTCCAGGAAAACAGCTGACCCATTCAAGAGGAAGGCTCTTCTGAAATCTTTCTATTCTAAAAAGAAGAGATACTCGCCTTCTGCTGTCTATCAGCCTCAGCAGAGGCAGCAGGGCCCTCGCCAGCCCAAAAGGCCCAAGGCTCCTAAGCCTCAACCAGCTGCACAGGCACAACCTGAGACTCGTTTTGACTCCTTCCTGGAGAGCATTGCCAATCTGCCCCTGGAGGGTCCCCCCCAGCCCCTACACATAGCCGGCAGTAAATTTGAGAGACTAAGATCATACTCCACATACCCTGACTTAGAAGTGAAGTTCATGACTGCCATAGTATATGCAAAACTACCCCATATGGAGAAACTACCCCAGGAGACTGTCACAATGCTCACAGGTGGCATCTCATAACATCAGAGCAGTGGACACTCGATTGTCCAAACGGGTTATCAGCTTCACTTCAAAACCTTACCCCCCATGAGCTTCACAGGAGACTATCCCACCCAACCCCTTTAAAGCACTCTCTTAAAAGAAGAGGTGACCACCCTGTTCTCCCAGTGTGCCATAGAAAGAGTTCTTTCTCCTCAAGAAAGGAAGGGCTTCTACTCTCCATATTTTCTCATTCCAAAGAAAACAGGAGGATTTAGGCCCATTTTGGATCTCAGAGACCTAAACAAATTCATGGTCCGAGAAAAATTCAAAATGATTTCTCTAGGAACGCTCCTACTGTACCTCTAGAGACACGATTGGTTATGTTCTCTAGACCTAAAAGAGGCGTACATGCATTTACTGATCCATCCCTCACACAGACAATATCTGTGCTTTATGTTTTAAGGAAACCACTATCAATATCGGTTTCTCCCCTTCGGTCTAGCCTCTGCCCCAAGAGTCTTCACAAAATGCATGGCATCAGTCGCTGCCTACCTATGCATCTTGGGTGTATTCGTCTTCCCTACTTAGACAACTGGCTGATCAGGAGAATTCCCCTCAGGGGGTAAGACTCTCCCTTTATCACACTATCACAGTGCTCCAATACCTGCATTTTGTCATAAACGTCCCAAGTCTCCAACCCAACAACTGGAGTTCATCGGAGCACTCTTAGACATTCAACAGGCCCGAGCTTTCCTTCCAAAGGATCGCTGTGCCCACCTCATTGAGCTGGCAAAGAGGGTGCAAAAGCAAAGCCTAGTAACAGTTCAAGAGATGCTACAGCTGTTATGACACACAGCCTCCACAGTCCATGTCATCCCCTACGCTCGATTACATATGCAAGAAGCGCAGTGGACTCTGTCTTCTCAATGGATGCAAGCAAAGGGGCGTCTCAGAGACAAGATCCACATCACCCCTCAACTGATCAAGTCCCTTCAGTGGTGGTGTTCTCCATAAAACCTACTCATCGGGTCACCTTTTCAGATGCCTCCACCTTGATGCACCTTGACAACAGATGCTTCCAGTTGGATTGGGGAGCGCATCTGAATGACCTAACCACACAGGTACTATGGACACAAAAGGAATCTGCCCTGCAGATCAACCTCTGAGAACTACGAGCACTGATAAATGCTCTTCGGGTTATTCAACCCCAACTTTCGGGGCAACCTGTTCTAGTCAGGACCAACAACCAAGTTGCCATGTTCTACATAAATAAACAGGGGGGGGGGGGTCCCGTCCCTTCCCCTCTGCGAGGAAGCACTTTGCCAGTGGTCCTTTGCCATCTCACACTGCATTCAGCTCAGAGGAGAACTCAATTCACCTCCCGGGAGAGCTCATTGTCCTTGTGGATAAGCTAAGCTGTATCCTTCGTCCACACGAATGGACCTTGCATCAGTAGATGGCTGCTTGGATCTTCCAAATGTGGGGAACCCCACTCATAGATCTTTTTGCCACTCTACAAAACACACAGCTTCCACTCTTCTGCTCCAAGGTTCCATCACTGCACCTACAGGCCTCGGATGCCTTCCTCTACATTGGTGACGGGGACTGCTCTATGCATTCCCATGTATCCCCTTGATGTCCAAAATGCTTTTCAAGCTAAAGGCTGCCAAGGGCTCGATGATTCTCATAACCCCCCCCTCACTTTTGGCCGCATCAACCGTGATTTCCTCTGCTTCTTCGCCTTGTGCAGACTCAACCTTTCCGCCTAGGATTTGCACCCAAACTCCTCTCTCAGGACTACGTTGGGATGGAAGACACTCCTCCATCCCAAACTTCACTTCCTATGCTTGACAGCATGGCTACTGAAGGGATAGTGCTCGCTGACCTCGACCTGCCACAGGTGGTCAAAGATGTCCTCCTTGCATCACACAAAGATTCCACTAGGCGATCTTATGCCTTCAAGTAGCGCAGGTTTGTCCTCTGGTGCTCACCAAAAGACCCTGACCCCTTTTCTTGCCCAGGGGAGTCCCTTCTACAATATCTCCTCCACTTATCCTTAACAGATCTTAAAAAGAACTCAGGCTGTCCATGCAGTGGTTTGTGAAAGGCCGCAATGGCACTAAGGTGAATTCTCACTAACTCCTCACACCCCTTAGTAGCACACTTCATGTGGAGTCTCCTGCTGTCCAAGCCACCCATTAAGCCGCCTCCGGTAACCTGGGATCTCATTACGGTTCTCGCTCAACTTCTAAAGCATCCTTTGGAGCCTATAGTCACCACTTCACTTTAGTTTCTATCTTGGAAGGTAATCTTCCTCATTGCCCTCTTGTCAGCTTTTTGCAGAGACTGCAGGCTGCCAGGTCGTGATCTGGCCCGAGGCAGCGTAGACAGCAGTCGTGTGTGTCGGTCAAAGACATAATTTTGGAGCACCGATCACACTTCTTAAAGCCACTGGTAGCCATGGGGGGGAAAAGTACCCCTGCGAGGTCGAAGACTCTGCCAGTGGGAGAAAAAGTCACGAAGATGCGAGGAAAAGAACGAAAACTACAAAAATAGACTGAACCCGGCACCGAGGTCAGTAGGCGGGAAGAGTACTGGTGCGATACCGGAGATGAGTATGAAACTCGGACAGAAAAATCAACTTTTCTGGGGATAAGCCAGATGAACGTCTGAAGGGCTCCATGGAAAAAAGGAACTGAGCAAGATGGCACCCTTGGGCGGGAAGGGAATCACGCATGCGTGGTGGCATCTCCCAAAGGCTTTCTTTGAAAGCTGGGGGGATGCTTCCGCGAGGGCTCCGTTGGTGCCATCACCCATATGTGAGGACTGACTTCCTGCTTGTTCCTGGAGTAAGTATACAGCAATCCCGTTGTCCATGAAATCGCGAAAGCATCATATGCTATATGATATGGACTAGGTCACATGGAGCAGAAAAGAGAGCTCTTTGCATTCTCTGCTGTCACAAATAGATTCACCTCTGGGTGTACCCACATTTGGAAGAGCTGGTGTGTGACTTTCAGGTCAAGAGACCACACATGCAGATCCAACTTCCAACAGAGCATTTGCTAGCTGATTTATTGCCTAGGTGGATAAACACCTGCAAGGTAATTTGGAGAGAGGTTGCTAGATGCCTAATTTTTTCTACTTCCAGACAGAGGGGTAGACAACTCAATCCACCTTGTTCGTTGACATAAAACATAGTGACCTGGTTGTCTGTTCTTATCATGACTACCTTTTCTTGAAGCTATGCAGAAGGCTCGAATAGCACTGAATATGGCCCTGAGTTTGAGGAGATTGATATAATGAGATCGTTCAAATTACTTCCACAATCCTTGAGTAGTTTGATGGAGGAGATTTTGGGGATTTATCCACCATTATAAAGTCTGCTAAATTGACTTCAATATAGGTAGTCTTTTGCTGAGGGGCTGATGAGGTGCCTTTTGAGGTGCCACTGCAGTCACCGTATGTGAAGTCTGGGAAGAGGTAGAATATAGATGGTGTACTCTTTCTGAAATTCTGCAAACAAAATTCAAACTTTTGTGTCAAAAGATCTGAATTATTGAAAATTCTACATGTTTTATTTGTTAAAATAACAAAGCATATAGTTTTTGAATAATACTTAATTTAAAATACAATACAGAAATAAAATATCACAAAATAGTGCCCAGAATTCCAGCAGGAGTAATGGTGGGAAACGTGTGCCCTAGGACCTGGAGTACAAAGTGTGCTATCGTTGACTGTGTTGTGCTGAAGAACGAGGCCAGCTGTACTAGCATGAAAGATGTTTCGGAAGGAATGTTTTTGCCTGCTTCATGATGATTTCTGTATGCATGATTAGTATTGACTGAACTGGAGTTTTCCTGATTGACCAAGAAGCCCAGTCTTTTGAGGAGCAATATGGTTTCTTGAATGGTGAACAAGAAGCTCATTCTTTTGAGGAACAATATGGTCTCTTGAATGGATCTCTGGACACCTTTTCTTGAGACAGCAGATACAAGTCAATCATCCAGGCAGGGAAAGACATAATTTCCTTTTCTGAAGAGCTGAGCTGCCACCCACTAGAGACATTTCATGAATACCTGGGCACTGAGGAGAGACCAAAGAGTAGAACTTTGTATTGATAGTGCTAACTCTCGTATTGGAACCAAATTTCTAGTGCTTTGGGTGAATGAGTATAAGCATCTTTCAAATTCAGTGAGGCATGCCAATTGTTCTAATCCAGCAGTGGCAACAGAGTGGCGAGGAAGTTCATTTTGAACTTTTCTTCTTCTTATGTGAAGATTGAAGTCACGCAGATCCAGTATTGGTTCGAGATCTCTTGACTTCTTGGGGATTAGGAAGTAGTAGAAGCCATGACCTTTCTGGGACGGCGGGACTCGATTGCTTAGTTGCATAGAAGTGTTGCAGTCTCTTCTGCCAGGATGGTTCAGTGCTCTCGGGGAGACAGTGAGTCCCCTTTGGTTGGAGGCAGTGTCTCGCAATTTATTTGGTAGCCTTGATGCACTATTGAAAGAACCATTGGTGTGTGGTAATTTCTTTCCATGCCTTCCTGAACTGAAGAATCCTGTCCACTAATGAGGGTAGTCAAAAATTGGGATTAGATTTCCTAGAGGGAGCTGAAGTAGTTACTTGCTGCTTACGTATGTTCTCGTGGTTACTAACACCAGGCCTATGTCTGAGATAACTAATGTTGTGTGAATATGGTTGGCATCTTCTTCTTAAATAGAACTGTTGAAAATACTGGTAATGATAGGGTTTCCTGAGGACCGATGAGAAGCTTTCTTGCACTGTTATATGCTGTCCAGAACTGTGGATAGTTCTTTCACTGAGGAGCTATCGTCTTATTTGTGACACTGCATATTTACACTTATGGCCAAAAAGCTTGTCTGCCAAGCAGGGGTGGCCCAAGAGGGGTGCGGGGCCATGTGCGGAGAATCGGTGCGGGGCCTCATTTGCATAAATATTTGCATAATGTTACCATACACTAACTTTAGTAAACATGCCCCTTAATGAGTGTATGGATAAAGAAAGACTAAAAGATTTTTACATTACTATAACCAAGTGCCAACCGCCAGGCACATTAGGAACTACTACAAACACTGCCCATTTAGAACCCATAGCAAAACCCGCCGTATCCTAACAGCACTACCAGGACTGACAAAGCACCATACTCTACCTATCAAAAGGAAACACTGCAAATATTAAACCAATACATTTCAGAGAATAACAATACATGACCTACTGGGGAAAGAGAACAAGTGGCAATGTCAAATAGGAATTACATAAACAGAATACCTCAGCTCAGTTACACATGCAGAACATAGACCATCACCAAACAAGGAATCACAATTTAGAAACAGGAAGACAATAATTAAACTGGGAACCCCAAAAGCCAAACTTGAAATGTAAAACAACACTGTAGAAATAAAACTATAAATTAATTTCCTCTTGTACTAAATAAAGCACAGACGTTAATGATGCACATTTCCCAGAGCTGACATATTCCAGTTAATAAATTCAAAATAAAGAGATATTTTTCTACCTTTTGTGCATTTTTTTCAGTTGCAATTGCTCCAGCCACTTTCTTCTGGTTTCTTCATATCTTCTGCTAACTCTCCATCGTCTGCTGTCCATTTGTCCTTTCTTCTCTCTTTTAGTTTTTTTCCATTCTCTCTCTACATCTGCTTTAACATACTAATCTTTAACGTTTTGCTCTTTCCTGATTCCTATTTCATCCACTCAAATTTTACCCCTCCATCCTCAATCCTCACTTACTCTCCCAATATCCGGCCAATTGTAGCTTTGTCTTCCCTCCCACACAAAATATTTGTTCCCTCTCCATTTCACTCTCCCAGCTCCATCCCATTCTAATCCTCCCCCAACATCAGCTCCCTTCTAGTTCCAGCCCCACCCAGCATCCATTCCCTTCTAGTCCCCGTATCAGCCCATTTCCAGTCCTAGCTCCCCATCAGCCCATTTCCAATCCTATCCTAGCCCCACCATCAGCCTATTTCCAGTCCTAGCTCCCCCATCCATTTCCAGTCCTATCCGAGTCCCTCCATCAGCCCATTTCCAATCCCAGTCCCCCATCAGCCCATTTCTAGTCCTTTCCTAGCCCCACCATCAGCCCATGTCAAATCCTAGCTCCCCTCCACTCAGCCCATTTCCAATCCAAGCCCCCCCATGAGCCTACTTCCGGTTCTAGCCCCTCCATGAGTCCTTTTCAATCCAAGCCCCCACCACAGCCCATTTCCAATCTTAGCACCACCCAACAGCCCATTTCCAGTCCTATCCTAGCCCTCCATCAGCCCATTTCCAGTCCTAGCTCCCTCCCCTCACAGCCCATTTCCATTGCAAGCCTCCCTCCCCATCAGCTATTTGCAGTTCAAGCCCCATTCCACTCAGCCTATTACCAGTCCTAGCACCCATAGCCCCCTAAGCCCCCCATAACCCATTACCAATTCTAAGCCCCCATCAGCCCACTTCCAGTCCTAACCCCCCATCACCCCATTTTCAGTCTTAGCCCCCCCATAGCCTATTACCAGTCCTAACCCCCCCATCAGCCCATTTCCAGTCTTAGCCACCCCATAGCCCATTACCAGTCCTATCCTCCCCATCAGCCCATTTGCAGTCTTAGCCCCCCAATAGCCATTACCAGTCCCTAACCCCCTCATCAGCCCATTTCCATTCATACCCCCCATAGCCCATTAGCAGTCCTAACCCCCCATCAGCCCATTTCCAGTCCTAGCCCCCCATAGCCCATTACTAGTCCTAACCCCCCCATCAGCCCATTTCCAGTATTAGCCCCCCCAGCCTATTACAAGTCCTGACCCCCATCAGCCCATTACCATTCCTAACCCCCATCAGCCCATTACCAGTCCTAGCCACCCCATAGCCCATTACTAGTCCTAACCCCCCCCCCCCCATCAGCCCATTTCCAGTCCTGGCCTGCCCCCCATAGCCCATTACTAATCCTAACCCCCTCCATCAGCCCACTTCCAGTCTTAGCCCCCCATAGCCCATTACAGTCCTACCCCCCATAGCCCATTACCAGTCCTAACCCCCTCCCCCCATCAGCCAGGTAGATTAAAAAATATGGCGGCTGCTGCTGCAGTGGTAGCGGCAGAATCAAGCATCCCGCGGGGCCCCACCTGCCCAGCACTGTGGCATCAGTCCAAATAGATTTTTTAAAAAATGGCTGCCGCCGCCGTGGCAGCAGCAGAATCAAGCATCCCGCAGAGCCCCCCCTGCCCAGCACAGCCCTCCCTGCAGCATCAGCTCCGAAAGCGTGGGTTTTTCAGAGCCGCGAAGGGAGAGTTTCCCTTTCTCGCGGCTCTGTTAATTCCGCCAGGGCTGATGCGAGAGAGAAGCTCTCCCTTTTCCCCGAGAGACGAGGACATGCATCCAAAGGGCTCCGTGGAAAAAGGAAGACTGAGCATAGCAGCACCCTTGGGCGGGAAGAGGACCACACATGCGTGGCAACAATCCCAAAGGCTTTCTTTGAAAACTGGGGAATTGCTCCATGCAGGCTCCTCGGTGCCGATATCACCCATAAGTGAGGACTGACTTCCTGCTTGTTCCTGGAGAATGTAAAATCTGCAGTTAATGAGCCACTATCTTTACAGAAAGCATAGCACATTGGTATAGTCTCTTCTCCATCATGTATAGGTCTTCATGGTCCTTGCCTGGAGGTGCATTTGTCTGGAGCTTAGATTCGTTGTACTTGATGGCCACTTCTGATACCATTGACTGGTAAGGTAACTGTGAAACGTCATAGCCTGGTGCTAAGAGTACCTTCTATTTAACCTCTGTGTCTGGAAGCCGGTGGAATTAAAGATGGGATTTTCCAGATGAAGAATTGGAGATTCTGAAGTAATTGGTGGACTGGTAGTACCATTACTTCTCTAGGAGTGTCTGAGTTGATTCAGGGATAGGGTTTTTAATATCCTTTGGATAAATTTAGGGTAGGAGTAGTAGTCATTCTGTTCCTGTGATGTTGTTTCCTCTGATTGCTGATGGTGTTCTGTGATAGGTGCTTTCTTTTACATCTGGATCCCAGTCATGGGAGCAAAGAATGCTCTAAAGGCGAGTGGTAACTGTCATAGTTCAGTGTGTGGTAGATATATGGAGACTAATTTTCCTGGGACTGGATGGATGGTCTGGAAAAATATTCTAGCTGTTGACGTTTGCTGTATGAGCTTGGCCATACAACTACTGAAAAGTAGAATCTCTGGAGAGGAACACAGGAACCAAGACACACAAGTGCAGAGAAGTCCTAAAGAACATAAGAACATAAGATATGCCATATTGGGTCAGACCAAGGTCCATCAAACCCAGTATTCTGTTTCCAACAGTGGCCAATCTAGGTCATACGTACCTAGTAGTTTCCCCAAGGGACACAGGTTCCACAATGCTTGTATTGGTTCAAGCATTGATATCCTGGGTCCCTTCTTAATAATGGTTTATGGACCTTTCCTCCAGGAACTTGTCCAAACCTTTTTTAAACCCAGCTACACTAACAGCCTTTACTACATCCTCCGGTAACAAATTCCAGAGTTTGATTACACGTTGAGTGAAAAAATATTTTCTTTTATTAGTCTTAAATAGTTTACCCTGTAGCTTCATTGCATGTCCCCTAGTCTTTCTATATTCTGATAAGGTAAACAATCGATCTACGTTTACCCGTTCCACTTCGTTCATTAATTTATAGACTTCTATCATATCTCCCCTCAGCCGTCTCTTTTCCAGGTTAAAGAGCCCCAACCTTTTTAGCCTTTCTTCATAGGAGTATCCTTCCATCCCCTTTACCATTTTGGTGGCTCTTCTCTGAACCTTTTCTAAAATCGCTATATCCTTTTTAAGATACGGCGACCAGAATATCTTTTGTTTTATTTTCCATTCCTTTCCTTATCATACCTAGCATTCTATTTGCTCTCTTGGCCGCCGCTGCACACTGCGCCGAGGGTTTTAACATGGTATCCACAATGACGCCTAAATCTTTTTCCTGGGTGGTGGTTTCTAATGTGGAACCTTGCATCGTGTAACCATAGTTTGGGTTGTTCTTCCCTAGGTGCATAACCTTGCACTTGTCCACATTAAATTTCACCTGCCATTTTGATGCCCAGTCTTCCAATTTATCAAGATCCTCTTGCAATTTTCCACAATCCTCTTGGGTTTTAACAACTTTAAATAGTTTTGTGTCATCTGCAAATTTGATAACCTCACTCGTTATTCCACTTTCCAGGTCATTTATGAATATGTCAAAAAGCAGCGGACCCAGCACAGATCCCTGGGGTACACCACTATTCACCTTTCTCCATTGGGAAAACTGGCCATTTAGCCCTACCCTCTGCTTTCTATCTTTTAACCAGTTCCTGATCCACAATAGTACACTGCCTCCTATCCCATGACTCTTTAGTTTTGCCAAAGGTCTCTGATGAGGGACCTTGTCAAAGGCTTCCTGAAAGTCCAGATACACAATATCAACTGACTCACCTTTGTCCACCTGATTATTCACTCCTTCAAAGAAACATAACAGATTAGTAAGACAAGATCTTCCTTGTCTAAAGCCATGTTGGCTGTCTCCCATTAGGTCATGACTATCTACATGCTGAGTAATTTTATTCTTTATGATGGTTTCTACCATTTTTCCCGGTACTGACGTCAGGCTCACCGGTCTGTAGTTTCCTAAATCAGCCCTGGAACCCTTTTTAAAAATTGGTATTACATTGGCGATTCTCCAATCTTCAGGTATTAGAGATGATTTTAATGATAGTTCACAGATTACTAATAGCAGGTCTGCAATCTCGTATTTCAGTTCTTTCAACACCCTTGGATGTATACCATCCGGCCCAGGTGATTTGCTACTCTTTAGTTTATCTAATAGTTGTAATACATCTTCCCGATATATCGATCTTTCCTTCAATTCTTCCGCACCTTTAAATACCACTTCAGTCATGGGTAACATCCCTACATCTTCCTCAGTAAAGACTGAAGCAAAGAATTCATTCAATCTCTCCGCTATCGCCTTGTCGCCTCTTAGTGCTCCTTTAACCCCTTTATCATCTAATGGACCAACTGACTCTCTCACAGGTTTTTTGCTACGAATGTACTTGAAAAGGTCTTTACTTCGCGTTTTTGCTTCCGCAGCAAGCTTCTTCTCAAATTCTCCCTTTGCCTGCCTTATCAATGCCTTGCATTTGACTTGCCAGTGCTTGTGCTGTTTCCAGGTTTCGTCGTTTGGCTCTTTTTTCCATTTCCTCTCTAACCTCACCTTTAAACCATGCTGGCAGTTTTTTGGACTTCCTTCCACTTTTCTTAAAGCATGGAATACAGCTGGTCTGGGCTTCCAAGATAGTATTTTTCAACAACAGCCAAGCCTGATGTACGTCTTTAACCTTTGCAACTGCTCCTTTTAGTTTTTTCTTAACTGTTTTCCTCATTTTATCATAGTCTCCCTTTCGAAAGTTAAAAGGTAGTACTGTGGATTTCCTTACTATCCCTCCTCCACTAATTAAATCAAAGGCGATCATGCTATGATCACTATTGCCAAGTGGCCCCAACACCCTTATCTCTTGCACTAGATCTGGTGTTCCACTAAGGACTAGGTCTAATATGGCTTTCCCTCTGGTTGGTTCATGAACCAGCTGCTCCAAGAAGCATTCCTTGATTTCTTTGAGCATTTCATCATCCATTTGGTCATTCTGGCCAGGTGCTCGATAGTACACTCCCACTGCCATTGCCTTCCCCCTTTTATATGGAATTTCAATCCATATAGATTCTACAGCAGATTTTGTTTCCTGCAAAACTTTAATCCTTTCTGAGTCAATGCCCTCTCTAACATAGAGCGCAACCCCTCCACCAATTTGATCAGCTCTATCATTACGATATAGTTTGTACCCAGGTATCACAGTGTCCCACTGGTTGTCCTCCTCCCACCATGTCTCTGATATTCCAATCATATCTAACTTTTCATTTAGTGCTATATATTCTAACTCTCCCATCTTATTCTTTAGACTTCTAGCATTTGCATACAAGCATTTTAGAGAATGTATTTTATTCATGTTAATTTGGCTATTGTTAGACATGGGTAAATTGGGATCTTTAAGCTCTGTCTGCTCCATACTTGAGGGCATTTGGGCTACTTTACTCTTTTGTGGAACCTCTCTGCTTTTGGTAGTATCCTTCAAGGATACATTCTTCCGAACCATCCGCTCTTGGGCGACTGTCGGCTTTCCCCTAATATCTAGTTTAAAAGCTGCTCTATCTCCTTTTTAAAGGTTAATGCCAGCAGCCTGGTTCCATCCCGGTTAAGGTGAAGCCCATCCCTTCGGAAGAGCCCCTCCTTTCCCCAGAATGTTCCCCAGTTCCTAACAAATCCAAAACCCTCATCTCTGCACCATTGTCTCATCCACGCATTGAGACTCCGGAGCTCTGCCTGCCTTTTGGGTCCTGCGCGTGGAACAGGAAGCATTTCGGAAAATGCTACCATGGAAGTTCTGGATTTCAACTTCCTACCTAAAAGCCTAAATTTTGCCTCCAGAACCTCCCTACCACATTTTCCTATGTCATTGGTACCGACATGTACCAAGACAGCAGACTCCTCCCCAGCACAATCTAAGACTTTATCTAGGTGGCGCGTGAGGTCCGCTACCTTCGCACCAGGCAGGCATGTTACCAGGCGATCCTCACGTCCACCAGCCACCCAGCTATCTACATGCCTAATGATTGAATCACCAACATTAACGGCTGTCCTAACCCTTCCCTTATGGGCACATGGCCCTGGAGAAACTTCGTCGGTGCAAGAGGGTTTTACATCATCTGGAGGACAGGTCCTAGTTACAGGATCACTTCCTGCCACACCAGGGTGATACTCTCCTGTCACGTGACCTCTCTCCTCCATGGCAACAGGGGTGCTGCCAGACTGGAGGTGGGACTTCAGGACTATATCCCTGTAGGTCTCGTCTATGTACCTCTCTGTCTGTCTTATGTTTTCCAAGTCTGCTACTTTAGCCTCTAGAGAACGGACTCGTTCCCTGAGAGCAAAGAGCTCCTTGCACCTAGTGCACACGTAAGACCTCTCACCAACTGGGAGAAAATCATACATGTGACACTCAATGCAAAAGACTGGAAAGCCCCCATCCTGCTGCTGGACTGCTGTCTGCATCTTAGTTTTAAGTTTGTGTCTAGATCTTTAAGTTCTTACTTACTAGGGGTTGCTATGGGTATTTATACCAATAAAACTGTACCCAATACGTTTAATATACCTTGTTCACCTGAAGCTTAATTAATCTCAGGTCCTTAGTGTATGACTGATTTGGGTAATGAGCTTCACCTGAAAGCACATCCTGTCTTTTAAGATGTGTAAGTACCTATAAAGCTATGATTATCCCAGGGGTGGGTGGGTGTGGGGAGGGAGGGAGGGAGGGAAATAACACTTATTAAAAGAGGGCTGCTACACAGTACCCTGTCTTGTGCTGCTGAGGTAAGCTAAATTCTGATTTGATTTAAATTATAGCTCTTAGCTGCTGCTAGGCTCTAACTTCTTATGAAATTTAAACTACAAGCTCTCTGCTGGGTACTAAATTTAACCAGAAAGCTCTCTTCTGTGTGTTAAATTTAAACTAAAAGTACTTTGCTGTTACTTGGCCCTGAGTGACTATTAAATTTAAACTACAAGCTCTCTGCTGGGTATGAAATGTAACCAGAAAGCTCTACTCTGTGTTTTAAATTCAAACTTTAATTGCTGCTACTAGGCCCTAACTGATCCAACAAAAAACAGTGGGTTCACAGATTAAGTAGCTTTAATACAAAGTATTCTTTTTAGAAAATTACCAGAAGTATATACTCACAGTTGCAGATTTCTCTCCAGAAGTAACAGTCCCCCTTTCTAGTCCTTCAAGACAGTCGTCTTTTAGCTGGAGGAGGGCTCCAAGTACACAGGTTCCATCTGAGATGTCACCAGAAGTGTGGCTGCATTGCCCTGCTCATCTAGCACTTCAGTTAATATTATACATTCTAATTTTCCCATCTTAAGCAATAACAAGCAGAGGGGGGGATAAAAGGCCAGGGATAGAGGAACAATTTACTTATGGGGTGAGCAGGTACAAATCTGGACCTCATTCTTTCTTCCTCTATCTTTTCTCCTTTGCCCAAGATACTTTCTCCCCCTTTCCACCCCATTCCAGATAGCCCCCAAGCTCAACCTACCTTCCTTCCCCACACTGATACATATTCCATTTTTCCTCTAATAGTAGAAAATAAATTATCCAGACACACAAGCTGAAAAAGTAATATTTTTATAATGTACAATAAAGTGTGCATTTAAGATGCAAAACTAAGAATATTTGTGCAAATATAATTCAATTATTACAGAATTCTGTATTACCATAGAACTACTACTACTACTATTAAACATTTATAAAGCGCTACAAGGCATACGCAGCACTGTACAAACACAGACAGAGACAGTCCCTACTCGTCAGAGCTTACAATCTAATCAAGACAACCAAGACAAAAGATAGGCAATAAGGATAGAATAGGGAAGGGTAAGGAGACACAAGGAAACAAGGGATCAGGATCCAAAAGTAGTCTCAAAGAAGTGAGCCTTTAGCATAGATTTGAAAGGAGCAGAGATGAAGCCTGACGTACAGACTCAGGAAGTTTGTTCCAGACATAAGGAACAGCAAGGTGAAAGGAGCGAAGTCTGGAGTTAGCAGTGGGAGAAAATGGCAAAGAGAGAAGCAAAACAGTAGAAGAGCGGAGGTTCACGAGGAAGGGTGCATGAGGAGAGGAGAGAGGAAAGGTAATGAGCAGAAGAATGAATGCACTTAAAGGTCAGAAGGAAGAGTTTGAATTGGATACGGAAATGGAAGGGAAGCCAATGAAGTGACTTGAGAAGAGGGGTTATATGAGTATATCAAGGATGGTGAAAGATTAGTTGTGCAGCAGAGTTCTGAATAGATTGAAGGGGAGAGAGATAACTCAGTGGGAGACCAGCAAGGAGGTTGCAACAGTTGAGACGGGGAGTAATTAGAGCGTGGAAAGTGTTGAAGAATTTTGTTAATGTTATAGAGAAAGAAACTACAGGTTTTAGCTATCTGTTGGATATTTGAGGAGAAGGAAAGGGAGGAATAAAAAATAACACCAAGGTTACGGGCTGAAGAAACAAAGCAGAAGAGTTAACAACAGAGATAGAAAAAGGAGGCAGGGGAGAGGAAGGCTTAGGGAGAAAAATAAGAAGTTTGGTTTTGTTCATGTTTAATTTCAAATGGCAGTGAGACATCCAGGTGGCTATGTCAGACAGGAGAGATACAGGCCTGGAGTGTCGGAGAAATATCAGGTGTAGAAAGATAGATCTGAGACTTGTCAGCATAAAAATGATACTGACATCCATGGGAGAAGTTGAGAGCAACAAGGGACTGGGTGTAGAGAGAAAAGGAGAGGGCCCAAAACAGACCATTGGGGTATACCAATTGAGAGAGGGATAGCAGTAGAGAAGGAACCACCGGAACAAACACTGAAAGAGCAATTGGAGAAATAAGAAGATAACCAAGTCAGGACAGAGCCCCTAAAACTAAGTGAGGATAATGTGTCAAGGAAGTGGTGGTGGTCAACAGTATCAAAAGCAGCAGAAAGGTCAAGAAGGATAAGAATAGAGCAGAGGCACTTAGATTTAGCAACAAGTCACAGAGACTTTGGCAAGTGCTGTTTCAGTAGAATGTTTAAGGGGCGAAAGCCAGACTGGAAAGGATCCAGAATAGATAGAATATATAGCACTAAATGAGAGGTTAGATATGATTGGAATATCAGAGACATGGTGGAAGGAGGACAACCAGTGGGACACTGTGATACCTGGGTACAAACTATATCGTAATGATAGAGCTGATCAAATTGGTGGAGGGGTTGCGCTCTATGTTAGAGAGGGCATTGAGTCAGAAAGGATTAAAGTTTTGCAGGAAACAAAATTTGCTGTAGAATCTCTATGGATTGAAATTCCATGTAAAAAAGGGAAGGCGATGGCAGTTGGGGTGTACTATCGACCGCCTGGCCAGAATGAACAAATGGATGATGAATTGCTCAAAGAAATCAAGGAAGCTAACAAAAGTTACAGCGCAGTAATAATAATGGGTGATTTCAATTACCCCGGTATCGACTGGGTCAGTATCACGGCAGGACATGCTAGGGAGATAAAGTTCCTAGATGAAATACATGACTGCTTCTTGGAGCACGTGGTTCATGAACCGACCAGAGGGGAAGCCGTCCTTAGTGGAACACCAGATCTAGTGCAAGAGATAAGGGTATTGGGGCCACTTGACAATAGTGATCATAGCATGATTGCATTTGATTTAATTAGTGGAGGAGGGATAGTAAGGAAATCCACAGTACTACCTTTTAACTTTAGAAAGGGAGACTATGATAAAATGAGGAAAATAGTTAAGAAAAACCTAAAAGGAGCAGTTGCAAAGGTTAAAGACTTACATCAAGCTTGGGTGTTGTTGAAAAATACTATCTTGGAAGCTGAAGGGATAATTGGCTCAGATCTGCTTTATATGTTTGCTTTATATGACTGCACCCTTGCCTGCTTGCAATGCACACAGCAACATATGGCTGGCACAGAAGAAAAAGCATGTGGGCTACAAGAGAGAGTATATGCGGCCTACTATAAAAGAGTCTAGTGACCACACTCTGGACAGAAATGTGCAGAAGATGGGCCCAGACCAGAAAAATACAGGCCAAGCTAGAAATAATGAGCACAAATACTGTGAGCCCTGAAGATTGCAAATAGTGCCAGGAAATGGAATAACACATGCAGAACACAGGAAGAGGCAGAGGGTTACAGTTAACTGCACAGATAAGCAGACCTTGAAACATAAGCTGCGAAAACTAATAAACATGGGAGGGTCCCGGGGAAAGAGATTTGCAAGAATATGCAGAACTTTCTGGAACTTTGTGACAGAGAGGTATATAAGAAGGCAACTATAGAGCATCGGGGCAGCTTTTCTTCTCTGCTTGTAGAAGGAACGTTGCCCGCCATCTCTCAGACAGACATTTGCTATCTGCATTTACGATTATTTTGCTATGCCAAATAAAGAGTTTTTGTAGCCAAGCAACTCTTGTCTGAGCCATTCATTGGTGATATTTGGGAATACTTTGTAGGTGAATTCAGCCTTCAAAACCCAGACCAGCTGTATTCCACGCTTTAAGAAAAGTGAAAGGCAGTCCAAAAAACTGCCAGCATGGTTTAAAGGTGAGGTCAGAGAGGCTGTTGTTGCCAAAAAAGCATCTTTCAGGAAATGGAAAAAAAGAGCCAAACGACGAAACCTGGAAACAGCACAAGCACTGCAAGTCAAATGCAAGGCACTGATAAGGCAGGCAAAGGGAGAATTTGAGAAGAAGCTTGCTGCGGAAGCAAAAACACAAAATAAAGACTTTTTCAAGTACATTCGTAGCAAAAAACCTGTGAGAGAGTCAGTTGGTCCATTAGATGATAGAGGGGTTAAAGGGGCACTAAGAGGCGACAAGGCGATAGCGGAGAGACAATGAATTCTTTGCTTCAGTCTTTACTGAATAAGATGTAGGGATGTTACCTATGACTGAAGTGGTATTTAAAGGTGCGGAAGAATTGTAGGAAATATCAATACATCGGGAAGATGTATTACAACTATTAGATAAACTGAACAGTAGCAAATCACCAGAGCTGGATGGTATACATCCAAGGGTGTTGAAAGAACTGAAATATGAGATTGCAGACCTGCTATTAGTAATCTGTGAACTATCATTAAAATCATCTCTAATACCTGAAGATTGGAGGATCGCCAATGTAACACCAACTTTTAAAAAGGGTTCCAGGGGTGATCCGGGAAACTACAGACCGGTGAGCCTGACATCAGTACCGGGAAAAATGGTAGAAACCATCATAAAGAATAAAATTACTCAGCATGTAGATAGTCATGGCCTAATGGGAGACAGCCAACATGGCTTTAGACAAGGACGATCTTGTCTTACTAATCTGTAATGTTTTTTTGAAGGTGTGAATAAACAGGTGGACAAAGGTGAGTTGGTTGATATAGTGTATCTGGACTTTCAGAAAGCCTTGGACAAGGTCCCTCATCAGAAACCTTTGGCAAAACTAAAGAGTCATGGGATAGGAGGCAGTGTACTATTGTGGATCAGGAACTGGTTAAAAGATAGAAAGCAGAGGATAGGGCTAAATGGCCAATTTTCCCAATGGAGAAAGCATAGTTACTCACCTGTAACAGGTGATCTCCGGGAACAGCAGGAATTTAGTCTTCACATATGGGTATCGTCAGTACCGACGGAGCCTGCGCGGGAACGCTCCCCAGCGTCCAATTAGGAAGCTTTTGGGAGCATCCCACAGCGCCTGCATGCTGCCTTCCCACCTTTCCCAACTGCCTCTCTCCAGTTGAGTTTAAAGCTGAAACAAAGAGAGAGAGAGGGAAAGAGAAAGAGATAGATAGAGAGATACAACTCCTAGGGGAGGTGGGTGGGTTGTGAAGACTAAATTCCTGCTGTTCCCGGAGATCACCTGTTATACGTGAGTAACTATGCTACTAAATTCCTGCTGTTCCTGAAGATCACCTGTTACAGGTGAGTAACTATGCTATCTCCAGGAACAAGCAGGAATGTAGTCTTCATATATGGGGACTCCCTAGCTTTAGATGCCAGGGAGAGACCCCAGAAGCTGTGTGTCCCTGCAAAAGGGCTCCACGTCCCCCCATGGATCTCTGGCATCCAACCAGGGATGGTGGGTAGGAGTTGATTAGGTATGGAACAGGTGTTGAAGAACAGCCTGACCAAACAAGGCATCCCGCTGGGAGTCCTTGTCCAAGCAGTAATGGGCTGTGAAGGTATGAACCGAGGCCCAAGTGGCTGCTCGACAGATGTCGTCGATAGACACAGAGTGCAGATGAGCCATTGAAGCTGCCATGGCTCTCACATTGTGAGCTGTGACATGACCCTCCAGAGGAAGATTCTTACTCTGATAGGCAAAGGAAATACACTGAGCAATCCAGCTGGACAGTGTTCTCTTGGAGACTGGAAGTCCCAAATGAGAAGGATCAAAAGCAACAAAGAGTTGAGAGGACTTTCTATGTTGCTGTGTTCTTTGCAAGTAAAAGGCTAAAGCTCTTTTACAGTCCAAAGTATGAAGATTCCTTTCTGCATTAGATGCATGAGGCCTTGGAAAAAACAGGCAGGTAGACCGCTTGGTTTAAATGAAAAGGCGAGACCACTTTTGGCATAAAGTGTGGATGAGTCCTAAGGACTACCTTGTCATGATGGAACCTTGTATAAGGTGGATCAGCTACTAGTGCCTGCAACTCACTGATGCGGCGTGCTGATGTGATTGCAATGAGAAAGATAAAACTTTCCAAGTAAGGAATTTCAATGAGGTAGTAACTAAGGGATAGAAAGGTGGCTTCATGAGCTGACCAAGAACCAGGTTTAAGTCCCATGCCACCGGTGGTGGCCTAATGGGAGGCTTAGTTAGAAGAAGGCCTCTCATAAATCTTACTATAAGAGGATGGGAGGAAATAGGTTGTCCATTTAGAGGCTTGAAAGAAGCTGCAAAAGCACTCAAATGGACTCTGACTGAGTTAGTTTTAAGTCCTGCATTGGATAAATGAAGGAGATACTCCAGTAATGATTCCAGTAATGATCCCTTCTGCGAACACCATATGGTAAACCTTTTCCACTTGAAAGCATAAGAGCGTCTTGTGGAAGGCTTCCTGGAAGCATAGAGGATATCCTTTACTTGCTGAGGGAGGTTAAGATCATGAAAATCTAGGCCTTCAGCAACCAAGCCCTGAGATGCAGAGACTGGGGATTGGGATGCCATAACATTCCATCCTTCTGAGACAGGAGATCTGGAGAAGATCCTAACTCCAGGGAGGGAGCTTGAGAGAGATGTAGAAGCAGAGGGTACCACACTTGCCGTGGTCAATGTGGAGCTATGAGAATCATACGGCCTTTGTCTCTCTGAAGCTTGAACAGGATTTTGGGAATTAGGGGAATGGGTGGAAAGGCATAAAGGAAGTCTTGACCCCAGTGAAGGAGGAAAGCATCACTGGCCTGAGAGCCCTGAGCCGGAATTCTGGAACAGAACCAGGGAAGTTTGGCATTCAACGGACTTGCAAAGAGGACTGAGTCTGTCTGCCCAAGAGTTTTGTATGCCTGGAAGATACACTACTAGGAGATGAATCTGATGCTCTCTGGGAGGGCCCATAGTCGCAAAGCTTCGTTGCAAAGCGACAGGGAGCCTGTTCCCCCCTGCTTCTTCACATAGAACATGGCTACTTGATTGTCCATATGAATGAGGACTGTCTTGTAGCTGAGCAGGGTGTGGAACACTCGAAGAGCAAGGAAGATTGCTCTGAGCTCTAAGAGATTGATATGTAGATGAGTCTCCTGTGGAGTCCAGGTGCCTTGGGTGGAGAGGTCTTGCAGATGAGCTCCCCAACCCACTGGTGAAGCATCTGTTGTGAGAGTTGCCTGGGGTAAAGGTTGTTGAAATGGGGACCCCAGCAACAGGTTCTGAGTGGACTGCCACCATTGGAGGGACGAAATAAGGCGATTTGTGTTTGCTATTTTGTCTGACAGGCACCCTGACGCCTGGGTCCATTGAGTGGATAAAGTCCACTGGGCTGCTCTCATATGGAGGCGAGCATAAGGAACCACATGCACTGTAAATGCCATGTGGCCTAGTAGTTTTAACATTTCTCGGGCAGTGAGATGAGGCTTTAGTACTGCTTGAGAAGCTAACTGCACCATGCGAAGGCAACAGGTCTGAGGAAGATAGGTCCTTGCTTTTCTGGTATCCAGCAAAGCTCCTATGAACTCTTGAGACTGAGTAGGAGTTAGACTGGATTATGCGATGTTTATGACCAGACCCAAATACTGAAGGATACACATTGTGCAAGATAGAGAAGTCCTGGCCTTTGACTCTGATGGGGCTCGAATGAGCCAGTCGTTTAAGTAGAGGAAGATGAATATTCCTAGAGTGCAAAGAAATGCTGCTACCACAGCCATGCATTTTGTAAACACCCTTGCTGCTGAGGCCAGGACAAAAGGAAGCACCCTGTACTGGTAGTGCTTTCCTTGAAAAAGGAACCGAAGGAACTTCCTGTGAGTTGGATGGATGAGAACATGGGTGTATGCATCCTTGAGTTCTAGAGAACAAAGCCAATCCTGACTCTGAAGGTATGGCAGCAGAGTTCCCAGAGAAATCATCTTGAATTTCTATTTGAACAGGAATTTGTTCAATTCTCAGAGGTCCAAAATAGGTCTGTATCCCCCTGTTTTCTTTGGGATAAGGAAATAGGGGGAGTAAAACCCTGTACCCTGTTGATGAATGGGTACTTCTTCTATTGCCCCTTGGGCAAGAAGCATAGTGACCTCTTGATCTAACAGGTTGATGAGAGAAGTCTGAGAATTGAACTGTCTTTCCATTGTGGGAGGGGGCATGCACAGAAAGTGAATCTTGTACCCCTCTTTTATAATGGAGAGTGTCCAATGTTCTGCTGTTATCTGCCCCCATCTGGGGGCAAAGTGACACTACCTCCCTGGAATGGTGGAAGGCTCTGGTCCATTGAGGGCCAGGAAGGCTAAGTTCTCTAGATGAAAGTCAAAGGCCTTGTGGAGGCTGAGACTGCTGAGATGGTTGAGGCTTAGCAGTCTTTGCTTTCCTTTGTTTAGGTGGTTGCTGACTCTTTCGGGCAGGCTGACCTGCAGAACGTCCCTGCTGGGAATAAGAAGGATAAAACCTCTTCTTTTTTGAGAAGAATGGTTTCTTGAAAGATTTCTTCCTTGCAGGATCAGCTGTGGCTTTGGATAACCTATCCAAAGTGGAGTTGTCAGCACCCAACTCATTGGCTTTCTCTTGCCAATTTTTGCCGAATAGATTCTCACCTGTACAAGGGATATTGCCCAGTTTGTCCTGCACCCAGAGCTCCAAATCGGATGCCTGGAGCCAGGCAATTCTACGTGCACCTATGGCACTGGCAGAGGTTCTGCTTATGCACTAAAAACAGTCAAAAGCTGCACGATTGACAAACTTAGAAACATCCTGGGCATGTTTAACCAGTGTGAGAAAATCCTGCCTCTTGTCATCAGGAAGGAGAGGGCTTAAAATCTCCAAGTCTCCTGTGACTTCTTTAAGGAACATTCCCAGAGCTAGAATATAGGAACTGATCCTGGCAGAAAGCATGGAAGCCTGGAAAGTACGATGTCCAAAGGCATCCAAAGTTCTACACTCACGTCCTGGAGGATTAGAGGCATGCCTCTTTGCACTCCTGATCCTTCTTATAGCTGATTCCACTACAATAGAGTGGTGAGGAAGCTGAGTTTTCTGGAAGCCAGGACAAGGAGGGACTCGATACATGGTATCCAGTCTGCGAGAGTAAGGAGAGGTGGTAAGAGGTGTCTCCCACATTCTCAACGTGAGATCATGTAAGATCTCATGGATAGGCAAGGTAGCTGCCTCCTTAGGAGCTTTGGGATATTGTAAAATCTCCAACACCTTTGCCCTGGGCTGTTTCAGGAGTCACAGTAATGGACAGACCTCAAGCCACCTCCCTGATAAAATCCTGAAAGGAGATATCTTCTGGAGGAGACATCCTACGTTTAGGAGAGGAAGGCTCCTCCGGGAGAAGTATTCCGTACCGACAGAGCTGTCAGAATCCTCCGACTCCTCCGAGGATTCAAAGTACCTTCTGTCCGGATGCTCTTAAAGAGCCCGATACCTGTACCGACCGAAGTCGGTACCGGGGAGAATCGGTACCGGAAGGCATCGCATGACTGGGTACCGGCAAAGCGGACATCGATGTCGATGCTGTCAGTACCGGTACCGATACCGGTGCCGGTACCGGTTGAACTATCTGACGCGGTTCCGAGGGTGTCGATGCCGCAAGGAGAGCCACCAGACTGCATTCAATAGCCAGGAACCTCTGGTCTATTGACGCTGCCGATTCCTGGGTATCGGTACAGGAGAAAGTAGCCGGTACCCCAGAGCATGGCACCAGTAGTTCTGTCGAGGCCTCGAGAACATCCTGGAGCCCCGATAATGCTTTGGAAGCTGAAGCCTCCCGCCGGGGCAATTATGCCAGTACAGAACCCTCAAGGGCAACGCCAGAGGCATCTCGATGCTTGGAAGGAGATCTACCCTTTGAGGACCGGCCAGACTTATGTTTAGTTACCTGAGATCCATGGGAGGAAGAGGAAGCCCTGGAAGATGTCGATGCCACAGAAGCTGCATCGGAGGGAAAAAGGGCGCTGAGCTTAGCAGCTCGGTTTTGTCTACCCCTCTTGGACATCATGGCACAAGCCATACATTCGGAGATGGAGTGGTCACTCATGGGTGTCGGTGACGGAGATGGTACCGCCACACTTGGTGCACTTTTTGAAACCTGAAGCGGGTTTTTCCATAGTGGAGGATATTTTGGGCCTAAGGCCCAAAATGGCGCATGCACCTGGAAAAGAAAAGTTTGGAAAAAAAATTGTATATCTATTTTTTTTTTAAGAAAGAAAGAAAGAAGAACCGGCGGTACTGGTATAGTGTCGAGGAAGGCAGACGCGACCACAAAAAAAGAAGGAATAAGGAAAATATTTTCTGTGGTGACAGGAACAACGACCTGCTGGCTCCGCAGAAAACAAAGAAATGGAGAGAGGCAGTTGGGAAAGGCGGGAAGGCAGCACGCAGGCACTGTAGGATGCTCCCAAAAACTTCCTAATTGGATGCTGGGGAGCGTTCCCGCGCAGGCTCCGTCAGTACCGACGATACCCATATGTGAAGACTACATTCCTGCTTGTTCCTGGAGATAGGTGAATAGTGGTATACCCCAGGGATCTGTGCTGGGTCCGCTGCTTTTTGACATATTCATAAATGACCTGGAAAGTGGAATAACGAGTGAGGTTATCAAATTTGCAGATGACACAAAACTATTTAAAGTTGTTAAAACCCAAGAGGATTGTGGAAAATTGCAAGAGGATCTTGATAAATTGGAAGACTGGGCATCAAAATGGCAGATGAAATTTAATGTGGACAAGTGCAAAGTTATGCACCTAGGGAAGAACAACCCAAACTATGGTTACACGATGCAAGGTTCCACATTAGGAATCACCACCCAGGAAAAGGATTTAGGCGTCATTGTGGATAACATGTTAAAACCCTCGGCCCAGTGTGCAGCGGCAGCCAAGAGAGCAAATAGAATGCTAGGTATCATAAGTAAAGGAATGGAAAATAAAACAAAAGATATTATAATGCCTCTATATCGTTCCATGGTGAGACTGCACCTTGAATATTGTGTGCAATTCTGGTCGCCGTATCTTAAAAAGGATATAGCATTATTAGAAAAGGTTCAGAGAAGAGCCACGAAAATGGAAAAGGGGATGGAAGGATACTCCTATGAAGAAAGGCTAAAAAGGTTAGGGCTCTTTAACCTGGAAAAGAGACGGCTGAGGGGAGAATATGATAGAAGTCTATAAATTAATGAATGGAGTGAAACGGGTAAACGTAGATCGATTGTTTACGTTATCAGAATATAGAAAGACTAGGGGACATGCAATGAAGCTACAGGGTAAACTAATACTAATAAAAGAAAATATTTTTTCACTCAACGTGTAATCAAACTCTGGAATTTGTTACCGGAGGATGTAGTAAATGCTGTTAGTGTAGCTGGGTTTAAAAAAGGTTTGGACAAGTTCCTGGAGGAAAGGTCCATAAACCATTATTAAGAAGGGACCCAGGATATCAATGCTTGACCCAGTACAAGCATTGTGGAACCTGTGTCTTTTGGGGAAACTGCTAGGTACGTATGACCTGGATTGGCCACTGTTGGAAACAGGATACTGGGCTTGATGGACCTTGGTCTGACCCAGTATCACATATCTTATGTTCAGAAGGGCTTGAGAGAAAAAGAATTCAAGACAATGGCAAAGGACTGTGTGCTCAAGAAGTTTGGAAATGAAGGGAAGGAGATGGGACGATAATTAGAAGGAGAACTAGGATCAAGAGGTTTCATGAGCAGGGGTATGACCACAGTATGCTTGAAGGCTGTAGGGACAGTAGCAGTTGAGAATAAGAGGTTGAGAATGTGAGATGGAAGGGATGACAGAGGAGGAAATGGAGTTAAGGAGATGGAATCAGAAAAGCAAGTAGTAAGTTTGCAGGAGGAAAAAACGATGAGAGGTTTCATCTTTAGAGATCATGGAAAAGGATGAAAGGATAATAGAGATTGATGGGAAAAGTTGATATTGAGGTGGGGGAAGAGGGGATGAAGTTGTTCTAGTCGGGAACTGGAGAGTAATCTTGTGAATTTTGTTAAGGAAAAAGTCAGCTATGGTTTAGGCAGAAAGAGAAGGAGGGGTCGGAGGGTGCCTTGAGGAGAGAGTTTAGAGAAAAGATGGCAGGGGTCAGTGGCAAGATAATTAGTCAGATGGATATAGTAGTTTTGCTTGGCAAGTGCTAAGGCTGACTGGAAGGAGTTAAGCATGAATTTGAAGTGAAGAAAGTCAGAAAGGGAGTGAGATTTGAGCCAAATGCGCTCAGCTGAGCAGGCAAAGGAGCAAAGATAACAGGTAATTGAGGATATCAGGGCTGGGGTGTAGTGTGTCTCGTGGGATAGGTAGAGCAAGAGTATCTAGAGCAGAGGAGATGGCAGTATTATAGGAAACTATCACCTCATCAACTGATTTAGAAGACAAAGTGGAAGAAAGAGGTGATAAGACGATAGTGGAAAGAGTGAATATATCAATAGCATGAAGATTCCTAAAAAGGTAGGAGGAGACAGTGGGATTGAGGTGGGGAGTTCTGAAGGGTGAAACTTAGCAGTTGATGATCAGATAAGGGAAGAACAGAGATATGGAAATTGGAGGGGAAACAGTTAGAGAAGAAAACCAAGTCAAGGCAGCGACCATGCTGATGAGTAGGACCAGAAGAGCAAAGTTGGAGACTGAAAGAGGAGGCAAGGGAAAGGAATTTAGAAGTTTAGAACCTATCCCTGAGCTGCCACAGAAAACTGGCGACTATGTGCAATTCCACAAAGAGTATTTAAGCACACTAGTTGAACATAAGAATCATGAATTCAAGAGAACGAGAATAAAACAAGATATTCTGGTGGAGGTGTGCTCATTTGGGAGTTCTCACAATAAAGAATGAATTCAGGAGAAACTTACACCAATTCGTTAGCAGGAGCCCAGATTTTCAGAAGAGGGTGACAAACATCATAACTCAAGTCAGAGGGCAAGTCCAGTCTACTTATAGTTCACAACAGGATTCAGATTTAAGGGTGTTTCTGGTAGTGTTTTCCTAGCCATATTGGCCTTGCTTTTCAAGTTTTATTGAAGTCAGTAACTAAACTTCTGCAAATTTGAAAGATTTACTAAGTGAGCGTCTAGCTCCACAGGCAATTGTATGCTGATGGTATTAATGTTGAGTGGTAGCACCTAAAGAAAAATGGGGGTGCAGATCAACTTCTAGATTTCCTTACAGAACTGCAACTACTATGAAATCACATTACTTTGCTTGGACCAGATTTGCTCATGGGTGGTAAGCATAAGATATGCCAGTAAAGCTTTTGCGATTTGTTGCATGAGAAAAGCTAGTGACCTTCAAGCATGGTCTTTCTTGCCTTCCTTTTTCTTCTGATGTGCTTATTTATAAGGTTAATTCTGATTTTCATAGCAGAACATATTGCCTCTCTTATTACCCAATCCTAAGAACTGCAGAAAGATGCTTTGTATGGGTAGGAATATAGAATTTAATAATTATTTCAATAGGACATCTGAACAACTCTGTTATTTATACTAAATAGGAGATTACCTGCTTAAAAGACCTCCCTTTTGCTAGACATGTACAAAACTGTGAGCCCGCTATTCAAAAGGTTTATGCTCCTAACTTTAACCAAACTGCTGTTGCACTGGGAGTTCATCTCCAAACAGTAGTGAGGTGTGAAGGTGTGGACTGAGGTCCAGGTTGCAGATCTCTTCCATGGAGGCTGATCTCAAGTGGGATACCAACACAGCCATGGCTCAGACATTATGAGCATTGCATGACCCTCAAGCATCAGACCTGCCTGGGCATAAGTGAAAGGTATGCAGTCTGCTAGCCAAATTGGAAGACTCTGATTCAGTTGCGAGTGCAGGGGCCATGGTGGAGTGCCCCTTGCCATCAGGGACTCTGCAGTAGGCCTGTAAACCTCGGCTGAGGGAGTTGTGCCGCTGGTGACATCAGAGCACAACTGGAATATCTCGCTTAAAAGAACTGCCACTGCCACAGTGAATCGAAAGCCTCTGGTTCAGTTGTGAGTGCAGGAGCCATGGTGGAGGAGCGCCCTATTGCCATCAAGGGCTCCTCAGTAGGCTTGTCAGCCTCGGCTGAGGGAGTCACGCCATTGGTGACATAACAGCATAACCAAAAGATCGCCCTTAAAAGAACTATGACTGCCATAGTATGCGGCCCGCGCTCATGAGCACAAAGGGGCATGACCAAAGGGGAATGCCCCTTTAGAGTCTGCTGAGGAGTTGAGTGTGCCACTTGTTTCTTTTCCTATGGACCTTGAAGATAGGATTATTAGGGAACAAATGATATCTTCTGTACCTGGTATGAAGCAAAATTAGAGTTAGGGGGAAAATACCCAGAATATGAGTAAAGGGGCTCAGTCTAAAGTGCCTCAGGGCCCTATGGATTCTTTTGTCACGCTAAGTCAAAACTCCCTAGATAGTACTGTTGAGAGAGAAATAGAAGAAGCCTCCCTAAGCCCTATTACACACTCACTGCCCTGTCAGCCAGATAGTGTTAGGGGTTTAGGATACCCCGAATCTGGTGCTAGCTTTAGGAGGTTATACCCAAACCTTTTTGATTCTGATAAAATTCTGGTGCAGCCTCTGCCTGAAGCTTCATCTCCTTTGGGGTCTCCCCTACTGGGATTATTACTGATTGTGGAAGTCTGCAGACCAAGGCAACGGAGCTGAAGTTCCAGGTTAGGACCTCATTGCAACCAGTTTTATTTTCTACTGTTTTTCAATTGGTTATGGCCCCCCCAACTGAGGTTACCAACCTGGAAATTTGGAACATGGTTGCAAGAATGGAATCTACTTTGACTAATTGTTTATCCCAGTTGTGTAAATTCTCAGGAGAGACATTTTCTAAGCTGTCTAGTCTTGAGAATGAATTGGGTCTTAATTGTCAAACCTTAGATCTTTATGTTAAGAAGACAGAGCAGTTAGTGTTGTCTAATACTGCTTTGATTAGGGCGGATTTGCTCCTCGAAAAGGTTGAGATATTAGACAACTCCCAGAGGTTAAAAATTTGAGGTTTTTGAATTTTCCTTTTTGCACTATGATTTCTGCCTTTGAGATGCTTAAATCTTATTTGACTGACATTCTACATTTTGATTCATTTGCTCTCCTTGTTGAGGATATATATTATATACCTGCTTCTATAAAATAAGTGTTTCAGCACAGGGAAGCACGGATGGCTACTTTTCGCTGATGAGCTGGATCCGAAGTATGCTGTCAAGAATCCAATTGGCTGCAAATGTGCTTTACAAGATTTTTACAAAGGCACCGTAAAATGGCATAGATATTGAACATGTTGTTTGCTTCCCTGCTGTTATCTGGTCACAGCTTTAGTTGCAAAAATGTTTTATTAAGAAACAAAAACAGCAAAACACCAAAGGCCAAAAACACTATTTTGAAAGGTGAAATATCATCTTTACAAAACAGTCCCCAAAGCCCACAGCCCCAGTCAATCCCCCAACCACAAAGCATCATGCCCAAAAAGACAGTGCGAGCCAATGGGCCACTAATACAAAATATATAAAAAAATACAAAATAGTACAAACTGGTACAACAGAGAGTACTCAGTCACCACTCCTTCCATAGTAACATTACTGGCTTGTTCAAAGGCACAGCCTCCACCCCGTCTAGCACACTGCAAGCCCAGCCTGAGCCTTGTACACACACACACATACACACACAGTCGAGTCCAATAAACACTGAGAAAATCCACCTCCCTCCCCCTCCCCCAAAACACAATCCTGCAGTCAGACCGTCCCTCACCACTCCACTTAACCAATGTAGGCAGCCATCTATAGTCCACTGACACAATGACAGACACACCACATTCTGGCATTTCACAAAGAAAAGGGGAAAAAGCACCCATAGTTAGATATTCAAAACCTCACTCCGCACGCTAGGAGGTGATGCAGCAATAAGCAGTTCCCAAATATAAAGAAATCGAGCTTAAATTGCAGAGCCCAATAGCTTTGCCATTCAACGCTCCATCTCCAAGAGCTCATACAGGGTGTGCTCCCACTGCTGCATCCCCGGGGCCTCCTCAAGCATCCATTGTCATAGGATAATTTTCTTGGCCATCAAAACCCCCCATTCACACAAACCCCTCTGGTACACTGCGATTGCTCACTCCACTGAGTAGCATCCAAACAAATACATCTCTGGGGAGGGGGACACCGTTCGAGACAACAAATCTCCCAGTTTGGCGCAAACGTGACTCCAGAAGGTTTGTAGCCTAGAGAAGGACCAAAAACAGTGCAACAACATACCTAAGGCTTCTACACAAAACCTACAAAGGTCCGATGACTGGAGGCCCGCCTTATGTAACCATACATCATGCACATAGGTCAGCCACAAAAACTTTATACTGGAGTTCTTGCAAATAAACTCACTCAGTAATAGATGAACAATGCAAAAAGACCCTCTTATAAAAAGAAGCAGAGAGTCCATCGAGGCCCTCATGACTCCAGCAGAGCGCTAATAAGACCGGGTACCGCTGATCCAGAACAGGCTGCAACAACTTTTTAAGTCCCAGGGACCCTCCCCAAAACGCCATGGAACTGAAAGCTTCACATAATCTCCCCCGCTGAAGTATGCGGGGTTCCACACATTGAAGCATCCAAAGACAGTGGCCAAACCACATCTCCGTTGGGGCTGCTCAAATGACTCCATTTCCTCCACCTGCTCTATGCTCAAATCCCCTACTCTAGTTAGGCCATGCCCAAGCCATCGTCATGGAACTGAGGAAGAAAGACCCGGGGGAAAGTCAGGATTGTCCACCAGTGGTAGAAGTCCCGTAACCCTCCAAGAGACCTGATAACAGGAGAAAAAGGTCCTCCAGGCCGCATACAGGGCCCGCAAATATTTGCTCTGATCCCAGCCTCCCGTGAGCTTATGCAAATCCGCATGAAAGGACATACCTCGGGTATCGAGGAGCAAACAACTATTCTAATAAGGGCAAGGGGGCACAGTCCGCCGTACCATTAACCAAATCACTAAGGTGTCGCACCATACATCGCAAATTATACTCTCTCAAGAATGGCAGCTCCAGACCTCCCCTCCTCCCAACACAGTAAAGCTGAAAAGGTAAAGCGTGTCTATTTCCCCTGCCAAAGAAAGTGCCACAAGTGCCGCTCTAGCTGCTGCTAGTCCCTACGAATGACTCACAGTGGGAGATGAAGCATAATATATATCCAGTGCAGCAATTCCATCATTTTGAATAGAACCACTCTACCCTTTAGAGAGAGGCAGCCCCAATCCAACAGTGAGGATGTTGTGCTGTCATGGGCAGCAGAGGCAAGATATTATAAGGGTACAGTTTAGAAGGGTTGAAGGCCCAGATAGTAAATCGAACCCTCCGACCATACTAATGGGGAACCCCCTGGCCATGCCGCGCGAAACCGGCCCCTAACATCCAAGGTCATCAATTTACTCTGGTTGATGCGCAGCCAGGAAAAGCCCCCAAATTCTTCAATTATATTATATTCAATAGGGAGGAGTGGCCTAGTGGTTGGGGCAAGTTACCTCAGGCCGGAAGGTCGGGGGTTCAAATCCCACTAGAGGACAGCAACCTTGGGCCGGAAGGACTGGGGTTTCTAGTCCCACAGGTGCTCCTTGTGGTCTTGGGCAAGCCACTTAACCCTCCATTGCCCATGTTCCCTGTAAAATAGTTATCTCCAAGTTATAATGCTCTGTTCAATGTAATTTCAGTTTGTTCAATGTAAACCACCTTGATATCATGAAAGGCGGTATACAAGAAATGTTAAATAAATAAATAAATAAGCTGAAGTGCACATGGAAGGAAGGTTCCCATGAGCACAAGAGAAGGTCATCGTCTGCAAAGGCACTTAGCTTCACTTCCACAGATCACATTCGCAAATCCGGCACCTGTCCCTCTGCCTGCAATGCCAAAATTAACAGCTCCAGAGATAATACAAAAAACAGGGGAGACAATGGGCAGCCCTGGTGGGTACCCTTCCCCAGTGTAAAGGGGTCAGATAACACCCCATTAATAGACACGACCGCTTGTGGCTCAGTATAGAGTGCCCGGACTCAGCAGGGAAAATCTCCTGTAAAGCCAAATCCCTGGAGAGCCGTTAAGAGTATGGCCAAGACACATAATCAAATGCTTTTTCAGCATTGAAACTGACAAGCAGCAGTGGAAGCTGATGTTATACACAATATTCCAAGGCCAATAGCAGCTGCATGATATTCTCGGTCTCCCCCCGTCCAGGCACAAATCTCACCTGAGGGGCCCAATCAGACAAGGCAGGATAGTGTTTAAATGCTACGCTAGAATCGATGCCAGAAACTTCACATCAAAATTGAGAAGCGAAATGGGCAGATAAGAAGCGAGGTCCAAGGGATCTTTCCTCGGCTTGGGAATTAGCGTAATCACCACTCTGTGTATATTCCTCAGAAAAAACTCCATCAGCAAGCACAGCCAAGAACATACCCACCAGGGCCAGAGTTAGATGCTGCTCAAGAATTTTATAGTACTCGGACCCACAGCCATCCGGGCCAGGGACCTTGTGCAATGCCCCTCTTTTAATCCCTTGTAGTACTTCTTGAGCAGAGATTGGAGCATTAAGTATCTCAAGGTCTGCCTCCATAAGTTGAGGGAAAGACACCTTACTCAAAAGCCCCTTGCCGTTATCTGGGCTTACAGGGGAAGCAGTGTACAACGTCTTTTATAAAATATGTGAAAAACTGCCGCTATTCGGGCAGGTTGATTATGCAACCTGTGATGCCGCAGCTGGGTTAAACACTAGTGAAAGGTGCAGAAATCACTCTTTTTCCCCTGTAGCTAAGAGCAGTGCAGGCAGAGAAAGGGTTAAACCTTTAACTAATGGAAAAAACCCTGTGCTCAGAAAGCAGGAGAGTGAGCCACACCTCAGCTCCATGACAACCAGGGGAGCTGACGTAAGAGGAAGGGGGGCGGAGTCAAAGCCCATAGGACAGCCCCAAACATTTAGCCACGAGGAAACAGAGAGAGATCAGTAGGTTCAAGATCAGCTGGTGCAAGATCAGCTGGAACAGGAAGGTCAGGAAAAGGAAGAACGTCGGCAGCAAGGAGCTGTAAGAGTTCTGGAAGAGACCTTGAAAGGAGTTCTGAGGGGACCTGTGAGAGGAACCAAGATGAGAGTTTAAGCAGGAGCAAAGTTCCAAGGGAAAGGCTGCACAGACGCTCTGATTGCAGGCAACGTGTGAGTAGCTCTAGTTCAGAGAGAAGCACAGTTGCATATGAGCAAGAGGCTGATTGGAAGTTCTGGAGACAGGAGTCAGAGTCAGACCCTGTTGAGCAGGAGAACAGCCGGGAGCAGAGGAAGCAGTCTGGGGACAAGAGGTTGCCTGTATACTTGCCAGAAAGGGTACGGAAGGCCAGGAAAAAGGTGAGCCCTTTTGAATCTGTTAAGGCAGTACTCAAAGAGTCTGGTGTTCTAAGTTCCTCCCCCACAGCTCAGACTAAAGAAGAGTCCCGTTTGAAACAGTTAAAGGCTTTATTAGATCAGTGGAAGCCTGTTCAAGAGAAGCCTGTATTTAAAGGAAGCGTATCGGACTCAGAGGGAGAGCCCATGCAGTTTGAGGAAGCTGGTGGTGCTAGTGAGGATTCTGATATGGAACTTGATTGTGCATTTTGCCAGAGAGGGTAAAATCTATGAACTGTGATACTAATAGTAAGTGCTGGAAGAAGCCTGACATTGTGCCAGGAGGATTTTACACAGGAAGAGGCAGAGAACTGCTGGAGTGTAAAAGCCAGGCCAATTAGGCAAAACCTAGAAGAAAAGAGCACTACTGCTTTTGGTGATTTAAGGAAGCATTTTTTATTGCTGAAGGAGAAAGCAGTAAATGTTTGCATCAGGAAGAAGCTGGAAGACAGTGCTTTGAAGGGAACATGCCTGTATGTTTAGAAGCTGAATAATCCTGTTTCAGTTAAAGAGACTTTACTTTGGAGAAGTAATCTTTATTTCTGTTATTGGGATAGTAGGTGAACCATTGTGGGACAATAACAATAAAACTTATTGTTAAACCCTATTCCTTGCTGACTCGTCTGTGCCACAACTACAAAGGAACAGAAACTGCAGCACTTAAAGGGAGACAAATAAATATGTGGTCGTGCCACTCCTACTAGGCAGCCGCCTATATAAGGGGTGGGCGCGACAAACCGACCCTCAACATTCTGCACTACCTCAGGGAGTCGTTAGCAGGATGGGAACAGCTGGGGGCTGTAGAAAAATAGTGGGCAAAACTGAAAGGAGATATTTTAAGGACAACCAATCTTTTTGTTAAAATGGCAAATAAAGGTAAAAAGAAAAGGAGACCGCTATGGTTTTCAAAAGAAGTAGCTGAAAAGGTGAAGAAAAAGAAGGAATCCTTCATGAAATACAAGAGATCACAGAGAGAGGAAGACAGGCATCTATATTTGGAAAAACTTAGAGAAGCTAGCAAAGTAGTCGGGAAAGCAAAGATTCAAAAAGAGGAGGAAATAGCCAATGCAATAAAATGGGGGGATAAGACATTTTTCAGATATGTTAGTGAGAAGAGGAAGGGTAAAAGTGGTATTGTCAAGGGTGAAGGCGAGGAATATGTAGAAGCTGATGAGGATAAAGCAGAATTGCTTAACAAATATTTCTGTTCTGTGTTCACAGATGAAGAACTAGGAACAGGACCTCAGAAAACACCCACAAACAGGAACAGAAGCAAGGGGCATCTTGAAGAATTTTCAGAAGACTGTGTTCATGAGAAACTAGCTAAACGTAAAGTAGACAAAGCGATGGGACCGGATGGGATACACCCTAGAATACTGAGGGAACTTGAGGACGTTCTAGCAGCTCCACTGACTGACCTTTTCAATGCCTCGTTGGAGTCGGGAGTGGTGCCAAAGGACTGGAAAGAGGCTCATGTGGTCCCTTTACACAAAAAACGGAAGTAAGGATGTGGCTGAAAACTACAGGCCGGTTAGTTTAACTTCGGTGGTGAGAAAATTATTGGAAACGCTGCTGAAAGAGAAAATAGTGAGGTTTCTGGAGTCCAGCGGATCCGAGGTAGCATGGATTAACCAGAGGCAGGACTTGTCAGACAGATCTGATTGATTTCTTTGACTGGGGAACGAGGGAGTTGGACCTAGGGAGAGTCCTAGATGTGGTTTATTTAGATTTCAGTAAAGCCTTTGACACTGTTCCTCACAGGCGACTTATAAACAAACTGAGCACCCTAGGGATGGACCCTAAAGTTACTGCTTGGGTTAGAAATTGGTTGAGTGGGAGACGACAAAGAGCACAGGTAAATGGAGCTCACTCTGAGGAGAAGGAAGTTACCAGTGGTGTGCCCCAGGGATCTGTCCTTGGTCCGATTCTTTTTAATATCTTTGTTAGTGATATAGCGGAAGGGCTGTCGGGTAAGGTCTGCCTCTTTGCGGATGATACCAAAATCTGCAATATAGTAGACACCCAGGAAGGTGTAGATAATATGAGGAGGGATCTAGCTAAGCTTGAAGAATGGTCTAGAATTTTGCAGCTGGGATTTAATGTTAAAAAATGCAAGGTCATGCATTTGGGCAGCAGAAATCCAAGGGAGCAATATAGTATAGGGGGTGAAGTACTTTTGTCCACTAAAGAAGAGCGGGACCTAGGCGTGGTTGTGTCTGATGATCTTAAAGTAGCAAACAGATAGAAAAGGCGACAGCAAAAGCTAGAAGGATGCTTGGGTGCATAGGGAGAGAAATGGCTAGCAGAAAAAAGGAGGTGATAGTGCCTTTGTATAAGTCTTTGGTGCGACCTCATTTGGAGTATTGTGTGCAATTCTGGAGACCGCACCTTCAAAAGGATATAAACAGTCTGGAGTCAGTACAGAGGGTGGCTACTAAAATGGTTAGTGGTCTTCATTATAAAGCATATGAGGACAGACTTAAGGATCTTAATATGTACACCTTAGAGGAAAGGCGAAATAGAGGTGATATGATTGAGACATTTAAATACCTCCGTGGCATAAATGCACAGGTGGAGAGCCTCTTTCAATTGAAAGCAAGTTCTAGGATGAGGGTGAAAGAGGATAGATTCAGGAGTGATATGTGGAAATATTTCTTTACGGAAAGAGTGGTGGATCCGTGGAATAGTCTCCCAGTGGAGGTGGTAGAGATGAGGACAGTATCTGAATTCAAAAAAGCATGGGACAAACACAGAGAATCTCTAAAGGAAAAAAGGGAACTGTTGTAGTTGTTGATATGGAAGGACAGACTAGATAGGCCATGTGGTCTTTTTCTGTCGTCATTCTTCACAGCCCCCTCTCAGTACCACTTTACTCGCCTCCCAAAACAAAACGGGAGAAGCTTTGTGCTTTCTATTAAATTGCACAGTCATCCCACTGGCCCCACAAAAATTGCCGAAAATCATCATCCTCCCACAGATAAGCTGGAAACTGCCATCCCCAGTGCATCTCCCGCTGCCCTTCCCAGTTCACCCACCCCATATCATGGTCAGAGATGACTATAGGCTCAATCTCCACTCGGAGAATGTGACTAAAACCACCCACAGAAACCAAAATATAGTCTAGCCCAGACCAGATGCCATGAGCTCAGGACAGATGAGTATAATCCCTGGCGCCGGGGTGGAAGGCTTGCCAAACATCCATCAAACCAGTCATTTTACACAAATGACCAACTTCCTTATTTATCTAACTCTGGTTCCCACCCTGCCCCGAACAGTCCTGCTCTGGATCATGGGGACAGTTGAAGTCGCCCAAAAACACTTGACGTTGTGCGTCCCATGAGACTTGATGGAGCAACTTGTTAAAAAAAAAAGTATGATCATAATCATTTGGTGCATAAACATTACCAATCAATAACTCCTCATTGTACAATTTAGCCCGCAGAAAGATATATTGCCCCTATGGGTCCGCTTTCCATTCAGTCATCTCGAAAGGGAGCTCCCACTTCACCAAGACTGCCACTCCTGCTTCGCAAAATCCCAAGAAAGCCCCATAAACAGTAGATACCCAATCCCGCCAGAGCTTCACATGCTCAAGCGCACTCAAATGCGTATCCTGAAGCAAGGCCATCTGGAAACCATTATGCTTCAATGCCTGGAGAATTTTTGTGCACTTAATCAGGGAAGTAATACCGCCCATGTTCCATGAAGCGAGATGCAAGTTGAGTGACATGGCTCTTACACGTTAGGGGGACATAATTGCTTCCTAGTAATGAGCCACCCAGAGGCTGCCCAGCCTCAACCCCTAAGTGTGAGAATAATGGAAGCACTATTAAATAAGGTGCGTGATGCTGCACTGCAGGCCAACAGTCCAACCCACATAAAAACCCCTCCATCCCACCTGCCCTCTGCTCAACCAAACCAAATGTACCACGACCCCATCAACCATCGTCACACAACCACAGGCACAATCCACTTACACTCCCACCCGGCATATCCCCATCCTCCCTCTCCTCTCTCATCTGAACTATTTAACAAACTGTATACACACAACAATTTCCCCACAGAATACAAAACCCAACAAACACCATACTCCATGATCACGGAGTAGCCCACACAGGAAAGAGCTTCGGGGCAAACCCACCTGCCAACAAAGACAATCCCCCAAATTAGGAGATCCCGTACAAAGGTAAAGAATTAGTAAGTCCTCTCCAAGGGGGAGGGTCCACCAGTACCGCCCAGAGGTGGCACCTCTGGGCGGTACTGTCTTGAAGGACTAGAAAAAGGGACTGTTACTTCTGAAGAGAAATCTGCAACTGTGAGTATATACTTCTGGTAATTTTCTAAAAGGAATTCTTTGTATTAAAGCTAATTAATCTGTGAACCCACTATTTTTTGTTAAATCAGTCAGGGCCTAGTAGCAGCAGTTTAAGTTTACATATAAAACACAGAGGAGAACTTTCTGGTTACATTTCATACCCAGCAGAGAGCTTGTAGTTTAAATTTAATAGTCACTCAGGGCCTAGTAACAGCAAAGTACTTTTAGTTTAAATTTAAAACACAGAAGAGAGCTTTCTGGTTAAATTTAGAACCCAGCAGAGAGCTTGTAGTTTAAATTTCATAAGAAGTTAGAACCTAGCAGCAGCTAAGAGCTATAATTTAAATCAAATCAGAATTTAGCTTACCTCAGCAGCACAAGACAGGGTACTGTGTAGCAGCCCTCTTTTAATAAGTGTTATTTCCCTCCCCACACCCACCCACCCCTGGGATAATCGTAGCTTTATAGGTACTTACACATCTTAAAAGACAGGAGGTGCTCTCAGGTGAAGCTCATTACCCAAATCAGTCATACACTAAGGACCTGAGATTAGTTAAGCTTCAGGTGAACAAGGTATATTACACGTATTAGGTACAGTTTTATTAGTATAAATATCCATTGCAACCCTTAGTAAGTAAAGAACTTAGATCTAAACACAAACTTAAAACTAAGATGCAGACAGCAGTCCAGCAGCGGGATGGGGGCTTTCCAGTCTTTTGCATTGAGTGTCACATGTATGATTTTCTCCCAGTTGGTGAGAGGTCTTACGTGTGCACTAGGTGCAAGGAGCTCTTTGCTCTCAGGGAACGAGTCCGTTCTCTAGAGGCTAAAGTAGCAGACTTGGAAAGCATAAGACAGACAGAGAGGTACATAGACGAGACCTACAGGGATATAGTCCTGAAGTCCTACCTCCAGTCTGGCAGCATCCCTGTTGCCATGGAGGAGAGAGGTCACGTGACAGGAGAGCATCACCCTGGTGTGGCAGGAAGTGATCCTGTAACTAGGACCTGTCCTCCAAGTGATGTAAAACCCTCTTGCACCGAGGAAGTTTCTCCAGGGCCATGTGCCCATGAGGGAAGGGTTAGGACAGCCGTTATAGTTGGTGATTCGATCATTAGGCATGTAGATAGCTGGGTGGCTGGTGGACGTGAGGATCGCCTGGTAACATGCCTGCCTGGTGCGAAGGTAGCAGACCTCACACGCCACCTAGATAAGGTCTTAGACAGTGCTGGGGAGGAGTCTGCTGTCTTGGTACATGTCGGTACCAATGACATAGGAAAATGTGGTAGGGAGGTTCTGGAGGCTAAATTTAGGCTTTTAGGTAGGAAGTTGAAATCCAGAACTTCCAGGGTAGCATTCTCCGAAATGCTTCCTGTTCCACGCGCAGGACCCAAAAGGCAGGCAGAGCTCCGGAGTCTCAATGCGTGGATGAGACAATGGTGCAGAGATGAGGGTTTTGGATTTGTTAGGAACTGGGGAACATTCTGGGGAAAGGAGGGGCTCTTCCGAAGGGATGGACTTCACCTTAACCGTGATGGAACTAGGCTGCTGGCATTAACCTTTAAAAAGGAGATAGAGCAGCTTTTAAACTAGATATTAGGGGAAAGCCGACAGTCGCCCAAGAGCGGATGGTTCGGAAGATTGTATCTTTGAAGGATACTACCAAAAGCAGAGAGGTTCCACAAAAGAGTAAAGTAGCCCAAATGCCCTCAAGTATGGAGCAGACTGAGCTTAAAGATCCCAAATTACCCATGTCTAACAATAGCCAAATTAATATGAATAAAATACATTCTCTAAAATGCCTGTATGCAAATGCTAGAAGTCTAAAAAATAAGATGGGAGAGTTAGAATATATAGCACTAAATGAAAGGTTAGATATGATTGGAATATCAGAGACATGGTGGAAGGAGGACAACCAGAGGGACACTGTGATACCTGGGTACAAACTATATCGTAATGATAGAGCTGATCAAATTGGTGGAGGGGTTGCTCTCTATGTTAGAGAGGGCATTGAGTCAGAAAGGATTAAAGTTTTGCAGGAAACAAAATCTGCTGTAGAATCTATATGGATTGAAATTCCATATAAAAGGGGGAAGGCAATGGCAGTGGGGGTGTACTATCGAGCGCCTTGCCAGAATGACCAAATGGATGATGAAATGCTCAAAGAAATCAAGGAAGCTAACAAAGGTTACAGTGCAGTAATAATAATGGGTGATTTCAACTACCCCGCTATCGACTGGGTCAGTGTCACGTCAGGACATGCTAGGGAGATAAAGTTCCTAGATGAAATAAATGACTGCTTCTTGGAGCAGCTGGTTCATGAACCGACCAGAGGGGAAGCCATATTAGACCTAGTCCTTAGTGGAACACCAGATCTAGTGCAAGAGATAAGGTTGTTGGGGCCACTTGGCAATAGTGATCATAGCATGATCGCCTTTGATTTAATTAGTGGAAGAGGGATAGTAAGGAAATCCACAGTACTACCTTTTAACTTTCGAAAGGGAAACTATGATAAAATGAGGAAAACAGTTAAGAAAAACTAAAAGGAAAAGTTGCAAAGGTTAAAGACGTACATCAGGCTTGGCTGTTGTTGAAAAATACTATCTTGGAAGCCCAGACCAGCTGTATTCCACGCTTTAAGAAAAGAGGAAGGAAGTCCAAAAAACTGCCAGCATGGTTTAAAGGTGAGGTCAGAGAGGCTGTTGTTGCCAAAAAAGCATCTTTCAGGAAATGGAAAAAAGAGCCAAACGACGAAACCTGGAAACAGCGCAAGCACTGGCAAGTCAAATGCAAGGCATTGATAAGGCAGGCAAAGGGAGAACTTGAGAAGAAGCTTGCTTCAGAAGCAAAAACGCGAAGTAAAGACCTTTTGAAGTACATTCGTAGCACAAAACCTGTGAGAGAGTCAGTTGGTCCATTAGATGATAAAGGGGTTAAAGGAGCACTAAGAGGCGACAAGGCGATAGCAGAGAGATTGAATGAATTCTTTGCTTCAGTCTTTACTGAGGAAGATGTAGGGATGTTACCCATGACTGAAGTGGTATTTAAAGCTGCGGAAGAATTGAAGGAAATATTGATACATCGGGAAGATGTATTACAACTATTAGATAAACTGAAGAGTAGCAAATCACCTGGGCCGGATGGTATACATCCAAGGGTGTTGAAAGAACTGAAATACGAGATTGCAGACCTGCTATTAGTAATCTGTGAACTATCATTAAAATAATCTCTAATACCTGAAGATTGGAGGATCGCCAATGTAACACAAATTTTTAAAAAGGGTTCCAGGGGTGATCCGGGAAACTACAGACCGGTGAGCCTGACATCAGTACCGGGAAAAATGGTAGAAACCATCATAAAGAATAAAATTACTCAGCATGTAGATAGTCATGACCTAATGGGAGACAGCCAACATGGCTTTAGACAAGGAAGATCTTGTCTTACTAATCTGTTATGTTTTTTTGAAGGAGTGAATAATCAGGTGGACAAAGGTGAGTCGGTTGATATTGTGTATCTGGACTTTCAGAAAGCCTTTGACAAGGTCCCTCATCAGAGACTTTTGGCAAAACTAAAGAGTCATGGGATAGGAGGCAGTGTACTATTGTGGATCAGGAACTGGTTAAAAGATAGAAAGCAGAGGGTAGGGCTAAATGGCCAATTTTCCCAATGGAGAAAGGTGAATAGTGGTGTACCCCAGGGATCTGTGCTGGGTCCGCTGCTTTTTGACATATTCATAAATGACCTGGAAAGTGGAATAACGAGTGAGGTTATCAAATTTGCAGATGACACAAAACTATTTAAAGTTGTTAAAACCCAAGATGATTGTGGAAAATTGCAAGAGGATCTTGATAAATTGGAAGACTGGGCATCAAAATGGCAGATGAAATTTAATGTGGACAAGTGCAAAGTTATGCACCTAGGGAAGAACAACCCAAACTATGGTTACACGATGCAAGGTTCCACATTAGGAACCACCACCCAGGAAAAAGATTTAGGCGTCATTGTGGATACCATGTTAAAACCCTCGGCCCAGTGTGCAGCGGCGGCCAAGACAGCAAATAGAATGCTAGGTATGATAAGGAAAGGAATGTAAAATAAAACAAAAGATATTATAATGCCTCTATATCGTTCCATGGTGAGACCGCACCTTGAATATTGTGTGCAATTCTGGTCGCCGTATCTTAAAAAGGATATAGCGATTTTAGAAAAGGTTCAGAGAAGAGCCACCAAAATGGTAAAGGGGATGGAAGGATACTCCTATGAAGAAAGGCTAAAAAGGTTGGGGCTCTTTAACCTGGAAAAGAGACAGCTGAGGGGAGATATAATAGACGTCTATAAGTTAATGAACGGAGTGGAACGGGTAAACGTAGATCGGTTGTTTACCTTATCAGAATATAGAAAGACTAGGGGACATGCAATGAAGATACAGGGTAAACTATTTAAGACTAATAAAAGAAAATATTTTTTCACTCAACGTGTAATCAAACTCTGGAATTTGTTACCGGAGGATGTAGTAAAGGCTGTTAGTGTAGCTGGGTTTAAAAAAGGTTTGGACAAGTTCCTGGAGGAAAGGTCCATAAACCATTATTAAGAAGGGACCCAGGATATCAATGCTTGAACCAATACAAGCATTGTGGAACCTGTGTCCCCTGGGGAAACTGCTAGGTACGTATGACCTAGATTGGCCACTGTTGGAAACAGAATACTGGGCTTGATGGACCTTGGTCTGACCCAGTATGGCATATCTTATGTTCTGAAGTGCAAGCTCTATCTCAGTCAAAGCGGCACACACACATCAGGCCTCATGTTCATCTCAGCCACCTGATGGTACAGGACAGCTCCAATCATCTATAATACGCCTCATCGAGATCCCGACTCTTGAGGCTGGCCGGGGTAGGTTCTCCACAAATTTCTTCACTGTCCCTGCTTGATCAAATACTTGAGCTGCCCCCTCATTGTAGATCCGCAGGAGTGCTGGAAACATCAGGGGTGAAGCGAATGCCATGTTTAAAGAGTTCAGCACACAAAGGCGTGAATTAGTTTTGTTTCACCGCCAGTAAGGCGGAATAGTCCTGAAAGAGCAGGATCTGATGATTTTCAAGTCACAGGTCTCACCACTTGTGATAGGCTTGCAAAAGCAGAGCCTTGTGTTGGAAAGAGTAGTTACTCACCTGTAACAGGTGTTCTCCAGGAGCAGCAGAAATCAGTCCTCACATATGGGTAACGTCGGCGCCGACGGAGCCCTGTGCGGAGCATTTACCCAGCTTTCAAAGAAAGCCTTTGGGAATTGCAGCGCGCATGCGCGGTCCCCTTCCCGCCCAAGGGTGCCATCTTGCTCAGTCTGATGACATAGCTAAAAGACAGCAAAAAAATTAGCAAAAATAAATCATAGGACTGCAACTCCAAGGGGAGGAGAGAGGGTTGTGAGGACTGATTCCTGCTGCTCCTGGAGAACACCTGTTACAGGTGAGTAACTACTCTTTCTCCAGGACCAAGCAGGAAGTCAGTCTTCACATATGGGACTCCCCAGCTGAAGACTACCGGAGACCTCAAGCCGAAAAAATGAGCTCCCTCGAGCTCGTCAGTACGTAAGGAAGGAATCTTCTCTGAGAACACCCCCGACCGGTAGTCCAACACCAGGGCCGGAGGGTAGGAGTTGCCTAAACCCCAAAGAGATTATGGAGAACTGCCTGTCTGAAAGCACTGTCCCTGCGGGACTCCCTCTCAAGGCAGTAATGGGCCGCAAAAGTCTGGCTTGAAGACCAAGTAGCGGCCCGGCAGATGTCTGCCAACGGAACAGAGCGGACATGAGCCACTGACGCAGCCTTCGCCCTGACACGATGAGTAGTGACTCGACCCTCCAACGAGAGGCCGGCTGCCCCATAAGCACAGGCGATACAATCAGCGACCCAAATGGACAAAGTACGCTTGGAGACAGGTAACCCCAACTTATTCGGGTCAAAAGAAACGAAGAGCTGAACAGCCCTCCGATGCTCCCGCGTACGGTCAAGGTAGAAGGATAACGCCCTCCTACAGTCCAGGGTATGCAGGACCATCTCAGCCCGGTTGGCATGCGGCCTGGGAAAGAAGGTCGGAAGAACCACCTCCTGATTGAGGTGGAAAGAGGAGACAACCTTAGGGAGAAACTTAGGGTGAGTCCGTAAGACTACCCTATTCCTGTAGAACCTAGTGTAAGGGGGATCAGACACTAGTGCCTGAAGTTCACTCACTCGCCTAGCAGAGGTAAGAGCTACCAGAAACAAGGTTTTCCAGGAGAGAAAACGGAGAGGGCAGGTAGCCATAGGTTCAAAGGGCGGACAAGAAATCCGCTGTAAGACCACATTCAGATCCCACTCAGGGGCTGGTGGACGCAAAGGAGGCTTAAGCAGAAGGAGGCCTCTGAGAAAACGAGCCACCAAAGGGTGGTTGGAAAGAGGCCTGCCGTCCACCGGCGAGTGGTGCGCTGAGAGAGCACTGAGGTGAACCCTGACAGAGTTGGACTTAAGGCCTAGATTGGAGAGGTAAAGCAAATATTGCAATACTACCGCTACCAGGCATGAGAAGGGATTCTCGGTGCGCTGAGCACACCATGTGGAGAATCTACGCCACTTAAGAGCGTAGGATTTCCTGGTGGATGGCCGTCTAGAGGCTAAGACTACGTCTTCCACCTCTCTAGGCAGTAGTAGGGGAGCCAGGACTACCCTTTCAGCAGCCAGGCCATCAGATGAAGGGACTGGAGGTTGGGGTGCAAGAGAGATCCCTGTTCCTGAGACAGGAGATCGTGTTGAATCCCCAGAGGAAGAGGGGTGTCCACCGCCAGTTGTAGCAGAAGGGGGAACCAGGGTTGCCTCGCCACATGGGGGCTATCAGAATCATGTAGGCCCCATCCTTGATTACTTTGAACAGTGTTCGGGACACTAGTGGCGTGGGAGGAAACGCATACAGTAGGCCTTGGGACCACGGAATCAGAAACGCATCCGCTGCTACTCTGAGAGGATGCGGTTCTCTGGAACAGAATCTCGGGAGTTGCCGGTTCAGAGGACTGGCGAAAAGATCCATTGTGGGGAGGCCCCACCTGAGAAAGATCTGCTGAACCACCAACGGATTCAATCTCCATTCGTGTGGTTGCAGGATCCTGCTCAGCCTGTCCGCCAGGTAATTGTCTTGACCTGGGAGGTAGACAGCCTTGAGGAGGATTCCGTGACTGACGGCCCAAGAGCACAGCCGCTGTGCCTCCTGACAGAGAAGGAAGGAGCCTGTGCCCCCTTGTTTGTTCACGTAGAACATGGCAACTTGATTGTCCATCTGGACCAGTACAGACTGGTGAGATGTGAGGTGGGAGAAGGCTCTCAGAGCTAGACGTATCGCCCATAGCTCCAGGAAGTTTATCTGCTGAGCAACCTCCCAAGGGGTCCAGAGACCCTGAGTACATGCCCCCTGGCAATGCGCGCCCCAACCAAGAAGAGAGGCATCTGTCGTCAGCACTTGAGAATGCGGAGGGGATTGAAAAAACACTCCGAGTACCAGATTCGGAAGATGAAGCCACCATTGCAGAGAGGAGACTAGCAGGGTGGATATTCTTACTGAGTCTGCAAGGCTCCCTGTGGCTTGATGCCACGGAGTTCGAAGGCTCCACTGAGCAGGCCGCATGTGCAGGCGGGTATTGGGGGTTACATGAACCGTGGAAGCCATATGGCCAAGCAGTCTCAGGAATTTCCGGGAAGAGACCAGTGAATTGCTGTGAAACTGCCTGGCTAGATCCATCAACCTGTGGGCTCTGTCCACTGGCAGAAAGGCCTTCGCCTGAAGAGTGTCCAGCCTTGCTCCTATGAATTCTAAGTTCTGGGATGGGAGCAAAGTGGACTTTGCGAAGTTTATGACAAACCCCAAGTGCTGAAGCAGAGCCACAGTGCGAAGGGTGGCTTGATTGGCCTCCTGGGAAGACTGGCCCCTTATGAGCCAGTCGTCCAGGTATGGGAACACAAAAAGACCTTGAAGCCTCAGGTAGGACGCCACCACCGCCAGGCACTTGGTGAACACCCTGGGGACAGAGGTTAGGACAAAGGGTAGTACTCTGTACTGGTAGTGGTTTCCTCCCACAACAAATCTGAGATATTGTCTGTGGTCTGGATGAATAAGGATGTGAGTATAAGCATCCTTTAGATCCAAGGAGCATAGCCAATCTCCCTGCTGGAGGTAGGACAGCAGGATTCCAAGGGTAAGCATCTTGAACTGTTCCCTCTCCAGGAACTTGTTGAGGTTGCGCAAGTCTAGGATGGGTCTGAGGCCTCCTGTTCTTTTTGGTACCAGAAACTACCTGGAATAAAAGCCGTGACCTCTCAGGTGGTGGGGCACCGGTTCCACAGCCTGTTCCTTTAGCAGACTTGCTAACTCCTGAAGGAGTAGGTCCCTGTGCAGAGGGGTTCTTGGAAGCTCCCCTGGAAAATAGGAGGGAGGTACCTGGTGAAAATGGAGAAGATAGTCCTTTTGAACTATATGGAGCACCCAGGTATCTGATGTGACAGCTGACCACCTGTGGGCAAAGTGGGTCAGCCGGCCTCCTGTGCTGATGTGAGCCAGCTGAGGAGAGGAGGCTATGCCTTCTGAGTCAAAAACCCCCACCCTGCTGAGCAGGGGCCGGTGTAGGAGACTTGGGGGCCTTCTGCCTACGGGGCCCATGACCCTGCCCCTTGGCCTGCTGACCCTGTTGGGGAGCTACAGAGGCCTGATAATGAGGGTATTGTTTATAGACAGATGACTTCCTCGGGTAAAAGGACTTTTTCCCCGAGCCCTTCTTTTTCTGAGAAGGGGCAGAGGTTTTTCTGGACAGCCTAGTCCGAGTCCGAGTCTCGGTCTCGAGTTCTGCAGCCTTTTCAGCCATGGGCTTGCCAAAGAGGTTTTCACCCCTGCAGGGGACATCGACCAACTTGTCCTGTACCCATGGCTCGAGGTCGGATGACTGTAGCCAAGCCTGTCGGCGGGCACCGATGCCGGCCCCGGCTACTCGGGCCGAAGCCTCGAAGCCATCGTAGGCTGCCCGAGAGATAAACTTCGAGCATTCTCGAATACCAGTGGACAAGGCCTGGAACCTCTGCAAAGGTTCCTCGGAGAGACCAGCAGAGAACCCGGCAATCTCCTTTGCCAGGTCTCGGAGATACATGCCCATGTAGAGCTGGTATGTCTGGACACGGCAAGCAAGCATAGAGCCCTGGAAGCACTTCTTACCGAGGGCATCCAGGTTCCAGGCCTCCCGGCCAGGAGGCACCGAGGAGTGCATCTTCTGACTTTTCAGTCGATGCATGGCCGATTCCACAACCATGGAGTGGTGCGGTAATTGTGCCTTTTGGAACCCGGGGCTCTTGCGGACTCGATAGATGGAATCGACCCGCTTGCTTAACACCGGCGTCGAGGCCGGGGTCTCTGACATGCGGAAGAGCAGCCGCTCCAGCATCGGAGGAACCGGTACAGTAAAGGCCTCCTTTGGGGGAGAGTCATACTGGAGGGCCTCGAGTTCCTCGGCTCGAGGCTCCTCCTCGGGATCCGCAGGGAATGCCAAGGCCTTGGCCATATCCCGCACGAAGTCCGAGAACCGGGTATCCTCCGGTGGGGATCGTCTCCAAGGCTCGGACTCCAGCGAGTCCGATGGGACACACAGAGTCCGATAGGTGTCAGGTGACTCTTCGTCCTCCGTCTCCCAGCCCGACTCCTCAGAGGAGGAATCGAGCGGCTCCTGTTGGGCGGGCACCGATGCCATCCGCCCCGACGCCGAGGGTACCGGCCTCGACAACCTCGGTCCTGAACGGGAGGCCGAGGGAGACCGTGGCCGAGGATCGACTCGAGCCCGCATGGACTCGAGGATCGGTTCGGCCTCCGGGGTCGACTTGGACGTCGAGGTCCTGGTGGTCGGGGCAGATGCACCGGTGAGACCGGCGATCAATGCCCGCTGCTGTTCCATCAAGGCAGTGAGGCTGCTCTCCAAGGCCGTCAACCTGAGTCCGAGCTCAGGAGACCCAGCAGCTCCCGACTCGGGCCCCGACGGCGGCTCCCATGGGAGAGAGTCCACGAGGACTACAGCACTCACGTGTCCAGGAGACTCCATCTCGAGATGAGGTTGCTTGGCAGGCCTCTCCGACTCCGAAGACCCGGGACGGCTCTCAGGGCTATGCGACCTGGCCCTCGAGGAACCAGGAGCGTCCACCGATGCCACCCTCGCGGGTTTCTTCTTCCTGCGTTGTTCCCGCGAAGGAGACCCCCGCTCAGAGGAACCCCGACGCTGCTTGGGGCCGGAGTCCCGAGACGTCGAGGCCTCTGACGAGGTCCGGGCCCGTCCGGACGCGGAGTCAGAGAAGATCCTATCCTTCTGGTGCTGCCGACTCCTCAACGCCGTTGAGGACATTTTGTCACACGGACCACAGATCATCGGGTCATGATCAGGTCCGAGGCAGTGGAGGCAGCAGTCATGTGTGTTGGTAAGAGACATAGGTTTCTTACACCGATCACACTTTTTAAACCCGCTGGCAGCCATTGGGGGAAAAAGGGCCCCTGCGAGGTCAAAAGATCGAACCGAAGGAAAAGAACAAAAAACAGGGAAATCAACGTTTTCCTCGGCGAAAAACGAACTACATCTGTCGGGCTCCGTGGAAAAAAAGAAGACTGAGCAAGATGGCACCCTTGGGCGGGAAGGGGACCGCGCATGCGCGCTGCAATTCCCAAAGGCTTTCTTTGAAAGCTGGGGAAATGCTCCGCACGGGGCTTCGTCGGCGCCGACGTCACCCATATGTGAGGACTGACTTCCTGCTTGGTCCTGGAGAAATTAAGAATCCCTGCCAAGACAAGGCCAGCTCCAACCCTTCACCTTGGGCACCAGCCAATGGATGCACTTCACTTGTTAGAACCCAGAAGAGAGTCAAGACCCAGTTCTTTAGGTAACCAGTTTTTAAAAAGAGCCAGCAGCTGCTGATCAGACCATGCCTCTGGCACTCCAACCATATGGATATTGTTCCTCCTGGAATGATTTTCCAAATCAATTACTTTATTGAGCAGGGCTTCAATATGGATCTGCTGCTTCTTTAACTCACTGTTACGCTGCCCATCTGTATCTTCCAAGGCAGAGACCCGATGCTCAACCTCCTGCACCTTCCGGCCCACCTCCGTTAAAGCTTATCCCATAATATCTGATTTTTGAAGTACCTGATCAAATTTTGGCTCCAGTAACTTGAAAACCTCATGAGCCAACTTCTCTGGAGTCAAATTCATGCTGTCCATGCTCGGCAACGCCAGCTGCAAAGTTGCGGCCACCATCATGATTTTGCAGGCAGACTTGTCTTTGTCTTTTTCAGCCACCGAACGCATGGCAGAGTGCGTCGCAACAAGCAAGATCCGTTCATGGGACTGTCCCACACCAAGGGAAGGTAAATGTAGCCAGGAACAGGGGCTAATGCTACCGACAAAAAGAGTCTTAGGCAGGGCGAGTTGAGGGAATGTCCTCACCTGCTCATGCGCTCACATGACAACCTGGTTGCCACTTTAAAGGGACATCTCTGAGGTCTTTTTCCCTTTTTTTGAAAGAGCCTTTCTTTGAAAGAGATTATTATATGACTATTTTTTTGACAAAGGTTTATTTTGTGATAACATACAATTACAACTTTTTTAAAATATTTTTTTTACAGTGATTAGTATTTGGTGTTGCTTCTGTGACCCCATCCACTGATGATGTGACCCCATTTGGTGTCCCAACACCAAGTTTGTGAACCACTTTTCAAGTACGCAGATGCTAATGCCTACCATTCTTAAACTCCTTCTTGAGTGGTGCTCTTCATGAGCTAATAGTCTAAGTAGGGAAAACATGTGCACTACCAGTCTGCTATGACAACGGCGAAACATTTGATGAAAACTTAGGAGTGAACAGGAAGCCAGAGGGCAGAACTTGGTACTGGAAGTGGCATTTGCCTATGACAAATCTGAGATGCTTCCTCTGATTGGGATGTATCTGGAGTGTAGCAGTACCTAGTGGTTAGGGCAGCAGCCTGGAACCAGAAAGACCAGGGTTCAAATCCTACTGATTCTCCTTGTGGCCTTGGGAAGCTGCTTAACCCTCTATTGTCGCAAGTACAAACTTAGATTGTAAGCCTTCCGGGGACAGGGAAATAACTGCTGTATCTGAATGTAACTTACCTTGAACTGCTACTGGAAAGGTTTGAGCTAAATACAAATAAATAAATAAATAAAATAAAATGTGAATAGGCATCCTGTAAGTCCAGAAGGGAAGCATGGTGCTGAATGAAAGCTTTCTGAACTTTTCTCTTATGAGAAACATTTTCAGATCTCTCAAACTTAGAATGGGATAGAATCCCCCTTGTTCTCCTACACATTAAGCTGCAAGTCTGAGGCTTGGAGCCATGACAGTCTCAGAGCATCATTGCTTATTGCAGAGGCTCTCGATGTCATATCGAAAATATCACAGGTCTCTTGGACCATGTATTTTCGGCACTTCTTCCTTTGACTCAATAAGGAGAGAAATTGTGATACCTTCTCTGGAGGGAGAAATGCTGCAAAGTCCTCTAGGCTGTGTATGGTGTTCTGCAAATGCTGGTAGGAAGAGGAGCTGAAAGGATGCCACACAGGATGCAAACATGGTATTCTGATAAAACGTCTGCCCAAAAGAATCAAGAGTCCTAGTCTCCCTCCCTAGGGAGGCCGAAAAGTGAGACTTGAAACTTCTGGCTCTATTGAGAGTTGATTCAATGACCATGGAGTGGTGTAGAAGCTGGAGCTTCTCCAATCTGTGAGCTTTCTGAACTCTATAGAGTCAATATTCTTGTTGACAGAAGGCATCTGGGGGGGGGGGGGTGTCTCCCATATTTTTATCTGCAGCCTCTGAAGGGTGTGGTGCACAGACTCTGTCACTGCTTCCTTAGGGGGATCTGGATCCTGGAGGAATATCAACTCCTTGGCACTGGGTTCCTCATCAGTGTCCATCTTAAATGGAATGGCATCAGCCATTTGCCTGTCAAAATCATGGAAGGCCATGTCCTCTGGAGGAAACTTGCACTGTTCATGAGATGGGGAGGGGTCTGATGGTAATTTTGGAAACCTCTCCTCCAAGAAGTATTCAGTGTCATAGTCAGTTTCTGAAGAATCTTGGTCTTAGATTCAGAGAGATACTGCATGGACATCTAAGAGTCTGTCTGAGTCACCTTCCATCTCACACAGCTGGGACTTATCAAATGGAAAAATAGCTGCAGCAAAATCAAAAGGCTCAGTCTTTGATGTAAAGAGAAATTAGACTTACCTGCTAATTGTTGTTCCTGGAGGAACACCAGTCCAGTCCCGCACCTCTGGGTAGTGCACCTCCTCCAGCAGCTTGGAGACTGAGCATGTCATCTTTTTGATGACACTAGTGTACATATGCAGCTGGCACCGCCCACCAGCCCCAGTACCTATTGACAAAGCAGACAGAGGAGCAACAAATAAGTAGTTAAACATGCAACAAACACTTTTATGTCTAAATAAACTAGTACCCCCTCCATCCCCTGGAAAGGATACCCCGTCCCCCCCCCCCCCTTCAGGATGTGGAGGCCTACCTGTTGAGTGCTTGAGCAACTCCAACCAGCGGGAAGCAAGCAACCGACAGCTCTTCTGGTCTGCCCCTCCCCCAAACATTGATTAGACACCTCTCCCTGGCTCCCCCTGGCCACTTCCTCCACCAAGGGAAACCGCTTCAGGACCAGGGTGTTCATAGATTATCACAGAAATCACTCCAGGGAGGGTTCCAGGACTGGACTGGAGTTCCTCAAGGAACAACAATTAGCAGGTAAGTCTAATTTCTCTTTCCTTATCGTCCCTCCAGTCCAGTACTGCACCTTTGAAATGTATCAGGGCAGTTAAACTAATGGGAAGGACCCGCACAACCAACCTGAAGTACCGCTGATCTGAAACGAGCATCCCCCACCGCCTGGACATCCAGGCGAAAATGTTCAGATAAAGTATGCCACCCTACAGATCTCCACCGGCGGAACTAAACTATACTCTGCTCACGAGGCTGCCTGAGCCCTTGTGGAATGCGTCTGCAACCCCGCTGGCACTGCTCTACCCTTCAAGATGTATGCAGGCGTGATTGCCTCACTGATCCATCTGGAAACGGAGGCTTAGCTGCCGCCTCACTTTTGCGCGACCCGTCAAACAGAACCAACAGAGGGTCTGATCTCCAAAAGGACGAAGTCCTTTTCACATACCTTTGCATCCAAGTGGCACAGCTGTGGAGTGGCAGAGCCCATATCCCCTCTCGCCCACATCCGAGCTCGCCAGAGCCGGTAAGGAAACAGCCTGATTTACATGAAATGCTCACACTACCTTGGGCAAAAATGAAGGTACCAGGCGCAGGACCACTTTCTCCTTGGAGAAGGAAAGGAATGGCTCCTGGCATGACAGGGTCTGAAGCTCCAAAATCCTGCATGCCGAGCAAATCGCCACCAAGAATACCATTTTCAGAGTCAAATCCTTCAGGAAAGCTCGACTCAATGGCTCAAAGGGTTCCCCAGACAGCACCGTCAGCACCAGATTGAGATTCCAAGGCGGTACCCACTACCCTCTTTGGCAGACGGAGGTGGGTCACCGCCCCTAGAAAGCTCAGCCCCAACAGCACCCTGTGAACTTTCCCGCAATAACCGGAAATTGCCGTCAGTTGCACCCTCAAGGAACTAGCAGCTAGACCCTTATCAAAACCAGATTGCAAGAACGCCAAGATGTCCGGGACGGAGGCAGTGGAAGGGTGTGCCTGCCTCTCTCCGCACCATGATTCAAAGATGTGCCCTATGCAGATGCACGCAAGGTTCATAGACCTCCTCTGGGCCTGTAGCAAGTTCACTATCCCCGAGCCTGATTATCCTTTCCTCTTCAACTTCGCCCTTCAAGAGTCATGCCATAAGTGATAATTGATCCACCTGGGGCATACGAAGTGGCTCCTGTGCCAAGAGGTCCTTCCAACCGGAAGCCACCACAGTCAATCTGCCAGTATCTGAATCAGGTCAACATACCACTGGCACACCGGCCAGTCTGGTGCCACCAGAATTACAAATCCCTGGTGTACCTCTAGCCATTGCACTAACTGGCCTATGCGTGCCCAAGGGGAAAAACAGAGAAGACCCTCTTCGAGCCACTGCTGAATTAGAGCATCCAAGCCCTTGGACTTCCTCTCTTCTTCTGCTGAAAAACAGGCAGGCCTTGGCTGACTCGAACATTGCCATTAGGTCCATGAACGGTGTGCCCCATCGGCGGACCACCTACTAGAACACCTCCTGATTGAGCTGCCATTCTCTGGGCTCCATGCGCACTCAGCTGAGATAGGCTGCCATCACACTGTCAACTCCTGCTATGTGCACCGTCAATAACGCCTGGAGACGAATCGCTGCCCATCCGAACAGCTTTTTGGCCTCCTCCTCCAGGGCTGCACTGCCTGTGCCTCCTTGCCGATTGATGTAAGCCACAACCTTCCCCTGCAACCGTGGCTTGAAACTTTCTAGCACCAAGGTCACCGCTCGCATCTCGAGCCTGTTGATTGACCACCTCCTGCAGACTCTTGTCCCTGAACAAAGCGTCCTTCGCAATGGACTCTCCAACCTGACAGGCTGGCATCAGTCATCAGAGGAACCCACACCAGGGACTCCTTCCAGGCTCCCCACATGCAGCCATCAACTGAGGGCTCTCCTGGTGCTCCGCGGGCAGGGGAGTACTTGGCACAGGGGTTGACTCTGATGGGACCACGATTGAGCAGAGTCCATGGGACTAGCTCGAGAGTGGCCACCATGGTCCCCAAAAAGAGTAGTTACTCACTTGTAACAGGTGTTCTCCAGGAGCAGCAGGAATCAGTCCTCACATATGGGTGACACTGACGTCGATGGAGCCCTTGCGGAGCATTTCCCCACTTTCTATGAAAGCCTTTGGGAATACTGCACGCATGCGCGGTCCCCTTCCCGCCTAAAGGTGCCATCTTGGCCAAATGACATAGCTAAAAACAGCACACAAAAATATAAAAATAAACTATGTACAACTGCAACTCCCAGGACCAAGCAGGAAGTCAGTCCTCACATATGGGTGACTCCCTAGCTCTGGGCTACCAGGAACCCAGGCTGAACAAGAGAACTCCCTCTAGTCCCAGCATCAAAGAAAGGCTTTTCACTGAAAGAACCTCCACCGGTAGCCCAACAGAGGGCTGGAGGGCAGGAGTTGCCTAAACCTCAAAGAGATTACGGAGTACTGCCTGGCCAAAAGCACTGTCCCTACGGGACTCCCTCTCCAGACAGTAATGGGCCGCAAAAGTCTGGCTTGAGGACCAAGTTGCAGCCCTGCAGATGTCTGCCAACGGTACAGAGCGGAGATGAGCTACTGAGGCAGCCATTGCCCTGACACGGTGGGCCGAGACCCGACCCTGCAAGGGAAGGTCAGCCGCCCTGTAAGCCCAGGAGATACAGTCAGCCACCCAGATGGACAAGGTACGCTTGGACACAGCTAACCCCAAATTATTAGGGTCAAAAGATATGAAGAGCTGAGTAGCCCTTCTATGTCCCTGCGTACGGTCAAGGTAGAAGGATAAGGCCCTCCTACAGTCCAGGGTATGCAGAACTGCTTCAGCCTGGCTTGCATGAGGCCTAGGGAAGAATGTTGGAAGAACCACCTCCTGGTTGAGGTGGAAAGAGGAGACAACCTTTGGGAGGAACTTTGGATGAGTCCTAAGGACTACCCTGTTCCTATAGAAGCGAGTGTAAAGCCTGTCACAGACCAGGGCCTGAAGCTCACTCACTCGCCTGGCCGAGGTTAGTGCTACCAGGAAGAGTGTCTTCCAGGACAGGAAGCGGTGAGGACAAGTAGCCATCGGCTCAAAAAGTGGGCGAGTCAGTTGCTGCAAGACCACATTCAACTCCCACTCAGGGGCTGGAGGACGGACAGGAGGCTTGAGCAAGAGCTAACCTCTGAGGAACCGGGACACCAAGGGGTGAACCGACAGAGTGTGTCCTTCCACCAGTGAATGGTGAGCTGCTAGAGCTGAGAGGTGGACCCGAACAGAATTGGACTTATGTCCCTGATTGGATAAGTGCAGCAGGTACTGAAGCACCACTGGTACAGCACAGGAGAAAGGATATTCTGTACGCAGCTGACACCACACAGAAAACCTTTTCCATTTCAGGGCATAGGTTTTTCTAGTGGACTGCTTCCTAGAGGCCAGGACGACCTCCTCAACTTCCTGAGGTAGGCCTCAGGGAGCCAAAACTACCCTTGCAGCCTCCAGGTCATCAAATTGAGAGATTTGAGATTGGGGTGCAGAAGAGAACCTTGATCCTGAGAGAGAAGGTCGGGCTGCAACCCTAGAGGCAGTGGGGTGTCCACTGCCAGTTGAAGCAGAAGTAGGAACCAAGGCTGCCTCGGCCAACTGGGAGCTACCATAAGGACCGAGGCCTTGTCCCGTAGAATCCTGAACAGGGTTCGGGCCACCAGAGGCGTGGGAGGAAACGCATACAGGAGGCCCTGGGACCAGGAAATCAGAAAAGCATCTGCTGCTAGCTGCAGAGGATGCGGTTGCCTGGAGCAGAACCTGGGCAGCTGTTTGTTAAGGGGACTGGCAAACAGATCTATGGATGGAAGTCCCCATTTCAGGAAAATCTTCTGAACCACTAAGGGATGGAAATTTTGTTTATTAACACATGCAACAGAAAAACAAACAAAAAGCAAAAAATACAATCACCCCAACCAAGTCCCACATCCCCCCAAAACCCCCACCCCCCCCGACATAGCACAAAACAAGTATCACAAAAACCCCCCCGTGACCCACCTCCCCAAACCCACCACCAACCCCAGCAATCAACACACGTGCCCCTCCTCCCAACAACAACCCCCAAAAAGTCCTTGACAATGTCCATGTCCCCTCCCCCCCTCAGTCCAATGTCCATACCCGACCCAACCTCCCCCTGCAAGAACACCCCAGCGCAGTCCACACATTGTCCGTCTTGCAATCCCTGAACCCCTGCCCCGCACAACACTCCCCACCAGTCCAAATGTTCATTCTGTCTGACTCTCAGACTCCCTCCCCCCAACCATCCAGAAACAGAGCCCCCTATCCCCATCCCTCCCCCTTCAGCAGGAGCAGCAGCTTCCCCCTCCCTCCAACCCGATCCTTGCCGACTCCCCATCCATCCCATAGAAACAAACACCTCAAAAACAAACCTCCCCACCCCCCCCCCCAAACAAAAAGAAAACATAAGGGCCCCTTGAGCCCATCCCCAACACAGTCCCACCAAAACAAATCATAACTAATCATACAAATCAAAAGCTAAATACAAAAGAAAAACATAACCCTTGTGCTGCCCTGCAATCCAGACAACGGAGCGGGATGCCCAGGACGCAAAAAGAACAAACATAAACACCAACAACAAAAATTGGGACGGCCACCCCTCTAAGGAGAAAGGGAAAGCGGACAACTGGTCAAACCCCTCAAGGAGCACCAGCTCACCCCCCCTCCCCTCCCGGGAGAAAAACACCCCAAAATCATACCGAGAAGTAAACCCCAGGGAAGGGAAACCAACCCCTCCTATCACACCCCTCCCCCCAGGGATACAAAACAAACCTCAAAGTCCTACAGGGACGAGAACCCCAGGGAAAACCCCTCCCCCTCACGGGGGGCGAAGGGTGAGGTGACGCCACAGACGCTCCCAACGATCCTTTCACGTTGCGCCATGCTGGACACTTCCTCCAGAATGTCCCGCACCACCTCGTCGAGGGGCAGGACCAACCCCCGGGTCGAGACATGACAGCGCGCTTGCCACAGGTGGTAGCGTACTACGGCCGTGACGAGGTAGAGGGTCCCGGAGTCCTGCCTTAGAGGAAATGACCAGGCCCCGTACACCCACTCCGCATACGTGAGGAGGGAAAGGTCGCGCAGGTGAAGAGCAGCGGACACCAACCGGCAGGCCTCCACGTTGAAGGGGCACTGCCGGAGGAAATGGTCCATGGTCTCCGTCTGCCCTTCACAACCGGCCCTCGGACAGACCCGCTCGGCCTGTGACCTGTACTTGAGGTTGTCCCTCACGTACAAACGCCCGTGGAAAGACAACCAGGCCACATCCCGAACCTTCTTTGGTAGCCGAGGGGAGTTCAACAGCCGAAGGCCCCGCTGCATCACATCCGCTGGACAGTCCCGCAGGGCCCACCGTGGTTGAAAGTGGGAGGCGAGTACCATCCGGTACAATCCTTTCCGCCCCAAGGACTGGGCGAGCGGGTCGGTCACCCCCCACCGCCGAATGAGCCCCACCATCGCAAATACGTACGATGGGGCCTGTTCCCCGCTCCGGCGCACACGTGGGACCGAGGACGCCCCCTCCCACTGCTCCCAGAAGCGGGAGAACCATTCCCGATAGGAGGCCACCCACCAGACCCCACCCCCTTCCCGCATCCTACCCAAGTGGAACGCCATAGACAAGACTGACAGGAAGACAAGGGGGTGCAACATACCCAAACCGCCCTCTGCCCGATCCAGGCAAACGATGTTGCGCTGGACGGGGTTCAGGCGGTTACCCCACAGGAAACAGAAAAAGACGGCACAGACAGACGCCTGACGGGACGACGGAAGGACGAAGACCGTGGCCACGTGCAGAAAGAGAGGAAGCAGAAACGTCCCGAGGAGTTTGAACACCCTAAAACCAAAGCAAAGAACACTATTGGATCTCAAATACAACTCACACGAACCACACACCAAGAACATCACACATGTAACATTATCCTTATTAATGCTAGGTCAATAAGGAATAAAACGCATATTATCCACAACATTCTAACTGACGAACAACCAGATATCCTATGCATAAGAGAAACATGGCTCACTGACTCAGACTCTGCAACAATGAATCAAATACAGAAGCCCGGATACCAACTATACAACTGCCCACGCATCAACAGAAGAGGAGGCGGAGTCCTTATAGCAGCCAAAACCAGCCTTCAACTCACAACCACATCTACGGTCACAAATCCCGATCTTGACCTACTTAAAGTCGAGAGCATGGCATTATCCATCTGCCTAATCTATCGACCTCCCTCACCACAGCACGAAACACTAGCCACAGCACTAGAAACCATCACATCCACACAAAGCAAAAAATTCCAGATCATCCTCGGAGATTTGAACCTAGCATCAATTCCTCCGTCCCACACGGACTCCTTCTATGAAGCCATCGACCAACTGGGTTTCCAACAAATAAGCAACCCCACACATGATAGAGGAAACATCCTAGATATGATTTTCATACCCAGAAATCCACAACAAAGCAATGAACCACCTATAATAAACATAACTCAAGTACCATGGTCAGACCACCACCAAATCAACTGTAAACTTAAACTACAGTGCCAACCCAAAAACTCAAAGGAGATGAGAATGACCAACCCCATTAGGAAATTCAGCAAACTCAACGAGGAACACCTCATAAGCACCATTGCATCCCACATAAACCTAGATTCCACAGACCTAGACGAACTAACTAACAGATGGAACACACACATCCAAAATACATCTAACCCAACTTTGAAACACACATCAAACCCACATAAGATCAACTCGGAACCCTGGTACACAGGAACTCTAATAAAATCAAAAAGGGAGCTCCGTAAAATAGAGAGAAAATGGAGACAAACCAAATCCTCCGATCTCAAAACTAAATACATGGCCCATCTCGCAAAATACAAAGACGACGTGAACAATGCAAAAAAATTACATCACACCAACATCCTAAACAAGGCAATCAATCGCCCACGAGAGTTATTTGAACTAGTCAAATCACTAACCAAAACCGACCAAAATGCCAACCTCAACAAATCCATCAAGGTCCAAACACTGGCAAACCACTACGCGTCCAAACTGACGGCCCCTGGTCCTCCACCCCCCCCACCAACACCACAAATCAGAAGTGAGAACAACACAACGCAAAACCAGTTATGGGAGCACTTCCACAAAATAGGAACCCAGCAAATCACAGCCATTGTCACAAGCCTGAAAAGCACCACCTCCCCACTAGATCCCTGTCCTGCATCCTGGATCAAGGCAGTGAAACAAGACATAGCACCTCACATAGCACACATAGTTAACCTATCCCTACAACAAGGAATCATGCCCTCAGAACTAAAGAAATCAGTCATTAGACCAATCCTAAAAAACACTACACTCAACGGAGAAGACCCAGCCTCCTACCGTCCCATATCAAGTATCTCATTCCTGGCAAAGATCATAGAAAAAACGGTCCTTCTACAACTCCAAGACCATCTGACTGACAGTGCTCCTCTTGATGACCAGCAATATGGCTTCAGGCAACATCATGGAGTTGAAACCCTGTTACTAGTTCTACTTAACAACCTCCTAAAGGGCCTTGAAAACAAAAAGAAAATGTACATTCTTGTATTCATTGACATCTCAGCTGCCTTTGATACAGTTAATCATGGGACCCTCATAAATAGGATAAAATCAATAGGAATAACAGGAACCCCACTAAAATGGTTCTCATCCTACATCTCAAATCGAACACAACAGGTTCAATTCAACGGAGAAAAAGCAGAATCTTTCTCACAAACACAGGGAATCCCCCAAGGCTCTGCTCTCTCAGCACTTCTGTTTAACATATATATGCAGCCACTATGCAAAATTTTCTCACGGCACGAAATTAATTACCACATCTATGCCGATGATATCATGCTATACACACAACTAGACACTAAAAACCCAGACTACAACCCACTGGAGACATGTATCGGAGAGATGCAAGACTGGTTACAACAAAGTAGCATGTCAATTAATCACAAAAAAACCGAAGTAATGTATATCTCCAAAGAACCGAATTTTGACCCTCCCACATCAATAACACTATGTAACAACACTTACCAAACAAAAAAAGAAATAAAGTATCTAGGAGTCACATTTGACTGTGACCTAAAGATGGAAGAACACCTCCGAAAGACCAACAGAGCAGTTTTCCACAAGCTTAGAGTGCTCCAACCCATTCGGAATATTATTGATCCCCAAGACTTCAGAACAGTGGCCCAAGCACTCATCATGCCACATTTTGACTACTGCAACGCCATCCTACAAGGTTTACCTAAAAAAACCCTAAACATATTACAAATGGCACAAAATGTAGCTGCCAGGGTCATAATGAAGAAAAATCTAAGTGACCACATCACACCAGTGCTAATTCAATTACACTGGCTACCCATAACAGCTCGCACAAAATACAAAATACTAACAACCACCTTCAAACTCATCCACAACTTAGCACCTTCCTTCCTCAACAACCTAGTAAGATTGCAACCTCCTACCCGAAACAGAAGAACCCACAATTCCAACATCCTTCACACTCCAACAGATATAAGATCTGCCAAAACTAACACCAGCCACAGGGCTTTCTCATATGTGGCGCCAACACTGTGGAACCAACTCCCACCAGAACTACGAGCTAGCAATGACCTTCTAGACTTCAGAAAGAAACTCAAAACGCACATTTTCCAAACACATTTCAACCTGAACTAAACCCACAGATGGAGCAGCCCCTGACCACTGTGTCCAAGAAGATTATCCTGTATATATGTATTTATGTATATCTGTAAATGAACTCCCCCATAGCTAAGAAGTGTTAACTCTGTATGATGTGCTTTTCTGACAATCTGTATGTAAGCAAAATTTGTACCTGCCTTGATTCGACAGTCCAAGAAGATTATCCTGTATATATGTATTTATGTATATATGTAAATGAACTCCCCCATAGCTAAGAAGTGTTAACTCTGTATGATGTGCTTTTCTGACAATCTGTATGTAAACAAAATTTGTACCTGCCTTGATTCGGCAGTTTCACAATAGTAATCCTACCCGCTTCTGATCGCTGGAAGGAGCGGGCTACAAATGCTTGCTAAATAAAAAATAAAAATAAAATAAAAATCTTCTCCTCGTACGTACACCTCCACCCCCTCCACCGCAGCACCCGACACCGTGCAGTCTCAAGACAACGGTCCCAATTGGCCTCCGCACAGTCCTCCGACCCGAAGACGAGGCCCAAAACACGGACCTCCCCCACGGGAGGAGGAAAGGGGGCGCAGGAAGGCGGGGAGGCCTCCGAGGGGCCCAACCACAGCGTCTGGCACTTGCTGTGGTTGACAACAGAGTGGGCTACCTCCGAGTACTCCTCCACGGCCTCCCGCAGGGCCTCTACCCCTTCAGTGCCGTCCACGTAAACTGAGATGTCGTCAGCGTAGGCAACAACGGACACCGGGGGCGCACCAGGCGCCTCCAGGCCCCGCAACCCACCTGAGGACAATCTCCGGAGGAAGGGGTCGAGGGAGAAGACATACAGCAAGGGGCTCAAAGGGCACCCCTGCCGCACCCCCGAGGCGACACCAAACGGCCGTCCGAGCCACCCGTTAATAAACGGGAAGCTCACCCCCCCTCGGTACAGCGCCTGCACGACGAAGAGGAAACCTGCGGGGAGGCCGAAGTGCTGGAGCACCACCCACAGGTACCGGTGACTTACGCGATCGAAGGCCTTGGACTGATCCAAGGAGACCAACCAGTGGTCCCGTTGGAGCGACCGGCCTCTCTCCACCACCTCCCGGACTGTGGCGACAGCGTCCAGAACCCCTCTCCCCCGAACGGAACAATACTGGGAAGGGGACAGCAAAACGCCCGACACCTCCACCAGTCGGTTGGCCAAACACTTGGCCAGGATCTTCCGGTCCGCGTTCAGAAGAGAGAGCGGCCGCCAAAAGTCCAAGGAGCTATCGTCCTTCCCCTTGGAGAGCAGCAGCAGGACAGACTCGCGAAATGACCGCGGGAGAAACCCCGTATCCATGATCTCCTGAAACAGAGAGGTCAGGAAGGGGGCCAGCTGGGCGATGAAAGTGCGATAGAACTCCACAGGGAGCCCATCGCGCCCAGGCACCTTCCCCAACGGCATGGCACAAATCGCCCTCTCCACCTCCACCTGCTGAATCGGAGCAGCGAGTGCAGCAACCTGTGCCTGAACCACAGCCGAATACACCGGGGGAAGGCCCAAGTACTCTCGGATATGGGTGAGGTCCACGGGGCGATCCCCAAACAGGTCCGAGAAGTATTCCCCCACCATCCGCAAAAGGTCCTCCTGGGAGGTATGAATGGTACCGTCCTCGCCACGCAGGGCCATGACCTCCCGACGCCGAACCCTCTCCTTGCAAGTCAAGAAAGGGTCTGGAGTGCCGACCCCACCGGCCGCCCCCTCAAAGCAGAGGGAGGCATGGCGATCATAAAGCAGGCCACGGAGCTGGACGCGTACCTCTTCCACCTCCTCCCGCGCTGCCCCTCGGGATACCAAACGATCCAGCGACCTCCGGAGGACAGTGTAGGTGAGGTAGCGGGATCGAGCCATGGAGGTACCCCGGGAACGGAAGAGTTGGCGGGCACGCGTTTTCACCTCATCCCACCAGGCGCCACGGGAAGGAAAAACGCCCAACAGGGTCTCCTGGTCTGCGAGAAAGGCCAAGAACTCCTGGACCACCTCTGATGTTACCAACAACTGCACATTCAGTCTCCACAGGCCAGGACCCCTGCTGAGCTCCTCGTGGTTAGCCAGGAAGGACACGGAGAGGACGCAGTGGTCCGAAAAGTCAACCGCCTGCAACTGCGGAGGGGAACACTCTACCCGGGCACTCACATATATCCGATCGATACGACTCCTGCAGGTCCCATGATAGTAGGTGAAACCCGGCGACCGTGGAAAGGCCCGGTGGAAAACATCCACCAGGTCAGCCGTCCGGGTCATCTTGGCCAAAAAGAGGCCCTCGTAACTGGGTGGGCGACGATCCCCCCCTCGGTCCTGCAAAAAGGTGGTGGTGTTGAAATCCCCGGCTAGGACCACCAAACGGGAGGTGTGTAAGTAGGGGCGGATGACCCCAAACAGGGTCTTCCGCGCCAACTTAGACTGGGGGCCGTAGACCACCACGAAACAAAACCGATGAGGCCCGCAGTAGCCGTCTAAGAGCAAACACCGGCCCTGCTCCAGTTCCCACACGTACTGCACCTGAAATCGGTTAGACGTGAACAAAACCGCCACTCCTGCGTAGGGCTGTGCCGCAAGCGACCAGTATGAAGGGCCCCACCTCCACTCCCGCTTTGCCCAATGAAGGCTAGCGAGCGAGGTGAGCCTGGTCTCCTGCAAGAAAATGACATCCAGCCCACTCGTGGAAAGAAAATCATAGGCCGTAGCCCGCGCCTGGTCTGAGAAAATGCTGGCCACGTTGATGGTGGCACACGAGAACGCAGGAGTGCACGCCATGCCTAGTTCGTGTGCAGTGACCCTTTCCTCCTCTTCTCACCATACCCGGGATCCCCGGAATCCCGCTTGCAGGACAAGCCCGTGAGCTGGAGCAACTCCTCACGGTCCACGTCGACCACCTCGAGGATCTCTTCCCCCTCCTGCTCGACCCTGTCACCCCACGAGGTGCTGGTGCCCCTGAGACCACCAGGCAAAGCTGTCGCAGGGGCTAACCCAGTTCCCATGGGGCGAGGGGGCACGGACAGGTCAGGGGTCGGAGGAATGATCTCCTCCGTGGGGTCCACCACCGGTGCCTCCCCCCCCCTCCCTGGACAAAGACTGAGACAACGTACCATTGCCCACCCCCGCGGGGGAGGCCGGGACGGCCGGGTCAGCAGGGGGCTCCTGCGAAGGCCCATCACCCAACTGCGGGGGCAAAGACCCGTCCTCCCTCACCCGTCGGGCGCCAGTATCCCCCTTGTTTGGAGGACCCTGACCGCGGCGCGCCTTCGTTACTTTGGAAGGCCGCCGCTGAGGAAGAGGGGCCGCCCCCGCCGCTAACCGCTCCGAGCGCCGCACAGGAAGCCCTGCCTCCACAGGCAAGCCCTCATCCGCCTCAGCCGCCAAAAAGACAAAACGGTTGATGTCCAACACGGGCTCTGCATCCAGCAACGGGGATGTCTCCCGTTTCTTCCTTTTGGACTTGCCACCCTTGGAAGGGACCGTGGTCCATTCCTCAGGTGGCACCACCCGCAACCCCCTATCCTGTCGTGATACATGAACCTCCACCACATCAACCCTCTCCTCCTTCTTACCCGAATCCCCTCCCCCTGGTGGCTCCCTCGGCTCGATGGACTCCTCCACCCTAGGGCCCTCGGACTCCTCCTGAGGGAGAGGGGCCTCCACAACCTCCTCCCGCACAGGAGCCCGAGGTGGAGTGACGGCATCCCCCCCCGGTCCATTGTGTGATGCGGAGGGGCAGCGGGCGAAGGGGTGGCCCAACTCCCCGCAAAGGTTACACCGAATAAGCAAACACCCGGCCGAGGCGTGACCCCGTCCACCACAACGGGTGCAGACCTGCTCGGGACAGTTCATGCTCAAATGGCGGAATGAGCCACAGCGGTGACACTCGCGGGGTTGCCCGGGGTAATAGCACAAGATGCGATCCCGACCGAGGAAACCGGCCGAGGGCACGTGCTGCACCACGTTTCCCACCTCACGCAAACGGATCCTGCCCTTCCACGACCCGTCCCACACCCCTAGGGGCCCAGCGCCCTTAACCAGGGGTGCGAGGAGCACCGCATGGCGCGACAACCAAAACTGGATGTCCTGCCCTGGGAGCGACTCATTCCGGGATAGGATGGTCACAGGTACCGTCCCTTGGCGAGAGATAGGCACAACACGAAAGTCGGCCCACCCTCCCTGCCCCCTCTGCTGCTGGTATCGGGTCCCAAAAAATCTCCAGCCCCCGTCTCAGCATGAAACTAACATCATATTCAATGGTGTTGTTCATGTGGATGAAGGCATAGAGATCTCCCGGGAGAAACCCCAGCCCAAGGACCATCCTCAAGACCTGTTCCCTGGCTGGAGGGGGCCCCTCCCCAGCCCACCGGATCTGCGCCATGTTGCGCCGTCGGACCTCACCCCCTACCCCTCGGAACCCTCCCCCACCTCCTCCCCCTCCTGCGGGACCATTCCCCTGGGAACCCCCCCTCCCCCCAGCCCCACCCGATGTCCCCGGAGTGGTGCCCGACCCCTTCAGAGCCTCCGCAAAGGTACGGGGTGGGAAGCCGACCCCCCAGCTCCCATCCCCTGCCCTCCTTGTTCTTCCCCTGCTGCCACCTGCGGGGGATCCTGCTGCTGGTCTGCAGAAGCCACAACCTCCGCACATGGGGTGACCTGAGGACTGGGCAAAGTCAGCTCTGCAAACACTGAATCAGGGATGCTATCCCTTCCGGATCCCTGGGTGCCACCGAGAACCCCCGGATTAGCCCCTGCTTCCACCTCAAGCTGCCGAAAGGCAGTAAAGGCCCCGGGAGGGCCTGTCGGAGTCTCCAAAGCTAGCTTAAGGGCATCACGGACCTGGTTCTCGGTAACACCCAGGCGACCAGAAAGCCCCCCCAAACCTCCGTCCCGTCTTCCCGACCCAGCGCAAGGCTCCTGGGTCTCGGCCACCACTACCGGGGACAGACCCCGCTCCCCTCCATTCCCGGGATCCAGGGCGACCACCCCATCCCCCAACCCTACTGAAAACAGACCCTTCCCCCTATCAGGATCCACCACCACCTCCTTCCCTACCACTAGACCTGTCGTCCGCTCCCCCCTTCCCTCTGCCAAACCCTCCACCGACCCACCGTCCGCTACCCCCTGTACAGCTACCGGCAACAAGGCAGGACCATCTCGGGACAGTAGGGCAGGTTCCCCCATAACTAAATCCCCCAAACCTCCACCCCCCTGCCCCCCGTCACTCCCAGGTCCTACCTTATTGTCGGTGCCAGACGTGGCACAGGGGTCCGGAATCTCGTGGCCGGCAGCCAGGGCTCCAGCAGCGAGGGCGGACGCCCCCCTGCGAGCCAGGCGCTCCTCGGCCACACCAACCGGACGGACAGACACCTGTGCATCCCGCTCCATGGACACAGGTTGCAGGAACAGCTTCTGGGAGCCCTTCCTACTCCCCTCCCCCCCAGGGGCTGCAGAGACTGACATGCAGTCCTGACCCTGCTCTTTCCTCTTCTCTGTACCCTTCCGGCACCAGACAGCCACTTCAGGACACACAAGGCGGCCGTCATTCAGCCGTCTGGGAGCCGGAAGGGCAGCTACCATCGGGGACTCCCGGCCCCCAACCCTCCCCCCACCAAAAACTGGACCCGGAACCCGAGCCACTGCTGTAACAAAGGCAGCCTGCTTTTCAGCAGACACAGAGTCTGCAGATCCCCTGCGCCGAAACAAGGGACTCAGAGGGGAAGAAGCAATCATCCGAGGAAGATCCTGCTGTACGGCTGGCTGGTAAGGAGTCACAAAATCCTCCGTGGACTTGCGACGGTGCTGCAGCTGCACGGACCCGCGATGATATTCACACTTCCGGGTCTTCCCGGAAGTGACGTCAACCGGCTGATGGCGGCCATCTTGGACCTTCAATGGACCCGGGGGAAGCCCTGCGACCGACTCCTCCTGCAGGGAACCTCCAGCAGCTGTAGGGACTGCAGTTGTCGGACTCCGGCGGCCATCTTGGATGCAGCCGGCATCTGTCAAGGACATGGAAACTGCCGGAAACGATGCAAACTCAGCCCCAAAAACCGGTTTCGCACGTCTCCTGCCATCTACCATCCGCTCTGCACGATCTACCGATGCGGCAGCCATCAAATGATCCCGTGGGTTTCGGTGGGTCAAGACCCCGCCCTCAAGCTCCCCAAGGGCACTGAATATTGGAGAACACGTCAGGTTAGTGCTGGGAAGGGCCATCACAGCATTCACCGAAGCCTTATCCGATGATTCAGCTCTAGCAGGAGCCTGCAGGTAAGACATCCTGGGGTCTTTGGCACTAGACAAGACAGGCAAAGATGATACTCCCCTATCCATTCCACCCGGATAAGGCAAGGAGGGAGAATAGAACCTTTGGCGATCTACCGGCCGTCCTACCCCCGGGGGCCCCCCCGGACTGCACCTATACCATAATCCCACCTCTCATAGTTGGAATATATCTCCGCGAGGGACCCACAACCCTGTTGTTTGAGGTATACGATTTCCTGGTGTTTGCCCTTCAAGGCCCGCTTCACCCCCTTTCGATAGGTGGAATAGGCCACCCATTCCTCCCCGGGAATGGTGGCCTGCAGGCTCTCCAGGTGGGAGAGCTGGGCTTGCAGCTGGGCCGCCTCCTCCTCGAGACCCCGAAGCCGCCGCACCGCCGCCACAATTGCATCAGGGGCCCTAGCTGGCTGCTGGTAGGAAGGCAGGCCCGACCCCCCGTCCTCATCCTCACTGGAGGAGGTAGAGGCCTCCTCCAGGACCCGAGGCGGAGGGGGGAACCCGCCTCCTTCAGTACTACACTCCACGGTCCTCCAGGGTCTCCCCAGGGCCTCTCCCTGCTGCCACCCAGCCTCCACACCTTGCCTGGGGAGGAGACAGGAGCCTCCTCCCTGGGGTAGCGGGCCCATACCTCCATACCTGTGGGTCCCTCGGTCCTGGCCAGGTGCAGTCCTACCTGGGGAGTCCCCCTCCCGGGGCTCCAGCTGTTCCAGGCTGCCGGTTCCTCCATCCAGTGTCAGAATAGGAGGCCCACCAGGCTTGGAAGGCCTCTGGGCCTGGGCCTCTCCTGCTGGAGGTGGCCCAGGGCCCGACATCCAGACACAGGTAGTGAGCAGGAAATCCTCCCTAGCAGGAGCTCTCCAGAACAGGAAGTGGGCGGAGCTGCCACTCGTGGGGTTGCAGAATCCTGCTCAACCTGTCTGCCAGGTAGTTTTCCTGGCCAGGGAGATAAACAGCCTTGAGAAGAATGTTGCGCCTGAGCGCAAACGAGCGAAGGTCCTGTGCCTCCTGACAAAGAAGCCTGGACCCATTGCCGCCCTGCTTGTTCACATAAAACATGGCTGGTGGGCCAGGGTTTGAGAGAAAGTCTTGAGGGCTAAGCGAATAGCCCGCAGTTCCAGTAGGTTGATTTGCTGCGTGACCTCCCAGGGAGACCACAGGCCCTGGGTGCACTTGCCCAGACAATGTGCTCCCCAGCCCTGCAGGGAGGCATCGGTGGTCAACACCACTGTGAACCCAGGCATCTGGAAGGGCACCCCTTGCAGTAAATTGGGGGGGTGCAGCCACCAGCGCAGGGAGTTCAGGAATGGTCTGGACACCCTTACTCTGTCTCTGACGCTCCCTGTGGCCTGTGTCCACTGAGTTCTGAGGCACCACTGTGCAGGCCTCATATGGAGCCGGGCATTGGGAGTCACATGTACTGTTGAAGCCATGCGGCTGAGAAGCCTCAGGCAGAGTCTGGCGGAGACCAGTGACCTGCTGAGAAACTGGTTTGCCAAGCTTATCAGTCTGTGGGCTCTGTCCTCTGGCAAGAAAGCCTTTGCCTGCAGAGAGTCTAGCCTCGCCCCTATGAACTCCAAGTTCTGGGAGGGAAGCAAAGTGGACTTTGCGAAGTTTATGACAAACCCCAAGTGTTGAAGTAGAGAAATAGTGTGGAGGGTGGCTTGCCTGGCCTCCTGGCACGTCTGACCCCTGATGAGCCAGTCGTCCAGATAGGGGAAGACAAAGATACCCTGATTTCTCAAGTAGGCCGCCACCATTGCCAGGCATTTGGTAAAGACCCTGGGAGCAGAGGTGAGGCCGAAAGGCAGCACTCTGTACTGATAATGGTTTCCTCCCACAATGAACCTGAGGTACTCTCTGTGGTCTGGATGAATGAGGATGCGAGTGTACGCATCCTTTAGATCTAAAGAGCATAGCCAATCTCCCTGCTGGAGGTAGGGCAGAAGTGTTCCAAAAGTAAGCATCTTGAACTTCTCTTTCTCTAGGAACTGGTTGAGATTTCTGAGGTCGAGAATAGGCCTGAGGCCCCCGGTTCTCTTTGGTACGAGGAAGTACCTGGAATAGAAACCGTGACCTTGTAGGTGGGGAGGCACAGGCTCCACCGCCTTGTTTCGCAACAGACCCTGAAGATCCTGCAGGAGGAGGTCTGTGTGGAGAGGAGGCCTTGGAGGCTCTCCTGGGAAGTAAGGAGGAGGCAACTGATGAAAATGAAGCATGTAGCCCTTGTGGACTATGCTTAAGACCCAATTGTCTCCTGTAATGGGTAGCCACCTGTGGGCAAACAGGGCTAGTCGACCTCCTGTGCAGGGATAGGACAGCAGAGACGGAGAGGCTATGCCTTGGGAGTCAAAAATCCCCGCCCTGCTGAGTGGGAGCAGGAGCCGGAGGCCCTTCTGCCTACGGGGCCCATGTCCCTGCCCCTTGGCCTGCTGACTCTGTGGGGGAGCTGTGGAGGCCTGGTAAGGTGGGAACTGTTTGTAGGCAGTCACCTTCCTCGGGTAAAAGGGCTTCTTACCCGAGCCCTTCTTTTTATGAGAAGGGGCAGAAGTCTTTCTAGACAGCCTTGTCCTCGTGAGGTGCTCGGTCTCGAGCTGTGCAGCCTTCTCGGACATGGGCTTGCCAAAAAGGTTCTCACCTCGGCAAGGGACATTGACCAACTTGTCTTGCACCCATGGCTTGAGATCTGATGACTGCAGCCATGCCTGGCGTCGAGCCGCGATGCCGGCTGCCGCAACACGGGCCGGGGCCGAGGCCTTGAAGCCATCGTAGGCTGCTCGGGACATGAACTTAGAGCATTCCCGGATCCCCGAAGACAAGGACTTGAACCTCTGCGAAGGTTCCCCGGAGAGACCAGCAGAGAACCCGGCAAGCTCCTTTGCCAGGTCCCGCAAGTACATGCCCATGTACAGCTGGTAAGACTGGACACGGCAAGCAAGCATCGAGCCCTGGAAGCACTTTCTACCAAACGCATCCAGGTTCCTGGCCTCCCGGCCGGGGGGCACCACAGAGTGCATCTTCTAGCTTTTCAGACGATGCATGGCCAATTCCACCACCATGGAATGGTGTGGTAGCTGCGCCTTCTGAAAACCAGGACTCTTACGGAGTCGATAAATGGAATCGACCCGCTTGCTTAGAACCGGTGCTGAGGCCAGTGCTTCCTACATCCGGAAGAGGAGCCGTTCCAGCATCGGAGGAACTGGCACAGCAAAGGACTCCTTCGGGGGAGAGTCATACTGGAGGGCCTCGAGCTCTTCGGCTCGAGGCTCCTCCTCGGGGTCCACGGGGATCGCCAATGCTGTGGCCATATCCTGAACAAACTCCGAGAACTGGGTATCCTCCGGGGGGGGGGGGGGGGGATCTACTCCGGGGCTCAGTCTGCGGTGAGTCCGACGGGATGTACCGAGTCCTGAAGGTATCGGGGACTCCTCGTCCTCCGTCTCCCAGGCGGAATTGTCCGAAGAGGAGTCGGGCTTCGACCGTGTGGGGCCCGGCAGCACCCACCCCAACGCTGAAGGCACCGTCACCGGCGTCAACGCCCTCAGTCCCGACTGGGAGGTCGAGGGTGACCGCGACCGAGGACGACCTCGAGCCTTCAGGGTCTCGAGTATCGGCTCGGTCTCCGGGGTCGACTTAGACGTCAATGTCCCAGTGGTCGGGGCAGATGCGCCAGCAAGGCTGGCCTTCAGCACCCGCTGCTGATCCATGAAGGCAGACAGTCTGCACTCCAAGGCTGTCAGCCTGAGTCTAAGCTCAGGCGACGCAGCAGCCACCGACTCGGGCCCCGGCAGCGCCAGGCCCGACGTCGACTCCCTGGGAGGACAACAGGACTTATGTGTCCAGCAGACTCCGGCTCCACACGAGGCATTTTGGATTACTTCTCCTGTTCCAAGGGTTCAGGACGGCGGTCGGGGGTCCAAGACCTATCCCTTGAGAAGCCAGAAACCTCCTCCGACGCCGCCCTCGCGAGCCGCTTCTTCCTCTTTCGCTCCCGATCGGGGGACCCCCTGTCCGAGGAACCCCAACGATGCTCGGGGTCAGACTCCCGAGACGTCGAGGCCTCAGACGAGGTACGGGCCCGGCCGGAAGCCGAATCAGAAAAAAGCCTTTAAAAACAAAGAAACCTGCACCTTAACAGGGGAAATAAAAGCAAACTCTAACTAAACCTATCCCCTTAGTTGTCTCTTCAGTGAGTCCAGCACCCTGGCTCACCACCTCCTCCAACTGCTTGAACTTACAGGGGCTGGTGGGCGGTGCCAGCTGCATATCTACACTAGTGTCATCAAAAAGATGACATGCTCAGTCTCCAAGCTGCTGGAGGAGGTGCACTACCCAGAGGTGCGGGACTGGACTGGAGGGACGATAAGGAAATATGAATCTGACCAGGTATACCTCAGATCTAAATGCAACATCAAAGGAAAAACAACAGAAACCTAGAAAATGGCCAAAACACCTGACTAAAGAACACTAATAGGATAAAAAAAAGTTTGAAAATATAGCAGCAGGCAAGGAAGAATAACACTTAAGTATCAATGAAAGTGACATGTGCAGTTGAAAAACCATGTGGTCGGCTTCGTGAAAAGAGAGACTGAAGACCTCAAGCATGGCGATGGCAGGTAGGAATGGGTGCATATGTGAGAAGAGTGTTCTAAGAGCTTCTAGAAAGAGCTGAGAGGGTTCCTGTGTGGGGCTCCATCAGTGACATCACCAACAGAGAAGATAATTTTCAAAAGCCATCTATGCTGCTGAACTGGCCATATAAAAGTTGTCCACCCTTTCACTGTATAGAAATACATAAAGGAGAACAGCAGCATGTGTACTTTTACCACAGGAAAAGTACAGGGGGACTCAGAGGAGACAACAATACTTTTGTGTAGACAGCTTTTCCCTGCAAATCAACAGACAAGTTTTCAAAATGCAAATGTGTGCATGCACCTTTTCCTGGGGTAATTTTCAAAGTGAAAGCATGCTTGTATTTTTCCTTTGAGAATGGTGCAAAACCCACAGGTAAACATACCCACATATTTTGTATCTATGCAGATAATTCTGAAAATTGCCCCAATAAAGTTAGACTAAAGGAGGTACAAGTACCTGTTTAACCATGGTCCTGTGAACCGCCCATCAGAGAAAGAGATTTGCAATGAGTTTCTTACATATCCACTTATCGGATCCTGTAAGAGCTCTGAGAAGTCTTCAAAGTTATCTTTCAGCAGACAAAGTACTCAAGTCGCACCTTTTTTTCTATCAATATGGAACTGTGTTGTTAAGTCCCTACCAGGAAGATGAGAAAAATGGCACTGAAAGGGAATGTTGGTTTATCTGTGTCAACTCCTGTTCTGGAGCAATCCAACACAAGTATTGAAGTAAACCTTTGTCTATGTTTTCTTTACTTTAGTAGATGGAGAGGGTTATGAAAGCATAGTTACTCACTCCGGGAACAGCAGAAATCGGTCTTCACACATGGGTGACATCGGCGCCGACGGAGCTCATGCAGAGCATTTCCCCAGCTTTCAAAGAAAGCCTTTGGGACATGCTGCCACACACGCGAGGTCCCCTTCCCGCCCAAGGATGCCATCTTGCTCAGTCAGATGACATAGCTAGGACAGCAGTAAAACAAGGTATGGAGGCAGCTCACAGGGGAGGAGGGAGGGTTGTGAGGACTGATTCCTGTTGCTCCCGGAGAAAGCATAGTTACTCACCTGTAACAGGTGATCTCCGGGAACAGCAGGAATTTAGTCTTCACATATGGGTATCATGGGTACCGATGGAGCCTGCGCGGGAACGCTCCCCAGCGTCCAATAGGAATGCTTTTGGGAGCATCCCTCAGCACATGCGCGCTGCCTTCCCGCCTTTCCAACTGTCTCTCTCCAGTTAGGTTTGTAGATGAGTGAAAGGATAGAGGGAGAGAGGAAAGAGACAAAGAGATAGAGAGACAACTCCTAGGGGAGGTGGGTGGTTTGTGAAGACTAAATTCCTGCTGTTCCCGGAGATCACCTGTTACAAGTGAGTAATTACACTATCTCCAGGAACAAGCAGGAATGTAGTCTTCACATATGGGGATTCCCTAGCTGAAGATGCCAGGGAGATAGCCCCAGGAAGGTGCCACCCTAGAAAGGTGGGCATCCTTCCTTCCATGGATCTCTGGCATTCCACCAGAGTTGGTGGGTAGGAGTTGAATTAGGTCTGAAAGAAATTTTGAAGAACAGCTTGGCCAAAGAAGGCATCCCGACGGGAGGCTTTATTCAGGCAGCAGTGGGCTGTGAAGATGTGTACCGAAGCCCAGGTGGCTGCTCGACAAATGTCATCGACAGACACAGAGTGGAGATTAGTCATTGAAGTTGCCATGGCTCTCACGTTATGAGCTGTAACATGGCCTAGAAGAGGAAGACCCTTACTCTCATGAGCAAAGGATATGCATTGGGCAATCCATTTAGATAAAGTTCTTTTGGAGACTGGAAGTCCCAAATGACTAGGGTCAAAAGCTATAAAAAGTTGCGAGGACTTTCTATGTTGCTGTGTTCTCTATAGGTAAAAGGCTAAGGATCTTTTACAATCCAAAGTATGAAGGTTTCTTTCTGCATTAGAGGTGTGAGGCCTCGAAAAAATACAGGAAGATAAACTGATTGATTTAAATGAAAAGGCGAAACCACCTTTGGCATAAAGTGTGGATGAGTTCTAAGAACAACCTTATCATGGTGAAACCTAGTATAAGGAGGATCAGTCACTAAAGCCTGCAGTTCACTAATGCGACGTGCAGAGGTGATTGCAATTAGGAAGATGACCTTCCAGGTCAAAAACGTAAGGGTTGTAGTGGCTAAAGGCTCAAAAGGCAGCTTCATGAGCTGCCCGAGAACTAGATTTAGATCCCATGCCACCGGTGGTGGCTTAATGGGAGGTTTGGTTAATAGAAGACCTCTCATAAATCTGGATATGAGTGGATGAGAGGAAATTGGATGTCCATTCAGAGGCTTATAAGAAGCTGCAATTGCACTAAGATGGACTCTTACCGAATTGGTCTTTAGACCAGAATTTGATAAATGAAGGAGATATTCTAGAATCGATTCTAAAGGTATGACAAGGGGGTTTAATCCCTTCTTGGAACACCATATAGTAAAACGTTTCCACTTGAAGGCATAAGACCTTCTTGTGGAAAGTTTTCTAGAAGCCTGAAGGATATCCTTTACCTGTTGGGACAGGTTGAAATCCTGGAGGTCTAAGCCTTCAGCAACCAGGCCGTGAGATGCAGGGACTGGGGGCTCGGGTGCCATAGCGTCCCGTCCTCTTGGGAAAGGAGATCTGGAGCATTCCCTAACTCCAGTGGTGCCGCTTGAGACAGATGTAGAAGCAGGGGATACCACACTTGGCGTGGCCATCGTGGCGCTATGAGAATCATGCGACCCCTGTCTCTCTGAAGCTTGAAGAGTGTTTTGGGGATGAGGGGAATGGGTGGGAAGGCATAAAGGAAGTCCTGACCCTAGTGAAAGAGGAAGGCATCCCTTGCCTGACAATTGTGAGCTGGAATCCTGGAACAGAACTGGGGAAGTTTGGTATTCAGTGGACTTGCAAAAACGTCTATGTCTGGAGTGCCCCAGAGATGAAATATCTTTGCCAACTGGTCTAGATGGAGCGACCACTCATGAGGCAGCAGTACTTGACTGAGTTTGTCTGCCCAAAGGTTTTGAATGCCTGGAAAATATACCACTAGAAGGTGAATTTGATACTGTCTGGTGAGGGCCCACAGTCGTAAAGCTTCGTTGCATAACGACAGAGAGCCTGTCCCGCCCTGCTTGTTCACATAGAACATGGCTACTTGATTGTCCGTCTGGACTAGGACTGTCTTGTAGCTGAGCTGGGCGTGGAATACTCGAAGAGCTAAATAGATTGCTCTTAATTCCAGGAGGTTTATGTGTAGACCAGCCTCCTATGGAGTCCAGGTGCCCTGGGTAGAGAGATGATTCAGGTGTGTTCCCCAACCCACCTGTGATGCATCTGTTAGGGTGGCCTGAAAGAGGGGTTGATGAAAAGGAGACCCCACCGTCAGATTTTCTAATGATTGCCACCATTGGAGAGACAAAATTAGTCGTTGAGAGTTTAATATTTTGTCTGATAAATGACCTGTGGCCTGTGTCCACTGTGTGGATAGGGTCCACTGAGCTGCTCGCATGTGGAGGCGAGCATATGGGACTACATGAACTGTGGATGCCATATGTCCCAGCAACTGTAGTAGCTCCTGAGCAGTTAGGGAGGATTTCCCTGCTGCTTGAGAAGCTAGTTGCATTATGCAAAGGCACCGAGCCTGTGGAAGGAAAGCCTTTGCCTGTCTGGTATCTAGTCAGGCCCCTATGAATTCCAGGCATTGGGAAGGAACAAGTTGGGATTTTGGGAAGTTTATTACCAACCCCAAGTATTGGAGGATTCGCATTGTGCTAGACAGTGTAGTGCTGGCCTCTGCAACTGTAGAGGCTCGAATGAGCCAGTCGTCTAAGTAAGGGAAGACGAATATACCCAGGGTTCGCAGAAATGCAGCTACTACTGCCATGCATTTCGTGAATACTCTTGGTGCTGAAGCCAGACCAAAGGGAAGAACCCTGTACTGGACATGTTTTCCCTTGAAAAGGAATCGTAAGAATAGGATCTCTCAGATTAAGAGCAGGGGGGCAGGGGTGCGGGATGTTCGGCGCATTAGAGAGGAATTCGTGGCCTACTATAGCAATTTGTATAAGGCTCGTGAGGTGGGGTCGCGGGAGGATACTTTGGAGTATGTGAGAGGAGCTGGGCTCCCGGTATTGACGGCGGATGAGCAGGAAGGGCTAGATAGAGAAATCCAACCGGAGGAAGTCTTGCAGGCCATTAAGGAGTTAAAGGCCGGCAAAGCCCCGGGGCTCGACGGCCTAACGGCGCGCTTCTATAAACAGTTTAGTAGCCAGATAGTGCAGCCGTTGATTAAGGTGTTTAATGGACCACGCAGGGGGGAGAAATTAGCGGAGACCATGGGATGGGCTGGTATTACCCTCATCCATAAGGAAGGGAAGGATCCTCAGGAGTGTGCGTCATACCGGCCCATTTCTTTATTAAATGTAGATGCGAAGTTGTTGGCAAAAGTGCTGGCTACTAGACTTAATAAGCATTTGGGGAAACTGGTACATCCCGACCAGGCGGGGTTTGTGCCGGGCCGACAGGTGGCAGACAACATACGGAAAGTGCTGAATGTGATTTGGTCGGCCCAACAGAAGGGGAGGGAGACTCTGTTGGTCTCATTGGATGCTGAAAAGGCCTTTGACCAAGTGTCTTGGTCATTTTTATACTCCGTATTGGGACAATTGGGGTTTGGGCCAGGGTTTGTGCAATGGATAGGGGCTCTATATTATAGCCCAAAAGCATGTGTACGGGTAAATGGAGGTTATTCAGAGTTCTTTCCACTGGAACGAGGGACTAGGCAGGGATGCCCGCTATCCCCGTTATTATTTGCACTCTCCCTCGAGCCCTTAGCGGCGAGGTTAAGAGCCAATCCCGAGGTGGCGGGGGTTCGGGTGGGAAGTCAGGAATACAAAATCTCCCTTTTCGCAGATGACATTTTATTGTCTATCACGAAACCCAGAGAAACGTTACAGGCAGTGATGAGTGAGATACAGAAATACGGCGAGAAGGCGGGTTTTCGGATTAATTGGGGGAAATCAGAGATATTAAGAATAGTAGGTGAGGAGGGGGAGCAACGGGAGTGGCAACGGTGTTTTTCCCTTTAAATGGGCGCAGACGTCGATTCGATACCTTGGAGTACAGCTGGGGAGGAATTTGGAGGCCTTATATGTGTTGAACTATCATAAACTGGTAGCGCGGGTGGAGGAGCGATTACAGGGCTGGAGTCGTGGGTATTATTCGTGGTTTGGGAGGGTGGCGTCGGTGAAGATGATGCTTCTTCCCCAGTTCCTATTCCTCTTTCAAGTATTGCCTATACCGATACCCCGAAGAGCATTACGGCGGGTACAGCAACAGGTAGAGAGATTTATCTGGGGGGGGAAGAGGCCACGGGTGGCGGCCAGAACGACGCAGGTGCCGGTGGGAGAGGGGGGGATGGGAATCCCCAACTTTAGTTTGTATTATGCGGCAGCGCAATTGCGAGCCGTCTATGCGTGGATGCGGGAACCATATAAGCAGTGGGTAAGGATGGAGGTGGACGGGTACCACCCAGGGGAACTAGAACGGATAGTATGGGAGGGGGGAGGAGACAGAGGTCAGAATCCGATAGTGAGACATACACTGCAGGTGTGGAGAAGGTATAGGCGGCGGTTGGTGGGAGAAAAGAAATGGTCGCCAACCATGTCCCTGCAGGCCTGTTGTGCGGAAGGCATAGGCCCGAAGGCGGCCGTACTCCGGAGATGGGAGGCGCGGGGCCTGACCCAGGCTTCCCAGCTAGTGGTCGGGACACAGTGCAGAGAATTTGAGGGAATGCGTGATTTATACCGCTTAGGAGAGACGGATAGGTTCGCGTATCTGCAGATGTGCTCGGTGATTCGGAAAAAAGGGAAGGGAGCAGGTGGGCAGAGGGGGAGGAGAGTGGTTCGAAGGGGCCTGTTTAGGCTCCATGGGGCAACAAGGGATGCTCTCTAGGATTTATAGAGGCCTGATTGCCAGAGGGGAAAGGAAGCTGAAGTATATGGAAGAGTGGGAAAAGGATTTAGGGGTAGAGTGGGGGGTGGATGAATGGGAGGTGATAGTAATGGGTGCAGCTAGGTTTTCAATTGCCACATCCCTGCGAGAGAATGCCTATAAGGTGTTGACTCGCTGGTACCTCACACCGGAGAGATTGTTTAGGGCAGGAGTGCGTCAGACGGATGAGTGCTGGCGGATGTGTGGGGAGCGGGGCTCTTGGTTCCATATGTGGTGGACGTGTCCAGTAGTGAGAGAGTATTGGCGCAAAATAGGGGAGTGCATTAATAAAATGGTGGGGGCGAGTATTGTGCTTGGTCCTGAGATGTGTCTTCTGCATAAACCGGATGGGAGGTGGGAAGGAGACTGGAGAATCATTTGGTATTGCGTGACAGCGGCACGGAGTGAAATAGCCTGGTACTGGAAGCGGCCGAATCTGCCTTCCATAGCTAGTTTTGCAGGAAGAGTGTCTTTTCTATATGCAATGTATAAAATGACGGGGGAGAGAGGGGGAAGAGGGGAACAAGTTGAGAAGCGGTGGGCGGGGGTTTGGAAATGGCTACATGAGGAGGGTGGGGGGAGGGAGGGTTTGGGGGGGGAGGTGGGGAGGGAGACTAGGGGGTTAGAGAGGAATGAACCTTGCCAGTTTAAGGGGTGTGAGGGATAGTAGTACGGGGCAGGGTAATGCTATTCTGTACAATGTGATTGTGGATAATCAGATTGTCCAGTACCCAGTGTGTACGCCTTGATCCTAGGACTACACAGGGGTATGAAAATGGGGGGACTGCAGGTATGGATTTCTGTGCAAGCTGATAGCTAGCCCTATGGTATGAGAAGTGACAGGAATGGTCTGTTGTCTGTAAAAAGTTGATAGGATGATAGCAATGTACATGGGGAGGAAGTGTTTGATGTACGGGCGATGGTTGATAGTAATGTTATGGCAAAGTTGATAATGTATATGAAAAAGTTGCTAATAAAAATTTATAAAACTAAAAAAAAAAAAAAAAAAAAAAAAAAAAAAAAAAAAAAAAAAAAGGAATCGTAAGAATCTCCTGTGATCTGAATGGATCAGAATGTGAGTGTATGCATCCTTTAAGTCTAGAGAGCAAAGCCAATCCTGGCTTTGAAGTTATGGCAGAAGAGTTCCTAGAGAAATCATTTTGAACTTCTCTCAGAACAGGTATTTGTTCAATTCTCTGAGGTCTAGAATGGGTCTGTGTCCTCCTGTTTTCTTTGGAATACGAAAATAGGGGGAGTAGAACCCTGCACCCTGTTGAAGAATGGGTACCTCTTCTATTGCCCCTTGGGCAAGAAGTGTTGAGACCTCGTGATCTAGCAGATTGTCTGCAGAGGTTTGAGAATTGAATTGCCTTGCCTTAGAATTGTAGGAGGGGGCATGCTGTGAAAATGAAGCTTGTACCCCTCTCCTACAATGGACAGAGTCCAATCTTCTGCTGTTATCTGGTGTCATCTGCTGGCAAAGTGGCATAACCTGCCTGGGATATTGGGGACCCCTCAGAGACAGGAAGGCTAAGCTCTCTAGGAAGGAGTCAAAGCCCTTGGGGGGGGGGGGGTTAACCTGTGGAGCTGGTTGGGCTCTCGGGCCTTTTGGCTTCTTTTGCTGTCTAGTTTGTCCCTTTTGGGCAACCTGACCCTGAGTTTGACTCTGCTGGGTATAGGAAGGATAAAGTTTCCTCTTTTTGCTGAAAGGAGGTTTTTTATAAGGCTTCTTTTTGGCTGGAGTGGCTGTAGATTTTGACAATCTATCTAGAGTGGTATTGTCAGCATCTAACTCGTTAGCCTTTTCCTGCCAGTTCTTGCCAAAGAGATTCTCTCCCGTGCAAGGAATGTTGCCTAACTTGTTCTGTACCCAAATCTCCAAGTCTGATGCCTGAAGCCAGGCAATCCGTCGTGCCCCAATGGCAATAGCAGAGGTTCTGCTGATGAATTCAAAGCAGTCAAAAGCTGCACGATTCACAAACTTGGAGACATCTTGAACATGCTTAACTAGAGCAAGAAAGTCCTGTCTCTTGTCATCTGGGAGAAATGGGCTCATGAGCTCCAAGTCTCCTGAAACTTCTTTAAGGAACATTCCCATATATAGTATATGTGAACTGATCCTAGCTGAAAGCATGGAAGCCTGAAACGTTCGGCGCCCAAAAGCGTCCAGAGTCCTGCATTCACGACCTGGGGGATTGGATGCATGCCTCTTTGCACTTTTCATCCTACGCATGGCTGACTCCACCACCATTGAATGGTGTGGCAGCTGAGTCTTTTGAAATCCAGGACATGGCGGAACTCGATACATAGTATCAAGTCTCCTAGAATGAGGAGATGTGGTCAGAGGCGTCTCCCACATTCTGAGCATCAAGTTATGCAGAATTTCATGGATGGGCAGAGTAGCTGCTTCCTTTGGAGCTTTAGGATATTGGAGAATTTCCAATTCCTTTGCTCTGGGTTCCTCTTCAGGAGCTACCACGATTGAAAGGCCCTTGGCCATATCATGAATAAAATCCTGAAAAGACATGTCCTCTGGAGGTGACATTCTGCATTGGGGAGAAGAGGGATCTTCCAGGAGAAACCCTCTGGTACTAGCAGAATTGTCAGAGTTTTCGGAATCAGAGGATTCGAAGTATTCCTGACCACAATGCTCATGCAAAGCACGGTCCCGGTATCGATCGAAGTCGGTACCGAGTTGATTCGGTACCGATCTGTCGATTCCAGCCAAAGATGGTGTGGGAAGAATTCCCAGCGGGGCCGATACTGGCATCTGTACCGGTGTAGGTACCGGCATCGGTATCGATGTCGGTACCGGTGCCCGTTGAACCATAGGTGTCAACGGTACCACAGCTGTGAGCAGAGCTGCAATGCTGTGTTTGATAGCGAGGAACCTCTGGTCTATTGACGCTGCCGATGCCTGGGTGTCGGTACCGGTGAAAACGGCCGGGACATCTGAGCATGGCACAGGTAGTTCTTGCGAGATCGAGGCCTCGAGAACATCCTGAAGCCCCATTGATGCTTTGGAAGCCGAAGCCTCCCGCCGGGGCTGTTTTGCCGGTGTGGTTCCCTCAAGGGCAATGCCAATGGCCTCTCGATGCTTAGCAGGAGAGCTACCCTTTGAGGACCGGCTTTTATGTTTAGTTACCTGAGATCCATGGGAGGAAGAGGAGGCCCTTGAAGATGTTGACGCAATGGATCTGGCATCCAAAGAAAAGAGGGTACCGAGCTTTGCAGCCCGGTTCTGTCTTCCCCTTTTAGTCATCCCCATACAGGAGAGACATTCAGATGGAGAATGTTCAGGCCCTAAACATTTAAGACACCAATCATGGGTGTCAGTGACGGAAATGGTACCGCCACACTTAGTACATTTTTTGAAACCACTAGTTGGTTTTTCCATGTTTCAGGAATATGGGGCCTAATGCCCAAAATGGCATCTAGCACCGAAAAAGAAAAGTTTCTGAAGAGAAACAGTTCAAGTTTTTTTTTTTTTTTTTTAAAGAAAAGAAAAGAACCGGCGGTACTGGTAGGCGTCGTGCGGAGGCAAACGCGACCAGAAGAAAACAATTTTAAAGACAGAATTTTCTGCGGTGACAGGGTATGGGTCCTGTCGGCTCCACGGAAAACGAAGAACTGAAAAGGGACAGTTGGAAAGGCGGGAAGGCAGTGCGCATGTGCTAAGGGATGCTCCCAAAAGCATTCCTATTGGACGCTGGGGAGCGTTCCCACGCAGGCTCTGTCGGTACCGACGATACCCATATGTGAAGACTACATTCCTGCTTGTTCCCGGAGATCATCTGTTACAGGTGAGTAATTACACTTTCTCCAGGAACAAGCAGGAAGTCAGTCCTCACATATGGGACTCCCTAGCTCCAGGCTGCCAAGGACTGAATCAAGACAGCACCAACGGCGATCAACTCTGCAAGACCCAAGAGTCCAGCGACACTATCATTCCGGTAGCCTGAAAATAGAAGGGTCGGAGAGTAGGAGCTGCCTGTGTTGTATAGTTGACGTTGAATGTAAACCGCACTGATCTGAAAAGCGCGGTATAGATGAACTGTTAAATAAATAAATAAATAAAATAAATAAATAATACACCCTGAGAATGTTATGGAGTACTGCCTGGCCAAAGGCACTGTCCCTGTGGGATTCGCTCTCCAGACAGTAGTGAGCTGCGAACGTATGAATTGAAGACCATGTGGTGGCCTTGCAGATTTCCGTCACCGGCACTGAGCGGAGGCTGGCCACCGACACGGCCATCGCCCTCACACGATGCGCTGTGATTCGGTGCTCAAGAGGGAGGTCAGCTCACTCATAAGTGAGGGCAATACGGTCCGCCACCCAAGTGGACAGAGTTCACTTGGTCACGGGGAGTCCCAATCGGCTGGGGTCATAAGATACGAAAAGCTGAGGAACCTTTCGATGGGCCCGAGTCCGCTGTAACTAGGACAGGGCCCGCTTGCAATCTAGTGTATGAAGTATTAGCTCCTCCCTGCCGGCATGAGGCTGCAGAAAGAAGGTGGGGAGGACCACCTCTTGGTTGAGGTTGAAGGAAGATACCACCTTCAGGAGGAATTTGGAGTGTGTGTGGAGCACCACCCTGTTCTTACAGAACCTCGTATATAGAGGGTCCGCCATCATGGCCTGGAGTTTGCTCACTCTTCGAGTCGACGTGAGGGCCACCAGGAAGGCCACTTTCCAAGACAGGTATCTCAGGTGGCAAGTGGCTAGGGGTTCGAATGGTGATTTAGTGAGCTGAGAGAGCACCACGCTGAGGTCCCATTCTGCCACCGGAGGGCGGAGAGGGGGCTTGGACAACAGGAGACCCCTGAGGAACCTAGAGACCAGAGGCTGGCTAGAGGGGGCTTTTCCCTTCGATAGAGTGGTGGTGCATGGCTATGGTGCTCAGATGCACCCTCACCAAGTTGGATTTCAGTCCAGTGTGTGACAAGTGCAGTAGGTACTGAAGGACCAGTTGCACGGGACAAGAGAAGGGATTCTCCTCCTCAGCACACCAGATGGAGAGCCGCCTCTACTTAAAGGCGTAGGCCCGCCTGGTGGAGGGTTTTTGAGAGGCCAGTAAGATTTCCTCAACCTCCCCTGGAAGGTTGAAGGGGGCCAGTGCTACCACTTTCAGCAGCCACGCTGTCAGCATTAGTGACCCCAGGTTGGGGTGCAGAAGGGAACCCTCCTCCTGGAACAGGAGGTCCAGGGCCCAGTCCAGTGGGACTGGCAATGCCACCGACAGGAATAGCAACTGAGGGAACCAGGGCTGCCTGGGCCACCGAGGCACAATCAGAATAACTGACGCTCCCTCGCTCTGGACCTTGATGAGGGTCTTGGCAACCAGGGAGGGGGGGGGGGGGGAGTGTGGGAATGCATATAGCAGGCCCTCCGACCATGGGATCAGGAAGGCATCTACTGCCACTCTCCCCAGGTGTGACTTGCGCGAGCAGAAGCACGGTAGTTGTGCATTGTCTGGGAAGGCCTAAAGATCTATCATGGGCCTGCCCCAGCGGTGGAAGAGGTTCAAGCATCACTCGTGTGGGCGAAGGACTCTCCTCAGCCTGTCTGCTAGTTGCCCTGGTCTGGTAGGTAAACCGCTCGCAGGAGCATTCCATTGCGCACTTCATAGGAGAGGAGGGCCACCTGGTTATTGATATAAAAAATGGCCACCTGGTTGTCCGTCTGGATCAGCACAGGTTGGCTCTGCAGGCGGTGGCAGAACGCTCGCAGAGCCAGGAAGATTGCCCTGAGTTTGAGGAGATTAATCTATAAGAGACACTCCTCCTGGGACCAGCTGCCTTGCGTGCGGCGGTCCCTGCAATGTGCCTCCCACCACAGGAGGGAGGCGCCTTGTCAGGGTCCTCTGTGATGCGGGTGCCTGGAATGGCTTTCCCGCCTGGAGGTGGTGCAGGTTTTGCCACCAGGTGAGGAACTCCGCCAGCTGGTGAGTGACACTGATTCTGTCCCATAGCCTGCCCATGGCTTGAGTCCAGTGTGAGTGGAGGCAGCATTGGGCTGTCTGCATGTGCAGGTGAAATCACACCTAAATTTGGTCACTTTCTGAACGCGTACTGATGCACAAAGAATTAACTGAATTCTTTGTGCATATGCAGGTGGGCTAGCGGTATGACGTGGACTGTTGAGGCTATGTGACCCAAAAGATGGAGGAGAAAGTGAGTTGGTACTGACTGGCAGCGCTGCACCTCTCCTGCTAGTTGTATGAGGCAGTCCGCCCTTCCCTTTGGGAGGATGGCCTTGACCTGTAGCGTGTCTAGCTGCACCCCTATGAACTCCAGACCTTGACTTGGAATGAGATGGGACAGGGTAATTGATGATGAACCCCAGGGGCTGCAGAGCAAGAGGGATGTATGCTCTGTGGCCTGCCTGACCACCTCTGAATAGCCAGTCATCCAGGCAGAGGAAGACAAAAGCCCCTTGCAGGCTCAAGTGGGTGGCAACCACTGCCAAGCATTTGGTAAAGACTCTTGGTGAGGAGGTCAGGCCAAAGGGCAGCACTCTGTATTGGTAGTGCCCTCCTCCCACCACAAACCATAGGTACTGCCTGTGGGAGGGGTGGATTAGGATGTGGGTGTACACATCCTTTAGGTCCAAGGAGCACAGCCAATCTCCCTGGTGGAGGTAGGGCAGCAGTGTTCCAAGGGAGAGCATCTTGAACTTCTCCCTCACCAGATACTCACAGGTCTAGTATGGAACTGAGGCCTCCGGTTCTTTTAGGGACAAGGAAATACCTTGAGTAGAAGCCCATTCCCCATAGATGCTTGGGTACAATCTCCACTGTGTTGTCCCTGAGCAGACCTGCGAGCTCTGAGAGCAGAATGGTCTGGTGGAGGAGAGGTCGCGCTGGCTCTACTGGGAAGAACCTGGGTGATATTTGTTTTAAGTGGAGGAGGTACCTCTTCTTCACCACCTGCAGCACCCACTGGTCTGAGGTAATCTGGGCCCATCTGTGGGCAAAGAGTACCAGGCGGCCACCTGTGGGCTGGTGAAGGTCTCCTGGGGGAGGGGAGACCATCTTCCTGGGAGTCAATAGCTTCCCCCTGGTTGGGCTGGAACCGGGACCTGGAACTTCTGAACCTTGGGCTTCTGGGCTCCTTGGCCCTGCCTCTTCGGGTGAGAATCCTGTTGATGGCCCCGAGAAGGATGGGTATTGGTGACGCTATTGAAAGTGCCCCTTTTTCCTGGGGAATAGGGGCCTTTTCCCCGAGGGCTTTTTGCGGGGAAGAGGTCTTCTTTGAGAGCCTCTGACGGGTCACCACCTCGGCCTCTATCTTGGCCGCATTGTCGGCCATGCGTTTGCCAAACAGGTTCTCGCTGGTGCAGGGGATGTCAAGCAGCTTGTCCTGGACCCACTGCTCAAGGTCCGAGGACTGTAGCCAGGCTTGGCATCGAGATCCAATGCCGGCCGCTGCCACTCAAGCCGCTGACTCGAATCTGTTGTAGGCCGCCTGGGAGAGGAACTTTGAAAGGTCCTTGATTCCTGAGGTCAGAGTCTGGAACCAATGGAGAGGTTCCCTGGCCAGCCCTGCCGAGAACTCCGATAACTTCTGGGTCAGGGCCTTTAAATACATGCCTATGTATAGCTCATAAGCCTAGATTCGGCATCCCAGCATCGACCCCTGGTAGCACTTGCACCTAAAGGCGTCGAGGGCTCAAGCGTCCCTGTCAGGGGAAACAGAAGAGTAAGTCTTCTGGCTTTTGAGTTTTTGCATGGTTGACTCGACACCATGGAGTTATGCGGGAGATGGGGCTTGTGGAACCTTGGCCTCTTCCTGACGCAGTACATGGCGTCAAGGCGCTGGCTGACTACTGACACCAATGCCAGGGTCTCCCACATCTGCAGAAACAACCGCTCGAGGATCGGCTGGACTGGCACCATAAGGGTTTCTTTAGGAGGAGACTCAAACTGGAGGATCTCCAGTTCCTCAGTGAACAGGTCCTCCTCTACCTCGGTTTGCACAGAGAGGACTCCAGCCAAATCCCTGACAAAGTCATGGAAGGCCACGTCTTCCGGAGGAGAATGGCATTGGGGGAGATGGGTCCAAGGGGACAACTTGGTGCCATTTGGTTTCTGGGAAGGCCTCATCATCTGTCTCCCACTTGGTCATTGGGGGACGACGAATCTGAAGCCCTGCGACTCTGTGCCTCGAGGCCCACACCAAAGTGCCGGGGCCCTTCGGAGGACCTGGGGTCCGAGACTGGGAAACTGGCCAGGGAGGATCAGATGCCTGAGGAACGGAACCGGGACCTCGACCGGGGCTGAGGACTTACCAGAGGCCGATGACGTTCTGTGCTCAGCTCGACGACTGAGGACTCCCCACAGTGGGGGGTCTGGTCATCAGGGCAGATGATGCAGACAAACCTGCCATCATCACCTGCTGCATGGCCAGGATAGCAGTGATGTTCTGCTCTATGGCTGCCATTCTGGATTCTAAGCCAGAAGGCTCCGCAGCTTTCAGGATGGGCACGGAGGATCTCAGGCCCGGCGCCAGCACTTTTGTAAGTGTGTCCTCGACGAGGACTATGGCCTCAAGGACTCTCGCACGGTCTCCGCAGGCCAAGGCATCCTTTTTGATAACTTTGGTGGGCCATTTCTTGGAGTCATCAGAGTCCCTCCAGATGGTCTTGCTGGGTTTCTCCAATAGAACCTTGACAGACTTTGAGGATTTTTTATTTTCCAATCGGGGTCTGAGGATTTTCGGAAGAGCCGCCGCCACAGGATTCTGAGGATGCTCGGCCCTCTTGGGACGTTCTGGGCTTGGAGCTCGGCGTCGGAGAGGCCAGTGCCGAGTCAGACCTGGGAACATCATCTCCTGCAACTCTGACTTCTTCTTATTGGTTTTGGGTCGCAGGAGGTGCTATCATGGTCCAGATCCAGGCTGCGTAGGCAGCAGTTATGGGTGTTGGTGACGGACCATAGTTTGACTGCAGCGGTCACATTTTTTGAACCCACCGGGGGACATGGTAGGGGACCCCCGGGCAAAAAAGGGCATGAACACCGGTCAAGGCAAGCCTCGATCAAAAAATGGGGAAGGAGCCGAGAACAGCGCCAGGCCCGGCACCAGCTCGAGGCGAGAACAGGAACTGGTACGCAAACCGGGAAAGCTGAATTTTTAAGGATATAACAAGGATTTTTTCCAGGGAAATTGGACCGACATCCATTGGGCTCTGGGGAAAAAAGGAGACTGAGCAAGATGGCACCCTTGGGAGGGAAGGGGACCATCCATGCGTGGCAGCATGTCCCAAAGGCTTTTTTGAAAGCTGGGGAAATGCTCCGTGCAGGCTCAGTCGGCACCGACATCACCCATATGTGAGGACGGACTTCCTGCTTGTTCCTGGAGAATGTAGTTTTTTTTCTGTCAGAGGTTCACACTAAACAATTTGCTCATCTGGAGGAGCACAAAATTCCAGTCACATGGTACAGGAGGCCAATGATCCCATCAGACTAACCGTCATTGATCTACCTGCAAAAAGAACGACTTAACCCTTTGGATCCAGACAACAGTCTCTCCCATCAGCAATCGTAAGTTGCCCTCTAATGGAAGAAAGGTCTAAAGAGTTAAACAGGTCAGGCATCTTTCTGATCATACTAACAACTAAATTCTTCATCTTTTAAATGGGAAACAAAGTTTAATATCCATACATAAGAAAACACTTTACCCTCATCAAAACAATATTTGTTTCCAATAATACAGGTTTCAGATTTATCCCAGCAATAAGACTCATTTTAGTCTTTCTGACCTTATGAAATGTGTTTGTGTTTTTGCCCCCTATTGACGTTTGCATCATTAATCTAATATTATTAAAATTAGGGTCACAGATATAATGCTCAGTGACCCATGGATCACACTTTGCATGATCCTTGACACTTAGAATGGTCTTCACTTTCCTACAAGGAAAACAGGCCAGGCTAGTTCAGATTCTCAGGGCAGTCAGAGTAAATTGTAAAGCCACTGTGCATTTAAAGGCTGCCCTCCTTTTGGATATTAAATATAGTCAACGAATGAAGATGGGCCTCATGAAACGTTCATACATCTTCTTTTTCTTTCTATACATGTATTTCAGGGGATTTCCATGTCTTTCACTGTCCGTCTTTCTCACAGTACATTTTACTAGAGAGCAATCTTTCCTGTTCAGCACAATCCCAGCCACTTTGTGAAGTGTGATGTAGTGTGTGTATGTCCTCAGAGATTTTCCTTGCTTTCTCACCCTCAGGATGCAATAAGGGGTGATCTTCTCCCACACTGTGTAGCTCCTCTCTGTGTATGATCACGAAGCTTCTTTTCATCTTTTTTCTCTCTCTAAGGATATGCTGAGCTTCCCTGTGTATACTGTCTCTCTTTAAGGCTATTACAGGAAAGAGCAGTCGGTAGTTCTGTTCCAAAATGCTCCCACGTTTCCTGTTTGCTGTAGTGCTCCCTCCAAGCACTATACATATACTCAGCTCCCTATCCTATCTCTGAACTAAAATTCACAGCCTGAAATTACAAGGAAGCTCAGAGACAAGTAAAGAGAATGAAGTACTGCTTCCTTATGTCATTCTCCAACAGTGAGAAATTGCTTGTCCATTTTGTAGCAGTTGCATGTCATGCAAGGGTTTCTGTGTTGCTCTTCAGGAAGGTCTCCACGCTGTTTGTGAACCAGAGGCTGCAAGCTCCTAGCTGTTGCCCTTGCTATGGCTGTCCCTCATGACTGCTTGTCTCGCCTGCTCAGGAACACGGGATGGGTTGGAAAGGATGGAGGTAATTTTACTGAGCTGCAGTACACAGCCCAGCATAGCTGAGAAGGTGAAGAGAGAAAGGGAATGTGTAAGAGAGGAATGTGGCAATGTTCAGGAGAATATATGCAGCACAACAGAGGCATGAGATGGGTAAAGATCATTAGGCACAGCAACAAGAAAGGCAAGACAGAGTGCAGAGGGAGAGATCAAGATAAGGAACAAATCATCACAAAATAGGATGGGGAGAAGGAAAAGAGAAAAAAAAAAACAGAAAACAGCACATTAAGACCTTTTAATTACATTTCTAGATCACATTTCTTCCATGGCTTTGTCAGATAGTGAAACTTTTTTTAAATTTGAATTTCCTCTTTATACTCATCATTTTGCTACTGTATAAACATACAAGCGTTTCCAGAAATTTGTCAATAGCCATATATAATAGCACTACCATAACCATTGCTTTTACCACCACAATAATCAGGAAAGCAGAAATAGTCAGATTTTTCATAAACTACTTGTGCCTCACTGACCTCTATCATGAGTATTTACATCTTTTTAGGTTGCTGCATGCTTTGCACATGTTAAAAGGTTAATATGCCTAGAAGGACTTCAGAGCCACAGGCCGATGTGCACCCCCACTGTGGTATTCCACAAAACTATAGGAAAGCCCACAAAATAGGGACAGAACCCAGGCATTCAGTTCTAGGATCATAGATTATTTTTCCATTGCTAAATCACCTAACATGTAATAAAGCCCACAAAAACTAGTTCTGCAAGTAGATTTCAGTCTTTAGCCTTGCTCTGCTTCTTGCTGCTGAATATGCGATAGTGAAATTGTTTATAGGCGTGCTCTGTTGCAACAAATCATATACAAGAGGATATGATCACCATGTATGCTGATGAAATAACTTTCAGAGCTTTCTAGAAATGCTATAAAGCCTTTACTACTCTCACTGTGATCACACTGAGCAGCATTCCCATAGGTACCTTCAATTTCCTTTTAGAACAGCAAGCATGAGGAGAGTATTCCCCGATAGGGATGGAGGTGTATTTGTGGGATTGGTGATCTGCTATCTTCAGAATTCATCTATAGTAAGTAAGCAACTTACAAAATAGATTTCCTAATTTACATACATTGTACTCCCTTGCTAAAGGATGATCTTGAACACAAAGTAGCAAACAAGGCAATATTCACCAAATGCCATTAAACTTGCTTTTGATGAGGAGAATCCCTTTTGAATTTTATCCCATTTTTATATTAATAAATATATATATACATAAACAAGGAAAGCAACTCAAAGCTCCACCCAAGACATGGACTACATATCCATAAACAGCCCGCATCTCTCAATCTGCTTAGTTTACAGACCTCCCAGAGTGGGAACCATCGACCTCTTCCCACTCCTGGATGAAGTTTGTTCAGAACAGCACAAGAATAAATGGTTCATTTTGGAGTTGGATCACAAACGTCAAGACCTTCTCTAGGGACTACCACAAGACTCTACATCCTCTCTACTATTTAACATTTTTATCCAACCACTCTGCAAAATCATTCAAAACCACAAAATCCTATACCACCTTTATGCGGATATCATCCTCATCTATACCCCTTTCTCCACAAGCAATCCTGACTACACCTAAATCAGCAAAGGCCTAGAGAGAGTCACACAATGGCTCTATCTCCACAATTTACTCATCAACCCCAACAAGACAGAAGTCCTACACATCACTAGGCACTCCTCCTTCTCACCGCTACATACAAGAAACATTGCTAACCTAACACTGCAAGTAAAACAACAAGTTAAGTACTGGGGTATCATTCTAGATCAGAACCCAGACTTCAACACCCACATCAAACACGTCACAAGAGCAGTATACCACTGCTAAAGAACCTCAGACCACTACTGGACAATTAAGACTTCTGAAACGTCTGTCAAGCACTCATCATCCCCATCTTTGACTATGCCAATATTATCTACTAAGGCCTACCAAACTCCTCTATACAACCACTACAACTTACACAGAACATAGCTGCCAGCCTCATCACAGGAACCCTCACCACAGCCACATAACACCAATATTAAAGCAGTTATACTGGCTCCCTATCAATAGTAGGGTGAAATACAAAGTGGCACTGACAACCTTCAAAACAATCCACATCTCTCAGCCAATACCTACAGTCTCTGTTAGCCAAGCCCCAATGCCAAAGATCAAGCAGAAGTACTGACACCTGTCTGGCTGTACCCACAGCATTCACCTGCACCACCTCCAACAGAGCATTCTGCTTCTACGCTCCAACAATCTGGAATTTTCCCCCTCCAGACCTTTGCTCCCTCACAGACAGCAGAGAATTGCGCCAAAGGTTAAAGACACTTCTTTTCTTCGATTACTTTGAATCAGACACTTAACCACCCCATGAACACAACTACCCCACTAACACATTACATACGTCGAGCTCTTCCCCCTACCTACTCCATCCAGTACCATCACCATACATGATGTCCTACTGTTATACTGCACTAGTTATGTTCTACTGTCGTATTAAGTATTAGAGAGTTTAACTTGTGCAGCTAAGTACATTTAATTTATATTGTTCCATGTAAAGTTCAAGTTTGCAATTAGTTCCATGTAAACCGTCATAACTGGTAGGTACAGCGGTATAAAAAAGTTGTTACATAAATAAATAAATAAAAATGAGCTCCAGGAGGAAGAGAGAGCCCTTGAAAACACATGGAGAATAAGACAATCCTAGTATCCCAACAGGCGACCGTGTCTCTACAAAAGAGAAATGTGAACATGTGGACTGAACTCCAAACGGCAGCCTTGCAAATTATCATCAGTGGAGCTAGACCTTGAAAGAACCACAGATTCACCATAGTCTTTACACTACAGGCCTTGATGTGCACCTCAGAGGTCAGGCCTGATGTAAGTTCTCTGAAAGAGTGGGCTTCTGATAATTGTATTTTATTGGGTGGTACACTTTACTGATTGTAAATGTATTATTTTCTTTTATATTGTAAACTGCATTAAATTAATTTTTAGGCACCAATTGGGGAGGGGGCTTAATTTTGTCACCAAAATTTCCAGATGATTAAGATTTTTAAACACAGAAAAAACTGGATAGTTTTTCTCAGGGCTTTAGTCCACGCCAGGTAAAAAATGACACCTCTTTTCTGAATGTGAAGAGCTGTTTTATGTTTATAGACATGTGGTGTAGAAAAGAAATGTTTAAAGGGCTACTGACCCACTAAGCTGGAAATCTACTGCCATCTAAGTCAGAAACGTAGGATATGTGTGAAGCACTACCTCTATTGTGATCAATAAAACATAACGGGCCTGATTTTCGAAGGCAGTTACACGGGTAACAGCGCATGTTACTAGTGTACATGCCTTAACCCGGATTTTCCAAAGGTAGTGCCTTTGGAAAATCCCAGTTAAGTTCCTAACACGCCCAGATCCTATCCGCTTAGCATCGGGGCGTGTTTGGGGCATTCCAGGGAGGAGAGGAGGTGGGGACTGGCACTAAGCAGGTAGCAGTGATTTTCGATGCTGCCCACTTAGCGCTCTGCGCTTTAAAGACAGGTGAAGAAAACCCTCACCTATCTTTAAGGCGCTGGGGCTAAACGGGCAGCATCAAAAATCGTGGAAATGAAAATCTGGGTTAAGGGGGGTCGGCGGGCAGGATATGTGCAGATGGGGCGCATAGCCTGCCTAAATGAAAATCGGGCTCAACATGGATAACTCAATTAGGAATGGAGGCCCACTGACTGAATGCTCAACTGATGCCACCAAAAAAGCAACCTTGCAATCAAGTATTTGAGTTCACAGAAGTCAGGTGACATAAAAGGGAGCTCCATCTTACTGGGTTAAAATCACATTGGAGTCAACTCAGAGGCAATGTTGCTAACCTGGGTTTAATTCCAGAGTCAGATCCTCTGCTTCCCAGCCTGGCTGGGACTGACTAAGGACTTTGCAAAGGAAGCATTCACAGCCCCTGGAGGGAAAGAATCCCAATCATTATGCAACTGCAATATCCTGGGCAAGGTTTTAGAACAAGCTCTAGTGTATGGCCCCCAACCAGAGAATGTTAGGATAGGATGTAAAACAGGGAGCAGGAAGAATACCCTAATGTATTATGGCAGAAAAAGCAGGTTGACAGGAGGCTTGAAATGAAGAAAACCCTGATCTGATAGATAAGTGCTAACAGCATTAAGGTGAAGTCTGATTGAGTTGGTTTTCAGGCGAGACTCTGATGTAGAAAGTAAATCATGCAAATTTCATGTGGGGCAGGAGGAAGTATCTAGGGCCTTATACTGGTACCCACAAAATCTCCTAATGAATTCCTTTCTAGAAGTCAGAAGGATATCAGAGACTATCAGAAAGACTAAAGGATCACATCACAGCTCCATAAACATCCAAGCTGAGAGGACTAGAAACTGGATGGTGAAACACAGAACTGATTCCTATTTCTTCATTATCAAAACTGGAAAAGACTCCATCCTCACTGTTTCAATAATAATTTTCAAAGCTGAGGGAACTAGATCAGTCTTGGAAAAAAAGCGTAGTTACTCACCTGTAACAGGTGTTCTCCAGGAGCAGCAGGAATCAGTCCTCACATATGGGTGACGTGGGCGCCGACGGAGCCCTCGCGGAGCAATTTTCCCCAGCTTTCAAAGAAAGCCTTTGGGAATTGCAGCGCGCATGCGCGGTCCCCTTCCCGCCCAAGGGTGCCATCTTAGCCAGTCGGATGACATAGCTAAAAGACAGCGTAAAAATTTGCAAAAAAACTAAAGCAGATAATCGCAACTCCAAGGGGAGGAGGGAGGGTTGTGAGGACTGATTCCTGCTGCTCCTGGAGAACACCTGTTACAGGTGAGTAACTACGCTTTCTCCAGGACCAAGCAGGAAGTCAGTCCTCACATATGGGACTCCCAAGCTTAAGGCTACCGGAGACCTTAAGCACAAAAATGAGCTCCCTCTAGCTCAACAGTACAGAAGGAAGGAATCTTCGCTGAATTATTACCCACCGGTAGCCCCCATCCGGGATGGAGGGTAGGAGTTGCTCAAACCTCGAAGAGATTTCGGAGGACTGCCTGTCCGAAAGCACTGTCCCTGCGGGACTCCCTCTCGAGGCAGTAATGGACCGCAAAAGTCTGGCTCGAAGACCAAGTAGCGGCCCGGCAGATGTCTGCCAACGGAACAGAGCGGAGGTAAGCCACTGACGTAGCCTTCGCCCGAACACAATGAGCCGTGACTCGACTTTCTAAGGAGAGTCCGGCTGCCCCATAAGCCCAAGCGATACAGTCAGCAACCCATATGGACAGAGTACACTTGGAGACCGGGAGCCCCAATTTATTGGGGTCAAAAGATACAAAAAGCTGAGCAGCTTTACGGTGCTCCCGCGTACGGTCAAGGTAGAAGTTCAATGCCCTTCTACAGTCCAGGGTATGCAGGACCATTTCAGCTCGGCTGGAGTGTGGCCTGGGAAAGAAGGTCGGAAGTACCACCTCCTGATTGATGTGAAAAGGGGAGACCACTTTTGGAAGAAATTTTGGGTGAGTCCATAGGACTACCCTATTCTTGTAGAACCAAGTGTAAGGGGGATCAGACACGAGGGCCTGCAATTCACTTACGCGTCTAGCGGAAGTGAGGGCTATCAGGAACAAGGTTTTCCAAGATAGAAAACGTAGAGAACAGGTAGCCATAGGTTCAAAAGGCGGACAGGTGATCCGCTGTAAAACCACATTTAGATCCCAGTCAGGTGCTGGCGGGCGCAGAGGTGGTTTTAGTAGAAGGAGACCTCGGAGAAACCTCGTCACGAGAGGGTCGCTGGAAAGAGGTCTGCCGTCCACCGGCACATGATGTGCTGAAAGAGCACTGAGGTGAACTTTGACGGAGTTGGACTTAAGTCCCAGATTAGAGAGGTAGAGCAAGTACTGCAAGATCACCGACACCGAGCAGGAGAAGGGATCCTGAGACTTCTGGGCACACCAAGCGGAAAAGCGACGCCATTTAAGGGCGTAGCATTTGCGGGTAGAAGGTCGCCGGGAAGCTAGGACGACCTCTTCCACCTCTGCCGGCAATAGAAGGGGAGCGAGGACTACCCTTTCAGCAGCCAGGCCATCAGATGTAGAGATCTGAGGTTGGGGTGTAGCAGGGACCCCTGATCCTGTGTTAGGAGATCTGGTTGAAACCCCAGAGGGAACGGATCCTCCACCGCTAATTGCAGCAGGAGTGGAAACCACGGCTGTCTGGGCCAGCGAGGAGCTATCAGGATCATGGAAGCTTTGTCTCGGAGAACCTTGAAAAGAGTTCGGGAGACTAGCGGTATGGGAGGAAAGGCATACAGAAGGCTTTTCGACCATGAGAGCAGAAAAGCATCCGCCGCTACTCGAAGGGGATGCGGCTGCCGAGAGCAGAAGCGAGGAAGTTGCCGGTTGAGAGGACTGGCAAAGAGATCCATCGTGGGGAGGCCCCACTTCAGAAAAAGTTTCTGAACTACCAAGGGATCCAGGCGCCACTCGTGCGGCTGGAGGATTCTGCTGAGTTTGTCCGCCAGGCAATTCTCTTGGCCTGGGAGGTAAACTGCCTTGAGAAGAATGCCGTGGCTGACGGCCCAAGAACAGAGCTTCTGTGCTTCCCGACAGAGAAGGAAGGAGCCCGTGCCTCCCTGTTTGTTCACGTAGAACATGGCAACTTGATTGTCCGTCTGGACAAGGACGGACTGGTGAGAAGTCAGGTGGGAGAAAGCCTTGAGAGCCAGATGGATTGCTCTGAGCTCCAGGAAGTTGATCTGCTGCGCAGACTCCCACGTGGTCCAGAGACCTTGAGTACATGCCCCTTGGCAATGCGCTCCCCATCCTAGGAGAGAAGCATCGGTTGTCAGCACTTGAGCCGGCGGAGGAGACTGAAAAGGCATTCCGAGCACCAGGTTCGGCCGATGAAGCCACCACTGTAGAGAAGAGGCCAGCGGGCCGGAGATGCGCACTAAGTCGGCCAGGCCCCCCGAGGCCTGTTGCCACTGCTTGCGAAGGCACCACTGAGCAGGCCGCATATTCAGGCGGGCATTGGGGGTCACGTGGACGGTGGAAGCCATATGGCCGAGTAGTCTCAGGAAGCGCCTGGCGGAGACCAGGGACTGGCTGCGAAAACGGCCGGCTAGGTCCATGAGCCGTTGAGCCCTGTCGAGAGGCAGGAAAGCTCGTGCCTGAAGAGTGTGCAATCTTGCGCCGATGAACTCGAGATCTTGTGAGGGGAGCAAAGTGGACTTTGCGAAGTTTATGACAAAGCCCAAGTATTGCAGAAGAGTCACAGTGCGGTGTGTGGCTTTTGTGACTTCTGGAGAGGACGATGCTCTGATGAGCCAGTCGTCTAGGTACGGAAAGACATAGAGGCCGTGAAGCCGGAGATAAGCCGCCACCACCGCGAGACATTTTGTGAAGACTCGTGGTGCGGAGGATAGGCCAAAGGGCAGTACTCTGTACTGGTAATGATTTCCTGCCACCACAAACCTTAGGTATTGGCGGTGGCTTGGGTGGATGAGGATGTGCGTGTAGGCATCCTTTAGATCCAAGGAGCATAGCCAATCTCCCTGCTGGAGGTAGGGCAGAAGGATTCCAAGGGTAAGCATCTTGAACTTCTCCCTGACGAGGAACTTGTTGAGGTTGCGCAAGTCCAGGATGGGTCTGAGGCCTCCTGTTCTTTTTGGTATTAGGAAATACCTGGAATAGAAGCCTTGATCCCGCAGGTGGTGGGGCACCGGTTCCACAGCCTGTTCCTGAAGAAGACTTGCTAACTCCTGAAGGAGTAAGTCCCTGTGCAGAGGGAGTCGTGGAGGTTCTCCCGGGAAATAGGAGGGAGGGATCTGGTGGAAGTGGAGAAGATAGCCTTCTCGCACAACATGAAGCACCCAGGCATCTGATGTGATGTTGGACCACCTGTGGGCAAAGTGGACCAGCCAGCCTCCTGTGCTGGGAGAAACCAGCTGAGGGGGAGAGGCTATGTCGATGAAGTCAAAAACCCCCACCCTGCTGAGCAGGGGCCGGTGGTGCAGGCTTGGGGGCTTGCTGCCTACGGGACCCGTTACCCCGTCCCTTGGCCTGCTGACCCTGTTGGGGAGCCGCGGAGGCCTGATATTGAGGGTAGTGTTTATAGGCAGCCGCCTTTCTCGGGTAAAAGGACTTCTTTCCCGAGCCCTTCTTCTTCTGGGAAGGGGCGGAGGTCTTCCTAGAAAGCCTAGTTCTGGTGAGAGTCTCCGTCTCGATTTGGGCAGCCTTTTCAGCCATGGGCTTGCCAAAGAGGTTCTCACCTCGGCAGGGGACATCGACCAACTTGTCCTGCACCCAGGGTTCAAGGCCAGACGACTGAAGCCAAGCCTGTCGGCGGGCACCGATGCCGGCTGCGGCCACTCGTGCTGATGCTTCAAAGCCATCATAGGCTGCTCGAGACATAAATTTGGAGCATTCCCGAACACCAGTTGTCAAGGCTAGGAACCTCCGCAAAGGTTCCTCGGACAGCCCAGCTGAGAATCTGGCTATCTCTTTAGCCAGGTCTCTGAGATACATGCCCATGTAGAGCTGGTAGGTCTGGACCCGACAAGCAAGCATAGAGCCCTGGAAACACTTCTTACCTAGGCCATCCAGGTTGCGGGCCTCCCTGCCAGGAGGCACCGAGGAGTGCATCTTCTGGCTCTTAAGCCTATGCATGGCCGATTCCACCACCATGGAATGGTGCGGTAGCTGTGCTTTTTGGAAGCCAGGGCTCTTGCGGACTCGATAAATGGAATCGACCCGCTTGCTTAACACCGGCGATGATGCCGGACTCTCCCACATGAGGAAGAGTAGTCGTTCCAGCATGGGAGGAACCGGTACAGTAAAGTGCTCCCTGGCGGGAGAGTCGTACTGAAGGGCATCGAGCTCTTCGGCTCGGGGCTCCTCCTCGGGATCCGCAGGGAAGGCCAAAGCCTCGGCCATATCCCTGACGAAATCCGAGAACCGGGCGTCCTCCGGAGGGGACTGTTTCCGAGGTTCGGACTCAGGCGAGTCCGAGGGGACACACCGAGTCCGAAAGGAATCAGGTGACTCTTCCTCTTCAGACTCCCAGGCCGACTCCGAGGAGGAATCGGTGGGGTCGGTCCGGGCGGGCGGAGGCATCGGCGACCTCGGTCCCGAACGGGAGGCCGAGGGTAACCTCGACCGAGGATCGACCCGATCCCGTATGGACTCGAGGATCGGCTCGGTCTCCAGGGTCGACTTAGACGTCAACGTCCCGGCGGTCGGGGCAGAGGCGCCAGCGAGGCTAGCGATCAGTGCCCACTGCTGGTCCATGAAGGCAGAGAGTCTGCTCTCCAAGGCCGTCAACCTGAGTCCGACCTCAGGTGACCCAGCAGCCCCCGACTCGGGCCCCGATGGCGTCGGGCCCGACGTTGGACCCCTCTGAGGCGAGTCCAGGAGGACTACAGGACTTACCCGAGCAGGCAACTCCGACTCCAGACGAGGTCGCTTCGGCAGATGCTCCTTCTCCAAAGACCCGGGACGGCTATCGGGGCTATGCGACCTGGCCCTCGTGGAACCAGGAGCGTCCACCGACGCCGCCCTCGCGGGTTTCACCTTCCGACGATGGTCCCCGGAGGGAGAACCCCTGTCGGAGGAACTCCGGCGATGTTCAGAGCTGTAACCTCTGGACGCCGAGGCCTCCGACGAGGTCCGGGTACGGCCGGGGTCAGCGAAGATTCGTTCCCGCTGATGCCGCCGACTCCTTAACGCTTTGGAGGACATCTTGCTGCAGGCCCCACAGATCAGTTCCTCGTGATCCGGGCCAAGGCAGCGGAGGCAATTATCATGTGTGTCAGTGAGTGACATATTTCTGTCACACTGAACACACCGCTTGAAACCACTGGCAGCCATCGGGGGAAAAAGGGCCCCTGCAAGGTCAAAGGACCGGGCTGCCAGTGAAAAACAGAAAACGAAACTGACAGAAAATCAGAAAAACCGAAAAATAACAGAAGGACTCGCAACGGCGTCGCAAGTCCGGGCAGGAAAAGGACCGGCGTCGAACCGATAGAGAAAAAAGAGATTAAACACGAAAAAATCAACTTTTTCAGCGGGGACAAGACGGGCACGTCTGAAGGGCTGCGCGGGAAAAAAGAAGACTGGCTAAGATGGCACCCTTGGGCGGGAAGGGGACCGCGCATGCGCGCTGCAATTCCCAAAGGCTTTCTTTGAAAGCTGGGGAAAATTGCTCCGCGAGGGCTCCGTCGGCGCCGACGTCACCCATATGTGAGGACTGACTTCCTGCTTGGTCCTGGAGAAAAGCCTAATACAAATCACAGTTCCTCGGGATTTTGGGGGGGGGGGGAGTTCTGGCATGGTTTTTGCGTTTTTTGTTGCTAGAGGTATCAGCAAATATACATGCATAAGACCTGTGCCCCAGTAAAGGAAAAAGTATCTATCACTAGCCAGTCTTTTGATCAACTTCTGGAGCAGAAGGCTGACAATGCATTGTTCAGTATGCTTGTGAATGGATCCACTTCAGGTAGACTTCAGTCAAGAAAGAGCCTCTGTCACCAAGGACTACTGAGATGAGCTGCTCTTGCTAGGAAGGATTCTGCAATTGTAAGCATTTATCTGCTGGAACAGTGTAGTTACTCACCTGTAACAGGTGTTCTCCAGGGACAGCAGGAATCAGTCCTCACATATGGGTGACATCGGCACCGACGGAGTCCGTGTGGAGCATTTCCCCAGCTTTCAAAGAAAGCCTTTGGGAATGTCACCACGCATGCGTGGTCCCCTTCCCACCCAAGAGTGCCATCTTACTTAGTCAGGAGCCATAGCTATAGCTATAGCCCCTTCAAGAAGATAGCAAAAATATACAGCAACTCCAAGGGGAGGGGGGAGGATTGTGAGGACTGATTCCTGCTGTCCCTGGAGAGCACCTGTTACAGGTGAGTAACTACGCTTTCTCTAGAAACAAGCAAGAAGTCAGGAAGGTGTAGATAACATGAGGAGGGATCTAGATAAACTTGAAGAATGGTCTAGAATTTGGCAGCTGGGATTTAATGTTAAAAAATGCAAGGTCATTCATTTGGGCTGCAGCAATCCAAGGCAGCAATATAGTATAGGGGGTGAAGTACTTTTGTCCACTAAAGAAGAGCGGGACCTAGGCGTGGTTGTGTCTGATGATCTTAAAGTAGCTAAACAGGTAGAAAAGGCGACAGCAAAAGCTAGAAGGATGCTTGGGGGCGTATGGAGAGGACTAGAAAAGGGGACAGTTACTTCTGGAGAGAGATCTGCAATTGTGAATATATACTTCTGGGAATTTTCTGAAAGGAATCATTTGTATTAAAGCTAATTAATCTGTGAACTCACTATTTTTTGTTAAATCAGTCAGGGCCTAGTAGCAGCAGTTTAAGTTTAAATTTAAAACACAGAAGAGAACTTTCTGGTTACATTTCATACCCAGCAGAGAGCTTGTAGTTTAAATTTAATAGTCACTGAGGGCCTAGCATCAGCAAAGTACTTTTAGTTTAAATGTAAAACACAGAAGAGAGCTTTCTGGTTAAATTTAGAACCCAGCAGAGAGCTTGTAGTTTAAATTTCATAATAAGTTAGAGCCTAGCAGCAGCAAAGAGCTATAATTTAAATCAAACCAGAATATAGCTTACCTCAGCAGCACAAGACAGGGTACTGTGTAGCAGCCCTCTTTTAATAAGTGTCATTTCCCTCCCTCCCCCCCTAACACCCATCCATCCCTGGGATAATCGTAGCTTTATAGGTACTTACACATCTTAAAAGACAGGAGGTGCTCTCAGGTGAAGCTCGTTACCCAAATCAGTCATACACTAAGGACCTGAGATTAATTAAGCTTCAGGTGAACAAGGTATATTAAACGTATTCGGTACAGTTTTATAAGTATAAATATCCATAGCAACCCTTAGTAACTAAAGAACTTAAAGATCTAAACACAAACTTAAAACTAAGATGCAGACAGCAGTCCAGCAGCAAGATGGGGGCTTTCCAGTCTTTTGCACTGAGTGTCACATGTATGATTTTCTCGCAGTTGGTGAGAGGTCTTACGTGTGCACTAGGTGCAAGGAGCTCTTTGCTCTCAGGGAACGAGTCCGTTCTCTAGAGGCTAGAGTAGCAGACTTGGAAAAAATAAGAAAGACAGAGAGGTACATAGATGAGACCTACAGGGATATAGTCCTGAAGTCCCACCACCAGTCTGGCAGCATCCCTGTTGCCATGGAGGAGAGAGGTCACGTGACAGGAGAGCATCACCCTGGTGCTGCAGGAAGTGATCCTGTAACTGGGACCTGTTCCCCAGGTGATGTAAAGCCCTCTCGCACTGAGGAAGTTTCTCCAGGGCCATCTGCCCATGAGGGAAGGGTTAGGACCGCCGTTATAGTTGGTGATTCAATAATTAGGCATGTAGATAGCTGGGTGGCTGGTGGACGTGAGGATCGCCTGGTAACATGCCTGCCTGGTGCGAAGGTAGCGGACCTCACGCGCCACCTAGATAAGGTCTTAGATAGTGCTGGGGAGGAGTCTGCTGTCTTGGTACATGTCGGTACCAATGACATAGGAAAATGTGGTAGGGAGGTTCTGGAGGCTAAATTTAGGCTTTTAGGTAGGAAGTTGAAATCCAGAACTTCCAGGGTAGCGTTCTCCGAAATGCTTGCCGTTCCACACGCAGGACCCAAAAGGCAAGCACAGCTCCGGAGTCTCAATGCGTGGATGAGACAATGGTGCAGAGAAGAGGGTTTTGGATTTGTTAGGAACTGGGGAACATTCTGGGGAAAGGAGGGGCTCTTCCGAAGGGATGGGCTTCACCTTAACTGGGATGGAACCACGCTGCTGGCATTAACCTTTAAAAAGGCGATAGAGCAGCTTTTAAACAAGATAATAAGGGAAAGCCGACAGTCGCCCAAGAGCGGATGGTTCGGAAGAATGTATCCTTGAAGGATACTACCAAAAGCAGAGAGGTTCCAAAAAAGAGTAAAGTAGCCCAAATGCCCTCGAGTATGGAGCAGACAGAGCTTAAAGATCCCAAATTACCCATGTCTACCAATAGCCAAATTAATATGAATAAAATACAGTCTCTAAAATGCTTGTATGCATATGCTAGAAGTCTAAAAAATAAGATGGGAGAGTTAGAATATATAGCACTAAATGAAAGGTTAGATATGATTGGAATATCAGAGACATGGTGGAAGGAGGAAAACCAGTAGGACACTGTGATACCTGGGTACAAACTATATCATAATGCTAGAGCTGATCAAATTGGTGGAGGGGTTGCGCTCTATGTTAGAGAGGGCATTGAGTAAGAAAGGATTAAAGTTTTGCAGGAAACAAAATTTGCTGTAGAATCTCTATGGATTGAAATTCCATGTAAAAAGGGGAAGGCGATGGTAGTGGGGGTGTACTATCGACCGCCTGGCCGGAATGAACAAATGGATGATGAAATGCTCAAAGAAATCAAGGAAGCTAACAAAAGTTACAGCGCAGTAATAATAATGGGTGATTTCAATTACCTCGGTATCGACTGGGTCAGTGTCACGGCGGGACATGCTAGGGAGATAAAGTTCCTAGATGAAATAAATGACTGCTTCTTGGAGCAGCTGGTTCATGAAACGACCAGAGGGGAAGCCATATTAGACCTAGTCCTTAGTGGAACACCAGATCTAGTGCAAGAGATAAGATTGTTGGGGCCACTTGGCAATAGTGATCATAGCATGATCGCCTTTGATTGAATTAGTGGAGGAGGGATAGTAAAGAAATCCACAGCACTACCTTTTAACTTTCGAAAGGGAGACTATGAAAAAATGAGGAAAATAGTTAAGAAAAAACTAAAAGGAGCAGTTGCAAAGGTTAAAGACTTACATCAAGCTAGGGTGTTGTTGAAAAATACTATCTTGGAAGCCCAGACCAGCTGTATTTCACGCTTTAAGAAAAGTGGAAGGAAGTCCAAAAAACTGCCAGCATGGTTTAAAGGTGAGGTCAGAGAGGCTGTTGTTGCCAAAAAAGCATCTTTCAGGAAATGGAAAAATGAGCCAAATGACGAAACCTGGAAACAGCACAAGCATTGGCAAGTCAAATGCAAGGCATTGATAAGGCAGGCAAAGGGAGAATTTGAGAAGAAGCTTGCTGCGGAAGCAAAAACGCGAAATAAAGACTTTTTCAGGTACATTCATAGCAAAAAACCTGTGAGAGAGTCAGTTGGTCCATTAGATAATAGTGGGGTTAAAGGGGCACTAAGAGGCGACAAGACGATAGTGCAGAGTGAATAAATTCTTTGCTTTGGTCTTTACTGAGTAAGATGTAGGGATGTTACCCTTGACTGAAGTGGTATTTAAAGGTGCGGTAGAATTGAAGGAAATATCGATACATCGGGAAGATGTATTAGAACTATTAGATAAACTGAACAGTAGCAAATCACCTGGCCGGATGGTATACATCGAAGGGTGTTGAAAGAACTGAAATATGAGATTGCAGACCTGCTGTTAGTAATCTGTGAACTATCATTAAAATCATCTCTAATACCTGAAGATTGGAGGATCGCCAATGTAACACCAATTTTTAAAAAGGGTTCCAGGGGTGATCCGGGAAACTACAGACTGGTGAGCCTGACATCAGTACCGGGAAAAATGGTAGAAACCATCATAAAGAATAAAATTACTCAGTATGTAGACAGTCATGGCCTAATGGGAGACAGCCAACATGGCTTTAGACAAGGAAGATCTTGTCTTACTAATCTGAAGGTGTGAATAAACAGGTGGGCAAAGGTGAGTCGGTTGATATAGTGTATCTGGACTTTCAGAAAGCCTTTGACAAGGTCCCTCATCAGAGACGTTTGGCAAAACTAAAGAGTCATGGGATAGGAGGCAGTATACTACTGTGGATCAGGAACTGGTTAAAAGATAGAAAGCAGAGGGTAGGGCTAAATGGCCAATTTTCCCAGTGGAGAAAGGTGAATAGTGGTGTACCCCAGGGATCTGTGCTGGGTCTGTTGCTTTTTGACATATTCAGAAATGACTTGGAAAGTGGAATAACGAGTGAGGTTATCAAATTTGCAGATGACACAAAACTATTTAAAGTTGATAAAACCCAAGAGGGTTGTGGAAAAATGCAAGAGGATCTTAATAAATTGGAAGACTGGGCATCAAAATGGCAGATGAAATTTAATATGGACAAGTGCAAAGTTATGCACCTAGGGAAGAACAACCCAAACTATGGTTACACAATGCAAGGTTCCACATTAGGAACCACCAACCAGGAAAAAGATTTAGCCGTCATTGTGGATAACATATTAAAACCGTCGGCCCAGTGTGCAGCGGTGGCCAAGAGAGCAAACAGAATGCTTGGTATCATAAGAAAAGGAATGGAAAATAAAACAAAAGATATTATAATGCCTCTATATCGTTCCATGGTGAGACCACACCTTGAATATTGTGTGCAATTCTGGTCACCGTATCTTAAAAAGGATATCGCGATTTTAGAAAAGGTTCAGAGAAGAGCCACCAAAATGGTAAAGGGGATGGAAGGATACTCCTATGAAGAAAGGCTAAAAAGGTTAGGGCTCTTTAACCTGGAAAAGAGATGGCTGAGGGGAGATATGATAGAAGTCTATCAATTAATGAACGGAGTGGAACGGGTAAATGTAGATCGATTGTTTACGTTATCAGAATATAGAAAGACTAGGGGACATGCAATGAAGCTACAGGGTAAACTATTTAAGACTAATAAAAGAAAATATTTTTTCACTCAACGTGTAATCAAACTCTGGAATTTGTTACTGGAGGATGTAGTAAAGGCTGTTAGTGTAACTGGGTGTAAAAAAGGTTTGGACAAGTTCCTGGAGGAAAGGTCCATAAACCATTATTAAGAAAGGACCCAGGATATCAATGCTTGACCCAGTAGAAGCATTGTGGAACCTGTGTCTTTTGGGGAAACTGCTAGGTACTGTTCCCCTCAGCCCCCTCTGGTGGCGGCGTAGTGGTTCCACAGGGGCTGGGGAGCGCATAAGAAATAAAGGGTTTCAGGGTTGACCTGTTGTGAGGGTCAATGAGGTAGCAGGCCTCATTGTCAGCCTCAAGGTCAACTTCCTAAAAAAGTAACTCTTGCCAAGTGTAGGGTAAAGAAAAGGCTTTTATTTCACCTTTGCGCATAAAGAAGTTCAAAATATGAGGTAATGAGTAACAGAACACAAACTTTGGTTGCATCAAAATGTGAATCAGCAAAAGCACTCAAAATAACATGGTTATCCGTCACCAACTTAAAACATAAGGTTTCCAGTATTCTTTGCATACATGGGATTTGTTTGCCTTTTACTTAAACACATCTCCTTGTGCAATAATCACATTCCATTGGTTCTATGTCTTCAATACCCTCAGATTCCCCTGGCAGCCATTCCATTTCTACGGGGTCCGAATCTGAGGTCTCTGAGATCTCTGGGATGTTAAAACCTGGTTTTCTAAAAGCATGCCATACCGTATCCCAGTGCTGGCTTGGGAGTTTGGGGCGTCGGCTTTTAGGTATATTATAACTCCCTGGGCTTACTGCTGTTTCAGGATTAAAGGTTTGCTTCTTCCAGTCTCTGGCAGCACTAAACTTTTTCCTGTAAAACTTATCTGGTATTTCTGGTTTAAAACAGTCCTTATTATCCAGATAAAAGCTAGCCCTTTGTTTCTCTCTAGGCTTCTTGTGAAAGGCTTGAGGCCTAGTCTGAAAGTCTTTTGCTTCAGGTAATTTCCAACGATCCCAGGATATCTTTCCTGTTTTAGAATGAGGTATAATTCTTTTGAGGTAAGGCTGCTGCTGAGGGGCCTGTCTTCCACCTCCACCCCTGTGGCAGTTGGTTAGGGGCCGCGCCCTCTCAGCTATATCCTCTCTCTTAAGGCTATGAACCTTTCTTTCATCCTTCAAGTTACTTTTGTAAAAACTTTTAAAAGTACCTTTTTCCTCTTGAAGGTTTCTTCTCCAGTTAGAAGGATAAGCCTCTCCTTCCTTGGCTGTCCTCTGTATGACTGCCTCTTGCAGTTGTGTATGGCCTTCCTCTAGGCCTGCTCTTGGGCCTTCAGCTCGGCCTGCTCTCCCAGTAGCTTTCACTCCTTGAGCTCTTCTGGGTTTGTCAGTGACTTCACCTCGGTCTCTGACTCCGGCTTCTGGAGCTTCCCTTGGCACTGCTTCCTGCGCTTCCTGTGAAGGTCTCTGCCAAGCTCCTTGCCTCCTCCGGTGCTTCCCCTCTGGGTTGCTCCTTGACTGCCTCTCTGGCTTGCCCCTTGGCTGCCTTGGCTTCCTCTCTTGCAATGCTCTGTCCCTGCTTAAATCCAGAGCAGCTGCTTCTGAGTCCTGCCCATAGAGGTGTGGTTCTTCCACTTCCAGGCTTGCTCTCCTGCTCCCTCTATGTGTCCCTTCTCGTAATTGCAGGTAAATCTTGTTTTTTTCAAGATTTAAAACTTTCTTTCCTTGCGTCAGAGGGCCCGCGGTATCACATATCTCCCTTCTCAAAATATTACGGGCTGGGGGAAGCTCTTCACCGCAGCACGTAATCCATGACTTGCGGCCCGCTTTTTCCTGCTGCTCACGACCATAGGTGACATGTCTGCCGATTTCCGGCCTCTTGTTGAGGTGATCTCCGCGCTTAGTATATGTCCAAAGCGCGTCCCGCTCCTTCCAAGGGCGTAGGAGATTAGCATGGTAGACCTGTTCTCTACCTTTTGAGTTTTTCACCACATAGGAGGTGGTGCCTACTGGGTGTACTACGGTATGGGGACCCTTCCATTGATACTCAAATTTTGGGGTCGCCCCAGGAACCAGAACCACTACCTTCTCCCCGACCTTCAAATGTCTTGACTTCGCTCGTCTATCATAGTAGTGTTTCTGTTTCTGTTGGCTTTCCTTAAGCCTTTCCGTAGCAATTTGGGCAGTTCGTTCGAGGCGTGTCCTTAAATTCCGTAAGAAACAGGGGTACACCTATTTCTTCTTCCAGGGGTTCAACCCACTGCTCTTTCAAAACATCCAGTATGCCTCTAGGTGAGCGCCCATACATGAGCTCGTATGGTGATGTGCCCAATGAACTTTGCCTTCTTTCGCGGCAGGCATATAGTATGAAGGGTAGCATGGTGTCCCACTCCTTCATCTCTCCGTTTAAAGCTCGTCTCAGCATTTGCTTTAGACTTTGATTAAGACGCTCTACCAATCCATTGCATTGGGGATGGTAGGCCGCCGTCTTTACATGTTGGATCCCGAATGCCTCCCAGACCTGGGCGAGGTATTTCGATAGAAAGTTGCTTCCTCTGTCTGTTAAGACTTCCTGCGGGAATCCGACCTCACAGAACAACTTGACCAACTCCGCTGCGATCGCCTTGGCGGAGATATTCCTTAGGGGCACTGCCCAAGGGAATCGCGTGGCCTGGTCAATTATTACTAGGATGTATTGAAAACCACGCGGGGTCTTGATTAGGGGTCCGACGATGTCCATGGCCAGTCTTCTAATGGGCTCTGCTATTACCGGCATCGGAACTAGCGGTACTCCCGCTGGCCGGTGCGTGGTAACCCTCTGGCAGGAGGCACAAGACTCGCAAAAACGGGTGGTCTCCCGGAAAACACCTGGCCAATAAAATCTTTCTAAAATTTGGTCCAGGGTGCCTTGTGGACCTTTATGGCCTCCTGTAGGATGGTCATGGGCTAGTCGGAGGACAGATAGTTTAAACTTGCTCGGGACGACCAATTGCTTACGGATCAGTCCCGTCCGTGGATTTCTACTTTCTCTGTACAAGAGTTCTTCGTCCATTATAAACCTAGGGTAGGTCTCACAGTCTTCTTGAGCCTGTTCGATTGCTCGGACCAAAGCTGGGTCCGCCCTCTGCTCCATTTTAAAGGAGGGAAATTTCTCTACCACGTCTGCGGGTACCCAAGGCATACTTTTTCCGGCCTCCAACTCGGCTCTCCCCTGGGATCGGCTTTTCCTCTCTTTTCTTCGCATAGCTTTAGGCTTTCGTCCCCTTCGTGCTGGGTCCCCTATCAGCTCGTCATGCGAAGGTAAATCATCCCGGGTCGTCTCTCTTGAACAAGAAGGCTTCTCACTATCCTGAGAATGGGCTCTCGTAGAGACTAGAGCGTTAGATTCCCTCTTTATACTATTCAACTGAGGTGCGCGAACTTCCGCGCGACCGGGGTTAGAGATGCATCTAGGGTTTTTTTCAAGGTCAGGTGGCATGCCAGTGGAAGCTGGTTTAACATGGGGCAAACACTCTTCCTTCAAAGTTTTCCTAAATTGGGGCCAATCTCGGCCCAGGACTAAGTCCTGCGGTAACCTTGGCACCACTGCCATTGGCATTTCTTTTTTAATGCCCATACCCTTTATCCACAACCTATAAATGGGGTAGCGTGTGGCTGCGCCATGTACACACTTAATTTTTACATATCCCTCGGGTGATTCTGGAACCGACAGTCCATGATCCTGGATGGTCGACCATAACTTTTTAGAAAGCATAGTCTGGTCGGCTCCAGAATCTAACAATGCTTGTACACTTATTCCATGTATTTTTACATTGACGAGAAACCCATCATGCACTATTCTTGGTGACTCCCCCAACAAGGCAGTTTGTGCATGACATTCGTACTGTACATGTCCTTTTTTTCCACAAGCAAAACATTTTTTTGTATTCACTTTCTCCAGGGGTTTATAACTCTGCCACCTACCACCTGGAGGACGTGAGGGACTTCCCCTTCCTTGTGCCTCCAATCCCATGGCACTTCGTGGACTTACACTAGGCTGTGTCACCTTTTCAGCCTCTAAGTATCTTTCAGTGAGCACAATAGCTTCAGTGGTATTGCTACAATTTTGGAGCATCAGAAAGTTCTGCACCCTATTAGGTAGTGCATTCATATACTGCTCTAAAATTATTGCATCCATGAGCGTATTTATACTTCTCCTTTCAGGTTGTAGCCACTTGTAAGCAAGACTACGCAACCTGTGGCCTAATGCCTTAGGTGTCTCATCTACCTTAAGCATAGCAGCCCTGAACATTTTATTGTACGCCACTGGCGTAAGACCAACGCGATCTCTAATTGCGTTTACTACATCCTGATATGAATTTGCTAGCTCTGGGGGCATTGACCTGTAGGCCGCCAGCGCTTCACCTGTAAGTGATGCCGCTAGGCGTATGGCCCACTGCTCCTCAGGCCACTTAGCAGAATTCGCAATCCTAGCAAAAGTGTCTAGAAAGTCATCAATATCGTCACTCGGACTGAGTTTCCCTATCATTAAGTCCGAACAGGACCAGTGTCCGTGTTCAGGGTTTACCCGTCCGACGAGTGATGTTCCTTCTTTCTTGCTTTGAGCCAGCTCCTCTCGCTGTTGCGCAAGCCATGCGCTCATAGTTTCTATGACAGGTGTCTGCTGCTCTTTCATCGCCTTTAGCGCCTGTTCCTGGCTCTGTTGTGCCAGCTCAGCCTGTTTGGTGAACTGGTGTGCCATCCAGGCACACAGTTCCTTGGGCTCCATCGTACCTGTTGAGAAATCAAACAGAGAGAAAACCCAAGTGCGGCTCTTTCACAAATATATTTTTTTCAGAACCTCTACTTTTTTTTTTTCAACTTCCCCAGGTGTCCAACACTAGGTAGGGTTATATACGCCTTACCTTGCTCTAGTGTTGCATCAGCTTTTCGGGGAATATACGTGCGGTCGTCCAGGGTTTGCTCCACCGCTCCTGGAATCTCCAAAGGACCTCCCACCTTCAGGATTTTCCTTTTTCTTCTTTTTCAGCTCCGGTCCGGATTCCTAGGACTCCGCTCCTGGTTTTTAACTCCGGTCCACTTTCTTGTAACTGCTCCGGTCTCCTGATTTTCCCTTCCAATCCGGTTTTTTAATACAGGACGGTCCGGGTTTTACTTGCAGTTTTTTTTTTTTTTTTCAAAAAGAAAAGAGCTTCTATTTCTCTTTTGTGTAGTTGCCCACGTTGCTCTGTACACTCAAGAGTACCCCAAAAATCCTGCCAACTACGCCACTTATGTCCCCCTCAGCCCCCTCTGGTGGCGGCGTAGTGGTTCCACAGGGGCTGGGGAGCGCATAAGAAATAAAGGGTTTCAGGGTTGACCTGTTGTGAGGGTCAATGAGGTAGCAGGCCTCATTGTCAGCCTCAAGGTCAACTTCCTAAAAAAGTAACTCTTGCCAAGTGTAGGGTAAAGAAAAGGCTTTTATTTCACCTTTGCGCATAAAGAAGTTCAAAATATGAGGTAATGAGTAACAGAACACAAACTTTGGTTGCATCAAAATGTGAATCAGCAAAAGCACTCAAAATAACATGGTTATCCGTCACCAACTTAAAACATAAGGTTTCCAGTATTCTTTGCATACATGGGATTTGTTTGCCTTTTACTTAAACACATCTCCTTGTGCAATAATCACATTCCATTGGTTCTATGTCTTCAATACCCTCAGATTCCCCTGGCAGCCATTCCATTTCTACGGGGTCCGAATCTGAGGTCTCTGAGATCTCTGGGATGTTAAAACCTGGTTTTCTAAAAGCATGCCATACCGTATCCCAGTGCTGGCTTGGGAGTTTGGGGCGTCGGCTTTTAGGTATATTATAACTCCCTGGGCTTACTGCTGTTTCAGGATTAAAGGTTTGCTTCTTCCAGTCTCTGGCAGCACTAAACTTTTTCCTGTAAAACTTATCTGGTATTTCTGGTTTAAAACAGTCCTTATTATCCAGATAAAAGCTAGCCCTTTGTTTCTCTCTAGGCTTCTTGTGAAAGGCTTGAGGCCTAGTCTGAAAGTCTTTTGCTTCAGGTAATTTCCAACGATCCCAGGATATCTTTCCTGTTTTAGAATGAGGTATAATTCTTTTGAGGTAAGGCTGCTGCTGAGGGGCCTGTCTTCCACCTCCACCCCTGTGGCAGTTGGTTAGGGGCCGCGCCCTCTCAGCTATATCCTCTCTCTTAAGGCTATGAACCTTTCTTTCATCCTTCAAGTTACTTTTGTAAAAACTTTTAAAAGTACCTTTTTCCTCTTGAAGGTTTCTTCTCCAGTTAGAAGGATAAGCCTCTCCTTCCTTGGCTGTCCTCTGTATGACTGCCTCTTGCAGTTGTGTATGGCCTTCCTCTAGGCCTGCTCTTGGGCCTTCAGCTCGGCCTGCTCTCCCAGTAGCTTTCACTCCTTGAGCTCTTCTGGGTTTGTCAGTGACTTCACCTCGGTCTCTGACTCCGGCTTCTGGAGCTTCCCTTGGCACTGCTTCCTGCGCTTCCTGTGAAGGTCTCTGCCAAGCTCCTTGCCTCCTCCGGTGCTTCCCCTCTGGGTTGCTCCTTGACTGCCTCTCTGGCTTGCCCCTTGGCTGCCTCTCTGGCTTGCTCCTTGGCTGCCTTGGCTTCCTCTCTTGCAATGCTCTGTCCCTGCTTAAATCCAGAGCAGCTGCTTCTGAGTCCTGCCCATAGAGGTGTGGTTCTTCCACTTCCAGGCTTGCTCTCCTGCTCCCTCTATGTGTCCCTTCTCGTAATTGCAGGTAAATCTTGTTTTTTTTCAAGATTTAAAACTTTCTTTCCTTGCGTCAGAGGGCCCGCGGTATCACAGTACATATGACCTAGATTGGCCACTGTTGGAAACAGGATACTGGGCTTGATGGACCTTGGTTTGACCCAGTATGGCATATCTTATGTTCTTATGTTCTTAATGGCTAGCAGAAAAAAAGTATAAGTCTTTAGTATGACCTCATTTGGAGTATGTGCGCAATTCTGGAGACTGCAACTTCAAAAAGATATAAACAGGATGGAGTCAATACAGAGGGTGGCTACTAAAATGACTAGTGGTCTTCATTATAAAGCATATGAGGACGGACTTAAGGATCTTAATATGTACACCTTAGAGGAAAAGCGGAATAGAGGTGATATGATTGAGCCATTTAAATACCTCCGTGGCATAAATGCACAGGGGGAGAGCCTCTTTCAATTGAAAGCAAGTTCTGCTACGAGGGGACATGGGATGAGGGTGAAAGGGGATAGATTCAGGAGTGATATGCAGAAATATTTCTTTATGGAAAGAGTGGTGGATCCATGGAATAGTCTCCCAGTAGAGGTGGTAGAGATGAGGACAGTATCTGAATTCATAGAAGCATGGGACAAACACAGGATCTCTAAAGGAAAAAAGGGGACTGTTGTAGTTGTTGATATGGAAGGACAGACTAGATAAGTCTTGTTGTCTTCATTTTTCTGTTTCACATATCGTATTCCCTAGCTACAGGCTACCGAGGACCTGTAGAAAAAGGCATGGCATCGCCGTGAGCAGCTGCCAGTGAAAGCCAAAGGCAGCCCGAGGACCCCAGGTCTATGGATGGCCACGCTTCTGGTATCCAGAACAAAGAAGGGTCGGAGGGCAGGAGTTGCTGAAATCCCAAAGAGATTACGGAGTACAGCCTGGCCGAAGGCGGCGTCCCAACAGGACTCCCTCTCCAGGAAGTAATGCATTGTGGATGTCTGCCAGTGGCACCGAGCACAGGCTAGCAACAGATGTAGTCATCGCTCGGACATTGTGAGCCGTGACTCGGCGTTCCAAAGGAAACCCGGCTTGGGCCTGGGCAAGCAGTAGCCCCGAAAGTGGTTTGCCCTTGATGGGGTGGTGGTTCACTGAGATGGCACTCAGGTGAACCCTGACCGAGTTAGACTTCAGCCCAGACTGCGAGAGGTGGAGCAGGTACTGCAAGACCAAACTGGTAGAATATGAAAATGGGTCCGCTCAGAGCTCCGAGTACCACACCGAGAACCGACGCCACTTGAAGGCGTAAGCCCGTCTGAGTTGAGTCCTTCCGCGAGGCTAGAAGAATGTCCTCAATCTCCACAGGGAGATGGGTAGAAGGTTAGAGTGACCCGCTCAGCTGCCAAGCTGCTTGGGACAGAGACCTCAGATTGGGATGAAGCAGCAGACCCTCCTTCAGCATCAGCAGCTCTGGTGAGAACCCAAGCGGGACAGGGGGCTCTGTCGAAAGACGGAGCAGCAGGGGGAACCAAGGCTGCCTGGGGCCATCTCGGGGCGATGAGAATCATCGAAGCCCTGTCCCGTTGGACCTTGAGAAGGGTCCGGGCGATGAGGGGTGTGGGGAGGGGGCATATAGCAATTCCTTGTCCCACGAAATGAGGAAGGCATCGGGGGGCCTCCTTGCCCGGGTGAGGGAGGGGACTGCAGAACCGAGGAAGCTGCAAGTTCACCGGGCTGGTGAAGAGGTTCAGGTCCAGGATCTTCCAAAGCTGGAAGAGGCGCTGCGCCATTTGGGGACATAGGCACCACTCGTGCTGCTGGAGGACCCTGCTGAGCCGGTCTGCCAATGCACTGCCCTAACCGGGGAGATAAGTGGCCCAGACGGTCATGCCCTGGCTCACTGCAAAGGAGCACAGGGCTGTCGCCTCCGAACAGAGGCTGAAGGAGCTGGTGCCCCCCTGTTTGTTCACACAGAACATCGTGACCTGGTTATCCATTAGGACCAGCACCACTCGGTGCTGAAAGCGGTCTTTGAAAACCCGGAGCGCGAGGCAAATCGCCCGGAGCTCCAGCAGGTTGATCTGCTGTCGGGAGTCCTCGGGGGACCAGGACCCTGGATGCGCCATCCCTCGTAGTAGGCTCCCCAGCCCATCAGGGATGGGTCCATGGTCAAGACCACCTGATGCGCCGGGGCTTGGAAGGGCATACCGTAAAGCAGGTTACAAAACTCCTGCCACCAAGTCAGAGACTCTGCCGCACAGGGGGATACTGAGACAGGGTCCTGGAGGTGGCCGGCCGACTGCATCCACTGCATCGCCCGCACATTGAGACAGGCGTTGGGCATGCCATGGACCGTGGAGGCCATGTGGCCGAGAAAGCGAAGCATCGTCTGGGCCGGGACGGAGCTATGGTACCATACCTCAGACGCCAGGGACACAAGGCGGTCCCGCTCTGTCCTGAGGGAGAAAAGCCATGGCCCGAAGGGTGTCCAAGTGAGCCCTGATGAAATCCAGGGACTGGACTGGAGTGAGGTGGGAGTTTGGGTAATTTATCATGAAGCCTAGATGCTCCAGGAGGCAAATGGTGTGGGCCGTGGCCTGTCTGGCTTCGGAAGCCGTGCTTCCCATTACGAGCCAGTCGTCGAGATATGGGTAGACGAAGATGCCCTGCAGCTGCAGATGGGCCACAGCCAGGCACTTTGTGAAGACTTGCGGGGTGGACATGAGGCCGAAGGGAAGTACCCTGTACTGGTAATGGTTTCCCTGAACCATAAAGTGGAGGTACTTTTTGTGCTTGGGATGGACGAGGATGTGAGCATAAGCATCCTTAAGTCCAAGAAGAATAGCCAATTGCCCTTCTGGAGGTAGGGCAGTAACGTTCCAAGGGAGAGCACCTTGAACTTCTCCCACACCAGGAACTTACTGATGTACCACAGGTTGAGGATGGGCCGAAGGCCCTCTGTACACTTCGGGATGAGGAAGTTTTGGGAGTAGAACTCCCGTCCTTGGAGAAGCGGTGGGAATGGTTCTACTGCGCCATCCTTGAGGTGGCCTGCAACTTGCTGACTCAGGAGGGCCTGGAGCTGGCGAAGCTGTCGTGGTTCCCCAGGAAAGTATGAAGGAGGGGCCTGGTCCCAATGGAGATGACAGCCCTCCCGAACGACCTGGAGAACCCAGGCATCGGTGGAGATGGACTTCCACCTGTGGGAGAAATGGATAGCCATCCTGCCAGAGGACGAGAGGCTATGCTGATGGCATCAAAACCATGAGGCTGGTTAAGCTGGAGCCGGGGGTTGGGTCTTAGGGCCCTTCTGCTTGCGAGGGCCGTGGACTTGCCCTGGCCACCCTGAATGGGAGTCGACGCTGCGGGTCGGTCGGGTAGCCCCTGTATGGGAGCCCTTTCTTTTGGAAGCTTCTTGCTCTGCTGCTTCTTCCTGGGGAGGGAGGAAGTCTTCCGGGAGAGGTGAGTATGAGTCACATACTCTGTTTCGATCTCTGCAGCCTTGTCTTCAAGGGGCTTACCAAAGAGCTGCTCCCCGAGGGAAAGGGACGTCCAGCAGCTTCTCCTGGACCCACTGTTCAAGTCCAAGGGCTGGAGCCAAGCCTGGTGGCAGGCTCCGATGCCAGCTACTGACACCCAGGCGGAAGACTCAAAGCCGTTATACGCTGCTCGTGAGAGGTACTTCGAGCATTCCCCGACAGACTTTGAGAGGGCCTGAAAGCATCAGAGATGGTCTCCATCAAGGCCCGCCGTGAAGACTCCAAGCTCCCTAGCGAGATCACGGAGAAACATACCAATGTATAATTGGTAAACTTGGATGCAGCATGACAGCATGGAGCTCTAGTAAGACTTGCACCTCAGGGCGTCGAGGGTAGGAGACTATCTGCCCAGTGGGACTGACGAATGAGTCTGGACTCTTTAGCTTCTGCATGGCTGATTCGACAACCATCAAGGTGTGGGGAAGCTGGGCTTTCCAGAACTCGGGAGCTCACTGGACCTTGTACATAGCATCCAGGCGTTTGCTCACAATCGGAACAGAGGCTGGGGTGTCCCACATGCAGAGCAGGAGACAGTTCAGAATGGGAGGAACCGGGACCAAGAGAGCCTCCCTCGGAGGAGCTTCATATAGCAAAATATTGAGCTCCTCAGCACAGGGCTCCTCCTCCGACTCAGTGGCGAGCCCTAGGGCCCGCACTATGTCCCGGACGAACACCAAGAAGAAAGTGTCCTCGGGAGGTGAGTGCCGCCTCTGAGTAGGCAGGGAGGGGTTGAAGGGAAGGTCTCAGCAGGACCAAGTCTCCGGGGAGATCTCTCTGTCAGACTCCCAGTCTGAGTAGTCCGTGGAGGACTCGAGGTTGGGTTGCTCAAGACGCGTCAGTGACCTGCGCCGGATCTCCGAAGGCAAAACTTGCCCGTAGCTGGAAGCGCTCGCCCGCGAGGATCTCGCACCCGAGGAATGGGATGGAGATCGAGACCGAGACCCGTGCCGAGGATCCTCACGAGGCTTCTGGCTTGTGGGGTCACAACAGCAGCCTGGGGAGTCCTCCAGATTGAGGTCTCTGCGGTCTCGAGGCATGTGCCGGTAGGGCCGGGTATCAGTGCCTGCTGGGTAGCGAGGAATGCAGAAACGCTGAGTTCCAAGGCCAGCATCCAGGCCTCCCACTCAGGAGTGGGGCCCTGCAACACTGATGCCGGGGTGACGAGGTTGGGTGTCGAGAAGGAAAGAGGGTCCTCGCCAGGACAACCCTCAGGAGAATGGGTGCCTTCGCCAGAGACCTCCATATCGGTTCAAGGCACTTTACTGGGCCGCTCCCTCTCCAACTCCAGGGACTGAGAGACTGGGTGCGTGACCTCTCACACTTGTCTGGCGCCCCCAACAGAGTCCTTGAGGCCTTCTTCTTCTTCCGCTCGTGTTCAGGCGACCCCTGGTCAGAGTGTTGCCGGGCCTGGGGAGGAGCCATGCGAGACTCCAGAGCTGGCGGGGTCGAAAAGCGGGAGGCTACCGGGGATGTCTTACTGAAGAGATCATCCAGCTTCTGCTTACGACTCTGGATGGCCTTGAAGGATATCTTCTTACAGAGGGAGCATAGCTTCGGGTCATGGTCAGCCCCTAGACACCTGAGACAACAGTCATGGGTGTCCGTGAGCGACATGTTTTTGAAGCATCTATCACATTCTTTAAAACTGGAGGACACTGGGGCAAAAAGGACCCCTGCAAGGTCAAAGACCCTCGACACAACCAGCGGTTAAAAAGGGCGCAAAGCGTGGTAAAAACAGAAAAAAGGCAAAAAAGAAAAACCCTGAGACCAGGGCCAAAGCAGAGGTGCTCAGGAGGTGGAAGAGGACTGGCAAGGGCTGGTAGAGCATAAACCAGTTGGAAAGCAGAAAAAACTTTTTCCGGGGACGAGATGCATATCCGAAGGGCTCCATGGATAAAGGGAGACTGAGTAAGATGGCACCCGTGGGCGGGAAGGGGACCACGCATGCGTGGTGGCATTTCCAAAGGCTTTCTATGAAAGCTTGGCAAATGCTCCACGTGGGCTCCGTCGATGCCAACGTCACCCATATGTGAGGACTGACTTCCTGCTTGTTCCTGGAGAAATTCTCTGACTCTTGGGTTAAAGGGAATTCTTTGAGTTTAAACAGATAAAATCTCTATTTTAAAGTTCTGTGTTTTATAAAGCCAGTCAGGGCACTATGTAGCATGCCAGCTTTTACTTAGTGTTGCTTTCCCTCCACCCACAACATCTACCCACTCATAATCAGAGTTAGGGGCTCTTAAACTTATTAAAGGGTGAGGGGTAGTTAAATTCACTTTCAGATTTCACTGGTCATCCTAATCAGGAATATATTAATTAAGGCCCTGAAATTAATCTTGAGGTGAACAAAGCATCTTAAACCTATTAGGTATAGTTGTAGTGCTACAAGTATCCCTCCATATTGGTTCAAGAGCAAAGCTGAAAAACGAAGGGAAGATGGGTCTTCCATCAGAAATGGACCCTGTGTGAATATATCTTTCTTCTGAGCAAGTTCCAGATGTTCCTGAAGCTGAAAATTTATCAGATTCGTGTACCATGGTTGGCTGGGCCAATCTGGGGCCACCAGAATCACCGACGTGGGATGTGTCACTACCCTCTGCAATAGTCAGCCCAAAAGAGGCCAGGGGGAATACATATAGATCTTCGACTGGGGCCACAGTTGAAGCAAGGCATCCAGGCCCTCCGAACTCTAGTCCTTACGCCGACTGAAAAAGCAAAGAACTTGGACATTCTGATGAGCTGCCATCAGATCCATTATTGGAGTCTTCCACCTGTTGCAAATCAAAGGAAAGGTTCTTGCCGACAACTGCCATTCCCCTGGATCCAGGGAGTGCTTGTTCAGTCTAACTGAATGTTGTCTGCTCTCGCCATATAAGCTGCTAACAGGGCCAGAAACAGCTTCTTGGCCCAACACATTAAGAGTAAGATCTCCAAGAACAGGGATGTGCTCGCTGTGCCTCGCCTCCTTGCAACTGACATATACCACCACTGAGACATTGTCTGAATAAATCCTGACTGCTCTGTCCCCACTGAATGGCTCTTGTCTCTAGCCAATTGATGGACACTTGCCTTCAGTTATAGACCAACATCCCTGAGCCATTTGATCCAGACAATATACTTTCCATCTTGACAAAAGAGCATCCGTTGTCACAATAAATCAATCAGAACTTCCAACACAACTCCCTTCCTCAAATAACGAGGATTCAGCCACCATCACTGAATGGCTCTGGCCTACTGTATCAAGGATGTTCTTCTCAAGACTTTGGGATTGTGCCAACCACTGTATCAACAGTGAGGAATGAAGTGGGCTTGTGTGTGCTTGAGCCCTGGTACCACATCCAGCATGGCTACAATTGATCCAAGAACCTATGCAGAATCTCAGGCCCTTGGAGCCTTCTTTGCCACTAAAGTTCAAATCTGTTCTTGCAATTTTACCACCTTTTGTTGGAAAAGAAACACCTTTTCTCACCCCCAAATTCTGCATGGTCTGAGAAGGGGGCCACTTGCTTTTCTCGAAGTTGATCACCCAGCCAAGGTCCTGCAACAACCAGACCACCTGTTTTATGGCTTGGCGACTCTTAGTTTCTTGCTTGGACCTTTAGTCAGTTATCCAGATAACAGTGAACCAAAATGCCCTCTTTGTGAAGGGTCACTTCCATGGCCATTATTAACTCCGAAAATGTAAGGGGAGCCATGACCAGGCCAAAGGGTATTGCCCGGAACTGAAAATGGTTTCCGAGAATAGATTTTGAAGGCGGGGAGGGGGACAGTTATACTACACAAGCTTTCTTGATGATACTGATTCTTTCTTGAGCTGTGGTCTCTCAAGTTCATGTTGGTCCTCTACAAGGTGTCAACCCATAAATTCCAGTTTTCTCCAGAACCAATACAACTATAAATTTCTACAAGCTAAGTTGTAGTAGCAATTTATACATTTAAATTATAGAGAGCTTCTGATTTAGGTTTTAACTGGTGAACACCAATAAATACCCCTGATGCAAATAAACAGGAATTTACAGGATCAGCACCCATACTCTGTCACCCCTCCCCTGGCTTGTCTTATATGCTCTACTCACTTTTGGTGCCTTTTCTGCACTAAACACTAACACAAAAGTTCATATTTGATTCCACTGGAAAAGGTACCCAGCAATAGTACCTGTGGTGTAAAAGTACCTGTGGTGTAAAAACAGTTTTTTTGTACTTTCAAAGAATCCCTAATTAGCTGGCAAATAAAGCATAGTTACTCACCTGTAACAGGTGATCTCCGGGAACAGCAGGAATTTAGTCCTCACATATGGGTATCGTCGGTACCGACGGAGCCTGCACAGGAATGCTCCCCAAATCGCAAGAACATTTGATGCTCTTGTTGAATCGGGATATGAAGATAAGCTTCCGTGAGGTCCAAGGACGTCAGGAACTCTCCCTCCCTGACCGCCGCAATCACAGAAAGCACAGTTACTTACCTGTAACAGGTGATCTCTGGGAACAGCAGGAATAAGTCTTCACATATGGGTACGTCGGTACCGACGGAGTCTGCGCGGGAACGCTTCCCAGCGTCCAATCAAAGAGCTTTTGGAAGCATCCCACCACGCCTGCGTGCTGCCTTCCCGCCTTTCCTAACTGCCTCTCCTCAGTTAAGTTTTAAAGCTGAGACAAAGAGAGAGAGAAAGGAAAGGAAAGATAGATAGAGATACAACTCCTGGGGAGGTGGGTGGGTTGTGAAGACTTATTCCTGCTGTTCCCAGAGATCACCTGTTACAGGTAAGTAACTGTGCTATCTCCAGGAACAAGCAGGAATGAGTCTTCACATATGGGGACTCCCAAGCTGAGATGCCTGGAGTCCTAGCATGTCATGGGTTGGAACATGCTATTCCCCACAACACCAGGCATCCTGAGGATGGAGGGTAGGAGTTGAAGAAAGAAAGCTGCTGTGGAACAGCTAACTCAGCATAGGACTGCAGACAAGGAGTCCATGTGTGGATGATAATTGTCATCAATGATATTGCAAAGGATATTGCAATATGGACCTCCCCTGACAGGATTTCACAGAAGTATGGAGGTTTATGGAATCTACTGGGAAACCCAGTAGAGGAACCTTGAAGAGGACCTCACTGTAAGTGGAGGTAATAAACCTGCAGGGAAAAACAGTGGAGGTCAGAATCCTGAAAGGTAACAGGTCACCCCAGTAGGAAAAACTGGGGTAGTACAAAACGGTGGGCCTTCAGCAGAAGGCTTTATGACAAAAAACCGAACTCTTTTGGCAGCAGAGTGGCTCACTCTTAGAAACAAAAGAGAAAGGCTAACCGATTTGGACAAACAGGCACAGTCCTTGTGGGGAGAAAGGGTATGGGAACCCCTTGTATCCCAAAAGAAAGGACAAACGCTGGAGGCGTTAGAGCCTGTGATTAGCTGAAGATCCGCAATGTCTCTCCTAACTGGAGTCAGCTAGGAGAGATATTGGAACATGGAGAACTTCAGAGGTATTTAAACCGTAAGGTTATGGAGAAAGTTGTTAAGTACCACAGAAGTGGTGGTGGAACCCCCAAAACATGCTGGATAGCATAAGCATGGGCAAAGCCCATCTGTCAGAATCATATAGCAATATGAGCCTGGACAGTCAGGTAGATAAATACAAAATATGTATCTACCCATAGTAAAAATCTCGAGAGATACAGATATATATATAGATAGAGGTAGAAATATATCTATATATCATATAGATATAGAGAATATATCTATAGTGAGATATGAAGGGCATAAAATACACACAAATGATAGGCATAGACATCTGTAAGATGTATGCTATGGGTATGAATATATATATATATATATATATATGCCTCTATATGGGAGTCTGCAATGAAGCAGACAAAGATATGCCTACACAAATGGTATTCACATAGGAAAAAGAGGAAAGGAAAGATTCATCTAATAACAAGAAGGTGGAACCTACTTGAGAAGATATATAGAGAATCAATTTCCACTGGTTATGAGCTACAGGGATGCTAGGTAGTGGAATAACCAGAATGGTTACGTGAAAAGCAGAGGATGATATCAGTCTGCAGCCTGCCAGTCCCGAGTATTCTAGAACTCTAGCATGGTAAGTGAACAAAAGACGCATAAAAATGAGATACCATGCTGACCTGCTCAAGGGCAAAAAGATATCATGCATTTTTACCATGAGGACGAGCTGGAAGGAGAAACATATTCCCAATTGGAAATACTATGGACCAAGCAGGGAATTAGCAACTCCTTAAGCTTTCACGTAAGAGGAGGCCTATGTCCTTTATATTAAAAGGAGAACTTTTCTAGTCATGGGAGACATGACTGAAAAAGCCTTTTTCAACCAACTAGTATAGCTGTTAGAGAAAAAGCCCCCCATGCTCTCTAGCAAGGGCCCATAGTGGAGAGCTTCTTTGTAGAATTGCAGAGAGCATGATGCAGGAGAAAGAGGAGATAGAACTGGCCACAGGAGAGCCAGTACCTACGTCAACTATGCTGCCAAACCCAGGGAAATGGAGATGGCAGAAAGAGACAATCCAAGAAGGTTGTAGTGAAAAATAATTCCAAGACAGACGACAGCACTGACTTGGAGGCACTACTAAGACCAGAGAGAATGTTAGTGGAGGACACATCTGGTTGCTGAAGGACAAGAACCAGTGATCCAAACAGAAAGGCTCCTGCATTGGCAGCTGCTTGCCAGACAGCAGAAAGAATGGTACTGTTCAGAAACAGAAAGAACAGACAGAACAAGAGTAGAAAACTCTGGCCATGTCTGAAGAACTGCTGCAAGGCAAGAGTGAAGAAGAGGAGTCAACTCAGAGAAGAGAACTCCGCACTGGAAAAGCAGCAAAACTAGAGAGGCTGAAGAAAAAACCCAGTAAGAAACGTGGAAGGCAACAAAAAGACGTGATGTAAAATACTTTAATTTCTTTATTCCAGTCCAGCCACCGGCCCGACACTGGCCGTGTTTCGCAAAAACCTTCCTCAAGGGCAAATGATAGCTAAAATACACAAAACATACATGTAAAAACAAAAGATTTTTTTAAAAAAAATGTATAAAGATTAAGAGAATGAAACACAGAACGTGTAAATAAAAAACGCCAAAGTAAACATGTAAAAAAAGATAAAATCAAAGTACAGCCAATATTAGGAGCATAATTAATAGAAAAAATAGAAAAAATTAAAAAACTTGCAAAGTACCGACTTGAAATGTGGCTAAAAGACATAAATATCAATAAATATTTAAAATAATAAATCACATGAATACAATTAAATATAAACATATTCCCAAATGATAAAATCATGCAATCAATATTATGACTGAGCCATAGATAATACATATGAACAAATAAATATATAAAACAAATAAATAACTAAAATATTAAACTTACTACAATTTAATATAAAATGTTCTGAAGTAGTAGGTTTTATCGGCAAATCTGTGACTGAGCCATAAAGTATACATGTAAACAAATAAATATGTGAAATATTAAAATACCAGGGGTGCCACAAATTCAAATTCATTATTAGATACATAAACAATAAAAGTAATAATAATATTAATAATGAATAATAAAAATTGTATAATAGTGATAAAAGAAAGTAAAATTAAAAACGAAAAATCAACGCTTCAAAGGATGTGACCATTCATAAGAACAAAAAGAAACATACCTGTATGTCGTATGTTTGTAAAACTGTAACTTACTCCTCCTCTATAAACACAGGAATGCCTAAGATATTAAAAAAATGGTGATAGACAATATCAATCCTATTCAAAGAGGGGGGTCTAAAAAAGGAGGAAAGAGACCAAGAAAAAGAGATGAGGACGAAAGAAAAAAGGGACATCCGTATAAAAAAAAATTTTATAATCAAAATTGAAATGTGAAATATAAAAATATATGAAATGAATTGGTAATTTTACCTGTATGGTAAATAGACTGAATTCAGTGTGTTGCTATAGAGCCACAATGCTACTCCTATAGAATAAATATCATAAAAAACAAATGTAACAAAATGTTAACATAAATATTTTTGTATCAGAAGGTTAATCATAACCTCAAAAGATTTTTATCCCTTTCTTGTATAATATCAAAAATATTTAGTTGAAAAAAAGATGTATGATCAACAATATCGGATCAATCCTGCATGACAGCCATCAACCTACGCTTAACCACGAGATTAAGCCCTAAGTATATTTAGAAAGCTGGAAACTAAATAGAACATTACTATCTACTATCTATTAGGTGTCCCATCTTAGAAGAGCCATTAATAAGGACCATATAATGCATGAAAATGAATAAATAAAAACGAATGTAGGTTTTTTTTAAAACATTCCTATATTATTATGTAAAGCGTTATTACCCACTATCTATTAAGTATGTCACCCTGGGAAAGCCGTTGAGGAGAGCCACATAGTATAAAAATGAAAACAGATCAGTAAAAAACATGGAGACAAAATAAGACAACGGAGCCAATGTTAGAAAATGTGAGGAGTTTTCAACATTCCTATATGATTCAAAATCAAAAGAAAAGCCACTTCATACAAATCTAAATCAAATGGAAAGGGCCAGATATTATGGCTCACGCAACGTGCCCCTAAAGAAAACGCCAGCGGGGTGCACGTTTAAAAGAATGGGGGACCACTACTGATTGAAAGTGATCATGAATGCTTAAAACGGGAATCATCTAAAAAAGACCGTGAAAGTAAAAACATGATATATAAAAGGCCAATACTAGCAAATGACTAAGATAAACTTAATGTCACGGAAGTGGCTGTAGTATCATAAAAAGAGCCCTCTCATTCGAGTGTAAAGAGAGGGTAAACCAAACATCGTTTAAAAAAATGTAAAAGAAACCCAAGAAGGGACAAAGATAGAATGATTTCAAATAACCACGTATATCAGGTTAATAAGAAGAATGAAATAGCCTTCAATAAAAAATGTATAAATAACCGTTAAGCCTTAAAACATTGCATAACACAACGTGGAAACGGCTCTGACTAGCATTAAAAATTGTGATTCCATTGTGTGAAGGCAAATTTAGAAGCAATATAAACATAACACATTGCAGCAAAGATATGTAGTAAAACTAAAACTCTGAAAATGAACTCACACGGAATTGAGCACAAGAACGCACTGTTGAACTGCATAGAAGCGGCGCCGCCGCGCTTGAAATTGAAAGTAAAAAGACGCCGGCGTCAAACAAAACCCCTCCCCCCTCCCCTTCCCCCCCCCCTTTTCTTCTCCTTCCCCTCCCTCCCCTCCCCCTATCACACCCACACCCCCCCCACCCCAACCCCTCTCCCTCTCCCCCACCCCAACACCCCCCCCTTCCTCTGGCTCCTTCAATTTTCAATTGGTTTACTCACTTACTCGTTATTCCTTTTTCAATGTAACAAATTTTCTTTGCCCTTTTTTACAATGTATGAATTATATCATAAGGGGTTAATTCGTGTTCTTTCTTTTCCCCCCCTCCCCCCCCTTTTTTGGTTGATCCATTTTCATTCGTTCATCATTCATTCATTCATTCACTCGTTTTAATTTAATATACAAACATTTTTTTGTCTTTTTCAAATGTATAGATAATACCAAAAGGTTTTACTTTAGGTTTTGTTTTTCTTTTCCATGACCGAGTACACATTTTATGGTGCCTATACAGAGTTGTCTTTGTTTTTTATGACGTCATTGTTTTCTCCGGTTTTTAAGTGCTTAGCGCGCAGACGCCGGCGTCTTTTTACTTTCGATTTCAAGCGCGGCGGCGCCGCTTCTATGCAGTTCAACAGTGCGTTCTTGTGCTCAATTCCGTGTGAGTTCATTTTCAGAGTTTTAGTTTTACAACATATCTTTGCTGCAATGTGTTATGTTTATATTGCTTCTAAATTTGCCTTCACACAATGGAATCACAATTTTTAATGCTAGTCAGAGCTGTTTCCACGTTGTGTTATGCAATGTTTTAAGGCTTAACGGTTATTTATACATTTTTTATTGAAGGCTATTTCATTTTTCTTATTAACCTGATGCAAAAAATGCAATGTGTGCCTTCAAGTCAGTCCTGACTCCTGGCGACCCAGAAGCTCCTGGGTTTTCTTGGCACTGTCACTGGAAGTAGATTGCCAGGCCTTTCTTCCAAGGCAATGGAGGGTTAAGTGACTTGCCCAAGGCCACAAGGAGTGCTAGTGGGAATTGAACCCTGGTTGCTTGGTTACCAAGCCAGTGCTCTAACCACTAGGCTACTCCTCCACTCCTGATATACGTGGTTATTTGAAATCATTCTATCTTTGTCCCTTCTTGGGTTTCTTTTACATTTTTTTAAACAATGTTTGGTTTACCCTCTCTTTACACTCGAATGAGAGGGCTCTTTTTATGATACTACAGCCACTTCCGTGACATTAAGTTTATCTTAGTCATTTGCTAGTATTGGCCTTTTATATATCATGTTTTTACTTTCACGGTCTTTTTTAGATGATTCCCGTTTTAAGCATTCATGATCACTTTCAATCAGTAGTGGTCCCCCATTCTTTTAAACGTGCACCCCGCTGGCGTTTTCTTTAGGGGCACGTTGCGTGAGCCATAATATTTGATTTAGATTTGTATGAAGTGGCTTTTCTTTTGATTTTGAATCATATAGGAATGTTGAAAACTCCTCACATTTTCTAACATTGGCTCCGTTGTCTTATTTTGTCTCCACGTTTTTTACTGATCTGTTTTCATTTTTATACTATGTGGCTCTCCTCAACGGCTTTCCCAGGGTGACATACTTAATAGATAGTGGGTAATAATGCTTTACATAATAATATAGGAATGTTTTAAAAAAAACCTACATTCGTTTTTATTTATTCATTTTCATGCATTATATGGTCCTTATTAATGGCTCTTCTAAGATGGAATACCTAATAGATAGTAGATAGTAACGTTCTATTTAGTTTCTAGCTTTCTAAATATACTTAGGGCTTAATCTCGTGGTTAAGCGTAGGTTGATGACTGTCATGCAGGATTGATCCGATATTGTTGATCATACATCTTTTTTTCAACTAAATATTTTTGATATTATACAAGAAAGGGATAAAAATCTTTTGAGGTTATGATTAACCTTCAGATGCAGTTAGGAACAAAAATATTTATGTTAACATTTTGTTACATTTGTTTTTTATGATATTTATTCTATAGGAGTAGCATTGTGGCTCTATAGCAACACACTGAATTCAGTCTATTTACCATACAGGTAAAATTACCAATTCATTTCATATATTTTTATATTTCACATTTCAATTTTGATTATAAATTTTTTTTTATACGGATGTCCCTTTGCCTTTTATCTTTCGTCCTCATCTCTCTTTTTCTTGGTCTCTTTCCTCCTTTTTTAGACCCCCCTCTTTGAATAGGATTGATATTGTCTATCACCATTTTTTAAAATATCTTAGGCATTCCTGTGTTTATAGAGAAGGAGTAAGTTACAGTTTTACAAACATACGACATACAGGTATGTTTCTTTTTGTTCTTATGAATGGTCACATCCTTTGAAGCGTTGATTTTTTGTTTTTAATTTTACTTTCTTTTATCACTATTATACAATTTTTATTATTCATTATTAATATTATTATTATTTTTATTGTTTATGTATCTAATAATGAATTTGAATTTGTGGCACCCCTGGTATTTTAATATTTCACATATAGCACAGTTACTTACCAGTAACAAGTGATCTCTGGGAACAGCAGGAATTAGTCCTCACATATGGGTACGTCGGTACCGACGGAGCCTGCGCGGGAATGCTCCCCAGCTTCCCAGAATGAAAGCTTTTGGGGCATCCCACAGCGCATGGGCGCTGCCTTCCCGCCTTTCCTACCAACTCTCCTCAGTTCAAGTTTAAAGCTGAGACAATAGAGAGAGAGAGAGTAAAGGAAAGACAAAGAGAGAGATACAACTCCTAGGGGAGGTGGGTGGGTTGTAAGGACTAATTCCTGCTGTTCCCAGAGATCACCTGTTACAGGTAAGTAACTGTGCTATCTCCAGGAACAAGCAGGAATAAATCCTCACATATGGGGACTCCCTAGCTAAGATGCCTGGGAGATCCCCAAGGGTATGAGACCCTGAAGGGTTCCTCGTCTTCCTATGGATCTCAGGCATCCATTCAGGGAAGGAGGGCAGGAGTTGTTCAAGAATGGAACAGGTGTCTGAGGACAGCCTGACCAAACAAGGCATCCCGGCGGGAGTCCTTGTCCAAACAGTAATGGGCTGTGAAGGTATGAACCGAGGCCCAGGTGGCTGCTCGACAGATCTGATCGATGGACACAGAATGAAGATGAGCCATAGAGGTGGCCATGGCCCTCACATTGTGAGCTGTGACATGGCATTCCAGAGAAAGGTTCTTACTCTGGTAAGCAAAAGAAATACACTGAGCAATCCAATTGGACAGTGTTCTTTTGGAGACTGGAAGTCCTAAATGAGAAGGATCAAAAGCAACAAAAAGCTGGGAAGACTTTCTATGTTGCTGTGTCCTGTGTAAGTAAAAAGCTAGAGCTCTTTTACAATCTAGAGTATGAAGGTTCCTCTCTGCAGTTGATGCATGAGGAGCTGGAAAAAAGACAGGTAAATATACCTCTTGATTAAGATGAAAAGGTGAGACCACTTTAGGCATAAAGTGAAGATTTGTCCTAAGGACTACCTTATCATGATGGAACTTTGTATAAGATGGATTAGCCACTAAGGCCTGCAGTTCACTGATGCGGCGAGCAGAAGTGATTGCAATAAGGAAAATAACCTTCCAGGAAAGAAATTTCAAGGAGGTAGTGGCTAATGGTTCAAAAGGTGGCTTCATAAGCTGACCAAGAACCAAATTTAAATCCCATGCCACCGGAGGAGGTCGAATGGGAGGTTTAGTTAAAGTTAGGCCTCTCATAAATCTTGCGATAAGAGGATGAGAGGAAACAGGTTGTCCATTGATAGGTTTAAGGGATACTGCAATAGCACTTAAATGGACCCTTACTGAATTCGTCTTAAGGCCTGCATTGGAAAGATGCAGGAGATATTCTAATAGAGAATTCAGAGGAAGTGCCAGAGGGTCAAGACCCTTTTGAGCACACCAAATGGAAAATCTTTTCCATTTAAAGGCATAGGAACGCCTAGTGGAAGGTTTCCTGGAAGCATGAAGGATATCCTTCACTTGCTGCGAAAGATTGAAGTCTTGAAGGTCTAGGCCTTCAGTAACCAAGCTCTGAGGTGAAGGGACTTGGGGTTTGGATGCCACAAAGTCCCCTCCTCCTGAGACAGAAGGTCTGGAGCAGCTCCTAAGTCCAGGGAGGGGGCTTGGGAGAGATGCAGAAGCAGAGGGTACCACACTTGGCGTGGCCAGCGTGGAGCTATGAGGATCATAGATCCTTGATCCCTCTGAAGTTTGAACAGAGTCTTGGGAATCAAAGGAATGGGTGGAAAAGCATACAGGAAGTCCTGACCCCAATGAAGGAGGAAGGTATCCTTGGCCTGAACTCCCTGACACGGAATTCTGGAACAGAACCGGGGAGGTTTGGCATTCCACGGACTTGCAAATAGGTCTATGTCCGGGGTACCCCATTCCTGGAAGATTCTGAGTACCTGATCCATGTGCAGGGACCATTCGTGCGGAAGCAGAACTCGACTGAATCTGTCTGCCCAAGAGTTTTGAATTCCTGGGAGGTATACTGCCAGGAGATGGATTTGATGCTCTCTGGCGAAGGCCCATAATCTTAGAGCTTCGTTGCAAAGCGACAGAGAGCCAGTTCCTCCTTGCTTGTTTATGTAAAACATAGCTACCTGATTGTCTGTTTGAATGAGGACTGTCTGGTAGCTGAGGAGGGTATGAAAGACCTTGAGAGCTAGGTACACTGCTCGAAGTTCCAAGAGGTTGATATGAAGGGAGGTCTCCTGTGGGGACCAAGTGCCTTGGGTGGATAGGTCCTGTAGATGAGCTCCCCAACCTGTTAGGGAGGCATCTGTGGTGAGGATTGCTTGGGGCAACAAAGGTTGGAAGGGGGACCCCAGCAACAGATTTTGAGTGGACATCCACCATTGGAGAGACCAAAAGAGACGTTTGGAGTTTGCTATTTGGTCTGAGAGAGCTCCTGAAGCTTGAGTCCACTGGGTGGACAAAGTCCACTGAGCTGCTCTCATGTGTAGGCGAGCATAGGGCACCACATGTACTGTGGAAGCCATGTGGCCTAGTAGTTGTAGCATCTCCCGGACAGTTAAGTGGTCCTTTGACTGAATCTGGGAGGCTAATTGCACTAGACGTTGGCAACGAGCCTGGGGAAGATAGGCTCTTGCAGTAGTGGTGTCTAACCAGGCCCCTATGAATTCTAGGGACTGAGTAGGGGTGAGCTGACACTTTGGGAGGTTTACCACAAGTCCCAGATACTGCAGAATGCTCCTGGTGCTGTCCAGGGAAATTTGGGCTTCTGACTGGGATGGAGCCCGGATGAGCCAGTCGTCCAGATATGGGAAGACAAAGATTCCCAGAGTGCGCAGAGAAATGCAGCAACTATTGCCATGCATTTGGTGAACACTCTTGGAGCAGAGGCCAGACCGAAAGGAAGGACTCTGTATTGGTAATGTTTGCCCTGGAACAGAAAACGTAGGAATTTTCTGTGGGATGGATGGATGAGTATATGAGTACGCATCCTTGAGATCTAGAGAACAAAGCCAATCCTGACTCTGTAGGTATGGAAGGAGAGTGCCTAAAGAGAGCATCTTGAACTTCTCCTTGTATAGAAATTTGTTCAATTCTCAGAGATCTAGAATGGGTCTGTATCCCCCTGTTTTCTTTGGAATGAGAAAGTAGGGGGAGTAAAACCCTGACCCCTGTTGAAGAAGAGGAACTTCTTCTATGGCCCTCTGGGCCAGAAGGGAGGTTACCTCCTGATCCAGAAGGTCGAGGAGAGATGTGGGAGAATTGAAATGTCTCACTATGGTGTAGGGAGGAAGGTCTGAGAAATGAAGTTTGTAGCCCTCTCTGATGATGGAGAGGGTCCACTGCTCTGATGTGATTTGCTCCCATCTGGGAGCAAAATGAGCTAACCTTCCTGGAATGGTGAGAGGTTCTGGCTGTTGTAGAGCCAGAAAGGTTAAGTTCTCTAGTACCAAGTCAAAACCCCTGAGGGGCCTGGGACTGCTGGGTTGCAGCAGCCCCTGCAGGTTTAGGCCTGGCCTGTTTAGGTCGCTGACGCTTAGTAGCAAAGCGACCTGTAGAAGACTGTTGACCAGAAGTGGAAGGAAATCTGCCCTTCTTGTAAAAAGACTTTTTAAAAGATTTTTTCTTGGCCGGAGTGGAGGTAGACTTAGAAAGTCTATCCAGAGCAGCATTTTCTGCATCCATTTGAGTGGCTTTAATTTGCCACTCCTTACCAAATAGGTTTTCACCTGTACAGGGCAGATTTCCTAAACCATCTTGAACCCAGGGTTCTAGATCAGAAGCCGAGAGCCAAGCAATTCTACGAGCAGCTATAGCAATGCCTGAGGCTCTGCTGGCACCTTCAAAAGAATCAAAGGTTGCCCTGTTGGAAAACTTTGAAATGTCTTGAGTATGCTTAAGCCAAAGAAGGAATTCATCCCTTTTATCTTCTGGAATAAAAGGGAGAAAGTTGTGCAGCTTTTCTGCAACCTCCTTCAGAAACATACCCATATAAAGGCTGTATGAATTGATTCTGGCAATAAGCATGCTAGCTTGGAAGATCTTCCTACCAAAAGCATCCAAGGTCCTGCATTCTCTTCCTGGAGGAGTAGAAGAGTGTCTTTTGGAACTCTTTATCCTCTTCATAGCTGACTGCACCACAATGGAGTGGGTGAGGAAGCTGAGTTTTTTGAAATCCAGGAGAAGGAGGGACACGGTACATAGTGTCCAATCTACGAGAATGAGGAGAAAGGGTGAGAGGAGTCTCCCACAAGTCAATCAAATGTTCTTGAAGAATTTCATGAATTGGCAAGGTGACTGCCTCTCTGGGAACCTTAGAGTATCCCAAAATATCTAATGTTTTTGCTCTAGGTTCTTTTTCAGAGGTTACTGAAATAGAGAGTCCTTTAGCTACTTCTATTATGAAGTCTTGAAAGGACAAATCCTCTGGAGGAGACATTCTCCTTTTTGGAGGGTGACAGATACTGCAGGAGACTCATCCGATGACTCAGAATCATCAGAAGAATCGAAATATCGTCTGCCCGATTCCAAAGATCGATAGGCGTATCGATCGGTACCGACATCAGGTGTCCCCGGTACCGGGTCGGTACCGAGAAACAGCCCAGGACAGGGAGCCGGAATCGGCATCCTGGCCGATGTCAATGCAGCCAGTACCGGTATCGAGGTTGGTACCGGTACCGACAACATGGCTTGTTGCAGTACCGACGGCGTCGCAGCCTTGATGAAAGCCAGTATGGCCTGCTGCATGGATTGCACAGTGTGATCCATGGACGCCACGACTGCCTGGATGTCGGTACCGGGAGATTGTGCCGGTACCCCAGAGCAGTCTAACAGGTGATCGGTCGAGGCCGTGCCATCGATGTCAACCTGTAACCCCATAGGAGGAGCTTTGGAAGCTGGAGCTTCCTGCCGGGGTTGTTTGGCTGGGGCAGGACCCTCAAGGGCAAGCCCGGAGGCGTCTCGATACTTAGAGGGAGATTTGCCCTTTGAGGACCTGCTAAAAGTATGTTTGGTTACCTGAGATCCATCAGGACAGGAAGACCTGGAAGATGTCGATGCCACCGCCAGTGCATCCGTGGGAAACAGCACATGGAGCTTGGCTGCTCGGTTCTGTAACCCTCGTTTAGACATTAGAGAACAGGACTGGCAATCCGGGACGGAGTGTTCAGGCCCCAAACATTTAAGAAACCATTCATGGGTGTCTGTCACAGAAATTGTACCGCTACACTTAGTGCATTTTTTGAAGCCAGAGGCTGGTTTTTCCATGAGGGAAAGTTTCTTGTGGGCCTGAAGGCCTAAGAAGAAAAATACACCAAGTGAGGGAAAAATATTATATATATATATATTTTTTTTTTAGAAGAAAAGAAAAGACCGGCGGTACCGGTCCGGCGTCGGGGAAGGCAGACATGCGACCAAAGAAATAGATTAAAATAAAGAACTTCTTCAGCGGTGACAGGAACACGACCTGCTGGCTCCGCGGAAAAGAAGAACTGAGGAGAGTTGGTAGGAAAGGCGGAAAGGCAGCGCGCATGCGCTGTGGGATGCCCCAAAAGCTTTCATTCTGGGAAGCTGGGGAGCATTCCCGCGCAGGCTCCGTCGGTACTGACGTACCCATATGTGAGGACTTATTCCTGGTTGTTCCTGGAGATTTATTTGTTTACATGTATACTTTATGGTTCAGTCACAGATTTGCCGATAAAACCTACTAGTTCAGAACATTTTATATTAAATTGTAGTAAGTTTGATATTTTAGTTATTTATTTGTTTTATATATTTATTTGTTCATATGTATTATCTATGGCTCAGTCATAATATTGATTGCATGATTTTATCATTTGGGAATGTGTTTATATTTAATTGTATTCATGTGATTTATTTATTTAAATATTTATTGATATTTATGTCTTTTAGCCACCTTTCAAGTCGGTACTTTGCAAGTTTTTTAATTTTTTCTATTTTTTCTATTAATTATGCTCCTAATATTGGCTGTTACTTTGATTTTATCTTTTTTTACAAGTTTACTTTGGCGTTTTTTATTTACACGTTCTGTGTTTCATTCTCTTAATCTTTATACATTTTTTTTAAAAAAATCTTTTGTTTTTACATGTATGTTTTATGTATTTTAGCCATCATTTGCCCCTGAGGAAGGTTTTTGCGAAACACGGCCAGTGTCGGGCCGGTGGCTGGACTGGAATAAAGAAATTAAAGTATTTTACATCACGTTTTTTTGTTGCCTTCCACGTTTCTTACTGGGTCCTTGTCGCACGTGAAATCGTGCTCAGTTGTTGGGTCTCTGAAGAAAAAACCCTCCAGTGAAGGAATACCGCTCTTACAGAGGAAAGACCTGGTAAGAGGGTAAAAAGAATGGAGCTGAAGAAGACTTACAAAATAGTAAGTCTATAGAAGGAAAAAAACATGCTGGCACAGGAAACTATCGTTTGATAGTGGTGAGACCTCTTTCCCTAGCAGGAAGAAGAGGAGAACCCTGTGATCCAGAAGCATGAACATCCTGACAGCTCATAGAACATAGAAAGAGTGGATGTCTTTAGGAAGAGATCCATGTTTGGGATTTAGAATGACAGCAGTGGATTGCTTCCATTGAGAAGAAGTAACTGTAGATTCTAACCCCAAGAGTCACAAGCATCTGATGATGATTGATCAGAAACCCTGCGGTTGCTGGGTTTGCTGAGCCTGGTGAGAGGTTGGATTCTTCAGACCAGAACGATGCCTCCCTTGTTTGGGAACATCTGTATGATGGGCAAGTGATGAATAAAACCACCTTCTCCTGTGGGAAGAAAGTTTGGTAGGACATTTCCTACCTACTGGGACAGAAGAAGGTATAGAACAACCCCTAGAAACAGGTAGATCAGTGGACAACTGAGTAACCTGACGTAAAGACTCCTTGTTGAAAAGATTTTCTCCAGTGCAAGGAGTATGTCCCAGTCTTTGTTGTGCCCATTTGTCCAAGTCTGAAGCTTGGAGCCAGGCTGTACGCCGTGCCCCTATAGCTATAGCAGAGGTCCTGCTAACAGACTCAAAAGAGTCTAGGGAAGCACGAGAAAAAAACCAAGAGATATTCTGGATATGCTTAAGCAGTGAGGAATAGTTTGCACTCTTGGAATCTGGAAGGAAAGGGGTCAAAAGGTAATTGCTTTGTGACCTCCTCAAGAGATAGACTCATATAAAAAATATATGAGAGAATTCTTGCAGAAAGCATAGATGTCTGGAAGGTTTGACGTCCAAAGGCATCTAGTGTCTTAGACTCACGACCTGGCGGATAAGAAGAGTGCTTTTTCTTACTCTTTACCCGCCTCATTGCTGATTCCACTACTATGGAATGATGAGGAAGTTGAGTCTTTTGAAACCCTGAAGAGGGGGGCACTTGATATAAGAGATCAGTTGCCCTGGGAGGTGGGGGTACCCTTAAAGGTGTTTCCCACACTCCTAGAAGGAGGTCCTGCAAGGAATGATGCAAAGGAAGCATTATGTTCTCCTTTGCTTTGGTAGAAAGAGAGCCTTGTGCAGGATCATGTCCTGGGATAGGAATGGCAAGAGATCTTGCTATATCCCGGAGGAAACAGGAATCTCCCTTGGACAGGTTAGATCTGAAGAACTAGCCTGAGCACCGACAGAAGCATCCAAATACATAGGAATAGAAGATTCTGCACAGTGTAGTGTGGAATGCTTAAGGGATGGTCGCCGGTACTGGCTGTCAGGAGCAGCAACTGTCATTACCACATTGTCCATGCCAGGTATCGACTCCAAGCTTGGTATAGAAGGGAGCGATCCTGTTGAAAAAAGCATGGCAGGAGTTGGCCACGATGCTATTGTGGATACCGGTGCCGATGGCAACACAGGTACCGATGTCGGAGTCGAGCTCGACAGAGACATCGGAGCAGTCATCGTTGACAGTTCAATCGGTACCGAGGTGAGTGAAGACCTCTGGCTGCTATCCTCGGTACCAAGACACCGGTATCGATTGGTGTCGGTACCAAAGCGTATTGGTACCCAGTCTTCCAGACTAGAGATCGATTCCAAACTCGGCATCGAGGGCAGAGAGCCGGATAAGCGAAGTCTGGAAGGCACCGACCGTAAAGGTAATGAGGACATCGGTTCCGATTTCGGTACCGTGTCTGATACCGGTGAAGGAAGGTCAACCAGTGGCAACTCAATCGGCCTCGGGGGAACCGAGAGTTGCGGATCTGAGTCATCAGAACCGAGCCTTCGGTACCGCCGAGAACCGGTACCAAGGCGAGTCGGTACCCAGTCCTCCAGACTGGAGATCGATTCCAGGCTCGGCATCGAGGGAAGCGAGCTATTGATGCACGTCTGGAGGGTACCGACATCGGTGGTAGTATCGGTGCTGGTACCGATAATGGAAAGTCAGTCTGGAGTGTATCCACCGGTCCCGCAGGTACCGAGGACGCCAGATGACGATCCCTGGTGAGGAGTGTTTCATCCAACACCAGTGCCGATGCTGGGGTATCGGTACCGCTCGAAGCGGATGCCACCACCAGACACGGCTGAGGTATGTTCTGTGAGGGGTGAACCCCAGGAACAACCTGAAACCCCTTATATGCTTTGGAGACCGAAGACTCCTGCCGGGGTTTTGAAGCCAGTGGTCCCTCGAAGGCAAGGCCGGAGTCGTCTACATGCTGTGCATGAGACCTACCACTCGAGGGCTGGCTAGTCTTAACAGACTGTTTGTGGGTTACCTGATCCTGTGTAGAAGAAGAAGGGGACGGTGCCCCAAAGTTGGAGGGCAACCGTGTATCGAGGGAACCTCGATTTTGAAGACCTCTTCTCACCAAACTGTTGTCAGGACCCAAGCAGGTTAGACACCGACTTTGAGGGTCTAAAAATAAAGTTGTACCGCCACAGTCTGGCTTGGAGAGAGTGGTCGGCGGTTCCATGAAGGAAAAGAAGAGGCCTTTAAGGCCTAAGAACCCGTGGGACACTATGAAGAAAAAATATCCCGTGGAAAATTTTACAGAAAAAGAAAAGAAGACACCGGCGGTACCGGTGGCGTCGGGAAGACAGCCGCGACCACAAGAAAACTAAAGAAATAAAACAATAATTTTCTGCAGTGACAGGAGGACGTCCTGCCGGCTCCGTGGAAAAACGAAAACTGAGGAGAGGCAGTTGGGAAAGGCGGGAAGGCAGCACGCAGGCGTGGTGGGATGCTTCCAAAAGCTCTTTGATTGGACGCTGGGAAGCGTTCCCGCGCAGACTCTGTCGGTACCGACGTACCCATATGTGAAGACTCATTCCTGCTTGTTCCTGGAGATCGCAAAGTCTCCATGCGGAAATGAGTCACCCAGAGACAACGGTTTACCTGCTTTAAATCCAGAATCGGCCGAAATGTACCCTCTTTCTTTGGCACCACGAAGTAGATGGAGTACCGACCGTAACCGCACTGCTCCGCTGGAACGGGTACCACTGCCCTGAGCTGCAAAAGCCGTCGCAGCATCTCCGCCACTGCATGTACCTTGCGTGGAGACCTGCACGGGGATAGGACAAAGGAATGCATATCCCTCTCAAATTACTTCCAACACCCACTAGTCTGAAGTAAGAGGGACCCAGGCAGGGTAAAACTCCCACAACCTTCCTCCTACGGGCAACCCCCCTGCCTGAGTCCGCCTCATCTCATTGCGACTTCTTAAGGGATGAGGACTGAAAGGACGCAAAACCTCTACCTGCCCCCCGAAATCCTCAGAAACCCTGGCCTCGCACTGGAAACCTCCCCCGCTGCGCTTGGCCAAAACGAGAGGTCCGAAACCTACGAAAGTCTCGCTGAGCCCCTTTAGAACCCAAAGCCCCCCGGCCTTGCTTGGGCTTGTCCTCGGGCAGGCGTCCCCCTTGGATTCCCCCAAATCCTTCACCAACTTTTCCAAATCCTCTCCATACAATAGCTTTCCCCGAAAAGGAAGCTTACTGAGACGCGCCTTAGAGGAGCCGTCGGCTGCCCAGTTTCTCAACCACAGATAGGTCATAATGAGGTCATAATGAATATACGCCAGGTAAGCGGTGCCTGATCCCAGTCGCGATACCTTAGCTTCCTGCTCTCCCGACTGATCCCCCTGCAAGCGCTGGGACCATCTAAGGCAGCCTCTTGCCACCCATGCCTCTGCTATCGAGGCCTGCATGGATAGAGCACTAATATCAAACACTTGCTTTAGCAAGGTATCCAACTTCCTGTCCTGCACGTCCTTCAACGCCGCGGCCCCTCTACAGGGATCGTGGTCTTCTTTGTGACTGCCGAAACCGCCGCGTCCACTTTCGGAGAACGAAAGAGTTCCCTATCCTGATCAGAAAGAGGATATAACTTAGCTATGGCTCTGGACCCTCTCAGGGGCGACTCCAGCACATCCCACTTCTCCTGGATCATAGTTTTAAACACTCTATGCACGGGAAACACCCTCTGGGATGTACGCACTGCCTGCAACAGCGGATCCTCCAGAACCTCCACCGAAGAAGGTTCCACTGACGGCATATTCAAGGTTTTTAGCGTCTCTGAAATTAGAGCAGGAAGCTCCTCCTTCCTAAACACACGGACCACTCTACTCTGCTGCTCTACATCGGGCAATTCTCCCTCTTCCAACTCCTCTTCCGAGCCGTCCGCGAAATCCCCGCCACCTGCATCTAGGTTTTCCCAGATAGGCGACGCAGGATCCTCTGCACTGGCCCCTTTGTTCTTCTTAAGCGGTCCAGAGTCCACCTCTGCCGAAGCAAGACGCTTTTGCCCCCGCGGGCTCTGAGCAGACGCCACCATTGCAGGTTGCAACAAGGCAAAGGCTTGCTGCATGAGGGAGAAGAAGTCCGGCGGAATCCCCACCGAACCTGCCGTCTGGCTGGACGCAGATAACAGAACCATCCCTTCCCCTGAGGCAGGTCCTGCCACCTGCTCCCCTGCCACCAACAAAACAGCCAGAGTGTCTCCTGTATCTCAAGAGCCTGCCAACTGGTCCCCGTTTGGCCCTTCCAGCAGGTCCTCCATAGCCGTTGCTTCGCGGGTGCAGATTTTACATACACCTGAGCCTAATAGCTCACCTCGCCTCGCCCCACACACCAAACAGCGAGGCTTAGCTGGCATAACCCCCCGTAAAGAAAACCTGCTCTCTCCAGGCAGCTTTACACAAGTACAGGCAGTGTGCCTTAAAGCACTTTTTTTTTTTTTTTTTTTTCAACCACTGCTCTCCACAAACGGGAAAGCCCTGTGCTGGACACCACAGACTAAAACGAGGCTGCCAACACTGTAAAAGTCACCAAAGAAACGCTGTTTTCCCTCGCGGCATTAAAAAATGGCCGCCATCGCGCTTCCCGCGTGAAATTGAACCGACGGCCTAATTGCCCAGCTGCCGCCTCTGATCCAGCTCTCTCTTCCCTGGCTATGCTAATTTACCACCCCACAGCCAGCACTCACCCGCAGCAGCTGCCAGGGCCGGGAAGAGACAGAAACGACGCCGGAGCTCAGCCGAACCGCGGCTTCAGCTCCGGCTGCTATACCTCGTGCCTCCAACTCTGATAATGCCTGTTAACTGGGCTTTTAAGCTTTTTTGAGCTGTTCGGGGGCCTGCCACCTGCTCCTCACCCGTTACCATGGGTTCGGGAGCAGGGAGGCCAAGGTGCTGCAGCTGTCCCCCCCTCTGCTCGTTAAAGTGAAGGGGAGAGAACCCGAGGGGAGAAGAGGGGGGGGGGGGAAGGAAGGAAACAAACAGAAACAAAAAACAGCTTCAGTCAGCAAAACCAAGGGACACCTCCAGCAGCAGCACCTTCCCTGCAAGAATACAAACAGCAATTAAAAACTAACTCAAAAAAAAATTCAACTACTACTAGCTCTGCTTATTTGTGCTGAGTGAGCCTAGAGCTCAGAAGCTTCTCCTGCTGCTTGGAGACTGAAAGTACTGGAGAGGAAGGGGCGGTCCTGGACTACTTATGCAGAGGTCATCAAAGCGATGACATGTTTCAGTCTCCAAAACTGCTGGAGGAGATTCTAAACTCTATGGTTCCGGGACTGGACTAGAGGGACGAAGAGGAAGAAAATAATTTTCTGCGGTGACAGGAACACGATCTGCTGGCTCCGCGGAAAACGAAGAACTGGAGAGAGGCAGTTGGGAAAGACGGGAAGGCAGCACGTAGGCGCTGTGGGATGCTCCCAAAAGCTTCCTAATTGGACGCTGGGGAGCATTCCCACGCAGGCTCCGTCGGTACCGATACCCATATGTGAGGACTACATTCCTGCTTGTTCCTGGAGATACACCCAAATTTACACTTTATAAAGACTTAAAATTAGACACCATATAAATATTAAAACTATTATAGCTACATATTTTGTCCTATAAAAATGATTAAATTAGACTCACCTGCTAATTGTAGTTCCTGGAGGAACTCCAGTCTAGTCCCAGAATCTCTGGGTTGTGATCCTCCTCCAGCAGCTTGGAGACTGAGAAACGTCACTCTTGTGATGTCACTGGTACATAAGCCCCGGATCCGCCTCCTCACACCAGCTACCTATTGACAAAGCAGACTCACCGGAGCAACCATTTCTCAGTCTCCAAGCTGCTGGAGGAGGATCACAACCCAGAGATTCCGGGACTAGACTGGAGGGACGATCAGGAACATTATTTTAGAGATCACAACATGAGCATGGATTAACAATGGTGTGTAGAGCATTATCTTTCAAACTGTGCTTGACGAGCTTACCATAAGAGTTCTTCAGCAGAACCCTTGGAACAGCAGCACAATGCCCAACTTCCTGCACTATTCTCATGAGACTATGAGAACAGTACAGGAGTTTGGGAACAGCACATTTCAAATAAGAGCCACATGATGCAGGAAGGGAACAAATGTTCCAGAGGCAGTGCGTATCTGAAACTGTGAGGATGAAGAACCAGCCTGCTGGAGGCAGGGGGAGCTCTATAGGGTTGTTTCGTTCTGAGAGGACATCCAAATGCCCCTGCCTGTCCAAGGGTTCATTAACACAAAACAATGTAAACCATTGTAAACAATGTAAGCCAATCAGAGCACCGAATGAAAATAGTAACAGTCAGTCACAGGATGGAGAAAAGTCTTCCAAAATCAGAGCTTAAAGAAGTCACAGCACAGAGTATTTACATCTTTTTATTTATAGAGACATTAAAATATCATGGCCTATTTGATCCCGTTTGCTATGTCTCACCATCCCTTCTGCTCCCATTACTGGGCAGACCAGATGGACCATACTGGTCTTTGGTATATTACTTTATTTGCATTTTGGAGCCGGAAGCTCCAATCCCTGGGGGAAACTAGTGCTGCTGAGGCAGTACTCATGGCCCCTGGGATTAGAAAGCAGAGCCACGTTCTGCTCTTCCAGCGATACTTAAGCTCTTATTTATTATTTCCCCATGGATACAGAATGGAAAAAAGACTTAGTATATCAGGTTGTCAATGATAATCTACAGAGCATCTCTTAGAACAGTTTTGAAGCAGCTGGCTGGGAAAGAGGATGGAAGATCAGAAGAAAATTTAAAAAAAAGCCCACTCACCAGGTCGGAGGATGGGCAGGGTACAGTGCTGTTCCAACCAAGTTAGCACTGAATGGCAGAACTCATCCAGGCTATTGGTGCTAACCGCCTCCTGATATGTCTCAAACAAAGGTTTAATGATGATACTGAACTATGGAAGAATCAAGGAATTATACAAATTTCCTAGAACTCCCTCCTTCCCACAAAGGACTCCGTCTATCCCAGTGTTATTTGCTCCAAGTCCTCGAGGACCATCAGTGGGTTTTTCAGGATATTCATCAGAAATTTAGCATCACAAATCTGCAGACCTATTTCCTCTTTTGTATGCAAATCTCTTTATGCATATTTATTAGGGATACAAATATACTGTACACTGTGCACAAACTCTATAATACTATAAAGCCTATTAGACCAAAATGCACTCTCTATTTGAGTAAAATTAATTATTTCAAATGTATTGCCTTATTTTTTGTTCGACTTATTATGAAGCAAAAACTTCCTTTAACAGTATGGTCCTTTTACTGATATATAAAAGCTCAACTCATGGGCTGTGCCTAGCATTAAATATGCCAACACTCATTTAACCACTGGTCACTTGTGCTTCTCTCAATAAAGCATTGCATAATACTTAGCCTTAAATCACATGTACTTTTCTGAATGTCTGGCGGGTGATGCAGCGCTGCATTTCAAATCCAATCCTCCTATTAAGGTTCTGCTTCAGAGGATATAGTAACAACCTTGGATCATCCGCTTCTATTTTAGCATGTTGTCCACTGCCTTATTCTGAATTTTTATATTTTTCCATGACAGCATTTTTTTATTCTGGGTATTATGCAATGCTAGTGACTGGGGGTTAAATGAGTGTCGGCACATTGATGCTAGGCATAATCTATGAGTAGGTTTTTTATATATCAATAAAAGGACCATATTATTAAAGGAAGTTTTTGCTTCAAAATAAGCAGTCTGCCAAAAAATAAGGCATTCTCTTTGGCTTCCGCAGTTAGTATGATAAACTTTGCAGTTTTCCGGATCATGCTGCATCTTCGTAACTGGAACTGACGTTTCAGTCACCGTACTGTGGCTTTCGTCAGGGCCTAGTCGAGCAGCGGACGTCTGTTCTTTTATACAGTAGTACTCAAACTGGATTGCTGCAGAAGCCAAAGAGAACATTTAAAAGGGAAAGCATCTTTACATCCAACAGAGAACCTTCTGATCTATGGGGGGAAAAAAAGGTCTCCGCCCTTTCTCCAATGGACTTTCTCTCTAAAATTCAAATTCAAATTCCCCAACTAAATTCAACCAATCCGGTTTGAGGACTACTGTATAAAAGAACAGACATCCGCTACTGAGCCACTTCACCCTGAAGAAAGCCACAGTACGGTGGCTGAAACGTCGGTTCCAGTTATGAAGATGCACTATGACCCGGAAAACTGCAAAAAAAAAGGCAATAAATTCAAATAATTAATTTTACACAAATAATGGAGAGTGACTAGCCACTGGGTTTTTGTGGCAAGATATGGAAGAACATTGCCAGGCCTTTCTTCCACACAGGTAATTCTAGTGGTGCATTGTCACAGAAATGTGATCCTCCGACACCAACACCATCCCATTCTGCTGCTGCCCAGATGGCAACAATGAGCCACCTGACTGAAGACCAAACACAGTTTAGGACAATTATCCAGAGGGTCACCATACTGACTGAACGGCACTTAAACAGCAATGGAGAGTGCATTTTGGTCTAATAGGTGTTATAGTATTACAAAGTTTGGGCTCAATGTACAATATATTGGTATTCGGCATATTCGATCCCATGGACCTTCAGTATTGCAGTTTATTCATTAGGGATATCATGTAAATCTGACTCGCTGGCAGTCCTCAAGGACTGGGAGTGAATACCACTTCTCTATCCTATATGATTGTTTCCACTGTTATAACCGCTTTAGCTCTGTTTGTACCATGCTAGGAGGAGCCACCAACATCCATCCCTCCCTCTGATCTTCCTTCTATCTCACACAGAGGAGCAATGCATCATTCTCGCCTCCACAGAGACTACTATCTCATACTGGTAGAGAGCAGTCTCCATCCCTCTCAGCCCCCAAAATTCCCTCTGTCCTATACTGAGAAGTTTGTCTGTTAAGGGAAATGATCTTGATGTAGAGATAAAAATAAGAAAATAAAGTAGAACAAAAGAAACAGTGAAATGACTAAATATAAAAAAAAAGGCAATACAGATGACAGGAACAGAGCAAGACTGACTAAGACCTCCACCCTTTGAGTTTGTTTAAAGGCAAATGATCAAGTTTAATAAATAAACTGCTCAGGATACAAGCCAGAATTTCCAATTCTGTAAGGTCCGGCTTCGGACGTAGCTATCATAGAGATGGGACAGATGATCTGAGTGATGGACAACAACAGGAACGCCTGTCACTGGTAGCTGTTGCTGGTAATTGCTGCAAGAATGGAACTAGTGTCACAGACAATGCACATAAAGGTAAAATACATCAATCTGCACATGCAAAGACTGAGCTTAAAGACATGCTGGATACTCCTATGCAAACATATGATGCTCCCACTAGCCTTATTACACCTCTAGTTTGCAAGTAGAACCAGCACCTCTGGTGCCTGCCAAGGCCAGGTTTGCAGTCAGACATTTCTCCTGAACTAACTTCCTGGAAGAACTCCAAGCCAACTGAACAGTTATGTGTGTCACAGAGGCTATGTCATTATCGAGTTATGCTAATATATTACACAGATAGCGTAGTTACTCACCTGTAACAGGTGTTCTCCAGGAGCAGCAGGAATCAGTCCTCACTTATGGGTGACGTCGGCGCCGACGGAGCCCTCGCGGAGCAATTTTCCCCAGCTTTCAAAGAAAGCCTTTGGGAATTGCAGCGCGCATGCGCGGTCGTCTTCCCGCCCGAGGGTGCCATCTTAGCCAGTCAGATGACATAGCTAAAAAAGACAGCATAAAAATTTGCAAAAAAAGAACATAAGCAGACGATTGCAACTCCAAGGGGAGGAGGGAGGGTAGTGAGGACTGATTCCTGCTGCTCCTGGAGAACACCTGTTACAGGTGAGTAACTACGCTTTCTCCAGGACCAAGCAGGAAGTCAGTCCTCACTTATGGGACTCCCAAGCTCAAGGCTACCGGAGACCCTAAGCACAAAAATGAGCTCCCTCTAGCTCAGCAGCACAGAAGGATAGAATCTTCGCTGAATTATCACCCACCGGTAGCCCACATCCGGGATGGAGGGTAGGAGTTGCTCAGACCTCAAAGAGATTACGGAGGACTGCCTGTCCGAAAGCACTGTCCCTACGGGACTCCCTCTCGAGACAGTAATGGACCGCAAAAGTCTGGCTCGAAGACCAAGTAGCGGCCCGGCAGATGTCTGCCAGCGGAACAGAGCGGAGGTAAGCCACTGACGTGGCCTTTGCCCGAACGCAATGAGCCGTGACTCGACTTTCTAAGGAGAGTCCGGCTGCCCCATAAGCCCAAGAGATACAGTCCGCAACCCAGATGGACAGAGTACGCTTGGAGACCGGGAGCCCCAATTTATTGGGGTCAAAAGACACAAAAAGCTGAGGAGCTTTACGGTGCTCCCGCGTACGGTCAAGGTAGAAGTTCAATGCCCTTCTACAGTCCAGGGTATGGAGGACCGTTTCAGCTCGGCTGGAGTGTGGTCTGGGAAAGAAGGTTGGAAGTACCACCTCCTGATTGATGTGAAAAGGGGAGACCACTTTAGGCAGAAATTTTGGGTGAGTCCGTAGGACTACCCTATTCTTGTAGAACCTAGTGTAAGGGGGATCAGACACAAGGGCCTGCAATTCACTTACGCGCCTAGCGGAAGTGAGGGCTATCAAGAACAGTGTTTTCCAAGACAGAAAAAGAGAGAACAGGTAGCCATAGGTTCAAAAGGCGGACAGGTGATCCGCTGCAAAACCACATTCAGGTCCCAGTCAGGCGCTGGCGGGCGCAGAGGTGGTTTAAGTAGAAGGAGACCTCGGAGAAACCTCGCTACGAGAGGGTCATTGGAGAGAGGTCTGCCGTCCACTGGCACATGATGTGCTGAAAGAGCACTGAGGTGAACTTTGACGGAGTTGGACTTAAGTCCCAGATTAGAGAGGTGCAGCAAGTACTGCAAGATCACCGACACCGGGCAGGAGAAGGGATCCTGAGACTGTTGGGTACACCAGACGGCAAAGCGACGCCATTTAAGGGCGTAGCATTTGCGGGTAGAAGGCCGTCGCGAAGCTAAGACGACCTCCTCCACCTCCGCCGGCAGGAGAAGGGGAGCAAGGACTACCCTCTCAGCAGCCAGGCCATGAGGTTGAGAGACCTGAGGTTGGGGTGCAGAAGGGACCCCTGATCCTGAGTGAGGAGATCCGGTTGTACCCCCAGAGGGATTGGATCCTCCACCGCCAGTTGCAGGAGGAGCGGAAACCACGGCTGCCTGGGCCAGCGAGGGGCCACCAGGATCACGAAGGCTTTGTCTCGGAGAACCTTGAAAAGAGTCCGAGAGACCAGCGGGATGGGAGGGAAAGCGTACAGAAGGCTCCCCGACCACGAGATCAGAAAGGCGTCCGCCGCCACCCGAAGGGGGTGTGGCTGACGAGAGCAGAAGCGAGGAAGCTGCCGGTTGTGAGGACTGGCAAAGAGATCCACCGTGGGGAGACCCCACTTGAGGAAGAGCTTCTGAACTACCAAGGGATCCAGACGCCACTCGTGCGGCTGGAGGACCCTGCTGAGTTTGTCTGCAAGGCAATTTTCTTGGCCCGGGAGATAAACTGCCTTGAGGAGAATGCCGTGACTGACGGCCCAAGAGCAGAGCTTCTGTGCCTCCCGGCAGAGGAGGAAGGAGCCCGTGCCCCCCTGCTTGTTCACGTAGAACATGGCAACTTGATTGTCCGTCTGGACAAGGACGGACTGTTGGGAAGTCAGGTGGGAGAAGGCCTTGAGAGCTAGGCGGATCGCCCTGAGCTCCAGGAAGTTGATCTGCTGAGCAGATTCCCACATGGTCCAGAGGCCCTGAGTACGTGCCTCTTGGCAATGCGCTCCCCAGCCCAGGAGGGATGCATCGGTGGTCAGCACCCGGGTCGGCTGAGGTGACTGGAAAGGCATTCCGAATATCAGGTTCGGCTGCCGGAGCCACCACCGGAGAGACGAGAGCAGCGGCTCGGAGACGCGCACCAGGTCCGCCAGGCCGCCTGTGGCTTGTCGCCACTGCTGGCGGAGACACCATTGAGCAGGCCGCATGTTCAGGCGGGCATTGGGGGTCACATGGACGGTGGAAGCCATATGGCCGAGCAGTCTCAGGAAGCGCCTGGCGGAGACCAGGGGCTGGCTGCGAAAGCGGTCGGCTAGGTCCATGAGCCGTTGCGCCCTGTCGAGCGGTAGGTACGCTCGTGCCCGAGGAGTGTGCAGCCTTGCGCCGATGAACTCGAGATCCTGTGAGGGGAGCAAAGTGGACTTTGCGAAGTTTATGACAAAGCCCAAGTGCTGCAGCAGAGTCACCGTGCGGCGCGTGGCGTTGGCGACCTCCTGAGCGGACGCTGCTCTGATGAGCCAGTCGTCGAGGTACGGAAAGACAGAGGCCGTGAAGCCGGAGATGGGCCGCCACGACCGCGAGACATTTTGTGAAGACTCGCGGTGCGGAGGATAGGCCAAAGGGCAGTACTCTGTACTGGTAATGATTTCCTGCCACCACAAACCTTAGGTATTGGCGGTGGCTTGGGTGGATGAGGATGTGCGTGTAGGCATCCTTTAGATCCAAGGAGCATAGCCAATCTCCCTGCTGGAGGTAGGGCAGAAGGATTCCAAGGGTAAGCATTTTGAACTTCTCCCGCACAAGGAACTTGTTGAGGTTGCGCAAGTCCAGGATGGGTCTGAGGCCCCCTGTTCTCTTTGGTATCAGAAAATACCTTGAATAAAAGCCTTGACCTCTCAGGTGGTGGGGCACCGGTTCCACCGCCTGTTCCTGCAGAAGACCTGCTAACTCCTGAAGGAGCAACTCCCTGTGCAGAGGGGGGCGCGAAGGTTCTCCCGGAAAATAGGAGGGAGGGACCTGATGGAAGTGGAGAAGGTAGCCTTCTCGCACGACCTGAAGTACCCAGGCATCTGCGGTGATGCTGGACCACCTGTGGCCGAAGTGAACCAGCCGGCCTCCGGTGCTGGGAGGAACCAGCGGGGGGGGAGAGGCTATGCTGAGCGAGTCAAAAACCCCCACCCTGCTGAGCAGGGGCTGGTGGTGCAGGCTTGGGGGCTTGCTGCCTACGGGACCCGTTACCCCGTCCCTTGGCCTGCTGGCCCTGTTGGGGAGCTGCAGGGGCCTGATAATGGGGGTACTGTTTGTAGGCAGCCGCCTTCCTCGGGTAAAAGGACTTCTTTCCCGAGCCCTTCTTTTTCTGGGAAGGGGCGGAGGTCTTCCTAGAAAGCCTGGTCCTGGTGAGAGTCTCAGTCTCAATTTGTGCAGCCTTTTCCGCCATGGGCTTGCCAAAGAGGTTTTCGCCTCGGCAGGGGACATCGACCAACTTGTCCTGTACCCAGGGCTCAAGGTCCGACGACTGAAGCCAAGCCTGTCGGCGGGCACCGATGCCGGCTGCGGCCACTCTAGCCGAGGCCTCAAAGCCATCATAGGCTGCTCGGGACATGAACTTTGAGCATTCCCGAATGCCCGTGGACAAGGCTAGGAACCTCCGCAAGGGCTCCTCGGAGAGACCAGCGGAGAATCCGGCTAGCTCTTTAGCCAGATCCCGGAGATACATGCCCATGTAGAGCTGGTAAGTCTGGACACGACATGCGAGCATAGAGCCCTGGAAGCACTTCTTGCCAAGGCCATCCAGGTTACGGGCCTCCCTTCCAGGAGGCACCGAGGAGTGCATCTTCTGGCTCTTAAGACGATGCATGGCCGATTCCACTACCATGGAATGGTGTGGCAGCTGTGCCTTCTGAAAGCCAGGGCTCTTGCGGACCCGATAGATAGAATCGACCCGCTTGCTCAGGACCGGCGAGGAGGCCGGACTCTCCCACATGCGGAAGAGTAGTCGTTCCAGCATAGGAGGAACCGGCACAGTAAAGTGCTCCCTCGCGGGAGAGTCATACTGGAGGGCGTCGAGCTCTTCGGCTCGAGGCTCCTCCTCGGGATCCGCAGGGAAGGCCAAAGCCTTGGCCATATCCCTAACGAAGTTCGAGAACCGGGCATCCTCCGGGGGGGACTGCTTCCGAGGCTCGGACCCCGGTGAGTCCGATGGGACACACCGAGTCCGGAAAGAATCAGGTGACTCTTCCTCCTCAGACTCCCAGACCGACTCCGACGAGGACTCGGTGGGGTCGGCCCGGGCAGGGTGCGGCGCCAGCCGTCCCGACGTCGAGGGAGTCGGCGTCGGCGACCTCGGTCCCGAACGGGAGGCCGAGGGTGACCTCGACCGAGGATCGACTCGAGTTCTCATTGACTCGAGGATCGGCTCGGTCTCCGGGGTCGACTTGGACGTCGACGTCCCGGCGGTCGGGGCAGCGGCGCCAGCGAGGCCAGCGAGCAGTGCCCGCTGCTGGTCCATGAAGGCAGACAGTCTGCTCTCCAAGGCCGTCAACCTGAGTCCGAGCTCAGGTGACCCAGCAGCCCCCGACTCGGGCCCCGACGGCGTCGGGCCCGACGTCGGTTGTCGCGGAGGCGAGTCCAGAAGGACTACAGGACTTACCCGGGCAGGCATCTCCGACTCCAGGCGAGGTCGCTTCGGGAGATGTTCCTTCTCCAAGGACCCGGGGCGGCTGTCGGGGCTATGCGACCTGGCCCTCGCGGAGCCAGGAGCGTCCACCGACGCCGCCCTCGCGGGTTTTTCCTTCCGACGATGGTCCCCGGAGGGAGAACCCCGGTCGGAGGAGCTCCGGCGACGGTCCGAGCTGGAGCCCTTTGACACGGAGGCCTCCGACGAGGTCCGGGTACGGCTGGGGTCAGCGAAGATTCTCTCGCGCTGATGCCGCCGACTTCTCAACGCCTTCGAGGACAGTTTGCTGCAGGGCCCACAGATCAGTTCCTCATGATCCGGGCCCAAGCAGCGGAGGCAAAAGTCGTGTGTGTCGGTTAGTGACATATTTCGGTCACACCGACCACACCGCTTAAAGCCACTGGCAGCCATCGGGGGAAAAAGGGCCCCTGCGAGTTCAAAGGACCGGGCTGCCAGGGAAAACGAAAATGAAAGCTGACTAAGTCAGAAAAACCGAAAAAACGCTAGAGGACTCGAGACCGGCGTCGCGAGTCCGGGCGGGAAAACGATCGGCGTCGAACCGAAAGAAAAAAGTATAAAATAAAGAGGAAAATCAACTTTTTCGCGGGGACAAGACGGGGACGTCTGCAGGGCTCCGCGGAAAAAAGAAGACTGGCTAAGATGGCACCCTCGGGCGGGAAGACGACCGCGCATGCGCGCTGCAATTCCCAAAGGCTTTCTTTGAAAGCTGGGGAAAATTGCTCCGCGAGGGCTCCGTCGGCGCCGACGTCACCCATAAGTGAGGACTGACTTCCTGCTTGGTCCTGGAGAAATGAGAAATACAGATCACCCATCTGTGATATCACATTTCCAAGTTATAGTTTTAATTGTTTATGGCCAATCACACAACAAGGAGCGGAAGGAGACCATGCAATGTAAAGATCCTTCACTTAAGTAAAGCCCAACTCGGCCAAGTTTCAGCTATAGGAGCCTTTGTCAGGATCTAAAATATCATACAGTATTTTAGACCCCTGACAAAGGCTCCTCTAGCTGGAACTTGGCCAAGTCGGGCTTTATTTCAGTGAAGAATCATTTACATTGCATGGTCTCCTTCTGCTCCTTAGTTATTTATTTAACATTTCTTATATACCGCTCTATTACAGAAGTTGTTACCTTCGATCCATTCTGTAATGATGCCTAGACTTCACTGTGAGTTTAGGCACAATAGTGCCTATTGTATAAAGTCAAATCCATGTGGATTTTATATTATAGAATACTAGTACGAGTGACTGTGGAAACGCATACATATTGTCGGTCGCTTACATCAGCTTTAGAGCAGGTGTAAATGACTGCATGTATCTTACATGTATTGACAGCCTATTCTGTAAAGTGTGCACATGCATATGCAGTCTACTCAGACTCTGCCCCTGTACATGCCCAAAGTGAAAGTACATGTCACTGGTCCATGGTGAGCACTTTCAGAATAGTGCCCAACTGCAATCCATACATAAATCATTAAAATATTGTGATTTATGTGCATAAACTCATATGGAACACTAGCTACACCTTACAGAATTACACCTTTACTATAACATTATCCCAAACTAGTTAAACCATTTATCATAATACACAACACATACTTCAAGTGTTGAATTACCCAAGTATAATAAAATAGCATACTAATGAAGGTGAAATTGGACTTTACCTGCTAATTTTCTTTTCTTGAGTCCTTTCAGTCCAGTCCAGTCCAGTCCAGATGTGTGGGAGTTTACGCTTTCTTGCCAGCAGATAGAGACCAGAACCACTGGTTTGATGACATCACCCTATAAGGATCCTGTGCAGTTCACTATCTCATCAGTATTTCTATAGCAAAGCAGATCTTATTAGCAGATACTAAGACAGCTAAATCCCCTCGCGGGAGGGTTCTCGACTAAATTGGAGGGACGAGTAAAGAAAATTAGCAAGTAAGGTATAATTTATCTTCCTTTTTGTCATTCCAGTCCAGTCCAGATGCATGGGACATACCAAACTACAGGGAGGAAACAGAAGCCAGCCTTTAAAACACTAGCTCCAAATGCAACCTCCTGTCTGGCCTGCACATCTAATTCATAATATCTCACAAAGGCAAACAGAAAATAAAAGGAGGTAGCTGCTCTGCAAAATTTCTACAGGCAATACCAGACTATTTTCCATCCAAGAAGATGCCAGTGCCCCAGAAAAGCGAGCTTTCAAACCATCCATGATATGCCTGCTATGCCCCAAATATGCAGGAAAAATCGTTTTGTTCAACCACCTGGTAATTGTTGCCCTCAAGGCAGCGTTTCCTTTCTGAGAACCACCAAACCGTACAAATAACTGATCTAATTTACAGAAAAACTCTTATTCAAATAGTTACGCAAGGCACTGCACACACCAAATGGTGTAAGTTACTGTGCTCTGCAGGATCCTACACAATGGAATTGCAAGATGCTGATTGACATGGAATGCTGAAACAACTGTAGTTAAAAAGGACTGTGCTGTGCAGAGAATAACCCTATCCTCCAAAAAGGCCAGGAACAACTTATGGCAAGAAAAGGGTTGCAACTCTGAAACCCTTCCTGCTAAACAAGTGGACACCAGGAACACAGTCTCCAACTTTAGATCCTTTAGAGAAACATCCTGCAGAGACATCCTACATCAGCTCAAAAGTACCCGTCACTAAGGCAGAAAGAATCGTACTTAGATCCCATGAAAGGGACTACAGGATACAGAGATGTTTCACCCTGCACAAAAAACACCCAGCATAAGAATGAGACAAAACCAACTGACTCTGAACATGACTCCTGTAGCAAGCAATGCCTGCCACCTGGACTTTAAGCATGCTGACAGCCTTTGTCCAGACCTTCCTGAAAAAAGGTCCAGATGTCCAAATTAGAACCACCAAGGGCCCAAAGACCCTAAGATTGATACCAAGCTTCAAAAATCCTCCAGACTCGAATGAAAGCCAAGGAAGTCTATCTCTTCCCAAATCTTAACATCGTGGAAATCAAAGACAGAATATCCTCTTTTGAAGCCTTGCCCTCTCAGCAGCCAAACAATAGGTGAGAACTGATCCACATCCAACTTGGAACCCGCTCTATGGAATTCCCTCCCTACCCCTCTCAAACTAGCACCAAATTACATTAAATGCAAATCACTCCTGAAAACCCATTTGTTCTCTTATGCCTTTGACCTCCCGACTCCTACTGTGTGACCCTGCTTATCTATGTTGTCTGCTTCTTCCATCTTGTCCGCTTGACTGAGCTCTATCTCTTTTCTATAATATATTGTAGTTCCTTTCCTTTTCAGGCCTACGTCCACCTTTTACTCTTTTTGATTGTACACCGCCCTGATGTTTTATATTAAATATAATAAACATAAACATACTGATTGGTCCCTGCTGCAGTAGAACCTCCAGGGCCAAAATGGTAGAAGGTTGTCCATCTTCAGAGGAAAGAGATCTGTATACCACAGTGTTCTTTGGCCAATCTGAAGCAACTAGAGTCACCAACCCTTGAGGACTCATCTTCTGCACTTCTGTATTCACTAGCATCCATGGGGTAAACCCATAAAGCAGAACCCCCACTACACTTTTCTGAAAGCGTAGCTACTCATCTGTAACAGGTGATCTCTGGGAACAGCAGGAATCAGTTTTCACATATGGGAAAACGTCACCGACAGAGACCTTGCACGAACACTTAACAGCATCTAACAGGAAAGCCTTTTGGAGCACTCCACTGTGCCTACGTGACTGCCTTCAAGCCTTCTCAATTCCTCTCTTCAGTTGAGTTTGTAGCTGAGAAAAAGAAAAAGCGTAGTTACTCACCTGTAACAGGTATTCTCCGGGGACAGACCTCACATAAGGGTGACGTTAGCGCTGACGGAGCTCCGGTGGAAGTATTTCCCTAGCTTTCAAAGAAAGCCTTTGGGAGTGGTCCCATTCCTGCCCAAAGGTGTCATCTTGTTTTAGTCTAATGACATAGTTTTGACGGCAAAAATTAAGATACGGTAAAGAAGCAACTCCAAGGGGAAGAGGGAGGATTGTGAGGACCGATTCCTGCTGTCCCCGGAGAACACCTGTTACAGGTGAGTAACTATGCTTTCTCCAGGAACAAGCAGGAAGTCAGTCCTCACATATGGGACTCCCTAGCTACAGGCTACCGAGAACCTGTAAAAATGCCACAGCGACCTGCAAAGGGTGAGCCGTGAGCAGCAGCAGTTGAGTCCCTACTGAGGACTCTCACAAGACCCAAGTGTCCAGTGGGGAATCAGCACTCTGATAGCCTGAACACAGAAGGGTCAGAGGGCAGGAGTTGCTACGCCCCAAAGAGATTATAGAGTACGGCCTGGCCAAAGGCCCTGTCCCGTCAGGACTCCCTCTCCAGGAAGTAGTGAGCTGCGAATGTATGGACCAAAGACCAGGATTCAGCCTGGCAGATTTCCATCACAGGGACGGAGCGCAGATATGTCATGGATTTAGGCATGGCTCTGATGTGCTGAGCCGTTACTTGCGAGATCTCTGCCTGCTCATAGGCAAGGGCGATGCAGTCTTCCACCCAAGTGGACAGAGATCACTTAGTCACTGGGAACCTGCTGTCAGCTGGGGTCATAGGAAATGAAAAGCTGAGGTGCTTTGCGGTGGCCCTGGGTCCATTGTAAATAGAAGGACAAGGCTGAGCCTGCGTGAGGCCTGGGAAAGAAGGTGGAAAGCATAGTTACTCACCTGTAACAGGTGATCTCCAGGAACAGCAGGAATTTAGTCCTCACATATGGGTATCGTCGGTACCGACGGAGCCTGCGCGGGAACGCTCCCCAGCGTCCAATCAGAAAGCTTTCGGGAGCATCCCACAGCGCCTGCGTGCTGCCTTCCCGCCTTTCCCAACTGCCTCTCTCCAGTTGAGTTTTAAAGCTGAGACAAAGAGAGAGAGAGGGAAAGGAAAGAGATAGAGAGATACAACTCCTAGGGGAGGTGGGTGGGTTGTGAGGACTAAATTCCTGATGTTCCCGGAGATCACCTGTTACAGGTGAGTAACTATGCTATCTCCAGGAACAAGCAGGAATCTAGTCATCACATATGGGGACTCCCTAGCTTTGGGTGCCAGGGAGAAACCCCAGAAGTTGTGTGTCCCTGAGAAGGGCTCCACTTCCACCCATGGATCTCTAGCATCCTATCAGGGATGGTGGGTAGGAGTTGATTAAGTATGGAACAGGTGTTTGAGAACAGCCTGACCAAACAAGGCATCCCGGCGGAAGTCCTTGTCCAAGCAGTAATGGGCTGTGAAGGTATGAACAGAGGCCCAAAGTGGCTGCTCGACAGATGTCGTCAATAGACACAGAGTTCAGATGAGCCATTGAGGCTGCCATGGCTCTCACATTGTGAGCTGTGACATGGCCCTCCAGAGAAAGGTTCTTACTCTGATAGGCGAAATAAATACACTGAGCAATCCAGTTGGATAGTGTTCTCTTGGAGACTGGCAATCCCAAATGAGAAGGGTCAAAAGCAACAAAGAGCTGAGAAGACTTTCTATGTTGCTGTGCCCTCTGTAAATAAAAAGCCAGAGCTCTTTTACAGTCCAGGGTATGAAGATTCCTCTCTGCGCTTGATGCATGAGGTCCTGGAAAAAAGACAGGTAGGTAGACCTCCTGGTTGAGGTGAAAAGGCGAGACCACCTTAGGCATAAAGTGTGGATGAGTCCTAAGGACTACCTTGTCATGATGAAACCTTGTATAAGGTGGATTAGCTACTAGTGCTTGCAATTCACTAATGCGGCGTGCTGATGTGATTGTAATGAGAAAGATAACCTTCCAAGAAAATAATTTCAAGGAGGTGGTAGCTAAGGGTTCGAAAGGTGGCTTCATGAGCTGCCCAAGAACCAGATTCAAGTCCCATTCCACCGGAGGTGGTCTAATGGGAGGCTTAGTTAGAAGGAGGCCTCTCATGAATCTTGCTATAAGAGGATGAGAGGAAATAGGTTGTCAATTTAGAGGTTTAAGAGAAGCTGCAATAGCACTCAAATGGACTCTTACTGAATTTGTCTTAAGGCCTGCATTGGACAAATGGTGGAGATACTCCAGTAAAGATTCTAGAGGTATGGCAAGGGGGTTAAGCCCCTTTTCTGAACACCAAATAGTGAACCTTTTCCACTTGAAAGCATAAGAACGTCTAGTGGAAGGTTTCCTAGAAGCATAAAGAACATCTTTCACCTGCTGAGAAAGATGAAGATCTTGGAGATCTAGGCCTTCAGCAACCAAGCCCTGAGATGCAGGGACTGGGGATTGGGATGCCATAACATTCCGTTCTCCTGAGATAGGAGATCTGGAGCAGACCCTAACTCCAGGGAGGGAGCTTGAGAGAGATGTAGAAGCAGAAGGTACCACACCTGCCGTGGCCAATGTGATGCTATGAGAATCGTGTGGCCTCTGTCTCTCTGAAGCTTGAAGAGGGTTTTGGGAATTAGGGGAATGGGTGGAAAGGCATACAGGAAGTCTTGATCCCAGTGAAGGAGGAAAGCATCCTTTGCCTGAGCTCCCTGAGCCAGAGTTCTGGAACAGATCCGGGGAAGTTTGGCATTCCACAGACTTGCAAAGAGGTCTATGTCCGGGGTTCCCCAAAGTTGAAAAATCTTGGCCACCTGGTCTGCATGCAAAGACCACTTGTGTGGAAGGAGAACTCGACTGAGTCTGTCTGCCCAAGAGTTTTGAACGCCTGGAAGATACACTGCCAGAAGATGGATGTGATGCTCTCTGGTGAGGGCCCACAGTCGCAGAGCTTCGTTGCAAAGCGACAGAGAGCCTGTTCCCACCTGCTTGTTCACATAGAACATGGCTACTTGATTGTCCGTACGAATAAGGACTGTTTTGTAGCTGAGCAGGGTGTGGAACACTTGCAGAGCAAGGAAGATTGCTCTGAGCTCCAAGAGATTGATATGTAGACAACTCTCTTGTGGAGTCCAAGTGCCCTGGGTGGAGAGGTCTTGCAGATGAGCTCCCCAACCCATTGGAGAAGCATCTGTTGTAAGAGTTGCTTGGGGCAGAGGTTGCTGAAAGGGGGACCCCAGCAACAGGTTTTGAGTGGACTTCCACCATTGGAGAGACAAAATGAGACGACTTGTGTTTGCTATTCTGTCTGACAGGCAACCTGATGCCTGGGTCCATTGGGTGGATAAAGTCCACTGAGCTGCCCTCATGTGAAGGCGAGCATATGGTACCACATGCACGGTGGATGCCATGTGGCCTAGCAACTGCAACATTTCTCGAGCAGTTAAAAAGGGCTTTAGGGCTGCTTGAGAAGCTAACCGCACCAAGCGAAGGCAACGGGCTTGGGGAAGGTAGGCCCTTGCCTTTGTGGTATCCAGCAGGGCTCCTATGAACTCTAGAGACTGAGTAGGAGTTAGACTGGATTTTGGGATGTTTATGACCAGCCCTAAGTACTGAAGGATACGCATTGTGCAGGAAAGAGAAGTCCTGGCCTCTGACTGTGTTGGAGCTCGAATGAGCCAGTCGTCCAAGTAAGGGAAGACCAAAAGCATCCAGAGTTCTGCATTCACGTCCTGGAGGATTAGAGGCATGTCTTTTTGCACTTTTAATCCTTCTCATAGCAGATTTAACCACAATGGAGTGGTGGGGAAGCTGAGTTTTATGGAAACCAGGACAAGGAGGGACACAATACATAGTATCTAACCTACGAGAATGAGGAGAGGAGGTAAGTGGGGTTTCCCACATCCTCAACATGAGATCATATAGAATCTCATGAATGGGTAGGGTAGCTGCCTCCTTAGGAGTTTTGGGATATTGTAAAATATCCAACTCCTTGGCCCTTGGCTCTGTCTCAGGGGTCACAGGGATGGACAGGCCCCGAGCCACCTCTCGGATGAAGTCTTGGAAAGACATGTCCTCTGGAGGAGACATCCTACGTTTAGGGGAGGAGGATTCCTGTGGAAGCATCATCGCTGCATCGACAGAACTTTCAGAATCTTGATTCTTCTGAGGAATCGAAATATCGCCTGTCTGGATGCTCTTGCAGCGCCCGATACCCGTACCGAGCAAAATCGGTATCGGGAATAACCGGTACCGGGGAATTGGTACCGGCGGGCATCAAAGTACAGGGTACCGGGATAGCAGGCATCGATGCCGATGTTATCGGTACCGGTTGCGATACCGACACTGATGCCGGTGCCGGTATCGGTACCGGTGGTGCTGTCTGTCACGGTACCAAGGGCGTCGATGCCACAAGGAAAGCCGCTAGACTGCGTTCTATGGACAGAATTCTCTGGTCCATAGACGTTGCCAATGCCTGGAAATCGGTACCGGTGGAAACTGCCGGTACCCCAGAGCATGGCAACAGGAGATCTGTCGAGGCCGAGCCATCGAGAACATCCTGGAACCCCGATGATGGTGCTTTGGAAGCTGAAGCCTCCCGCCGGGGTAATTTTGCCGCTGCAGAATCCTCGAGGGCAACGCCAGAGGCATCTCAATGCTTAGAAGGAGATCTACCCTTTGAGGACCGGCTAGACTTATGTTTAGCTACCTGAGATCCACGGGAAGAAGCAGCAGCCCTGGAAGACGTCGATGCCACCGAAGCCGCATCAGAGGGAAAAAGGGTACTGAGCTTAGCAGCTCGGTTATGTCGACTCCTTTTAGACATCATAGCACAGGACACACAATCTGTGATGGAGTGGTCAGGACCTAAACATTTTAAACACCATTCATGGGTGTCGGTGACGGAAATGGTACCGCCACATTTTTTGCACTTTTTAAAACCTGAAGCGGGTTTTTACATATTAAGGAAATTTCTGGGCCTTAAGGCCCAAAAAGACAGGTGCACCTGAAGAAAGTAAAAGAATGGATAAATTAATTTTTTTTTAAAGAAAAGAAATAATGGCGGTACCAGTAGAGCATCGGGGAAGGCAGACGCGACCACAAAAAGAAATAAAGAAATAAGGAAATTCTTCTGCGGTGACAGGAACACGACCTGCTGGCTCCGCGGAAAAAGAAGAACTGGAGAGAGGCAGTTGTGAAAGGCGGGAAGGCAGCATGCAGGAGCTGTGGGATGCTCCCAAAAGCTTTCTGATTGGACACTGGGGAGCGTTCCCGCGCAGGCTCCATCGGTACCGACGATACCCATATGTGATGACTAGATTCCTGCTTGTTCCTGGAGATTGGAGAGACCACCTTCAGCAGAAGCTTGAGATGTGTGCAAAGCACCACCCTGTTCTTATAGAACCTCGTGTAGGGGGCTCTGCCATCAAAGTCTGGAGCTCGTTGACTCTGCGAGCTGACATGAGTGTCACGAGGAATTCAACTTTCCAAGAAAGGTACCTAAGGTGGCAGGTAGACAAGGGCTCAAAGGGTGGCTTTGTAAGTTGTAAGAGCACCACACTGAGATCCCATTCCACCGCCAGTGGACGGACGTGGGATTTAGATAGCATGAGGCCCTGGAGGAACTGGGACACAAGGGGCTGAGACGAGAGGGGTTTGCCCTCAACGGAATAGTGGTGCGCTGTGATGGCACTCATGAGCACTCTCACTAAGTTGGACTTTAGTCCCACCTGTGACAGGTGGAGCAGGTACTGGAGCACCACCTGTACCGAGCAGGAGAAGGGGTTCGCCAGCCTTTCAGTGTACCACTCTTTGAGGACCGGCTAGACTTATGTTTAAAGGGGTACGCCCTCCTCGTGGAGGCCCTGCAAGAAGCCAGAAGAACCTCTTCCACATCCTGTGGGAGGTTAAAGGGAGTTAGAGCTACCTTTCAGCAACCAAGCCGTGAGTGACAGAGACCCCAGGTTGGGGTGCAGGAGAGAGCCCTGCTCCTGTGAGAGAAGTTCTGGGACTCCCCAGAGGAATCAGCAACGTCACTGCCAGGGAGAGGAGCAGCGGGAACCAGGATTGCCTGGGCCACCGAGGAGCTATCAGAATTAGTGACGCCCTGTCATGCTGGACCTTGAAGAGGGTGTTGATAACCAGTGGTGTCAGCGGGAAGGCGTAAAGGAGGCCTTCAATCCATGGGATGAGGAAAGCATCTGCTGCCACCCAGGATGGGTTTGGTTGGCGGGAGCAGAACCGGGTGAACTGCGTGTTGTCTGGGCTAGTGAAGGGGTCCAGTCACCACTTGTGCAGTTGGAGAACTCTGCTCAGCTTGTCCGCCAGGGCATTATCCTGGCCAGGGAGATAGACCGCTCTTAAGAGCATCCAGCTGTGAATTACATAGAAGCAGAGGGCTACCATCTCCTGGCAAAGGGAGTATGACCCCGTGCCCCCTTGCTTCTTCACGTCGAACACTGCAACCTGGTTGTCGGTCTGGATCAGACCAATTAGTGCTGTAGCCAGTGGCGAAGTCTCGGAGGGCCAGAAATATCACCCAGAGCTCCAGAAGGTTGATTTGCATCTGGGATTCTGACTGGGACCAACTGCCTTGAGTCTGAAAGTCCCCACAATGTACTCCCTAGCTTAGCAAGAAGGCGTCCATGGTAAGGACCCTCTGGGGGGTGGGTGCTTGGAAGGGCTTCCTTGCCTGAAGGTGGCAAGGAATTTGCCACCAGCCTAGAGAATCTGCCAGCTGGCGGATCACTGTCCTGGAGCCTGCCTGTGGCTTGCGTCTACTGGGAGCAGAGGCACCACTGAGCTGCTTGCATGTGTAGTCGGGCGTATGGTGTCACATGGATAGTGGAGACCATATGGCCCAGCAGGCAGAGGAGAAGACAGGCTAGTAATGACCGGTGTTGTTGCACCTCTGTGGCTAGCTCCCTGAGACGTTATGACCTTTCTTGAAGGAGGAAGGCCTTGGCCTGGAGGGTGTCTAGCCGAGCCCCATGAATTCTAGGCATTGGGCTGGAGAGAGATGAGACTTGGGGTAATTGATGCAGAACCCGAGGTGCTGCAGGGCATTAATGGCACACCTTGAGGCATGTTGCGCCTCTGCAGCTGAGTCTCCCTTTATGAGCCAATCATGCTAGCTATGATGAATGAGGTTTACTCATCCTTTGATTTTGGTCAGACAGTTCTGCTAATCCAGATGGACTTGAGTGCAGTCTTTGACATAGTTGGTCATGACCTTTTGCTTCAAACACTAGCGAGGATCTGAATCTTGAGGTCACTACACTGGTTTACCTTTCCCAGGAAACCTCTCAATAGTGGGGTCCCTCAGGGCTCTATTTTAGTGCTATCTCTACTTAATATTTTCCTTGCCCTCTTAGCATCTCTTCCCACTAAGCTGGGAGTAAGTACTTTTTCTGTGCTAACAACATTCAGTTGCTCTTTAACAACAACATGTGAGGTACCTGATTCCAAGCTTCTTGTGTAGCCTTTATGCAGAAAATAAAGCACTGGATCATTGCAAATAAAGCATAGTTACTCACCTGTAACAGGTGATCTCCGGGAACAGCAGGAATTGATACCCATATGTGAAGACTACATTCCTGCTTGTTCCTGGAGATACCTATATTGAATCCGCAGAAATGTGAAGCACTGCTAATTATCTTCTGAATAGCAGGCACTGCTATACCCATTAATACGTTCATTAAATCCCTGAACAACAACCTGGATGGTGCAGTCACTTTCACAGACCTCATCTCAGTCATAAGTAAAAGCCACCAAAACACTCATTGATCCCCATGCACTGTGGATTCTGATCTGTCCTAAATTGGCTGTATTACTGTAAACTCTCATTATTGGGGGTGGGGGGGAGAGGTGACTTTATACCTTTATGTAGGTTAGAGCTTATATAGAACACAGCTTTTGTACAATGCCAAACACACAGATCATGTTGTCCTTTGCTATTTTAGGAACATTTGTTACCAGTCTCCTCTCATCTGCAATATAAACTTTTAGTTCCGACTCACAGAGCTTTCTATACCAGTCTTCCCCCTTTATCCTCATTAGGTGGTGGTTCCCTACTGCCCCTTCTTGATTCCTTCATTCATCTCAAGTTTGTTAATTGTTCCTTTCCCATCATGGTTAGAGGCTACTCCAGATCTTCATTCCTTCATTTTGGATCTCCCCCTGCCATCAGCAATTCTCAGTGAAAGCTCACATCGCAAATTTAAAACCAAGATAAACAAATGGCTATTTCGGCAGGCCTTCCCCAATTTGGTATACAGAATGGTCACATCATATATTTACTAGCTCCCTAACCTACTGTGTTCAGACTCTCTTTACATGGTAAAAAAAAATTTTTGTGCAACTCCAATCCCTACCTTGTATGTTAGTAACTGCTATTAGGTTTTGTACTGTATATGTACTAAATGATTTGTACCATAATGTTGCTTCTTATTTTGTGAAATGCAATGATGTACAAACCTGTTTGAGTTGCAGTCTATCAAGTATTCAAATAAAAATAAAGGCAGTGCTTGAAAACTGAAAGTGCTGCCCCAGGACTTTGAAGCAGACAAACAGAAAATGATCTGAACGATTGGGAATATGTGGGTAAGGTTCCGTGAGCTCCAATCCTGTTAAATACTCCCCTTGCCTCACCAACACAATTGCAGACCATAGGGTTTCCATCTGGGAACTGGGAACTCACAAAGCCTTGTTTATCTGCTTCAAGACCAAAATGAGATGGAAAAAGCATATTTACTCACCAGGGACAACAGGATTCAGTCCTCACATATGGGTGATGTTGGCACTGGCGGATTCACTCCCCAGTTTTCAAAGAAAGCCTTTAGAAGTTACACCGCATATGCACGGTCACCTTCCCACCCAAGGGTGCCATCTTACCTCAGTATGATGACATAGCTCAATCAAGGAGAAAAAGAAAACAACTCCATAGGGAGGAGGGAGGGTTGTAAGGACTGATTCCAGCTGTCCCCGAAGAACACCTGTTACAGGTGAGTAACTACACTTTCTCCGGGAACAAGCAGGAAGTCAGTCCTCACATATGGGATTCCCCAGCTACTGGCTACCGAAAATATCCGTAGGAGCCCCCGATGACGCAAAAAGTGAAATTAGCAGCAAGGCACACTGAATGGCTTGAAGTCCAGAGAAGCAGCTGCAGCAATGAGCAAGGAATCACCTCATCTGTAGCCAGATTACAATGGGCTGAAGGGAAGGAGTTGCACTATTCCCCAAAGAGGTGACAAAAGACTGCCTGGCTGAAGGCAATGTCACATTGTGAGTTCTCTTCCAAGCAATAATGCGCTGCTGGGGAGGCCTAAAAATGTGGGCAGCTTTTGTGAGCAGCCCCTTTCCTTGGATAAAAGGTCTTTTTACCCGAGCCCTTCCATCAGGGAGGGGCAGCAGTCTTCTTGGAGAGGCTGGTCCTCATCATGAACTCGGACTCTCGCTTGGTGACCTTTTCCATTATGGGCTTGCCAAAGAGGTTATCCCCTTGGCAGAGGACATCAACCAATATGTCCTGAACCCACTGCTTGAGGTCAGAAGATTGTAGCCAGGCCTAGCAATGGGCACAATGCCCACCGTGGATACTCTAGCTACTGACTTGAAGCCATCATAGGCTGCTCGGGTCATGAATTTGGAACACTCAAAGATGGCCTTGGACAGGTTTCTGAACCACTGCAGGAGTTTCTCTGAGAGCCCAGCTGAAAGCCCGGAAAGTTCCTTTGCCAGATCTCTCAGGTATATGTCCATGTACAGCTGGTATGCCTGGATCTGGCCAATAAGCATCGAGCCCTGGTAGCACCTTCTGCCAAGGGCATCCAAGGTGTGGGCCTCTTGACCCAGGGGCACCGAGGAGAGCATCTTCTGGCTCTTGAGCCGAAGCATGGCCGACTCCACCACCATGGAGTTCTGCAGCAGCTGTGACTTCTGGAAGCCTGGGCTCCAGCAGACCCGATACATCGAATCGAGCCACTTGCTTACCACCAGCACCGATGCCGGTATCTCCCACATATGGAGCATTAGCCATTCTAGGATGGGTGGGATGGGTACTATGAGCGATTCCCTCGGTCAGTAATGGATATGGTACGGGAGCATTTGCCACAGTGTTTGAATCCACTGACCAAAGACATTATTATTTATTTATTTAGCTAGTTTTATATACCGCCAATTTAATAGCAGCTGAACTCTCCCAGGAGGGATTGAGCACCGCAGATCATCAGCCATCGGGTCCGCCTCCAGCCGCCTCATCCGCCCAATCCGGGCAGCCCTCTGGGGTTAAAAGAGCGCGAATCGGCAGCAGGCTCCCTCTCCAGCAGCTGAACTCTCCCAGGAGGGATTGAGCACCGCAGATCATCAGCCATCGGGTCCGCCTCCAGCCGCCTCATCCGCCCAATCCGGGCAGCCCTCTGGGGTTAAAAGAGCGCGAATCGGCAGCAGGCTCCCTCTCCAGCAGCTGAACTCTCCCAGGAGGGATTGAGCACCGCAGATCATCAGCCATCGGGTCCGCCTCCAGCCGCCTCATCCGCCCAATCCGGGCAGCCCTCTGGGGTTAAAAGAGCGCGAATCGACAGCAGGCTCCCTCTCCAGCAGCTGAACTCTCCCAGGAGGGATTGAGCACCGCAGATCATCAGCCATCGGGTCCGCCTCCAGCCGCCTCATCCGCCCAATCCGGGCAGCCCTCTGGGGTTAAAAGAGCGCGAATCGGCAGCAGGCTCCCTCTCCAGCAGCTGAACTCTCCCAGGAGGGATTGAGCACCGCAGATCATCAGCCATCGGGTCCGCCTCCAGCCGCCTCATCCGCCCAATCCGGGCAGCCCTCTGGGGTTAAAAGAGCGCGAATCGGCAGCAGGCTCCCTCTCCAGCAGCTGAACTCTCCCAGGAGGGATTGAGCACCGCAGATCATCAGCCATCGGGTCCGCCTCCAGCCGCCTCATCCGCCCAATCCGGGCAGCCCTCTGGGGTTAAAAGAGCGCGAATCGGCAGCAGGCTCCCTCTCCAGCAGCTGAACTCTCCCAGGAGGGATTGAGCACCGCAGATCATCAGCCATCGGGTCCGCCTCCAGCCGCCTCATCCGCCCAATCCGGGCAGCCCTCTGGGGTTAAAAGAGCGCGAATCGACAGCAGGCTCCCTCTCCAGCAGCTGAACTCTCCCAGGAGGGATTGAGCACCGCAGATCATCAGCCATCGGGTCCGCCTCCAGCCGCCTCATCCGCCCAATCCGGGCAGCCCTCTGGGGTTAAAAGAGCGCGAATAGGCAGCAGGCTCCCTCTCCAGCAGCTGAACTCTCCCAGGAGGGATTGAGCACCGCAGATCATCAGCCATCGGGTCCGCCTCCAGCCGCCTCATCCGCCCAATCCGGGCAGCCCTCTGGGGTTAAAAGAGCGCGAATCGGCAGCAGGCTCCCTCTCCAGCAGCTGAACTCTCCCAGGAGGGATTGAGCACCGCAGATCATCAGCCATCGGGTCCGCCTCCAGCCGCCTCATCCGCCCAATCCGGGCAGCCCTCTGGGGTTAAAAGAGCGCGAATCGACAGCAGGCTCCCTCTCCAGCAGCTGAACTCTCCCAGGAGGGATTGAGCACCGCAGATCATCAGCCATCGGGTCCGCCTCCAGCCGCCTCATCCGCCCAATCCGGGCAGCCCTCTGGGGTTAAAAGAGCGCGAATCGGCAGCAGGCTCCCTCTCCAGCAGCTGAACTCTCCCAGGAGGGATTGAGCACCGCAGATCATCAGCCATCGGGTCCGCCTCCAGCCGCCTCATCCGCCCAATCCGGGCAGCCCTCTGGGGTTAAAAGAGCGCGAATCGGCAGCAGGCTCCCTCTCCAGCAGCTGAACTCTCCCAGGAGGGATTGAGCACCGCAGATCATCAGCCATCGGGTCCGCCTCCAGCCGCCTCATCCGCCCAATCCGGGCAGCCCTCTGGGGTTAAAAGAGCGCGAATCGGCAGCAGGCTCCCTCTCCAGCAGCTGAACTCTCCCAGGAGGGATTGAGCACCGCAGATCATCAGCCATCGGGTCCGCCTCCAGCCGCCTCATCCGCCCAATCCGGGCAGCCCTCTGGGGTTAAAAGAGCGCGAATCGGCAGCAGGCTCCCTCTCCAGCAGCTGAACTCTCCCAGGAGGGATTGAGCACCGCAGATCATCAGCCATCGGGTCCGCCTCCAGCCGCCTCATCCGCCCAATCCGGGCAGCCCTCTGGGGTTAAAAGAGCGCGAATCGGCAGCAGGCTCCCTCTCCAGCAGCTGAACTCTCCCAGGAGGGATTGAGCACCGCAGATCATCAGCCATCGGGTCCGCCTCCAGCCGCCTCATCCGCCCAATCCGGGCAGCCCTCTGGGGTTAAAAGAGCGCGAATCGGCAGCAGGCTCCCTCTCCAGCAGCTGAACTCTCCCAGGAGGGATTGAGCACCGCAGATCATCAGCCATCGGGTCCGCCTCCAGCCGCCTCATCCGCCCAATCAGGGCAGCCCTCTGCAGGCTTAAAGAGGAGTTTACCCCCGAGCGTGCCCGCGCCTTGCGTGCCCGCGCCTGAGGGCCTCGCCAGAGGGCCCTTTGGCGTGGCCCTTAGGCGGGGTCCTTTTATAGCTGTAAGCTCCACCGGCAGTACCTGGCCTCACAAGTCCTCACCATCATCAGAGACTGACGGATTCAACACGGTTCCAGCCTCGTCAAACAAACCACACCAACCGGGATCAGCTAGAGCTCCCTTAAGGTCGAGCTCGCTAAAACCTCACCAACCAAACCATCCACCTAGAACTGCAAGTATTTCATTTCTATGACTATCAGCACATTTACTTTTACTGTCGTCAGTAATCTCGACGCATATCCTAGTTGCAGAAAAGCATACATTGTTGCCTGAAACTATATGAATGTTACCTGACATATAATGTTTTTTACCAGTACCTTATAACAACTCCAAACGAAACACTGAACTTATGTTAATCAGAAATAATCAGCCTCTGTACTAATAACAGTAATCACCTTACATTTGTACTATTCTAGTTATGATTAATCCTTACTGTTGCCAGTATCAATTAATCATTACACTCTCACAATGAATGAATGATTACCAGCAGAGTCAGTAATAATTAATCTTATATCAGTAAGAACTGGTAATCGTACTGTTATTATTAATGATTAATCACTATACTATCGCCAGTAAAAATTAATCATTATACTGTCATAATTAATGATCACCCTCAGCTGAATCAGCAATATACTGTCGTCAGTAAAATTAATCACTATACTGATCAATCCCCAGTGGAATCAGCAAAAATTAACCACTGTACTATTATCAGTAATAACTAACCACAGTACTGCTGATATTAATAATTAACGTTGATTACCAGTTGAGTTTATTGTTGTTTGTAACAAAATACACACTATACCACTGTCAATATCCACCCAGTTAATGATTAATGTCTGATCTCCAGCTGAACTGAAACTATCATACTGTTGTTTGTAACTTCACACTGTTGTTTGTAACACATTACACACTATACTGTTGTTAGTAACACATTACACACTATACTGTTGTCAGTAACCACTCAGTTCTCCTGGAACTGCTATCAGCAGATCCGCTACCAATCTGATAACTTCAACCAATAGCTGTTGCATCTGTATCTCAAAATCTAATAATACATTATTACTAGCACGTACTATACATTTCAGTACTGATAACTTCAACCAATAGCTGTTGCATCTGTATCTCAAAATCTAATAATACATTATTACTAGCACGTACTATACATTTCAGTACTAACGTGCCTCTATTATCCACAGCACAACTTTTCTGACACTTATACCTACCTATATAACTAACAATGGATCTAAAAAGATTTCTTACACTCACCTTAAATATTCTAATGCTCACACTAGGGGTACTACTCTCCCACACCCCTCCCATTCACTCTTTAACTCCAACCTCAAACATTTTCAAGCCTGCACACATTCATATCATCCCATACAAACCCAGACACAACACACAAAGATATATTATCAGTAATCCATCCATAAACAAACCACGCACAAACCAACATATTCATGTTCAAAGACTAATCCAATTGACCCCTTCACCAATTAATAACCCCATACAAATCACTACACAATCAACACAACTAAATTGCATACTTATCAACGCCAGATCAATTAGGAACAAAATCCCCATCATAACCGATCTTATTATAGATGAAAATCCTCACCTACTCTGCATAACTGAAACTTGGCTAAACGAATCTGACTCAGTTCTCCTTAACCAACTAGGAGTACATGGTTATACCATACTCAACAATAATAGAGACAGAAAAAGAGGTGGCGGAGTTCTTATAATAGCAAAATCTCATCTCAATCTTTCGCCTACCCTACTAGATAAACATGATGGTATTGATATACTCAGAATTGAAAATAACAATATAGCCATCTGCCTTATCTACAGACCCCCCACACCTGACATACATAATCTAGACATAATACTTGAGGTTGCATGTAACTCTTCACTGAGAAAACCCTCTGTTATTTTAGGAGATCTTAACCTTGCCTCATTACCAGATAGCCATGCACTATCTTTCATTGAAGCAATGGAGGAAATGGGTTTTAAACAAATAATGACCCACCCCACTCATTGCAAAGGTAATACCCTTGATCTAATATTCTTTCCATCTCACCTCACACTCTCATCTTTTTCTACTTCGCCCACCACAACTCAAGTACCATGGTCAGATCACTTCCTGATACATTTCTCTCTTCCATTCCAACCCACCAACTCTACTCACAATAACGCCAAATGCACAAAACAAAGTTTTCGTCAGTTCAACAAAGAAAGTTTTTTAGAATCTATTTCTCCAAAATTAGACAGTACGTCAAATAATCTTAACGAATTTGTTTCTACCTGGAACTCTATTATTGAATCAGAAGCTAAATATTCAACCTCTAATAAAAGAAAATCTAGATCTAGCTTGTCCGAGAAATGGTACACCTCTGAACTTGCTACTCTAAAGAAAAACCTTCGAAAATTAGAGACTAAATGGAGAGAGAAAAAAACATCTGAACTCAGGGTTCAATATTTCTCAAGCCTTAAAACATACAAGGAAGCCATTAACAACACAAAAAGGCTATTCTACACCAAAACATTATCTAAGTCCATCAATAGACCTAGGGAACTTTTTGAGATTATTAAATCTCTAACTAAGGTTCCCGATAACACCCCTAATAAAACACCAATAGATCCACAACTCCTTGCAAACCATTTTGCCAATAAGCTCAAACTAAGCGCCCGTCCAAGCATTATCCTAACCTCTCCCACACCAAATTCCATCACTGAGTGGAGCTCATTCCATACAATCTCCAACAAACAACTGCTTGAGATTATATCAAACCTCAATACTACCACTTCACTACTTGACCCATGCCCGGTATCTTGGGTTAAAGCAACAAAATCCGAACTAGCTCCATACATCTTGAAACTGGTAAATCAATCCCTACTTCAAGGTTACATGCCAGATGATCTGAAATACTCGGCGATTCGCCCTTTACTAAAAAATAAAACCCTTAACAGTTCAGACCCATCCTCATACCGCCCCATTGCCAGCATACCTTTTTTAGCCAAAATCATTGAAAAGGTAGCCCAGATACAACTCCAAAACCATATTGATACCAACTTCCCTTTGGATGAGTACCAGTATGGTTTCCGCTCTTATCACGGAGTAGAAACCTTACTCATATCCCTTCTTGATTCACTTATCCGAGGTATTGATAACACAAAGCAGACCTTCTTACTCATATTCCTCGACATTTCCTCAGCTTTTGACAGTGTTGACCGTAATACCCTCTTATCTAGGCTATCACAACTAGGTTTGAAAGATACCACTTTGAACTGGTTTAAGTCCTACATTTCTAATCGCTTCCAATATGTCCATTTAGACCATTCCCCCTCACTACCATTCCCACAAGAACGTGGTATCCCACAAGGATCCTCACTCTCTGCATTACTTTTTAACCTCTATATACAACCTATTTGTGCAATCTTCCAACGTCACAATCTAAGATATTTTATCTATGCGGACGACATCATGCTGTTCGCTCCTTTAGACATAACTAACCTTAATTTTCTCAATATCGCCTCCTGCCTCTCCGAAGCTGAAAAATGGCTCCACTCTATCCATATGGATATTAATTACAAAAAGACTGAAGCACTCTTCGTAACAAGAAATACCACCTTCACCCCCCCAACTTCCATCAACATTCTGAACATTACTCTACCAGTCAAATCTGAAATTAAATACCTTGGAGTGACACTAGACAAAACCCTAAGCATGACTAACCACATAAAGCAGACTGCCAAAACTATATTTTTCAAACTGAGAACCATACAGCAACTCCGACCCCTCATTGACATCAGCGATTTCAGAACAGTTGTCCAGGCTCTCATTATGCCACACTTAGACTTCTGCAATGGCATCCTCCAAGGAACATCCAAAAAGAATTTACACATCCTTCAAAGAGCTCAGAATGTCACTGCTCGAATCATTGTTAAAGCTAAAATATTCGATCATATTTCTCCTATCCTATACGCTCTTCACTGGCTACCCATTTATAGTAGGATCCAATATAAAACACTTGTCACAACTTTTAAACTCATTAATGACCTAGCCCCATCACAGTTGGCAACTCTACTTCAAACCCCACAAGAAAACAGAACTAGAAGAAAAACTAACCTCAACATGCTACTAATTCCCATTGCCGTGACAAAATCAAAACAAATAACCTCCAACACTGCCTTTTCATTTTATGCTCCCAGCCAATGGAATAAACTGCCCCTAAACCTAAGAGAGATTAAGGATCTCACATCTTTCAGGAAGGAACTAAAAACCTACCTCTTTACTCAACACTATAGCAACCTACAACCTGAAATCAAATTTACTACACAAGAACATACAACTAACCAAACACAAGTTTACCCTACCTAAATCCAGACTTCATTTGAATATCCCCTCAAGTCAGCATCCTCCCAATATTGTACTTATGACTGCAAATAACTTTTGCTAACCATGTAAATAACTTGCCATTTTTGGTTCCTTGTAACATAGTTATGTTCCTTTTATTAATAGCTTATACACTGTTTTCCATGTATCATAGTTCTTATGTAATACTTAATGTTTAATGTATTGCAATATTGCACTGTTCTGCTGTATTGTTGTTTTAAGTTCCTTGTAAACCGCCCTTGATCTCTGGAAGGGGCGGTATAGAAAAGCACATAAATAAATAAAAAATAAATAAATAGTCTAGGCGGTTTACAATAAACAAAGGTTATATAGAGAACATTAGAACAAGGTATTTTAAAATAAAATTAAAAGTTAAAGAGTTGACAACTAAGCATCAGCATTTGAAAAATGTTCTAAAAACAGATGGGTCTTTAGTTTCTTTTTAAAACCAATGGAGAACACCTGTTACAGGTAACTACGCTTTCTCCAGGAACAAGCAGGAAGTCAGTCTTCACATATGGGACTCCCTAGCTACAGGCTGCTGAGGACCCGTAGAAAAAGGCAAAACACAGCTCAGCCATGAGCAGCCCCAAGCGAATCTGAGGACAGATTCTGAGGACCCCAGTGAGCAGGGAGAACCATGGCTCCAGTAGCCTGAACAAGACGGGTCGGAGGGCAGGAGTTGCCTAAACCCCGAACAGATTACAGAGTACGGCCTGGCTGAAGGCACTGTTCTGTCAGGACTCCTTCTCCAGGTAGTAGTGAGCTGCAAAAGTGTGGACCAAGGAACAGGTGGCGGCTCAGCAGATGTCTGCCATGAGAACAGATCAAAGGTTTGCAACTAAAGTTGTCATGGCCCTGACATTATGCGCCATGACCTAGCGCTGCAGCAGGAGTCCAGCCTGGCTGTGGGCAAAGGTGATGCAGTCCGCCACCCAGATGGACAGGGTTCGCTTGGTGACAGCCTCCCCCAGACAACCGGGGTCGTACGAGACAAAAAGCTGTGAGGCTTTGTGATGGCCCTAAGTATGCTGTACACAGGATAGGGCTCTTTTGCAGTCCAGAGTATGGAGAACGGCTGATACCTTGCTGGTGTGGGGCCGTGAAAAGAAGGCAGGGACTACTACCTCCTGGTTCAGCTGCAAATCAGACATCACCTTCGGAAGAAACTTCGGGGGAGTGCGGAGCACGACCTTGTTCTTGTAGAACCTGGTGTAGGGTGGCTCAGCCACCAGGGCTTGGAGCTTGCTGACTCTGCATGCAGAGGTGAGTGCCTCCAGGAAGGCCACCTTCCAGGACAGGTATCTCAGGTGGCAGGTAGTTAAGGGTTAGAAGGGTGGCTTGGTAAGCTGCACCAGGACCACATTGAGATCCCATTCCACTGGAGGCAGACAGATGTGAGGCTTTTGAGAGCAGTAAGCCCCGCATGAATCGGGCAATGAGGGGCTGCACTGAAAGAGGCTTGCCCTCTATGGAGTGATGGTTCGTGGAGAGTGCGCTCATTTATACCCTGACAGAGTTGGACTTAAGTCCAGACTGTGAAGGTGAAGCAAGTACTTCAGCACCACATGCACCGGGCAGGAGAAGGGGTTCACCCATTGTTCCGTGCAGCATAAGGGGAACCTGCGCCACTTGAAGGCATAGGCCCGTCTCATGGAGTCCTTGTGAGAGGCCAGGAGGACCTCCTCCAGCTCCCTGGGGAGGTTGAGGAGTGCTAAAGCAACCCATTCAGCAGCCATGCTGTGAGGGATAAGGATACCAGGTTGGGGTAAAGAACTCAGAAAGTTAGAATATAAATGGAGAACAAAAAAACACCAGAACTTCATGACCTATATTTTGCATCTCTTAATTCCTACAAAGTAAATAACGCCAAAAAACAGCACCATACAACAATCCTATCTAAAGCCGTCAACCGTCCAAGGGAATTATTCGAGATTGTTAAATCCTTACACAGGTCTGCGACTAAAAAGCTGTTTGATTATTTTCATCTAATTTCCATGTATTTTGGTGTGCTGAAAACAAAATATTGAAAAAACTCCTAGACGTCATGATTTGCCACAACATGCAAAATTGTCTTAAAATGTATCAAATTTTTTCAAATTACTATTAATTAATTCAAATTACTATTAATTAATTCACATAAGTGCATTTAAGATATAAAATGCCAAAAATACCTTAAAGGGGTTGTCCGAGTTATGTAAAAAAAATATAGCACTGTAAATCTGATGGTCAGCAATATATACATAAGCTAAGCAAGTTTTAAGTCCGTGCTTCTAATGGTAGAAGGGGTTAATCTTTCCTGAAGAATCCAGTGGAAGGGAGACACAGGGCAGATAGCAGCAGCTCCAGTCAGTGCAGGGGGGCGTGGCCAGCACTGTGACGTCTCGTGTACAGACACAGAGCTGCTCTCTCCTGCATGCCACACTTGTGCACGAATCATCATCAGGTTCTTGGTTCTAGGCTGTTCACACTTTTTCATCACAATTCGTGTTAGCTCGTCATTCTTCAACCGTTATGTTATGGCTCCGTGAAAGTGTATTAATTCGCCAGACAGTTTCTGTTTCATCTGTGGTAAATATAGTGTTGAAGCAACAGCAGAATATTACAGACTTTGTGAAAAAAGTATACTTTGCATACTTTGGACTAAAAACTGGAGATCAAGATAAAGTCTGGGCGCCTCATAAAGTGTGCAAACGGTGTGTTGAGGACCTCCGAAACTGGTTCAAGGGTAAGAAAAAAATCTTTCCATTATGGGATTCCTATGGTATGGTGAGAGCAAAAGAACTGTTACTTTTGTTCATGCGATGTGAAAGGGTTTAATTCCAAATGGAAGCATGCCATTTCATACCCCACTCTTCACTCGGCAATTCGTCCCATCCCCCATGGCACAGATATACCAGTACCCAAGTCCCCCTGCTACCTTGGAAGAGATACCTAGCTCCGATGAAGGTGAAGTCCTACCTGAACCAGATGACGAATCAAGTTCTGACTTTGAAGATGATACAAGACCAAAATTGTTTTCTCAGGAGGAGATGAATGATTTGGTAAGAGACTTGAATCTTCCCAAAGATGCCGCCGAGTTACTCGGATCAAGGCTGAAAAGCAGGAATTTATTGTTGCCAGGAGTGTCATCTTCATGGTTCAGACATCGTGAAAAGGAGTTCGTTCCTTACTTCGCCCAGGAAGACAAGTTGGTTTATTGCATCAATGTCGAAGGTCTGATGGGTCAATTTAAAATCCAATATGATTCAGAGCAATGGCTTCTTTTTATAGATTCTTCAAAAAGAAGTCTCAAAGCAGTTTTACTCCACAACGGTTTTTACGCTTCCATACCTGTAGGTCATTCCATACACTTGAAGGAAACCTACGAGAACTTGGAATTGGTTCTTCGTAAACTTAAATATGAAGACCATGGTTGGCAAGTGTGTGGGGAACATAAGAACATAAGATATGCCATACTGGGTCAGACCAAGGTCCATCAAGCCCAGTATTCTGTTTCCAACAGTGGCCAATCTAGGTCATACGTACCTAGCAGTTTCCCCAAGGGACACAGGTTCCACAATGCTTGTATTGGTTCAAGCATTGATATCCTGGGTCCCTTCTTAATAATGGTTTATGGACCTTTCCTCCAGGAACTTGTCCAAACCTTTTTTAAACCCAGCTACACTAAGAGCCTTTACTACATCCTCCGGTAACAAATTCCAGAGTTTGATTACACGTTGAGTGAAAAAATATTTTCTTTTATTAGTCTTAAATAGTTTACCCTGTAGCTTCATTGCATGTCCCCTAGTCTTTCTATATTCTGATAAGGTAAACAATCGATCTACGTTTACCCGTTCCACTCCGTTCATTAATTTATAGACTTCTATCATATCTCCCCTCAGCCGTCTCTTTTCCAGGTTAAAGAGCCCCAACCTTTTTAGCCTTTCTTCATAGGAGTATCCTTCCATCCCCTTTACCATTTTGGTGGCTCTTCTCTGAACCTTTTCTAAAATCGCTATATCCTTTTTAAGATACGGCGACCAGAATTGCACACAATATTCAAGGTGCGGTCTCACCATGGAACGATATCGAGGCATTATAATATCTTTTGTTTTATTTTCCATTCCTTTCCTTATCATACCTAGCATTCTATTTGCTCTCTTGGCCGCCGCTGCACACTGGGCCGAGGGTTTTAACATGGTATCCACAATGACGCCTAAATCTTTTTCCTGGGTGGTGGTTCCTAATGTGGAACCTTGCATCGTGTAACCATAGTTTGGGTTGTTCTTCCCTAGGTGCATAACCTTGCACTTGTCCACATTAAATTTCATCTGCCATTTTGATGCCCGGTCTTCCAATTTATCAAGATCCTCTTGCAATTTTCCACAATCCTCTTGGGTTTTAACAACTTTAAATAGTTTTGTGTCATCTGCAAATTTGATAACCTCACTCGTTATTCCACTTTCCAGGTCATTTATGAATATATCAAAAAGCAGCGGACCCAGCACAGATCCCTGGGGTACACCACTATTCACCTTTCTCCATTGGGAAAATTGGCCATTTAGCCCTACCCTCTGCTTTCTATCTTTTAACCAGTTCCTGATCCACAATAGTACACTGCCTCCTATCCCATGACTCTTTAGTTTTGCCAAAAGTCTCTGATGAGGGACCTTGTCAAAGGCTTTCTGAAAGTCCAGATACACAATATCAACCGACTCACCTTTGTCCACCTGATTATTCACTCCTTCAAAGAAACATAACAGATTAGTAAGACAAGATCTTCCTTGTCTAAAGCCATGTTGGCTGTCTCCCATTAGGTCATGACTATCTACATGCTGAGTAATTTTATTCTTTATGATGGTTTCTACCATTTTTCCCGGAACTGATGTCAGGCTCACCGGTCTGTAGTTTCCCGGATCACCCCTGGAACCCTTTTTAAAAATTGGTGTTACATTGGCGATCCTCCAATCTTCAGGTATTAGAGATGATTTTAATGATAGTTCACAGATTACTAATAGCAGGTCTGCAATCTCGTATTTCAGTTCTTTCAACACCCTTGGATGTATACCATCCGGCCCAGGTGATTTGCTACTCTTCAGTTTATCTAATAGTTGTAATACATCTTCCCGATGTATCGATATTTCCTTCAATTCTTCCGCACCTTTAAATACCACTTCAGTCATGGGTAACATCCCTACATCTTCCTCAGTAAAGACTGAAGCAAAGAATTCATTCAATCTCTCCGCTATCGCCTTGTCGCCTCTTAGTGCCCCTTTAACTCCTCTATCATCTATTGGACCAAATGACTCTCTCACAGGTTTTTTGCTACGAATGTACTTCAAAAGGTCTTTACTTCGCGTTTTTGCTTCTGCAGCAAGCTTCTTCTCAAATTCTCCCTTTGCCTGCCTTATCAATGCGTTGCATTTGACTTGCCAGTGCTTGTGCTGTTTCCAGGTTTCGTCGTTTGGCTCTTTTTTCCATTTCCTGAAAGATGCTTTTTTGGCAACAGCCTCTCTGACCTCACCTTTAAACCATGCTGGCAGTTTTTTGGACTTCCTTCCACTTTTCTTAAAGGGTGGAATACAGCTGGTCTGGGCTTCCAAGATAGTATTTTTCAACAACAGCCAAGCCTGATGTACGTCTTTAACCTTTGCAACTGCTCCTTTTAGTTTTTTCTTAACTGTTTTCCTCATTTTATCATAGTCTCCCTTTCGAAAGTTAAAAGGTAGTACTGTGGATTTCCTTACTATCCCTCCTCCACTAATTAAATCAAAGGCGATCATGCTATGATCACTATTGCCAAGTGGCCCCAACACCCTTATCTCTTGCACTAGATCTGGTGTTCCACTAAGGACTAGGTCTAATATGGCTTCCCCTCTGGTCGGTTCATGAACCAGCTGCTCCAAGAAGCAGTCATTTATTTCATCTAGGAACTTTATCTCCCTAGCATGTCCTGACGTGACACTGACCCAGTCGATACCGGGGTAATTGAAATCACCCATTATTATTACTGCGCTGTAATCTTTGTTAGCTTCCTTGATTTCTTTGAGCATTTCATCATCCATTTGGTCATTCTGGCCAGGTGCTCGATAGTACACCCCTACTGCCATTGCCTTCCCCCTTTTATATGGAATTTCAATCCATATAGATTCTACAGCAGATTTTGTTTCCTGCAAAACTTTAATCCTTTCTGAGTCAATGCCCTCTCTAACATAGAGCGCAACCCCTCCACCAATTTGATCAGCTCTATCATTACGATATAGTTTGTACCCAGGTATCACAGTGTCCCACTGGTTATCCTCCTTCCACCATGTCTCTGATATTCCAATCATATCTAACCTTTCATTTAGTGCTATATATTCTAACTCTCCCATCTTATTTTTTAGACTTTTAGCATTTGCATACAAGCATTTTAGAGAATGTATTTTATTCATGTTAATTTGGCTATTGTTAGACATGGGTAAATTGGGATCTTTAAGCTCTGTCTGCTCCATACTTGAGGGCATTTGGGCTACTTTACTCTTTTGTGGAACCTCTCTGCTTTTGGTAGTATCCTTCAAGGATACATTCTTCCGAACCATCCACTCTTGGGCGACTGTCGGCTTTCCCCTAATATCTAGTTTAAAAGCTGCTCTATCTCCTTTTTAAAGGTTAATGCCAGCAGCCTGGTTCCATCCCGGTTAAGGTGAAGCCCATCCCTTCGGAAGAGCCCCTCCTTTCCCCAGAATGTTCCCCAGTTCCTAACAATGTCCTAACAATGTTCCCCAGAATGTTCCCCAGTTCCTCATCTCTGCACCACTGTCTCATCCACGCATTGAGACTCCGGAGCTCTGCCTGCCTTTTGGGTCCTGCGCGTGGAACAGGAAGCATTTCGGAGAATGCTACCCTGGAAGTTCTGGATTTCAACTTCCTACCTAAAAGCCTAAATTTTGCCTCCAGAACCTCCCTACCACATTTTCCTATGTCATTGGTACCGACATGTACCAAGACAGCAGACTCCTCCCCAGCACTATCTAAGACCTTATCTAGGTGGCGCATGAGGTCCGCTACCTTCATACCAGGCAGGCATGTTACCAGGCGATCCTCACGTCCACCAGCCACCCAGCTATCTACATGCCTAATGATCGAATCACCAACTTACGGCTGTCCTAACCTTTCCCTCATGGGCACATGGCCCTGGAGAAACTTCCTCGGTGCGAGAGGGTTTTGCATCACCTGGAGGACAGGTCCTAGTTACAGGATTACTTCCTGCCACACCAGGGTGATGCTCTCCTGTCACGTGACCTCTCTCCTCCATGGCAACAGGGGTGCTGCCAGACTGGAGGTGGGACTTCAGGACTATATCCCTGTAGGTCTCGTCTATGTACCTCTCTGTCTGTCTTATGTTTTCCAAGTCTGCTACTTTAGCCTCTAGAGAACGGACTTGTTCCCTGAGAGCAAAGAGCTCCTTGCACCTAGTGCACACGTAAGACCTCTCACCAACTGGGAGAAAATCATACATGTGGCACTCAATGCAAAAGACTAGAAAGCTCCCATCCCGCTGCTGGACTGCTGTCTGCATCTTAGTTTTAAGTTTGTGTCTAGATCTTTAAGTTCTTACTTACTAGGGGTTGCTATGGGTATTTATACCAATAAAACTGTACCTAATATGTTTAATATACCTTGTTCACCTGAAGCTTAATTAATCTCAGGTCCTTATTGTATGACTGATTTGGGTAATGAGCTTCACCTGAAAGCACCTCCTGTCTTTTAAGAGGTGTAAAGCTATGATTATCCCAGGGGTGGGTGGGTGTAGGGAGGGAGGGAGGGAAATAACACTTATTAAAAGAGGGCTGCTATACAGTACCCTGTCTTGTGCTGCTGAGGTAAGCTAAATTCTGATTTGATTTAAATTATAGCTCTTAGCTGCTGCTAGGCTCTAACTTCTTATGAAATTTAAACTACAAGCTCTCTGCTGGGTACTAAATTTAACCAGAAAGCTCTCTTCTGTGTGTTAAATTTAAACTAAAAGTACTTTGCTGTTACTTGGCCCTGAGTGACTATTAAATTTAAACTACAAGCTCTCTGCTGGGTATGAAATGTAACCAGAAAGCTCTCCTCTGTGTTTTAAATTCAAACTTTAATTGCTGCTACTAGGCCCTAACTGATCCAACAAAAAACAGTGGGTTCACAGATTAAGTAGCTTTAATACAAAGAATTCCTTTTAGAAAATTACCAGAAGTATATACTCACAGTTGCAGATTTCTCTCCAGAAGTAACAGTCCCCCTTTCTAGTCCTTCAAGACTAGAAAGGGGGACTAGGACTTGAAGGTCTTGTGCATGCTGCTCGGGCAACAAGCTGGGTATACCAAATATCCTTGTTTTCTGTGTCTATGGGACAGTCGAGACCGACAAAATCACTGGACCAAGAAGAGTTGGCAGCCGAGGGTGCTAATAGTCGGTGAAAAAAATGTCTTCCGAGAAACTATGGTACCTTCCCATAAAGTTCTTCTACCACCTCTCCACATAAAATTGGGATTGATGAAGCAATTCATAAAATCACTTCCAAGAGATGGAGAATGCTTCAAATACTTGGTCACCAAGTTTCCAGGCCTGTCGGAGGCAAAATTGAAGGAAGGTGTGTTCGTCGGACCAGACAATAGAAGGCTTATAGTTGATCAAGAGTTTGTCAATACCATGACGGATCCTCAAAAAGAAGGGTGGATTGCATTTAAAGAAGTCGTACAGAAAGTTTTAGGCAATAACAAAGATCCTCACTACAAAAAGATCGTCGGACGAATGCTGAAAGCATTTCAAGCTTTAGGTTGCCTGATGAGTTTGAAAGTGCATTTCCTCCAGTCCCACCTTGACTACTTTCCTGAAAATTTGGGAGCTGTGAGTGAGGAACAAAGTGAACGATTCCACCAAGACATTTAAGAGATTGAAAGGAGATACCAGGGAAAATGGAGCATTACAATGATGGCAGACTACTGTTGGATGCTTCAGAGAGACATTCCAGATGCTACTCACAAGCGTAAATGCACCAAGAGGAGCCTCACAAGGAAGAAGAATCAAGTTTAGTGTGTGAAGGTGAGCTCATTTCAGTTCAAAAAAGGATTTTCATGAAAATAGTGTAATAAAACTTTAATTTTATAAGTCTATTTCCATTTATTTTGAGGTATTTATTTATTTTTATTTATTTATTTATTACAGTTTCTTATATACCGCGCTATTTAGTATCAGCGCGGTTTACATAATAACATAACGACCATAACGACAAGCTGTCAGGTTTTACATCGAACAGGGGTACAAACTTGGATAACAGGGTTAACTATATACATAAGCTATTTACACTGTAAGGATAGGTAAAACTCAGATAATGCATGTAAGGGCCTTTCTAGATTGGGTCATTGCTTGGAAGGGATATCTAGGTTCAATTGCTGTCTGGGAAGTATTGGAGGAAAAGGTGGGTTTTGAGAGCCTTCCTGAACTGATTTAGATTGGTAATGGCCCTAATGTCAGGGGGTAGAGCATTCCAGCATTTGGGGACATAAAAACTGAATGCCCTGTTTGTGTTTGTCGTGTTGGACTTTGTCGATGCCTTTGGTGTTGCTAGCAAGTTTACAGCTGCTGCTCTTCTGGATCTGTTGGGGGGGACAATGTGGATAAGATGCGTGAGTGAGGAGGATGAAATACCTTTGATTGCCTTGAATGCTAATAGAAGGGATTTGAAGGTGATCCTCCCATGGATCGGTAGCCAGTGCAGCTGTTTGAGAATGGGGGTCACGTGGTCGTATCTGGATGCTCCGTAAAGGACCCTAGCTGCGGCATTCATGGCCAACTGTAAGGGGGTTAGTGTGGATTGGGGGAGACCTTGTAAGATGGCATTTGCAAAGTCAAAATGCGGCAGGATCAGCGCTTGATATATGGTTTGGAAATCGTCTGGGTCCAACAGGGAGCGTAGGTGCTTGAGTGAACGGATTTTGAAATAGACGGCTTTGACAATGTTGTTTATGTGGCGTTTCATATCTAGACGTTGGTCCAAAGTAACTCCCAGGTATTTTATTGCATCTTTAGTTTGCAAATCCGCTTCCTTGACACTGACGTGGGACGGGGGAGTAAAGTTGGAGTCTCTGGTGATGAATAGCACCTCTATTTTTTTATGTTGAATGCGTAGGTTCTGTGTCTGGAGCCATGTTGAAACTGCATTGAAGCAATCTGTGAGTGGGGTCAGGTCCATGTGAGTTGTGGAGAAAGGCATGTATAAGAGAATGTCATCTGCATATATTAAGCAGTTCACATTGAATGACCTTATGATATTGCAGATGGGCTGCATGTAGATATTGAAGAGTAAGGAGGATAACGAGGAGCCTTGAGGTACCCCTTGCTTTTGATGGAAATGTATAGACTCTTCTGATCCAGACTTCACATATTGCCATCTACCGTCCAGATAGGATTTACACCATCCTAGTGCATTGTTGCAGACGCCCTTCTCTTTCAGTCTTCCGAGGAGAATTTCGTGACTCACGGAGTCGAACGCCGCAGCGATGTCTAGGAAGATGAGCACAAAACCTTGGCGGATGTTGTCAATTCCTCTGATGATATCGTTGAATAGACCAGTGAGTAGTGTCTCGACCCCATGATGTTCTCTGAACCCTTGTTGGCAGCTGTCTAAGGGATCAACAGCATCTATGTGATCTTGAATTTGCCGTTGTGCCTCTTTCTCAATTATTTTGGCTAAGAGGGGGATACTGGCTATTGGCCGATAGGAGTCAACTCTTTGGGGGTCAAGTTTGGGATTTTCAATAGTGGCCTAATGGAAGTCTGCTTGAGTGAAGTGGGAAAATAACCTGTTGTAAAGGAGAATTTCATTATATTTGCGATGACAGGGCTGAACACATCACGTAGCTCCTTGATCCAAAAAGCTGGACATGGGTCAGTCTGTGCAGTGGAGGTGTTGAGCGATGCTATGGTGTCCTCGATACATTTAGTGGATGGTGTGGAAAATATGTTCAGTGGGGATAGGCCCGTTGGTTCTTGATATTGGACTGCTGACACATTGTTGGTTTGCACAATCTTGGATTGCAGGTAATTAGCGAATTCTTGCGGGTGAATCTCGCTGTGTTGTTCGGGAGCTGGTTCCTTTGAGAGGGATTTGACCAAATTGAAGAGGTCACGTGGTTTATTCAGAGACCTCTTTAGGGTGTCAGTGTGATATTGTCTCATTTTGGTAGTGATTGTTTCTCGGTGTATTGCAAGGTGGGTTCGGTACGCGGTCTGATCTTCAGTTGAGCGCGAACGGCGCCATCGGCGTTCACGTCTACGTAGTTGGGTAAGAGAAGATCGCAGCTCAGGGGAGAACCATGGGGTGGAGCTTCTTTTTGTCCTTGCTGTATTCTTAGGGTTCGAGTGTTGTGAGATGGCCAGCAGGCTGAGTTCCAGTAAGAGATTAGTTCATCAAGGTCAGGTGTGGTTTTGTTGATGAGTGATGGGGTCTCCGAAAGGATGTGTTCCCTATCGAAATGGCGAAAGCATCTAGTGGCAGTTCGAGAGGTGATGTTCGTAGGTCGGCTTCTGTTCAGCTGGTCATTGTTGATGGGTATCTGGATAATGATCAATTTGTGGTGGGACCAGGGTACATCCACGACTGATATTGGAGGATTGTGGTTTTTGTCCATGACTGGGTGTGGAACAAATACCATGTCAAGAATGTTCCCTTTTGTATGTGTGGGTTCATTGATGATTTGTTTGAGTCCCAGGTCTTCCATTGCATCAAGGAACGCTTTTGAGTGGCTTTGTGGTAAAGATGGGAGATTGAAATCACCCATTATCCAATTTGGTTTATTGGGAGAGAGGGTGTTAGCTGCAAGGTCAATAATGGTTGGAAGGTCATCTGGAGAAGTAGATGGTGTTCTATATAGCAGGGTGAGGGAGCACTGTTGGTTAGCAACGGAGAGGATGTCCAGGCTGTTTGTGCTAGAAGGGTCCACAATGTGCTAGAAGAGTCCACAATGTGGAAGTTGAGGTCTGATTTGGAGAGTATGAGAACTATGTTAAATAAGGTATTGCCTTATTTAACATAGTTACCTAAATTGTCAGGAAACGTGATGTCCTATGACAAAATTGGAGGTCATTTTCGGATTCAGCGCACCAAAAAACAAAGATTACATGGAATAACCAAAACAGCTCTCGAAAAAATTTTTTTTGCAGACCTGTGAAAGCTCCCACTGCTAAAAGTCACAAGAGTCCCATTAATCCTCAAACTCTAGCAAACTATTTTGCTGGCAAACTAAAACATAGTGCCCCTCCGGTACTTGACCCCTTTCCCCAATAATGAATAACACCAATGAATGGAAATCTTTCAACCTCATTGATAGAAAGCAATTGCACAATATAATTACAAAACTTAATACAACCACATCCCTCTTGGATCCATGCCCAGTAGCCTGGATCAAGACAACAAAACAAGAACTTACCCCTTACACCTTATACCAAGGCTCTCTACCAAATGAACTCTAATGCTCTGCAATTCGCCAGTTGCTGAAAAACAAATCTCTAAACAACAATGACCCATCCTCATATCGACCTATCGCCAATATTCCCTTTCTAAAATCACTGAGAAGGTTGTCCAGCTCCAGCTTCAGGACTTTATAGATACTTCTGCCCCTCTCGATGAACATCAATATGGGTTTCGCCCTTTCCATGGCGAGGAAACTCTCCTCCTGCTCTGGTTGACTCCCTCATCAAGGGCATGGACAACATCAAACAAGCCTTCATATTGGTGTTCCTTGACATATCTGCTGCCTTTGACAGTGTAAATCATAACATCCTCATCTCTAGACTCAGTCAATTAGGTATAAAGGAAGTAGCTCTTGATTGGTTTAAATCATACATATCTGACTGCACACAATGTGTGTAAATTGATCAAGTTGCATCATCACCTTTCCCACAGGAACAGGGAATACCACAGGGATCTGCACTTTCTGCCCTCTTTTATAACCTATACCTGCAACCAATATGCACCATATTTAAAAGACACAATATAAACTACCATATTTATGCGGACGAGATCATGTTGTCCTCCCCAATTAACATATCTGACCCTAATTATGACAACCTAGCAGCCTGCCTCTCCGAGGCAGAACTATGGCTCTGCTCAAAGAATATGTATATCAATTTCAAAAAGACTGAAGTACTATTTACTTCAAGAAACCCCAACTTCACCCCTCCATCAGACATCAAGCTCCAGAACTTCACCCTCCCAGTGAAGCATGAGATACAATACTTAGGAGTCACCTCTGACAGGACTCTTAGCTTCACTTCCCATGTTAAGCAAACAGCCAGAACAATCTTCTTCAAGCTTAGGACCATCCAACTAAGACCACTTATAGACAAAGATCATTTCCGAACTGTCACCCAAGCTCTAATAACCCCTCACCTGTATTATTGCAATGGGATACTCCAAGGCATAACAAAGAAGAACCGAAACATACTCCAAATGGCTCAGAATGTTACCACCCGAATAATTTCCAAGGCCAGGCTATCTGACCACATTTCTCTCATACTATACACTCTTCATTGGCTTCCTGTCGCCAGCAGGATCCAATATAAAACCTTACTGACTACCTTTAAGTTAATTAACAAGACTGCCCCATCATATCTATCTACATTGATACATAGCCCCCCTGAGAATAGAATGAGAAGAAGGAACCTCAATACCATTCTAGTACCAGAATCAATAAGAAAGACAAAACAAATAACAAGCAACAGTGCTTTTTCCTATGTAGCACCTATTCAATGGAATAATCTCCCAGTCCAATTAAGGGAGATAAAAGACCTCCAAACGTTCCGAAAGGAACTGAAAACATATTTATTCACGCAGCACTATTATAACTTAGACCATAGCTCGAATCTAGCCCCCCCTAGCATGAGTTGACAAGCCCACCCAAATACCCTTCGCATACAATAACAGTCTCATCTCCACTGTATCGCTGGCAAACATTATCTCACCTCATACAAAAAGTATTTAACCATGCCCAATCCTGAACCCTAAAGTTATGATGAAAGCTGTAAATAGTTACTAAGTGTATGACTATACTGTTTTTTGTAAATAGTTGCAATGTTGTATAATGTTCTATGTATGGTTCCATTGTTCTATGTAAACCGCCCCTGATCTTTGGAAGGGGTGGTATATAAAAGTTTTCAAATAAATAAATAAAAATAAATAAATCAAGCCCTCCTCCTGGGTCAAAAGTCCCAGTGAGTTTCCGAGAGGGACCGGGGACTCCGTTGAGAGACGAAGCAGAAGAGGAAAACCAAGGCTGCCTAGGCCACCTCAGGACCACTAGAATCATGGAAGCCTTGTCTCGCTGGACCTTGAAGAGGGTCCGCACTATTAGTGGTGTGGGAGGAAAGGCATACAACAGACCTCCCGACTAAGAGATGAGGAAGGCATTCGTCGCTACCTGGGTCGGGTATGGCTCTGGGCAGCAGAAACACAGTAACTGAGCATTGGCTGGGCTGGTAAAGAGGTTGAGGTTCGGGGTGCCTTACAACCAGAAGAGCCACTGTGCCGCCCTGGGGTTCAGGCGCCACTGTGCCGCCCTGGGGTCCAGGCGCCACTCGTGTGGTTGGAGGACCCTGGCTCAGCCTGTCCGCTAGGACGTTGTCCTGGCCGGGAGGTATACCGCTCTGAGAAGCATATCCTGTCTGGTCACGTACGAACAGAGGCAGTAAGAGCCTGTGCTGCCTTGCTTGTTTAGGAAGAACACTGTGACCTGACTGTCCATCTGGACGAGCACTGACTGATGTAGCAGGCAGTGCTGGAAAGCCTTGAGTGCAAGGAAGACGGCCCTGAGTTCCAGCAGGTTGATCTACTGCTGGCTCTCCTCGAAGGACCAGATGCCCTGGGTGCACAATTCCTTGCAATGGGCACTCCAGCCCAGAAGGGCAGCATCCATCGTGAGGACCCTCTGGAGGTTCGGTAGTTGGAAGGGCATGCCCTTCTGCAGGTTTGCGGATCCTGCCACCAACTGAGAGGATACTGAGACTCTGTCCCGGAGCCTGCCCGTGGCCTGGGTCCACAGTGAGTGGAGACACCATTGAGCTGCATGTGGAGATGGGCATTGGGGACCACATGGACCGTGGAGGCCATGTGGCCAAGGAGGCGAAGCATATACTGCACTTCGGTCGCCAGGGCTGTGAGACAATTCACCCTATCTAGGGGGAGGAAAGCCATGGCTTGGAGGGTGTTCAGGCGAGCCCCTATGAATTCCAAGTCTTGAGTTGGGGTAGATTGGTATTTTAGGTGATTTATCATGAACCCCAGATGTTGTAGGACCTTGATGGTGCAGCCTGTGGCCTGCAGCATCTCTGAGGCTATGTCTCCTTTTACGAGCCATTCATCCAGGTAAGGGAAGACGAAGGCCCCTTAGAGACAAAGATAGGCAGCCACCACTGCCAGGCACTTGGTAAAGACTGTTGGTGTGGAGGCAAGGCTGAAGGGAAGTACCCTGTGCTGGTAATGGTCACCCCGACCATGAATCTTAGGTATTGCTTGTGACTGGGAAGCATCCTTTAGGTCCAAGGAGCATAGCCAATCTCCCTGCTGGAGGCAAGGCAACAATATTCCAAGGGAGAGCATTTTGAAATTCTCCCGCACCAGGAATTTGTTCAGGTTTCTCGGGTCCAGGATGGGCTTTAATCCTCCTGTACCTTTTGGGACCAGAAAGTTCCTGGAGTAAAACCCCTTTCCTTTTAGGTGGTGTAGTATGAGCTTCAAAGCCCTGTCCCTGAGAAGGTCTGCAAGTTCTTGCATTAGAAGAGCCTGGTGCAGGGGAGATCGAAGGGGCTTCCCAGGAAAGAAGAGTGGAGGCAGCTGGGCAAGGTGGAGGAGGTAACCCTCCCTGATCACCTGAAGTGCCCATGAGTCAGTAGTGATGGAAGCCCACCTGTGGGCAAAATGGACCAGGAGCCCTCCCATTGGCAGCTGATCCTCCAGAGGGGGAGAGGCTATGCTGAGGGTGTCAAAACCCTGATTCAGGCTGGGCTGGGGTCTGAGACATGGAGCCCGTGGGCTTGCGTAGGCCTTGGCCCGTTCCCTTACCCCGGTGACCCTGCTGAGAAGTCTGGGTTGCCAGGTATGGAGGATAGCCTCGATAGGGTTGGCCCTTCCTATGGAAAGGAGGCTTCTTTCTCGGAAGAGTAGAGGTCTTCCTCGAGAGTCAAATCCGTCACATACTCAGTCTCAATCTCAGCAGCCTTGTCCTCCATGGGCTTGCCAAAGAGCTGCTCCCCAAGGCATGAGACATCAAGGAGCTTTTCCTACACCCATTGCTCAAGGTTGGATGTCTGGAGCCAAACCTGGCATCAGGTGCCAATTCCGGTGGCTGCCACCCTCACGCTGGACTCAAAACCGTTGTAGGTGGCTTGAGATAAATACTTAGAGCACCTTCCAACGGACTTCATAAGTGTCTAGAAGCACCGGAGGTGGTCTCCATTGAGGCTAGCCGCGAAGCCTCCGAGTTCCTTCACAGGGTCTCAGAGGAACATGTCGATGTAAAGTTGGTAAGTTTGAATGTGACATGCTAGTATCAGGACTGGTAGCATTTATGCCTGAGAGCGTCAAGGGCGTGAGACTCCCTGCACGGGGGCACCAATGTGTTTGTCTTCAGGCTCTTCTGTTGGCACATGGCCGACTCCACTACCATGGAGGTGTGAGGGAGTTGGGTCTTCTGGAAGTCCTGCCCATGCTGGACCTAATATATGGTGTCCAAGCGGTGTCCAGAGAAGGAGTCGGTTGAGGATGGAGGGAACCGGGACCATCCGGGTATCTTTAGGTGGTGCCTCGTACTGGAGGATGTCGAGCTCCTCCCTACAGGGGGTCCTCCTCCAACTCTGTGGTGAGGGAGAGGGCCCGCATCATGACACAGATGAACTTGAGGAATGAGGTGTCCTTGGGTGGGGATCGGCGCCCAGTGGGGACGGATCTGAGGAGAGATCTCAGTGGGCCCGGGACTCCGGAGAAGTCTCAACGTCGGACTCCCAAGCCGAATAGTCCAAGGAAGACTCAAGGCCTGACAGCTCCAGGGGCATTGTTGGCTCCGGTCTTCGATGCTTCGAGCCAAGTTATGGCCGGAGCCAGAGGCACTCGCCTGTGAAGATCTCACCCCCAAGGAACAGGAGTGAGATCGAGACCCTTGAGAAGGATCTATCTGAAGCGTCTGGCTCTCGGGGACCGCTTCGGCAGCCTGGGGAGTCCTCAACACTGAGGTCCCTGCAGTCTCGGTGTGAGTGCCAGCGGGGCCAGGCATCGACACCTGTTGGGATGCGATGAATGTAGAAATGCTGCATTCAAGCACCAACATATGAGTTTCCCACACTGGGGTGCCTGTCATTGACACAGACGCTGGGGTTACCGGGTCCAGTGTCGAGGAGGAGAGGAGGTCCTTGATGGGATAGCCTCAGGAGACAGGGGTCTGTCGCCAGAGGTCTTGACTTCTGTCCTGGATACCTTCCGTGGCCGACCCAACTCTGACTCTTCAGAGGCTCGTTGGGGGCTGAGGGACCGTGCACGGGATTTCCCATGCTTGTCCGCGTCCCAGGACAAGGTCCTCGAGGTCTTCGTTTCTTCTTACGCTCTCGCTCTGGGGACCCTTGTTTGGAATAACTGCGAGCCCGCTCTGGAACCGTGGGGGCCTTATGCGACTCCGAGGATCCATGCAGGGCCTTTGAGCGTGAGGCTGCCCTGTGGAAGATGTCATCTTGCTTTAGCCGGCACCTCTGGATGGCCTTGGCATACATCTTTTTGCACAGGGGGCATTCCTCCAGGCCATGGTCGGCACCCAGACTATGAATGTCGGTGAGAGACATGTTTTTAGAGCACTGATTACATTTCTTGAAACCAGTGGCCATTGGGGCAAAAAGGACCCCCACGAGGTCGAAGACCCTTGACACGGCCAGCGGTTGAAAAAGGCGCAAAAGCACTGGAGAAACCTAACAAAAATAAAACTAAGTTTCGAGGCTCAATGCCAGAGCAGCGGGCCTCCAAGGCAGGAAAAGGACCGGCGTGAGCCAGAAAGCTGTACAACACTGTACAAAAAATCAACTTTTTTCTGGGGGGATCAAGACAGACGTCTGTAGGGCTCTGTGGAAAAAGGGAGACTGACCAAGATGGCACCCTTGGGCGGGAAGGGGGCCATGCATGCTGAATGGAATAGAGGGGTGAATCCCACTTTAGGCCACATTCCCCCACTAGGCTGTACTCCCTGGTGACCAGACAAATGCTATGCCTAGGAGTAGTCGTGCAAGTGGACTTGTAGCAGAACCCCTTATAAGGAATGGAAAAGAAAGACATGAGAAGTGTGAAGAAAACATATAGAAGATGTTTCTCACCTACCCATGCAGTAGGAACAAGTAGAAAAAGCAACCAGATATCATCAGCAGGGAGGGGTGGGGGTGACAATTACCGGCAATAGAAGTCACTGACTAGAACAGTGTCAGACCTTCAAGTGAGAATCAGTAATCACATTTCCAAATATAAAGACGCCCAGTATATGACTTCCTGCATGTTCCTGGAGAAATAAAGGAAACTTGAAACAGCGAAAAAAACCCCAATGACAGTTAAGAAGTAAAGAGAAAAAATTGTGACGGCACGAATAAAATCAGCCTCAAAGACGTGAAAATCTCACTCATGCAAATGAATGAGGCAGGGTGACGGACATGCATCCGAAAGGCTTTGTGGAAAAAAATGGACCGACAGGAAATATGGGAAGACGCATGCATGCATGGTGAAGCTCTCCAAAAACCTCTAGAAGGAGCTGTGAAAGCTCCCATAAGAGGGCTCAGTCAGTGATGTCATCCATATGTGAGTACTTAATCCTCCTTATCTATGGAGAAAGGAAGAGATAGTGCACAACTGTCTCATTGAATTGCATAAACTTCTGACAACAGCACTGATGTGGTTGTTGTAATAGTCAAACAAATTCTACAGAAAAGTAATGATGTGGCAATTAGCAATCTTCAGGCCCTGAATCTCCACTGGAAGCAGAGGAAGATGACCAACCCTCTCAAGAGCAATACATACGGACCTGGACAAAATACATACGGACCTGGACCTGGACTTGCCCACCAAAAACCGGCACCTCAGTACACTCTGGGAAGGTTTCTATCAGTGACTGCCTGGCTGGCCCACTGCCCAGGGTCTCTTCTGCAAGACTGCAACCTGGCAAAACAATCTCCTATGCTGCAAACAGCGCCAGGCCAAACATGGAGAAATTTCACTTACCGTTAATTTCCTTTCCTGGAATACTGCTAGACCAGTCCAGACAAGCGGGTTATGCCCCTCCTCCAGCAGATATTGGGAGACAGAGAAAACATTCCAGAGCTCTGATTGGCCAGGCTCTGGTTGGTATAGGCATAACCCTAGGGGTCCTATTCAGTATCCTGTGATAAGCTACAACATTGTTACCAACTGTCCAACAGGACAACTATCCACAAATGAGACAGGATCAACTGTCTATCCAAAAATTAAGAAGATCTGAAACAGACGCTTTTGGTCCGTGATTGAACAAAATGCTCTAAGTCTTGGAAGTGCTGTACACCTGAACGTCAGCTCCACTGCACTTGCACCACTGACAGTGACCCCTGGGTAGGTTCTGGACTGGTCTAGCAGTATTCCAGGAAAGGAAATTAACGGTAAGTGAAATTTCTCCTTCCAGATCATACTGCTTGACCAGTCCAGACAAGCGGGAAGTACCCAAGCTACCGACCCTTATGGTGGGCTGAGAGATCAGCCGACAGCACCTCAGCTCCAAAACGACTGTCCTCTCGTACCTGAATATCCAGACGGTAATGTCGGACAAAAGTGGACAAAGACGACCAAGTTGCCGCCCGGCAAATATCAAGAGGAGCCACCTGAGAACATTTGGCCCAAGAAGTTGCCTGAGCTCGCGTCGAATGAGCTCGAAGGCCTACCGGTAAAGGTTTGCCTGTGCCAATATAGGCCGCACTAATGGCTAGACGTAGCCATCTGGCAATGGTGGACTTGGAGGCCGCGAAACCTCGCCGCGGACCTGCAAAGAGAACAAACAGATAATCGGACATCCGAAAGGAATTAGTTATCTGTAAATAATGAATGAGAACTCTCTTAACATCCAGAGTTCGAAGACCCTTCTGCTTTCCCGATCACTGTTCCCTTGAAAAAGAGGGCAACAATAAGGGCTGATTCACATGAAACGGCATTACAACTTTAGGCAAGAAGGAAGGAACTGTACGTAGGGAAACGCCCTCCATGGAGAAGGAAAGATACAGATCTCTACAAGTAACCCTATCTGCTGGAGACAGAGAAATACTGAATAGGAACCCTAGGGGTATGCCTATACCAACCAGAACCTGGCCAATCAGAGCTCTGGAATGTTTTCTCTGTCAGCACAGTTACTTACCTGTAACAGGTGATCTCTGGGAACAGCAGGAATTAGTCCTCACATATGGGTACGTCGGTACCGACGGAGCCCGCGCAGGAAAGCTCCCCAGCTTTCCAGAAGGAAAGCTTTTGGGGCCTCCCACTGCGCATGCGCGCTGCCTTCCCGCTTTCCTGACCAACTCTCCTCAGTTCGAGTTTAAAGCTGAGACAATAGAGAGAGGAAAGGAAAGAGAGAGAGAGAGATACAACTCCTAGGGGAGGTGGGTGGGTTGTGAGGACTAATTCCTGCTGTTCCCAGAGATCACCTGTTACAGGTAAGTAACTGTGCTATCTCCAGGAACAAGCAGGAATAAGTCCTCACATATGGGGACTCCCTAGCTGAGATGCCCGGGAGATCCCCTGAAGGGTATGAGACCCTGAAAGGTTCCTCATCTTCCTATGGATCTCAGGCATCCATTCAGGGAAGGTGGGTTGGAGTTGTTCAAGAATGGAACAGGTGTCTGTGGACAGCCTGCCCAAACAAGGCATCCCGGCGGGAGTCCTTGTCCAAACAGTAATGGGCTGTAAAGGTATGAACCGAGGCCCAGGTGGCTGCTCGACAGATCTGGTCAATGGACACAGAGTTTAGATGAGCCATAGAGGTGGCCATGGCCCTCACATTGTGAGCGGTGACATGGCCCTCCAGAGAAAGGTTCTTACTCTGGTAAGCAAAAGAGATACACTGAGCAATCCAATTGGACAGTGTTCTTTTAGACACTGGAAGTCCTAAATGAGAAGGATCAAAAGCAACAAAAAGCTGAGAAGACTTTCGATGTTGCTGTGTCCTGTGGAGGTAAAAGGCAAGAGCTCTTTTACAATCTAGAGTATGAAGGTTCCTCTCTGCACTGGATGCATGAGGAGCTGGAAAAAAGACAGGTAAATATACCTCTTAATTAAGATGAAAAGGGGAGACCACTTTAGGCATAAAGTGGGGATTGGTCCTAAGGACCACCTTATCATGATGGAACCTTGTATAAGGTGGATTAGCCACTAGAGCTTGCAGTTCACTGATACGGCGAGCTGAGGTGACTGCAATAAGAAAAATAACCTTCCAGGAAAGAAATTTCAAGGAGGTAGTGGCTAAGGGTTCAAAGGGTGGCTTCATAAGCTGACCAAGAACCAAGTTTAAATCCCATGCCACCGGAGGAGGTTGAATGGGAGGTTTAGTTAAGGTTAGGCCTCTCATGAATCTTGCAATAAGAGGATGAGAGGAAACAGGTTGTCCATTGATGGGCTTTAGGGATGCTGCAATAGCACTCAAATGGACTCTTACTGAATTTGTTTTGAGTCCTGCATTGGAGAGATGCAGGAGATATTCCAAAAGAGAATTCAAAGGAAGTGCTAGAGGGTTAAGACCCTGTTGAGCACACCAAATGGAAAATCTTTTCCATTTAAAAGCGTAAGAACGCCTAGTGGAAGGTTTCTTAGAGGCATGGAGGATATCCTTCAATTGCTGCGAAAGATTGAAGTGTTGAAGGTCTAGGCCTTCAGTAACCAAGCTCTGAGGTGAAGGGACTTGGGGTTTGGGTGCCACAAAGTCCCCTCCTCCTGAGACAGAAGGTCTGGAGCCGCTCCCAAGTCCAGGGAGGGGGCTTGGGAGAGATGCAGAAGTAGAGGGTACCACACTTGGCGTGGCCAGCGTGGAGCTATGAGGATCATGGACCCTTGATCCCTTTGAAGTTTGAACAGAGTCTTGGGAATCAAAGGAATGGGTGGAAAGGCATATAGGAAGCCCTGACCCCAATGAAAGAGGAAGGCATCCTTGGCCTGAACTCCCTGACACGGAATCCTGGAACAGAACCGGGGAAGTTTGGCATTCCACGGACTTGCAAAGAAGTCTATGTCCAGGGTCCCCCATTTCTGGAAGATTCTGAGTACCTGATCCCTGTGTAGGGACCATTCGTGTGGAAGCAGAACTCAACTGAGTCTGTCTGCCCAAGAGTTTTGGATTCCTGGAAGATATACTACCAGGAGATGGATTTGATGCTCTCTGGCGAAGGCCCATAATCTTAGAGCTTCGTTACAAAGCGACAGAGAGCCAGTCCCTCCTTGTTTGTTTATGTAAAACATGGCTACTTGATTGTCCGTATGAATAAGGACCGTCATGTTGCTGAGGAGGGTATGAAAAACTCTGAGAGCTAGAAAGATTGCGCGAAGTTCCAAGTGGTTGATATGAAGGGTGGTCTCCTGTGGAGACCAAGTGCCCTGAGTGGAGAGATCTTGAAGATGAGCTCCCCAACCTGTTTGGGAGGCATCTGTTGTGAGGGTTGCTTGGGGCAACAATGGTTGAAAGGGGGCCCCCAACAACAGATTTTGAGTGGACATCCACCATTGGAGAGACCAAAAGAGATGTTTGGAGTTTGCTATTTGGTCTGAGAGAGCTTCGGATGCTTGAGTCCACTGGGTGGACAAAGTCCATTGAGCTGCTCTCATATGTAGGCGAGCATAGGGCACCACATGTACTGTGGAGGCCATGTGGCCTAATAGTTGTAGCATCTCCCTGGCAGTCAAGTGGCTTCTGGACTGGGTCTGGGAGGCTAAGTGCACTAGACGTTGGCAACGGGCCTGAGGAAGATAGGCCCTTGCAGTGGTGGTATCCAACCAGGCCCCTATGAATTCCAGGGACTGAGTAGGGGCGAGTTAAGACTTTGGCAGATTGATCACAAGTCCCAGATACTGCAGAATGCGTCTGGTGCGATCCAGGGAAGTCTGAGCCTCGGAATGAGATGGAGCTCGGATGAGCCAGTCGTCCAGGTATGGGAAAACAAAAATTCCCAGGGCTCGTAGAAATGCAGCCACTATTGCCATGCATTTGGTAAATACCCTTGGAGCAGAGGCTAGACCGAAGGGAAGTACTCTGTATTGGAAATGTTTTCCCTGGAACAGAAACCGTAGGAATTTTCTATGGGATGGATGGATGAGTATATGTGTGTACGCATCCTTGAGATCTTGGGAACAAAGCCAATCCTGACTCTGTAGGTAGGGAAGGAGAGTACCTAGAGAAAGCATCTTGAATTTCTCCTTGCATAGGAATTTGTTCAATTCTCTGAGATCTAGAATAGGTCTGTACCCCCCTGTTTTCTTGGGAATAAGAAAATAAGGGGAGTAAAACCCTGACCCCTGTTGAAGAAGAGGAACCTCTTCTATTGCCCTTTGGGCGAGAAGGGTGGTCACCTCCTGACCTAACAGGTTCAGAAGAGAGGGGGGAGAATTGAAACATCTCACCATGGTATGGGGAGGAAGGCTGGAGAAATGTAGTTTGTAGCCCTCTCTGATGATAGAGAGGGTCCATTGTTCTGATGTGATTTGCTCCCATCTGGGAGCAAAATGAGTTAACCTTCCTGGAATGGTGAGAGGCTCTGGATGTTTTAGAACCAGAAAGGTTAAGTTCTCTAGAGTTGAGTCAAAAACCCTGAGGGGGTTGGGACTGCTGGGCTGTAGCAGTCCCTGCAGGTTTTGCCCTGGCCTGTTTAGGCTGCTGACGCTTAGGAGCAAAGCGAGCTGCAGAAGATTGTTGGCCAGTATTTGTAGCAAATCTGGTCTTCTTATAGAAAGGTTTCTTGAAAGATTTTTTCTTGACAGGGGCAGAGGTAGACTTAGAAAGTCTATCTAAAGCAGCATTTTCTGCATCCATTTGGGTGGCTTTGATTTGCCACTCCTTACCAAACAGATTCTCACCTGTACAGGGCAGATTTCCCAACCCATCCTGGACCCAGGGTTCTAGGTCAGAGGCCTGGAGCCAAGCAATTCTGCGAGCCATATGGCAATACCTGAGGCTCTGCTAGCACCCTCAAAGGAGTCAAAGGCTGCTCTGTTGGAGAACTTTGATATATCTTGGGTATGCTTTAGCAAAAGAAGGAACTCCTCCTTTCTATCCTCTTGGATAAAGGGGAGAAAATGGCGTATTTTCAATGCAATCTCCTTCAGAAACATGCCCATATAGAGGCTGTATGAATTGATTCTAGCAATAAGCATACTTGCTTGGAAGATTTTTCTACCAAAAGCATCCAAAGTCCTACATTCTCTCCCTGGAGGAGTAGAAGAGTGTCGTTTGGTACTCTTTATCCTTTTCATAGCTGACTGCACCACAATAGAGTGGTGAGGGAGCTGAGTTTTTTGAAAACCAGGAGAAGGAGGGACACGATACATGGTGTCCAACCGACGAGAATGTGGAGATAGGGTGAGAGGAGTCTCCCATAAGTCCATCATGTGTTCTTGAAGAATTTCATGAATGGGCAAGGTGACTGCCTCTTTGGGAACCTTAGAGTATCCTAAAATATCTAATTTATTTGCTCTAGGTTCTTTTTCAGAGGTTACTGAAATAGAGAGACCTTTAGCCACTTCAAGGATGAAGTCTTGAAAGGACAAATCCTCTGGAGAAGACATTCTCCTCTTTGGAGAAGAGGGCTCTTCAGGTAGAGTTAGGGATACTTCAGCAGAGTCATCTGATGAATCAGAATCATCAGAAGACTCGAAGTATCGTCTGTTTGCTTCCAGGGATCGATAAGCGTATCGACCGGTATCGACATCGGGGGTACCCGGAACCGGATCGGTATCGGGGAAAACCCCGGAACCGGGATCGGTATCCTGGTCGATGTGGATGCCCTGGGTACCGGTATCGGTTGTGGTACCAGAACCGGAGTCAGTACCGCTGGCTGCGGTACCGATGGCGTCGCAGCTCTAATAAAAGCCATAATAGCCTGCTGCATGGATTGAACTGTATGATCCATAGACGCCACGACTGTCTGGATGTCGGTACCGGAAGATTGAGCCGGTACCCCAGAGCAGTCTAACAGGTGATCGGTCGAGGCCGTGCCATCGATGTCAACCTGTAACCCCATAGGAGGAGCTTCAGAAGCCGGAGCTTCACGCCGGGGTTGTTTGGCTGGGGCAGGGTCCTCGGGGTCAAGCCCGGGGGCATCTCGATACTTGGAGGGAGATTTGTCCTTTGAGGACCTGCCAGAGGAATGTTTGGTTACCTGAGATCCATCAGGAGAGGAAGACCTGGAAGATGTCGATCATGGAGTATCTGTAGAAAACAGCATGTGAAACTTGGCTGCCTGGTTTTGTAAGCCACGTTTAGACATCAAAGAACAGGATGGGCAATCCGGAATGGAGTGGTCAGGCCCCAAACATTTAAGACACCATTCATGGGTGTCTGTGACTGATATAGTACCGCTGCACTTGGTGCATTTTTTGAAACCAGAGGCTTGTTTCTCCATGAGGGAGAATTCTGTGAAGGCCTAAAGGCCTCACAGAACAAACACACCAAGTGGGGAAAATAAGATATTATTTTATTTTTTTTTTTTTTAAGAAATAAAGAAAAAAGACCGGCGGTACCGGTCCGGAATCCGGGAAGGCGGACACGCGGCCAAAGAAACAAATTAAAATAACAACTTCTTCAGCGGTGACAGGAACACGACCTGCTGGCTCTGCGGAAAAAGAAGAACTGAGGAGAGTTGGTCAGGAAGGCGGGAAGGCAGCGCGCATGCGCAGTGGGAGGCCCCAAAAGCTTTCCTTCTGGGAAGCTGGGGAGCTTTCCCACGCGGGCTCCGTCGGTACCGACGTACCCATATGTGAGGACTTATTCAGCGCAGTTACTCACCTGTAACAGGTGTTCTCCAGGAGCAGCAGGAATCAGTCCTCACTTATGGGTGACGTTGGCGCCGACGGAGCCCTCGCGGAGCAATTTTCCCCAGCTTTCAAAGAAAGCCTTTGGGAATTGCAGCGCGCATGCGCGGTCCTCTTCCCGCCCAAGGGTGCCATCTTAGCCAGTCAGATGACATAGCTAAAAAAGACAGCATAAAAATTTGCAAAAAAAACTAAAGCAGAGAATTGCAACTCCAAGGGGAGGAGGGAGGGTTGTGAGGACTGATTCCTGCTGCTCCTGGAGAACACCTGTTACAGGTGAGTAACTACGCTTTCTCCAGGACCAAGCAGGAAGTCAGTCCTCACTTATGGGACTCCCAAGCTTAAGGCTACCGGAGACCCTAAGCACAAAAATGAGCTCCCTCTTGCTCAGCAGCACAGAAGGAAGGAATCTTCGCTGAATTATCACCCACCGGTAGCCCACATCTGGGATGGAGGGTAGGAGTTGCTCAAACCTCAAAGAGATTACGGAGGACTGCCTGTCCGAAAGCACTGTCCCTGCGGGACTCCCTCTCGAGACAGTAATGGACCGCAAAGGTCTGGCTCGAAGACCAAGTAGCGGCCCGGCAGATGTCTGCCAGCGGAACAGAGCGGAGGTAAGCCACTGTCGTAGCCTTTGCCCGAACGCAATGAGCCGTGACTCGACCTTCCAAGGAGAGTCCGGCTGCCCCATAAGCCCAAGTGATACAGTCCGCAACCCAGATGGACAGAGTACGCTTGGAGACCGGGAGCCCCAATTTATTGGGGTCAAAAGACACAAAAAGCTGAGCAGCTTTACGGTGCTCCCGCGTACGGTCAAGGTAGAAGTTCAATGCCCTTCTACAGTCCAGGGTATGGAGGACCGTTTCAGCTCGGCTGGAGTGTGGTCTGGGAAAGAAGGTCGGAAGTACCACCTCCTGATTGATGTGAAAGGGGGAGACCACTTTTGGAAGAAATTTTGGGTGAGTCCGTAGGACTACCCTATTTTTGTAGAACCGAGTGTAAGGGGGATCAGACACGAGGGCCTGCAATTCACTTACGCGCCTAGCGGAAGTGAGGGCTATCAAGAACAATGTTTTCCAAGAAAGAAAACGGAGAGAACATGTAGCCATAGGTTCAAAAGGCGGACAGGTGATCCGCTGCAAAACCACATTCAGATCCCAGTCAGGCGCTGGCGGGCGGAGAGGTGGCTTAAGTAGAAGGAGACCTCGGAGAAACCTCGCTACGAGAGGGTCGCTGGAAAGAGGTCTGCCGTCCACCGGTACATGATGTGCTGAAAGAGCACTGAGGTGAACTTTGACGGAGTTGGACTTAAGTCCCAGATTAGAGAGGTAGAGCAAGTACTGCAAGATCACCGACACCGAGCAGGAGAAGGGATCCTGAGACTGCTGGGTACACCAAACGGAAAAGCGACGCCATTTAAGGGCGTAGCATTTGCGGGTAGAAGGTCGCCGAGAAGCTAAGACGACCTCTTCCACCTCTGCCGGCAGGAGAAGGGGAGCAAGGACTACCCTCTCAGCAGCCAGGCCATTAGATTGAGAGATCTGAGGTTGGGGTGTAGCAGAGACCCCTGATCTTGAGTGAGGAGATCCGGTTGAAACCCCAGAGGGAATGGATCCTCCACCGCTAATTGCAGCAGGAGTGGAAACCACGGCTGTCTGGGCCAGCGAGGAGCGATCAGGATCATGGCAGCTTTGTCTCGGAGAACCTTGAAAAGAGTTCGAGAGACTAGCGGGATGGGAGGAAAAGCATACAGAAGGCTCTCCGCCCATGAGAGTAGAAAAGCGTCTGCCGCAACTCGAAGGGGATGCGGCTGACGAGAGCAGAAGCGAGGAAGTTGCCGGTTGAGAGGGCTGGCAAAGAGATCCATCGTGGGGAGGCCCCACTTTAGAAAGAGCTTCTGAACTACCAAGGGATCCAGGCGCCACTCGTGCGGCTGAAGGATCCTGCTGAGTTTGTCCGCCAGGCAATTTTCTTGGCCTGGGAGATAAACTGCCTTGAGAAGAACGCCGTGACTGACGGCCCAAGAGCAGAGCTTCTGTGCCTCCCGACAGAGAGGGAAGGAGCCCGTGCCCCCCTGCTTGTTCACGTAGAACATGGCAACTTGATTGTCCGTCTGGACAAGGATGGACTGGTGAGAGGTCAGGTGGGAGAAAGCCTTGATAGCCAGGCGGATCGCTCTGAGCTCCAGGAAGTTGATCTGCTGAGCAGACTCCCACGTGGTCCAGAGGCCCTGAGTACGTGCCCCTTGGCAATGTGCTCCCCAGCCCAGGAGGGATGCATCTGTTGTCAGCACCCGGGCCGGCTGAGGTGACTGGAAAGGCATGCCGAGTACCAGGTTCGGCCGATGAAGCCACCACTGGAGAGACGAGATCAGCGGCTCGGAGACGCGCACTAGGTCTGCTAGGCCGCCTGTGGCTTGTTGCCACTGCCGGCGGAGACACCATTGAGCAGGCCGCATATTCAGGCGGGCATTGGGGGTCACATGGACGGTGGAAGCCATATGGCCGAGTAGTCTCAGGAAGCGCCTGGCGGAGACCAGGGGCTGGCTGCGAAAACGGCCGGCTAGGTCCATGAGCCGTTGAGCTCTGTCGAGCGGTAGGAACGCTCGTGCCTGAGGAGTGTGCAGCCTTGCGCCGATGAACTCGAGATCCTGTGAGGGGAGCAAAGTGGACTTTGCGAAGTTTATAACAAAGCCCAAGTACTGCAGAAGAGTCACCGTGCGGCGTGTGGCGTTGGTGACCTCCGGAGCGGACGCTGCCCTGATGAGCCAGTCGTCGAGGTACGGAAAGACATAGAGGCCGTGAAGCCGGAGATGGGCCGCCACCACCGCGAGACATTTTGTGAAGACTCGCGGTGCGGAGGACAGGCCAAAGGGTAGTACTCTGTACTGGTAATGATTTCCGGCCACCACAAACCTTAGGTACTGGCGGTGGCTTGGGTGGATAAGGATGTGCGTGTAGGCATCCTTTAGATCCAAGGAGCATAGCCAATCTCCCTGCTGGAGGTAGGGCAGAAGGATTCCAAGGGTAAGCATCTTGAACTTTTCCCGCACGAGGAATTTGTTGAGGTTGCACAAGTCCAGGATGGGTCTGAGGCCTCCTGTCCTTTTTGGTACTAGAAAATACCTGGAATAAAAGCCTTGACCTTTCAGGTGGTGGGGCACCGGTTCCACCGCCTGTTCCTGTAGAAGACCTGCTAACTCCTGAAGGAGTAATTCCCTGTGCAGAGGGGGTCGTGGAGGTTCTCCCGGAAAATAGGAGGGAGGGACCTGGTGGAAGTGGAGAAGATAGCCTTCTCTTACGACTTGAAGCACCCAGGCATCTGAAGTGATGCTGGACCACCTGTGGGCGAAGTGAACCAGCCGGCCTCCGGTGCTGGGAGGAGCCAGCGGAGGGGGAGAGGCTATGCTTAAGGAGTCAAAAGCCCCCACCCTGCTGAGCAGGGGCTGGTGGTGCAGGCTTGGGGGCTTGCTGCCTACGGGACCAGTTACCCCGTCCCTTGGCCTGCTGGCCCTGTTGGGGAGCTGCAGGGGCCTGATATTGGGGGTATTGTTTGTAGGCAGCCGCCTTCCTCGGGTAAAGGACTTCTTTCCCGAGCCCTTCTTTTTCTGGGAAGGGGCGGAGGTCTTCCTAGAAAGCCTAGTCCTGGTGAGAGTCTCCGTCTCAATTTGTGCAGCCTTTTCAGCCATGGGCTTGCCAAAGAGGTTTTCGCCTCGGCAGGGGACATCGACCAACTTGTCCTGCACCCAGGGCTCAAGGTCAGACGACTGAAGCCAAGCCTGTCGGCGGGCACCGATGCCGGCTGCGGCCACTCGAGCCGATGCTTCAAAGCCATCATAGGCTGCTCGGGATATGAATTTTGAGCATTCCCGAATGCCAGTGGACAAGGCCAGGAACCTCCGCAAGGGTTCCTCGGACAAACCAGCAGAGAAGCCGGCTAGCTCTTTAGCCAGGTCTCAGAGATACATGCCCATGTATAGCTGGTAGGTCTGGACACGACACGCAAGCATAGAGCCCTGGAAACACTTCTTACCAAGGCCATCCAGGTTACGGGCCTCCCTGCCAGGAGGCACCGAGGAGTGCATCTTCTGGCTCTTAAGACGATGCATGGCCGATTCCACTACCATGGAATGGTGTGGTAACTGTGCTTTTTGGAAGCCAGGGCTCTTGCGGACTCGATAGATAGAATCGACCCGCTTGCTCAGGACCGGCGAGGTGGCCGGACTCTCCCACATGCGGAAGAGTAGTCGTTCCAGCATGGGAGGAACCGGTACAGTAAAGTGTTCCCTGGCGGGAGAGTCATACTGGAGGGCGTCGAGCTCTTCGGCTCGAGGCTCCTCCTCGGGATCCGCAGGGAAGGCCAAAGCCTTGGCCATATCCCTGATGAAGTCCGAGAACCGGGCATCCTCCGGGGGGGACTGCTTCCGAGTTTCGGACTCAGGTGAGTCCGAGGGGACACACCGAGTCCGAAAAGAATCAGGCGACTCTTCCTCTTCAGACTCCCAGACCGACTCCGACGAGGACTCGGTGGGGTCGGCCCGGGCAGGGCGCGGCGCCTGCCGCCCCGACGCCGAGGGAGTCGGCGTCGGCGACCTCGGTCCCGAACGGGAGGCCGAGGGTGACCTCGACCGAGGATCGACTCGAGTTCGCATCGACTCGAGGATCGGCTCGGTCTCCGGGGTCGACTTAGACGTCGACGTCCCGGCGGTCGGGGCAGCGGCGCCAGCGAAGCCAGCGAGCAGTGCCCGCTGCTGGTCCATGAAGGCAGACAGTCTGCTCTCCAAGGCCGTCAACCTGAGTCCGAGCTCAGGTGACCCAGCAGCCCGCGACTCGGGCCCCGACGGCGTCGGGCCCGACGTCGGCGGTCTCGGAGGCGAGTCCAGGAGGCGAGTCCAGGAGGACCACAGGACTTACCCGAGCAGGCAGCTCCGACTCCAGGCGAGGTCGCTTCGAGAGGTGCTCCTTCTCCAAGGACCCGGGACGGCTATCGGGGCTATGCGACCTGGCCCTCGCGGAGCCAGGAGCGTCCACCGACGCCGCCCTCGCGGGTTTCACCTTTCGTCGATGGTCCCCGGAGGGAGAACCCCTGTCGGAGGAACTCCGGCGACGGTCCGAGCTGGAACCTCTGGACGCGGAGGCCTCCGACGAGGTCCGGGTACGGCTGGGGTCAGCGAAGATCCTATCCCGCTGATGCCGCCGACTTCTCAACGCTTTGGAGGACATTTTGCCGCAGGGCCCACAGATCATTTCTTCATGATCCGGGCCCAGGCAGCGGAGGCAATTGTCGTGTGTGTCAGTTAGTGACATATTTCGGTCACACTGACCACACCGTTTGAAACCACTGGCAGCCATCGGGGGAAAAAGGGCCCCGGCGAGGTCAAAGGACCGGGCTGCCAGGGAAAAACCGAAAACGAAACTGACTAAGTCAGAAAAACCGAAAAAGAAGAAGAGGACTCGTGACCGGCGTCGCGAGTCCGGGCGGGAAAAAGACCGGCGTCGAACCGAAGGAAAAAAGAGAAAATATGAGTAAAAATCAACTTTTTCGCGGGGACACGACGGGTACGTCTGTAGGGCTCCGCGGAAAAAAGAAGACTGGCTAAGATGGCACCCTTGGGCGGGAAGAGGACCGCGCATGCGCGCTGCAATTCCCAAAGGCTTTCTTTGAAAGCTGGGGAAAATTGCTCCGCGAGAGCTCCGTCGGCGCCGACGTCACCCATAAGTGAGGACTGACTTCCTGCTTGGTCCTGGAGAACTGCTTGTTCCTGGAGATTCCCAATATCTGCTGGAGGGGGGGCATAACCCGCTTGTCTGGACTGGTCTAGCAGTATGATCTGGAAACTGCTTGTAATCGCAGCCCTGGCCAACGGTGCTTGGCCTGCCCTGACATTGCAACGTTCTCACCCACCCAGAGGCACTGACAAGACCACCGAGACAAGTGAGCCACTGTGATTCCTGACTCCATTTCAGAGCAGGGTACACAAGCCTCTTTCAATTTCTGATTTTCTTTTTTTTTTATAACTACACTTGGACTCAATACATCAAAATAGCAATGCCAATTACACCACTCCCAGCCTCTCTCAAAAGTTGAGGAGGAGGAAGGGAAGAAACAAAAAACAAATTTGCCTATAGAAGGCTCTAAGCTCAGTTCAACAGAGGAGGGCTGAGGATTGGTGGAGGAAGGGAAAGGGACCCAGTACCACCAGGTTCTGCACCTCCAGACTCTCTAACAGCTGGAGCTGTGCTAAGCACTCTGGCCCATTGCTTTAATTTTTTTTTTTGCAAGTCTCTTCAATCCAGCTCAGCCTCCACAGGTTCAGTCACCCTCCATCTGCCGAACAATGAGAAATACTGGCAAGAAAGTGACTACATAAGACTCCTGTAGGGTGATGCCAATCTGTGGTTCAGTCTCCTTGTGCTAGCAGGAGAGCATGAACCTACGCAACTGGACTGGAGGGACAATAAGTAATCACTCCTGTCTGGCAATATATTACTGTTGCATGGTGGGATGTGCAACATGTTATAGACATGGGGAGGCAAAAACAAAAACAAGGAAAATGCAAATTTATAGTGAAGGTAATTGGGAAGCATGCACTCTCCTACCTAATAGCAGTGTTGAGCTCCTCCATCTCAGTGCGCAGCTGCTGTGCAGTCTCCTGCATGCGACGGCGCTCCTGCTGCAATCGTGTGATGTACCCCACTGACTTCTCTAACAAGGCAGCTTTCGTCACCTGTGCAGAAAGATTGAGCCATAGAATAGAAAAGCATCAGAGAAAAAAAAAGACAGATATAGCACCAGTGTTACTAAGATGCACTAATATTAATACTATATCATTTGCCAGATAAACAATTTGTCACTTACTTGCCTTTAACACACCATTGTTTGCAGCAATGCATGTTAACTAATAATGAGATGCAAAGTAGCTCATTTTGAAAAATGAATAATGCAACTAGTGTGAAACCTCAGAAGCTCCATTCAGAGAACGGTAATACCACCACAAGAGGTGTGGTCATCTTTTATCTTTCCTCCCCAGGAACACTTTCTGCTAAAAATCCCTAGCAATTGCCAGAGGTTTCGCTGGTGGTGGGAAGGAGGGGGTAGGGGGAGAGGTTGAGGCCAGAGAGATCTTTGAGCACTTGCAGCTCCCTGCCTTGGCCCCTTAATGGTTGTCCACAGTACTACCGCTCGGGGGTCAGCCTCATTCTCTAATAGAAGCACCTTAGGGCTACTGCTAGGAGACTGAGCCTGCCATTTTGGAGGCTGGCCTAGCAATATACAATAATCCCTCACACACAATGACAAAATGGAAAAAGGGAAAAGGTACCATACACTAAATTATTAACGTCTAAAGGCGCAATAAAGGGTGGGGATATCAACCCCACTGCAAAAGATGTCTCAGTACACCCATCACCTCTGCCTGAGAATTTTTTTTTAAGTAAAAGGGAGGCCTCAGCGGGGTTATAGGCTAACCAGTGGCACACTGAAAACACAGTTGACAACACCCATGCATATCATTCATCGGCCTCCCTTTACAGCATGTTTAATTTTTTTCAATTTTTAAATGCATTAAAGAAAAATAAAAAACTACTTAGTTGTAACTCAATGATTCACCAGGACAAAGGAACAAAAAATGCTGTGCTGACAACTAGTCCCAGAGACACAGAGATTTTGAGACTGGCAGCAGCAAAAGCACCAGGGTAAAGCGTAATTAGTCACCTGGAACAGGTGATCTCCGGGAATAGCAAGAATTTAGTCTTCACATATGGGTGACGTCAATACCGACGGAGCCCATGCGGGAACGCTATCTAGCGTCCAATAGGAAAAGCCTTTGGAAGCACTCCACTGCGCCTGCACAACTGACTTCCCAACTCTCTTCACTTGAGTTCGTAGCTGAGAAAGGAAAGTAAATAAAGCCCTACAACTCCTAGGGGAGGAGGGTGGGTTGTGAAGACTAAATTCCTGCTGTTCCTGGAGATCACCAGTTACAGGTGAGTAAAGCATAGTTACTCACCTGTAACAGGTGATCTCCGGGAAGAGCAGGAAAGCACAGTTACTTACCTGTAACAGGTGATCTCTGGGAACAGCAGGAATTAGTCCTCACATATGGGTACGTCGGTACCGACGGAGCCCGCGTGGGAAAGCTCCCCAGCTTCCCAGAAAAGAAAGCTTTTGGGGCCTCCCACAGCGCATGCGCGCTGCCTTCCCGCCTTCCTGACTAACTCTCCTCAGTTCGAGTTTAAAGCTGAGACAATAGAGAGAGGAAAGGAAAAAGAGAGAGATAGATACAACTCCTAGGGGAGGTGGGTGGGTTGTGAGGACTAATTCCTGCTGTTCCCAGAGATCACCTGTTACAGGTAAGTAACTGTGCTATCTCCAGGAACAAGCAGGAATAAGTCCTCACATATGGGGACTCCCTAGCTAAGATGCCCGGGAGATCCCCCCTAAGGGTATGAGACCCTGAAGGGTTCCTCGTCTTCCTATGGATCTCAGGCATCCATTCAGGGAAGGTGGGCAGGAGTTGTTCAAGAATGGAACAGGTGTCTGAGGAGAGCCTGACCAAACAAGGCATCCCGGTGGGAGTCCCTGTCCAAACAGTAATGGGCTGTGAAGGTATGAACCGAGGCCCAGGTGGCTGCTCGACAGATCTGATCGATGGACACAGAATGAAGATGAGCCATAGAGGTGGCCATGGCTCTCACATTGTGAGCTGTGACATGGCCCTCCAGAGAAAGGTTCTTACTCTGGTAAGCAAAAGAAATACACTGAGCAATCCAATTGGACAGTGTTCTCTTAGAGACTGGAAGTCCTAAATGAGAAGGATCAAAAGCAACAAAAAGCTGGGAAGACTTTCTATGTTGCTGTGTCCTGTGTAAGTAAAAAGCAAGAGCTCTTTTACAATCTAGAGTATGAAGGTTCCTCTCTGCTCTGGATGCATGAGGAGCTGGAAAAAAGACAGGTAGGTATACCTCTTGATTAAGATGAAAAGGTGAGACCACTTTAGGCATAAAGTGAGGATTTGTCCTAAGGACTACCTTATCATGATGGAACCTTGTATAAGGTGGATTAGCCACTAAGGCCTGCAGTTCACTTATACGGCGAGCTGAGGTGACTGCAATAAGGAAAATAACCTTCCAGGAAAGAAATTTCAAGGAGGTGGTGGCTAAGGGTTCAAAAGGTGGCTTCATAAGCTGACCAAGAACCAAGTTTAAGTCCCATGCTACCGGAGGAGGTCTAATGGGAGGTTTAGTTAAAGTTAGGCCTCTCATGAATCTTGCGATAAGAGGATGAGAGGAGACAGGTTGTCCATTGAGAGGTTTAAAAGATGCTGAGATAGCACTCAAATGGACCCGTACTGAATTCGTTTTGAGTCCTGCATTGGAGAGATGCAGGAGATATTCCAATAGAGAATTCAAGGGAAGTGCTAAAGGGTCAAGAGCCTTTTGAGCACACCAAATGGAAAATCTTTTCCATTTAAAAGCGTAAGAACGCCTAGTGGAAGGTTTCCTAGAGGCATGGAGGATATCCTTCACTTGTTGAGAAAGATTGAAGTCTTGAAGGTCTAGGCCTCCAGTAACCAAGCTCTGAGGTGAAGGGACTTGGGGTTTGGGTGCCACAAAGTCCCCTCCTCCTGAGACAGGAGGTCTGGAGCAGCTCCCAAGTCCAGGGAGGGGGCTTGGGAAAGATGCAGAAGTAGAGGGTACCACACTTGGCGTGGCCAGCGTGGAGCTATGAGGATCATAGATCCTTGATCCCTCTGAAGTTTGAACAGAGTCTTGGGAATCAAAGGAATGGGTGGAAAGGCATACAGGAAGCCCTGACCCCAATGAAGGAGGAAGGCATCCTTGGCCTGAGTTCCCCGACACGGAATTCTGGAACAGAACCGGGGAAGTTTGGCATTCCACGGACTTGCAAAGAGGTCTATGTCCGGGGTTCCCCATTTCTGAAAGATTCTGAGTACCTGATCCATGTGTAGGGACCATTCGTGTGGAAGCAGAACTCAACTGAGTCTGTCTGCCCAAGAGTTTTGGATTCCTGGAAGATATACTGCCAGGAGATGGATTTGATGCTCTCTGGCGAAGGCCCATAATCTTAGAGCTTCATTGCAAAGCGACAGAGAGTCAGTCCCTCCTTGTTTGTTTATGTAAAACATGGCTACTTGATTGTCCGTATGAATAAGGACTGTCATGTTGTGGAGGAGGGTATGAAAAACTTTGAGAGCTAGAAAAATCGCTCGAAGTTCCAGATGGTTGATATGAAGGGTGGTCTCCTGTGGAGACCAAGTGCCCTGAGTGGAGAGGTCCTGAAGATGAGCTCCCCAACCTGCTTGGGAGGCATCTGTTGTGAGGGTTGCTTGGGGCAACAGTGGTTGGAAGGGAGCCCCCAAGAACAGATTTTGAGTGGATATCCACCATTGGAGAGACCAAAAGAGACGTTTGGAGGTTGCTATTTGGTCTGAGAGAGCTCCTGATGCTTGAGTCCACTGGGTGGACAAAGTCCATTGAGCTGCTCTCATATGCAGGCGAGCATAAGGCACCACATGTACCGTGGAGGCCATGTGGCCTAGTAGCTGTAGCATCTCCCTGGCAGTCAAGTGGCTTCTGGACTGAGTCTGGGAGGCTAAGTGCACTAGACATTGGCAACGGGCCTGAGGGAGGTAGGCCCTTGCAGTGGTGGTATCTAACCAGGCCCCTATGAATTCCAGGGATTGAGTAGGGGTGAGTTGAGACTTTGGCAGATTGATCACAAGTCCCAGATACTGCAGAATGCATCTGGTGCGGTCCAGGGAAGTCTGGGCTTCGGACTGAGATGGAGCTCGGATGAGCCAGTCGTCCAGGTATGGGAAGACAAAAATTCCCAGGGCGCGTAGAAATGCAGCCACTATTGCCATGCATTTGGTGAACACTCTTGGAGCAGAGGCTAGACCGAAGGGAAGTACTCTGTATTGGAAATGTTTTTCCTGGAACAGAAACCGTAGGAATTTTCTGTGGGATGGATGGATGAGTATAAGTGTGTACGCATCCTTGAGATCTAGAGAACAAAGCCAATCCTGACTCTGCAGGTATGGAAGGAGAGTACCTAGAGAAAGCATCTTGAATTTCTCCTTGCATAGGAATTTGTTCAATTCTCTGAGATCTAGAATGGGTCTGTATCCCCCTGTTTTCTTTGGAATGAGAAAATAAGGGGAGTAAAACCCTGACCCCTGTTGAAGAAGAGGAACCTCTTCTATTGCCCTTTGGGCGATAAGGGTGGTCACCTCCTGACCCAAAAGGTCCACGAGGGATGGGGGAGAATTGAAACGTCTCACCATGGTATGGGGAGGAAGGCTGGAGAAATGTAGTTTGTAGCCCTCTCTGATGATGGAGAGGGTCCACTGTTCTGATGTGATTTGCTGCCATCTGGGAGCAAAATGAGTTAACCTTCCTCGAATGGTGAGAGGCTCTGGTTGTTGTACAGCCAGAAAGGTTAAGTTCTCTAGTATTAAGTCAAAAACCCTGAGGGGGTTGGGACTGCTGGGCTGTAGTAGTCCCTGCAGGTTTTGCACTGGCCTGTTTAGATTGCTGACGCTTAGGAGCAAAGAGAGTTGTAGAAGATTGTTGGCCAGTATTTGTAGAAAATCTGGCCTTCTTATAGAACGGTTTCTTAAAAGATTTTTTCTTGGCAGGGGTAGAGGTAGACTTAGAAAGTCTATCTAAAGCAGCATTTTCTGCGTCCATTTGAGTGGCTTTGATTTGCCACTCTTTTCCAAACAGATTTTCACCTGTACAGGGCAGATTTCCCAAGCCATCCTGGACCCAGGGTTCTAGGTCAGAAGCCTGGAGCCAAGCAATTCTGCGAGCAGCTATAGCAATGCCTGAGGCTCTGCTAGCACCTTCAAAGGAGTCAAAAGCTGCTCTGTTGGAAAATTTTGAAACATCTTGGGTATGCTTTAGCAAAAGAAAGAATTCCTCCTGTTTATCCTCTGGGATAAAAGGGAGAAAATTGCGCAGCTTTAGTGCAATCTCCTTCAGGAACATGCCCATATAAAGGCTGTATGAATTGATTCTGGCAATAAGCATACTGGCTTGGAAGATTTTCCTACCAAAAGCATCCAAAGTCCTACATTCTCTCCCTGGAGGAGTAGAAGAGTGTCTTTTGGTACTCTTTATCCTTTTCATAGCTGACTGCACCACAATAGAGTGGTGAGGGAGCTGAGTTTTTTGAAAACCAGGAGAAGGAGGGACACGATACATGGTGTCCAAACAACGAGAATGTGGAGATAGAGTGAGAGGAGTCTCCCATAAGTCCATCATATGTTTTTTATTTATTTATTTATTTAACTGTATTTATATCCCGCTTTTCACCGGGTCAAAGCGGTTCTTGAAGAATTTCATGAATGGGCAAGGTGACTGCCTCTTTGGGAACCTTAGGGTATCCTAAAATATCTAATTTTTTTGCTCTAGGTTCTTTTTCAGAGGTTACTGAAATAGAGAGTCCTTTAGCTACTTCAATGATGAAGTCTTGAAAGGACAAATCCTCTGGAGGAGACATTCTCCTCTTTGGAGAAGAGGGCTCCTCAGGAAGAGTAAGAGATACTTCAGGAGAGTCATCTGATGAATCAGAATCATCAGAAGACTCGAAGTATCGTCTGTTGGCTTCCAGGGATCGATAAGCGTATCGACCGGTATCCACATCGGGCGTACCCGGAACCGGATCGGTATTCGGGAAAAACCCCGGAACCGGGAACCGGAACCGGTATCCTGGTTGATGTGGATGCCCTGGGTACCGGCATTGGTTGTGGTACCGGAACCGGAATCGGTACCGCTCGCTGCGGTACCGTGGGCGTCGCAGCCTTAATAAAAGCCATTATGGCTTGCTGCATGGATTGAACAGTATGATCCATAGACGCCACGACTGTCTGGATGTCGGTACTGGACGAGTGTGCCGGTACCCCAGAGCAGTCCAACAGGTGATCGGTCGAGGCCGTGCCATCGATGTCAACCTGTAACCCCATAGGAAGAGCTTTGGAAGCCGGAGCTTCCCGCCGGGGTTGTTTGGCTGGGGCAGGGTCCTCAGGGTCAAGCCAGGGGCATCTCGATACTTAGAGGGAGATTTGCCCTTTGAGGACCTGCCAGAAGGTTTGGTTACCTGAGATCCATCAGGAGAGGAAGACCTGGAGGATGTCGATGCTGGAGTATCTGTGGAAAACAGCATATGAAACTTGGCTGCCCGGTTTTGTAAGCCACGTTTAGACATCAGAGAACAGGACTGGCAATCCGGAATGGAGTGGTCAGGCCCCAAACATTTAAGACACCATTCATGGTTGTCGGTAACTGAGATGGTACCGCTACACTTGGTGCATTTTTTAAAACCAGAGGCTGGTTTCTCCATGAGGGAGAATTTTCTCTAGGCCTAGAGGCCTAAAGAGGAAATACACCAAGTGGGGAAAAGAAGATATATATATTTTTTTTTAAGAAAAGCAAAGAAAAAGACCGGCGGTACCGGTCTGGAGTCGGGGAAGGCAGACACGCGGCCAAAGAAACAAATTAAAATAAGAACTTCTTCAGCGGTGACAGGAACACGACCTGCTGGCTCCGCGGAAAAAGAAGAACTGAGGAGAGTTGGTCAGGAAGGCGGGAAGGCAGCGCGCATGCGCTGTGGGAGGCCCAAAAAGCTTTCCTTTCTGGGAAGCTGGGGAGCTTTCCCGCGCGGGCTCCGTCGGTACCAACGTACCCATATGTGAGGACTTATTCCTGCTTGTTCCTGGAGATTTTAGTCTTCACATATGGGTATCGTCGGTACCGACGGAGCCTGCGCGGGAACGCTCCCCAGCGTCCAATAGGAAAGCTTTTGGGAGCATCCCACAGCGCCTGCGTGCTGCCTTTCCACCTTTCCCAACTGTCCCTCTCCAATTGAGTTTAAAGCTGAGACAAAAGAGAGAGGGAAAGAGAGAAAGAGAGAGAGATAGCACAGTTACTTACCTGTAACAGGTGATCTCTGGGAACAGCAGGAATAAGTCTTCACATATGGGTACGTCGGTACCGACGGAGTCCGCGCGGGAACGCTTCCCAGTGTCCAATCAAAGAGCTTTTGGAAGTATCCCACCACGCCTGCGTGCTGCCTTCCCTCCTTTCCCAACTGCCTCTCCTCAGTTAAGTTTTAAAGCTGAGACAAAGAGAGAGAGAGAGAGAGGAAAGGAAAGATAGATAGAGATACAACTCCTAGGGGAGGTGGGTGGGTTGTGAAGACTTATTCCTGCTGTTCCCAGAGATATGATAATTACACTTACCTGGTAATTGTAGTTCCTTTAGTGACGACAGTTCAGTCCTCTACCTCTGGGTTGTCAATCTCCTCCTGCAGCTAGGAGACTGGTATGTCAGAATGATGACATCACTGGATATAGCCTGCTGCACACCCATCTGCATCCCAGTGTGAACTATAACAAAGCAGACTCAAAGGAGCAACAAATAAGTAGCTAATCATAACATCCATTTTACTACAAGTAATTCCTCCCTTGCCGCCAAGGCTTTCTTACCACCTGCCCTGTCCCCCAGAAGGGAACAAGCAAAGAATTGAAGGAACTGAAGTATTCCAGACTCACCTGTGATAATCTTCTGCTCGCCACTAAAGCTGGAACCTCCAATAAAAAATCCGGGTGGGAAGGAGGACTGAACTGTCGTCACTAAAGGAACTACAATTACCAGGTAAGTGTAATTATCATTTCCTTATCGTTCCTCCAGTTCAGTCCTCTACCTCTGGGATGTACCAGAGCAGTAATCAATGGGAGGGACCCTTCCAGCCGGCAGCTAAAACCGCCGAACCGAAACGAGCATCCGCCGCCGCAGCAACATCCAACCTGTAATGTTTGGTGAATGTATGCAGAGACGACCAAGTCGCCGCCCTACAAATGTCCCCCGGGGGAACCAAGCCATGCTCTGCCCAAGACGACGCCTGCGCCCGAGTGGAATGCGCCCTCAGCTCCCGAGGCACCACACGACCCCGAAGCAAATAAGCGGACGCAATCACTTCCTTTATCCAGCGGGCAATGGATGCTTTAGCCGCCGCCTCACCTTTGCGAGCTCCGCCATACAAAACAAACAACCGCTCGGACTTGCAAAAGGACTCTGTGGCTCGCAAATACTGCCGCAAGGCACGCTTCACGTCGAGACGCTGAAGACCGCGATCGGAGTCGCCGCCCCCCAAAGACCCCAAAACGGGCAAGCACACTGCCTGGTTGACATGGAAGGGCGACATCACCTTAGGCAGAAAGGACGGGACCGGACGCAAGACCACCTTTTCTTTGGAAAAGGACAGGAAGGGCTCCCGGCAGGACAACGCCTGCAGTTCGGACACTCGCCGCGCCGAACAAATTGCCACCAGGAACACCGTCTTGAGCGTCAAATCTTTCAGGGAAGCCCGACGCAAGGGCTCAAAGGGGGGTTCCGTTAAAACCGTGAGAACTAGATTCAGGTCCCACGGCGGAATGCACACCCTGCGCACCGGACGGACCTTAGCGACCGCTTTCAAAAACCGCCCGATGTCAGGATGGGCCCCCAACTGCACGCCCTGGACCTTGCCCCTGTAACAGGAAAGGGCCGCCAACTGAACGCGCAAGGAACTGGCTGCCAGGCCCTTGTCGAAGCCATTCTGCAGAAATGCCAAGATCGCCGGAATTGAAGCCGAGCCCGGCCGAACCTGACGCTGCGAACATCAATCCTCAAACACGCGCCAGACGCGCACATACGCCAGAGAGGTCGACCGCTTACGGGCCCGTAGCAAGGTCGCCACAACCGCTGACGAGTAGCCTTTCTTCATGAGCTTAGCCCTCTCAAGGGCCATACCGTAAGCGAAAACCGATCCACCTGAGGCATGAAGAGAGGCCCTTGGCGCAGAAGATCGGCTCTCGCCGGTAGCCGCCAAGGCTCTCCGTCCAAGAGACGTATCAGGTCCGCGTACCAGGGATGCCTCGGCCAATCGGGAGCCACCAACAGCACCCGTCCGGCATGCGCCCCGATTTTCTGAATCACTCTGCCTATCAACGCCCAAGGCGGGAAGACATAAAGAAGACCGTTCGACTGCCACCGGCGAAGCAACGCGTCGATGCCCTCCGACATCCTTTCCCTTCTGCGGCTGAAGAAGCGGGCTACTTTGGCCGACTGAAAGGTCGCCATGAGATCCATGAGCGGCGTCCCCCACCGGTAGACTATCTGACGGAAGACAGCGGGATGGAGCTCCCATTCCCCGGCATCCACGTGCACTCTGCTGAGGAAGTCCGCGGTGACATTGTCCTTGCCGGCAATGTGCGCTGCCGATATCGCGGACAAGTGGAGCTCTACCCACGCGAATAACTCGTCGGCCTCGGCCTCCATTGCGGCACTCCCGGTACCGCCCTGCCGATATACGCCACCGTCGCAGAGTTGTCGGAGAGAACGCGCACGGGCTGACCGCGCACCAAGCCCTCGAATGCCTGAAGGGCCCGGAACACAGCTCGAAGCTCTAAGCGATTGATCGCCCACGATGACTCCAGGGGTGTCCAAAGCCCTTGCGCAAACTGACTCCCGCAGTGGGCTCCCCAACCCCCCAGACTGGCATCCGTCAACAAGGGCAGCCATTCCGGCTGCTCCAGCGGCAAACCGCCCGTCAGCGACGATGGGCGAGTCCACCACCGAAGGGACTGCCGAACCCTGCATGGACACGGAAGACGCTTGTTTAACGAATCGGTCTGATGCGACCAACGACGGAGCAATGCTCGCTGAAGGGGCCGCATATGAAACCGGGCCCAAGGTACCGTCTCCAACGTTGCCGCCATAGTGCCCAGCACCCGGAGATAAGCCCAGGCCGAGGGCGCCGACATCAACAGAAACTGCCGCACCAGGGTCCGCAAACCCTCGGCCCTCGTGTGCGGGAGGAACACCCGTCCCCTGCACGTGTCGAAGCGGACACCCAGGTATTCGAGCTCCTGTGTGGGCTGCAGCTGACTCTTGACCGGGTTGACCACCCAACCCAGCTCTTGCAAGAACTGCACGACCCTGTCCGTTACCCGGAGACTTTCCTCCGCAGACTTGGCCCGAATCAACCAATCGTCGAGGTACAGGTGGACTAAAATACCTTCCTTGCGCAACGCCGCCGCCACCACCACCATGATCTTGGTGAAGGTGCGCGGCGCCGTCGCCAGGCCGAACGGTAAGGCTCGAAACTGGTATTGGCCCCAAGGGAGCGCGAACCGCAGGAAGCGCTGGTGAGCTTCGCGAATGGGAACATGCAAGTATGCCTCCGACAAGTCTAGAGACGTCAGGAATTCCCCGTGCCGCACCGCTACAATGACGGACCGCAACGTTTCCATGCGAAAGTGCGGCACCCGTAAGCAGCGGTTCACCCCTTTCAGATCGAGGATGGGACGTAACTGCCCACCCTTTTTGGGCACCACGAAATAAATGGAGTATCGACCCATGCCGTAGTCGGCCTTTGGAACCTCGACCACGGCTCCTAAGCGAATGAGCCGCTTCAAGGTCTCGCGAACCGCTGCTGTCTTTGAAGGTCCGTGGCAAGGAGACATGACAAAGGAGTCTCGCACGGGCCGGGCCAGCTCCAGCGCGTAGCCGTGTTGGATGATCTCCAAGACCCACTGGTCGGAGGTGATGTGGGTCCAGGCGGAAAGAAACCCCCACAGCCGACCGCCGATGGGAGTCTCCCCCGCCGGGACCCGCCTCACCTCATTGGGGCTTACGGGAGGTGGACGCCAGGGCGGAGGAAAAACCTCTACTGGCCCCCCGAAAACCCCGGAAGCCTTGGCCCCTAGAGAGAAACCGCCCTCTCTGAAAGGCACCGGGTCTAGACGTCTGAAATTTCCGAAAATCCCGCATCTGACCCCGACCTCCCGGGGCAGGTTTGGCCTGCTTCGGCTTGTCCTCGGGCAGCCGCCCTGTCTTAGACTCCCCCAGGTCCTTCACCAACTTCTCCAAATCTTCCCCAAACAGCAAGCCGCCCTTAAAGGGAAGTTTGCTGAGGCGGGACTTAGAAGGGCCATCCGCAGCCCAATTGCGCAGCCATAACGAACGACGAGCCGCCACCAGCGACCCCGTACTGTTAGCCAGCGCCCTAATTAAGTCGTAATGCACATCCGCTAGGTAGGCCGCGCCGGATTCCAAGCGATCCAGCTCCTTGGCCTCCTCTGGATCTACGTGCGAGGATTGGCGCAGCCGTTGGGCCCAGCGCAGACACGCTCTGGCTACCCAGGCCCCACAGATGGAGGCCTGCAGAGAGAAAGAGTCCGCCTCAAAGGCTTGCTTAAGCAGCCCGTCAATCTTCCGATCTTGGGCATCCTTCAAGGCCGCGCTGCCCTCAACGGGGATGGTGGTCTTTTTCGTGACAGCGGACACCAGAGCATCGATGCGCGGCGCCCGGAACCTGTCCTTAGCGGGTTCCGCCAAAGGATACAACCGGCTCAAAGTACGAACGCCGCGAAGCCCCGCTTCAGGCTTATCCCATTCGTCTTGTATCATTTTCTCGACCACACGATGCACAGGAAAAACCACCTGCGTCTGGCGCACCGCCTGGATGACAGGATCCTCCACATCGTCCTCCACCGCTGCTGGAGGAGCAAGGTGTAACATCTGCAAAGTCTCTGAAATCAAAGCCGCCAACTCCTCTCTGCGGAAGATCCGAATGATCTTCGCTTGATCTTCTGGCTCCGGGATCTCACCTTCTTCCAGATCCTGCGACCCTTCCTCAGGGTCCCAAACCGGATCCGCGGATGCCATCCAGGAGTCCTCCACCGGGTCAGAGAGCCGCGCCCGCTTCGGCGCCAGCGACTCCACCCCGGCGACGCCTTCCGCCACCAACTGCGGAGGCGGGGGCGCCGGAGACGCTGCGCTTGTCTTGTGACCCTGCTGCCGCAGGCAATAAGCCTGATGCAGCAGCAGCACAAACTCAGGACTGAAGCCGCAGAGACCCGATGCCCTCGGGGACACGGATTCCCCGGAGGGCCCGGGCAGAACCTCCATGTTGGTCTCTTGTGCCGAAACCCGCGGAGAAGCCGCTTTCGCCCCCGCTGTGGCCTCCGGCATCTCTGGGGACGCGGGAGCCTCCATCTGAAGCTCCACCGCAGAAGACAGGGCAGCACAGCCCCTGCACACGCCGGTGTCAGCGACAGTACCCCTCCTAGTGCCACACACGAGGCACAGAGGTCGGGTAGCCATAGAGGGAACTCCCACACCCCCTGGGCCGCAAACTGTGGCAGGCCTAGAAACTGGCCAAGGAAAGGAAAATCAGCAATGAAAAACTACTTTGGAACGCTGTGTTTAGGCAAAAAAAAAGGAAGATTTCCTCTGTTGGTTCTTTTTTTTTTTTTTTTAAATTAGCTCCTCAAAAAAAAGAAATCAAGGCCCCCAGAAAAACAAACGCAGCCACCCGGAAAGGGCAAAGAAAACCAAAGTAAAACCAAAATAAAACTAAAGGAAAAAACAGAAAACAAACGCGCAGCAAAGCCCCGACTACAAAAAACCGGGAGACGAACAGCCGCCACATGGCTGCCTCGCGGCTCAGAAAATGGCCGCCGCGAGAGCAAACCGCTTAGCAAAAAAAAAGGCGCGAAAAGCACTGCGGCGTCCCTGGTCCCCTGCACCTATACGGCCTGGGCCAAATGAACTGCTGGACGCCGGGTAAGCACTTACCCTTGTAGACGGTCACTCCCCAGAGCGCTGCCCCAGCGTCTGGAACCCCGGGCCCTGAAAACGCACAGAAGAGCATGCACAGAGTAGGAGGGAAGCACCAGAAAGCGTAGTTACTCACCTGTAACAGGTGTTCTCCAGGAGCAGCAGGAATCAGTCCTCACTTATGGGTGACGTCGGCGCCGACGGAGCCCTCGCGGAGCAATTTTCCCCAGCTTTCAAAGAAAGCCTTTGGGATTGCAGCGCGCATGCGCGGTCGTCTTCCCGCCCGAGGGTGCCATCTTAGCCAGTCAGATGACATAGCTAAAAAAGACAGCATAAAAATTTGCAAAAAGAACATAAGCAGACGATTGCAACTCCAAGGGGAGGAGGGAGGGTAGTGAGGACTGACTCCTGCTGCTCCTGGAGAACACCTGTTACAGGTGAGTAACTACGCTTTCTCCAGGACCAAGCAGGAAGTCAGTCCTCACTTATGGGACTCCCAAGCTTAAGGCTACCGGAGACCCTAAGCACAAAAATGAGCTCCCTCTAGCTCAGCAGCACAGAAGGATAGAATCTTCGCTGAATTATCACCCACCGGTAGCCCACATCCGGGATGGAGGGTAGGAGTTGCTCAGACCTCAAAGAGATTACGGAGGACTGCCTGTCCGAAAGCACTGTCCCTACGGGACTCCCTCTCGAGACAGTAATGGACCGCAAAAGTCTGGCTCGAAGACCAAGTAGCGGCCCGGCAGATGTCTGCCAGCGGAACAGAGCGGAGGTAAGCCACTGACGTGGCCTTTGCCCGAACGCAATGAGCCGTGACTCGACTATCTAAGGAGAGTCCGGCTGCCCCATAAGCCCAAGAGATACAGTCCGCAACCCAGATGGACAGAGTACGCTTGGAGACCGGGAGCCCCAATTATTTGGGGTCAAAAGACACAAAAAGCTGAGCAGCTTTACGGTGCTCCCGCGTACGGTCAAGGTAGAAGTTCAATGCCCTTCTACAGTCCAGGGTATGGAGGACCGTCTCAGCTCGGCTGGAGTGTGGTCTGGGAAAGAAGGTTGGAAGTACCACCTCCTGATTGATGTGAAAAGGGGAGACCACTTTAGGCAGAAATTTTGGGTGAGTCCGTAGGACTACCCTATTCTTGTAGAACCTAGTGTAAGGGGGATCAGACACGAGGGCCTGCAATTCACTCACGCGTCTAGCGGAAGTGAGGGCTATCAAGAACAGTGTTTTCCAAGACAGAAAACGGAGAGAACAGGTAGCCATAGGTTCAAAAGGCGGACAGGTGATCCGCTGCAAAACCACATTCAGGTCCCAGTCAGGCGCTGGCGGGCGCAGAGGTGGTTTAAGTAGAAGGAGACCTCGGAGAAACCTCGCTACGAGAGGGTCATTGGAGAGAGGTCTGCCGTCCACCGGCACATGATGTGCTGAAAGAGCACTGAGGTGAACTCTGACGGAGTTGGACTTAAGTCCCAGATTAGAGAGGTGCAGCAAGTACTGCAAGAGCACCGACACCGGGCAGGAGAAGGGATCCTGAGACTGTTGGGTACACCAGACTGCAAAGCGACGCCATTTAAGGGCGTAGCATTTTCGGGTAGAAGGCCGTCGCGAAGCCAAGACGACCTCCTCCACCTCCGCCGGCAGGAGAAGGGGAGCAAGGACTACCCTCTCAGCAGCCAGGCCATGAGGTTGAGAGACCTGAGGTTGGGGTGCAGGAGGGACCCCTGATCCTGAGTGAGGAGATCCGGTTGTACCCCCAGAGGGATTGGATCCTCCACCGCCAGTTGCAGCAGGAGCGGAAACCACGGCTGCCTGGGCCAGCGAGGGGCCACCAGGATCATGAAGGCTTTGTCTCGGAGAACCTTGAAAAGAGTCCGAGAGACCAGCGGGATGGGAGGGAAAGCGTACAGAAGGCTCCCCGACCACGAGATCAGAAAGGCGTCCGCCGCCACCCGGAGGGGGTGTGGCCGACGAGAGCAGAAGCGAGGAAGCTGCCGGTTGTGAGGACTGGCAAAGAGATCCACCGTGGGGAGACCCCACTTGAGGAAGAGCTTCTGAACTACCAAGGGATCCAGACGCCACTCGTGCGGCTGGAGGACCCTGCTGAGTTTGTCTGCAAGGCAATTTTCTTGGCCCGGGAGATAAACTGCCTTGAGGAGAATGCCGTGACTGACGGCCCAAGAGCAGAGCTTCTGTGCCTCCCGGCAGAGGAGGAAGGAGCCCGTGCCCCCCTGCTTGTTCACGTAGAACATGGCAACTTGATTGTCCGTCTGGACAAGGACGGACTGTTGGGAAGTCAGGTGGGAGAAGGCCTTGAGAGCCAGGCGGATCGCCCTGAGCTCCAGGAAGTTGATCTGCTGAGCAGACTCCCACGTGGTCCAGAGGCCCTGAGTGCGTGCCTCTTGGCAATGTGCTCCCCAGCCCAGGAGGGATGCATCGGTGGTCAGCACCCGGGTCGGCTGAGGTGACTGGAAAGGCATTTCGAATATCAGGTTCGGCTGCCGGAGCCACCACCGGAGAGAGACGAGACCAGCGGCTCGGAAACGCGCACTAGGTCTGCTAGGCCGCCCGTGGCTTGTCGCCACTGCTGGCGGAGACACCATTGCGCAGACCGCATATTCAGGCGGGCATTGGGGGTCACATGGACGGTGGAAGCCATATGGCCGAGCAGTCTCAGGAAGCGCCTGGCGGAGACCAGGGGCTGGCTGCGAAAGCGGTTGGCTAGGTCCATGAGCCGTTGAGCCCTGTCGAGCGGTAGGAATGCTCGCGCCTGAGGAGTGTGCAGCCTTGCGCCGATGAACTCGAGATCCTGTGAGGTGAGCAAAGTGGACTTTGCGAAGTTTATGACAAAGCCCAAGTGCTGCAGCAGAGTCACCGTGCGGCAGGTGGCGTTGGTGACCTCCTGAGCGGACGCTGCTCTGATGAGCCAGTCGTCGAGGTACGGAAAGACATAGAGGCCGTGAAGCCGAAGATGGGCCGCCACGACCGCGAGACATTTTGTGAAGACTCGCGGTGCGGAGGACAGGCCAAAGGGCAGTACTCTGTACTGGTAATGATTTCCTGCCACCACAAACCTTAGGTATTGGCGGTGGCTTGGGTGGATGAGGATGTGCGTGTAGGCATCCTTTAGATCCAAGGAGCATAGCCAATCTCCCTGCTGGAGGTAGGGCAGAAGGATTCCAAGGGTAAGCATTTTGAACTTCTCCCGCACAAGGAACTTGTTGAGGTTGCGCAAGTCCAGGATGGGTCTGAGGCCCCCTGTTCTCTTTGGTATCAGAAAATACCTTGAATAAAAGCCTTGACCTCTCAGGTGGTGTGGCACCGGTTCCACCGCCTGTTCCTGCAGAAGACCTGCTAACTCCTGAAGGAGCAACTCCCTGTGCAGAGGGGGGCGTGGAGGTTCTCCCGGAAAATAGGAGGGAGGGACCTGATGGAAGTGGAGAAGATAGCCTTCTCGCACGACCTGAAGCACCCAGGCATCTGCGGTGATGCTGGACCACCTGTGGGCGAAGTGAACCAGCCGGCCTCCGGTGCTGGAGGGAACCAGCGGGGGGGGGGAGAGGCTATGCTTAGCGAGTCAAAAGCCCCCACCCTGCTGAGCAGGGGCTGGTGGTGCAGGCTTGGGGGCTTGCTGCCTACGGGACCCGTTACCCCGTCCCTTGGCCTGCTGGCCCTGTTGGGGAGCTGCAGGGGCCTGATAATGGGGGTATTGTTTGTAGGCAGCCGCCTTCCTCGGGTAAAAGGACTTTTTCCCCGAGCCCTTCTTTTTCTAGGAAGGGGCGGAGGTCTTCCTAGAAAGCCTGGTCCTGGTGAGAGTCTCAGTCTCAATTTGCGCAGCCTTTTCCGCCATGGGCTTGCCAAAGAGGTTTTCGCCTCGGCAGGGGACATCGACCAACTTGTCCTGCACCCAGGGCTCAAGGTCTGACGACTGAAGCCAAGCCTGTCGGCGGGCACCGATGCCGGCTGCGGCTACGCGAGCCGAGGCTTCAAAGCCATCATAGGCTGCTCGGGACATGAACTTTGAGCATTCCCGAATGCCAGTGGACAAGGCTAGGAACCTCCGCAAGGGCTCCTCGGAGAGACCAGCGGAGAATCCGGCTAGCTCTTTAGCCAGATCCCGGAGATACATGCCCATGTATAGCTGGTAAGTCTGGACACGACATGCGAGCATAGAGCCCTGGAAGCACTTCTTGCCAAGGCCATCCATGTTACGGGCCTCCCTGCCAGGAGGCACCGAGGAGTGCATCTTCTGGCTCTTAAGACGGTGCATGGCCGATTCCACTACCATGGAATGGTGTAGCAGCTGTGCCTTTTGAAAGCCAGGGCTCTTGCGGACTCGATAGAATCGACCCGCTTGCTCAGGACCGGTGAGGAGGCCGGACTCTCCCACATGCGGAAGAGTAGTCGTTCCAGCATAGGAGGAACCGGCACAGTAAAGTGTTCCCTCGCGGGAGAGTCATACTGGAGGGCGTCGAGCTCTTCGGCTCGAGGCTCCTCTTCGGGATCCGCAGGGAAGGCCAAAGCCTTGGCCATATCCCTAACGAAGTCCGAGAACCGGGCATCCTCCGGGGGGGACTGTTTCCGAGGCTCGGACCCCGGTGAGTCCGATGGGACACACCGAGTCCGGAAAGAATCAGGTGACTCTTCCTCCTCAGACTCCCAGACCGACTCCGACGAGGACTCGGTGGGGTCGGCCCGGGCAGGGTGCGGCGCCAGCCGCCCCGACGTCGAGGGAGTCGGCGTCGGCGACCTCGGTCCCGAACGGGAGGCCGAGGGCGACCTCGACCGAGGATCGACTCGAGTTCTCATCGACTCGAGGATCGGCTCGGTCTCCGGGGTCGACTTGGACGTCGACGTCCCGGCGGGCGGGGCAGCGACGCCAGCGAAGCCAGCGAGCAGTGCCCTCTGCTGGTCCATGAAGGCAGACAGTCTGCTCTCCAAGGCCGTCAACCTGAGTCCGAGCTCAGGTGACCCAGCAGCCCCCGACTCGGGCCCCGACGGCGTCGGGCCCGATGTCGGCTGTTGCGGAGGCGAGTCCAGAAGGACCACAGGACTTACCCGGGCAGGCATCTCCGACTCCAGGCGAGGTCGCTTCGGGACGTGTTCCTTCTCCAAGGACCCGGGGCGGCTGTCGGGGCTATGCGACCTGGCCCTCGCGGAACCAGGAGCGTCCACCGACGCCGCCCTCGCGGGTTTTTCCTTCCGACGATGGTCCCCGGAGGGAGAACCCCGGTCGGAGGAGCTCCGGCGACGGTCCGAGCTGGAGCCTTTCGACACGGAGGCCTCCGACGAGGTCCGGGTATGGCTGGGGTCAGCGAAGATTCTCTCACGCTGATGCCGCCGACTCCTCAACGCCTTTGAGGACAGTTTGCTGCAGGGCCCACAGATCAGTTCCTCATGATCCGGGCCCAGGCAGCGGAGGCAAAAGTCGTGTGTGTCGGTTAGTGACATATTTCGGTCACACCGACCACACCGCTTAAACCCACTGGCAGCCATCGGGGGAAAAAGGGCCCCTGCGAGGTCAAAGGACCGGGCTGCCAGGGAAAACGAAAACGAAAGCTGACTAAGTCAGAAAAACCGAAAAAAGTAAGAGGACTCGAGACCGGCGTCGCGAGTCCGGACGGGAAAACGATCGGCGTCGAACCAAAAGAAAAAAGGATAAAACAAAGAAGAAAATCAACTTTTTCGCGGGGACAAGACGGGGACGTCTGTAGGGCTCCGCGGAAAAAAGAAGACTGGCTAAGATGGCACCCTCGGGCGGGAAGACGACCGCGCATGCGCGCTGCAATCCCAAAGGCTTTCTTTGAAAGCTGGGGAAAATTGCTCCGCGAGGGCTCCGTCGGCGCCGACGTCACCCATAAGTGAGGACTGACTTCCTGCTTGGTCCTGGAGAACTGCTGCTCCGTGCAAGGCAATCACAAGGAAGGCTCACCTCCGTAATGTCCGGGAGGGGAGACCCCTGGGCCACGCGGGGGGGGGGGGGGGGGAACTCGAAGGCTTGAGCTACAACCCCCCCAGGAAGAAAACTGCATAGAGGCACAGACGAGTAAGAAAGCCTTTCTTCCTGAGTGAACCTAGATTTTTTTTTTTTTTTTTTAAAGGAACAGTGCCACAAATAAAACTCCAACCCTTTGAGCTATTCTAACTATCCTACCAAAACTGCCTGCTCCTTATTCATTCCTCTAGAGAGCCTCTCCCTAAGGCTCGTCAAGTCCTCCTGCTGCAAGGAGACTGGTTACACTGGGATGCAGATGGGTGTGCAGCAGGCTATATCCAGTGATGTCATCATTCTGACATACCAGTCTCCTAGCTGCAGGAGGAGATTGACAACCCAGAGGTAGAGGACTGAACTGGAGGAACGATAAGGAACACCTGTTACAGGTAAGTAACTGTGCTATCTCCAGGAACAAGCAGGAATGAGTCTTCACATATGGGGACTCCCAAGCTGAGATGCCTGGAGTCCCAGCATGTCATAGATTGGAACATGCTATACCTAATAACACCAGGCATCCTGAGGGTGGAGGGTAGGAGTTGAAAGAGAAAGGTGCTGTGGACAACAGCTTAATCTAGCATGGGACTGCAGAGAAGAAGTCCCTGTGTTTATGATAATTGTCATCAATGATAATGAAATGAAATATTGCAATATGGACCTCCCCTAACAGGATTTCACAGAAGTATGGAGGTTCATGGGATCTACTGGGGAACCCAGTAGAGGAACCTCAAAAAGGACCTCACTGTAAAGTGGAGGTAATAAACCTGTAGGAAAAACAGTGGAGGTCAGAATCCTGAAGGGTAACAGGTAACCTCAGTAAAAACAAACTGGGAAGTACAAAAACAGTGGGCCTTCAGCGGACGGCTTTATGACAAAAACCCAACTCTTTTGGCGGCAGAGTGACTCACTCTTGGGAGCAAAAGAGAAAGGCTAACCGATTTGGACAAACAGGCACAGTCCTTGTGGGGAGAAAGGGTATGGGAACCCCTTGTATCCCAAAAAGAGAGGACAAATGCCTGAGGCGTTAAGCCTGGGATTAACTGAAGATCCAAAATGTCTCTCCTAACTGGGGTAAGCTAGGAGAGATATTGGAGCATGGAGAGCTTCAGAGGTACCTAAACCCTAAGGTTATGGTATAAAAATTATTGACTACCACAGGAGTGGTTGCGTGTGTAGAACCCCAAACCTGCTGGATAGCATAGGTATGGGAAAAACCCATCTGTCAGAATCATATAGCTATATGAGCATAGACAGTCAGATAGATAAGTATTTGGATACATATCTATCTATAATAAAATATCTCGACAGATATATATATATATAAATATATATATATATATATACATATAAATATATAGATAGACATATAAGAATATATCTATAGTGAGATATGGAAGGGCATAAAATATACACAAAAGATAGATATGAATATGTAGGCCTATATATGGGTGTCTGCAATTAAGCAGACAGAGATATGCCTACAGCAGGGTATTCACATAGGATATATGGAGAGGAAAGATTCATCTAATAACAAGGAGATGGAATCTACTTGAGAAGATATATAGAGAATCTATTCCTCCTGGTTATGATCTGCAAGGATGCTAGCTAGTGAAAGAACCAGGACGGTTACGTGAAAAAGAGAGGATAATATCAGTCTGTAGCCAGCAAGTCCCGATTCTTCCAGAACTCTAGCATGGTAAGTGGACAGAAGACGCATAGAGATGAGATACCATGTTGACCTGCTTAAGGGCAAAAGGTATCATGCGTTCTTACCATGAGGATGACCTGCAAGGAGAAAGAGCATATTCCCGATTGGGAATACTATGGACCAAAGCAGGGAATGAGCAACTCCTTAAGCTTTCACGTAAGAGAAGGCCTATGTCCTTATATATCAAAAAGGAGATAGTAAGAGAAGGGAGGACCCTTCTAGTCATGGGAGACATGACTAAAAAGCCTTTTCCAACCACCTAGGATAGCTGTTGGAGAAGAAAAACCCATGCTCTCTAGCAAGGGCCCATAGTGGAAAGCTTCTCTGTAGAATTGCAGAGAGCATGATGCAGGAGAATGAGGAGATAGAACTGGCTGCTGGAGAGCCAGTATCTCTGCCAACTATGCTGCCAAACCCAGGAGAATGGAGATGGCAGAAATAGAAGACAATCCAGAAAGGTTGTAGGGAGATAATCTCCAAGATAGATGGAAGCACTGACTTGGAGCCACTACTAAGACTAGACAGAATGTTAGTGGAGGACAAATCTGGTTGTTTGAGGACAGAAACCAGTGGTCCAAACATTAAGGCTCCTGCATAGGCAGCTGCTAGCAAGACAGCAAAAAGAATCTTACTGTTTAAAAACAGAAAGAACAGACAGAACAGGAGTAGAAACTCTGGACATGTCTGATAAGCTGCCGCAAAGCAAGATTGAAAAAGAGGAGTTAACTCAAGAGAGGAAAACTCCGCATTGGAAAGTGACAAACTAGAGAGGCTGAAGAAAAAGCCCTCCAGTGAAGTAATACTGCTCTTACAGAGGAAAAAGCTTGGTAAGAGGGTGAAGAGAATGGAGCTGAAGAAGACTTACCAAGTAGTAAGTCTATAGAAAGGAAAAAATACATGCTGGCACAGGAAACTATCATTTGATAGTGGTCAGACCTCTTTCCCTAGCAGGAAGAAGAGGAGAACCCTGTGACCTATAGGCATGAACATCCTGACAGCTCATAGAAATATAGAAAAGATGGATGTCTTTGGAAAGAGATCCATGTCTAGGGGTTAGAATGAAGCGGTGGATTGCTTCTATTAAGAAGAAGCAAACTGCAGATTCTAACCCCCAAGAGTCACAAGCATCTGATGATGATTGATCAAAAACCCTGCGGTTGCTGGGTTTGCTGAGCCTGGTGAGAGGTTGGATTCTTCAGACCAGGATGATGGTTCCCCTGTTTGGGAACATCTGTATGATGGGCAGGTGATGAATAAAACCTTCTCCTCCTATGAGAAGAAAGTTTGGTAGGACATTTCCTACCTACTGGGACAAAAGAAGGTGTAGAACAACCCCTAGGAACAGGTAAATCAGTGGACAACTGAGTAACCTGACGTAAAGACTCCTTGTTGAAGAGATTTTCTCCAGTGCAAGGAGTATGTCCCAGTCTGTGCTGTGCCCATTTGTCCAAGTCTGAAGCTTGGAGCCAGGCTCTACGTCGTGCCCCTATAGCTATAGCAGAAGTCCTGCTAACAGACTCAAAAGAGTCTAGGGAAGCACGAGAAAGAAACCAAGAGATATTCTGGATATGCGTAAGCAGTGAGGAATAGTCTGGAAGGAAAGGAGTCAAAAGATGTAATTTCTTTGTGACCTCCTCAAGAGATAGACTCATATAAAAATATATGAGAGAATTCTTGCAGAAAGCATAGATGTCTGGAAGGTTTGACGTCCAAAGGCATCTAGTGTCCTAGATTCCCGACCTGGCAGATAAGAAGAGTGCTTTTTCTTACTCTTTACTCGCCTCAGTGCTGATTCCACTACTATGGAATGATGAGGAAGTTGAGTCTTTTGAAACCCTGGAGAGGGGGACACCTGATATAGGAGATCGGTTGCTCTAGAAAGTGGGGATACCCTTAAAGGTGCTTCCCACAGACCTAGAAGGAGATCCTGCAAGGAATGATGCAAAGGAAGCATTATGTTCTCCTTTGCTATGGTAGGAACAGAGCCTTGTGCAGGATCATGTCCAGGGATAGGAATAGCAAGTGATCTTGCTATTTGCAGGAGAAAACTCTGAAAAGAGGGATCTCCAATGGGAATCTCCTTTGGACAGGTTAGATCAGAAGAACTAGCCTGAGCACCGAAGGATCTATCCAGATATATAGGAATAGAAGGTCCTGCATGGTGCAGGGTGGTATCCTTAAAGGATGATTGCTGGTACTGGCTGTCAGAAGCAGCAACCGTCAGTACCTCATCGTCCATGCCAGGTATCGACTCCAAGCCTGGTATAGAAGGGAGCGATGCTGTTGAAAGAAGCAGGGCAGGAGCTGGCCACGATGCTACTGTGAATACCGGTAGCGATGTCGACACCGGTACCGATGTCGGAGCCGAAGGCGACACAGACATCAGAGTAGCCATCGATGACAGCTCAATCGGTACCGAGGTAATCGAAGACCTCCGGCAGGCATCCTCGGTACCAAGCCTGCGGTACTGATCGGTGTCGGTACCAATGCATGCCGGTACCCAGTCTTCCAGACTACGATTGCAAACTCGGTATCGAGGGCAATGAACCTGATGAAGGAAGCAGAGCAGGCACCGACTGCAAAGGTAATATGGACATCGGTACCGACTTCGGTACCGTGTCTGATACTGGTGGATGAAAGCCAACCGGTGGCAACTCAAACAGCATCGGAGGAACCGAGAGTTGCGGATCCGAATCATCGGAACCGAGCCTTTGGTACCAAGGGGAGGCGGTACCAAGGCGAGTCGGTACCCAATCCTCTAGACTGGAAATCGATTCCAGACTCGGCATCGAAGGAAGCGAGTCTATCGATGCACGTCTGGAGGGTACCGACGTCGGTAGTCGTATCGGTGTCAGTACCGATACCGGAAAGTCAGTCTGGGGGATGTCCACCGGACCCGAAGGTACCGAGGATGCCAGATGACGATCCCTGGTGAGGAGTGTTTCATCCAACACCAGTGCTGGAACCGGGGTATCGGTACCGCTCAAAGCGGATGCCACCACTGGACATGGCTCAGGTATGTTCTGTGAGGGGTGAGCCCCAGGAACAACCTGAAACCCCTTATACGCTTTGGAGACCGAAGACTCCCGCTGGGGTTTTGAAGCCAGTGGGCCCTCGAGGGCAAGGCCGGAGCCGTCTACATGCTGTGCATGAGACCTACCACTTGAGGACTGGCTAGTCTTAACAGACTGTTTGTGGGTTACCTGATCCTGTGTAGAAGAAGAAAGGGACGGTGCCCTGCAGTTGGAGGAGAACCGGGTATCGAGGAAATCTCGATGTTGAAAACCTCTTCTCACCAAACTGTTGCCCAAAGGCTCCAGAGGGAAAAGGTCAGGCCCCAAACAGGTTAGACACCGGCTTTGAGGGTCTAAAAATAAAGTTGTACCGCCACAGTCTGAACATTTCCTGGAGAAAGTGGCCGGCGGTTCCATGAAGGAAAAAGAAGAGGCCTAAAGGCCTGAGACACTATGAAGAAAAAATAGTCCTTGAAAAAGGAGATTTTCACAAGAAAAGAAAAGAAAAACACCGGCGGTACCGGTGGCGTCGGGGAGACCGCCGCGACCACAAGAAAAATAAAGAAATAAAACAAAATTTTCTGCGGTGACAGGAGGACGTCCTGCTGGCTCCGCGGAAAAACGAAAACTGAGGAGAGGCAGTTGGGAAAGGCGGGAAGGCAGCATGCAGGCATGGTGGGATGCTTCCAAAAGCTCTTTGATTGGACGCTGGGAAGCGTTCCCGCGCGGACTCCGTCGGTACCGACGTACCCATATGTGAAGACTCATTCCTGCTTGTTCCTGGAGATAGAGAGATACAACTCCTAGGGGAGGTGGGTGGGTTGTGAAGACTAAATTCCTGCTGTTCCCGGAGATCACCTGCTATCTCCAGGAACAAGCAGGAATGTAGTCTTCACATATGGGGACTCCCTAGCTGCAGATGCCAGGAAGATGGCCCCAGAAAGTTGTGTGCCCTTGTGAAAGGGCTCCACTTCCCCCCATGGATCTCTGGCATCCTACCAGGGATGGTGGGTAGGAGTTGATTAAGTGTAGAACAGGTGTTGAAGAACAGCCTGACCAAACAAGGCATCCCGGCGGAAGTCCTTGTCTAAGCAGTAATGGGCTGTGAAGGTATGTACTAAAGCCCAAGTAGCTGCTCGACAGATGTCGTCGATAGACACGGAGTGAAGATGAGCCATAGAGGCTGCAATGGCTCTCACATTGTGAGCTGTGACATAGCCTTCAAGAGGAAGGTTTTTACTCTCATAGGCAAAAGATATACACTGTGCAATCCAGCTGGGCAGTGTTCTTTTGGAGACTGGAAGTCCTAAATGACTAGGATCAAAAGCAACAAAGAGCTGAGAGGACTTTCTATGTTGCTGTGTCCTTTGCAAGTAAAAGGCCAAAGCCCTTTTACAGTCCAAAGTATGAAGATTCCTTTCTGCATTTGAGGTATGAGGCCTTGAGAAGAATACAGGAAGGTAAACCGCTTGCTTTAAATGAAAAGGTGACACCACCTTTGGCATAAAGTGTGGATGAGTCCTAAGGACTACCTTTTCATGATGGAACTTTGTATAAGGAGGATCAGCCACCAACGCTTGCAATTCACTGATGCGACGTGCTGATGTGATTGTAATAAGAAAGATGACCTTCCAGGAAAGGAATTTCAAAGAGGTAGTGGCTAATGGTTCAAAGGGCGGTTTCATGAGCTGCCCAAGAACCAGATTTAAGTCCCATGCCACCGGTGGTGGCTTAATGGGAGGCTTAGTTAAAAGAAGGCCTCTCATAAATCACGCTATGAGAGGATGAGAGGAAATAGGTTGTCCATTTAGAGGCTTGAAAGAAGTTGCAATGGCAGTCAAATGAACTCTCACTAAATTGGTCTTAAGCCCTGCATTTGATAAATGAAGGAGATACTCCATTAATGATTCCAGAGGTATCGCAAGAGGGTTAAGAGCCTTCTGCGAACACCATATGGTAAACCTTTTCCACTTAAAAGCATAAGAGCGTCTTGTGGAAGGCTTCCTGGAAGCATAAAGGATATCCTTTACCTGCTGGGAAAGGATAAGACCGTGAAGTTCTAGGCTTTCAGCAACCAGGCCCTGAGATGCAGAGACTGGGGATTGGGATGCCACAGCATCCCGTCCTCTTGAGAAAGGAGATTTGGAGCAGATCCTAACTCCAGAGGCGGAGCTGGAGAGAGATGTAGGAGCAGAAGGTACCACATTTGCCGTGGCCAACGTGGAGCTATGAGAATCATATGACCTCTGTCTCTCTGAAGCTTGAACAGGGTTTTGGGAATTAGGGGAATGGGTGGAAAGGCATACAGGAAGTTCTGACCCCAATGGAGGAGGAAAGCATCCCTGGCCTGACAACCCTGAGCTGGAATTCTGGAACAGAACCGGGGAAGTTTGGAATTCAGCGGACTTGCAAAGAGGTCTATGTCCGGGGTACCCCAAATTTGAAAAAGTTTGGCCACCTGGTCCGCATGGAGAGACCATTCGTGTGGAAGCAGAACTCGACTGAGTCTGTCTGCCCAAGAGTTTTGAATGCCTGGAAGATACACCGCAAGGAGATGAATCTGATGCTCTCTGGCGAGGGCCCATAGTCGCAAAGCTTTGTTGCAGAGCGACAGAGAGCCTGTTCCGCTCTGCTTGTTCACATAGAACATGGCTACTTGATTGTCCGTTTGAACTAGGAATGAGCACAGGTCCAGGGTTTCCTGACATAGGAGACGGGACCCTGTACCACCCTGCTTGTTGACATAGAACATGGCCACCTTGTTGTCTGTCTGCACCAAGACAGGTTCGTGGGCCAGGAGCTGCCTGAAGACTTCCACGGCTAGGCGGATGGCAAGGAGTTCCAAGAAATTGATTTGTTGGGTCCTCTCGCTCAGGGACCAAACTCCCAGAGTGTGGAAACCCTGGCAATGGGCCCCCCAGCCCAGCAGGGATGCATCTGTGGTCAGGATCCTCGTGTGCAGAGGTGCCTGGAAAGGTATTCCTGCCTCCAAGTGATGTGGTTAGAGCCACCAGGCCAGTGACTGTACCAGACGCTGGACACTTTGATCCTGTCCCTGAGGCGCCCTGTGGCCTGAGACCACTGGTCTCTGAGACACCATTGAACGGTCCGCATATGGAGGCGGGCATCTGGGGGTCACATAGACTGTGGAAGCCATGTGCCCGAGGAGGCGCAGGAATTGTCTTGCTCACACTACAGACCTGCAACTCACTTGTCCTGCCAGAGCCATAAGCCTGCTATGCCCTGTCTGCAGGCAGAAAGGCCTTCGCCTGAAGGGTGTTGATTTTGGCCCCAATGAACTCCAGCTGTTAAGTCGGAGTGAGGCTGGACTTGGGGTAGTTGATTACAAACCCTAGGTGTTGGAGCACCTGGATGGTGCGAGTTGTGGCCTGGTGGACCTCAATGGCTGAAGTTCCTCTGATGAGCCAGTCGTCGAGATAGGGGAAGACAGAGACCCCTTGGAGCCTGAGAAAGGCGGCAACCACTGCCAAGCACTTTGTGAACACCCTGTGGGCCAAGGCAAGGCCAAAGAGAAGTACCCTGTACTGGTAGTGATTGTCCCCCACCACAAAGGCAGATATTGCCTGTGGCTTGGGTGTATTAGGATGTGTGTATATGCATCTTTTATGTCTAAGGAGCATAGTCAGTCTCCCTGGCGGAGGAAAAGCAGCAATATCCCAAGGGAGAGCATTTGAACTTCTCCCTCACCAGTAATTTGTTGAGGTACCGAGCCGGAGGCGGGAAGAGGTACCGGTGTCCGGTTGAAGGAAAAACAGGAAAAAACACAACTTTTTTTCGGGGACACTATGGATTACGTCCAAAGGGCTCCATGGAAAAAAAGAGACTGAGCAAGATGGCACCCTTGGATGGGAAGGGGTCTGCGCATGCGTGATAGAAACTCCCAAAGGCTTTCTCTGAAAGCTGGGGATTTGCTCCACACGAGGGCTCCGTCGACACCGACATCACCCATATGTGAGGACTGACTTCCTGCTAGTTCCCGGAGAACTGAGAACTATACTCTGAATATAACACCACTTGCCCCCTTCCCTTTAATCTTCCTAACCCCGACCATGTAACTTCTATTCTTTCCCCTCCCCCTTCCTTCCCTTATAAGCTCACTTAAGTCCCTACATAGTGTTTCCTGTTCACATTATATGTAAATTTGTTTAGTTTTATTACGTTCATTGTGTTACATTAACCTTGTTCTCTGGAAAGTTCTGTTATGTTTAATTTAAACCGCCTTGATCTTTGGAAAAGCTGTATATAAGCCTATCAAATAAATAATAAGAAATAGAGACAAGCTGGCGTTACCTTTGCAGTGGAATGGCAATGGGCAGGAAGTATGAGATTGGCTAGGGCCTTGAACCCACAGCTGATCTTCATTCGTCGTGCCTGATCCGCAAATGCTGGCATTGGTCTTCGACTGCCCTGCAGATTGCATCACATGATCCATTAGTAACCAAATGGAAAATAGAAAAGAATGATGTAAAACAGCTCATGGTCAAAGTGATAGTAACTGGGTTTGGAGAGACTCCTCCCATGCTGTAATGTAGAGCACACCCACACATTAGTGGGGTGTGTGTTCTTGATCAGTGTGTTACCTTTGCTGCACTTTGTCTTGGTGATGTTGTTTGTTCTCCAGTAGTAGCTTCCTCATCTGGTTTATAATCTAAGCAGCAACATAGAAACAAAAGGAATGTGAGCGAGACATGTGGCTTAGTCTGGTTTTCCATACACATTATTAAAAGACTTCATGCCTACTCTGTACACAGTTACTTGGCCACCTGGCTTTACAACATCTTATGGCAAAATATCCAAGCAAATGTGCCTCAACTATATAGCAGCAAAAATCACAAATTCTCAAGATGCAACGGGTTAAAAGGAAACTGAGGCTCAGAATACAGAGAAAAAAGGTCAGGAGCAGTTATTATTGAATTACAGACTGAATTCAAAAGAAAGCAAAAGAAAACAAGAAGGTGGCTACATCTGAGCTTCCAGTGAATTGTTTTAGGCTATCTTGCTTTTTTTCCCTTAAGCATATATGGGGAAACAGAAGTGGGGGACACTGTCTTATGTTGAGACAGTTTCTCCCTGCTTATTGGTCCGTCAATAACTTTATCACTCATGGCAAAGGCAGTGAGCGGCTGTCAGCTGCTTCATAGCTAGCAAGCTTGCTAGGCACCTCTGAGTTTGATTTATTCCCAACCAAGGCTCTTTATTCCGTTATCACTGAAGTTTCTTTTGTGAACCAAGCAGCAGCTGTGGGGGCCAGTTAAGGTCCTGGAGGGGATGTAATAATGAAAGTGGAAGATGCTCTTCTAGATCAGGGCTTGACAAATCCTAGGCGGCAGGTTGCCATGGCTACCAGAACTGCACAAAGTATTCAAGGTGCGGTTGCACCATGGAACAATACAAAGACATTATAATATACATAGGGGTATGTTTACTAAACCACGCTCATGTGCACGGCGCACATTAGCGTGCGCTAAGGTACCTTAGCGCACGCTAATGATGCGTATTTGTGCCTCGCACACGTGCGCGCCGCACTAAAGTGCCCGCTCATGTGCGCGGCGCGCTGATGTGCGATAGAGGTGTGGAAAGGTTCCCAGAGGGCGGAGGAAGGCTCCCCAGGGGCGGAGAGAAGGGGTCAATGGGTGGAGAGTGGGAGGGGAGAGGCTCCCCGCACACGAGCGGGGCTGAAATTCAAACCAAAAAATACCGCGAGTGAAAACCTCGCGGTAGAGCCGATTTAAAGGGAAGAGAAACCATTTCTGTCAGCAATGTACAGCAAAACCAGGGAAACCTACAAAATAGTGATAAGTGTGATACATGTGCACGGTACAAAAGTGCAAATAAACATTAAAAATATCCCCAACAAAATCTAAAAAAATGATAATCAAGCTGGGCAATAGTGATAGTAATGGGAAACATCAAAAAACACTCCCAAGAAAGCCGCAAAAAATAAATATGAATTTTAGAAGGGTCTACGCTCCGTCCCCATACAAGGTGAATGATCCCACAGTGAAATAGCACTGATCAGGCTTTCCCTCTCCATTGGACAGGTTACCTATGGCATGCACATTTCCACCACAGCAGGGCGGGCAGGTTGGAATGGGCAATTGGACAGATGCTGGGAAAGGGGATACAGAGGGCTGCAGGCGGCACATGCTGTGGTGCAGCTGGGGCACAGTGCGGACTAGGCAGATGCCTAGATGGCACCTAGGAATGCTGAAACTGAACAGCAGCTGATGAGGGCCCAACATGGGCACGAGAGTGTTTATCAGTGTCACAGGGGATAGTACCCAGCAGGTACCCCCAAGGGCACAGAACATTGGCAGGCGGTGATTGGGGGACGTGCGGACAAATTTGCAGGCACCCCTACCCCAGAACCCGCACCATAGGCAGCCGCCTACCCGCACACAGGATGGTCTGAGACTGCGTACCACCAGCACCACCAGCAGAAGGGCATGTCAGCAGGGTGGCACAGGGGTACTGGAGGTGGAGGGGGGCAGTGGCAGCTGCCCAGAGCAGACCATGGCCTAGCCCTGTGTAGGTGGGTGCAATGCACTGCAACAGACAGGCTCTGCCGGACAAACAGTCATGGTATCATCAGGGAATGCACTGTCTCTGTGGCAACACGGTGGTGCAGTGCACACAACCAGCGTGTTTGGAGACAGAAGGTCACAGGTTCAAGCCCCAGCTGGGGCTCCTGCCAATCCAGTCCCCATATTTTACCCACAACTAACTAGTGATAGTAAAGACGAACCTGTATTGCAGAGAACATAAGCATGGCTCAAACACCTCTATTTTACCCTACAGAGCAGACACCAGAAACATGCACATTACCTAGAGCAGATTCCCCCAAATGCAGTCCTGGAGGGCCACAAAACCTTCAGGGTTTATGCTGTCTCCAATCTAAGGATGGAGCGGTACTGGTGGTGGAGGTGGCAGCAGCTGGTGGCCACAGCAGACCATGGCCTAGCCCTGTCCAGGTGGGTGCCGTGCACTGCAACAAACAGGCCCTGTCGGGTGTACAGTCATGGACTCCCCAGGGAATGCAGCATATCTGCGGCAACACGGTGGTGCAGTGCACACAGACAGTGTGTGCAAGAACAGAAGGTCACAGGTTCAAAGCCCAGCTGGGGCTACTGCCAATCCAGTCCACATATTTTTCCAACTAAACCGTGATAGTAAGGACAAACCTTTATTGCAGAGAACATACGCATGGTTAATACGCCTATATTTTACCCTACAGAGCACAGACACCATAAACAGGCGCATTACCTAGAGCAGAGTCTCCCAAATGCAGTCCTGGAGGGCCAAACACCATTCAGGTTCCATGCTGCCTCTAGTAAAGATGCCTGTGCTGCAAATCTATGCATCACCCCCATGGTATGCAGATGTATCTCATGCATATTCATGAGGGACAGCATGAAAACCTGAACAGTGTTTGGCACACCAGGACTGGAGTTGGGAACCTCTGCCGTAAAGCAGCAGCCAACAGGGGCAGACACACCCACACCCACACCCACAGGCCCCATTAGCCAATGCCTCCTGGAGAGGCAGGACATTGGGCCCTGCGTGCATCTCCCAATACTAGCACTTGCATACCTTAGCAATGCCACCCTACACCTGGGTATACGGTACACAGCTATCAAATGTTTCCTATGATTACTGGCAGATAGCAATTCCTACATTAAGCACAGTTTGCTCATTGAGCTCCATCATAACAATCTTTCTGATGTCTGTGGTGTGTGCTGCAGGTCTGGTCTCTGACAGTGTTACCACCCTGGGGAGTGACCCCCAACAGTATTGCGTACCATATCCATGCCTGTACTGTGCCCAGGACTGGTGTGGTGGCCAGGGCTGCTAAACTCCTCTATAGCAGCACAATGCTGGCATAGGTGTGGGTGTGTGTCTGTCTATCCAGTGTGTGGTGGCTGCAAACACCCTCCACAGCCCACACTGCCAGCACTGTTGCCAGTATTGGCCTGCCAATGTGCATAATGAGGAACAAGGTACCATGGGTATAGCCTGGACAGGGTGGCCTGGCCAGGATGCATCTGCACAGGGCATAGGGCACTGGCTGGGACATTTTAGTGCCCGGCCACCACCTACACAGACAGGGTGGCCTCAGCATGTCCTGCTGGGAGATCACTCTCACCCTGACTGTGCAGTGACCACAGCATGGCTAGGCACCCCCATAGTGCTATATAGTATTTCTTTCATGTGATATTTATGGTTTTCCTTTTGGAGCCCAGTCACTGACTTATCTGCTTGTTGTGTATGCTGACATCCCAGTTCTGGGTGCACGCATTTCCACCAGGAACATGCACTATGGACTAGCTAGCAGACTGTTTGCAGCTGGTATGTGTCTTGATGGAGCGCCTTGCAGGGTGCAGCGGCTGAAGGCTTGCTGCAGGAGAATATCAGATAGTGGTGGGGTGCAGCTTAGCATATCCAGGCCTAATGTCTGTCTGCTATTGCGTTATGGATGTGTACAGAGCTGCAATGACTGACTGCCCTGTGGGGTGTCTGTTCCCCAGCAGGACCGGGGTTGATGGTCCCTTCTACTGCCACCATTGCAGGGAGGTAGAATGTGCATCTGTTGATGGGAGACCATGTTTACCACCCTCAGCCCTGGAGGAGGAGGGTGGTGGTACATAATCCTCCTAGGGGTCCATGGGGGCTACACCTGACTCTTCAAGCTGTGTTATATTAACAATAATGGCACTTTACACAGAACCAAACTTATCTGTAATCCCAACGCCAATCAGGCGCGCTCGTGCGTTTCACTGCTTGAGCAGTTTCATCGGGGGATCCAACTTTAATGTTGTGCCAGATGAAAATATAGCCATGTAGCTTCTTCAATTCTTTGTCTCATGTGCGGTTGCTATGCCACATCTGTGTAAAGTGCCATTATTGTTAATATAACACAGCTTGAAGAGTACAACAGACCATAACCATCTATATGAGAAACTGTCTAGAAGAGAAGTATTGTTTTGATTGGACTGTTGGAGAGAGTTTGTCACCCAGTTGTGTTCAAAGGAACATCTGTTGGATATGATATATTTTCATGAGCAATTCAGTAGAAGTAAAAAATAGAGAACATAAGGTCCTTGATGCAAGATACGGGGCATGTTAACCACAGCAGAGGTATACCTCCTGGGTTCTCCCCACTGAAGTCTGAGACCTGTTCCTAAGAAAAGTTTTTTTGTATTTTTGATATTGGTGAATGAATGGGGTAATTTTTTGTATTTTTGGATATTTACTCCGATAACCCGTGGATTTGTTTTGTCCCTCTATAGAGACATGATAACAGACACTTGGCTGTCCTCCTATGGGGACATGAGGGAAGACACTTGTCCTGTAGCCCCCGGGGTCACAGATTGAGACCAGTTCCAGCTTTGAGTCAGGTAGCCAGCTCCGACTGTGAGTTGGGTAGCCAGCAGGAGTTTCTAATTCAGCACAGCCTGCTACATCGAGGCTTCACTCTTCCGTAACAGCCCGATCGTGGCATCTCTGCGCTCTGCGCCACTCCTGCTCCCACGTGCAGTCCCCCGCCTAAATGAGTTCGGTCTGCCTTAGGGACCCACAGCAGCAGTGAGAGGTACATGCTAGCCCTGAGGAAGTGTCTTGGCACAAAGCAGCCACTGGGGGACCTTACATCACCACAGCTGCACAACCAAAGCTACAGCCCTCAGTAGTGAAGCTACAGCACTCCAGTAGTTCCCCTGTGCTTCGAGTATAGCCCCCCCCTCCCCTAATGTGACACATTCACCTGACCCCCACTTGCCTGCCAAAGGAAGGCTCAAAGGCCTTCATCCTTCATCTTGTTACACGCGTGGCTCCCCACCCAGTAACAGAGAAGATGACCGCCCCCGACTAACAACGGCGTCAGAACCCGAATAGATGGCTTCTGTCTGATATTAAACGCATGTCATTACGATTCCTGCGTGGAGGAATTAAATAAATAAATAAATAAATAAAATATCAGGGGGCGCGAGGCTTCATGACAGTCTAACCAGAATACACAAGTCACTCTGTCTATCGTGGCACTGGGGCGCCTGCCCGGAGAGTAGCCCAAAAGGACCAATGGCTTCCCTCCCGACCAAGAGATTGGGGCAAAACACACCCCTTGTAACCTCTGCATGAGACACACTCCGCAGAGCCCGAAGGAAACCCTGACAATCCACCTCCGGTGGCACCACCAGTGGCAGTAGCAACAAAGTGCTGCAGTGCACACAGTCTGTTTGGCCACGAGCAGAAGGCCACAGGTTCAGATCCCATCTGCGGACCCTGCAGTGCATGTCCGTCTTTCAGCCAAGGACATTAAGAGCCCCTCACTGACTGCAGGCAGGACCATTCTGACCAGCCACTCTGGGCACCACCTACATCTGAGGGTGTGAATGACGACATTCACAACTCCTCAGGCACTGACGGGTATCTCAGGGCTCATGGACATCCAGGGATGGAACCCCAACATCCACTGGTTAGTGCATGGCCTTCGGAACCAGTAATCTGCATCAACTCGGGTCAGTGCATGGTCTTAGGAACCAGTTAGCAGCGTCAGCTTGATCGGTCAGCCCGGGCAGCCCTGGAACATCCGTTTGATACACATTGTAGACCCTGCACCCAAAGTGTCGCCTAATGGCCAGGGCACTGCCCATAAGCAAGGGACATGGGTGTCCCCCCTGTGTTGGGATCTGTCCGTCCTCTACTCAGACCAGCCGGAGCCGCGTGACCACTTCTCCTCCCATCATACCCTGCTGACTATCCTGCAGAGATCAAGAAAGCCATGGGATCCAGCAGAGGTAAAGGCAGCCCACGGGATCCCTAACATATCTGCGGACTATCCAGCAGAGGCAGAGATAGCCGCGGGATCCCTAATGTCCTGCAAGAAGAGTATTGGGCTTCTCGCTCCTTATAAGATGAGCCCACCTCTGCCTTGCCATCTATCTGCCTTGTCAGCTGCAACCCCATGCAGCATTCCAGCCCTGTTCATGCCCACCTTTTCCCCTGGAGCCTTCCGGGACCAACCTCAAGACCCACAGTGACTGGGTTCCTCTCCGACCAAGCAACACACAGTCCCCAAGGTAATCTTCCCGCATCTGGGAGTGACAGGCTCAGGACCAGCCTGGGATCTCCAGTCTGGATCGTCCCTTTATGATCATCTCAAGGGCAGCACTTTGACTCAGCATGTACAAAGGAAGGTATTCTAACCAGTGGGGTACAGGTTCAAGACCTGGCTGAGGACTATTTTGGGGCGTTACAATGCATCACCATGGTGCAGCCATGCCTCCAGGGCCTGAATGGAGAGAAGACAGATGCTCCACAGTCCTTCCCCCTTGGAATCTAGGAATGTTGGAAGGCAGTCGCAGCTGTCAGATGAAGCTCTGCCCAGTGGGGCTGACCGCAGATAGATCTGCTTGCCACGTGGAGAACAGGAAGTGCATCTGTTAAATTAATGCCCTTCATCATGCTCACTGTCCAGTACCACGACATGCTCACTGTCCAGTACCATGACTGAACGACTGCTGTGGCTCCCTGCAGCATGCAGTTCCCAATGCCACGTGTGAGCCTCCTCGAGGACGTTGCTCTGGACAGCCCCGCTGCTGGCATAAGGATCCGAAATAGACCTCCAGGAAAGCTATTTCGCATAGTGTCCAAACGGCAAGTCCTGATGGCAACCTGCCACATGATACTCTGCCCAGTCTGCCTGCATCTCCATCTGCCCAGATACAAGCAAGGGCTCAAACCATGCCAAGGGCACACACACGATGTGCGCATCCCTAAAGGTTCCCCACGACATACACATCCCTGGAGGTTTTTCCCCTATGTCGTGCTCAGGTAACACACACCTGCAAGGCCACCAAGGCCTTGCAACAGAGCCGATCACATCACCCTGGCACCGGTGCACACCATCTAGAAACACCAGTGATAGTTGTGCACCTCATGCATTATGCACCTCGTTATGCACGTCATGCAGGAACCATACCGAGAAGGTCGATCAGGCAGCTCCAACGTTCTTTATTATCCTCCTCACGCCACTCTTGTAGCTCAACCTATATTGCCTTGCTATCCCTGTGCACTTGCTATCCCTGTGCACTGCCAACGTAGACCGTAACTTATACTATACTGGTTCAGAACAAGACCCATCAAGCCCAGTAGTCTGTTTCCAGGGGCCTAGCTAGGTCACAACAGGCCCCCACAGGCCCCAATACTTGTACTGGGCCAAGCAGTGATTCCCGGTCCCTGGGTTTTCCTCAGAAACTTGACCAAACCCCTTCGTCCAACGCTGCTATACTAACAGTTTTACAACATCCTCCAGTAACAAGTTCCGGAGTCAACTATCAAAAAAAAAAAAAAAAAGAGGCCGCTCTTTTAATGACGTATTAAATGCCATTTTTTGCACCACTCTCGCTCTCATGGCTAGCGACATTGCTGCCGTCGCTATCCTTCATTACGGTGACTTCCTCACCTTTCTACCAGAGGTACTTGATCACCATGATTACCTCACCCTACGGCTCGCTGTACTTGATCACTTGATTACCTCACCCGATGTGCCTACATCTTCTTACTGCACATATGTGCCCTGTAAGTTCCCCCCCGCACATGCGTGTGTCGCGACAAGGTGCCTTCTACTGCATCCTCTCACAATGCTGCTAACGCACGTGTGCGCATCGCCACTACAAGTCTGCATGTTCTTATTAATGTATGCTGTACCACATGGGCTCATGCTGGCCCTGAGGAAGGGTCTCGGCCTTCCCCCATCCACCACAGCGCATCGCAGCTTGGGAGGCACCAAGTGTGGCTGACTCATCCTGCTTGTCCTAGGAGAAAGCGGAGTTACTTACCTGTAACTGGGGTTCTCCGTGGACAGCAGGATAAGTCAGCCACACATACCCGCCCACCTCCCCTGGGAAGGGGTCGACCTCCGTCCTGATGCCCGCCTCCTAGCGGTAAAAGGCTCAGCTAGTGATGTACTGGCTAGCTAGGGGCAGGCCGGGGGGTGGGGCCAGTTGGCTCATGCTCAGAGGGGCGAAAGCCCTTCTGAGCTATGGAGAGTACTTCCGTCTCGGTGCCGTCGGATGACTTATCCTGCTATCCACAGAGAACCTCAGTTACAGATAAGTAACTCCGCTTTTGTTTTATTTTTAAACAAAGAAGGAGAAATTTCACTTACTGTTAGTTTCCTTTCCTGGAAGCCTGCTAGATCAGTCCAGACAAGTGGGTAGTGTCTCCCTGCCAGCAGATGTTGGAGACCGAGAAAGTAACAGAAGATTGCCCGACTCAGCCCTGGTACCTGTAGCCTTACCCCTAGGGGTCGCCTTCAGTATACTTTCGAAAAGCAGAAGAGCCAGTGCACACAGAGAACATATGCACAAAGGTGCAATTATATAGATATAGATATAGAGGCGCCAGCAGCACAACTATGTACAATCTGCCCTGCTACAGCAGGAGGCGAGCTGGGAAATTAAGCTGTCATTCTGAACAGGGCTCTACCAAGAAGGCTGTCCGAGAATCCCCAGAACAGATAGGGCCCTGGACTGGTCTAGCAGGCTTCCAGGAAAGGAAATTAACGATAAGTGAAATTTCTCCTTCAAGGTCATCCTGCTAGATCAGTCCAGACAAGTGGGCAATACCATAGCTACTCCACTCTTGGGTGGGACGAAACAGTCGCCTCCGCCGCTGTGGCTCCAAACCGCGCCGCGCGCCTGTAGATCAAAATGATAATGGCACACAAAGGGAGGGCCAAGTGGCCACCCTACAAACGTCTGGGGGGGGGGGGAACAGCAACGACTGTTCTGCCCACAAAGTTGCCTGTGCTCGCGTGGAATGAGCCCAAAGCCTCGGAAGCACTGGTTTCCCGTGGAGAATGTATGCAGATTCAATAGTGTGCCGAATCCAGCGCGCAATGGTAGCCTTAGAGGCTGCAAGGCCCTTCTGAGGCCCTACAAAGAGTACAAAAAGGTGACCTGATTTCCAAAAGGAATTAGTAGCCTTCAGGTATCGGTGGAGGACCCTCCGAACATCAATTGTTCTAAGGCCACAATTTGCTCCGAAGCACTGTTCCTTTGAAAAGGAGGGGAGTGAAATGACCTGATTCAAGTAGAAGGCCTTGAGCACCTTTGGCACAAAGGAAGGAACTACTCGAAAGGAAACTCCCTCCGGAGAAAAGGTGAGAAAGCGATCTCGACAGTAGAGTGCCTCTAGCTCGGACACTTGATGTGCAGAGGTGATGGCTATGAGAAAGGTGGCCTTAAACGACAAATCCTGAAGGGTTGCCCATTTCAAGGGTTCAAAGGATGGACTCATGAGGCTCTTGAGTACCAAGGAGAGGGCAGTATCAGGGAGGGACCAATGGACAAATCGGCAGACATAGGGTGTGCACTCCCCGCAAGAAAAGACTGACATCGACAAAGGATGCAATCGAGCGGCCCACTATGGGCCCTTGGAAATAGGTAAATGAAGAAACCTGCACACTGAGGGAGCCTAGGGTGAGGCCTCTGTCAAAACCATCCTGCAGAAAGGCCTATATCTCTGGAATCAGCACTCGCAAAGGTGAGAAGTGCTGTTGGGAACACCAAGAGTCGAATTGGCGCCAGTCCCTGGCATATATGGTTTATGGTAATGGTTTAGGCATTTGATATACTGCCCTTTACTTACGCATCAGAGCAGTTTACGTGTATATACTAACAGGTACTTTTTTTATTCCCCTGTCCCCAAAGGGCTCACAATCTAAGTATACCTGAGGCAATGGAGGGTTTAGTGGCTTGCCCAAGGCCACAATTAGCGGCCATGGGACTAGAGACCCCAGTCGCTCCGGCCTGAGGTTACTTGTCCCCATGCGGGACTTGAACCCCCGGCCCTCCGGCCTGAGGTAACCTGTCCCAACCACTGAGCCACTCCTCCCTATACTAGAGAGGTTGAGGACTGTCGTGCTTTGAACAGGGTGGCCACCACCCGATGGGAATAGCCTTTTTGAACTAGGCAGCACCTTTCAAGAGCCAGGCCATAAGCAATTAAAGAGAAGGATTGTCCATCATTATGGGACCTTGCCGTAGAAGCCCCCGCTGGGTCCCGAGTGCCAGAGGATTGACTTGGAGGAGCTATACCAGATACTCATACCACTGGCACCGTGACCAGTCGGGCGCGACCAGGACCACCAACCCGGGGTGGCCTCGATGCGTTGCAGAGCGTGCCCGATCAGTGGTCATGGTGGAAATAGATCTAGCAAGCTGTTGAGGGGCCAATCCTGGCCCAACGTGTCCAATCTGTAGGACCTGTATTCCCTTCTTCACCTGAACATAAGAACATAAGAACATAAGATATGCCATACTGGGTCAGACCAAGGTCCATCAAGCCCAGTATTCTGTTTCCAACAGTGGCCAATCTAGGTCATACGTACCTAGCAGTTACCCCAAGGGACACAGGTTCCACAATGCTTGTATTGGTTCAAGCATTGATATCCTGGGTCCCTTCTTAATAATGGTTTATGGACCTTTCCTCCAGGAACTTGTCCAAACCTTTTTTAAACCCAGCTACACTAACAGCCTTTACTACATCCTCCGGTAACAAATTCCAGAGTTTGATTACACGTTGAGTGAAAAAATATTTTCTTTTATTAGTCTTAAATAGTTTACCCTGTAGCTTCATTGCATGTCCCCTAGTCTTTCTATATTCTGATAAGGTAAACAATCGATCTACGTTTACCCGTTCCACTCCGTTCATTAATTTATAGACTTCTATCATATCTCCCCTCAGCCGTCTCTTTTTCAGGTTAAAGAGCCCCAACCTTTTTAGCCTTTCTTCATAGGAGTAGCCTTCCATCCCCTTTACCATTTTGGTGGCTCTTCTCTGAACCTTTTCTAAAATTGCTATATCCTTTTTAAGATATGGCGACCAGAATTGCACACAATATTCAAGGTGCGGTCTCACCATGGAACGATATAGAGGCATTATAATATCTTTTGTTTTATTTTCCATTCCTTTCCTTATCATACCTAGCATTCTATTTGCTCTCTTGGCCGCCGCTGCACACTGGGCCGAGGGTTTTAACATGGTATCCACAAGGACGCCTAAATCTTTTTCTTGGGTGGTGGTTCCTAATGTGGAACCTTGCATCGTGTAACCATAGTTTGGGTTGTTCTTCCCTAGGTGCATAACCTTGCACTTCTCCACATTAAATTTCATCTGCCATTTTGATGCCCAGTCTTCCAATTTATCAAGATCCTCTTGCAATTTTCCACAATCCTCCTGGGTTTTAACAACTTTAAATAGTTTTGTGTCATCAGCAAATTTGATAACCTCACTCGTTATTCCACTTTCCAGGTCATTTATGAATATGTCAAAAAGCAGCGGACCCAGCACAGATCCCTGGGGTACACCACTATTCACCTTTCTCCATTGGGAAAATTGGCCATTTAGCCCTACCCTCTGCTTTCTATCTTTTAACCAGTTCCTGATCCACAGTAGTACACTGCCTCCTATCCCATGACTCTTTAGTTTTGCCAAAAGTCTCTCATGAGGGACCTTGTCAAAGGCTTTCTGAAAGTCAAGATACACAATATCAACCGACTCACCTTTGTCCACCTGTTTATTCACTCCTTCAAAAAACATAACAGATTAGTAAGACAAGATCTTCCTTGTCTAAAGCCATGTTGGCTGTCTCCCATTAGGTCATGACTATCTATATGCTGAGTAATTTTATTCTTTATGATGGTTTCTACCATTTTTCCCGGTACTGATGTCAGGCTCACCGGTCTGTAGTTTCCCGGATCACCCCTCGAACCCTTTTTAAAAATTGGTGTTACATTGGCGATCCTCCAATCCTCAGGTATTAGAGATGATTTTAATGATAGTTCACAGATTACTGATAGCAGGTCTGCAATCTCAAATTTCAGTTCTTTCAACACCCTTGGATGTATACCATCCGGCCCAGGTGATTTGCTACTCTTCAGTTTATCTAATAGTTGTAGGACATCTTCCCGATGTATCGATATTTCCTTCAATTCTTCCACACCTTTAAATACCACTTCAGTCGTGGGTAACATCCCTACATCTTCCTCAGTAAAGACCGAAGCAAAGAATTCATTCAGTCTCTCCGCTATCGCCTTGTCGCCTCTTAGTGCTCCTTTAACCCCTTTATCATCTAATGGACCAACTGACTCTCTCACGGGTTTTTTGCTACGAATGTACTTGAAAAGGTCTTTATTTCGCGTTTTTGCTTCCGCAGCAAGCTTCTTCTCAAATTCTCTCTTTGCCTGCCTTATCAATGCCTTGCATTTGACTTGCCAGTGCTTGTGCTGTTTCCAGGTTTCATCATTTGGCTCTTTTTTCCATTTCTTGAAAGATGCTTTTTTGGCAACAACAGCCTCTCTGACCTCAGCTTTAAACCATGCTGGCAATTTTTTGGACTTCCTTCCACTTTTCTTAAAGCGTGGAATACAGCTGGTCTGGGCTTCCAAGATAGTATTTTTCAACAACACCCAAGCTTGATGTACGTCTTTAACCTTTGCAACTGCTCCTTTTAGTTTTTTCTTAACTGTTTTCCTCATTCTATCATAGTCTCCCTTTCGAAAGTTAAAGGGTAGTACTGTGGATTTCCTTACTATCCCTCCTCCACTAATTAAATCAAAGGCAATCATGCTATGATCACTATTGCCAAGTGGCCCCAACACCCTTATCTCTTGCACTACATCTGGTGTTCCACTAAGGACTAGGTCTAATATTGCTTCCCCTCTGGTTGGTTCATGAACCAGCTGCTCCAAGAAGCAGTCATTTATTTCATCTAGGAACTTTATCTCCCTAGCATGTCCTGTTGTGACACTGACCCAGTCGATGCCGGGGTAATTGAAATTACCCATTATTATTACTGCACTGTAACTTTTGCTAGCTTCCTTGATTTCTTTGAGCATTTCATCATCCATTTGTTCATTCTGGCCAGGCGGACGATAGTACACCCCCACTGCCATCGCCTTCCCCTTTTTACATGGAATTTCAATCCATAGAGATTCTACAGCAAATTTTGTTTCTTGCAAAACTTTAATCCTTTCTGACTCAATGCCCTCTCTAACATAGAGCGCAACCCCTCCACCAATTTGATCAGCTCTATCATTTCGATATAGTTTGTACCCAGGTATCACAGTGTCCCACTGGTTGTCCTCCTTCCACCATGTCTCTGATATTCCAATCATATCTAACCTCTCGTTTAGTGCTATATATTCTAACTCTCCCATCTTGTTTTGTAGACTTCTAGCATTTGCATACAAGCATTTTAGAGACTGTATTTTATTCATATTAATTTGGCTATTGGTAGACATGGGTAATTTGGGATCTTTAAGTTCTGTCTGCTCCATACTCGAGGGCATTTGGGCTACTTTACTCTTTTTTGGAACCTCTCTGCTTTTTGTAGTATCCTTCAAGGATACATTCTTCCGAACCATGCGCTCTTGGGCGACTGTCGGCTTTCCCCTATTATCTAGTTTAAAAGCTGCTCTATCTCCTTTTTAAAGGTTAATGCCAGCAGCCTGGTTCCATCCCGGTTAAGGTGAAGCCCATCCCTTCGGAAGAGCCCCTCCTTTCCCCAGAATGTTCCCCAGTTCCTAACAAATCCGAACCCCTCATCTCTGCACCATTGTCTCATCCACGCATTGAGACTCCGGAGCTCTGCCTGCCTATTGGGTCCTGCGCGTGGAACGGGAAGCATTTCGGAGAACGCTACCCTGGAAGTTCTGGATTTCAACTTCCTACCTAAAAGCCTAAATTTAGCTTCCAGAACCTCCCTACCACATTTTCCTATGTCATTGGTACCAACATGTACCAAGACAGCAGACTCCTCCCCAGCACTATCTAAGACCTTATCTAGGTGGCGTGTGAGGTCCGCTACCTTCGCACCAGGCAGGCATGTTACCAGGCGATCCTCACGTCCACCAGCCACCCAGCTATCTACATGCCTAATGATCGAATCACCAACTATAACTGCTGTCCTAACCCTTCCCGCATGGGCACTTGGCCCTGGAGAAACCTCCTCGGTGCGAGAGGGGTTTACATCACCTGGAGGACAGGTCCTAGTTACAGGATCACTTCCTGCCACACCAGGGTGATGCTCTCCTGTCACGTGACCGCTCTCCTCCATGGCAACAGGGATGCTGCCAGACTGGAGGTGGGACTTCAGGACTATATCCCTGTAGGTCTCGTCTATGTACCTCTCTGTCTGTCTTATGTTTTCCAAGTCTGCTACTCTAGCCTCTAGAGAACGGACTCGTTCCCTGAGAGCAGAGAGCTCCTTGCACCTAGTGCACACGTAAGACCTCTCACCAGCTGGGAGAAAATCATACATGTGACACTCAATGCAAAAGACTGGAAAGCCCACATCCCGCTGCTGGACTGCTGTCTGCATCTTAGTTTTAAGTTTGTGTTTAGATCTTTAAGTTCTATATGTACTAAAGGGTGCAATGGATATTTATACCACTAAAACTGTACCTAAGAAGTTTAATATACCTTGTTCACCTGAAGCTTAATTAATCTCAGGTCCTTGGTGTATGACTGATATGGGTAATGAGCTTCACCTGAGAGCACCTCCTGTCTTTTAAGTTGTGCAAGTACCTATAAAGCTGTGATTTTCCCAGGGGAGGGTGGGTGTGGGGAGGGAGGGAGGGATATAACACTTATTAAAAAAGGGCTGCTACACAGTACCTTGTCCTGTGCTGCTGAGGAAAACTATATTCTGATTTGATTTAAATTATAGCTCTTTGCTGCTACTAGGCTCTAACCTATTATGAAATTTAAACTACAAGCTCTCTGCTGGATTCTAAATTTAACCAGAAAGCTCTCTTCTGTGTTTTAATTTGAAACTAAAAGTACTTTGCTGATGCTAGGCCCTGAGTGACTATGAAATTTAAACTACAGCTGTCTACTGGGTATGAAAGGTAACCAGAAAGTTCTCTTCTGTTTTTTTAAATTGAATCTTAAACTGTTGCTACTAGGCCCTGACTGATTTAACAAAAAAAATAGTGGGTTCACAGATTAATTAGCTTTAAAAGAAAAAAAATTCCTTTCAGAAAAATTCCCAGAAGTATATACTCACAATTTCAGATTTCTCTCCAGAAGTAACAGCCCCCCTTTCCAGTCCTTCAAGACAGGGTCACAGAGCTCTGGTTGAGCTATTTATGCTTGTGCTGATGATGTAAGCAGTGACCTACTTCCTGGGTAATTAACAGTCCTTGCTTGGATAGAAGGAGTCTTTCAAAATGGCCTTTTGAACTGCCAGCTGGTGTTAACACCTATTGAAAAAGCTTCACAGGTTGCTTGCCCACTAGGTAGAAGGCCTCTTTGTAAAGGTCTCTAGAAGACTTTATATGCTGCTCAAGGAGAATTGACCTTGTTTTGCCTCTTGTGCTAAGCTATATTCTGATTTGATTTAAATTATAGCTCTTTGCTGCTACTAGGCTCTAACCTATTATGAAATTTAAACTACAAGCTCTCTGCTGGATTCTAAATTTAACCAGAAAGCTCTCTTCTGTGTTTTAATTTGAAACTAAAAGTACTTTGCTGATGCTAGGCCCTGAGTGACTATGAAATTTAAACTACAGCTGTCTACTGGGTATGAAAGGTAACCAGAAAGTTCTCTTCTGTTTTTTTAAATTGAATCTTAAACTGTTGCTACTAGGCCCTGACTGATTTAACAAAAAAAATAGTGGGTTCACAGAAAAAGGCCTGTGTATTAGCATTCGCTGCCATCTCCATCAAGTCGAGGCTGGGCAGGTCCCAAGTGGAGATTATCTTGCAGAATGCCCAGGGTGCTAGCTCCCACACCCCGGGATCAAGGGCATGGTGACTGAGGAAATGGGCTCGTATGATGTCCACCCCTGTGATATGCTGTGCTGAGAGGGCCTGCAGGTGCTGCTCTGCCCAAGAAAATAGAAGGGCCATCTCTTTGGCCAAACATTGACATTTCATGCTCCCCTGCTGGTTGAGGTAGGCAACTGTCGTAGAGTTGTTGCAGAGAATCCATACTGCTTGATCGGAAAGGTGCAGCAGAAAGGTCAGGAGAGCGAGCAAAACTGCTAGGATCTCAAGTCGGATGATCGGCCTTGCGGATTCCTGAGGCTCCAGGAGCTCTACGCCATCTGCGCTTGGCAATGGGCACCCTGGCCCGACAAACTGGCATTGGTTGTGATCAGGATCCAGTGTGGGGTCTCTAACAAGATGCCCCACAGAATGTTCTCTGGGGCCAGGCACCAGCACAGGCTGCTGCGAAGTGTGCAAGTAAGAGGGAGCCGAATACCATACTGCTATGACACCAGGGAGCAGCGGGACAGCAGGACATGCTGTAATGGCCACATGTGGGCCCGAGCAGGGGACCACAACTGTCGTTGACGCCATGGCTTCTAGGACCTGGAGACAGTCCCATACGGTGGGTTTGAGCTGCATTAGAAATCGGAGCAGTTGGGAGAACTCGAGGACTCGGTCCGGTGACAGGAAAACCTTCCCCTTCCGGGTGTCGAAACACGCCCCCATAAAATCCAGCGACTAGGTGGACTGCAGACAATTCTTGCTTGATTAACCACCCAGCCGAGGCTTTCCAGGAAGGCTACCACCCAGGAGATAGACTGCCATGCCTCATCGCTCGACTTCGCCCGGATGAGCCAATCATCCAGGTAGGGGTGTACCCGAATGCCTTGCTTTCATAAGGCAGCTGCAGCCACACCACGATCTTGGAGAAGGTATGTGGGGCCGTTGCGAGGCCAAAGGGCAGAGCGCAGAACTGAAAGTGATGATCTAGGACCGCGAAGCAGAAGAAACACTACTGATCCTCGTGGATGGGAATATGGAAATAAGCCTCTGCCAGGTCAAGGGAGGCTAAGAACTCCCCTTTTCAAACTGCTTGAATAACAGGTCATAGGATTTCCATGTGGCAATGTGGCACCCGAAGGGATTGGCTGACTCCCTTGAGATCCAGAATGGGCCTGAAGGAACCGTCCTTCTTGGGAACAAATAAGTAAATGGAGTAGTGCCAGGAACATCACTCCGAAAGAGGTACTGGGCAAATGGCTTGCAACTGCAGGAGCAGCTGAATGGTGAGCACAGGGGCTTGGAGTCCGCATGGAGAAATCATCAAGGCGTACTTGATGGGCTTTTGGCACTCGAGACATAGCCCGAGCGAATAGTGTTGAGCGCCCATTGATCAGTGGTGATTTGCACTCACTCGTGGTAAAAAAAGGACCAACCGACCCCCCCAAGGGTGAGATGCCAGAGTGGGGCTGAAACCCGTCAGCGAAACGAATGACTGGGGCCTGTGAACTTGGCAGGGGTGGAATATGGCTCTCTATTCCACCTGATACCTCGAAAGGGCTGCATCTTGGTTCCTGGGTGACCAGCCATCATTTTGGCAGGGGCCTTCCAGACCGGAAATATCTGGAGTCCTGAAAATAGGACCGAGGGGCAGAGGATGACGATGTACTAGCACCCGGAGCCCAGAGTAGGGATCATGGTTTGTCCTCCAGTAAACGTTATGACTTGACCTCACCCAAATCCTTGATGAGCTTCTCAAGGTCTTCCCCAAAGAGAAGTCTACCTTTAAAGGGAAGTTTAGCCAGCCGAGTCTTGGAGGCTGCATCCGCTGACCACTGGCGAAGCCAGAGCCAGCAGTGAGCCACAGTGACTGGTGCAACTGAGCAGGCCGTCAGTCATTGGAGATCATAAAGAACATGAGCTAGAAAAGCTGCGACGGATTCTAGTCGAGCTGCAGCTGGATTGTCAGGTAACAGTTGGATCCATCATAGCAGTGCCCGAGCCGCCATGCCTCCACAGGCGGACGCTTGAAGGGCCAAGGATGAGGATGAAAACGCAGTCTTCAGAAGGCCTTCAATCTTACGATCCTGCTGGTCCTGGAGGGTCGCGCTGCCCTCTGCGGGATTAGTGGAGTGTTTGGTAACACCATCAATTAAAGCATCAACCTTAGGATTTTGCAGCCATCTTAAGTCAGTTGGAGACCATGGACAGCAACGCCCAGGGCATCTGGCTGTCCAGAGGGATGCATCAGGTGAATCCCATTCAAGGGAGACCATTGTTGTAGCTCCAGCAGGAAGGGAAAAGCCAGAGAAGGCTTTTGGATGCCCATCCGGATAGGGTCTGCCTTAGATTTGCTTTGACCGGGATCTTGCTCAGCCTCCACGAGGCAAAGAGCATCTATGATCTGCACTATGAGTGCGTGCAGTTATTCCTTGCGAAGTCACGCATCCAGAGCCTCGTCCTGAATTTTGTTGCATTCTTCAGAGGGAGACCATTTGCTGTCCTCCCTGTCAGAATCTCCCGGACTATCCTCAGCCGAAGGAAGATCCCCTGCTCCTGCGGACTAGAGTCTCAATTCCCCGAGGCCCATACGATGTCCTTGGGGGCATACCCCCTCTCTCTAGCAGCCAGATCCTCCCATGGACACTTATGTGCCAAGAAAAGTCTGTCATTTGCCCCAACTGGAGGAGATGGGACTGACTCAGATCTCCACAGCACCCAGGCCTGTTTAAAGAGGGCCATGAACTGTCCTGAGTCCTGATCGGGATCTGATTGCAGGACAGTAGGAGTCTCAGTCTGCTGAGGCAAGAGAAGAGGCGGGATGGGAGCATCCACAGATGTGGTTTGCTCCGTAGATGTCAAAGTTGGTGCCAAATCTGGAAGAGGAGTAGCATTGTGAGCCACCAGAGGCAAAACGATGTGCAAGACTGTAGATGATTTCCCCCAGATGCAACGAGCACAGGGAACAAAACTGGTCAATTAGGAACAGATGTTTACAGCCACAGGCTACACATCGCTGCAAGGAGGGAGGCATCGCTGGAGTCCAAGGGCCCAAATGTAGAAGTAGAAACATCCGGGGAGACTAAGGCAGAGGAAAATCTAAAAGGCTCAATATTCAAGATGGCGCCGCAAGCATGTTGAGGCACGCAACTGCTCTCTGAGTGCCAGAAAAAAGGCACAAAAATAAAATCAGGGCACGAGCAGAATGGAGAGGCAGCCGTGACCTGAATATGCCATCGGAATCTCCCACACTACAGGGGCCTTTCGCTGGTATTCATAGCCCTGGGGGGTGGGAGGAGAAAAGAAACAGACTAACTGCAAGTTCTGAATTTCTGAAGTCCTCGGGGGAGAGCCAGCTAACAGAAGAAGCTTAATTTCACAGCTTGCTAGTTGATCTCAGCTGTTTCTTGCTTTGTTTCTTTTTTTTTATTTTTTTTTTTTAAATTTTTTATTTATGAAACTTTTATACATATTACAAAGAAAACAATCATGTTACAAGCACATAATAAATAATACAAGAAAAAACAAATTTAAAGAAAACCACCAAATAGTAGACCACTTCAAGAAGGAGTTATGCCTAATTAAAGAAATACAAAGAAAAACTGAGAGGCCCCGAAGAATAATTCAATACTCCTAAAGAGACTGACTCAAACTTTATCTTTCAAAAATTCGACCAACTGCTCAGGCTCAAAAAATAGATACCTTTTACCCTGAAAAATAATGAGACATTTGCATGGGAACCTAAGATGGAAAACTGCTCCAATGGCCAACACTTGAGGGCGCAATTCTAAAAAAGCTTTGCGCCGTACCTGAGTGGCCCGAGAAACATCCGGGAAAATTTGAATTACTTGACCACAGAACTTTTCAGATTTTTTAGGAAAATAAGCACGCAATATTTTCTCTTTATCTAATTCAGAGGTAAAGGAAACCAACAAAGTTGCCCTTGAAGAAATATCATCGGAAGTAGTTTCTAGAAATGCTGAAATATCTAGGGTAGAGGAAAGAACTTTATCAGTGATCACTAAACCTGCGGTAGCAGGAGCTTCTCCTACCCCCTCTAAGGATTGAATTAAACTCCGCACAGGTAGATAATATATTTTAGAAACGGAAGAAACTTGAAAATCAGTGAACAACAGAATCTCTTTTAAATATTTTTGAAAAAGGATCATAGGCGATAGGTAATGCGTGCGAGGAAAATTCAACAAACGGAGATTCCTCGCACGCATCACATTTTCTAACAACTCATCTTGACGATGCAGGACAGTACAATCTTGAGCCATAGAAGCTAACACATCTTTAGTAGCTAGAGCATCCACTTTAACAGAAGCAGCTCCCTGCTCAAGAGACAACATCCGCTTATCATGATCCGCCAGTTTCTGTATGGTAGCCTTGGAAAACTCAGAAACACGCTGCAGAGAAGATCCCAAAGCAGATTCAACACGGGAAATTGCCATCCAAATATCTTTTAGGGATAAATCTGCAGGCGGCGTTTGAGGTTCCCCAGGCAATGTAAAAGTAACCACTGAAGGTAAGGGGGGAGGAAGTTCATTGTCTAACCGCAGAAAAGAACCCAATAACATATCGGCCTCCTCGACCAAGCAATTCTCACACAGTAAAGAGGACTCTGACGCAGATAATTGCTCAGCCCCTTGAATGGGAGGAGATAAACCCATTCCGCGGGAATCGTCGCAAGAGGAAACAGTACTTACAGATAGGCTGGTCACAGCGACGTCCTCCACCAAGGCAGTGGAACAGGGAGAGGCAGATTTTTCCCCCACAGTGACATGGGCATCCATAGGTCCTATTACTTTCACTGCCTTGGATTGGGCCGTCTGAGTAAAATGCTTCCTTCTTTTCCCCATAACAGGGAAAACTCCTGCGCCGAACTGACGCCAAAGGGGCGCCAAAGGGGCGGACCTGCCCCTTTGGTCACGCCCCTTCGGGCACGCGCCCACGGGACGCGCCCGCTTCACGTCCCGCGAGCAGGGCAAGTTCTTATAGCCCAGGTAAGCTCCGCCCACAGCAGGGAGCGGCCTCCAAGCTCCGGGCACCAATCAGGTTGCAAGAAAAGAACTCCAGGAACAAACAAAACTCCTCGGCGTCCCGCAAGCAGGGCAAGTTCTTATAGCCCAGGTAAGCTCCGCCCACAGCAGGGAGCGGCCTCCAAGCTCCGGGCACCAATCAGGTTGCAAGAAAAGAACTCCAGGAACAAACAAAACTCCTCGGCGTCCCGCGAGCAGGGCAAGTTCTTATAGCCCAGGTAAGCTCCGCCCACAGCAGGGAGCGGCCTCCAAGCTCCGGGCACCAATCAGGTTGCAAGAAAAGAACTCCAGGAACAAACAAAACTCCTCGGCGTCCCGCGAGCAGGGCAAGTTCTTATAGCCCAGGTAAGCTCCGCCCACAGCAGGGAGCGGCCTCCAAGCTCCGGGCACCAATCAGGTTGCAAGAAAAGAACTCCAGGAACAAACAAAACTCCTTTTTTTTTTTTTTAAACTAGTAGAAAGGAACGGGTTACTTGCTGATCTGCTGCAGAAGCAAAGAAGGCTCTCCCCTGAGGCTCAACTGGTCCAGCTGACCAGGAGATGATCCTACCTTCCAGGGAAGCTAAACTAGTCCTCCTGACCAGTAGCTTCAAGCAGTGAGGTTATTGGGGAGCTCCAGAGGGACACCTCATCTGCGCTCTGGAGCTGTGAGCCATAAGAATCCTTCAAAACCGAACAAACTCAGAGAGAAGCTGGTAAATGCAACCATCATCTGCTTGAGACAGAGAAATACTGAAGGCAACCCCTAGGGGTAAGGCTACAGGTACCAGGGCTGAGTCAGGCAATCTTCTGGTACTTTCTCTGTCACCAACATCTGCTGGCAGGGGGACACTACCCACCTGTCTGGACTGGTCTAGTAGGATGACCTGGAAAAGGTTTTTTATAAAATTGTGCAACCGTATACGTGCATAGAAACTGCATGCATGTAGGCATTCCAGAGGGGCGTAGTTTGGGCAGGGAGGGCGCAGGGATGCGATGTATGCATGTATTTCACAAAATGTCTACCAATTTCAGAGCAGGTGCATCAGCATTTGTGCACTATTGTGGCTGATTCTGAGTGCCTATTTGGTAAAGGCACATAGGCATCTGTGTGTCTTTATAAAGTAGCTGCCTTTTTGAGCTTCTCACATAGAGCTTCATTTGATAAAAGGAGGCCTAAGTGTTGTTGGTGTAGAGGGTACATAAGATGGACAGCTCATGGCATCTGGCTTGCACTATCTATAGCAAAATCTGAATGAAATTAGATGAATAATTCAAAACTTATTTAGGGAGAGTGAAACATATGATAATCTTCGGCCAATTCTCATATAACAAGAATGTCCAAACTTTTTATACAGTCACAGTGATGTTTACCTGCACCTGAAGCTACAAAGTGAATGCTAGAAGCATTAAAAATAAGAACATTTTGCTGAGTGGGTGGCTGCATATGTGTCTGGTGTACACGAGTGCAGAAGGGTGTCCGAGGTACGCCTAAGTGCATGTGTATATCCTGCTGTGCAGCAGAGTGGTGGGGTTCATATGGGGTGCAGCAGAGTGGCAGAAGTGGGGGTGAGACTGCAGAAGATTGGTATGGGAACATACGTGCGTGTTGTTTGAGTACAGCAGAGAGATGAGAGACTTTACCATGTGGGTTTCAAGGCCCCTTCCCTTCTCGCCTCCTCTTTCCCCAGTGAGAGCTAGCTTTGCCAAGATGACTGAAAACCAAACTGAGAAGAAACCAAGGAAATGGCACAAACTGTCTCTGCTAGCGAGCTATAGGGGGGTTCAGTCCTGTACTGAGCTTCTGCCGGGTACCATCCCCCTCCCCGCCATAATTGGACAGCTGAGCCTGCCCCACCCCCCATGGTCTCTTCAATTGATGGTCCAAGCTGCAAGAAATGCATACAATCCGCTGGTCCAGTCTGGGCCTTACTCTTAGCCCTTACTGCAACCCTAATTGCTGCCCTTTTAAATCTGGGACTTTGTTGCCTCTTCAGCTGTTTTTTTTCCAGCAGTAGCAGGCTCCTTTAAAATTTTCAGGGCTGCTAGCCCACTCTCACCCAGGCCCCCTTGATGCTGCACTAAAACAGGCTGCAATACTTCAAACACTGGGCCATGAGCTGTGATGCCGCTGTACTTCTCTTCTCCCCCAGTGACTCCTTTTTGCAGCAGTAAGCAGCACCAATTTATGGAGCTCAGGTCGCAGCCATAAAACAGGCCTCACTTCAGCTCTCCATCAAGGACAGCTGCACTCGCTTCCTCACCTGCTGCCGCTGGACTCTTCCTCCCATCATGTGGCTGCATATCCCAAGGCTCCAGTCTTCTACTAATGCTGCTGTAATGTGACCAGACACTGAAACTTCCCACACAATCCTGCAGGACCCCAGATAATTCAATTTTACTTATTTACATGGTACTCATGCCAGTGGTGGTGCTGCTGTAGCTTCTCCAAACTTTCCCATATGACCGCAGAAAGCCTTCCTCTGCTTCTGTCTGTCCCTTGGGTGCAAAAAACCCATGTGTATGGACAGACCCTCTCCAAAAGGCACTACTGCTCTAGCCCACCCTTGCTCTTATTCATGCATCACTTTTGAGACCATACCCAGACTCAGTAGTTCTGCTTTTATGACTGCCGAAAACTTGCCCCAGAGACTGACCGCACAAGTATTACGGACTGGTGGCAGTTTCATGTTCCATGTGTCTAAATCAGTGGTTCTCAACCCGTGGGCTGCGGACCAAACGTGGGCCGTGACAGGGAGTATTGTGGGCTGCACTGAAGTCAGACCGCTCTTGGGCTTTTTTCACGAGATCTTGGGTTTTTTGATCAAATCTTGGGATCTGGGGATTTTCATTGGAAAGCTTGGGGTTTTTTAAAGACCATGTGTCGCCGCGCCGGCAAGTTGTCATTTCCGGTTACGTGACGTCAGTCACGTCACTTCCGGTCTTATGTTCGTCATCATCAGATAAGATTCATCACTCACACAGTCTCACCAACCAATCAGGACTTGAGTAAGTTGTGCACGAGCCGCCCCCCCGCCCGACAGTAGCTCAATTAGCTGTTGCCTGCTCGCTGCTGAGTCGCTGCTGTGTGAGTGTCACTTGCTCTCGCAGCGCGCAAGAGCAAGACCCAGCCAGCGCCATTTGAGGCGGCCTGCTCGCTGCTGAGTTGTTGCTGTGTGAGTGTGACTGTGAGAGTGTAACTTGCTCTCGCAGCGTGCGAGAGCAAGACCCGGCCGGCACCATTTATATGCAGCCCATCTGTGCACTCGCCCGCTCCTTCGGCATCTCATGCCTTATATACACCGATGATGTGTTACTCTACATGCCATATGTGACCAACCAGCCGGATTTCTCATCATTAACCGCTTGCTTCGACGCCATAACTGACTGGCTTCAAACCCAAAACCTTAGGATAAATTTCAAGAAAACAGAGGCTCTATTCATCACCAGTGACCAGTCTTTTGTTCTGCCAACAACACTAAAAGTAAGAGCCGCCGAGCTCCAAAGCAAGTCCACAATTCGCTACTTTGGCGTGACACTAGATCAACAGTTAGATATGAAAGCCCATATAAACAACACTGTCAAGGCAGTATACTTCAAGATTCGGACAATCCGCCACCTACGCCCCCTTCTGGAACCAGATAATTTCAGGACAATCTACCAGGCATTAGTCATCCCATACTTTGATTTCGCCAACACCATCCTTCAGGGTCTACCGAAAAACACACTGCTCCCACTCCATCTGGCCATGAATACAGCAGACAGAATACTACACGGTGCCACCAAGAGGGATCACATAACACCAATCTTGAAGCACCTCCACTGGCTACCAGTCTACTGCAGACTCACCTTTAAGATTCTACTACTGACATTCAAAGCCATCAACAGACTCACCTCCTCATCCATCTCAGACCTCATTCTCCCCACCCCTCCAAATAGAGCTAGAAGATCGGTTTCAGCCAATACCTTATGTATCACTAGCAAGATTACAAAATGCTTACAAGTAACAAGAAAGAGGGCCTTCATGCTCTATGCCCCATCACATTGGAATGCTCTCCCACCTGACATCCGGGCAATTACAGACATCACACAATTCAGGAAGGCACTGAAACACTACCTCTTCCTGCAGCATTATGGTACCACACAACAACCACCTAACAGCACTCACCAAGACACATACAACAGACTTCCTACTATACACACACCCTGCGCGCCACGGTAGCACTACCAGACCCCAACTAGGGCATGTATATAGTCACATAATACTGTAAAATACCTTAGCCCAGAACTTGTATATAGTTTCTCCAGTTAATCCAAGTTGAATAACCCTGTTTTCTGTAAGTCCAGGACGGGCGTTACCTGTGTCTGAACAAAGCTGCTGTTATCTGTAAACCGAGCTGATTTTGAAGAGCGCGGTATAGAAAAAAAACTTTAAATAAAATAAGAAATAAATTTGAGGCAGGCAGCCAGCCACGCGTCTGTGAGCAGTGTGCGCAGCATGAAATCGATTTGTGAAACGTAAGCCTTTGACTTTACGCAAACAAATTGATAGTAGTGGCAGCGAAAGTGATTGTGATCGAGACGATGTTAAAGTTGATACTTGTAAGAAAACTAAATATGTTCGAAAATATGATGTGGAGTATATTAAGTACGGTTTTGTTCCATCAGCAAATGACCAAAATCTGCCACAGTGTGTTATTTGCTTGAAAATCCTCTCTAATGAGGCAATGAAGCCAACGAAAATGTGTCGTCATCTAACTACAAGACATCCAAATCTACAGAATAATACCAAAGATGTTTTTGAACGTAAAGCTGAGGAATATAGTAAAAAGAAGATAGTATTAAAAACAAGAGTCACTCTCAATGAAAAAGCTCTTAAAGCATCGTACTTGATTGCCCAGAGAATCACAAAATCAAAGAAACCGCACACGATTGGAGAAGATCTTATCATGCCAGCCGCTGTTGAGATTTGTGATGTATTGTTCGGCTCAGAATATGCTACAAAACTGAAAAGCATTCCTATCTCAAACGATACTATCCGCAGAAGAATATCTGAAATGTCCGAAGACATTGTCGCAGCTAACTGAACGATTACAATCTACTAAGTTTGCTATTCAATTAGATAAGTCAACTGACATCGCCAGCGAGTCACAGCTGCTTGTTTATGTTTGCCATTGTTGGCAAAATGGTATACAAGAGGAATTTCTTTTTTGCAAGTCATTGCCAGCAAGAACGACGGCCGATGAACTATTCCATGTTTTAAATGTTTTTTACACAACTTTTGGACAGCAGTGGACGAATTGCATCGGTGTTTGCACCAACGGTGCTGCCACAATGACTGGCTGCAACAGTGGTGTTGTAACTCGCATAAAGCAAGCGTCACCCGAGATTGTAGGCACCCATTGCATGATCCATCGTGAGGCATTGGCTTCAAAGAAGTTGAATGAAACTCTGGGATCTGTACTTGAAGACTGTGTACAGATTGTAAACGTCATCAGAACTAGAACAGTGAACAGACAATTATTTGCTCAACTTAGTATTGAGTCAGATGGAGAGCACAAGCATCTCCTATTGCACTCGGCTGTGCGTTGGCTGTCCAGAGGAAAGATTTTTGCAAGGGTGTTTGAGCTTCGTTTAGAATTGTTGCAGTTTTTGACCGAACACAATCTCGACCTGGCAGCTAAGGTCACTGATACTGAGTGGCTTGCCATGCTGGCCTACCTTGCTGACATTTCTAGCCTTTTGAACAGTTTGAACATATCACTGCAGGGTAAAGATGCCAGTATATTCAAGACATACGACAAAGTTGAAGCCTTTAAGAAGAAATTACAACTTTTGCGCATGCGACTCGAGAACATTTCACAAGTCATGTTTGACTTGTTTTGTCAATTTATAGAGAGCAATGAAGTTAATGGCGAGATGCTGAAAGGGGTCACTGGTGTAATCAAAGAGCACTTGACATCTCTTGCTGAATATTTCAACAAATACTTCACGCATGAAGACATTGAAGCTTACGAATGGATTTGTAATCCTTTTCAGTGTGCATTCTCTGAATTAACCGGTCGTGCACAAGAAGAATTAGCGGAGCTGTCTAGCGATCGCACATTACAAATCAAATTTAACGACCCCGCTGTGGATCTCTCTTCCTTTTGGTGTACTGTTTCGCTGGAATATTCATTGTTGTCAGCCCTGGCAATGAAAGTTCTTCTACCTTTTTCAACAACTTATTTATGCGAGATTTCATTTTCTGCATTGACTGCCATGAAAACCAAATATCGGTCAAGAATGAACGTGGAGGATGATCTTCGAGTGTGTTTGTCACAAATTCCAGCCAGAATACACATGCTATCCAACCAGAAACAGTGCCATCTTTAACAATAAAGGTAAATGAAAAGAACTTTTGTGTACCAATCAATACGCAGTTAAACATTAAGAGAAAAAAACAACATAATACTTTATAAAGTTATATTTATAGTATAAATATAAAGCACTTTATTAGTTTATTAACTTTAACACGTGGGCCGCAAAAATGTTTGAATTTTAAATGTGGGCCTTGCAGCAAAAGAGTCTGAGAACCACTGGTCTAAATGATTAATAGTAGTAGTAGTGCCTTTACCCCGCCCCCACCCCCCAACATACATACACATACACTGTGTTCCTTGCAATTAAATGCTCACAACAGCAGCTATTTAACCTTTCTTTTTTTTTTTCATTGCTACAGGTTAAGCATCCAGGTTCACCACTCTCACTGTCTGCCCATAGGTCAGCAGTGATCCTGAAAGCTGGGCAACAGCTATTAATAAAAATAAAAAAAGTTAAATCAGTTGTTCTTATGAAGAGCTGACTGGGGGAAAAAGGCAGTATACTGCACATAAAACTGTAGCTGACTAAGACAAATGAGTCCACTGAGGGAGGGAAAGGCACCCTGAGGCTAATGGGCCTGCAGGTCATATTTTGACCACTCCTCTCCTATAGGAAACTACAGGGGGCCCAAAAAAGTGAGAACATCTCGTAAAAAAGCTTAAATAGTTTACTTATTTACCTTTTTTAGCTATATAACATCTTTATTTCGACAATTTCCGGTCACCATCTTTGTTTTTTTAAGTTGTCAATCGTTTACATCTGTCTTTTTGAATTTTTAAATAACTTACATGCTATGAGATGTTCTCACTTTTTTTGGGCCACCCTGTATATTATATTAAAAACAGCTGAAGCTCTAATATGTCAACATCATGTAGCTATGCAGTGTGCTATAGTAAGTTCTATACTGTCAGCTGATTTCACATTCATACATGTGTATACCAAGTGTATAAGCTAGCTGGTCAGGACATTTGGATTGCAGTCTTGTGCTCAATAACACATGCAGGTGTGAATAGCATGCTGACATGGAGTCCTTGCCATGGACACATTATAGAATTCTTACCAGTACTAGATGCGCTGATGGAAAGAGGTATTACCGCCTTCTCCGTTCTTGGTGCTGCATTCACTAGGACCGTGGAGGGCAGATCAGGCAGTTCATACACCTAATCAGTACAGGAGAGGGCAAGGTTAAAGACAGAAGAAAGAAATAGAGACAGAAGAGCAGAAAGACAGACAGAAAGAATAATTTAAAAAAGGAAGAACCAGAGGGAAAAAAGAAAAAAACAGAAATAGCCGTTAAAAAGTATAAACAATGTTTAACAATAATACTATATATTTGTTAAAACACAATTTAAGCGCTATTACAGTGAATAATAAGTTGAGAAAACATGGCTCATGGAATTTGTTCCAAACTTTCTGCATTGTGTGCAAATGCGTGCATGTGTGTGTGTGCTTGCACACTCATACACTCATTTGTGTTTGTATCTACATTGTCTGTTAAGTGTCCATGTTATTTGTTTTGCACGCGTGTTGGGTGTGTCTGTCTCTCTGTTTTGTATCTGTATGTCTGTGGGCAGGTGTGTGCATCTGTGTTTATATATTATTGGGTGTATGTATGTGTGTGAGCGTACAAGCATAGGTATGTTTGTATGTATCTTTATCTGTGTTGACTTTCTGTATGTCTGTGATCAGGAGAAGACAGGAAAGGGGAGGACAGTTTGAAAGGTGAACTTCTTTAATCACTATGCTACAGTTAATCAATACTGCAGCCAGTGAAACTGGGGCATTTTTTTTCCTCCAGCTCATCACCTTTTCTGTGACTAGAGCAGCCGTTCACCCTCTGATTCATCGGAGGGGCGGAAATAGAGGTGTGAATGGCACTGTGGCGCTGGGAAAAAAGGTAACTCTGGCATCACGGTGCATTTTTAATGCATTGCCATTGCTGCACGTCCTGGAGATGGGCAGTAGCAGCGGCAATGGGCGCAGGAGTAGGGCTGCTGTTACCAATGGGCAGCAGGGTCCCCGTTACCAATGGGCAGCAGGGCCCCCATTGCGCAGAGGCCCGGGACAGCTGCCCCTTTTGCCCTGATAGCAACCACTAAGGAATCTGCATGAATCAGTGAATAGTTTTCATATTTGTATTAACAAAGAAAAAGTGTAGTTACTCATCTGTATGAGGTGTTCTCAGTGAACAGCAGGAATCAGTCCTCACATACAGATGATGTCAGTACCAACAGAGCCCGCGTGGTAACCACTCCCCAGTTTTCAAAGAAAGCCTTTGGGAGTTACTACGCATGCATGATCACCTTCCCACCCAAGGGTACTATCTTACCTCAGTATGATGACTTAGCTTAATCCAGTATAAAAAAAAACCCAACTCCACAGGGAGGAAGGAGGGTTGTGAGGATTGATTCCTGCTGTCCCTGGAGAACACCTCAGAGATGAGTAACTATGCTTTCTCTGGGAACAAACAGGAATGCAGTCATCTCATATGGAACTCCCAAGCTACAGGCTACTGAAAAAACCTGTAAAAAGCCATGGGTGACTGGCAAAGGTAGACTGTGAATGACAGCAGGGAGCGATGAACAACCTCAAGTCCTGAGATCCAACCTCAGTAGCAAGGATGGAATCACCTCTCCAGTAGCCTGGATGTAAGGGCCAGAGGGAAAGAGTTGCACTAATCCCCAAAGAGATGATGGAGTACTGCCTGGCCAAAGGCATTCTCATGCCGTGAGCTCTCCTCCAGGCAATAATGAGCTGCGAAGGTATGGACCAAGGAGCAGGTGGCGACCGACATATGTCCTGAAGAGGGACCAAGCGTAGATGTGCCACAGAGGCTGCCATGATGTGCACATTATGGGCAGTGACATGACACTCCAGAGAGAGTCCAGCCTGCTCGTAAGCTAAGGAGATGCAGTCTGCCACCCACGTGCTTAGAGACAGCAACACTGAGGCTGTTCAGGTCGTAGCAGATGAACAGCTGCAAGGAGCGGCGGTGGGCCTTCGTTCACTTAAGGTAGAGGGGGCCACCACCTTCTTACAGCCAAGGGTATGAAGGGAGGCCTCTGCTCGAGACTTGTGAGGTCTAGGAAACTGAAAAGTAGATACAACTTTCGGCAGAAACCTGGGATGGGTGCAGAGAACCACCCTATTCTTGTGAAATATAGTATATGGAGCGTGGGCCACCAATGCCTGGAGCTCACTGACCCGCCGAGCAGATGTGAGCGCGATGAGAAAGACAACTTTCCAGGAAACAGAAGCAAGCGGTTCAAAGGAAGGAGCCACAAGTTTCCCAGGAAACACATTCAGGTCCCATGCCACCGGCGACAGCCAGACCTGGGGCCGCGAGAGAAGACAACCCCTCATGATGCGGCCACTAGAGGGTGGAAAGAGATGGATTGTCTGTTCACCAGATGATGATATGCAGCCAGGGCACCGAGATGCACCCTGATGGAAATGGACTTTAGACCAGCATGAGAAAAGTGCAACAAGTACTGGAGTATCAACTGGATGGGACTAAGGCCCTTGTCAGTGCAACAGAGTGAAAACTGGCACCACTTAGAGCAGTGGTTCTCAACCTTTTTTGTACCGTGACCCCTTTTACCATTGGTCAACTTGTGGTGACCCCCAATGATAAAATGAAATGCATCTCTCTTCCTTTACCGTTAACGCATTGTCGCTGTAATCATTTGTTGAATTATTAATAAATTATAGGCCTTTGCAATATGTTTTTATTTATAAACTTTACTTATTTAAACCACAATAATTAATCACAATAACAAGTAACAATATTTGATTTCAAAATTATGATGATTTTGTAGTCAAATCACTAATATGAAATAAAATTATTTTTTCTACCTTTGTTGTCTGACCAATTTATTCTCTGATCATGCTGGTCCCGATCTGAGGCTTCTGCTTTCCTGTCTTCTCTTAGCTCTCTTTCTGTGGTCTATGGTCCATCTGCCATTTCTTATCTCTTCTTTCATTTTCTTCACTTCTTTCCATCAGTCTATTTCCAGTCCCAGTAACCATCCCCAGTATTAGCCCCTTTCCAGTCCTCACTCTCAGTACCTTCCAATGTCAACTTGCATTCCCATGACTGCCACTGGTGTTCATTCCCTTCCAGTCCCCCTCCTTCCCCACTGAGCAGTCCCTTCTAGTACAAATACCATAGTAGCCCTCTCAGATCCACTCTCTTCCAGTTCCATTCTCCCATCCCCTCATATCAGCCCATTTGTAGCCTTAGCCCCCCGTTTTCTTCCAGGGCCAGCAGCTCTATCCTCCCCTCCCCACAATCAGCCCATTCCCAGTCGAAGCCCCCCAATCAGCTCGCTTCCAGTGCTAGTCCCCCCTCAACCCCATTACCAGTGCTAGCCTCCCCTAATCAGCCCAATACCAGTCCTACCCGCCCCCCCCATCAGCTCATTACCGGTCCTAGCCTCCCTTAATCAGCTCATTTCCAGTGCTAGTCCCTCCTCAACCCCATTACCAATGCTAGGCTCCCCTAATCAGCCCATTACCAGTCCTAACCTCCCCGATCAGCTCATTTCCAGTGCTAGCCCCCCCATCAGTCCATTACCAGTCCTACCCCCCTATCAGCACATTACCATTCCCAACCCCCCCTTGATCAGTCCATTCCCAGTCCTAGCCTTCCCTAATCAACCCATTACCAGTCCTAGCCCCCCCATCTGCCCATTATAGTCCTAACCCACACTGTCTCTCCCCTCTGTCCAGCATTTATTGCCCGTCTGTACAGTATGTCCCCCTGTCTCTTCCCTTTGTCCATGTCAGCCCCCTCCCTCCCTCCATTCATCCATGTCAGCCCCCTCCCTCCCTCCATCCATCCATCATCAGCAACCCCTCCCTCCCTCTCTCCATGTCACCCCTCCCTCCCTCCATCCCTCCATGTCAGCCCCCCTGTCCATGTCAGCCCTCCCTCTCCATGTCAGCCCTCCCTCCCTCCATGTCAGCCCCCTCCCTCCATCTGTCAGCCGCCCTCCCTCCATATCAGCCACCCCTCCCTCCCTCCATTCATGTCAGCCCCCCCTCTCCATGTCAGCGCCCCTGTCCATGTCAGACCCCTCCCTCCCTCCCTCCATCCATCCCTCCATGTCAGCCCCGTTGCAGGTTCCCTGCCCCCTCCTCCCCTCTCCCTATCTGCCTGCTACTGCCTTGCTGTTCTTCTACAGCCGCGGCTCCCTGTCTCTTAGGGAACTGCAGCTATACCTGTAAAACCGTTGCGGAGCCTTCCCATCTCTCGACAGGCTCCGTGCAGCATTGTCCCGCCACCAAAGGAAGTGGTAAACAACTTCCTTTGGAGGCGGGACAATGCTGCACGGAGCCCGTCAAGAGACAGGAAGGCTCCGCAATGGTTTTACTGGCATAGCCGCGGTTCCCTAAGAGGCAGGGAGCCACAGCTGCATTAGAAGGGACTGGGAGGCGGTGAGTTTGCCGCTGCTGAGAAGCGGACTCGGCAGCAGCAGCAACTTGGGTGCTTTTTTTTTTTTTTAAACAGCGGAGTGAAGTGAGGCGAGGCGACCCCCGCTAAATCCTGTGGTGACCCCCGTGGGGGTCGCAACTCACAGGTTGAGAACCGCTGACTTAGAGGCATACGTCTGCCTAATGGAATCTTTGCAGGAGGCTAACGGGACATTCTCAACCTTCCTGGAAAGATGGAAGGGGGCCAGAGCTACCCTTTCAGCAGCCAGGCCATCAGCGCTAGGGACTGGAGGTTGGAGTGTAGGAGAGTGCGAGATCAAGTCTGGACCATAGCCCAAAGGGAACGGGGCCGCTTGAGAAAGTTGAAGCAGCAGCGGGAATCACGACTGCCTGGGTCACCAGGGAGCAATGAGGATCACCGCGGTCGGGTCAATTGAATCTTGAGCAAGGTTTGGGGAACCAGTGAAGGATATGCATACAGTAGACTTCCTGTCCATGTCAAAAGGAATACATTCGCTACTGCTTGGTCCCATCCCGGCATCTGGGAGCAAAAGCGCAGCAGCTGAGCATTGCTGAGACTGGCAAAAAGGTCCATCATCAGAGTCCCCCAACGCTGGAAGAGAAAGTGGGCTACGGCTGAATCCAGACACCACTCATGAGGCTAAAGGACCCTGCAGAGCCTATCTGCCAAGACATTTTCATGTCCCAGGAGATCACACGAAGGAGCATTCCTCTCGCCGTGGCAAAGGTCCAAAGACGAACCGCTTTCCAGCAAAGGAGCTACAAAAGCCTGTGCCTCCCTGCTTGTTGACATAGAACATTGCATTCTGGTTGTATGTTTGGATGAGGACTATCTAGTTCGACAGCTGACTCTGAAACACTCAAAGGGCATTCATCATCGCCCAGTGCTCGAGGAAGTTGATCTGATGCAGGCTTTCCTCCTGTATCAAAACACTCTGGGACTGGAGACCATCGCAGTGGGCTCCTCATCTGAGCTTAGAGGTGTCTGTGGTGAGGACACGCTGAACTGGTGGGGCCTGGAAAGACATGCCTGCCAAGAGGTTCGGCGGGTGCTGCCAACAGGTGAGGGAGTTCGCAAGGGACAGGGTGACCTGTACACGATCATCCAGGCAACCCATGGCCTGTGACGATTGAGTGCAGAGGGACAACTGGCCAGAACCACGCTAGAGGTTGATCGGTCAACCCAGCTGAGTATCCGGCAAGCTCCTTTGCCAAGATCCACAGGTACATACTGTGGTGGAGAAGCAGGCTCAGAAAGCAGTGAGAGAAAGAAAAAACAGACTTTTTTTCCTTTCCACAAAGAAACTGCAGGCAAAGGAAGGGTTAACTCTCAAACTAAGGACAGAGATTCCCTGCAGAGAAGTGCAGACCTAAGAACACACCCTGTTCCCATGGAGGTAGAGGGAGGAGAAGGGAGTGGTTTGGAGGCGGAGTCAAGACCCATAGGACAGCCCCAAACATTTAGGCAGGGAAGTTGCACTCACAAACAGATTCAGGTTGAGACTCACGAACAGACACAAGGGAACAAGCAAGGAAGCACAAGAGAGAAACAGTCACGGGCAGAGAAACAGAATTGGAAGGAAACACGGAAGCCACTTGCACAGAAGCAATTGAGAAGTAGGAGCAGAGAGCTGACAAAGCCAGTGGAGAGCTCAGGGGAGGAGTCCTCAGAGGAGGAAATATTCTCCCGAAGTTCTTGGCTTAACTCTTCTCCTAGTAAGGAGTCTACAGGGAGGAAAAACACTACAAGCAAGGTGAGCCCTTTACAACTCTTAAAAGAGCTACTAAACAAAGAAGGTTTTTCCTGCCCTTCCCCCACAAGCTCACATAATGCTAAGGGTACCTGGGAGAAGCTCTTGAAGGCTGCACAAGACAGAAAGGCTTCTCAGGAGGATACCAGAGAAAGCAATTACCAGAGAGAGTCTAGTGTGGAGGAGATGGACTTTGGGGGACAGTGCGGATTCATGCAGTGTTTCAGACATGGAGATAGACTGTGCAATTTGTGCTAAAGAGGAGTAAAGGAACCAAATAGCGTTTGAAGAGCTGAAAGGAATCTCAGCTGCTCCTAATCAGTGAATGTGTCTGTGTTACCTTGTGCTGGAGTAAAAGAACTGTAGGAAGTTTATTACCTGGAAGAAACCAGAAGTTCTTTTACAAGGACATTTTAAAAAAGCCCATTACTTTTAGCTCTGCTTTTAAAAGTAGCTGGCCTGATTAAAGCTGCTTGGAAAGAAAGCTGGGTAGAAGCTAAAAGCTTGTAATATAAATTGAAGAAAATTCTATTGCTGTGAAAAGTATCTGGATGGACCAGGAAGCCTTGTTAGGCCTGCTGTGAAAGTAACAGGGGTTTATAGCGCCTCCTGGAGACCAGGAACAGAATACCGATGTAAATAGAGTTTTATGTGAAAGAAAGATTTAAAGCTGTACCAAGCCAAGGACTGTACAATAGGCTTGTGTTGCATTCTATGGAGAAGTATCCTGAACTTTAATTTTGTATGCTTCAATCAATTCTTGCCAAAGAATTGAATCCGGTTAGGAACTCCTTATTTCTAAAATAAAGAAATATTCCTGTGACCTTTGGCACTTGGCTCCAATCCTTTCGGGGACGCAACTACACGCTATTGGGCTGATTCAAACAAAGGACGATCAGGCGCTCCCCATACCACTAGGCAACCGCCTGGCCACACGGGGGGTGGCCGACAATACCCATGTACAGCTTAGGGCACCAAGGAGTGCATCTTCTGGCTTTTGATACAAATACGACCCATGGCCAACTCTACCACCATGAAACTGTGTGACAGCTGCGGCTTTACAAACCCTGGGACCTTGCGTACTCAATACTAGGAATCGAGCCGCTTGCTCACAATAGGCATGGTCACCAGAGCTTCCCACATCCTGAAAAGTAACTGCTCCAGTATCGGTGCCTTCCTCAGAGGAGCATCGTACTGAAAGATCTCGAGGTCCTCCACACAAGGCTCATCCTCCTGCTCATCCACAAAGGAGAGTGGCTTGGACATTTCCCTCACAAAGTCAAGGAACATAAGGTCCTCGGGTGAGGACTGCCTCCATTCTTGTGGCAGGGAGGAATCAGACAGGACATCTGTATGGAGCCGGGTATCAGGCGACTCATCCTCGGTCTTCCACTCCAAGTCAGACAGCGCATTGGTTCGATGCCCAGCTGGAAGCGTTGAGGGAGACAGAGGTGCCCGACGCCCCAACTCAGAGGCACTCGGGGGCGAGACCTGAGGCCTCAAGGAGCGTCGCGGCTCAGTTCTGAGCATATGCTTCTCAAGCATCAGCTGGACATCACCCAGGGAAGCCCTCGTGGAGGAGGGTCCCAACGTCAGCACAGATGACTCAGAGGCACCAGGCATCGATCCATGCTGAGACTCCAGGAAAGCAGCCAAGCTGCGTTCCAGGGCCACCATCTGAGGAACCGGCTCCTCTGATGGGGAATCACCAATGGTGATCAGTTCGTCCTCCTGCCAAGAAAGCTTCAAGGGCCACTCCCAGCCATCGCCCTTGACATGTTGACCTTAAAATATTCCTTCAGTTTGCCCATTGCTTTTCTACATCTTTACCAACATGAAATGTACATACATATTCAGCAAAAAAACAAAGGAGGAAAAAGTACTCCCAACAAAGTTTATAATAACAAAATAAAATTATTATTATAACTAATTTTATTTTGGTGTTATAAACTGCACTGTGGTTCTTACTTATTCTTTTAGCGTATTTTTTGCAACCAGAGAATCCTTTCTCCCAACAATGCGTTCCCCAAAGAACTCAATATACCAAAAATAATTCTTGATTCAGGTGTCATCTCAGTACCAGCAGTACCGGGCATATTATTAAGTAATACAAAAACCTACAAAATTCACTCAAGACCTATAGATAAAATCTACCATATTACAATAGCATTAACCTCCAAAACTCAAACAAGGAGCCTATACAGAAAAACCTACCATAAATATTGCCGAGAGTCCTAGAACATCCATACATCTATTCGGAAAACCTAGCAAACCAGATCACTACAGTACAGATTCCTAGATAAAAACTCCAAGCTAACAGAACACATGACCGAGATTGCACATGCAAAACACAAAAGGATCCTCACCAAGTACAGAATAACTGAACATAAATGAAAAACTGAAATATGGAGAAAAACTAAAACCTGTACCCTTTGTCGTCTCCCACTCAAACAATTTCTAACCCAAGCAGTAACTTTAAGGTCCATCCCTAGGATGCTCAGTTTGTTTATAAGTCGCCTGTGAGGAACAGTGTCGAAGGCTTTACTGAAATCTAAATACACCACATCTAGGGCTCTCCCTCGGTCTAACTCCCTGGTAACCCAGTCAAAGAAATCAATCAGATTTGTCTGACAAGATCTGCCTCTGGTGAATCCATGCTGCCTCAGATCCTCTAAGTCGCGTGAGGACAACACTGAGATCCCACTCTGCCAGAGGTGGTTGGATGGGAGGCCTGGAAACAAGCAGCCCGTACATGAAGTGGAAAACCAGTGGCTGGCCCGAGAGGGGTCCACCCTCGATTGAGTGGTGGTTGGCTGAGATCTTGCACAGGTGGACCCTGACCGAGTTGGACTTCAGGCCCGCCTGCGAGCAATGGAGTAGGTACTGAAGGACCAGGTGGGTAGGGAAAGAGAACGTGTCGGCTCGAATCTCCCAGCACGACACCAAGAACCGACGCCACTTAAAGGCATACGCCCTCCTAGTAGAGTCCTTGTGTGAAGCTAGCAATATGTACTTGATCTCCACCGGGAGACGAAGACCCGCTCAGCTGCCAAGCCATGAGGGATAGGAACCTCAGGTTCGGGTGGAGCAGGAGACCCTCCTCCTGTGTCAAGAAGCCTGGCATGCTGCCAAGAGGAACCAGAGGCTCCGATGAAAGGCAGAGCAGCAGCGAGAACCAGGGTTGCCGAGGCCACCGCGGGGCCACGAAGATCACTGAGGCACCATCCCGCTGAATCTTGAGAAGAGCCCGCGCTATGAGTGGGGTGGGAGGAAAAGCATACAGAAGACCGTGCTTCCACAGCAGCAGTAAGGCATTGGAGGCTTCCCTACTCGGGTGGAGAACCGGGCCGCAGAACCGCAGGAGCTGCAAGTTCTTAGGGCTGGCGAAAAGGTCCAGGACCAGAGTCCCCCAGCGCTGGAACAGCCACTGCGCTGTCTGCAGGTAGAGATGCCACCCGTGAGACTGGAGAATCCGACTCAGTCTGTCTGCCAGAACGTTGTCCTGACCTGGGAGATAAGTAGCCTGTAGGACTATGCTTTGGCAGATCGCAAAGGACCATAAGCTGAACTCTGGCTTCGATCAAATAATATGAATCTAAATTTTAAAAAAACAGAAGTATTATTTACCTCAAGAAACACGAATTTCACCCCACCCTCAGAAATCAAACTCTTCAATCTTACCCTCCCAGTTAAAGACGAAATCAAATATCTTGGAGTCACCCTTGACAAAACCCTTAGCTTTACATCTCACATTAAAAAAATATCCAAAACCATTTATTATAAGCTCAGATCAATCCAACAACTAAGACCACTACTAGAGAACAATGATTTTAGATCTATTACTCAAGCTTTAATAACCCCTCACCTTGATTACTGTAATGGTATATTGCAAGGAGTAACAAAGAAAAATTTAAAAATCCTTCAAATGGCCCAGAATGTTACGGCACGAGTAATATTCAAAGCAAAACTTACCGATCACATAACCCCGATACTATATACACTTCACTGGTTACCCATATCAAGTAGGATCCAATATAAAATTATATTGACCACATTCAAATTAATTTATAAAATTGCCCCATCATACCTATCCTCATTGATTCATAACCCACCTGATAACAGAACCAGAAGAAGAATGAATCTCAACACCATCCTCGTGCCTGACTCAATAAGGAAGACTAAACATACAACAAGCTTCAGCGCCTTCTCATACACAGCACCAACCTTGTGGAATAATCTCCCGACACAGATTAGAGAAATAAAAGACCTACAAATGTTTAAAAGAGAATTAAAAACTCACCTCTTCACACTACATTATTCTAATACAGATTGTCATACTAATACGACTTCCTATCCTCCATAATTCAATCTGTATTTTCATTACTTCTACTAAATTTACACCTACCCGCATACCTACCTGAACTGATATCTACAACCTGTAAATATGTAAACTATATTTTAACCTGTAAATAGTTTTATCTGTTATAAGCTATATAAAGTTGCTTAAAGCTGTATATAGTTTGTTGATAGTTACCTACTGTTTCTTTGTATTTCACATTTGTTCTCTGTATTTCGACTTATGTTCAATGTAAACCGCCACTGATCTTAGGAAGTGGCGGTATATAAAAATGTTGCAAATAAAATAAATAAAATAAATAAGGCAACTGCCTCCAGGCAGAGGCTGTGAGAGCTGGTGCCCCCCTGTTTGTTCATATAGAACATTGCCACCTGGTTGTTCGCCTGGACAAGCACCGTCCGATGGTGAATGTGATGCCTGAATGCCCAGAGGTCGAGGATGATCTCCCAGAGTTTGAGGAAGTTGATTGGTAGTCGGGACTCGCCAAGGGACCATGTCCCTTGTGTGCGGAGCTCGATGCAGTGCGCTCCCCAGCCCGTTAGAGAGGTGTCCATGGTCAAGACCACGTCATGCTGTGGAGCCTGGAATGGCATGCCTCGAAGTAGATTCTGGGTGTCCCGCCACCAGCCGAGAGACGGCCTGATGCCTGAGCCCACTGAGTGTGAAGGCATCACAGTGCCGCTCGCATGTGCAGATGGGCATCGGGGACGACGTGGACCATCGAGGCCATGTGGCCGAGAAGACAGAGCATCGCCCGGGCCAAAACTGCATCACAGCGCTGGACCGCAGAGGCCAGAGCGATAAGGCGGTCTGCCCAGTCCTGGGGAAGGAAGGCCATCGCCTGCTGGGTGTCAAGGCACATGCCGATGAACTCGAGATTGGACCGGAGTGAGGTGGGATTTTGGGTAATTCACCATGAAGCTGAGGTGCTTGAGGAGATGGACGGTGCAGGCCAATCGTCTAAATAAGGGTAGACGAAGATGCCCTGTAACCGAAGGTGGGCTACGGCTACCGCAAGGCACTTGGTGAACACTTGCGGAGCAAATGCGAGGCCGAAGGGAAGCACACCCTGTATTGGTAGTGGTTCCCTTGTACTTTGAAGCGAAAGTATTTTCTGTGTTTCAGGAGGATGTGAGTGTATGCATCCCGAAGGTCCAAGGAGTATAGCCAGATTTCTTAAATCGAGGATGGGTCGGAACCCATCCGTCTGCTTTGGCACCAGGAAGCAGTGGGAGTAGAAACCGTGACCTCTGAGGTGTGGTGGGACCACTTCTACTGCTTGCTCCTCAAGGAGGCTGGCAAGCTCCTGCGCCAAGAAGACCTGGTGCGTGGGGAGCTAAGGAGGCTCCGCGGGGCAGAAGGGTGGAGGAAGCCGGTCCAGGTGAAGGAGGTAACCCTCCCGGACGACCTGGCAGACCCAGATGTCTGAGGTGGCAAACTCCCATCGGGGAGCAAAGTGGACCAAGCGCCCTCCCACCAGTAGCTGGGTCACCAGAGGATGAGCGTCTATGCATCTGCCATCAAAAACCCAGGGTCGACTGGGCTAGCGCCAGGGTCTGGCTTTTGGAGCCCTTTGGCTTACGTGGATCCTGGTGGCTGCTCTTGCTCTGTCTGCCTTGGAGCGGAGCCAGTGCCGGAGGATAAGGTGGGTTAGCCCCAATAAGGGATATCCTTCCTCTGAAAGAAAGGCCTTTTGCCCTGTTGCTTCTTCCATGGGAGGGAAGTTGTCTTCCGGGAGAGACGGGTGCGGGTCACATATTCCGTCTCAATCTCCGCTGCTTTGTCCTCCATCGGTTTACTGAACGACTGTTCGCCCAGGCACGATACATCAAGCAGCTTTTCCTGGACCCATTGTTTGAGATCTGAGGACTGGAGCCAGGTCTGTCACCTGGCCACAATACTTGCAACCGCTACCCGAGCAGAGGACTCGAAACTGTCATATGCAGTGCGAGCAAGGTATTTCGAACAGTCCCCCACTGACTTCAGAAGGGACTGGAAACGGCAGAGGTAATCACAGTTGAGGCCTGCCTGGAAGGTCACGAAGGAACATACCTATATATAGCTGGTAGGCCTGGATGCAGCAAGCCAGCATGGAGCCTTGGTAGGCCTTTCGTCTGAGGGTGTTGAGGGTGCGAGACTCCCTACCCAGTGGGACCGAAGAGTGGGTCTTTGGACTCTTCTACTTCCGCATGGCAGATTCCGCTACCACTGAGGTATGGGGGAGCTGGACCTTCCAGAAGCAGGGCCCCCACTGGACCTTGTACATGGTGTCCAGGCACTTGCTAACAATGGGGACAGATGCAGGTATCTCCCACAGGCGGAGGAGCAGCTGGGTCTGAATGGATGGGACCAGAACCATGAGGAATTCCCTCAGCGGGGCCTCATATTGCAAAATATCGAGTTCCTCTGCACGGGGCTCCTCTTTGGATTGTATAGGGAGCGCCAGGGCCCAAGCCATGTCCCGCACCAACTCCAAAAGGAGATATCCTCGGAAAGCGACCGCTGCTCCTGAGCGAGCGTGGAAGGATCAGAAGGAAGGTCCTGATGAGTCCAGGATTCAGGGTAAATATCATTGTGGGACTCCCAGTCCGAAATCTCCAAGGGGGACTCGGAGCTAGGCTGCTTAAGCACAGCCTGTGAAGCGCGCTGGACTCTTGAAGTCGAAGCCCCTCTGGAGCCGGAGGCGCTGGTCCAGGAAGATCAAGACCTCTGCTGGGATCCCTCACGAGGCCCCTGGCTCTCGGGGGTTACCGCAGCAGTCTAGGGAGCCAAGACAGGCGTCGCCCTCGAGGTCTCAGAGCGCATGCCAGCAGGGCCTGGCACCAGCACCTGCTGGGCAGCAAGGAAGGCAGAGACGCTGTGCTCCAGTGCCAGCATTCAGACCTCACACTCAGGAGTGGGGCCCTGTGACGCCAATACCGGGGTAACCGGTCGGGCGTCAAGGAGGAAAGGGGTTCTTCACTGGGACGACCCGCAGGAGATGGGCACCATCACCGGAGGCCTCCGTATCTGTATGAGGTACCTTTCGGGGCCGCTCCTTCTCCGACTCCAGGGACTGCCGAGGAGGGCTAAGGGACAGAGCGCAAGAACGCTCATGCTTGTCTAGAGTGACGCCGGGGCTGCGGGCAGCCGCGGGGGACCCGAGGTGGAGGGTCGGTGGAGTGGGAAGCTACTGGGGACACCGGAGCCATCTTGCAGAAAATATCATCCAGTTTCTGCTTAAAGCTCTCAATGGCCTTGGAGGACATCTTTTTACAAAGGGAGCAGAGCTCCAGGTTATGGTCCGCTCCCAGACACCGGAGACAACAGTCATGGGTGTCCGTGAGGGACATGTTTTTGGAGCATCTGTTACACCTTTTGAAACCAGAGGCCAAGGGGGCAAAAAGGATCCCCGCAAGGTCGAAGACCTTCGGTTCGGCCAGCGTTTGAAAAAGGCGCGAATGCGCTAGATACAAGAAAAAAGGGGGGGGGGGGGGGAAAAGGAAAATAAAGTCCCGGGGTCCACTGCCGAAGCAGGGGTACTGGGATGGCGGGAAATGGACTAGGAAACTGGAAAGGAAGACAATCTGAAAAAATCTTTTTCTGAGGTACAGGGACCTGCGTCTGAAGGGCTCCACAGAAAAAGGGAGACTGATCAAGATGGCACCCTTGGGCAGGAAGGGGACCATGCATGCATGGTGGCATTCTCAAAGGCTTTCTTTAAAAGCTGGGGAAATAATCCACGTGGACTCCGTCGGTGCCGAAGTTACCCATATGTGAGGACTGACTTCCTGCTTGTTCCTGGAGAACCTGCAATTCACTGATGTGGCAAGCTGAAGTGAGGGCAATGACCTTCCAATAAAGAAACTTCAGTGAAGTAAGGCTCAAAAGGAGGCTTTAGAAGTTGAGCAAGAACCACATTCAGATCCCAGGCCACCAGAGATGGCTTAATGGGTGGCTTGAACAGCAGGAGGCCCCACATGAAGCATGATACTAAGGGGTGCAAGGAGAGATGCTGTCCATCAAGTGGTCTGTGAGAGGCCACAATGGCACTAAGATGAACTTTTACTGAGTTAGTTTTTAGACCTGTTAAGGATAAGTGGAGTACGTATTGTAGAAGGGATTCTACCGGGCAAGAAAAAGGGTCAGTGTCCTTTGAGGAGCACCAGAGGGCAAACCTATGCCACTTGAAGGCATAAGATCGCCTGGTGGAATCTTTACATGATGCAAGGACATCTTTGACCACCTGTAGTAGGTCGAGGTCAGCAAGCACTAGTCCCTCAGCAGCCATGCTGTCAGGTGTAAGGAGTGAAGATTGGGATGGAGGAGCATCCCCTGGGTCCTGAGAGAGGAGTTTGGGCGCATATCCCAGGCTGGGAGATTGAGTCTGCGCAAGACAAAGCAGCAGAGGAAACCACGGTTGACTGGGCCAAAAGGGGGCTATGAGAATCATCAAGCCCTTGTCGGCCTGTAGCATGAAAAGTATTTTGGGCATCAAGGGGATGGGTGGGAATGCATAGAGCAGTGCCTGTCCCCAATGTAGAAGGAAGGCGTCTGGGGCCTGTGTATTACTAATTAAAGATTTATATGGATTTTTGGATCAGCAAAGGATATTGTACTTTATCTGAGCCAACTTGCTCCAGAGATGAGAGATTTTTGCACATCTAGCCTGGGGAGTGTTAAGAGATCAGAGAGGGAGACAGAATTCTTCCCTTGGCCTTTGAACAATTCTCTTGGACAGGATAAGAATTCATCAATTATAATGTAAAAGCTTTGAGATGCTTTTGGGTGTCTCCCTTGACAGAGACCCATTAATGATAACAAAAGAACACTTAGGCCATGGAGGATGTGTCCTTTGAGCATTCTCAGATGTCTGACCATGTCTGACTGTGTAAGTTTGAGCTTCTAACACCAAGGGGGGTAATCAAAAGCCTGCCCGGAAACCGAAGCAAAAAAGGTGGATGGGGTGGAGAGAAGCTCATGGGTGAGAGCTGGCTGCAACATATAAGTACAGAGAATATCCAGAACAGATAGAGCGTAGATCTGCTTGGCCAAGCATGAAGTATCCTAGACTGTCATCAGTTCCTCTCGCTGAGCGCTCCCAGCTGATGTGTAAAGGGCTTATGACAAGTTTGGTGAAGTATATTCTTTGTACATAGCTGCATTCTCTCATAATTCTTTCAGTACTGTAATTAAGTGTGCATTCTAGTTATCTTTTCTAACTACTCATGTGTAACTAAGAGAATTACTTGTCTTTCTAAATGTTTCCTTACTTTGTTTGTAAATAAACTGCACGTCTTCATTACAAGGTGTTAGCCTTTGTTGAAGTAAGACAGCCTGTCAGTGCAGTGATGGACTGGAACAGAAGAGTGAAAGCTGTGTGTTTTGCGGAGTGGCAAAAAGATCTATGAGTGAGGTTCCACACATCTGGAAGATCCAACCAGCCGTCTCCTGATGCAAAGTCCATTCGTGTGAACGAAGGATATGGCTTAGCTTGTCCACAAGGACATTGAGTTAACCCGGGAGGTACACCGCTCTGAGGTGAATGCAGTGCGAGATGGCAAAGGACCACAGGTGAAACGCTTCCTCACAAAGGGAAAAGGACCACGTCCCCCTCTGTTTGTTCATGTAGAACATGGCAACTTGGTGGTCTGTCCTGACTAGAATAGGTTGCCCCGAAAGTTGGGGTTGAAAAACTCGAAGAGCATTTGTCAGTGCTCGTAGCTCTAACGGGTTGATCTGTAGTGCAGATTCCTGTGGTGTCCAGAGTCCCTGTGTCATCAGGTTGTTCATATGTGCCCCACAACCCAGCTTCGAAGCATCCATTGCCAGGGTGCATCGAGATGAAGGCATCTAAAACGTTGAATCGACAAGTAGGTTTTGTGGACACCACCACCACTGAAGGGACCTAATCAGTTGAGGGGTGATGTGGATCTTGTCTCTGAGACACCCCTTTGCTTGCATCTATTGAGAAGACAGAGTCCATTGCACTTGTTGCATGTGTAATCGAGCATAGGGGACGACATGGACCATGGAGGCCATGTGTCCTAATAACTTTAGCATCTCTCGACCTGTTACTCGGCTTTGCTTTTGCACCCCCTTTGCCAGCTTGATGAGACGAAATATACCAAAATCACCAAACTATCCCTTAGAAATTCATTTAAAATTATATTTTTTTGTCGGAATGCGCCAGAGGAGGCGCATTCCGACAAAAAATATAACCTTAAATGAATTTCTAAGGGATAGTTTGGTGATTTTGGTATATTTTGATTGCAATTTATTGCCAAACAAAGGGGTTATTTTTGATCAGCTTGATGAGACGGGCACAGAGATCCGGTGGAAGCAAAGCTCAGGCCTGTTCAGTGTCTAAGAGCACTCTGATGAACTCCAGTCATTGGGATGTAGCGAGGTGAGTCTTTGGGAAGTTTATGACAAAGCCCAAGTGTTGGAGCACCGTGATAGTGTGGTGAAGGGAAAGTCTTACCTCTTGAGGGGAGTCTCCCCTGATCAGCTAGTCATCTAAGTAAGGGAAGACGAATACCCCCAAGGGGTGTAGGTAGGCAGCGACTACTGCCATGCATTTTCTGAAGACTCTTGGGGCAGAGACTAGACAGAAGGGAAGAACCCGGTATTGATAATGGTTTCTGTGAAACATGAAGCGCAGATACAGTCTATGCGAGAGATGAATCAGTAAATGCATGTATGCCTCTTTTAAATCTAGAAAACATAGCCAATTGTTTCTCTGGAGGTATGGTAGAAGAGTTCCTAGAGAAATCATTTTGAATTTTTCTCAGACCATGAACTTTAGGTCTCTGAGATCCAAGATGGGCCTGAATCCTCCTGTTTTCTTTGGAATGAGAAAATATGGAGAGTAGAAGCATATTCTTTCTTGAGAAGAAGGAACTCTTTCTATGGCACCCTGGGACAACAGCATGGTCAGCTCTTCTTTTAAGAGAATGCTTTGAAGGGGTTACATGGGATAATCCCCTGTGCAGCTGGTCAGTGGTAAGGTTTCGAAGTGAAGCTGATAACCCCTTTGGACAATCTGAAGTGTCCACTGCTCTGATGTTATAAGGTGCCACCTGTGAGCATATTGACAGTCTTCTGGCTATTTTGAGGCATTGGGGACCCTCCAGGGACAGATTGGCAATGCTCTAAAGGAAGGAGTCAAAAAACAGATGCAGACTGTCGTTGTTCGGCTGGTTGAGGCTTAGGAGCCTTGGGCTTCTTGGGTTGGCGAGGGCCCTGTCGTTTCTGCTGAAGATGTTGAGGCTGATAGGCAGCAGAAGGCAGGTAAGAAGGATAGTATCTCTTCTTTTTAGAATAGAAAGATTTCTTGGGAAGAGCCTTCCTCTTGGATGGGTTAGCTGTTTTCCAGGAAAGATGTTTTAGGGTGAGATCATCTGTCTCAATCTCCCCTGCTTTTTCCCTCCAATTCTTGCCAAAAAGGTTTTCTCCAGTACATGGGATATTGGCTAGTTTATCTTGGACCCATTCTTCGAGATCTGATGTCTGCAACCAGGCCATTCTGTGAGCCCCAATGAAGACTGCTGAAGCCCTGCTTATTGATTTGAAGGCATCAAAAGAGGCCCTGGTAAGAAACTTAGAAGTTATCTGGCTCCTTTTAATGAGTGTCTGGAATACACTCCTCTTATCCTCAGGAAGCAGGGGAATGAAAGTGTCCAGATCTCTGGTGATATCCTTCAGAAACATGCCCATGTACAGCATGGAAGAGTTTATTATGCAGACCAACATGCATGCTTGGAAACACTGACGCCCAAAGGCATCGAGTGTCCTGGAGTCTCTTCCAGGTGGCATGGATGAATGGTTCTTAGAACTCTTTATTCAGCGCATTGCTGATTCCACCACCATCAAGTGATGGAGGAGCTAAGGTTTTGGAAGCGGGGGCATTCTGGTATTCGGTACATGGTATCAAACCTCTTACTGACAGGCGGAACTGTGAGCGGGGCTTACCACATGCGGAGCATAAGATTCTGTAGGATCCTATGCACCGGTAATGTAGCTGCCTCCTTAGGCGTGGGAGGGTATTGGAGTATCTCCAATTCTTCTGCCCTCTGTTCCTTTTCCGAGGCTACTATGATGGTGAGCCCTGCTTCCATTTCACGGATGATGTCCTGAAAGGGCATATTTTCTGGTGGGGACCGACTCCATTCCTGAGGCAGCGAAGGGTCCGAAGGGATGTCTGGAAGTTCTCAGTAATCAAGTGATCCGTCTTCAGAATCTGAAGAGCTGGATTCAGAATCTGGTAAGAAGTATCAAAAGTCTTGGTTTCGACCTCGATGCTTTATGGACGGAGAAGGTCGTTGCTGATACCGATGCTCGGAGGTATCAGAACCGAGAGCCATGTCAGTTTGAGTCTGTTGAATACTGAGATTCTCAGTCAGTTCCAACAAAGGTATCACCCTCAGATCGAGAGCTGGCATCCAACAAAGGTATCACCCTCAGTTCGAGAGCTGGCATCGGGGCTAGTACACCTGGCTGTAGGCTCGGTGCCAAAGTCTGCACTCTTGGAGCTCTTGATGTTATTGGTACCCAGGCTGCCAGGAGTGCTGCCAAACTCCTCTCGAGAGGCAGCATGCGCTGGTCTAGGGAAATGGCCAATGTCTGGGTGGAATCTCCCACGGGGCTCTGAGCCACCGTCCCAGAACATGCAACCAGTAGCTCGCTGGAGGTTGATTCCTTGGGAGCATCCCAGAGCCCCTCTTGTGCTTTGGAGGACAGATGCTTCCGCAGAGCTGTCGGTCTGCATCGGAAGCACCTCTAGGGGAGTCATGATGCTTATATGCTGGGATTTCTCCCTGGTCTCAGTATCAGTCTTCAATGCCGATGACCTGGGAGCGGCCAGAGACTTTGACTTACTTTTATGTTTAGACTTTGGAGTAATCTGAGACCCATGAGAGGAAGTTGTATCATGACTATATGTAAGTACTGAAATCTTTTTGACATCCAGTTAGAAGAAATAAAAACATATTAACAAGTTGTAAACTGCACCTTATAGAGTGACATAATGGCATGTTTCCCCTTTTTACATCTGTAGACTTGGAGTGTGGTATATACAGGGTTTAAATTAATAATTGGGGGGGAATATATAGAGTATTTGTGGGGGGAAGGGTCTGGGAAGGCTGTATCTGTAAATCCTGTGTAATGCTGGAAGTGTCAGGAAGTATTTGTAAATGTGGGGCATGAGAATATACACCTATGGGGGAGATTTGGGGGAGTGTGGGGTGGAAGGCAGATATGTGTATGAGGAAAATGAATGTTAAGAGTGTGTGTGTGCGTGCGCGTTGGGTAGGGTTCTGTGTCTGGAGTTTTCCTGTTTCCTTGATTCTTCTTCCCCCTGCCTTATTCTTGGTGGCCGATATTCATGTTGATAACCCGACTCCTATGCTTCTAAACTCCTTTCCCTTACTTCCTCATTTAACCTCCAGATCTTCTCTTCTGCCCACCCTCAACAGCATGGCCATTGCCTTTATCTTGTTTTCTTCTCTAATTGTTCCCCCTCTAATTTCTGTACCTCAGTTCTGCCCTTAACTGACCATCATCTGCTTAGCTTCACTCTTCATCTTTCCCCACCTCATTCTCGCCCAGTCTCCTCTTACCATTTTAGGAATCTTCATTCTTTCGATCCATTGGCTCTCTCCACTATAGTCTCATCACCTCTCTCCTCCTTTTTGCCTTCTAACTCTGTTGATGAAGCTATAGTTTCCTATAATACTGCTCTCTCCTCTGCTCTGGATACTCTTGCTCTGCCTATCCTTCATCCTGTGAAATGCACTATACCTCAGCCCTGGCTGTCTTCAACTACCCGCTATCTTCGTTCCTGTGCCCGCTCAGTTAAGCGCATTTGGCTCAAATCCCACTCTCTTTCTGCCTTTCTTCACTTCATGCTTGCTTCCTTCCAATCCGCCATTGCTCTCATCAAGCAAAACTACTATGTCCATCTAACTAACTCTCTTGCCTCTGACCCCCATCGTCTCTTCTCTACTCTCAACTGTCTCCTCAAGGCACCTCCGCCTCTGACCCCTCCTTCTCTTTCTGCCCAAACCCTAACTGACCATTCCCATGACAAAGTCCACAAGATTACACTCTAATTCCCCTCAAGGTCATCTTAAACCCTCTTTCCCCTCTTCAATACCAACTTTTCCCTTCAATCTATGTTACCCTTTCTTCCTTTTCTGAAATCTCCAAAGAGGAAACCTCTCATCTTCTTTCCTCCTCTAAATTTCTACCTGTTCCTCTGATCCTATCCCCATCCTGTCTCCTTTCCATTTTCTCCTCTGTCATCCCTTCCATCACACACATTCTCAACCTATGGTTCTCCAACACTACCTTCTCTGCAGCCTTCAAGCATGCTCTGGTCACACCTCTCCTCAAAAAACCTTCACTTGACCCTACTTGTCCCTCAATTGACCTATCTCCCTTCTTCCCTTCATTTCCAAAATTCCTGACTGTGCAGTTCTCCGTCATTGCCTTGAATTTCTCTCCTCTCAAACCCTCCTTGATACACTTCAGTCTGGCTTTCATCCCTTGTATTCTACTGAAATAGCCCTTGCCAAAGTCTCCAACAACTTGTTCCTGGCTAAATCCAAAGGTCTTTACTCAGTCCTCATTCATCTTGACTTTTCTACTGCTATTGACACTGTTGACCACCACCTTCTCCTCAATATATTGACCTCACTTGGTTTTAGAGGCTCTGTAATCTCCTGGCTCTCTTCTAATCTCTCCCAGTGCTCCTTCAATGTCTGTTCTGGTGGTTCCTCCTCTACTGCTATCCCTCTCTCAGTTTGTGTACCCCAAGGGTCTGTTCTAGGCCCTCTCCTTTTCTCTCTCCACACCCAGTACCTTGGTGTTCTCATTTCCTCCCATGGTTTTTAATATAATTTTTAGGCTGATGACTCCCAAATCTATCTATCTCTCTACACCTGATATTTCTCCTACACTCCAAGCCCATATATCTGCCTGCCTATCTGACATCACTGCCTGGATGTCTCACTGCCATCTGAAATTGAACATGGCTAAAACTGAACTTTTTTTCCCTTTAAACCCTCTTCCCCCCTTCCTCCTTTCTCAATGTGTTGATAACATTCCTCTGCTTCCTGTTTCCTCAGCCCGTAACCTTGGGGTCATCTTTGACTCCTCCCTCTCCTTCTCACATATCCAACAAATAGCAAAAACCTGTCGTTTCTTTCTCTATAATATTAACAAAATGTATCCTTTTCTTTCTGAACACACTACTAAACACTAAACACTTATCCACTCTTTAATCACCTCTCACTTAGATTATTGCAACCTCCTCCTTGCTGATCTCCCTCCGAGTCATCTTTCTCCCCTTCAGTCTGTTCAAAAGCTGCTGCGTAGCTAATCTTCCATAAGTCCAATTATACTCATATAACCCCTCTTCTTAAATCACTTCATTGGCTTCCCTTCCATTTCCATATCCAATACAAACTTCTACTTCTGACCTATAAATGCATTCATTCTGTTGCTTCTCACTACCTTTCTTCTCTCCTCTCTCCCTACATCCCTCCTTGTGAACTCCGCTCTTCCTCTGGCTTTCTCTTCTTTATGCTCTTCTCTTCCACTACCAATGCCAGACTTCTATCCTTTCAACTTGCTGCTCCTTATGCCTGGAACAAACTATCTGTATCTTGATGGCAGGTTTCATCTCTCCCCATTTTCAAATCCATGCTAAACAGGCCATTTTTGGATCGTAATCCTTTGTTCCTCTTCTGTCTCCTTACTGTACGTATTGTACCCTCGTTCTCATCTATTGTACTGTCCTGATTAGATTGTAAGCTCTGATGAGCATGGACCGTCTTATTATATGTCTGTACAGCACTGCATATGCCTTGTAGCGCTATATGATTAATAGCAGTAGTAGCACTTTCCTCATTGCTCCCTCTTCATCCTTAATCTTAATATGACAAGTCAGTTCAGAATGGATAACATTTACATTTGATCAAATCTACATCTAAAATAATAGTAGAATATCCATTTCAAAATTAAAAGAAATTAAATTAAATAAAATTCTAGAGTTAAAATATTCTTCCCCCTATTTCCCTCCCTCTCAGTCTTCTCATAATCCCCTCCCTGATATTTATGTATTTATTTATTTAGCTGTTTTTATATACAGCCTTTCACCAGGTCAAAGCATGTATATGAAACAGAGAACCATCAATAGACTACATTGAAACAATCTGACTATATACAGCATGCAATTGAATAAGAGGTTCAATTAACTATACGCATATCTACAATTTTCAGGGTGCTTCAGTTGCAGGAGTTGGTTAGAACTATCTACAGTGAATGTCGGATATGTAGGGTGGGTGTCACTGTGGGAAAGACTGGGAGAGGTGAGGAAGGGGTGCTAGAGATTATGTGGTGGGGCTGAAATGCTCACAGAAGAGGTGGCTCTTTAGGTGTTTCCGGAAAGTGGTTAGGTCGGTGATGTTTCCTAGCAGATCCGGTAGTGTGTTTCAAATTGATGGTGCATAGAGTTGGAAGGCTCAACCACAAGCTTGCTGTTTATATGTAGTTCTGGCATGGGGAATGATAAGGGTGTTCATTGTAGATGTTTGTCTTGTTCTAACATGTGGGGGGGGGTTGTGAGTGTGAATGGGGGGTGGGAGTGTATGGCTTCGTGAGTCAGGAGGAAAGTTTTGTACTTTGTACGATTGGGTAGGGGTAACCAGTGGAGTTGTTCGAGGATGGGTGTAATGTGGTCTTGTCTTGTAGCTCCTTGGAGGATACGCACTGTTGCGTGTAGTGCAGTCCAGAGAGGATCTAGGGTGGATTGCAGAAGGCCCTGGTAGATAGAGTTGCAATAGTCGAGATGTGGGAGAATTAAGGCTTGGAGTGCTGAGTGGAAGCCTGGAGGTTCGAGAAGTGGCCAGAGGCGTTGTAGGATCTTTGCTTTGTAGTGTATTGCTTTGGTGGTTTTGCTTATATGAGTTTTGAAGGAGAGGTATTGATCGAGGGTGATGCCAAGGTACTTCACTTTTGTTTGGACCTTTACTTGTGCATTGTTCAGGGTGAGGTGGTTGGTGGTGAGAAAGTGTTGTCTTTTGTTATGAATGGGGCTTCCACTTTTTTATAGTTGATTGATAGGTTGTTGTTTCTTAGCCAGTTGGAAGCATCAGCAAAACATTCTTGATGAGTGAAGTAGGATGGGTGCTTCATGTTGAAGGTGCTATATATCATGATGTCAACTGCGTAGACGTGGAAGTGGAGGATGTGGGACCTGACGATTGAGCAGAAGGGTTGAAGGTAGATGTTGAAAAAGAGTGCTGAGAGGGTGGATCCAAGGGGTACTCCTTGTGTTTGGTGATATGGGGTGGAAGTGTTTGTGCTGATTTTTATCTGCTGGTGCCTGTTGGCTATGTAGGATTTGAACCACTGGAGAAATGGGCTTTGGATTCCAATGAGCTGAAGACATTGAAGGAGAATATTTTAGTTAACAGTGTCAAAAGCTGCAGAAATATCCAGGAAGATGAGTAGGAATCCTTGAGTGGTGTTCTGTATACCTTTTATTAGGGTGTTGACAAGGGGGGATCATTAGGGTTTCTATTCAAGGCAGAGGGCGGAAATCATGTTGCTGTGGGTCAAGGAGGTTGCTTCTGTCGATATGATCCTGGAGTTGTTGTTGAATGGCTTTTTCTATGAGTTTGGCAGTAAAGGGAAGGCTGGCTATTGGCCTATAGGAGGTTGGATCTGTAGGGTTCAGGTCAGGTTTCTTCAGTGTGGGTCGTATTTTCAGGCTTTCGGGCATTATACTCTGTTGGAGTGCTGACTAGGCGATTTTGGTGAGTACTGGGTTGAGTTCCTTTTTTAGCTGCCTTGATTCATGCAACCGGGTATGGGTCGAGGGGTGAGGTTGTTGTGTTGAGTGATAAAATAATGTTTTCAATATGTTCTTCGCTGATGCTATCAAAGGAGGACCATGGGTTCGTGTGGGAGATTCAATTGGTGGGAGGGTAGGGGGGCCGGTTCTGGTTGGGGGTGAAACTGCTTGTAGTGGGTTGCTAGTTGTTGGGGGGCGATTGTGATGTCTTGGTTGTCAATAGCTGGTGCTTTTGTCAGTCACTTGATGATGTCAAAGAGTTCTCTTGGATGATTTATTGAAGAGTTGAGCAGCTTTGTGTGGTATTCACATTTTGCCTGGTTTGTTGCAGTACGATAGTCATTTTGTAGTCTTAGACAGTTAAGTTTGTCTTCATTGCGCATTGTTTTCCGCCATTTCTATTCAAATTTACGTAGCTGTGTTTTGAATATTCGGAGGGATGGAGTGTACCATGAGGGTCTTGAGCATTTCCTGTGCGAGTGTGGTGGGGCAGCTATCGTGGTGGCTGCTTTTTCAATGGTGCGGTTCCAGTTTTCAACAAGTATGTTAGAGTCACTTGAGTCACTTTGTAGCTTAGGAAGGGCGTCTTCTAGGAAGATTTCTTTGTTGAACTGTTTGTAATGTCTTCTTGCTGGTTGCTGAGTTGGGGGGGGGGGGGCATCGGGGTTGGCAAGAGGAAGGGAGAAGTTGATTAATTTGAGGTCAGACCAGGGTACCAATTGGGTTTGTGTTGTTTGGGGGGGGCCTACTTGAGCTGTATGGTTGCTGACAAAGATTAAGTTAAGTATGTTGCCCTTTTCATGCGTGGAAATCAGCATGATCTGACTGAGGTCCTTGGCTGTCATAGTTTCCAGGAACGAGAAGGCACGTTTTGGTTGTATTGATGGGAGGCTGAAGCCTCCTAGGATGATGAGGACTTTGTTTTTGGTGGTCGTCAAGTACTTTATCAAGGAAATTGGATAGGTCGGTGGAGATTGTGGTTGGTGTTCTGTACATGAGGTAAATGGCTAAATGTTTGTTATGGAAAGGAAGTCAGTTTCTCTTGTGCTCTCTGTTGAGTGGTATAAGAATTTGAGGTTTCTTTTGTATATGATCATTACTCCTCTGCTTCTTTGTTGTGATCGTGAGCAGTGGAAGAGGGTGTAATCATCTGGTGTAAGTTGGTTCAGGAGAACATTGTCTGTTTCTGCAATCCATGTCTCCGTTATGCATAGTATGTCGAGGTGTTGGACTGTAAGTGGGAGATTTTGTTTCCGATGGAGTGGAAAGTTGATAAGTGCACAGTTCAGTGTGTGTATGAATGGTACATGATTTGGGAGGTTGGTATGTGTATGAGGCGTAGTGGGTTTCAGAATGGTGTGTTGGTATGGGATGTATGTTAGTTGGTGAAAGGGGGAGCTATACCATAGTTGTAGTGTGACGTGTGTATGATAGCTGTGGACCGAGGTAAATCATTAGGTATATGGGCAGAATGACTGAAGGGAGTCGTGGACAGCATGCTTTGTGTTTTCTTTCCATTTGTCGGTTTTGAAGAAGACCTCTGAGGTTAGGGTTTTTGTTGCCACTTATGCAGTGTTGATTCTCTGGCGCCCGTGCGTTTGATAGTCAGTCACTGCAGCTTGGGCCAGTCCTCGCCCCAGTCCATGCCTAAGGGCCACGCCAAAGGACCCTCTGGCGAGGCCCTCAGGCACTGGCACACCTCAGGTGAGCCGGAGATTTAATCAGTCAGTTAGAGTGGCACAGGCAGATGATGGTAGTGCAGCGGGGAGGGGGCTTAACTCCTCGCTGACCCTGCACTCCAGTCCTTTTGTTTCACTGGCGGTGCAGCTGAGCGGCAGGAAGTCCGGTACAAATAGTCCATGTGCTGGTGTGTGTGTGAGCACACCTCGGGCGAGCTGGAGATTTAATCAGTCATAGTGGCACAGGGGAGGTGCTTATACCCTGCAGTCCAGTCCCTTTGTTTCGCTGGCGGTGTGGCCTATCTCCTCTTAGGCACTGCCCTCCCTACCCTGTAAACCCCCTCTTCTCAGCTCGCCTCCCATCTCACCGTTTTAGTACCCCCCCCCCCCCATGCTCTCCTCCTGGCATCCAAAGCTAATACAAAGCTCCTCTTGTGGTCTTGGACCCAGACTCTCCACCACCTATAGCCTCAGTCTGTGCTGGGCCCAGTAGTAGGAATTTTTTTGACTACTTCTAATAGCTGCGCAGCTACTGCAGCAGGCGTTCTTTCAGTGCCGGGGGGGGGGTTGGGTCCCCATTAGCACCTAGCTCTTTTCAGGTCATGGCACCTCTCCTCTTTCAGTGCCTGTGGGGATGGGGGTCCCTTGTGGACACACGACATCCACTACTGCAGCTTGCTTTTCTTGTGCTGCAGCCGAGGTTCATCTTTGGGAGAGGGAGTCTGGTGTCTCCACCACCCCAAAGCTCACCACGTCTTCCCTGTCATTTGTTTTAAACTCCATATGGACAGACAGACTAACTCTCAACAGGCACTTTCTCTTTTTTGAGAAACACACCTAAAAATTAGAGGGGTTTTTCTTGTTTGAAAAGCCAGGGTTGGGAAGATGGGTTTACAATTCAAAATAATATTTGGCAAGATACAATGTAAAAAATTCAGTTGCATCACTTGTTTATGTGACAAAGGCATATGGAGTGTAGTTCAATAAGAGATGCTAAGTTCAACGAGCACCGTCATGCACCTATTCTATAAAGTAAAGTACGCGTGTACTTTATATTATAGAATAGGGGCGCGAGTGGTGAGATACATGTGCCAAATCTGGATGTGACAACTTACACCAACCTTGGACTTGGTGTAAATGCCCATGACTAGAACCTGTCAGCAACATGTGTAAGTTATAGTATTGCATAATTTACACGTGCACATTGGCGTCCGCCCATGCTCTGCCCCATGCTCAAAGATTCCAAAACTACACGCCATTGCCCTGACGCGCATACTTACAGGATAACACATGCTTATACTCTACACATAGATCACTAAAATATCATAATTTACACGCAAACTCTAGCCGCAATTTACAGAAGTACCTTCATTTTGTTTTTGTGCCAACAAAAGACTGAAAAAATTAAAAGCTAAAAAAAGTCTGTTTTAGAATTGTGATGTCCACAAAAGAAAAAAAAAAGAAATATTACTATGTCTGGATCACTAATATGTGACCTAAATCTTGCTACGAAGAACATTTTATATTAAGGATGAAACACCTGCTCCTCTTGCTTTCTGGGATAAACAACACATGCTAAGAGAGAGCTGGCCATGGATTGGGCAGGCTGGAGTGAGATGACTATTTTAATTTAGTATTACATTTTTATGTTGTGTGATTTTATGACATGATGGGCGTGGGAGGGACAGGAGTTTAATTGTAAGTTGCTGCTTTGTTGTTTTTTTAAGGGACAGATTGCAAAATATTTTTTAAATAGTGAAAATGTATTTAACATAAGTCAAACTCTAGCTCAGTGTTAACTTTTTCAAGACAATCTGGCATTAAGAATGTAGGGGTTAAGTTTAAGATGCAACTGTACCAGCTGGTATTTTTGGAGGCTCTGCTGCCACCTTGTGTCTACTTCCTAGCATGCTTTCATTCTGATTTTTTTTTTTAAATTCACTATGCTTTATTGAATTATACAAGACAAAAAACAAAACAAACATTAAAACCATTCCTATTCCTCCCCCACCCTCACCACCATTGTGCAGACATTGGGGGCCCTTTTGTGTATTAGACTTCAGTCTACTTCCTTAACCTTGACAATATTGTTCTACAGGAGACCACATTTTTACACTCTATTATTCCATACCGCTAAGGCTGCTTCATACTTATAATATATTATAACTGAATTCCACCAAAAATTTACACTTCGAGAATTATTTTTCAATTCGAGAGAACTTGTTGCAGTGCAGTGTTTGCACTGTTCATCTAATAAGACAAGATTGTATAATAGCTAAATGAATTATTATGTGCTGATAACAGATTCCTCCAATACTAGGTAACAAGTTCCAGAATTCTCTTGTTCCAACACATTCATTGAACATGTGCGTAAATGTATCTATCTCCATATGACAATTCCAACAAAACTTGGAAGCTTGCACAAACACTCTCAACAGTTAACAACTGAGTTTGATGTGCAGTGAAAACATTGATGGTTTCTGGCTAGCTGATGTTAACCCTCTTGCCTAAAACCAAGATCCATCAGGGTCATTTACACTAGTCTCAACTTCCAAAGTTCTCTGCAGGGCTGAATTATCATGAGTAGTAATTTCCAGTCAGCATTTATAAAACCAAGCTGCGGATTTCCCCGAGGCCAGAGCTGACATACAAATCTTTAACATTGCCTATTTCTCTTGCAAACGACTAACTGGAACACCAGTTTGGATGCAGTAATTCAGCTGTAGCCACTGAAATCTCTGAGAATTTGCTAGGCCTTTAAAATCATGCAGATGCTCAAACATCAGTACACTCAGAAACATAGAAACATGATGGCAGAAAAAGATCACATGGCCTATTTATTCTGCCCTTCCATACTGACCACTACAACTGTCCTCCTTTTTTCCTTTAGAGATCCTCTGTGTTTGTCCCATGCTTTTTTTTTTTTTAATTAAAAAAATTCCATTTAATCACAATAGAAATGTCAAAAGAAACATAAGAAACCAGATGTACATACATCATTAATAAAAGGCAATTCATAACATAAAGCAAACACAAAATCAAAACCATAGTCCACATCTCGGGGAACAGAGAATATCTTAACTAGAGACCTAACATTATATTATAGCACTCATTCCCACACTCCTATCAAAAGAAAAAAACAGAAAACAAAAACATATAATCAATCTATCCATTAAGAACTACTGGGGTCTAACCCCTCCTGACCCTTGAACAAATCCTCTAGCTGGAGGGGATACGTGAAAATATAATGGACACTCTGAAGCCTGAGTAGACATTTGCAGGGAAATCTAAAAATAAATGCTGCACCTAACGCCAACACATGGGGCTTTAATGAAAGGAAACTCTTACGTCGCATTTGCGTGCTCCTGGCAACATCAGGGAAGACCAAGAACTTCTGACCACAAAAAGAAATTAATTTATTTCTGAAGTACAAGTTCATAATCATAGATTTATCATTATCAGAAATAAAAGAGGCAACCAAAGTAGCCCTACCCAGAATATCTTCCACCTATTGTTCAAGAAACTGAAAATCAATGGAGGTCGGGGAGGGCACTGCAGTACCCGAAATTACAGACTTAGGTAAAAAATAAACATTAGTAAACTGTATTTCATCTGCATTCTCCAATTTCAAGATTTCTTTAAAGTATTTCCTTAAAAGAATTAATGGAGAAAGGTAATGGGTCTTAGGAAAATTCGAAAACCTTAGAATTTTACTTCGGACAATATTCTCTAAATTTTCAAGCTACCTATGTAACTGCAGGCATCCTGAATACCAGTGGTGGCAGCAGCCTGGTGTGTAGAGACCTAGCGTTCAACCTTAGCCATCCCAGAACCCAACTGCGACAACAAATCCTGATGCTCAAACTCTGCAACTACTTCCTTTGAAAAGGAAGCAGTCTGATTCATCACAGTTTTCAAATAAACATTTGTTTTGAGCAACAATCTTCCATGTATTCAATAATGTGACTAAATCAGAAGCAGACCCCGATGGATGCTGAGGAACAGCAGGTTCCAAATTGCAAAGGTCTTGGCATAGGAATAGGAGATACAATAAGGGGGAAGGCCATGGAGGGATCTATAGCAGATAAACCCAACCCTGGAGACTGCTCTCTCTCTCCCTGTAGTACCACAGTAGATGCTGGCTCAGAGGTTGGAAGTGAACTATCTGATGACTGATACGGAGCTTTGTATTATACCACAGTGACAGATGATGTGGCATCCCATGGTATTTGCAATAGGGAGTCACACACTGTGCCATGCGGTGAGTACTCTATTAAAACTGGTATCTTCTTCCATTTCTTAAGACAGATACCAATCACTTTCTGCAAGGAGAGGGAGGCAATGCATGCCCTCTCCAAAGTGATCCAAACAGGTTCTGATTTTAGATTGTTCTCTTCTCAAAGCCATTCTGCCTCTTGCCTTGGGATATAGGCTTTAGGAGTTTTTAATGCTATTTTAGGCAGCTTTCCTCTCCATGTAAATTTTACCAGCAATGCATCCAATTGCTTGTAAAACTCCTTCCCAAAGTCTAATGGCAACATACTGGTTTATGGTTTATTAAAATTTACTATATCGTCCTTTGAGACAGCAGAGCGGTGTACATTCAATTAAAAGGAGAAAAAAACTCCATTAAGATTAGAAAAGAAAGGAACAATAAAATAGGAAAGAGAGAATTAACACACAGATCATATATCAGCAGAACATGAGGGAAGGGGAAGGGAGGATCATAGAAGGGTATATACATGGGATCAAGGGCATGGAGGAGAAGGCAGAAGACCGTGTCACTGAGGACCTAAGTCAAAAGCCAGATGGAATAAATGGGCTTTGAGGAGTGATTTAAATCTGATATAGGAGAGTCCGAGACAGAGGTCGGATGGTAATGAATTCCATAGACTATGGCCGAGGAAATAGGAAGCTAAATGGTAAGTTCAGAGTGTGAGATGCAGGGGAAGATAAAGATGATTACCATGGATGGAACACAGAAGTCGGAAGAAGCGTGGGGAATAATGCAAGATGAAAGGTAGGGGGTTATTCCAGAATGTAAAGTCTTATGAACTAGTGTGGGGATCTTGTATTGAACACAGAATTGTACAGGTAGCCAATGAAAATGGATTAGCAGAGGTATGATATGGTCAAACTTGGAAGCATGTGCTACTAATCTTACAGATGTGTTCTGAACAGTCTGAAAGCGATGTGGTTGATTAGGGAGTCTGGCATAGATAACATTATAATAGTCCAGACGAGATAAGACCAAGAATACGAGCACTGTGGTCAGGGCTGAGGTGAAAAGGATGAATGGCTTTGATTTGGTGGAGGGTAAAGGAGCATTTTACCACAAAACTAATGTGATCGTGGAAAGTAATAGTACTATCCAATATGACCCCAAGGTACTTGAAGGAAAATGTCAAAGCGATAGGGATGTTAGCAAGACATGGAGCAAGAAATGGAACATTGGAGGAGCCAGTAAGCCAGGTGGAAGAGGACTCTGACGCATTAAGCTTCACGTGATTACATTTTAACAAGGGGGCCACCTGGGAGAGACAGTCATTCAGAATGTTAGGATCAGGGACAGTTGGATGTGTATGGAAGAGCAGTAAGATATCGCCCACGTAATATGCAAAGGTGCCAGATTGCTGAATGAGAATAGTCAATGGAGCTAGGAAGATGTTGAAAAGAAGGAGGTCGAGAACAGAACCCTGAGGAACATCATAAGTGAGAGGGAAATTAGTAGATATAGGGGATGCGAAGCTAATAGAAAACACACAGCTTGAGAGGAAAGAAAGGAACCACTGAAGGACAGTACCATGAAGACCAATATCTTGCAAACGAGAGAGTAGGATAGAGTGATTCACCAGGTCGAAAGCAGAAGACAGAGTGAGACAGCTAGGGAGATATTACTTTTATTAATGGTTTCACTGATTTTGCTAAAAAGGGAAAGCCAAATGGTTTCTGTACTATGTCCTGAATGAAATCCTGATTGGTGTGGATGAAGAGTGAGACTTTTCAAGGTGATCGGATAATTGTGCAAAAAACAGCTTTTCTAGGGTCTTAGAAAGAAAGAGATTAGAAACTGGGCAACAGTGTGCCAGGGAACTACTGTCTAAAGAGGAGTTCTTTCCAGCAGAGGGGGACAGTACCAGTGGCTAACATATTGTTAAAAACAGAAAGGACCCGTGGAAGAAGGGCCAATGAACTGATAGAGATCCAGAAAAAGGAGATGGGGTCTGAGATGCATGTCGTTTTGTGAGCAGTAGCGATGGATTTTGTAAGAGACTCAAGGGGGATGGGATTAAATTCAGTCCAAGTATGAGAGAGCGAGCCAAGTGAGGTAGGAGTGGAGCTAATGGCAGTGCAGATGCTGTCATCAGGGGGAACTCGTCCTGTAGATCAGAGGTTTTCTTATGAAAGTAGTGAGCAAGCTGTTCTGCTGTAGGGATGTCATGGGGACAAGGGGGCATAATAAGTGTGAAACGACTTAATAAAATTTCTTGGAGTGATTGGAGGAGTTAGTGATGAGGTTGTTAAAATAGTATTTTTTCCCACTGATGACCACAGTCTTATGAGTGTGAAGCTCTGTAAAAGCTAAAAGAGAAGTAGGGGTATGCAGCTTGTGCCAGGTACATTCTGCTCTGTGAAGTTGATGACACCACAGATGGTGGTAGGTCAAACAGGGAAGTCATTTAAGATGAAGAGGAGTCAAGGTGTCCAGTGTAGAACAAAGTAAATTATTCCATATAATTAGCCTGGGCATTGACAGGGAGAGAATCAAAATCCATGGGAAACAGGGAATCTGAGGAAAGGAAGGCGGAGAGAGTGAATGGGGTGATTTATCATGAGCAAGTAAGAAGTGGTTCGGGCACTAAAAGCTTGCGAGTCCGAAGACTTGTATACTGAAATTGAAGGGACATACAGAAATCATCTGTCCAAAGGAGGGGGAAGGTAGAGAAAGAAGTTAGAGGAAAAGGGCATGCACGTGTAATCATAACCAGGTAAACCTGCTACGTGTTTGGGGGAATGGATATGTTGAAGGCGGGAGAAGAATAGCTTGTCCCTTGTCTTTACTGGTAAGTCGAAGTGGACATTAGTCTCTTAGGACTAAAAGATTACTGAGGAAAATAACTGTCTCCATGATCGTGAAAAGAAGAGAGTCCCACATGGGGGGGCTCAAAGAAAGTGGAATGTAGAGGAGGAGAGCATTATGTCAGCATGGGCTGGGATATAGACCAGTAGAGATTCTGGGTAATGTAGGGTTGAAGGGTCTACTTCGGTGATATGCAGAGAATCCCTGAAGAGCATGGCAACACCGCCAGCCGTTCTAGCAGTACGCGAGGTAGACAAGGCACTGTAGTTGGGGGGGGGGGGGGGAGGACGCAGTGATACAGATAAGGCTCCTCCCCCTCCTTGAGCCAGGTCTCCATTAACAGGATATCTAGAGAGTGCTGGGGGATTAAATCTGAGAAAAAAGTAGTTTTGGAACAAAGTGACCTGCAGTTAAGAAGTGCACATTGGCAGTGGTCTAGGAGGATGCAGCGGGGATCAAGTTTAGTAGAAACAGTTGGCGTAGTGCAAAGAACAAGGTTACTCACATTTCTCCTGGCCAGGGGCCTGAAAGGTGTGGATGGGCGGTGACCCCAGTGCACCAGGATAAAGCACATTGCAGTGAGGAGTCAGCCAAGGAATAGAAACAAGCCGAACAAGTAGTAAAAGGAAGATAAGCGCAAGGAACTCTGGCAAGCAAGACGAACTATCTGTCAAAAAGTAAGGCTGCCCAAGGCCCTTCTCCTTGGGCACACGACCGCAGCATATAACACCGCAATGGTGTTTAATTTATATGGTGGAACTTCCGGGTCACCTGAACAGGGCTCATATGATTGGAACTTCGGGGCACTGGCAGCACAGACAGGCAAGACTTTAGGCATCAAAGGACCTGACGAGGGTCATGTGATCAGGGCTTCGGGGCACTAGCAAATATAAATGATCTTTGTGATAGTCTCCAGCTTCCCCACCATAAGTGGAGAGGGTGCATTAATGAAATTGCTCCTGAACTTTCCAAATTATAAGATGCTTTAACATTTCTATATCCTTAAGCAGTTTAATTCCCAGATAAGCAATCCCTTCTGATGCATAAGAACATAAGATATGCCATACTGAGTCAGAACAAGGGTCCATCAAGCCCAGTATCCTGTTTCCCACAGTAGCCAATTGTCGAGAGTCCAGGTCCCAGAGTCCTCCAATATCTCTCGCTTGGTTATGTCCTTGGGTTGTCCAGCAATCAGCATTCAGGGTCCAGTGATCAGCCTCCCGTATCCAACAATCAGCATCCAATATCCACTATCCAGCAATCAGCATCCAGTAGTCCATGTGCAGTATCCCATGATCAGCAATCAGCATCCAGCAATCGGCTGTATCAAGAGTCACAACACCAAAAGGCAGTCATGGATACTCCAGTTCAATGGGGCTCTCTGGCTAGGAGATCCTTATTCTGAATCCCCTGTACATTTAGGTGAGTTCTGGGGTTCCCATGGATAGTCCGTTTTCAGCCCTTCCCTGTTCTATACCCTCCCCCCCCAAGGGACTTACAAAGAAGTTTTCAAGGAAGTCTTCCCATCCCTTCTGTGAAGGACCCCAGGGAGGGTTTGCAACTCCCTCAGTCTATGCAGAAGGTATGCAAATATTCTCCTAATCCAGAATCCACTCCTCACTATCTCGCTGGTCACCCCACACTCAGGGATTTACTATCCCTACTCCTCAGATGGGTCAGACCGAATCCTGGTCTGCCCTACCTGCCACCACCTACATAGCTGTCCTTGGTCGACTATAACTGCCAGCTAGAAGGTATTAAGTGATTCTTTCTAATCAAAATGGAAAGTGGGTACCCCTTATACCCAGGTGGTTATCTTAAACTGAGTATCCTGATAGAGCTTCTGTGATGAGACATACACCCCAACACATACCCCCCCTCCCCTTCTAAGAGATCCCACCTAGGATCTCTCGGCTTGACTCTCCCTGTCCCCTCCATCTCATGACAGGAAATCGGTGTTTTAGTGATCCTTCCCCTTCTTATGCACCATCTGGAACTTGTATGTCTGGAGAGAAAAGTACCACCGCATCAGCCGAGGGTTGGAATTCTTCATTAATCCTAGCCATTTGTTGTATGGTCCATTATTACGGTAAAGCAAGTAATACTGTAAGGAGTCAACGGCCCACTTGACAACCAAACATTATTTTCCTATGGTTGAATAGCTTATTTCTGCATCAGTAAGCTTCCGACTAAGATACATTATGGGGTGCTCCTCTCTCATTGTTACCTAGCTTAGCATCGCCCTGAGTCCTACACCAAACCCGCCATCTCTACCGGGTTCTCAGGTCCCTCACTGCACACTTCAGTCAGATTCTACCTCCACCTCACCTCACCTGACGCCAGACCCGTCTGCTTCACAACTAGCTTCCTTCTTATCAGCTAAAGTTCTTAATCTGAGGGCATCGCTTCCTCACTGTCCCCCTTCTATCCCCCCCCTTCCCTCTTCTTCCCCCCCCCCCTTGCCCCCTCTCACATATCTGGACCTCTTTCCATCCCATTATCAGCTCGGAGCTTATTAAATTGATCTCCTCCGCTAACAAGACCACTTGCTCCCTTGACCCCATTCCCTCCTCATGGCTTCTCACCCCCTCACTTGCTCTTGTTCCCCCAATCCTGACCATGATCAACAATAGTCTTTCTGACGGTACCTTTCCCCATCTTTGGAAACATGCTCTTCTCTGCCCTCTCCTTAAGAAACCTTCCCTGGACTCACTTGTTCCCAACTACCGTCCTGTTTCCAACCTTCCCTTTCTTGCCAAGATACTGGAAAAGGTAGTTTTCGCTCAGTTATCTCACAACCTGGACACCACTCACTTCCTCCACCCTCGTCAATCTGGATTTCGGCAGGGTCATAGTGTTGAGATGGTTCTTCTAGCTTTCCTCAATGAGATTCAAGTTGCATACGACCGTGGTGACTTTTCGGTGGCGGTATCTCTTGATCTCTCTTCAGCCTTTGACCTGGTGGCTCACTCCCTTCTTTTGTCTTGTCTGCAGGAAGCCAGCCTTCATGGGACAGTTTATAGATGGTTCCACTCCTATCTCTTTGCCCAATCTTGTAATGTTCTCTCCTCCTCTCCCCTGGATGCCCCTTCTGACCCCTTCCCCTTGCACCGTGGTGTCCGCCAGGGTTCCGTCTTAGCTCCCCTCTTGTTCAATATCTTTATGGCACTATCTGCACTACTGATCCAACAGTTCGGAATTTCTGCCTTTTACTATGCTGACGACATCATCCTTCTGCACCACACTTCTTCACTATGCACGAACCTCTCCCCCCTTGATTCCTGTCTTTCAGCTGCAGCTGACTGGCTGGTCATTAACTGTCTGCACTTGAATGTTTCTAAGACACTTGCTATCTGGTTCACACATGGGAGTCCCCCTCTTCTGGTGGCCCCCTCCTTTTCTGGTTCCCTCATCCCATTGGTGTCATGTTTTCGCTATCTGGGTGTTCTCTTGGACTCTAATCTTTCTTTCCAGGATCACGTCTCTCATGCCACTAAGACCTCCTCCTTTTTTCTCTGACAAATCCATACCATTCGTCCCTTCTTAACATCTCAGGCTCTCACCACCCTTATGATGTCCCTGGTGATTTCACGTCTCGATTTCTGAAACTGTTCTCACTGGTGTCCCCTAATCCCAACTGCAAAGGTTACAGCGCATACAGAACACAGCAGCACGCATCATCTCTCAACTCTACACGTTGGGATCACGTCACCCCTCTCCTTATAAACCTTCACTGGCTCCCCATGGTCTTTCGCATTCGGTATAAGCTTCTCACATTGGTCCATCAGATTATTTATACTCATATCCCACAGTATCTATCTGATCTCATTCAATCTCACACTCCTAGTCGATCTCTCCGGTCTTTGCACATCAATCATCTTCATCTTCCTTCCCCTGCATGTGCCCATCTACAATCCACTCGTAACTCTGCTTTCTTCTTTGCTGGTCCTGCGCACTGGAATTCCTTACCCCTCACTCTTAGATTAGAACAGAACCATAGTACATTTAAAGCCCGTCTGAAAACCCACCTTTTCTCCACCGCCTTTGACCTTCCCCCTTATCACCGCGTAGTTCTGTGTCCTCCTCCCTCTCAGTATTACTCTCACATGCATTGTCTATAGTGCTTCTTTGTCCTTTGTTGTCCTGTCATGTACTGTAACCTCTTTTGTCAACACTTAATCTGGTATCCCTCTCTCTCCCTCTGTAGAGTTTTCTCTTGTACTGTTTGGTTATGCCTGGCTTTTATCTCTTGCTGTCCTGTCTAAATATTGTAACTTCTTTTCCTTTTCGTGGCCAGTGGCCCTCTTTTGTATTTGTGAAATTGTTAACCGCCTTGATTGATTGCCTGAAAGGGGGTATATCAAATGTAATAAACAAACATACACCCAATACGTCTGTTTGCAAAATAAATTCTTATTGAAAGTCTATATTCTTTAAGACAGGATCTTTGCAAAGGGCCTCCTTAAGTTGTCTAAATGCTTGATCTGCTGCTTCTGTCTCAAGCTAGATGACTGGGTCGGGAGTTTTTCAAAAGCAAGATGAAGTCAGTGGATAAAACCGCAAAGTGTGGCACAAACTTACGGTAGGACCCTACCAGGCCTAGAAAAGCTTATAGCTGTTTTTTCGTTTGTGGGGATCTCACCTCTTGGATCACTGCAATCTTTGAGGGCATTGGTCTCACTTAGCCTCTCCCTATGCAATGCCCTAGAATACTGTACCTCCTTTTGTCCTAGAGCATACTTTTTCGGGTTTGTAGTCAGTCCCGCGGACAGCCTGACAGACAGCCGCTAGGTGTTTTAAATGAGCCTCCTAGGTAGGGGAAGAACCAGAGTTAAAGTACCCCAAAGTTGCAGAATCAGTGACCAGAAGGAAACGAAGGGTGGTGGTGGTTGGAGACTCTCTTCTGAGGGGTACTGAGGCGTCCATCTGCCGACCAGACTTGATGTCCAGAGAGGTATGCTGTCTGCCTGGTGCCAAAATCCAAGATGTTACGGAGAGTTTGCCGAGACTCATCAAGCCCACTGACTATTACCCAATGTTGCTAATCCATGTTGGAACAAATGATACTGCCAGGTATACCTCGGAACGTATCAAAAGTGACTTCATGGCTCTGGGACAGAGGGTGAAGCAGTTAGGTGCACAGGTGGTGTTCTCTTCATTCCTCCCTGTTGAGGGTAAAGGCCAAGGCAGAGAGGCTCGCATCCTGGAGATGAATGCATGGCTGCGTGGATGGTGTCATCGAGAGCGTTTTGGTTTCTTAGACCATGGGATGCTGTTCCAAGGGTTGCAGAGCAGAGATGGCATCCATCTGTCCAAGAAAGGTCAACGCATCTTCGGTAGTAGACTGGCTAATCTACTGAAGAGGGCTTTAAACTAGATTCGTTGGGGATAGGTGAAGAAAGCCCAAGGGTAAGTGAAAGCCCCCAGGTAGGTGATACATTAAATACCTTTATGGAAATGGGTAACAGGGGTAACATATGAAAAGCAGTGTGTATAAATGCCCGTAGCATGGGAAATAAGATCCCTGATGTTGAAGCTTTGGTGGGAGTGGCAGACTTGGATTTAGTGGCAGTTACAGAAACATGGTTCACAGAAAACCATGACTGGGATGTAACTATACCTGGCTATACTTTATTCAGAAAGGACAGGGTAGGAAGAAGGGGAGGAGGAGTGGCACTATATGTAAAAACTACTATTAAAGCTTTGGAATTACAGAGCTTAAAAGGGAGAGAGGAGGCATTGTGGGTTAAACTAGAAAGAGGGAAAGAGAAATCTATTTGCATTGGTGTGATATACAGACCTCCCTCACAAGAGGAAGAGGTGGACAGAGAGTTAATTGAAGACATACGCAGCATTGCTAGGAAAGGGGAAGTGCTACTGATAGGAGATTTCAATATGCCAGATGTTGATTGGCACATTCCTGCTGCAGTATCATCTAGAATTAAGGAGATCCTGGATTCTCTACAGGGAGAACTATTCAGGCAATTGGTAACAGACCCCAAACGTGAAGGGACCATACTGGACTTGGGGCTTACCAATGGTGAAAGTGTTTCTGATGTTGTAGTGGGAGATCATTTTGCATCCAGTGATCACCAGATGGTGTGGGTCAGGACTAGGGCTGTTAGAATCCATTCCAAGGTGAGGCTCTTAGACTTTAGGAAGACTAATTTTGCGAAGATGGGCCAATACCTCAGGGAGTCATTAGTGGGATGGGAACAGCTGGGGGATGTAGAAAAACAGTGGGCAAAACTGAAAGGGGATATTTTAAGGGCAACCAACCTTTTTGTTAAAATGGTAAATAAAGGCAAAAGGAAAAGGAGACCACTATGGTTTTCTAAGGAAGTAGCTGAAAAAGTGAAGAAAAAGAGGGAGGTATTCATGAAATACAAGAGATCACAGAGAGAGGAAGACAGGCATCTGTATTTGGAAAAACTTAGAGAAGCTAGCAAAGTAGACAAGAAGGCAAAGATTCAAAAGGAGGAGGAAATAGCCAATGCAATAAAATGGGGGGATAAGACATTTTTCAGATATATTAGTGAGAAGAGGAAGGGCAAAAGTGGTATTGTCAGACTCAAGGGTGTAGGGGGGGGAATATGTAGAAGCTGATAAGGATAAAGCGGAATTGCTTAACAAATATTTTTGTTCTGTGTTCACAGATGAAGAACCAGGAGCAGGACCTCAGAAAACACCCACAAATAGGAACAGAAGCGAGGGACATCTTGAACAATTTTCAGAAGACTGTGTTCGTGAGAAACTAGCTCAACTTAAAGTAGACAAAGCGATGGGACCGGATGGGATACACCCTAGAATACTGAGGGAACTTGGGGACGTTCTAGCAACTCCACTGACTGACCTTTTCAATGCCTCGTTGGAGTCGGGAGTAGTGCCAAAGGACTGGAGAGAGGCTCATGTGGTGCCTTTACACAAAAGCGGAAATAAGGATGTGGTTGAAAACTACAGGCCGGTTAGTTTAATTTCGGTGGTGAGTAAATTAATGGAAACGCTGCTGAAAGAGAAAATAGTGAGGTTTCTGGAGTCCAGCGGATTACAGGATCCGAGGCAGCATGGATTCACCAGAGGCAGGTCTTGTCAGACAAATCTGATTGATTTCTTTGACTGGGTGACCAGGGAGTTGGACCGAGGGAGAGCTCTAGATGTGGTGTATTTAGATTTCAGTAAAGCCTTTGACACTGTTCCTCACAGGCGACTTATAAACAAACTGAGCACCCTAGTGATGGACCCTAAAGTTACTGCTTGGGTTAGAAATTGGTTGGGTGGGAGGCGACAAAGACTACAAGTAAATGGAGCTCACTCTGAGGAGAAGGATGTTACCAGTGGTGTGCCTCAGAGATCTGTCCTTGGTCCGATTCTTTTTAACATCTTAGTTAGTGATATAGCGGAAGGGCTGTCGGGTAAGGTTTGCCTCTTTGCAGATGATACCAAAATCTGCAATAGAGTAGACACCAAGGAAGGTGTAGATAACATGAGGAGGGATCTAGCTAAGCTTGAAGAATGGTCTAGAATTTGGCAGCTGGGATTTAATGTTAAAAAATGTAAGGTCATGCATTTGGGCTGCAGCAATCCAAGGGAGCAATACAGTATAGGAGGTGAAGTACTTTTGTCCACTAAAGAAGAGCGGGACCTAGGCGTGGTTGTGTCTGATGATCTTAAAGTAGCTAAACAGGTAGAAAAGGCAACGGCAAAAGCTAGAAGGATGCTTGGGTGCATACGGAGAGGAATGGCTAGCAGAAAAAAGGAGGTGATAATGCCTCTGTATAAGTCTTTGGTGCGACCTCATTTGGAGTATAGTGTGCAATTCTGGAGACCGCACCTTCAAAAGGATGTGAACAGGATGGAGTCGGTGCAGAGGGTGGCTACTAAAATGATTGGTGGGCTTCATTATAAAGCATATGAGGACAGACTTAAGGATCTTAATATGTACACCTTAGAGGAAAGGCGGGATAGAGGTGATATGATTGAGATGTTTAAATACCTCCGTGGCATAAATGTTCAGGGAGAGAGCCTCTTTCAATTGAAAGCAAGTTCTGCTACGAGGGGACATGAGATGAGGGTGAAGGGAGATAGATTCAGGAGTGATATGCGGAAATATTTCTTTACGGAAAGAGTAGTGGATCCGTGGAATAGTCTCCCAGTGGAGGTGGTAGAGATGAGGACAGTAACTGAATTCAAAAAAGCATGGGACCAACACAGAGGATCTCTAAAGGTAAAAAGTGGACTGTTGTAGTTGTTGATATGGCAGGACAGACTAGATAGGCCATGTGGTCTTTTTCTGTCATCATGTTTCTATGTTTCTATCATCCAAATACGCTGAAGCATAACTCAGATGTGTTCGTAATACTTGATTGATAATTCTCTGGAATGCTGCAAGGGCCCCCATGAAGCCCAAAGGGGAGCACCCTAAACTGATATAGGCCCTGGTGAGTTATATAAAAGCGGTCTTTTCTTTAGATTTCTTCTCTAGTTGGATTTGTCAATATTTCGTCCACTCTCAGCATGGGATAGACATCAAACTGGGAAATGACGTTAACCCCCATTCCCTCTCTACCTCTTTCTATTTTGCCTCTGGGAGTGGATAGGGCTTCTGCCAAACTACTTTCCCGGGGATGGTTTCAATTTGATGGACACCCATGTGAGTACATCTTGGAAAAAGGGAAAGCACATCTTAAAACTGAATTATCACATGGTTTAACTGCACTTTCTGCTGGGAAGCAGGGACTTACCTATTTTCAAGGGTTGGGTATCCCGTACCATCCCCACATCAGGGCCTAAATCTTCTCCTTTGTCGGCAGCCACCTGTCTGGTTAGCCTGTCCCAGCTTACTCAAGGCTTTAGTAGATTAACATGGTAGACTTGGTATTTACTGTGGCCTTGGTCCACCTCATATGTGACTGGGTCCTAGCCGCCTCCTCACCAGAAAAGAACCCCTCCATTGGGCCAACAACATGTTGGCCGAGGTGGGTACCAATACTAGTACCTAGTCTTGGGGTTGGAATTCCCTCTCCCTAGCACCTTGGTCATAATACACCTTCAGTGGGCCTGGGCCATCTTTAGGTTTTCTTTCGCGGCCTCCCAAAGTCCTGCCAGTTTCTTCCTTAGCCCCTGCAAGTAATCAGGAACCGAGGTGACTGCTTGTTTCTCATTCACCCAGGTCTCCTTTATTACCTTTAACAGACCTCAGGGCTGGGGGCCGAGCATCAGCTTGAATGGAGAGAATCGTAAGGCCTGGGACACTTCTCTATAAGCAAATAGGACATAGGGGATGAACATAGTCCATTCCCGGATGTCTTTCTCTAGGCATTTCTTTATCATGAAGATCAAGGTCTGATTGAACCTCTCTACCAGAACATCCATCTGGGGATGGTATGCAGCTGTCTTTAAATGTTTAATCCCAAAGAGCTTGAATACCTCTCCTAAATTATGGGACAAAATTGTCCTACCTGACAAAAAAATCAGCAATTCACGAGTTATTCCCCGCGCATTCGTCCTTCTCAGGGGAGAATTTACATGGAATTTTAATCCACAGAAATTCTACAGTGTATTTTGTTTCCTGCAAAATCCTTTATCCTGTTTGACTCTATGCTCTCTTTAACATATAAAGCCACCCCTTCACCAATGTGATCTACCCTATCCTTGCAATATAGTTTGTAGCTTGGCATCAGAGTGTTTATCCTCTTTTCACTGGGTCTCTGAAATGTCAATTATATCTAACCTTTCATTCATTGTTATATATTTGCATACAGGCATTTCAAAGTTTGTTTTTTTCCTAACATTAACAGTCCATTTGACGATAGGGTTAATTTGGAATATTTCATCTCTGTCTGATTTTTACTTAAAGGAACCTGGGTTACTTTTACCTTTTTGGAATCTCTATATCAGGATGCCCTAACTTCCCTGTTTTGCTAGTATCCTTCAAAGATACATCATTCCGAACCATGTGCTCTATGGCAACTGTTAGCTTTCCCCATTATCTAGCTTTAAAACTGCTCTATCTCCTTTTTAAAAGTTAATGCCAGTAGCCTGGTTAAGGTGGAACCCATCCTTTTGGAAATGCCCCCCCCCTTCCCCTGCTCTTCTCCAAATGTTGCCCAGTTCCTAATAAATCCAAAACCCTCTTCCTTACACCATCATCTCATCCATTCATTGAAACTCTGGTGCTCTGCCTGCCTCTTCAGTCCTGCACATGGAATGGGAAGCATTTTTGAGGACGCTACCCTGGAAGTTTTCAAATTCAACTTTCTCCTCAAAATCCTAAAATTTGACTTCCAGAACCTCTCTCCCATGTTTTTCTATATCATTAGTACCAACATGTACCAAAACAGAAAGCTCCTCCCCAGCACCATCCAAAACTTTGTCTAGGTGACGCACGAGGTCTGTCGTCTTCGCACCAGGCAGGCATGTTACCAGGTGATCCTCACGTCCACCAGCTATCTACATACCTAATGACTGAACCGCCAACTATAACAGCCGTCCTAACCTTTCCCTCATGGGCACATGGCCCTGAAGACACATTTTCGGTGAGAGAGGGTATTACATCATTTAGAGGACAGGTCCTAGCTACAGGATCACTTCCTGCCACACCAAGGTAATGCTCTCTTTTCATGTGACCTCTCTCCTCCATGGCAGCAGAGGGCTGCCAGACTAGAGGTGGGACTTCTCTACTGCATCCCTGTAGATCTCATCTATATACCTCTCTGTCTGCCTTAGCTCCTCCAAGTGCACTACTCTAGCCTCCAGAGATCAGACTCATTCTCTGAAAGCAAAGAGCTCTTTGCACTTAGTGCATACTTAAGACCTCTTACCAAATGGGAGAAAATCATACATGTAACAGTCAATGCAAAAGACTGGATAGCCCCCATCTCGCTGCTGGACTGCTGTCTGCATCTTAGATTTAAAGATTTATTTTAGCTAAGTTATGTAAAATTGCTAGGGGAATAGGGATACTTGAACCAATAGAATTATACCTAATAAGTATAAAGAACTTTTAGTGTTCCCCTCAAGGTGAACTGCAAGGACTTAATTAATCTACTCCTAAGGCCTAATAACCTGCTGATGAAAATAATCAGTTAAACCTGGAAAAGTAAGATCACTCTCTTCTCCTTAACTGCTTTAGGAGGCTATAAATAAAGGATTATGCCTGAGGCGGGTGGGAGGGATGATCTATTTATATCTGTGCTTCTAAGGCAATCTCTTAATTTCCTGGATGATTTACACTGCCCTTTGGTTTGATAGAGGGAGACTTTCAAGTTGCCCCTTTGATCTGTCACTTGACTTTAGCACCTATTTAAAACAATTTCACATTTCTCTTGCCTCCTAACTGGAAGACCTCTTTTTAAAAGGTCTGTAGAAAACAAAACAATTTCTCTCTATCTATTTATTTATTTAGACAGTTTTGTATACCACCTTATCCTTCAATCAAAGTGGTTAACACAGATTGTAGGGATACATTTAACAGGAAAGGGGGTCAGACATACAAACATATAGTATCTACATTTAGTTCTCATCTGAGTGTGGTTGTCGGTGAGTCGATTGCAGTGGAGACCAGTGCTTGGCAAATTACATAACTTGGGCGTAGGACTCCGTGAACAAGAGGGTCTTGAAAGACTTGCGGAAGACCTTGGTGTCATTTAGGGCCCTTAGTTCCTCAGGAATGGCATGCCATAGGGGAGAAGCTGACAGTGAGGGAGCCCTTTTAGACATGGCTTGTTTTATTTTATGATATCCTGCTGGCATGCTCAATCTGTTACTATTGTTGGACCTCCTAGTTCTGCTAGTTACTTCCCTGATTATTAAAGCCTGGAGTGCATCTGCTGAACATCGGTGAATGACTTTGAATTTGTTTAGGATTGATTTGTATTTCGCCCTTGCAATTATTGGGAGCCAATGTAGTTGTTGTAGTATGGGTGTGATGTGTTCCGACTTTGCAGTGCTCGTGATGATGCATGCTGCAGTATTCTGGACCAGTTGTAGTGGGTGGATAGTCTGTTTTGGAAGTCCTTGATATAGTGAGTTTTCATAGTCCAGAATTGGTGTTATGATTGCTTGGCATACTGTGCGGAAGTGGTCTTGGTTGAGGATTGGTTTAAGTCTCCTGATGGTCTGTAGTCAGTGATAGGCTTTAGCCGTAGTATTGCTAATGTGCAATTATAAGTTAAGAGCTTTGTCCAGGGTTATGCCCAGGTATCTTACTTCATCTTTTATTGCTATTGTCTTGTCTAGGATACTGATTGCCTAGGGTGGGTTGAATGTAGGATCCCTAGTGACGAACACTATAGCCTCTGTCTTGTCAAAGTTGACCATCAGGTTATTGTTGGTGAGCTACGTATTCATGTCTTCGAGGCATTCTGTCATCAAATTTATGTCAGGTGAGAGCAGGTTGACTGGGGCATAGATCATAGCATAGAGGTGGTAATGTATTTTGTCATATGATGATGTTGCATATGGGTTGAATATATATGTTAAAGAGTATGGATGAAAGTGCAAAGTCTTATGGTATTCCCTGCATGACGAGGAATTGTGCTGATTTCTTCTCGCCGCATTTGACTTGTTGTGCTCAGCTGTTCAGGTAAGAGAACCATTTTAGGGTATTTTTGCCTATCTCCTGTAGGCGCTGTAGTAGAATGGTGTAGGATACCGTGTCGAAGGCCGTTAAGATGTCCATGAACACGAGCAGAAATCCATTCTTTATGTTGTCCATTCACTTTAGGAGATTGTCGAAGAGGGAGGTAAGCATTGAGATGTGGTTTAAAGCCATGCTGGTGGTTGTCTAGCGGAGCATTCAGATCAATGTAATCTTGCAGTTGTCTTTGTACCGCCTTTTCGATGATTTTTGAGAGGAACGAGAGACTAGAAATGGGGCGGTAGGATTTTAAATCTGAGTGGTTTAGCGAGGGACTTTTGAGGATTGGTCGTATTGTTGCTTGCTTGAGCATGTGCGGCATGTATCCTTGCTGGAGGGATTCTTTTACAATTTTGTGAAATTGTTGACTCAGTTGGTCTTTAGTGGCTTTGATCCATGCCACGGGACATGGGTCTGCTGGTGAGGTTGTTGTATTCAGGGCATCCACTATGTTTCTCTTTGCTGAAATGAGGATACGCTAAACAATATTTACCCTATTCTACCCTCTCTGTTAAGATATACTCTAACTGGCTTTAATTTACGTGAAAACTGGCTTGTAATACTAGGTCCTAACTGGCTTTAATTTACCTGAAGGCTAACTTGTTATACAGAATTGCATGCAATTCTGGTCGCCGTATCTTAAAAAGGATATGGCGTTATTAGAAAAGGTACAGAGAAGAGCCACCAAAATAGTAAAGGGGATGGAAGGATACCCCTATGAAGAGAGGCTAAAAAGGTTAGGGCTCTTCAACCTGGAAGAGAGACAGCTGAGGGGAGATATGATAGAGGTCTATAAATTAATGAATGGAGTGGAACAGGTAAACGTAGATCAATTGTTTATGCCATCAAAATATAGAAAGACTAGGGGACATGCAATGAAGCTACAGGGTAACCTATTTAAGACTAAAAAGAGAAAATATTTTTTCACTCAACGTGTAATCAAACTCTGGAATTCGTTAACGGAGAATTTAGTAAAAGCTGTTAGTGTAGCCTGGTTTAAAAAAGGTTTGCACAAGTTCCTGGAGGAAAGGTCCATAAACCATTATTAAAGGGGACCCGGAATATCCACTGTTTTCCCCAATACAAGCATGTGGAACCTGTGTCTTTTAGGGAAACTGCTAGGTACTTGTGACCTAGATTGGCCACTGTTGGAAACAGGATACTGGGCTTGATGGACCTTGGTCTGACCCAGTATGGCATATCTTATGTTCTTATTAAGTCACAGCTGGCTGTAATTTTACTTAGAAAATATTGAGAGATTTCTCTTTCTGTGCATACTTATTCAAAGGCATGGCCTTCACCAGTTTAACTTGTATCTCAAGTGCCCAGAATATTGGTGAATCACTACTTTTAACAATTTCTATGGTTCTACTAAAAAAAAAAAAAAAAAAACGTAAAATGTAGTGACTTTGCTTTCGTAATCTTGAACAGCTGCTTCTTTGATCCCAGGTGTCTGCCACAGAAACAACAGTAAACATTCTAGTGCTACATTAAAGAGCAAGGGAGAAAGCAGGCAGCCTTGTCTTGCTAACCTTTAGAGTTCAAAATACTTGGAAAAGATCCTTTTCATCAATATTCTGGAGATTGGGTATTTATATAAAGCAGATGTGTTTCCAAAACCCGGTGCAAACCTAAATCATACCAAGATATCTCGCACAAACCTCCACTCCAAGCAGTAAAGGCCTTCTCCATGTCTACTGCTAAGGCCCATAGAGGCTCTTATTAATTGTTCCAAGATGCAGAAGGTCTAAGACCAACCTTCCTTTATATCTGCAATGTTTCTGCAGTTCATAATCCCCAACCAGTAACATCAATTAAATCACCAAAAACAGCTGCCATGTGCACTTCCAATACTTTAGCATATATTTTATAATCTACATTTGGGAGAGATATAGGTCTATAATTTTGTGCAGAGATTCATCTTTCCCTGGTTTTAGAAAGACTTGATATCGGCTTCTGTAAAACAGTTAATTTTCCTTCTGGCTAGTAGACTAGGGCAGAACTGCAACAACCTGGGGACCATGTGTCAATAAAATGCTTACAGAATTCTGCATTGTATTTGTCGGCCCTGGGGCTTTCTGATTGTTCAGGTACTTTATTGCCCTTTCTACTGCCTCCAATGGAACAGGAACCTCAAATTTGAGCCAGACTTTCTTGTCACAGTTTGGGACCACCCAGAGTCAAAATAAATGGAGGCAGAATTAGGCGGTCACACTTCTGATCTATACTGCAAGCTTCTGATCATCAACACACACTTTGCCTGGGCAGATTTAAGGTCATCTGCTTGAACTCTTAACCCTCTATTGTTTTAAATATTTGGCAAGGCTTCTCCCAGCTTTATTATTTGTAGCATAATATGAGAGTGTATTTTTAAATAACTCTTCCAAAATGTCTTTAGTACTTTAATAAAATCATATTTTTCAACTAGTTTGTATAGTACCAATCTGCCTTTTGCCAAGATTATTTGTTTTTCCAATTGCCCAATTTCATTTTCTATACTGGTAATTTCTTCCCCTTTCTGTATCTTGGTCTTTCTCATACATTTAATTCTCCCTCTTCTTAAGGTTGCTTGAAAGCTTCCCAAAGAGTAGATGCTGCTATCTCAGAAACCTTGCTCTCTTGAAAGAATAAGGTTATGGCTTCAAATGTTTGAACTCTTGTCATGTAGAAGACCCTTCCGAGGCTATGGAGCTGAGTGAAGCAGAAGAGTTTGCTTCAGAAACTGTCAGGCAGGCAGAGCACATGGCCCAGGGTTGCCAAGGGAAACATAAACAAAGTGAGTCACGAGAGGAGCAAACACGCCCAAGCTGCAACATATCCCCGTGCTCAGGAGTTAAGGGAAAACACCTGGTTGGGGGAGGGGCGCAGCTAAGCCCAAAGAAGCAGGGATATAAAAAGTACTCACTAGAATTCAGCCGTAGAGCCAGAGAGGAGGAGACGAGGAAGGGAGATACGAGGACAGGAGACACAGCACAAGAAGCCAGAGCAACAAAGACTCAAAGAGCCCGTGCCCAAAAGCCAGGTGGGAGCAACCCTCGACTGGGGTCCTATCGTGAAGGCAGCCAGAGGGAGAGACTGCCTGAGAGGCTGGTTTGGGAGCACTCAGAAACTCCTGAGAGAGAGAGGTGCTGGCCAGAGGACATTTGTATGTCAGAGGAAAAGGAGAAGCTAAAAGGCAGGAAAACACATCCAGTGTTTGGAACCCTTGCTGACCCAGCAGTGCTGAGAAGGTCTTCCTTGCAAAAGCCAAAAGGTAGGCTGCATAAAGTGTATAGAGAGAAAACTAGGTGTGAAAGTTTTCCTTGTAATTGCCAAGATCTGCTGGACTCTCCCTATGCTAACTCCTGTATATACGGTAATTCTCAACCCTGCTCATTAGAGTGCTGTGAAGAGAGGCCTCGGGGAAATAGAGAGGGAGTGAATGTTGAAACGCCGTATAACTGTATACAAACTTACCCAGCTGAGAGTGATTTGGAGGAAATACAGACAGGTTCTGTTAGTGAAGATAACAACAGATGAGCAAATGGACTGCACGCTATCACTAGCTGATCATATCGTAACACTTTGCTGACCTGGCTGTTAACAAGGCTGTTGGAACAGCAGTAAAGAAGCAAAGTGTTTCCTTTGTATGGAAAAGGGACTGTTACTTTTGAGTTTGTATTAAGCACTGCATATTTGAAGCTGAAATCCAAAGAAGCTGTTTTTGTGTTATAAGTTCCTGAAATGTTTTCTTTATGCCAGAAGTATGGCTATTTTGTCCTAAGTTTCATGTGCACTTAATCCGCCCGGAAGGGGAAATAAAAACCTTGTCATTTTTGCCTAAACCACTCGACTGCAATTATTCCTGGCTTAGAGAGTAAGAGGAACTACAGCTCCCAGAAGGCAGTGCATGACCAAGTGCACTACCCTACTTCCTAAGTTAGGTTTTCCCAGGCTGACCTACCCTACATGCCCCTGGCTCTGGGGAGGTTACTGGTGACACTCTGGATCTGCTAAGTATATGATATTAAAACGGTGCTGAGGCGAGTGCCTTGTTTATTTATGAACTCTCAGCTGAAAGACAACGGCTGCATGGTCAAAAATAACTTTAGGGTGAACTGCTGTTTGATTCACCCCTGGCAAGAGAAACGAGAGGAAATCCTCTGCAATAAACAGTCCAGCATAGGAAGGGCAAATGACCACAGCCACATCAGTAAATCAGTCAAAGTGTGAGTAAATTCCAGCTTGATCACAGTGCAAGCTAGGTGGTAAAGCATACAATGACCGAAGTAAAGGCTAGGTCACAGGTATGTACTGCCTTGATCTCTGGCAAAGCACGAAGATACACAAGTCTTTGGAAAGACCTCCCGGATGGCTCATCATTACCACCATAGGTTCCCTCTCTGAACCTGTTTAAAATTTTTGGATATTTTTTTACATCCATTTGTCTCACAGGCACCTTCTTATGTCAAGGATTCTTTGCATGTGATTCAGATGCTTAAAGAATTCCCAGACTACCATAATAATTTGATATTAGTAACACTTGATATTAATTCATTATATATGAATATTCCTCAGAGAACTGCAATAGGGAGACTTGTAGATATATATCCGGTGAGCACAAAAACATGTTTTTTAAATTTGATTGGCAGACTTAGTTTTGACAGAGAACTTTTTTTGTTTTAGGGACATCTTTTACAAACAGGTGAAAAGGGTTGCCATGGGCTCATCCATGGCACTGGATTAGCAAATTTATATGCAGCACATTTTGAAAAACAATTTTTAAACAAACCTGCTTTTATGACAAAAATTAAGATGTGCTAAAGATACACTGACGATGCTACATGTGTTCATGATACACTGACGATGTGTTCATGATACACTGACGATGATACATGTGTTCATGATACACCGACGATGATACATGTGTTCATGATACACTGACGATGTGTTCATGATACACCGACGATGATACATGTGTTCATGATACACCGACGATGATACATGTGTTCATGATACACTGACGATGTGTTCATGATACACTGACGATGTGTTCATGTGTTCTGGGATGGAGATGAGAAAGAATTAAAAGTTTTTCTGGAATGGTTGAACTCTTTGATTTGAATTTACAGTTCCAGAGCTAGTAAATTGTACCGTTTCTGGATATTTATTTATTTAACAGATTTTTTATACCGCCTTTCTTACAATCAAAGCGGTTACAAGACTACATCAGGTTAACATGAAATACAGACATAGAAACATCAGACTACAAAGACAAACCAATGCATCCAATTTTATATCACCTTATCAAAATATCAAAGTGATAAGCAATGGATCCAAAGGTAACAAAGGAAGACTACATCAGGTTAACATGTAATACAGACATACTTCTACACGGATATACTGATAAAAGGATTTCAATGGTTTTTCTACCACCTTGTACTGGAAACCTACGGATAGGAACTCATTGCTAAGGTTCGATAGTTTTCATAACAGATCCTTATGAAATTAAGCTCTACTGGTCTGTTCCTGCAGGTTCGCAAGGTTTGTACTGAGAACCAGGAATTAAAGCCACAAGGATGAGAAGATGTTTTGAAGAAAGCGTAGTTACTCACCTGTAACAGGTGTTGTCCAGGGACAGCAGGAATCAGTCCTCACATATGAGTGAAGTCAGCACCTACAGAGCCCACGCGGAGCATTTCCCCAGCTTTCAAAGAAAGCCTTTGGGAATGCCACCAAGCATGTGTGGTCCCTTTCCCACCCAAAGGTGCCATCTTACTCAGTCAGGTGCCATAGCTATAGCCCTTTCAAGAAGATGGCAAAAATATACAGCAACTCCAAGGGGAGGAGGGAGGATTGTGAGGACTAATTCCTGCTGTCCCTGGAGAACACCCGTTATAGGTGAGTAACTACGCTTTCTCCAGGAACAAGCAAGAAGCCAGTCCTCACATATGGGACTCCTTATCTACAAGCTACCAAGGACCTGTAGGAAAAAGCACGGCAGAGCAGTCACCAGTGAAAGCCAAAGGCAGCCCGAGGACGCTGGGTCCATTAATGGCCATGCTACCGGTAGCTGGAACAAGAAGGGTCGGAGGACAGGAGTTGCTTAAACCAACAGATTACAGAGTACAGCCTGGCCGAAGGCGGCATCCCGACGGGACTCCCTCTCCAGGCAGTAATGCACCGCGAATGTGTGAATAGAGGACCAGGTGGCGGCCTGGCAGATGTTTGCCAGTGGCACCGAGCGTAGGCTGGTGACCGACGTCGACATCGCTCGGACATTGTGAGCCACGACTCGGCGGTCCAAGGGAAACCCGGCCTGGGCCAAGGCGATGCAGTCCGCCACCCAGATGGATAAGGTATGCTTGGTGACCGCCAGCTCCAGACGGCTGGAATCGAAGGAGATGAAGAGCTGCCCAAATCTGTGGTGGTCCAGAGTCCGCTGCAGGTAGAGAGAGAGAGCCCTCTTACAATCCAAGGTGTGGAGAATCGCCAACGCTCAGTTGGCATGGGGCTTTGGGAAGAAAGTGGGCAGCACTGTCTCTTGAATGAGATGAAAATCCAACATGACCTTAGGAAGAAACTTGAGGTGAGTCCGCAGGACCACCCTGTTCCTATAAAACCTTGTGTACAGTGCCTCGGCCATCAGCGCCTGGAGTTCGCTGACTCTCCGGGTGGAAGTGAGGGCCACCAGGAAGGCCACCTTCCACGATAGATGCCACAGCAGGCAGGTAGTCATAGGGTGACTTGGTCAGCTGCGTGAGGAGAACATTGAGGTCCCATTCCACCGGAGAAGGGCGGGTAGAGGGCCTGGGAATGAACAGGCCTCGCATGAAGCAAGAGACAAGCGGCTGCCCAGAAAGAGGCTTGCCCTTGATGGGGTGGTGGTTCGCTGAGATGACATTCAGGTGAACCCTGACCAAGTTGGACTTCAGCCCAGAATGCGAGAGGTGGAGCAGGTACTGCAAGACCTAACTGAGAGCAGGTTTACTTGGAGCTCCGAGCACCACAACGAGAATCGACGCCACTTGAAGGTGTAAGCTCGTCTGGTCGCGTCCTTTCATGAGGGCAAAAAATGTCCTCAATCTCAATGGGATGATAGTAGGAGGCTAGAGTGACCCGCTCAGCTGCCAAGCTGTGAGGGATAGAGACCTCAGATTGGGGTAATGAAGCAGATCCTACTCCTGCATCAGCAGCTCCAGTGAGAACCCAAGAGGGACTGGGGGCTGCTAACAGGGGCTATACATTTCAAGCAAAGGTAAGAGTTTGTGGCTTTTTAAATTACTAGCTCTCTGCCTGGGAACTCTTAAAAGGGTTTTGGTACATTAAGTTACAATCTTTTTGGTGCTTTATTTTAAAAGGGGAAATATTTTCTTTAGTGGGGTTGGTTTAAAACTCTGCTTTAGTGTCTTTCTCAGCTCTTTGAAGCTACTGACACCTCATCAGGAGTTAGTGGGCCTGATTACCTTGTGAAAGAACTGAGAGCAGCTGAGGCCTGCATAAAAGGCTTCAGAACCTTGCACTGTTGAGGTATTCCTAACAGGGGCTATACATTTCAAGCAAAGGTAAGAGTTTATGGCTTTATAAATTACTAGTTCTCTACCTGGGAGCTCTTAAAAAGGTTTTGGTAAATTTTTAAAACAAAGTTACATTCTTTTTGGTGTTTAGTTTAAAAGAAGAAACATTTTCTTTAGTGGGTAGGTTTAAAACTCTGCTTTAGTATCTTTCTCAGCTCTTTGAAGCTATTAACACCTAATCAGGTGTTAGTTCCCTCCCTACCTCCCCCAACTCCCACCCACCCCTAGTGAGCAGTCTTGTTTTATAGGGTACCTCCCTAATTAACTACACACAGGGACTTGGAACAGCCCATTTTGAACATACTTAAAGAGATTTAACTGCTTTTTCTCTGAAAGGACAGCTGGGAAATCAGCTGGTACTTTGGTAGATCTCGCTCTTTTGTTTAACAGATACCTAAGCTCCACAAACTGAACAATGGCTGGGAAAGGTCGTATTGTTTAAGCTGTTGGCAGGGTTACAGCTTCTGCCTCTGTCCAGACAGAGGTCCCAATGCCAGTTGAAGGACCAGTTCCATGTGCAGGGTGCCTGCATGCTGAAGCTCTCAGGAAACAAGTGGAGGAACTCAGAGAGGAGGTGGCAAGGCTGAGGAACATTCAAGACAGTGAGAAGTACATTGATGAGATGCTTCTTGCAACATCCAAGCTCTCCAGCAGAGGAGAAGATGGGTGCCTACTGAATGAAGAAGGTTGGACATAAGTCACCAGGGCATACAGAATCACCAATCCAACTTCTCCAGCCCTTGAATTGAAGAACCATTATGCAGTGGTGGAAGTGGAGGAGGTGAAAGCATCCCTGGAAAGGGTAGAACCAGAGCTCGAGTATCCCAAAGTTGCAGAATCAGTGACCACAAAGAAGCGAAGGGCAATGGTGGTTGGTGACTCTCTTCTGACGGGTACTGAGGCGTCCATTAGCCGACCGGACTTGATGTCCAGAGAGGTATGCTGTCTACCAGATAGCAAAATCCGAGATGTTACGGAAAGTTTGCCGAGACTCATCAAGCCCACTGACTATTACCCAATGTTGTTAATCCATGTCGGCACAAATGATTCTTCCAGGTATCCCTCTGAGTGTATCAAAAGTGACTTCATGATTCTGGGACAGAGGGTGAAGCAGACAGGTGCACAGATGGTGTTCTCTTCAATCCTCCCTGTTGAGGGTAAAGGCCAAGGCAGAGAAGCTCGCATCCTGAAGATGAATGCATGGCTGTGTGGAGGGTGTCATCGAGAGTGTTTTGGTTTCCTGGACCATGGGATGCTGTTCCAAGGGTTGCAGAGCAGAGATGACATCCATTTGTTCAAGAAAGGTTGACGTGTCTTCAGTAGCAGACTGGCTAATCTACTGAAGAGGGCTTTAAACTAGATTCGTTGGGGATGGGTGAAGAAAGCCCCCAGGTAAGTGAAAGCCCCCAGGTAAATGAAACATTAAATACCTTTATGGAAATGGGTAAAAGGGGCAACATATGGAAAGTGGTATGTATAAATGCCCGTAGCATGGGAAATAAGATCCCAGATGTGAAGTTTTAATGGGAGTGGCCGACTTGGATTTAGTGGCAGTTACAGAAACATGGTTCACAGAAAACCATGACTGGGATGTAACTATACCAGGCTATACTTTATGCAGAAAGAACAGGGTAGGAAGAAGGGGAGGAGGAGTGGCACTATATGTAAAAAATAATATTAAAGCTTTGGAATTACAGAGCTTAAAAGGGAGAGAGGAAGCATTGTGGGTTAAATTAGAAAGAAGGAAAGAGAAATCTATTTGCATTGGCATGATATACAGACCTCCCCTCACAAGAGGAAGAGGTGGATAGAGAGTTAATTGAAGACATACGCAGCATTGCTAGGAAAGGGGAAGTGCTACTGATAGGGGATTTGAATATGTCAGATGTTGAATGGCACATTCCTGCTGCAGTATCATCTAGAAGTAAAGAGATCCTGGATTCTCTACAGGGAGAACTATTCAGGCAATTGGTAACAGACCCCACACGTGAAGGGGCCATACTGGACTTGGTGCTTACCAATTGTGAAAGTGTTTCTGATATAGTGGGAGATCATTATACGTCCAGTGATCACCAGAAGGTGTGGTTCAGAATTAGGACTAGGGCTGTTAGAATCCATTCAAAGCGAAGGTCTTAGACTTTAGGAAAACTAATTTTGCCAGGATGGGCCAATACCTCAGGGAGTCGTTAGCAGGATGGGAACAGCTGGGGGATGTAGAAAACAGTGGGTGAAGAAAAAGAGGGAAGCCTTTTCTGTTGTCCTTTTTCTATGTAAATATACTCCAAATAACACCGTATATATGATATAGTTCGTTTAGAAAAGTGCCGCAGTCATATATGACAGACATGCTGGTTTTAAATACAATGTTTGGTTTGCGGCGGCTTAATGAAGTTCCAGTTCACACGCTTTTAGTTTGCCATGCACTTCTGCCTTTTTTCATTCGTTCGGCTCTGTAAATATGTTGAGACTTATGGATTAATTAACACCGGTAATATATGCAGTCTTAAAATTTTACAATATGATGGAATCACAATGCAATCCAAATACGCTAAATATCATAATGATCATTTCTCTCCGATGGTATTAGCAACCTACTCTTATTTGGGATCAGGCTGACTACTGGAAATATTGGATTTTTGTTTTTTAATTTAAGTGCTCAGGCCAAGACCCTTTGCACTTTGACCTGTATGATTTTGGCGCTCATGAGAGGCGGCTTTAACTCACCGGTGTTTTCATGCCTAGCCTCTTTACTGTTGCACGGCGATTCCAAAAACCAAAGGATTCAGGCAAGTGCCCTTTAGAATGTATAGGTGGATGTTAATAACTCCCTCTACTAAAATGTTGGCTCATACAGGATTTTAAGGTCTTGATTTTGGCATTTACACTGATTTACCTTTTCATTACAACGAATCAGTCTTCTCACTTTTCATCACATATAGCGGGTTAGTTTGGTCCTCCTCATCCACACTTCCTTATTAATAGCACCTTTGTTTTTGTTTTTTGAATCACCATGGTTGCTAGTTGCATTATTTATTAAGTTTGGGTCTTCATTAACAGTCACACCTTGCTAGTCTTTGCTTTTATTTTGCACTTAACCTCTGTGCCAGCAATGGTTCGGCTCTCACAATATCATATGCTTTTGAGTGTGATTTTTACTTTACTTTTGTATGCTCAACCTATATGTTTTATAATTATGAATCCTCAATTTCATTTTATTCTATTTAATTATACCAAGTCTTCTTTTTTTAACATTTTTAAGTATCACTTTCAACATACATGCCAAGCAAAAATAATTTGTACAGAAATAGAAGAGAGCAGGTAAAAAAAAAATCCAAAACAAATTAATCATACCTTATTGCAAAAAAAGGAAAAAAAAATACAGCCCCATTCTCTATAGCCCCAAACCCAAAAGAAGCTAGATCCAAGATAAAAGGAAAAAAACATATATATATATATATATATATATATATATATATATATATATATATATATACATCATTTGAGAAGTAAGCAATCATCCTGCATAATCAGCAAGCTAATACTAAAACATTGCATTATAACCTACAAAAACCTAAGAGACACCAGTAAGGTGAGAGATGATGAAGGCCGCCAGCTGACTAGGATCATAGAAAACATAAGTCTTAAACTGTAATTTCACCAAGCACTTGCATGGGAATTTGAGGAAAAATAAACCCCCAAGCTGAGTCACCCCTGGCTTCAGGAAAAGAAAATCCTTACGCTTTTTCTGTGTTTCCCGGGCTATATCAGGGAATATGCGTACCAACAACCCCTTGAAAGGAGCAAAACGCTTTTTGAAATTCATTCTAAGCAGCCATTCACACGGTCTGCTGATAACGCAAGAGTAATTAATAACGTTGCAGTTTCCACATCAGAGGATTCCAAAACCTCGGATATGTTCAAGATATCCACATGCTGTAATCCTGTAAGGGACTGCTGCAAAGCTTCACCCAACATCTTCTTGCCAGTGGGAAGGTAGTGTATCTCGGACAGAGGTGACAGACTCCAATGGAATCCCCAGGGTGTCCGCCAAATATTTCTTAAACATGCCTCTAGCTGAAACTAGTGATGAGCAAGGGAAATTGAACAAACGCAAATTAGCAGAACTAACCTGGTTTTCCAGAGTCTCAGTTGTAAATTTACCGACACCATATCTTTAACAAAAGCAGAAAGAGTTCTTCTGCCTTTGTTGAAAACCTTTCAAGTCCTCAACCACTTCCTTCACAATTGAAACTTTGGTAGGTCTCTCTCTTTTGCTTTAACAGATACTTAAGCTCCACCGACTGAACAATGACAGGGAAAAATCATATCACCAAACCTGTTGCCCCTTCTGCATCTGTCCAGACAGAGATCCCAATGCCAGTTGAAGGACCAGTTCCATGTGCAGGATGCCTGCAGGCAGAAGCTCTCAGGAAACAAGTTGAGGAACTCAGAGAGGAGGTGGCGAGGCTGAGGAGCATTCAAAAGAGTGAGAAGTACATTGCTGAGATGCTTCTTGCAACATCCAAGCTCTCCAGCAGAGAAGATGGGAGCCTACAGAATGACAAAGGTTGGACACAAGTCGCCAGGGCCTGCAGAATCACCAATCCAATTTCTCCAGCCCTTGAATTGAAGAACCATTATGCAGCCCTGGAAGTGGAGGAGGTGAAAGCATCCCTGGAAAGGGAAGAATCAGAATTCGAGCACCCCAAAGTTGCAGAATCACTGTTCACAAGGAAGCAAAGGGTAGTGGTGGTTGGTGACTCTCTTCTGAGGGGTACTGAGGCGTCCATCTGCCGACCAGACTTGATGCCCAGAGAGGTATGCTGTCTGCCAGGTGCCAAAATCAGAGATGTTACTGAGAGTATGCAGAGACTCATCAAGCCTACTGACTATTACCCAATGTTGCTAATCCATGTCGGCACAAATTATACTGCCAGGTATCCCTCTGAGCGTATCAAGTGACTTCATGGCTCTGGGACAGAGGGTGAAGCAGATAGGAGGCAGCATCCTATTGTGGATTGGGAACTTGTTAAAAGACAGAAAACAGAAAGTTGGGCTAAAGCTCAACTTTCTCAAGGGATAGAAAGGTCAAAAGTCGAGAATCTCAGGGATCTGTTCGTCATCCACTGCATTTTAACACATTCATAAATAACCTTGGAAAGGGAACGAGTAAGGTGATCAAATTTACAGACAACACAAAATTATTCAAAGTTGTTAAATCACAAGAGGATTGCAAAAAATTACAAGAGGACTTTCAAAAATTGGGAAAATGGGCATCTAAATGACAGATAAAAGGTAATACAGACAAGTGAGTGGAGCAGTAATACGGACAAGTTAGGGTAGCAGGCTGGAATCAGAAAGACCAGGGCTCAAATCCCACTGATGCTCCTTGTGGCCTTAGGCAAGCCAATTAACCCTCCATTGTCTCAGGTATAAAGAATAACTACTTTACCTGACTATAACTCACCTTGAATTGCTATTGGAAAGGCGTGAGCTAAATCCAAGCAAATAAATAAAATAAATAAGTGCAAAGTTATGCACTTAGGTAAAAGCGTAGTTACTCACCTGTAACAGGTGTTCTCCAAGGACAGCAAAAATCAGTCCTCACTTATGGGTGATGTCGGTACCGACTAAGCACGTGCGGAGCAATTCTCCAGCTTTCAAAGAAAGCCTTTGGGATTGCTACCACGCATGCGTGGTCCTCTTCTCACCCAAGAGTGCCATCTTGCTCAGTCAGGTCCCTTAGCTCGAGCCCTACCAAGAAGATGGCAAGGGAAGGACAAAAATTCAGCAACTCATCAGGGGAGGCGGGAGGGTAGTGAGGACTGATTCCTGCTGTCCCTGGAGAACACCTGTTACAGGTGAGTAACTATGCTTTCTCCAGGAACAAGCAGATTATGGAGTACAGCCTGGCCGAAGGCGCATGTCGGCACAAATGATACTGCCAGGTATCCCTCTGAGCATATCAAGTGACTGTCCCGGCGGGACTACCTCTCCAGGCAGTAGTGGGCAGCGAAGATGTTCGTAGAAGACCAGGATGCCGCCTAAGAGATGTCCATCATGGGCACGAAGCGCAGCGAGGCAACCAAGGCCGCTTTGGCTTGGACCTCATGTGCAGTGACTCGGCGATCCAGAGGGACACCCGCCTTCGAATGGGAAAACGCGATGCAGTCCGCCACCCAAATAGAGAGGGTGCGCTTGGTGACTACTTGCCCCTGCCTATTGGGATCGTAGGTCACGAAAATTCTGTCAGACTTGCACCAAATCTGGGTGCGCTGCAAGTAGAAGGTGAGGGCCCGCTTGCAGTCGAGGGTGTAGAGAGCCGCCGATGCCTGGTCGGCGTGGGGCCTCAGGAAGATGGTCGGGAGCACTATCTCTTGGTTGAGATGAAAAGCGGCCACGACCTTAGGTAAGAATTTAGGATGGGTCCAGAGGACCACCCTGTTCCAATAAAACCTGGTGTAAGGGGCGCCAGTCATGAGCGCCTGAAGCTCACTGACTCAGCGAGCCGAGATCAGCGCCACCAGGAAGGCCACCTTCCAGGACAAATGCCAGAGCGAACACGTTCCCATCAAAGGGTGAAACAGGTGAGCTGTGTGAGCACCACGTTCAAGTCCCATTCCGCCGGGGGGAGACGGATGGGCGGCTTGGATAGCAGAAGGCCTCACATGAAGCGGGAGACTAATGGCTACCCTGAGAGAGGTTTTCCCTCAATAGAGAGATGATTAGCCGATATGGCGCTCAAATGAACTCTAACAAAGTTCGACTTCAGCATTTGCCTTGAGAGATGGAGGAGGTACTGGAGAACCCATCAAACCGGGCACGAGAAGGGGTTGATCTGGTGTTCCGAGCACCAGACAGAGAAGTGTTTCCACTTAAAGGCATAAGCCCGCCTAGTGGAGTCCTTCCTCAAGGCAAGGAGGATTTCCTCGACCTCCTCTAGAAGGGCCAGAGAGACTAGAGAGATCCGTTCAGCCGCCAGGCCGTGAGGGATAGGGAGGTTAGGTTCGGGTGTAGTACCTGACCTTCCTTCTGCGTTAGCAAGTCCCTGGCAAAGCCCAGGGGAACCAGAGGCTCCAACGACAGCCGGAGCAGGAACCAAGGCTACTGAGGCCATGAGAATCAGCGATGCCCCGTCCCGTTGAGCCTTGAACAGAGTCCTCGCAATGAGGGGAAAAGGAGGGAATGCATACAGAAGACTGGAGGACCAGTCCAGAAGAAATGCATCGGGGACCTCCCTGCCCGGGTGCGGTACCAGGCCAAAAAAGCGAGGGAGCTGCGTGTTCTGGGGGCTGGTGAAGAGGTCTATCGCTGGAGTGCCCCAGCGTAAAAACAGCCAGCCTGCTACTATGGGATCCAGCCGCCACTGATGTGGGCGAAGGATTCTGCTGAGTCTGTCCGCCAGGCCATTCTCCTGACCCGGGAAGTACGTCGCCTTGAGGGACATCCTCCGTCGGGCGGTGAAAAAGAAACTGAGGACCGCTTCCCTGCAGAGGGAGCACGACCCCATGCCCCCCTCTTTGTTGATGTAGAACACTGCTACACGGTTGTCGGTCTGTACCAGAACCGACTTCCTGCTGAGGAGATCCTCGAAGGCCCTCGGGGCCCAACGAATGGCCCGGAGCTCGAGCAGGTTTATCTGCTGCTGAGCCTCCATGGGTGACCATTGCCCCTGCGTACAGAGAGACTCACAATGGGCTCCCTACCCTAACAGGGAAGCGTCTGAGGTCAGCACCACATCGTGCTGTGGGGCCTGAAAGGGCGATCCCCGCAGGAGGTTGCAAGGGTTCTGCCACTAGTTCAGGGACAAGCGGAGGTCGAGGAGAACCCTGATGGGGTCCCTGAGGTGTCTGAGGAACTTCCTCCATTGGGCACTGAGACACCACTGAGCTGTCCGCATGTGCAGGCAGGAGTGAGGAACCACATGCACGGTCGAGGCCATGTGGCCCAGGAAAAGTAGCATGGACCGAGTGGTGACCTGGTGGGCACTTTGGATGCGAGCCGCTAGTGCTAGGAGGTGGGTGGTACGATCCACTGGCAAGAAGGCAATGGCCTGCTGAGTATCGAGACACGTCCAGATGAACTCAAGAGCCTGCACTGGCTCGAGATGAGACTTTGGGTAGTTGACCAAGAATCCCAAGCTCTCCAAGAGGACGACAGTGCGGGACATCGCCTGCCGGGCCTCCTCAATGGAGGAGCCCATGACGAGCCAGTCATCAAGGTAGGGAAACACCGGCACACCCCTGCACCGCAGGTGAGCGGCGGTCACAACAAGGCACTTCATGAAGACCCGTGGTGCGGATGCAAGGCCAAAGGGGAGCACTCTGTACTGGAAGTGCTCTCCCTGCACCCTGAAATGCAGGTAGTGCCTGTGTTGGGAGTGGATCAAGATATGGGGGTAAGTGTCCTTCAGATTCAAGGAGCACAGCCAGTCGCCAAGCCGGAAGAAGGGCAGCAGCACGCCAAGAGATAACATCTTGAACTTCTCCCGCACCAGGAACTTGTTTAGTTTGCGGAGGTCGAGGATGGGCCACGGGACCCCCCCCCCCCCCCCCCCGTCTTTTTCAGGATGAGGAAGTACCGGGAGTAAAAGCCCTGACCTCGAAGGTGGGGAGGGACCTTTTCGACAGCCCTTCGGGCAAGGAGGGAGTGTAATTCCAGCTGCAGCAGAAGCTGGTGAGCGAGGAGTCGAGGAGGCTCTGCCAGGGAGAAGGGTGGAGGGAGGCTGTCGAAATGAAGGTGATAGTCCTCCCAGACGACCTGGAGGACCCAAGTGTCCAAGGTGATGAGCGCCCATGATGGGGCAAAACAGAACAGACGTCCCCCCCACTGGCTGCTGCATCGCTGGAAGGCAAGGGGCCATGCCGCTGGCGTCAAAACCTCTGAGTGGGTTGTGGGGGAGCCGACGTTTGGGTCTTCAGGACCTTTGGTTTGTGGTGCCCCTGTCCAGGCTTTCCCTGAGCCGGGGTAGCTGGCGTGGGGGTAGCCGGGTATGGCGGGTAACCGCGATACTGGAGGCCTTTCCTGGGAAAGAAGGGTTTCTTGGCCGGCTGCTTCTTCCAAGGCAACATCGAGGTCTTGCGGGAGAGACGGGTCCTAGTAAGGAACTCCATCTCGATCTCCACAGCCTTCTCCTCCATCAGTTTCCCAAACAGTTGTTCACTGAGACAGGGCATGTCCAGGAGCTTCTCCTGCACCCATTTCTCCAAATCCGAGGATTGGAACTATGCCTGGCGGCGAGTCCCAATGCCCGCGGCCACCACCCGAGCCGATGTCTCAAAGCCATCATAGGAGGCTTGAGATATGTACTTAGAACAGTCAGCCACGGATTAACAGCAGAGTGCGGAACATGTCCAGGGGCTCCCCTGCAAGGCCTGCAGAAAACCCCCGAGTTCCTTCACAAAGTCACATAGGAACATACCAATACACAATTGGTAAGCCTGGATGTGACAGGAAAGCATGGAACCTTGATAGGCCTTGCAGCCCTGGGCATCAATGGTTCTCGACTCCCGGCCAGGAGGCACCGATTAGTGTGATTTCGGGCTCTTCTGCTTCCGCATGGCTGATTCCACCACCATCGAGGTGTGTGGGAGCTGGGTTTTTCAGAAGCCTGGCCCATGCTGCACCTTGTAAATTGTGTCAAGGCACTTGCTCACAATGGGAAATGAGGCTGGGGCCTCCCATATGCGGAGCAGTAGCAGAGATAGAATCGGAGTAGCCGGCACGGTGAGGGATTCCCTGGGCAGGGTCTCGTACTGAAGAATATCAAGTTCTTCAGCAGGAGGGTCCTCCTCTGCCTGGGTGACCAGGTTGAGGGCCTGAGCCATGTCCCGGATAAACACCAAAAAAGAGGTGTTCTCAGGTGGTAAACACCACTGGAGACCAAGCGGTGAGGGTTCCGACGGGAGATCCTGGTGGGTGCGGGTCTCCAGGGAGAGGTACCCATCAGATTCCCAGTCTGAAAAGTCAGTCGAGGGATCCAAGCCGGGCGGTTCACCCTGTCTGATGGCCGGCGGCCTGGAGCCGGAAGCCCTGGACGATCTTGCCTCCAAGGAACGGGAGGGCGAGCGAGACCGACATCGAGGACCCTCACAAGGCCCATGGCTCTCGGGGGTTTCCTGGACGGATATGGGTGTCCCACGCAAGGGACCCGTGGTCTCTGGGCGCAAGTCAGCAAAGCTGGCCGTGTGCGTCTGCTGGGAAGCAATGAACGCAGAAGTTCTGCTTTCGAGCTCCAGCATACAGGACTCCCACACAGGCGTAGGGCCCTGGGACGCCAATACTGGGGTCACCGGATCGGGCGTCGAGGAGGAGAGGGGGTCCTCACCAGGACGACCCTCAGGAGACTGGGCGCCTTCGCCGGAGGCCTCCATTTCTCTGCGAGGTACCTTGCGGGGCTGCTCCTTGTCCGCCTCTTGGGAACGCCGAAGGGGGCTAAGCGACCGGGTACGACAGCACACGCGCTTGTCTGGAGCCCCAGACAGTGACTTCGAGACCTTCTTGTTTTTGCGCCATTCCACCTCGGGGGACCCCTGGTCAGAATGCCGCCTGGAACGTGGTGCCGCAGAGGGAGAACCCACCGGAGGGGAGACAACCAAGGGTGCCACCGGGGACTCCGAGGTGACCTTTTGAAAAATATCTTCGGACTTCTGCTTACGGCTGAGAGCAGGACCTTAGAGTACATTTTCTTACAGAGCGAACAGAGCTCTTGGTCATGGTCGGCTCCCAGACACCGTAGACAACAGTCATGAGTGTCAGTAAGTGACATGTTCCTAGAGCATCTATTGCAGTGGTTCTCAACCTTTTTTGTACCGTGACCCCTTTTACCGTTGGTCAACTTGTGGTGACCCCCAATGATAAAATCAAATGCGTCTCTCTTCCTTTACCGTTAACGCATTGTCGCTGTAATCATTTGTTGAATTATTAATATATTATAGGCCTTTGCAATATGTTTTTATTTATAAAATACTTATTTAAATAATCAAAACAACAAGTAACAATATTTGATTTCAAAATTATGATGATTTTGTAGTCAAATCACTAATATGAAATAAAATTATTTTTTCTACCTTTGTTGTCTGACCAATTTATTCTCTGATCATGCTGGTCCCGATCTGAGGCTTCTGCTTTCCTGTCTTCTCTTAGCTCTCTTTCTGTGGTCTATGGTCCATCTGCCAGTTCTTATCTCTTTTGTTTTCTTCACTTCTTTCCATCAGCCTATTTCCAGTCCCAGTAACCCTCCCCAGTATCAGCCCCTTTCCAGTCCTCACTCCCAGTACCTTCCAATGTCAACTTGCATTCCCATGACTGCCACTGGTGTCCATTCCCTTCCAGTCCCCCTCCTTCCCCACTGATCAGTCCCTTCTAGTACAAATACCATGGCAGCCCCTCTCAGATCCACTCCCTTTCAGTTCCATGCTCCCATCCCCTTGTATCAGCCCACTTGTAGCCTTAGCCCCCAGTTTTCTTCCAGGGTCAGCAGCTCTATCCTCCCCTCCCCACAATCAGCCCATTCCCAGTCAAAGCCCCCTAATCAGCTCACTTCTAGTGCTAATCCCCCTCAACCCCATTACCAGTCCTACCCCCCCCTAATCAGCCCAATACCAGTCCTACCCCCCATCAGCTCATTTCCAGTGCTAGTCCCCCCCTCAACCCCATTACCAGTGCTAGGCTCCCCTAATCAGCCCATTTCCAGTCCTAACCTCACTGATCAGCTCATTTCCAATGCTAGACCCCCATCAGTCCATTACCAGTCCTACCCCCCCTTGATAAGTCCATTCCCAGTCCTAGCCTTCCCTAATCAACCCATTACCATTCGTAGCCCCCCCCATCTGCCCATTACCAGTGCTAGCACCCCCATCAGCCCATTATAATCCTAACCCGCACTGTCTCTCGCCTCTGTCGCGCAGTTATCCCGTCTGTCCAGTATGTCCCCATGTCTCTCCCCTTTGTCCATGCCAGCCTACTCCCTCCATGTCAGCCCACCTCCCTCCATCCATCCATATCAGCCCCCTCCCTCCCTCCCTCCCTCCATGTCAGCCCCCATCCTTCCATCCGTCCATGTCAGCCCCCCTCCCTCCATCCATCCCTCCATGTCAGCCCCCATCCTTCCATCCGTCAATGTCAGCCCCCCTCCCTCCATCCATCCATATCAGCCCCCATCCCTCCCTCCCTCCCTCCCTCCCTGTCAGGCCCCTCCCTCCCTCCCTCCATCCATCCATATCAGCCCCCATCCTCCCTCCCTCCCTCCCTCCCTGTCAGCTCCCTCCCTCCCTGTCAGCCCCCATCCTTCCATCCGTCCATCTCAGTCCCCCTCCCTCCATCCATCCCTCCATGTCAGCCCCCATCCTTCCATCCGTCCATGTCAGCCCCCCTCCCTCCCTCCCTCCCTCCATCCATCCATATCAGCCCCCATCCCTCCCTCCCTCCCTCCCTGTCAGGCCCCTCCCTCCCTCCCTGTCAGGCCCCTCCCTGTCAGGCCCCTCCCTCCCTCCATCCATCCATATCAGCCCCCATCCCTCCCTCCCTGTCAGCCCCCTCCCTCCCTCCCTCCCTCCCTCCCTGTCAGCCCCCATCCTTCCATCCGTCCATGTCAGCCCCCCTCCCTCCATCCATCCCTCCATGTCAGCCCCCATCCTTCCATCCATCCATGTCAGCCCCCCTCCCTCCCTCCCTCCCTCCCTCCATCCATCCATCCATATCAGCCCCCATCCCTCCCTCCCTCCCTCCATCCATATCAGCCCCCATCCCTCCCTCCCTCCCTCCCTGTCAGCCCCCTCCCTCCCTCCCTCCCTCCATCCATATCAGCCCCCATCCCTCCCTCCCTCCCTCCCTCCCTGTCAGCCCCCTCCCTCCCTCCCTCCCTCCATCCATCCATATCAGCCCCCATCCCTCCCTCCCTCCCTCCCTCCATCCATCCATATCAGCTCCCATCCCTCCCACCCTCCATATCAGCCCCCATCCCTCCCTCCCTCCCTCCATATCAGCCCCCATCCCTCCCTCCCTCCCTCCATCCATCCATCCATATCAGCCCCCATCCCTCCCTCCCTCCCTGTCAGCCCCCTCCCTCCCTCCCTCCCTGTCAGCCCCCTCCCTCCCTCCCTCCCTCCCTCCCTCCCTCCCTCCCTCCCTCCCTTCCTCTCTCCTTCCCTCCCTCCATCCATCCATATCAGCCCCCATCCCTCCCTCCCTCCCTCCCTCCCTGTCAGCTCCCTCCCTCCCTGTCAGCCCCCATCCTTCCATCTGTCCATGTCAGCCCCCTCCCTCCATCCATCCATCCATCCCTCCATGTCAGCCCCCTCCCTCCATGTCAGCCCCATCCTTCCATCTGTCCATGTCAGCCCCCCTCCCTCCCTCCCTCCATGTCAGCCCCATCCTTCCATCTGTGCATGTCAGCCCCCTCCATCCATCCATCCATATCAGCCCCCTCCCTCCATGTCAGCCCCCATCCTTCCATCTGTCCATGTCAGCCCCCTCCCTCCATCCCACCCACCAAGTCAGCCCCCTCCGTACATCTGTCCAAGTCAGCCCCCCACCCACCATGTCAGCACCCCACAGTCGATTTCAGCCGTGTTGCCGGTTGTCTTCCTCCCTTCTAATGCAGCCGCGGCTCTCTCTGCCTCTTAGGGAACCGCGGCTGTACCTGTAAAATCATTGCGGAGCCCTTCCTGTCTCGATGGGCTCCATGCAGCATTGTCCCGCCTCCAAAGGAAGTTGTTTACCACTTCATTTGGAGGCGGGACAATGCTGCACGGAGCCCGTCGAGACAGGAAGGGCTCCGCAACGATTTTACAAGTACAGCCGCGGTTCCCTAAAAGGCAGGGAGCCGCGGCTGCAGAAGAAGGCGGTGAGTTTGCCGGAGTTTGCTGCCGCCGCCGAGAAGCGGACTCGGCAGCGGCAGCAACTTGTGCACATCTTAATTTTTTTTTTTAAACTTGGTGGAGGCTAAGCGACCCCCGCTAAATCCTGTGGCGACCCCCGTTGGGGTCGCGACCCACAGGTTGAGAACCGCTGATCTATTGCATTATTTAAACCCGGTGGCCATGTGGGCAAAAACGGCCCCTGCGAGGTCGAAGACCCATGCGGCCAGCGGTTAGAAAGAAAAAAGGGTGTGAAGCCCGAAAAGAAAAAATTAGGAAAGGTATCCCCGAAAGCTCCAAAAGAGAGCAAGGGGAGGATGGGTAGAGGACCAGTGCAACCGGAAAAAAGAAATGAGAGCCTGTTAAGGCGAGGAAATGAAAACTTTTCCGAGGGACGAGGATGTGCATCCGAAGGGTTCCACGGAAAAATGGAGACTGAGCAAGATGGCACCCTTAGGCGGGAAGAGGACCATGCATGCATGGTAGCAATCCCAAAGGCTTTCTTTGAAAGCTGGGGAATTGCTCCATGCAGGCTTCGTTGGTGCCGATGTCACCCATAAGTGAGGACTGACTTCCTGCTTGTTCCTGGAGAAAGTAACAAACTACAACTGCACGATGCAAGGTTCCACATTAAGAATCACCACCCAGGAAAAGGATCTGGGCATCACTGTAGATAATACTTTGAAATCCTCTGTTCAGTGTGCCTCAGCAGCCAAGTAAGCTAACAGAATACTAGGAATTATAAGGAAAAGAATGGAGACTAAAACAACATATCATAATGCCTCTGGCATGATGTTCTGGCCACTTCATCTGAAAAAAAATGAAGCTATAGCAGAATTTAACAAGGGACCAAGAAGGACAGCCACAGGGATGGAAGGATACCCCTATGAGGAAAAGCTTAAAAGGTTAGGGCTCTTCAGCATGGAGAACAGAGGGGAGATGTGATAAAGGTCTTTAAAATAATGAGCAGAGTGGAACGAGTAAACATGAATCAGTAGTTTACTCCTTCAAAATGCACAAAGACCATGGGACATGCAATGAAGCTACAAAGTAGTACATTTAAGACTAATTAGGAAAAAATGCATTTTTACTTAATGCATTATTAAGCACTGGAATTCTTTGTTGGAGGGTGTAGTAAAAGCTCTGTAGCTGGGTTTAACAAAGGTTTGGACAAGTTCCTGGAGGAAAAGTCTATAAACCATTAAAGTGGACTAGGGGATATCCACTGCTTATCCCTGGGATAAGCAGCATGGAATTGGTCTACCTTTTGGGATCCTGCCAGGTACTTGTGACCTGGATTAGCCACTGTTGGAACAGGAAACTGGGCTTGATGGACTTTAGGTCTACACCAATATGACAAATCTTATGGGGTTTTTTTTGTTTTTTCTTTATTATTATTATTCACAAACTAATGGAATTTCCAATATGGCATTTCTTATATTTTTAGTGTCTTGGGATACCTCTTAATTTAAACCATCCAAACCCTATCCTCTCCAGATATACATGGCAGCACCACAGATACACACATAAGAGTTGGAAAGAATTACACGAGCCATACTCCACATGCTTTCCCCACTGGTCTATAAAAAATAGGCACATACGCAGCTTTGTTGCCCTTATAAAATATCACTGAAATCAATTATCCAAAATATTAAAACATTACAAAGAAACATCCTTGTTCTATATATATTATATTTTTCAATTTTATTTTGAATAATTGGTTTCTGTGATTTTTTTCACTGGGAAAAGTTAGTTTTTTGGCAATTGTGTGCCTTTATAAGATAAATATAGAGCAGGTGCTTTCTGAATTTTTTTTTTAATAGGCACCCTGTTATAACCTCCTTCCACCCTCCCCCCCTCAATGATTAGATTCAGGGCCCACAACTGAAGGGTTCTAGAAAGAGTCCTAGTGACCAGATTAGATAAGATGGGGTAGAGAATAGATGTAAAGACAAATTCTTCAGGTAAAAATGAATGAAAGTTGAGAGCATCAGGATCCTAGCTGTAGCTCTAGTGGAGACCAATGAAAGAGTAGGAAAAGGCTGCCAGGTCAATAGAAAGCCACAAAGAAATGATGAGCCGCCGATCTTTGAAAACACGGATAACAGATTTCTTTAGAGCAAAAAGCAGCAGACATTTTAGATGAGATCTGCAGACATTTTAGTTCAAATATAAATATATATTAGTAAATAGTTATGTTACATAAGTGCACAGCAATATTATTATTTTTATAACGCCTTGGGTGAATCTCTTCAGAAAGTGTAGTTACTCACCTGTAAAAGGTGGTCTCCGGGGACAGCAGGAATCAGTCCTTACATATAGGTGATGTCGACGCCGACGGAGCCTGCGCGGAGCAAATCCCCAGCTTTCAAAGAAAGCTTTTGGGAGTTGCTACCAAGCATGCGTGGTGCCCTTCCCGTCCAAAGGAGCCATCTTGCTCAGTCAAGTGACATAGCTAAAGACGGCAGAAAAAAACAGAACACTGAAGATAGGAGGACTGCAACTCCAAGGGGAAGAGGGAGGGTTGTGAGGACTGATTCCTGCTGTCCCCGGAGAACACCTGTTACAGGTGAGTAAAGCACAGTTACTTACCTGTAACAGGTGATCTCTGGGAACAGCAGGAATAAGTCTTCACATATGGTATCGTCAGTACCGACGGAGCCTGCGCGGGAACGCTCCCCAGCGTCCAAAAGGAAAGCTTTTGGGAGCATCCCACAGCGCCTGCGCGCTGCCTTCCCGCCTTTCCCAACCGCCTCTCTCCAGTTCGAGTTTTAAGCTGAGACAAAGAGAGAGAGAGAAAGGAAAGGAAAGATAGATAGAGAGATACAACTCCTAGGGGAGGTGGGTGGGTTGTGAAGACTTATTCCTGCTGTTCCCAGAGATTACCTGTTACAGGTAAGTAACTGTGCTATCTCCAGGAACAAGCAGGAATGAGTCTTCACATATGGGGACTCCCCAGCTAGGGATGCCAGGGAGATCCCCAAGGTTGTGAGTCCCTGAGAAGGGCTCTACCTCCCCCCATGGATCTCGGGCATCCAACCAGGGATGGGGGGTAGGAGTTGATTAGGTATGGAACAGGTGTTTGAGAACAGCCTGACCAAACAAGGCATCCCGGCAGGAGTCCTTGTCCAAGCAATAATGGGCTGTAAAGATATGAACCGAGGCCCAGGTGGCTGCTCGACAGATTTGGTCGATGGACACAGAGTTTAGATGAGCCATAGAGGCTGCCATGGCCCTCACATTGTGAGCTGTGACATGGCCCTCCAGAGAAAGGTTCTTACTCTGGTACACTGAGCAACCCAAATGGACAGAGTTCTCTTAGAGACTGGAAGTCCTAAATGAGAGGGATCAAAAGCAACAAAGAGTTGAGAGGACTTTCTATGTTGCTGTGTCCTTTGTAAGTAAAAAGCGAGCGCTCTCTTACAATCCAGGGTATGGAGATTCCTCTCTGCACTTGATGCATGAGGTCCTGGAAAAAAGACAGGTAAATACACCTCCTGGTTCAGATGAAAAGGTGAGACCACTTTAGGCATAAAGTGTGGATTGGTCCTGAGGACTACCTTGTCATGATGGAACCTTGTATAAGGAGGATTAGCCACCAAGGCTTGCAGCTCACTGATGCGGCGAGCTGAAGTGACTGCAATGAGAAAAATAACCTTCCAGGAAAGGAATTTCAAGGAAGTAGTGGCTAAGGGTTCAAAGGGTGGCTTCATAAGCTGGTCAAGAACCAGATTCAAGTCCCATGCCACTGGAGGTGGTCTAATGGGAGGTTTAGTTAAAAGAAGGCCTTTCATGAATCTTGCTATAAGAGGATGAGAGGAAATAGGCTGTCCATTGAGAGGCTTAAGGGATGCTGCAATAGCACTCAAATGGACTCTTACTGAATTCGTTTTAAGGCCTGCATGGGATAAATGCAGCAAATACTCTAGTAAAGAATTCAGAGGTATTGCAAGAGGGTTAAGACCCTTATCTGCACACCAAATGGTAAACCTTTTCCATTTAAAAGCATAGGAACGTCTAGTGGAGGGCTTTCTGGAAGCATGAAGGATATCCTTCACTTGCTGAGACAGATGCCAATCTTGAAGGTCTAGGCCTTCAGCAACCAGGCTCTGAGATGAAGAGACTGGGGATTTGGGTGCCACAAGGTTCCCTCCTCCTGGGACAGGAGGTCTGGAGCAGATCCCAAGTCCAGGGAGGGAGCTTGAGAGAGATGCAGAAGTAGAGGGTACCACACTAGGCGTGGCCAATGTGGTGCTATGAGGATCATAGACCGCTTGTCTCTCTGAAGTTTGAACAGTGTCTTGGGAATTAGGGGAATAGGTGGAAAGGCATAGAGGAAGTCTTGCCCCCAATGAAGGAGGAAGGCATCCCTGGCCTGAACTCCCTGACACGGAATCCTGGAACAGAACCAGGGAAGTTTGGCATTCCACGGACTTGCAAATAGGTCTATGTCCGGGGTTCCCCAAATTCGGAAGATCCTGGCTATCTGGTCCCCATGGAGGGACCATTCGTGTGGAAGCAGAACTCGACTGAGTCTGTCTGCCCAAGAATTTTGAACCCCTGGAAGATACACTGCTATGAGATGAATTTGATGCTCTCTGGCGAAGGCCCACAATCTCAGAGCTTTGTTGCAAAGCGACAGAGAGCCAGTCCCGCCCTGCTTGTTCACGTAGAACATGGCTACTTGGTTGTCCGTGTGGATGAGGACTGTCTTGTAGCTGAGTAGGGTGTGGAAGACTCTGAGAGCTAGAAAAATTGCTCTGAGCTCTAAGAGGTTGATATGCAGAGATGTCTCCTGTGGAGACCAGATGCCTTGAGTGGAGAGATCTTGTAGATGAGCTCCCCAACCCCTTGGAGAGACATCTGTTGAAAGGGTTGCTTGGGGTAACACCTGTTGAAAGGGGGACCCCAGCAACAGATTTTGAGTGGACTTCCACCACTGGAGAGAGCAAAAGAGGCGACTGGAGGTTGCTATTTTGTCTGACAGGCACCCTGATGCCTGGGTCCATTGGGTGGACAGAGTCCATTGAGCTGCCCTCATGTGAAGGCGAGCGTAAGGAACCACATGCACGGTGGATGCCATGTGGCCTAACAGTTGTAACATCTCTCGAGCAGTTAAATGGGACTTTAACTGAATTTGTGAGGCTAACTGCACCAAGCGTAGGCAACGGGCCTAGGGAAGATAGGCCCTTGCAGTTGTGGTATCCAGCAAGGCCCCTATGAACTCTAACGACTGAGTAGGGGTGAGATGGGATTTTGGGATGTTTATTACAAGTCCCAGATACTGAAGAACACGCCTTGTGCAGGCTAGGGAAGTCTGGGCCTCTGACTGGGATGGGGCTCGGATGAGCCAGTCGCCCAGATATGGGAAAACGAATATCCCTAGAGTGCGTAGAAATGCAGCTACTACTGCATGCATTTTGTGAACACTCTTGGTGCAGAGGCCAGACCGAAAGGAAGCACTCTGTATTGGTAGTGCTTTCTTTGATAAAGGAACCGAAGGAACCTTCTGTGTGTTGGATGGATGAGGACATGGGTGTACGCATCCTTGAGGTCTAGAGAACAAAGCCAATCCTGACTCTGAAGGTATGGAAGGAGAGCACCGAGAGAAATCATCTTGAATTTCTCCTTGCATAGAAACTTGTTCAATTCTCTGAGATCTAATATGGGTCTGTAGCCCCCTGTTTTCTTTGGAATAAGAAAATAGGGGGAGTAGAACCCTGAACCCTGTTGAAGAAGGGGTACTTCTTCTATTGCCCTTTGGAGAGATGTTGGAGAATTGAACTGTCTCACCATGGTGTGAGGAGGAAGGTTTAAGAAATGAAGCTTGTACCCCTCCGTTATGATGGAGAGGGTCCATTGCTCTGCTGTGATGTGTTCCCATCTGGGAGCAAAGTGAGCTAACCTTCCTGGAATGGTGAGAGGCTCTGGTTCTTTTAGAGCCAGAAAGGCTAAGTTCTCTAGTTGAAAGTCAAAGGCCCTGAGGAGACTGAGGCTCTTGGGCCGTAGCAGCCCTTACAGCCTTAGGCTTGGCCTGTTTAGGTTGTTGCTGTCGCTTTGCAGCAGCAAAACGACCTGCAGAAGATGCCTGTTGACCATAAACAGGATAATATCTCCCCTTTTTGGGAAAAAAAACCCTTTTTGAACAACCTTTTCTTAACAGGAGCAGAAGTAGACTTTGAAAGTCTATCTAAAGCAGAATTTTCAGCATCCGTCTGAGTGGCCTTTGCTTGCCAATCTTTGCCAAAAAGGTTTTCACCTGTACAAGGAAGATTTCCTAGTCCATCCTGAACCCATGGTTCCAAATCAGAGGCTCTGCTGGCACACTCAAAAGAGTCAAAGGCTGCACGGTTGGAAAACTTGGAAACATCCTGGGCATGTTTAAGCCAGGTGAGAAACTCCTCCCTTTTATCTTCTGCAATAAAAGGAGATAAAGTTTGCAGGTGATCTGTAACTTCTTTTAGAAACATCCCCATATAGAGACTATAGGAGTTGATTCTAGCAGCAAGCATATTGGCCTGGAAAAGTTTCCTGCCAAAAGCATCTAAGGTTCTGCATTCTCTTCCTGGAGGATTAGATGAGTGCCTTTTTGCACTCTTTATCTTCTTCAAAGCAGACTCCACCACAATAGAGTGGTGAAGAAGCTGAGTCTTATGAAAGCCAGGACAAGGAGGAACACGGTACATGGTGTCCAACCTACGAGAATGAGGGGAGGTGGTGAGAGGTGTCTCCCATATGCCCAACATGTGATCATAAAGGATCTCATGAATTGGTAAAGTAGCTGCCTCTTTAGGAGCCTTAGGATACTGTAAAATATCCAATTTTTTGGCTCTAGGCTCTGCCTCAGGGGCCACTGAAATGGAGAGGCCCCTGGCCACCTCCCTAATGAAGTCTTGAAAAGACAAGTCTTCTGGAGGAGACATTCTTTTTGGAGAAGAGGGCTCCTGAGGAAGGAGTACCGATGCTTCGACAGAAACCTCTGATTCATCAGAGTCTTCAGAGGAATCGAAGTATCGCCTGTCTTGATGCTCCTGCAGAGCCCGATACGCGTACCGAGTGGTATCAACATCGGGAGTGATCGGTACCGATTCGGTACCGATGGGCATCACAGAACAGGGTACCGCTGCAGTCGACACCGAAGCCGATGTCGATGCAATCAGTACCGGCACCGGAACCAATATCGGTGCCGGTGCTGGAACCGGTACCGACAACGGAGTTTGTTGCGGTACCGGAGGCGTCGCAGCTTGTATGAATGCCGTAATGGCACGCTGCGTGGTCAGAATATTCTGATCCATCGACGCCACCAATGTCTGGATGTCGGTACCGGTGGGAACCACCGGTACCCTATAACATGGCAACAGGTGATCAGTCGAGGCCGAGCCATCGATGTCAACCTGTGACCCCATAGATAAAGCTTTGGAAGCCGGAGCCTCCCGCCGGGGTAATTTTGCCGGTGCGGATTCCTCGAGAGCAAGCCCGGAGGCATCTCGATACTTAGAGGGAGATCTACCCTTCGAGGACCGGCTGGACTTGAGTTTGGTTACCTGAGATCCATGGGAAGAAGAAGAAGCCCTGGAAGACGTCGATGCCACCGAAGCTGCATCAGAGGCAAACAGGGTACTGAGCTTGGCTGCTCGATTCTGTAGACCTCTTTTAGACATCATGGAACAGGACTCACAATCCGTGATGGAGTGGTCAGGACCCAAACATTTTAGACACCAGTCATGGGTGTCAGTGACAGAAATAGTGCCGCTGCACTTCATGCACTTTTTAAACCCAGAAGCGGGCTTTTCCATGAGGAAAATTTTTCCTAGGCCCAAGGCCAAAAGAAATATGCACAGAAGTGAAAATATTAGTCTTTTTTTTTTTTTAAGAAGAAAGAAAGAAAGACCGGCGGTACCGGTCCGACGTCGAAGAAGGCAGACGCGCGACCAAAGAAATAAAATAAAATAAAGAACTTCTTCAGCGGTGACAGGAACACGACCTGCTGGCTCCGCGGAAAAGAAGAACTGGAGAGGCGCGGTTGGAAAAGGCGGGAAGGCAGCGCGCAGGCGCTGTGGGATGCTCCCAAAAGCTTTCCTTTTGGACGCTGGGGAGCGTTCCCACACAGGCTCCGTCGGTACCGACGATACCCATATGTGAAGACTCATTCCTGCTTGTTCCTGGAGATCTACGCTTTCTCCGGGAACAAGCAGGAAGTCAGTCCTCACATATGGGACTCCCCAGCTATAGACTACCATGAACCTATAGCCCACAAAGAAAAGAGGCTCCCTCATCGAAAGCCGCAAACAGCTGCAATGAAATCCTCTGCGTCCAAAGGGATTAGCACTCCGGTAACCTGAACAGGGTTTAGCACTCCGGTAACCTGAACAGGGTCGGAGGGCAGGAGTTGCCTAGACGTCAAAAAGGTTACAGAGTGTACAGCCTGGCTGAAGGCACTGTCCTGCCGGGACTCCCTATCCAGGCAGTAATGGGCTGCGAAGGTATGAACTGAAGACCAGGTGGCGGCCCGGCAGATGTCTGCCAGAGGAACGGAGCACAGATGAGCCGCTGATACTGCCATGGCTCTGACGTTGTGAGCCGTGACCCAGCCCTCCAACGGAAGCTTCACTTCCTCATAGGCCCGGACAATACAGTCTGCTACCCACGTGGACAGAATACGCTTGATCACCGCCTCCCCCAGTTTACTGGGGTCGTAGGAAACGAAAAGCTTAGAGGCTTTTTGGTGGCCTTGAGTATGTTGAATGTAGAAGGATAAGGCCCTCTTACAGTCCAGGGTATGGAGGACCGCCTCAGCCCGACCGGCGTGCAGTCTGGGAAAGAATGTAGGGAGGACCACCTCCTGGTTGAGGTGGAATAAGGACACCACCTTTGGAAGGAACTTGGGGTGTGTGCGAAGCACCACCCTATTCTTGTAGAACCTGGTATAAGGTCTCTTCGCCACGAGAGCCTGAAGCTCACTCACCCTTTGGGTGGAAATGAGTGTGACAAGGAAAACCACCTTCCAGGAGAGATAGCGGAGATGACACGTAGCCATCGGTTCGAAAGGCGGCAGGGTGAGCCACCCCAACACTATGTTGAGATCGCATTCAGTCGCTGGGGGGGCGGACTGGGGGCTTAGACAGGAGTAGGCCCTTAAGGAACCGGGACACCGTTGGGTGAGCCGAGAGGGGCTTCCCATCCACCTGATAGTGGTTCGCCGCTAGGGCACTGAGATGCACCTTGACGGAGTTGGATTTGAGCCTCGTGCTGGAGAGGTGGAAAAGGTATTGCAACACCGCATCCACCAGGCAAGAAAAGGGGTCGACACCCCGTGCCATACACCAAAGTGCAAACCTGCGCCACTTAAAGACTGGTAGACATTCTGTGTGAAGCCAGCAGAACATCCTCCATGTCCTTCGGAAGTAGGAGCAGAGCTAATGACACCCTCTCAGCAGCCACGCCATCAGCAAAAGGGAGCTGGGGTTGGGATGCAGGAGAGAGCCCCCTCCTGGGAAAGGAGCTGTGGAGCTGTCCCCTGGGGGGATGGGGGTCTCCACCGCTAGCTGCAGGATGAGTAGGAACCATGGCAGCCAAGGCCAACGTGGGCCTATCAGAATGGCTGATGCTCTACCACGAAGAATCTTGAACAGGGTCTCGGCGATCAGAGGTGTCAGGGGAAACGCATACAGAAGACCCACCGACCATGAAATTAGAAAAGCATCGGCGGCCACCCTGGCAGGGTGTGGTTGCCTGGAGCAGAAGTGGGGTAGCTGGTGATTGTTTGGGCTGGCAGAGAGGTCCATCACCGGTTCCCTCCAAATCTGAAAAAGCTTGCAGACCACTTCTGGGTTCAGCTGCTACTCGTGCGGCTGGAGCAGCCTGCTGAGCCTGTCGGCCAGCCAGTTGTCCTGGCCCGGCAGGTACACTGCCCTGAGGAGAATGCCCTGTCGGACTGCGAACAAGCACAAGTCCAGGGCTTCCCAACAGAGGGCACGGGACCCCATGCCCCCTTGTTTGTTCACAAATAACATGGCAACCTGGTTGTCCATCTGGACCAGGACGGACCTGTGGTTCAGGGACAACTGGAACGCCTTTAGGGCAAGATGGATTGCACACAGTTCCAACAGGTTGATCTGTTGAGCACTCTTGTCTATGGACCAAATGCCATGGGTGCGGTACCCCTGGAAGTGGGCTCTCCAGCCCAACAGGGAGGCATCTGTGGTGAGGATCCTTGAGTGGCGAAGGGCCTGAAAAGGCATCCTCGCTTCCAAGTGATGGGGCGAGAGCCAACAGGTCAAGGACTACGCCAGGCACCTGGTCACTTTGACTCTGTCCTGGAGGTGCCCCATGGCCTGGGACCACTGGTTCCTGAGGCACCACTGCACAATTCGCATGTGGAGACGGGTGTCTGGTGTGACATGGACTGTGGAGGCCATGTGCCTGAGGAGGCGCAGCAGGTGTCTTGCTGGCACTGAGGGATGGCACTGTATGTCTTTGGCCAGTGCCATGAGCCTGCCTACCCTGTCTGCAGGTAGGAATGCCTTTGAGTGAAGGATATTGATCCTTGCCCCAATAAATTCCAGCTCTTGAGTCGGGCGAAGGCTGGACTTGGGATAGTTGATAACGAAACCCAAGTGCTGAAGGACCTGGATAGTGCGTGCCGTGGCCTGCTGCACCTCGGGGGCCGTGGTGCCCCTGATGAGCCAGTCATCGAGATAGGGTAAGACAAAGATCCCCTGAAACCTGAGGAAGGCGGCGACCACCGCCAGGCACTTTGTGAATACCCTGGAGGCCGAGGCGAGGCCAAAGGGAAGCACCCTGTATTGAAAATGATGTCCCCCCCACCACAAAGCATAGGTATTGCCTGTGGTTCAGGTGGATTAGGATGTGTGTATAAGCATCCTTTAAGTCTAAGGAGCATAGCCAGTCTCCCTGGCGGAGGTAAGGCAGCAATGTTCCAAGGGAGAGCATCTTGAACTTCTCCCTCACCAGGAATTTGTTGAGGTTGCGCAGGTCGAGGATGGGCCTTAGGCACCCTGTCCTCTTTGGCATGAGGAAGTACCTGGAGTAGAAACCCTTGCCCTTTTGATGGTTGGGCACTAGTTCCACCGCTCGGTCCTCAAGAAGACCTGTCAACTCCTTCAAAAGAAGGTCCCGGTGAAGGAGAGGCCGGAAGGGCTCTCTGGGGAAATAATGTGGAGGCACTTCGGCTAGGTGGAGGAGGTAACCCTCCTTGATCACCTGTAATGCCCATGCATCAGTGGTGATAGCTCCCCACCTGTGGGCGTACAGGGAGAACCAACCTCCTATGGGCTGCCAAGCTCCGGTTGGGAGAGAGGCCATGCTGCAGGAGTCAAAAGCTCTCTACAGGCTGGGCCTGGGCCGGGGCCGGAGCCTGGGGTTTGGGAGCCTTCTGCTTACGCGGGCCATGCCCCTGTCCCTTGACCTGCTGTCACTGCTGGGGAGCCGGGGAGGCCTGGTAAGGGGGTAGTTTCGGTAAGAAGTGGAATTGCTCTGGTAAAAGGGATTTTTACTGGAGCCTTTCTTTCGGGAAGGACCAGAGGTTTTCTTAGAGAGCCTAGTCCTCGTCATGAACTTGATCTCCAGTTCGGCGGCCTTGTCAGTCATGGGTTTGCCGAAGAGGTTTTCCCCCTGGCATGGGACATCGACCAACTTGTCTTTCACCTATTGTTTGAGGTCAGATGACTATAGCCAGGTTGGCAGCGTGCACTGATGCCCGCTGAAGCTACCCTGGCTGCCGACTCGAACCCGTCGTAGGCCGCCCGAGACATGAACTTGGAGCATTCACCGACGGCTTTGGATAGGCCCCTGAAGCGCTGCAAAGGCTCCTTGGAGAGACCAGCCGAGAACCCGGTGATCTCCTTCGCCAGGTCTCTCAGGTACATGCCCATGTACAGCTGGTAAGTCTCGATCCGACAATTCAGCATTTTGCCCTGGTAAGGAGTGTGTTTTCTAACTCTTCAGTCGATGCATGGCTGACTCTGACCTGATACATCGAATCTAGCTGCTTGTTGATCACCGGCGTCGACGCTGGCATCCCCACATGCTTTGACCCGGTGAAAAGCAGTATATAAATGCAGTTAAATAAATAAAATAAATAAATACGGCATTCCAGGATAGGAGGGATGGGCACCGTGAGGGTCTCCCGAGGGGGAGCCTCGTACTGGAGGATCTTGAGTTCGTCTGCTCAAGGGTCCTCCTTGGACTCCGTCGGGAAAGCCAAAGCCTTGGACATATCTCGAACGAAGTCCCGAAACCCCATGTCCTCCAGAGGGGACCTTCTCCGAGGCTCCGATACCGGGGAATCGGACGGGACATCTCGGTGATGTCGGGTGTCCGGTGACTCCTCGTCCTCAGACTCCCAAGCGGAGGCCTCAAAGGAAGACTGGTGGCACTCCTCAGGCCCCGATGCCATCCGACCCGGTGCTCGCTGGCTCGCCAGCGACAACCTCGGTTCCGATGAATGGAAGGCTGAGCGTGACCTCGGCTGAGGATCGACTCGAGCCCGCAGGGCTTCGAGGATAAGCTCGGCCTCCGGGGTCGACTTTGACGTCAAACACCCGGTTGGTCGCGGCGGAGGAACCGGACGTGCCGGATACCAGCGCCTGCTGCTGCTTCAGGAAGGCAGTGATCCTGCGCTCCAAGGATGCCATCCTGGACATCAGTTCCGGAGGCTCCAAAGTCTTTGGCTCGGGCATCGATGCGCTCAGGCCCGAAGCCGGTTCCCCCAGAAGGGAGTCCTCGACTAGGATAGGATGTACTTGCCAAGGCCAGTCCGCAACCGGGTCCTTTCGAGGAACCTTGGCTGGGTACTCCTTCTCCGACGTCTCGGGCTGGCACTCGGGGCTTTGCGACCGACCCCATGAGGGACCTGGCCATTCTGAACCATCCAGGAGATGCCGCCATCGAGGATTTCTTCCTTCTTTCGATTCCCTCGAGGATGCTCAGGTTCGGAGTGCTCCTCCCGAGGCTTGGAGGCCTCAGACGAGGTCCTGGCTCTCGGAGGCATGGGGAAATCAGGAAAAACTTTTCATGCTGCTGCTGGCGGCTTCTTAAGGCCTTTGAGGACATCTTTTTGCAGAGACCACAGACCGCCGGGTCATGGTCCGGGCCGAGGCACCAGAGGCAGCAGTCATGCGTATCAGTGAAGGACATAATCTTCCCGCACCGATCACACTTTTTGAACCCACTGATAGCCATGGGGGGAAAAAGGAACCCAGCAAGGTCGAAGACCCTTCAGGCTGTCAGCAGGGAAACAAGGACAGAGACGCCCAAAAGAGAAAAAAAGAAAAAAGAAAAGGGGGCCATCCCGATACTGAGGTACCGGGGTTGGGTGGGAAAGGTACTGGTGCTTAACCGGAAACAACAGCCAAAAGGCAAAGAAGAAAGGAAAGAAAATTCAACTTTTTCCAGGACAGGGACAGACTATGTCTGATGGACTGCGTGGAAAATAGGAGACTGAACAAGATGGCTCCTTTGGGTGGGAAGGGGACCATGCATGCGTGGTAGCAAGTCCCAAAAGCTTTCTTTGAAAGCTGGGGATTTGCTCCACTCAGGCTCCGTCGGCATCGACGTCACCCATATGTGAGGGCTGACTTCCTGCTTGTTCCCAGAGAAAGATAGTTAATAAATACTGATAAATAAAAATAAAAATAAATATATTACCAAAAATTCATATTATGTGAGGAAGTGACCTTTAAATAATTCAGTAATCTTTCCAAAAGACAATTCAGTTCTGACCACAAGAGTTAGTGAGATTGAAATGGACCCTCAGAAGATTTAGAGTACCAATACATAGGGATATGCAGGCCAAAGCTTTCATTTCCATTTTTGTTTTTTTCCATCTCGTATCATTTTTCCTCAAAAGCACGCACTATTCATGCGTGTGTTTCACCGAGATCCCAGCTTCCAGTTCAAATGAAAGCACATCCCTACTAATATTTGCTCAGTGTTTGTATAGCACTGAGCAAATAACTACAGAAGAGAAGGTAATTTTCTTTTACGTTTTGTGGTTCTCTTCAGGGTTCTGTGTGACCAACTGTTAACTGTCTGACCCCCTCCCCACCAGTCTACGAGGGAGGCTCACCTAATTCCAGAGAAGTGTCAGCACTAAGACACAGAAAACCTATGCTGGAGACTTCTCCCAGGTGAGGGAAAGGGTATATCATGCATGGAACACTTGGTAGTTTTGGAAAACTAAACAAAGGAGGGCATCTTATTACCAAAGTTGCAATATTTCTTCAAAGGTTATTTACAGGTAAACTGTCTTACTCCAAGCACTGCACAGTCGTTGGGAGTTCTCATGTTACAGATATATTTCTGTGACTTATGTGTAGGTGTGTCAAACCAGCAGAAACAAAAAGAAAGCGTAGTTACTCACCTGTAACAGGTGATCTCCGGGAACAGCAGGAATTTAGTCTTCACATATGGGTGATGTCGGTACAAATGGAGCCCGCGCAGGAACGCTCCCCAGCGTCCAATTGGAAAGCTTTTGGGAGCATCCCACTGCGCCTGCGTTGCTGCCTTCCCACCTTTGTGACTCTCCCTCTTCAGTTGAGTTTGTACCTGAGATAAAGGAGAGAAGAGAGGGAGAGAAACTCTACAACTCCTAGGGGAGGAGGGTAGGTTGTGAAGACTAAATTCCTGCTGTTCCTGGAGATCACCTGTTACAGGTGAGTAACTATGCTATCTCCAGGAACAAGTAGGAATGTAGTCTTCACATATGCGACTCTAGCTCCCAGATGCCAGAGAAAGGCCCCAGAATCAGTAGATTTGCTTCAGAGCAGAGCTCAAGAGGGCATGGATCTTTAATGGACATTTGGCATAGAAAATTCTGGGACCTAAGTCTTAAAGAGATGTTGGAGTACAGACTTACCAAACATGGCATCCTGGCAGGAGTCCTTGTCCAAACAGTAATGTGCAGCAAAGGTATGCACCGAAGACCAAGTGGCTGCTTTGCAGATTTCATCAATGGCTACAGAACGTAGGTTTGCCATCGAGGCAGCCATGGCACAAACATTATGGGCAGTGACATGACCTTCAAGGGATAGTCCTGCTTTAGCAGCAAATGAGATGCAATCTGTTATCCATTTAGATAGAGTACGTTTGGGTAGTGGCAACCCCAAATGGCTGGGATCAAAGGAGATGAATAACTGAGAGCTCTTACAGTGCTCAGCTGTCCTTTGAAGACAGAATGCCGAGGCACACTTGCAGTCAAGAGTATGGAGGGTTGCCTCTGCCCTAGACGAATGAGGTCTAGGGAAGAAGACAGGCAGGTAGACAGCCTGATTCAAATGGAAAGGAAAGGAGACACCACCTTGGGCATGAAATGAGGATGAGTCCTAAGGACCATCTTATCATGGTGGAAGCAGGTGTAAGGCGGATCAGCCACCAATGCTTGGAGCTCACTGACACATCTAGCTGAAGTGAGTGCAACAAGGAAGATGACTTTCCAAGATAGAAACTTTAGCAAGGTTGTGGCTAAAGGTTCAAAGGGCGGCTTAAGGAGCTGACCTAAAACCACATTAAGATCCCATGCGACCGGTGGTGGCCTGATGGGGGGCTTGGTGAATAAGAGCCCCATCATGAAACATGTCACAAGCGGTTGTAAAGAAATAGGCTGTCCATCTAAGGGATGGTGAGTAGCAGCAATTGCATTGAGGTGAACCCCCACCAAGTTTGTCTTGAGACCAGAGGACAAAAGATGGAGGAGATACTGAAGGAGAGCCTCCACCAGAACTGAGAAGGGGTTAAGATCCCTTTGGGTACACCAAGTGGAGTACCTACGCCACTTAAAGTCATAGGAACATCTGGTAGATGGTTTTCTGGAGGTAAGTAGGATGTCCTTTACTTCCAGAGGAAGGTTGAGACCTTGCAAGACTAGGCTTTCAGCAGCCAAGCCATGAGATGGAGAGACTGTGGGTTGGGATAGAGTAGCGTCCCCTCCTCCTGTGAGAGAAGGTCAGAAGCTGATCTGAGACTGAAAGGACGAGTCTGTGACAAATGCAGCAGGAGAGGAAACCACGGTTGACGTGGCCAGCATAGGACTATGAGCAGCATGGGACTATGAGGATCATGTGGCCCCTGTTCGCTTAAAGCTTTAAAAGCATGGGAATCAGGGGTATGGGAGAAAAGGCATACAGGAAATCCTGACCCCAGTGAAGGTGGAAAGCACTGACCTGCTGACGACTGCGGAGTTCTGGTGCAAAAACAAGGTCATTTGGCATTCTGCAGAGTGGTAAAAAGGTCTATCTCCGGAGTTCCCCAGGTGTGAAAGATGTAGGAGATTGTCTCCTGATGGAGAGAGCACTCGTACGGAAGGAGGATCCGACTCAATCTGTCTGCTAAGACATTTTGGTGTCCTGGCAGATATACTGCCTAGAGATGCATCTGATGAGCAAGGGCAAAAGACCAAAGATGGAGAGCCTCTTTGCAGAGGGCTCAAGAGCCCGTTTCCCCCTGCTTGTCCACGTAGAACACAGCTACCTGATTGTCCGTCTGTATCAGAACTCTGTGGCCCTGCAGTTGTTGTTGAAACACTCTGAGGGCATTGAAGAGATTGCACAAAGCTCCAGCAAATTTATTTGGAATTGCGACTCTTGCTCTGTTCAGAGGCCCTAAGTGAAGAGACAGTCCAAGTGGGCTCCCCAACCCAGTTTGGAGGCATTTGTTGTCAGGATGCATTGATGTGGAGGCATCTGAAAAGGTGACCCTATGAGGAGATTCCCCGGGGTAAACCACCAGAGCAGGGCGTTCATGAGAATGTCTGTGACTTTGATTTTGTCTGTAAGGGTCCCAGAGGCCTCTTTCCACTGGGAGGCAAGAGTCCATTGAGTTGTCCGCATGTGCAGATGCGCATATGGCACTACATGAACCATAGAGGCCATATGACCTGACAGTTGTAGCATCTCTCTAGCCAAGAGATTGTTTTTGAACCTTACTTGAGATGCTATCTGTACTAGGCGAGTACAACAGTCCTGAGGTAGAAATGCCCTTGACCGTTGAGTGTCTAGAATAGCCCCTATGAACTCTAGTGTTTGAGTAGGAACTAGATGGAATTTTGGAAGATTTATCACAAATCCTAGATCCTGTAGTACTTGAATTGTATAAAGGAGGGATAAGTGAACTTCCTGAGAAGTGGCTGCCCCTATTAGCCAATCGTCTAAGTAAGGGAAGACAAATATTCCGAGAGTTCTTAGATCTGCGGCTATGACCGCCATACACTTTGTGAAGACTCTTGGGGCAGAAGCAAGTCCGAAGGGAAGGATTCTGTACTGATAGTGATTTCCTTGGAAGATGAAGGGAAGATACCTCCTGTGTTCTGGATGAATGAGGATATGGGTATACGCTTCTTTGAGATCTAGAGAACAGAGCCAGTCTGGACAAGATAAGGTAGAAGGGTTCCTAGTTAAATCATCTTGAATTTCTCCGAACCAGAAACTTGTTGAGGTTTCTGAAATCAAAGATGGGGCTGTACCCTCCGTTCTTTTCTGGAATGAGAAAGTACGGTGAAGAGAACACCCAACTACCTTCTGGGATGTTGGAACATCTTCTATGGCACACTCTGACAGAAGAGAGGCAATCTCTTGCTGGAGGAGAGCAGTGAGTGAAGGTTGGGAATGATATTCCCCCACTAGAGTGGTGAGGGGCATGCTTTGTAGATGAAGCTTGTACCCCTCTCACCCTATAGTTAGTGTCCACTGCTCTGAGGTTATGAGATGCCATCTGTGGGCATGATGGCAAAAACCTGCGTGCTATGTGGAGGGGGTGGGGGTTCTCCAGAGGCAGGGTGTCTATGTTCTCTAGGAAGAAGTAAAAAACCAGGCATAGATTGAGTCTGCACTGCTGGTTGCAGTTTAGGAGCTTGTGGCTTCTTCTGCTGCTTAGGTGGTTGTTGCTTCCTCTGGGTAGCCTGGGGCTGGTATTGAGAAGTTGAGGGGTAAGAAGAGTAGAATTTCTTCTTCTTACCATAGAAAAGCTTCTTAGCAGCTGCTTTTTTTTTGGTAGGGTAGGCAGTAGCCATTGAAAGCCTATTGAGGATGGTATTCTCAGACTCTTTCTGAAAAGCCTTATCTTGCCAATCCTTTCCAAACAGGTTTTCTCCTGTACAGGGTATATTTCCCAGCTTATCTTGATCCCACTGTTCAAGGTCTGATGCTTGAAGCCAAGCAATTCTATGGGCACCTATGCAGATAGACGTTGTTCTGCTAATGCATTCAAAACAGTCAAAGGTTGCCCTATTGACAAACTTGGAAACATTTTGGCATGTTTGACTAATATAAGGTAGTCCGCCTTCTTGTCATCCAAGAGAAGAGGAGACATTGACTCCAGATCCCTAGTCAACTCCCTAAGGAACATACCCTGTAGAGTATGTATGAACTTATGCAGGCTGAAAGCATAGAGGCTTGAAAGCACCAGTGGCCAAAAGCATAGAGGGTTCTTGACTCCCTGCCCGGGGGACTGGAGGAGTGCGTTTTAGAACTCTTAATTCGATGCATAGCCAATTCCACTACCATTGAAGCTGCGTCTTCTGGAACCCAGGGCTTTCCGGTACCCGATACATGTTATCGAGTCACCGGGTATGGGGAGAAATGGTGAGGGGCGTCTCCTACATCCGGAACATAAGGTCCTGGAGCAAGCGGTGTATAGGGAGAATAGTCGCCTCTTTAGGAGCTGTAAGATACTGCAGAATTTCCAACTCCTCTGCTCTGGGTTCTTTCTCCAATGCAGGGGTAATGGATAGGTCCCTCGCCATATCCTTGATAAATTTCTGGAAAGACATGTCTTTGGGAGGGGACATGCGTCGTTATGGAGATGGAGAGGGATCCTCGAGGAGACACCTCATCTCTCTGGTACCGATCGCTTTATCGCCCAAAGAATCGGAATCGGTAGATTCAAAGTATCAACAAGAGTGATGCTCTTGACCTGGTGAAAAGCAGTATATAAGCACAGCTAAATAAATAAATGAATGCATGCTCTTGTAAAGACCGGTACCGATTGAGATTGGTATCGGCACAAAAGACCTGCTGTGTCGGTACCTCGGAACCAGGCACAGACTCGAGGCCCAGCATGTGTGGGAGTGTGCCGAGGGACACAAAACCCGACGCCAATTGTATCGGTATCGTCAGCTGTATCGATACTGACAATACCGGGAGTAATGTCTTGACCGGTACAGATGCTGCTAATAGAACTGCAAGACTCCGCTCAATGGCTGGCATGCGCTGGTCCATAGAGTTTGCTAATGCCTGGGTATTGGTACCGGAAGCATGGGCTACCATTCCAGAGCATGGCACCAGGAGCTCTCCGGAGGTGGAGGCCCCGGGAGCATCCTGGACCCCTTGTAAGGCTTTGGAGGTGAGGTTCTTCTGCTGGGGTAGTTTGGCCAGTCGATCCGCCACTAGGGCAATGCTCGAGGCATCTCTATTTTTAGATAGAGATCAACCCATAGGACGACGACCTGTCTTGGGAGAAGACTTGTGTTTCAATACCTGAGATCCATGTGAGGATGTCCTCAATGACATCGAAGCAAAGGAGAATGCATCTGAGGCAAACAGGGAGCCGAGTTTTGCAGCCCGATTCTGTAGGTCTCTTTTTGTAATCTTCTTGCATAGGGGACACTCAGACGGCTGGTGATCCGGGCTAAGGCATTTGAGACACCAGTCATGGGTATCAGTGGCAGAAATGGTATTACCACACTTGGAACACTTTTTAAAACTACTAGTTGGTTTTTCCATCGTGTCAGTAGACTGGATGGAAGGCCTAAGGCCGGAAACAGCGTCAAGCGCCTGAAGAATTAAAGTTTTTGGGGGGGGGGTTTCTCTTTTACATAGAAAGAAGAAGTAAAGATGAAAGTTCAATTCCGGTGTCGACAGGAAGGCAAACGCGACCACAAAAAAATAAGAAAGAAGAAATTTTCTGTGGTGACAGGATTTGCTTCCTACTGGCTCTGTAGAAAACAAAGAACTGAAGATGGAGAGTCACAAAGCCGGGAAGGCAGCAACGCAGGCACAGTGGGATGCTCCCAAAAGCTTTTCTATTGGACGATGGGGAGAGTTCCCACGTGGGCTCCGTTGGTACAGACATCACCCATATGTGAAGACTACATTCCTGCTTGTTCCTGGTGATAGTTAGTTTTTAATGTATTTTTTGCTGTTGGCATAACACTGGACCATACTTCAAAGTCTAATAAATCCTTTAATGTTGCTATGTCCCTTAGAGGTTTTAAACCCATGAGCAGAAAAGCATACACTGAATTATGACTGGATGAGTAGCAGAAAGCAGAGGGGCTATAGGGAGACACTTTACCTGGGTGTGGTTTCTTGCAGGTACAAGGGGTTGGGATGCTGTTGATGCTGGAAGGCAGGGAGAGATACAAGTTACCACAGAAAACCATTAGACAACATGTTATGCATGCCTACTTCTTACTGAAACGTGTGTTTATTCATGGCTAACTGAATCAATAAAAATGCACTGTTAAACATTACGGGCCTGATTTTGATCTGGGCGGTGCTATGCACCACATAGCCCGCCCCCTCCCGCCTAACCCGGATTTTCCATGCCGGGATCATATGCGGCCCCGGCATCGAAAATTCAATTATCACAGCAAAGCTAGGAGACCGCAGAAGCTACCTGTGTAGCACCAATTTTTGATGCTACATAGTTAGCCCTGGCACCTTACAGATTGGCAAGGGTTTCCCTCGCCTATTTTTAAGGCGCAGAGCGCTAACTGTGTAGCATCAAAAATCGGTGCTACATGGGTGCCCGCCTCCACACCACCCCCAACATGCCCTGTTGCTAACTGCATAGCATCGGGGCGCGTAAGGGACAAACTGGGGGATTTTCGAAGGTACTACCCATATAGGTGCCTTCGAAAATTTATTTATTTAATGATTCTTCTATACTGCGCTATTTGTCATCAGTGCGGTTTACAGGCAACATATTTGTGCAGTGTAGGAAAGGACTACACTGGACTTACAATGAACAGGGTATTTAAACAGGGCTAACAGGTAAACTATGTACAAATTGGTACTAAGGTTCTACATGCTGCTTGGCACTATTTACATGTAAACATTATATTACATTCTATTTATTTATTACATGTATTTATTTATTTGGCACTATTTACATGTAAACATTCTATTTACATGTAAATTATTCTATTTATTAAATTTATTTACTTATTTGGCACTATTTACATGTAAACATTCTATTTATATGTAAAATAAAATTCTCTGTTAAGGCATTTACATGGGTAACTAGGGCAGCTACCCATGTAACTGCCTTCAAAAATCGGGCCCTACATTATTAAGGCCCCCACATACAAAGCATTTCTCTCCCATAGGCACAAAAAGAAAAAAAACCTTTAGTACATCTGGCCCTAAATGTTATTAATCTACTTTTGCTATTATATGAAAATCAATCCGAGGTAACATAGTATATGATGACAGATAAAGACCAGTATGGTCCATCTAATCTGCCCAGCAAGGCAGCAAGAGTACGTGCACTTGCCGCTCCATGCAGGTCACCCCTCCCATGCCTTTGTTTAGGGGTGTACCAATTCCATGTACAAATAATGCAGGGCTTCATTTGTACACAAAAAGGAAGTGGAACTATGGAGCAAAGGGGGAGGGAGCAGGCAGGCCAGTAGCAGGAGCAACAGGAGAAGAGGGCTCGATTAAGGAGTAGAATGATTTTCTCTGTTCTGCCTTAAGTTCACCACCTTGCTGTATATTAGTGAAAAGCTGCATAGCAAGCAAAGAAACAAAGTAGTAGTGACAGTGGGGAAGAACGCTAAAGTGCACAGGAAGAGGTATAACCAGTCAGGAAAAAGAGAGGGCAATAATATCTCAGTACTAGTCATTGGCAAAGCCTCACCTAGACTAGTGTCCATCAGTGGAGGCTGCACCTTCAATGGTATGTAGAAGCAGAGATGCAAGCAAAATGATGCAGAGCCTACACTGAAAGCTCTATGGGAAGAAATCTGGGAAGATGTGAGGAGTCTGATATATAGATCTATATCCACACACATACATCCTAGAGAAAAGAGAAGGAATATGACAGAAATAGCCTAACACCTGAAAGATATAAATAATGCACAGCAAACATTTTCATGGAAAGAAAGATCTAGAAGGGATCATCTTGAGATTGAAAAGGCGGCAGACTTAGGAGTTATTTTAAGAAGCATTTCTTCACATAAAGTATGGCAGACATACCACTACTACTACTGAGTGGAGGAGTAGCCTAGCGGTTGGGGCAAGGTACCTCAGGCTGGAAGGTCGGGGGTTCAAATTCCACTAGAGGACAGCAACCTTGGGCCAGAAGGACTGGGGTTTCTAGTCACACAGGTGCTCCTTGTGGTCAAAGCCACTTAACCCTCCATTGCCCATGTTCCCTGTAAAATCTCCAAGTTATAATGCCCTGTTCAATGTAATTTCAGTTTGTTCAATGTAAACCGCCTTGATATCATGAAAGGCGGTATATAAGAAATGCTAGATGTTAGATAATCATTTGTATAACACTGCAAGGCATACGCAGCACTGTACATATAGATATAAGACACAGTCCCTGCTCATCAGAGCTTACATTCCAATCACAACAAAACGTATAGTGAAACTGGGGACTAGAGTATGGTAAGATACACCTAAGTAGTGGACAAGAGAGTGAGGTGCATCAGAATCCAAAAGTAGCTTCAAAGAAGTGGGTTTTTAGCCTGAATTTGAACAGGGCTAGAGAAGGAGCCCGACGAACAACTAAGGTAGTTTGTTCCAGGCATATGGAGCAGCAAGATGGAATGAACGAAGTCTGGAGTTGGCAGTGGCAGAGAAGGGCACAGATAAAAGGGATCTGCCAGAGGATCGGAGTTCCTGAGGAGGGCCCTCTACTAAGCTACTAGGGCTGCAGGGTCATGGCCCCTCAGTCCATCTTCCGCTTTTCCACAGTGCTAAGGAAGACTTACCTGCAACGATTAGGTGTGTCATGAAAGTGCTGCTAGTTCCCGTCGACAGCTTTGCTTCATTTCTTGGTGCTATCTTTTTAAACTGCCTGCTGCAGCCATCGCTGCTTCTTCTCACTGGTGGACTGGACGCTGGCACTACAAAGGTTCCTCTGGAAGAACTCTGGTCTGGCAAAGTACTGATGCCTGCCATTGCAGCACGATCACCACCAGCTGGCATAGTCGATACAGAGGTGTGCATAATTACTGAAAAAAGTTGGGGCTGATACACAAAAGTTGGATGTGGCTGTAGGTGAAAGGTTGCATCCTGTTGTGTGGACTCCTGCGTTGGCACAGGGGGACTGAGGGTGACAGGGGACGTGGGGAAAAAAGGTAACAAAGTCTGATGCCCATTCAGGGGTCCTGGGTGGTCAAGTTCCAGTGGGAAATGAATAGGGGTCACAGAAGTAGCAGAGGCTAATGAGGGGCCCTCCTTTGATTCCAGGCTGATTGGATTCACTGTGAAAGATGGAACCTCAGATTCGCCCTGTGATGGGAGAGACCCTAAGGCAGGAACATCTGGAAGCGTTGGGGTCTGCAACTGAAAAACAAAATCAAATGCAGAATCTATGATAAATAGGAAGATATAAAATATGAATAAACAAAACTAGTATAAACAAGCAACTACAAAGAAATAAAATCTTCAAGGTAGTTAGCAAGCAGATAAAGAATTTATTTATTTATTTAGCTGTATTTATATCCCGCTTTTCACCGGGTCAAAGCGGTCAATTGGGGGATACATTTAACACGAGGGGATATGAGACACATACGATAATACTTACAGGGAACATGGGCAATGGAGGGTTAAGTGGCTTGCCCAAGACCACAAGGAGTATAGGACTAGAAATCCCAGTCCCTCCGGCCTGAGATTGCTGTCCCCAGGTGGGACTTGAACCCCCGGCCCTCCGGCCTGAAGTACCTTGTCCTAACCACTAGACCACTCCTCCCTATATAAGAATATCACCTAGTTGGATTTTGCTAAAGCATCTCACAGAACTAACCACAGAAATGGGCCTAGGACCAAAACCCAGTAAAATCAGTTGCTAGGTGGTCAGTTGCCAGGCTGCAGAAGATAATGATTAATGGCAAACAGATTGGCAGGAGTGTCACAGGGATGGGTAATGTCACCATACTATGTATTATGCATGTATTTATAAATGACTTACATAGACAACCACAGTAACAGATCACTTGTTTTGCAGATAATACAGTATATATACAAAGGGTGATAAGCACAGGTCTGAAACTTACTAAGTGTCAATTGTCAAGGTCAAGACCTCTGCCCCAGCCTTAGCCCTCATTTCTTCAGCACTGGTTAGAGACCTCTGCAACAGAGGCCCAAGACTTTGCAAATAGTTTTACTTTTTGTCATATGCAAAACTGATTTATTGCAAATATTTCAAAGTAACATAGTAATATAGTATGTGACAGCAGATAAAGACCAGTATGGTCCATCTAGTCTGTCCAGCAAGACGGCAAGAGTAGCTGCACCTGCCGCCCCGTGCAGGTCACCCTTCCCCATGCTTTGTTTAGGGGTGTACCCACCGCTCCGTGTAGGTCACCCCTATCTGTTGAGATATAAGAGATAGTTATGTTTGTTTTGTTGTTTTATCCTGTTGCTATAAAAGGGATCAATTACAGACACAGTGGATCCCTTGATTACATTTTTAAATAAAATGTTCTAATCTTTGTCATGTATGTCCAATTAAATTATTTTATATGAGGGGGGGCTGATAAGTCTCTGGCTTTGTAACAAAAGAGAAAGCTACAGGCACACTTCAGTTCCGGTGGCCCGAATAATCTCTCTGCAGTTTCGTTTTATTTGCATTCTATCTGACTGGAGGCACAAACCATAGTTGGAAATCCACTGGAGACCAACAGGTTCTTGTGCTTTAGCAAGAGATGCATTTCCTGCACAAAATAAACGCTAACCCCTCTTTAAACAACATCTGGTGTCTATAAGCGGAATTTAAACCTTTAGCATTTATTGAGATCACATCAAACGTATTGTGAACCATAAAGCCAAACACAGGTCACATAACCCCGGGCACACTTGGTATCCATGCTTAGCCTCAATCAAGCAAGCCAATCCTGCACTACAATCTCTATTGCTTCTAGTTCCCCTATTTCTCTCCCTAGTAATTCATAACCTCTAATATCTGTCTCCACAGATACTGTCAGATCCATTACAGGAGGTGAGCTGTCCAGAACCAAAACCCACCCATGCTCTTGCATATCACACACCCCCTCCCCCCCCCCCCCCCGCAACCCCAAAACCCCACTCATTCTGACCGGGTACACAGTCACTCACACTTCTGCAACCATCTTAATATCAAACAAAAATGCTTTAAAAAAAAAGCTTTAAAATAACTAACCATCCCACCAAAACTAAGGGACTGTTATTGGGCTTCAAACAGGACTCTGCACTGCCCAAGCGCCCTCCACATCAACAGGCTCTAAGAGTAACTTGTGGCAGCTTGGTTAGCTCAACCCAAAAATCTGAAATCAGTACAAGGCACAGTCAACCCTTTGGGACATTCTGCCATTTAGCTGTGCTTTTATATTTCTCCTTCAGAAGCTGCTGTGCTGCCTGCAGTCTTGATATACCTGCTTCCTCCAGGATTCGGACTACTTCATCTCGTTTGTGCTCTGAAGGTCTTAGCACCAATAGTAAAAGCTAGACCAAAGAGGAACAATCAGAGGTATTTCACTTTTTCCTCTCTAAGTTTGCTGGTCACATCCCTGAAGACCCTCCTTTTCTGTAAGTTAAGAAGCAAAAGATCTGCAAATATCTGAACTGTATGACTGTTTCAGCTGATCTGACCCATCTGGCCTGCTGCTTTGGAAAGTCAATCCTTTACTGGATAACTGTGAAAACAAATGATTATGGTCCTTAGGAGTGTTGGAGAATGGTGCCCTCAGCACACTATGCATCCTCTCAATCTGAGCAGGAATCCCCTCCTCTCCTGCATTCTCCAGCTGCAAGGTGGTTTCTGCTACCCACTGTACAACCACATGGAAGTCCATATATTCTCCCAACTCCAGCACCCCTCTAATATAGAGGTTACATCATTGGAACCTATTTTCCAGATCTTCTGACCAGCCCTAAAGTTCACCATTTTCCTCTGCAGAGTCCTGTGTTTGCTGTTCCAGTTGCTGAATGGACTCAGCCTGCTCTTCATATCACCCATCCATCTCATCTCCTTTGCGTCCAGGCTCCATCATTATGTACCCATAGTTCATTGACTACAGCTGCTAGCTCACTGTGGTAGGCAGCTACACCACTGTGCAAGTCCTAAAACCTTCATTGGAGCTCCTGATATGTTACGAGGTCTTTCTTCCTCAACAGCCCAGACTCTGACTCACTGCTCTCTTCAGCACTCCTTCGAATGTGCCTTACAGTCGTCATCTTAGATTGGTCATGGAGGTGCTGAGATGGGGCCGTGTAAGAAAATGCTTTTAAATCAATGTCCTCAGTTTTGGCTGCCATACCAATCGCCGCCAAGATGCTTTAGTAGAGAAAAAAGTAGTTACTCACCTGTAGCAGGTATTCTCCAGGGATAGCAGGAATTAGTCCTCACATATGGGTGATGTCCCTGATGAAGTCCCCTGTGCAGAAAGATTCCCTAGGGATGTCTTTAGGGAGGTTCCACCATGCCTCTGCATGCCTCCTTCCCACTTGCTGCCGCTGCCATCTTGAATCAGTCTGATAATATAGCTGTAACAGAAAACAACTCCTCTGGGAGGTGGGAGGGTTGTGAGGATTAATTCCTGCTGTCCATAGGTGAGTAACGACCTTTTCTACATGGACAAGCAGGAATGAGTCCTCGCATATGAGACTCCCAAGCTACAGGCACCCTGCAGAATGGTGAGGCCAAAGTAACTCAAATACAAACTATGTACGATAGAAGTGATTCTTTCTTCTCTTTTTTTTTGGGGTAGTCTGGACAGAATAGAATGGGCTTAAGGAAGATGGCGTTGGATTCTAATTCTCAAACAGATTCCAGAATACAGATTAGCCGAAGTTACTGTTGTGTCAGTAATCTCCATCTAGGCAGTAATCAGATGTGAATATGAGGACAAAAGACCAAGTTCCAGCCCTGCAGATCTCTTCCCAGGAGACTGTGTGCAAGTTGGCCACCGACTCGGCCATAGCTCTGACACTGCGAGCGGCGACATGACCATTAAGGCTCAAATCTGCCTGGGCATAAGCGAAACGGCATTCCCTAGCTTGCTGGGATCAAAAGAAACAAAAAGTTGGATGGACTGTCTATGGGCTTTTGTCCGTTCCAAGTAGAAGGCTAAGGCTCACCTGCAGTCCAACATATGCAAAACAGCTTCCTCCTTGTGGGCAAGAGGACGGGAAAAATGTTGCCAGAACAACTGATTAAGATGGAAATCCGATACCATCTTCAGAAGGAATCTAGGGTGACTGTGAAGGGCCATTCTATTATGGTGAAATTTTGTACATAGTGGATGAACTACTAGGGCCTCAAGCTTACTCACTGTGCATGCTGGAGTGGCCACCACCAGAAACAAGACTTTCCAAGTCAAAAACTTCAGCGGACAAGAATTGAGCAGCTCAAAGGGAGCTTTCATGAGATGTGCGAGAACCACACTGAGGTCTGAAGACACTGCAGGAGGTTTATAGGGATGCTTCAAGAGAAGCAACCGCCACATAAAGCGAACAACAAAGGCTGTACAGAGATGAACTTCCCTTCCACACCTGAATGGTAAGCTCCAATTGCACTGAGATGGACCTTGGTGGGGGTGGACTTAAGGCCAGACTTGGAGAGGTGCAGAAGATAAACAAGCAGTTTGTGTGGGGAACAGATGAAAGGATCTAGGGACTGCCCCTTATACGAGACAGCAAACCTCCTCCATTTACAGACATAAGACTTCCTCATTGAGGCCTCCTAGAGGCCCAAAGGACATCAGCTATACTGGCGGGTAAGTCAAGCTCAAACACTAGCCTCTCAACATCCACACCATGAGGGCCAAGGACCGAATGGTGGAGTGCAGTATCTTCCTGTCGTCCTGTGAAATGGGATCTGGAGCATGGCCCAGCCAAAGTGACTCTTAACTGGAAAGATGTAGGAGGAGAGGAAAACATAGCTGACTGAGCCAGTAGGGTATGATGAGAATCATTGAGCCCTTGTCTGCTTTAAGCTTCAGGAGGGTCTTTGCGATGAGAGATGCTGGAGCCTGCTGGGTGATCTTGCTCTGGAACAGAACTGATCCACCTAGGCATTTTGCAAAGTGGCAAAAATGTCTATGAAGTGGATGCCCTACTCCCAGAAGATATGGTCTGCCACATCCCTGTCCAGTGCCTATTCGTGTGGCTGGAGGACATAACTCAATCACAGTGTTCTGCTCACCTGGCAGGTACTGTATGTGGCTCTCAGGTCCAACCCATAAGCGATGGCAAACTTCCACAGCCTGACCTCTTCCCAACACAAGAGGTATGAGCTCTTCTCTCCCTGCTTGTTGATGTAAAACATGGCAACCTGATTGTTGGTCTAAATCAGGACAATTTGGTTGGCCAATCGATCTCAAAAAGCCCGTAAAGTGTTTGTTACGGCTCTCAATTCCAAAAAGTTGATCTGGTGGAGACTTTCTTGGACTGACCAATTGCCTTGAGTGTGAAACCCATCAAGATAAGCTTCCCAACCCAATTTGGATGTGTCTGTCATCAAAATCTTTTGTGGCAACGCCATCTGAAAGGGAAGACCTTTGTGCAAATGAGCTGTCCAACAATGCAGTGACTGGTCTAGAGGAGTGGTGACATTCAGACGATCCCAGAGCCGACCCATGGCCCAGGTCCACTGAGACTGCCTCATTTGGAGACGTGCCAAGGGTCTGACATGCGCTGTAGAGGTCATGTGGCCTAGTACAGTCAACATCTTGTACGCTGTCACCTGCTGACTCAGCATGAGTGCTGTCAACCTGTGCAGTCGGTCTTGTGGAAGAAAAGCCCTCGCTTCAGTCATGTCTAGCAGGGCTCCTATGAATTCCAACTTTTGGATGGGCTGAAGGTGGTACTTGGGGTAAATTATCATGAACCCTAGTAGTTTCAACAACTGAATGGTCAACCACATTGATTCTTGAACTCCCTCGAGTGGTACTCTTGATCAGCCCATTGTCCAGATAAGGAAAGACAAACATCCCCAGATTCCAGAGGTAAGCCACTACAACTGCGAGGCATTTTGTGAAAATGCAGGGAGCTGAGGCTAGGCCAAAAGGCAACACACGGCACTGGAAGTACTGTCCCTCCAGGATGAACCTGAGATACTTCCTGTGAGCAGGATGTATCTGTATATAGGTGTACACATCCTTCAGATCCAGGGAGCATAGCCAATCTCCTTTTTGAAGGTATGAAAACAGGGTGCTAGAGAAATCATCTTGAACTTTTCTCTTACCAAATAGGTGTTTAGGTCTCTTAGGTCTAGGATGGGACAATATTCCCCTGTTTTCTGAGGATCAGGAGGTACTTGGAATAAAACCCATGCCCTCTTTGCTCTGGTGGCATGAGCTCGATCGCGAGATCTGACAAGAGGGCGGTGATTTCACTCTAGCAGTTCCTAATGCAGAGGGTCAAGGTGATGCACACTCCAGGGGTGGGGTAATTTGGAGGAGACAGAATAGATGCAATTTGTAGCTGCTTTGGACTACCTGCAAAACCCAAGCGTCAGATGTTATAAGAGCCCACCTTTGGGCAAAAAGAGTGAGCCTTCCTCTGACCGGAGGGTTTCCTACTGTGGCTACTGGAGGAACCAGTCAAAATCCTGCCCTGAACTTTGGCTGAGGAGCCGAATGGGCCTTCTGAGGATTCTCTCAATGCAACTGTGGGCAAGGAGCCTGCTTGGGTTGGGTGGTCTAGGACCCCAAATACCTATGCCTAAGAAATAATTCTTCTTCTGGCGCCAACCTTGGTACCTCCTACAATAGGAGGCCAGCCCAAACATGCGTCTGGAGAGGCTCTCGTCCACAGCTGCCAAAAAGTGATTCATGCTGCTTCTCACAACCTTCGAGTCCTTTTTTTGTCATCTGCAAACACAAATTACAAGAACAGGGCTGATGATCAGGTCCACACACTGTATGCACCAGCTGTACATATCCATAGCAGATATGATCCTAGTACACTGGGAACTCTTCTTAAATCCATTGGCTGGTTTCTAGAACATGTTGTCTGGGAAAATAGTCACAGCAAAGTCAAACAGCTCTATTTTGGAGAGTAAGGCCCAACCAGGCACCAGCACCAGGAAGGGCAGAGGTGCCACGAAAAAGAAATAAAATGAACAATCAAGGAAGAAAAAAAAACAAAGGGAAAGGTAGGTGATTAGGCAAAAAATCTGAAGCGCAAAAAACCCCCACAAGAGACAAAAAAAGAGTTTACCAAGCAGAGGATGACTGGAATGTGTCCATGGAGCTGCACAAAAAACTAAAGACTGATTCGAGATGACACTGCAACAGCAAGAGGGAAGAAGGCGCACAGGCATGGTGGAGCCTCCCAAAAGCTTCCAATAGAGGCTGGGAATATTCCTTTGCAGAGGTTCAGTTGGGTACGTCACCCATACATGAGGACTCATTTCTGCTTGTCCATGAAGCACTGCAGGTGCAAAATGCTTGGCAATGTCTCAAGTCAAATGCAGCACACAAACTATGCTGCTAACATAGTTCATGATGTCACTTCCTCTCATTTTGTAAGGTTACAAATGAATCTAACTCTTCAAGCCTTATATCATGGGTCCTTTTTCTAGAAAATCTTTACTGGAAAAAGTGCTTGCTTATACTTTTGAAGCACTGGACTATCACATCATAACCATCTCCTCTTCCCTTTCTATCTCTAGGACATACATTGTGCTTTTGGTACAAATTCTACACCATTTTAATAGCCCCTCCCTGAAATATCTCTAGTCTGTCCACATATTTACTTTTGGAGGCCTCCAGAATGAGACACTATAGATAGATGATTTGTATGGAGGCATTACCACCTCTTTTGATTGTACCTCCTCCTATCTGGCTCTGGTCACCACCTTCTCTGCATTATATGAAGATGTATTTCTATACTGCCTTCCTTAGGTGCAATCCAACCCACTATTTTGCAAACACTAATTTCATCAGATATGATCACTCTAAGATTTTGCCCCTATTTGGCGCACATCAATAACGTACTCCATCATGGATTTCTCCATGCCAATTCATAACTCTGCACTTTCTTGCAATGGATCTCATTTCTCAAGCACTTGGTCACTCCAAGTTATCTTAGATCATTTCTCAATATCTCTACAGATTGTGTTCTATTTTTTTGCAGGTTCCTGAACTGCTTCTGACTCCTCCCTTTCCCGCTACTGTTGCAAATGAAGCACTTTAATCATGACCTCGGTCCACCCCCAGATGTTGCGTCCTGCCTCCTCCCTGTCCAAATACTGCTGCAAACATTGCATTGTGACCATGCCCCTGATCCACCCCCAAAGGTGACATCACCAGCCTTATTAAAATTGAAAACAGGTTTTGCAGCACATTTGATTGATTTCAGTATCAACTGTGTTTTATTGTTTGCAGGCTCCTGTGCTACTTCCTCATGCCTCCCTGTCCCGATACTGCTGAAAAATGTAGCATTTTGACCACACCCCTAATCGACCCCTGGATGTTATGATATCACCAACCGTATTCTTTAAAACCATTTTTATGGCACATGCCACAGGCACGTGTTTAAGGACAGGCATGCTCCTTTATGCACCTCCTGAGTGCACTACATTAGCTATGTTAGTCTTCTGCTTCGTTTTTATAATTTATCTGTCCTTAGCCATGGCAACAGATGTCCCTAAAGCGTAGCTGCTCACCTGTAACAGGTGTTCTCTGGGGACAGCAGGAATCAGTCCTCTATATGGGAGACAACAGTGCCGACACAGCCCCACGTGGTAACCTCGCCTCAGCTTTCAAAGAAAGCCTTTGGGAGATGCAGCACGCATGCATGGTCCCCTTCTCGCCCAAGGGTGCCGTCTTGCTTCAGTATGATATCATAGCACAAGTCAGCAAAAACAATAAGCAGCAACTCCATGGAGAGAAGGGAGGGTTGTGAGGACTGAGTCCTGCTGTCCCCAGAGAACACCCGTTACAGGCGAGTAATTACGCTTTCTCAAGTCAGTCCTCACATATGGGACTCCCCAGCTACAGGCTACCAAAAAAACCTGTAAAAAGCCATGGGTGACCAGAAAAAGGTGAGCCATGAGCAGCAGCAACTGAGTCAGAAGACAGCAGACCCACGAGCGGCACAAGTGTCCAGCAAGGAACCAGTGCACCGGTAGCTCAATCACAGCAAGGCACGGAGGGCAGCCTACACCCCGAACAAATAACGGAGTACTGCCTGGCCGAAGGCACTGTCCTGATGGGACCTCCTCTCCAGGCAGTAGTGAGCTGTGAAGGTATGGACTGAGGACCAAGTGGTGGCCATGCAGATTTCCAATAAGGGAATGGAGCACAGGTTCACCACAGAGGCTGCCATGGCCCAGATGCTGTGCGCCATGACATGGCGCTCCAGTGAAAGACTGGCCTGCTTGTAGGCGAAGGTGATGCAGTCCACTACACAGGCGGACAGGGTGCGTTTAGAGACGGCTGCCCCCAACTGACTTGGGTCAAAGGAAACAAAGAGCTGAGAAGCTTGGCGGTGGTCCTGGGTGCGCTGCAGGTAGAAGGATAGCATCTGCTTACAGTCCAGTGTGTGGAGAACGGCCTCCACCCTGCTGGCATGGGGCTGTGGAAAGAAGGTGGGAGGCACCACCTGCTGGTTAAGAACAGACACACCACCTTGGACAGGAACTTGGGGTGCGTGCGAAGCAGACCCTGTTCTTATAGAACCAAGTGTACGGTGGGTCCCCCACCAATGCCTGAAGCTTGCTGACCCAGCGAACAGAAGTGAGCGTCACAAGGAATACCATCTTTCAAGTGAGATAATTAAAGTGACAGGAGCTGAGAGGCTCAAAGGATGATGCGATAAGCTTTCAGAGTACTACATTCAAGACCCACTCTGCCGCCAGAGGGCAGATGGGAGGCTTCAAAAGGAGACCCCTCAGGAAGCAAGCCACCAGTGGTTGAGCAGAGAGGGGTTTGTCCTTGATTAGATGGTGCACCGCCAGCATGCTAAGGTACACCCTAACTGAACCAAATAACAACACCAGCATTCACAGTTACAACTGCCCCAGAACCCAGAAACGAGGAGGTGGAGTATTAATCCTTGCACAATCAGACTTAAGGCTCAAGATATCAACCTCCAAAAGCTCCGAACACTGTGAATTCATCAACACTGAAAACAAACATCTAGCCATCTGCCTAATATACCAACCCCCCAATGGCCCAAGAGAGGACACATCCAACATACTGGACATGATATATGCAGCTAACTCACCACACAAGACTCTCATTGTATTAGGAGACCTAAACCTCACATCTGCCTCAACAACTGAATTCGCATTTCACAAAGCAATGGAAGCCATTCAACTCAAACAAATCTTATCGAGCCCATCCCATCACTCTGGCTCCACACCAGACCGCATATTCGTTCCAAACACTCTAGATAAAGATCTCATAACACCACCTAAAACTACACCAATACCATGGTCAGATCACCATGCCATATCATTTGAGCTCCACCTCAATACTGAACAGGCAGTGCGGAAAATGGAACAACCAACCAGACATGTCAAAGCTATTAACAAAGAGCAATTCCTCAAAGATACCATACAGTCCCTACCCCAAGACCTCACCAACCTGGATGAAGCCATCAACTCATGGAATACCACCATATTTGCCGCATCTCAACTAACACCTAGTACAAACTCACACCACAATAAAAACAGGACCAGATTTACACCATGGTACTCTAACACAATAAGAGAATCCAAAAGAAAACTAAGGCAACTGGAACGTCGCTGGAGACGCAACAAATCAGAAATTACACTGAAACAATACAAGGAGATGCAAAAATATTACAATAACTTAATAAACAAACAAACAACAGTATCATACAAACCTTGTATTAAAAGCCTGTAATAAACCTAAAGAACTCTTCAACATCGTTCATACCCTAACGAATGACCCAGCAATGAAAGATGAAAGCAAGATGCACCCGCAAACCTTTGTTGATTACCTAACAGCCAAGAACAGCACCAACACACACCAAAAGAACATCTCCCTCATGGACACACCAACAACAGATGGCTCTACAACTACCAATGAATGGAAGAACTTCAGCATTCCATCAACAAAACAAATAGAACAAACCATCACGGCACTAAACACCACCACCTCTCCAATGGACCCCTGCCCGGTAACTTGGATTAAATCCACCAAAGAAGAACTCAACACATTCATCCCAAAGATAGTAAGCACCTCTCTCACACAGGGCTACATGCCAAAAGCCCTCAAGCAATCTACTATCCGCCCCATTCCTAAATCTACCTCATCCAACAGTACTGACCCTTCAACATACCGCCCAATATCCAGCCTCCCATTCCCATTCCCATTCCTGGCTAAAATAACTGAAAAAATTGTACAGAGACAGCTCCAAGATCACGTTGATGAATTTGCCCCACTAGATCCTCACCAGCACGGATTCCATCCAAAACATGGTGTTGAGACACTACTAATACATCTATTCAATAACATAATCAAAGAAATAGACAACATAAGGCAGGGCTTCCTATTAATATTTATCAATTATATCATCAGCATTCGACACAGTTTCCCATCACATCCTATTGAAGTGCCTAATGGAGCTTGGACTACAAGATACCACAATAAAATGGTTCCAATCATACCTTGAAGATAGACAGTAGAGAGTAAAATCTGGGAACCTCACCTCAGAATCCTTCAAGACTACACAAGGAATCCCCCAAGGCTCATCACTATCAGCTCTTCTCTTCAACATCTATATTCAGCTCATATGCAAAATATTTAACAAACACAAGATACAATATGCCATATATGCTGACGACATAATGGCATATACCCCTATCCAACTAGACTGCCCAGACTACACCACTATATCAACCTGCATTCAAGAAATAACAACCTGGCTAACCAACAACTTAAACATCAACGTAAAAAAAACGGAAGCAATTATCATCATGAGTGACTCAAATTCATTCCTCCAACTGCTATCAACATATCCAATACACCAATTACAATAAAAGATGAAGTCAGATACCTTGGAGAGATTCTAGACAAGCAACTCACCCTACAACCGCATATCAACAAGTTATCTAGAACAGCCTTTTTCAAACTCGCAACATTCCGGAAACTAAAACCCCTCTTCAATAAAGAACATTTCCGTACAGTATGCCAAGCAATCATTACACCTCTGCTGGAATACTGTAAGAACTAAGAACATAAGATATGCCATACTGGGTCAGACCAGGATCCATCAAGCCCAGTATTCTGTTCCCAACAGTGGCCAATCTAGGTCATATGTACCTAGCAGTATCCCCAAGAGACACAAGTTCTACAATGCTTGTACTGGGTCAAGCATTGATATCTTCGGTCACTTCTTAATAATGGTTTATGGACCTTTCCTCCAGGAACTTGTCCAAACCTTTTTTAAACCCAGCTACACTAACAGCCTTTACTACATCCTCCGGTAACAAATTCCAGAGTTTGATTACACGTTGAGTGAAAAAATATTTTCTTTTATTAGTCTTAAATAGTTTACCCTGTAGCTTCATTGCATGTCCCCTAGTCTTTCTATATTCTGATAAGGTAAACAATCGATCTACGTTTACCCGTTCCACTCCGTTCATTAATTTATAGACTTCTATCATATCTCCCCTCAGCCGTCTCTTTTCCAGGTTAAAGAGCCCTAACCTTTTTAGCCTTTCTTCATAGGAGTATCCTTCCATCCCCTTTACCATTTTGGTGGCTCTTCTCTGAACCTTTTCTAAAATCGCTATATCCTTTTTAAGATACGGCGACCAGAATTGCACACAATATTCAAGGTGCGGTCTCACCATGGAACGATAACGAGGCATTATAATATCTTTTGTTTTATTTTCCATTCCTTTCCTTATCATACCTAGCATTCTATTTGCTCTCTTGGCCGCCGCTGCACACTGGGCCGAGGGTTTTAACATGGTATCCACAATGACGCCTAAATCTTTTTCCTGGGTGGTGGTTCCTAATGTGGAACCTTGCATCGTGTAACCATAGTTTGGGTTGTTCTTCCCTAGGTGCATAACCTTGCACTTGTCCACATTAAATTTCATCTGCCATTTTGATGCCCAGTCTTCCAATTTATCAAGATCCTCTTGCAATTTTTCACAATCCTCTTGGGTTTTAACAACTTTAAATAGTTTTGTGTCATCTGCAAATTTGATAACCTCACTCGTTATCCCACTTTCCAGGTCATTTATGAATATGTCAAAAAGCAGCGGACCCAGCACAAATCCCTGAGGTACACCACTATTCACCTTTCTCCATTGGGAAAATTGGCCATTTAGCCCTACCCTCTGCTTTCTATCTTTTAACCAGTTCCTAATCCACAATAATACACTGCCTCCTATACCATGACTCTTTAAGTTTTGCCAAAAGTCTCTGATGAGGGACCTTGTCAAAGGCTTTCTGAAAGTCCAGATACACAATATCAACCGACTCACCTTTGTCCACCTGTTTATTCACTCCTTCAAAAAAACATAACAGATTAGTAAGACAAGATCTTCCTTGTCTAAAGCCATGTTGGCTGTCTCCCATTAGGTTGTGACTATCTACATGCTGAGTAATTTTATTCTTTATGATGGTTTCTACCATTTTTCTTGGTACTGACGTCAAGCTCACCGGTCTGTAGTTTCCCGGATCACCCCTGGAACCCTTTTTAAAAACTGGCGTTACACTGGCGATCCTCCAATCTTCAGGTATTAGAGATGATTTTAATGATAGTTCACAGATTACTGATAGCAGGTCTGCAATCTCATATTTCAGTTCTTTCAACACCCTTGGATGTATACCATCTGGCCCAGGTGATTTGCTACTCTTCAGTTTATCTAATAGTTGTAAGACATCTTCCCGATGTATCGATATTTCCTTAAATTATTCCGCACCTTTAAATACCACTTCAGTCATGGGTAACATCCCTACATCTTCCTCAGTAAAGACCGAAGCAAAGAATTCATTCAGTCTCTCCGCTATCGCCTTCTCGCCTCTTAGTGCTCCTTTAACCCCTTTATCATCTAATGGACCAACTGACTCTCTCACAGGTTTTTTGCTACGATTGTACTTGAAAAGGTCTTTATTTCGCATTTTTGCTTCCGCAGCAAGCTTCTTCTCAAATTCTCTCTTTGTCTGCCTTATCAATGCCTTGCATTTGATTTGCCAGTGCTTGTGCTGTTTCCAGGTTTCGTCGTTTGGCTCTTTTTTCCATTTCCTGAAAGATGCTTTTTTAGCAAAAACAGCCTCTCTGACCTCACCTTTAAACCATGCTGGCAGTTTTTTGGACTTCCTTCCACTTTTCTTAAAGCGTGGAATACAGCTGGTCTGGGCTTCCAAGATAGTATTTTTCAACAACACCAAAGCTTGATGTACGTCTTTAACCTTTGCAACTGCTCCTTTTAGTTTTTTCTTAACTGTTTTCCTCATTTTATCATAGTCTCCCTTTCGAAAGTTAAAAGGTAGTACTGTGGATTTCCTTACTATCCCTTCTCCACTAATTAAATCAAAGGCGATCATGCTATGATCACTATTGCCAAGTGGCCCCAACACCCTTATCTCTTGCACTAGATCTGGTGTTCCACTAAGGACTAGGTCTAATATGGCTTCCCCTCTGGTCGGTTCATGAACCAGCTGCTCCAAGAAGCAGTCATTTATTTCATCTAGGAACTTTATCTCCCTAGCATGTCCTGACGTGACACTGACCCAGTCGATACCGGGGTAATTGAAATCACCCATTATTATTACTGTGCTATAACTTTTGTTAGCTTCCTTGATTTCTTTGAGCACTTCATCATCCATTTGGTCATTCTGGCCAGGTGCTCGATAGTACACCCCCACTGCCATTGCCTTTCCACTGCCATTGCCTTAATATACTATTCCAAGGTCTGCCGAAACAAACCACCTGTCCCCTAAAATTAGTCCAGAACACTGCTGCCCACATTATTACAAGCACCTCAATACAAGACCATATAACTCCAATACTACAAGATCTGCACTGGCTACCAATCTCCTCACAGGCAAAATATAAATCAGCACTCACCATCTTCAAAATTAAAAACAATATCTCAGCAGGAATACTACAAGAACTCATTGGAACCAAAACAAGCAAAGACCAGACAGAAACAGCACCAAAAACAATATACCAACACCTACTATATGAGTAGCCTAGTGGTTAGAACACTGGCTTGGCAACCAAGCAACCAGGGTTTGATTCCCACTATCACTCCTTGTGGCCTTGGGCAAGTCACTTAACCCTCCATTGCCTTGGAAGAAAGGCCTGGCAATCTACTTCTGGTGACACTGCCAAGAAAACCCAGGAGCTTCTGGGTCGCCAGGAGTCAGGACTGACTCGAAGGCACGCACACTATATTCACAAGAACAAAGCCACATCCACGTGAGCATTCTCTCTAGCTGCCCCTGCAATCTGGAATGTCCTCCCAGATAATCTAAAATCAACAACAGATATAAAAGAATTTCAGAAGCTACTGAAAACCACCCTATTCATTGAACAATTCAATGAAGAACACCAATCAACTCTAACCACCCCACAAAAAGACTTGATTCTTTCGACTTAATTGTTCATGACACTAAAGACCACCCTATTCATTGAACAACTCAATGATGAACACCAATTACCCTAACCACTGAAACCACTCAGTAGACCAGACCCAGGCATCAGACCCAGAAGGCAAGGCACATCAGACACTATCATCACACCCAGTGCCTTTGCTAAAACAAGAAAAGACACTTCAAGAAGAGCACTATCCCTGGCCGCTTATGCACTCTGGAACTCACTCCCCGACAACCTGAGATTAACAAAAGACCTCAAAGACATCTGGAAGATGCTAAAAATTACGCTCTTCACAGAACACTACAACAACATCACATGAACTGTCCAAACAAAATGCAAAAATGTAAATGTAAACAGTTCCTGTACATAGCTCATACTGTATATAGCTCACCTCGCAATCAACCTCCTCACACCACTCACACGCCTCGATTTTTCACTGCATGCCCACAACCATGCACCCAGCCACTTGATTTGTTTGCTGTGTAATCTGCTTTGATTTCAGGATAAAGTGGTATATAAATCATTTTAAATAAATAAAAATAAATAAATAAATAAATAAATGAGTTGGACTTCAAGCCTGCCTGAGACAGGTGAAGCAAATACTGCAGCACTAGCTGAATGGAACAGGAGAAGGGGTTGATCCACTTCTCTGCACACTAGATGGAGAACCTTCGCCACATGAAGGCATATGTCCGGTGTGTGGAGGTCTTACAGAAGGCCAGAAGCACCTCTTCCACCTCAATAGTGAGACTGAAGGGAGCCAGGGCTACCCGTTCTGCAGCCAGACTGTGTCAGGGACTCCATGTTGGGGTGTAGGAGAGAACCTCTTCCTGCGTGAATAGGCCTGGGGCGCCCGCCAGGGGAACTGGGGGTGCCATGTCAGTTGGAGAAGCAGAGGAAACCATGACTGTCTGGCCTACCATAGAGCTACCAGGATCACTGTGGCCCTGTCAGGTTGAACCTTGAATAGGGTCATGGTTATCAGGGGTGTGAGCAGGAAGGCATAGAGGAGGCCCTCCACCCATGAGATTAAGAATGCATCCGCTGTCACTCTGACAGGGTATGACTGCCGGAAACAGAAGCAGAGCAGCTGGGCAGGCAAAAAGATCCATCCGTGGGAGCCCTCAGCACCAGAATAGCCCATTGGCTACTCTGGGATCCAGCCTCCACTTGTGCGGCTGGAGAACCTGGCCGAGCCAGTCCACAAGGGCATTGTCCTGGCCCAGGAAGTATACTGCCCGCAGGAAAATCCCTTTTCTGCTAGCATAAGAGCAGATGCTCATCGCTTTCTGGCAAAAAAGAGACTACCCTGTGCTCCCTACTTATTGATGTAAAACATTGTCACCCGATTGTCGATCTGGATCCCCACCACTTGGTCTCGCAGGTGGTGGCGAAAAGCCTGGAGGGCTAGGGCCACAGCACGGAGCTCCAGGAGGTTGATTTGTCGAAGGCTCTCTACCGGCGACCAACTGCCCTGAGTGCAGAGATCTCCACAATGAGCTCCCACCCCAGTTTGGAGGCATCCGTCATGAGGACCTGCTGAGGTGCGGGGGTATGGAAAGGCATCTCTGCCAGTAGGTGCTGGAGGTGTTGCCACCAGTTGAGAGAGCCAGCCAGGTGACGGGCGATGGTCACCCTGTCTCGCAGGTGCCCTGTGGCCTGGGACCAGAGAGCAGAGGGTTCACTGAGCCATCCACATCTGCAAGTGGGTGTCTGCGGTAACGTGCACCGTTGATGCCATCTGTCCCAGTAGGCAGAGCATGTGGCGAGCTGATGCCGAGCGACGGCACTGGATGCCCTCTGTATACACTTGGAGACACAAGCCCTGTCCCTTGGAAGAAAGGCCTTGGCCTGGATGTCCAGCTGTGCTCCTATGAACTCCAGCATTTGAGCCGGCTGGTGATAAGACTTTGGGTTGTTGATTACAAACCCTAAGTGCTCTTGGACAAGGATTGTGCGATACATCGCCCATTGTAATGCCCTTTATCAACCAGTCATCCAGATAGGGGAAGACAAAGACCCCCTGGAGCATGAGATGGGCTGGAACTACCGCTAGGCACTTGAAGACCCATGGGATGGTGGCCAGCCCGAAGGGGAGCACCCTGTAGTGACAGTGACCGCCTCCCACCATGAAGGACTGCCTCCCAGTCTTGAAGGAGTAGAAAGCACAGCTACTTACTTGTAACAGGTGATCTCTGGGAACCAGGGGAGATCCCATAAAATGCGTATCCCTGGAACAGGACGGCATTTTCCAAACCTGGATCCCCGGCATCCCCTGAGGGATGGGGGGTAGGAGTTGAATAGAGAAGAGCTGTAGAGGAACAGCAAATCTAAAGACTACAGAAAAAATGAGTCTTTAGAATGTATGTCAAGTATCATTAAAAATATTTAATGAACCAGTACAATATAGAGCTTACCTACTGGATTGTAGGAAGTAGAACTGTGATGGAGTGTACTGTAGAGGCAGTAGCGTAATCCTCAAGGTAACTTCACAGCAGTGAGAATGAAGTTCCAAACCTGGAATGGGCAGGTGACCCAGGTGTCAACTGGGATAGGAGAAGAACGGCAGGTCTTCAATGGAAAGCTTTATGGGAAAAAGCTGAAAACTCTTTTAGGTACAGAGTTATTAACATTGAGGACTAAAAGAAGAAGACTGACCGATCTGGAGAATTAGCCCAATCCGGAAGGGAAGAGGGGGTATAGAAAAAAGCCCCTATTCCCAAGGAGAACAGAAGTGTACTCAGAAATACTGAAGATGTACACTGTCTTTCCTAGCTGGTAAAAGATAGGAAGACATTGAAGTTTGATACTTCATAGACAGGGAGATGTATAACAAAAATAGAAGCTGTTGACGTCACAGCAGTAATTGTGTGTATAACCGCTCCCACTTACTGAGCCGTATGAGAATAGGCAAGTTGACTGTCTGGACCCCTTAAGAAGGTAAAACCTTTATAGCACAGACAGTTAGGGAGATAGTAGGTAATACCTAGGGTCCTATGGACATCTCCCAATGGGCACATACATATATATAGATATATATATATGGAGATACATACATATCTATACATATGTGCATATATGTCTAGATATGTGTGATATATATATAGATATAGAGATATAGATATATATATAGATATAGATGGGCATGGCTTATGCCCACACAGATTACAAAAACATGTATGTATAGGACATATACATACATGAATATAATTCTGAGAATACATGCCTGCAACTGAGCCCCACAAAAACATTCACATGGGGAATGTGATGGGAAAAGATTCATCTAATAATAAGGGGGTGAAAACCACCTGAAGATATATAGAGAATCTATTTCTGTGGGGCAGGAATGTGGTTCAGTGGAATAACCAGTATGGTTGCGTGAAAAACAGAGGATAATAGCAGTCTGGTAAGAGCATGTCAGGAGTACTTTAGGACTCTGACATGTCCAAAGGACAAGAAAACGCATAGACTAAGACACCAGGATGACCCAATCAAGGGACTCAGGGGTATCATGTACAGTAAAAGAGTATGCGTTGTCCAAGTGGAGCAGAAAAGCATAATGCCAAGCTGTAAGGAAAAAAGGGGTAGATTCCTATCAGATTGGGAACTCCTTGGACATTCACGCAGAAAAAGCTTGTCTTCTGTATCACAACAGGAGACAAGAGGGTATAAAGAACCTATATAGCCATGGAATGACTATATAAGCTTTTTCTATTATATGGAAAACCCTCAGAGACAAAGTTTAATGCTCTGTAGCAAGGGCCCATAGTAGAAAGCTTCTCTGAAGATTGCAGAGAGCATTGTGCAGGAGAATTATGAGATAAAACTGACAGAAGTCAGATGTGTTGCCACATCCTAAGTAAGGATATGGCTAGAAGAAGATAACCTGCAGTGAGTAGTATTATGCAAGATAGTTGAAAGTAGCTTGCAATAAGCATCAAAGTAATCACTGGAACTCCTGCACGCACAGCAACTGAACAAAACAGCAGAGGGGATTCTCCTGTATAAAAACAGAGAGAAAACAGACAAAGGGAGCGGAGATATTCCCGTCCCTGTCTGATGAGTTGTTCAGAGCATGCATTGAAGGATAACAAAAAGTCTACACTGGAAAGAAAGAGAAGTGTTTCAGTATGGTACCAACTCAAGCAGGGGAAACCCTGGAAGAGAGGGGGTTGGAAGGTGACTTACCATATGGTAAGTCAGCTGAAGGAAAGAATGTCCATGTGGGGACAAAAACTATCATGGGATAGTTGTAACCTCCCTTCATAGTAGTAAGAAGGGGAGAATTCTGTAACCCATGGACAAAAGTATCCTAACAGCTTAGCATACTGAAAAGAAAAAACTAGTGTAGAGTTTGAAGAATAAACTTCTGCTAAGAAGAAGTTAACTGTAGATTGCAACATAAAGGAACCTATGGTTGCTGGTTATGATTAGACTGGTTAGAGTCTGGAGACATCAGACTAGGATGAGATGTCCCTTGCTTGGGTACATCTGGAGGATGGGCAGGAGAAGGGTGAAACCTTCTTTTCTTAGGGAAAGAAGGTTTGGTAGGACATTTCCTACGTCCTGGGGAAAAAGAAGGCTTAGGATGGTTTCCAGAACCAGGGAAGTCAATGGAGCAATGAGCAACCTGACGTAAAGCCTCTCTATTGAAGAGATTTTCTCCAGTACAAGGAGAATTACCCAGTGTATGTTGTGCCCATTTGCTCAAGTCTGAAGCTTGCAGCCAGGCTGTCCGACGTGCTCCAATGGCAATAGCAGAGGATCTGCTAACAGACTCAAAAGTGTCTAGAGAAGCACGAGAAAGAAACCAAGAGATATTCCTGCTATGATTAAGAAGCAAGGAATAGTCAGTGGCCTTAGGTTCTGACAAAAAAAGGGGACAAAAGAGATAATTTCTCTGTGACCTCCTGAAGTGTCAGACTCATATAAAAAATATATGAAATAATTCTTGAAGCCAGCATAGAAGTTTGGAAGGTTTGACGTCCAAAGGCATCAAGAGCTTTAGATGCACGACCTGGCGGATAAAAACAATGCTTCTTCTTGCTTCTTACCTTCCTCATTGCTGATTCCACTACAATGGAATGATGTGGAAGTTGGTTTTTGAAACCCCGGAGAGGGAGGCACCTAATACAGAACATTAATGGCTGTAGAAGGCGAAGGAACCTGTAAGGGTGATTTCCACATCCTCAGAAGAAGATCCTGCAAAGAATGATGTAAAGGAAGCATTATATTTTCCTTTTCTGCAGGATCTGGGTCAAGAGTAAAGCCAGGAATAGGAATGGCAAGAAAGGTTGCCATGTCAAGGAGAAATTTCTGAAAAGAAGGATCTCCAATAGGAACTATTCCTGGGTAAGCTGAGGTTGAAGGAGCAGCTTGAGCACCAGAAATGGACTGGTGCAGAAAAAGAATTCTGCTAGATGGACAGTGATACTGACAGTCCTGATTTGAGGCAGTTAGTACTGCATCGTCAGTGCCCGGTATCGATTCCAAACTAGGCATAGAAAGGATCGATGGCACCGATGGAACTGCAGGAATCTACATCGATACCGGTATCGGAGACGATAATGCCATCGAAGCAGTAATCGGGGGCTGCTGAAGCGGTACCGAGGTAGCCAGAGAGCCTTGGTGAATATCCTCGGTACTGCGTAGTCGGAAATGATATGGATCGGTTCCGAAACACGTCGGTACCAAGTCATCTAGACTGGATATCAATTCTAGACTCGGCATCGAAGCGAGCGAGTCTATCGATGCATGTCTAGACGGTACCGACGTTGGTGGTGGTATCGGCGATGCCGATACAGGAAAGTCAATCGGAGTCGTATCGATCGGTTCCGAAGGTACTGAGGACGTCCGAAGATGATGCCCGGTGAAGAGAGGAACACTCGACACCGGCGCCGATGTCGGGGTATCGGTACCGCTCGAAGCCGATACCAACCCCGAGCATGGCGAAGATACAGGAAAGTCAATCTGGGTCGTATCGATCGGCCCCGAAGGTACCGAGGATACCAGATGACGATCCCAGGTGAAGAGTGGAACACTCGGCACCGATGCCGATGCATCGGTACCGCTCGAAGCCGGTACCAACCCCGAGCATGGCTGGGATACAGGAAAGCCAATCTGGGTCGTATCGATCGGCCCCGAAGGTACCGAGGACACCAGATGACGATCCCTGGTGAAGAGTGGAACACTTGACACCGGTGCCGATGCCGGGGGATCGGTACCGCTCGAAGCGGATACCACCCCCGAGCATGGCTCAGGTATGTTCTGTGAGGGGTGAGCCCCAGGCACAACCTGAAACCCCGCAAATGCTTTGGAGCCCGAAGACTCCCGCCGGGGTTTTATTGCCAATGGGGTCTTGAGGGCAAGGCCGGAGCCGTCATCATGCTGGGCATGAGACTTACCCTTCAAGAATTGGCTAGTCTTAACAGACTGTTTGTGGGTTACCTGATCCTGGAGAGAAGAATAAACTGGTGTCCTCACCTCAGGAGGAAAAACGGCATTGAGGGAAACTCGAAAAAGGGAAGGTCTTCTCCCAACAATACAGCCTGATGGATCAGGGAAAAAAGGGTCAGGACCCAAACAGGTTAGACACCAAGCATTGGAGTCTAAAAAGAAAACTAAGTTTCCAAAGTAAAGGCACTTCTTAGGGGAAGAAGGCTCCATGTTGGAGAGGCCTGGTAGGCCCCAAAAAGTTAAAACAAAAACTGAGGAGAAAAAATTTCTCTAAGTTTGGAAAAGAAAGAATAAAGCACCGGCGGTACCGGTATCGGCGGGAAAGACAGCCGCGACCACAAGAAAATAAGGATTTTAAAGAAAAAAATTTCTGCGGTGACAGGAGGACGTCCTGTCGGCTCCGTGGAAAAACGAAAACTGAGGAGAGGAAGTGGGAAAGGCGGGAGGTCAGCGCGCAGGCGCGAGGGATGCTCCCAAAAGCTTTCTGATTGGATGCTGGGGAGCATTCCCGTGCAGGCTCCGTCGGTACCGACGTACCCATATGTGAAGACTCATTCCTGCTTGTTCCTGGAGATAAAGGGACTGCTACTTCTGGAGAGAGATCTGCAATTGTGAGTATATACTTCTGAGAATTTTCTGAAAGGACTTCTTTGTATTAAAGCTAATTAATCTGTGAACCCAGTGTTTTTTGTTAAATCAGTCAGGGCCTAGTAGCAGCAGTTTAAGTTTAAATTTAAAACACAGAAGAGAGCGCTTTGGTTAAATATGGAACCCAGCAGAGAGCTTGTAGTTTAAATGTAATAGTCACTCAGGGCCTAGTATCAGCAAAGTACTTTTAGTTTAAATTTAAAACACAGAAGAGAGCTTTCAGGTTAAATTTGGAACCCAGCAGAGAGCTTGTAGTTTAAATTTAATAGTCACTTTAAAACACAGAAGAGAGCTTTCTGGTTAAATTTAGAACCCAGCAGAGAGCTTGTAGTTTAAATTTCATAATAAGTCAGAGCCTAGCAGCAGCAAAGAGCTGTAATTTAAATCAAATCAAAATATAACTTAGCAAAAAAGGCAAAACAGGGTCAGTACTCTTTGAGCAACAAATAAAGTCTTCTAGAGACCCTTACAAAGAGGCCTTCTACCTAGGGGGCAAGAGACCTGTGAAACCTTTTCAACAGGTGTTAACACCAGGTGGCAGGTCAAAAGGCCATTTTGAAAGACTCCTATCTAAGAAAGAACTGTTAATCACCCAGGAAGTAGGTCACAACTTACCTCAGCAGCACAGGACAGGGTACTGTGTAGCAGCCCTCTTTTAATAAGTGTTATTTCCCTCCCTCCCTCCCCAACACCCAACCACCCCTAGGATAATCGTAGCTTTATAGGCACTTACACATCTTCAAAAAAAAGGAGGATCTCTCAGGTGAAGCTCGTTATCCAAATCAGTCATACACTAAGGGCCTGAGATTAATTAAGCTTCAGGTGAACAAGGTATATTAAACGTATTAGGTACAGTTTTATTAGTATACATATCCATAGCAACCCTTAGTAAGTAAAGAACTTGGATCTAAACACAAGCTTAAAACTGAGATGCAGACAGCAGTCCAGCAGCGAGATGGGGGCTTTCCAGTCTTTTGCATTAAGTGTCACATGTATGATTTTCTCCCAGTTGGTGAGAGGTCTTACGTATGCACTAGGTGCAAGGAGCTCTTTGCTCTCAGGGAACAAGCCCGTTCTCTAGAGGCTAGAGTAGCAGACTTGGAAAACATAAGAAAGACAGAGAGGTATATAGATGAGACCTACAGGGATATAGTCCTGAAGTCCCACCTCTAGTCTGGCAGCATCCCTGTTGCCATGGAGAAGAGGGGTTACATGACAGGAGAGCATCACCTAGGTGTGGCAGGAAGTGATCCTGTAACTAGGACCTGTCCTCCAGGTGATGTAAAACCTTCTCGCACCGAGGAAGTTTCTCCAGGGCCATGTGCCCATGAGGGAAGGGTTAGGACAGCCGTTATAGTTGGTGATTCAATCATTAGGCATGTAGATAGCTGGGTGGCTGGTGGACGTGAGGATTGCCTGGTAACATGCCTGCCTGGTGCGAAGGTAGCGGACCTCACGCGCCACCTAGATAAGGTCTTGGATAGTGCTGGGGAGGAGTCTGCTGTCTTGGTACATGTCGGAACCAATGACACAGGAAAATGTGGTAGGGAGGTTCTGGAGGCTAAATTTAGGCTTTTAGGTAGGAAGTTGAAATCCAGAACTTACAGGGTAGCTTTCTCTGAAATGCTTCCCATTCCACGCGAAGGACCCAAAAGGCAGGCAGAGCTCCGGAGTCTCAATGCGTGGATGAGACAATGGTGCAGAGATGAGGGTTTTGGATTTGTTAGGAACTGGGGAACATTCTGGGGAAAGGAGGGGCTCTTCCGAAGGAATGGGCTACACCTTAACCGGGATGGAACCAGGCTGCTGGCATTAACCTTTAAAAAGGAGATAGAGCAGCTTTTAAACTAGATAACAGGGGAAAGCCGACAGTCGCCTAAGAGCGCATGGTTCGGAAGAATGTGTTCTTGAAGGATACTACCAAAAGCAGAGAGGTTCCAAAAAAGAGTAAAGTAGTCCAAATGTTCTCGAGTATGGAGCAGACAGAGCTTAAAGATCCCAAATTACCCATGTCTACCAATAGCCAGATTAATATGAATAAAATACAGTGTCTAAAATGCTTGTATGCAAATGCTGGAAGTCTAAAAATAAGATGGGAGAGTTAGAATATATAACACCAAATGAGAGGTTAGATATGATTGGAATATCAGAGACATGGTGGAAGGAGGACAACCAGTGGGACAATGTGATACCTGGGTACAAACTATATCGTAAAGATAGAGCTGATCAAAATGGTGGAGGGGTTGCCCTCTATGTTAGAGAGGGCATTGAGTCAGAAAGGATTAAAGTTTTGCAGGAAACAAAATTTGCTGTAGAATCTCTATGAACTGGAATTCCATGTAAAAAGGGGAAGGCGATGGCAGTGGGGGTGTACTATCGACCGCCTGGCCAGAATGAACAAATTTATTTTATTTATTACATTCTCTTATATACCGCGCTATTCTGTATCAGTGCGGTTTACATTGAACAAACTGAAACTACATTGAACAGGGCATTATAACTTGGAGATAACTATTTTACATGGAACATGGGCTATGGAGGGTTAAGTGGCTTGCCCAAGACCACAAGGAGCACCTGTGGGACTAGAAACCCCAGTCCTTCCGGCCCAAGGTTGCTGTCCTCTAGTGGGATTTGAACCCCTGACCTTCCGGCCTGAAGTACCTTGCCCCAACCACTAGGCCACTCCTCCACTCCACTGGCAGTTTCCATAAGCCTTCCTCTTCTTCGGGTATGAGGGCTTTCTGTCCGAAGTCTTCCTCCAGCAAGGGTCAGTGGTCTTTTTGGACAGCCTGGTCCTTGTCAGGTACTCAGACTCCAACTCGGCGGCCTTATCTATCATGGATTTGCCAGAGATTCTCTCCCTGACAGGGGACATCGACCAGCTTGTCCTGCACCCATTGCTCCAGGTTGGACGACTGTAGCCGGGTATGGCATTGGGCACTACTACTACTGAGCATTTGAATAGCGCTGTAAGACGTACGCTGCACGGCAGCTACTCTAGCCACCTACTCGAAGCTTTCATAGGCTGCCCGAGTAATAAACTTGGAGCACTCTCTGACTGTGGAGGCCACGGCCTTGAACTACTGGAGGAGTTCCTCCGTGAGACCAGCCAAGAACCTGGCAAGCTCCTTCGCCAGGTCCGCTGGTACATGCCCATGTACAACTGGCAGGCCTGGATCCAGCTGACAAGCATAGAGCCCTGGAAGCACTTCCTGCCTATGGCATCCATGGCATGGTCCTCCATATCCAAGGGCACCAAGGAGGACATCTTCTAGCTCTTGAGCCTATGCATGGCTGAGTCCACTACCATGGAGTTATGAAGCAGTTGGGCTTTCTGGAAGCCAGGGCTCTGGCGGACCCGGTACATCGAATCCAGATGCCTGCTCACTATGGGCACCGAGGAGGATGTCTACCCCATTTGGAGAAGCAGCTGTTCCAGGATGAGGGGAAAGGGCACCATAAGTGCCTCCTTCGGGAGAGCCTCGTACTGAAAGATCTGCAGGTCCTCTGTGCGAGGGTCCTTCTCTGATTCAGTGGTGAACACCAGCACCCAAGGAAGGCTATGTCCTCAGGAGGGGATCAGCGCCTCATCTCTGGGGGAGACAAATCTGAGGGCACATCCTGTTGGCAGCGGATGTCCAGGGACTCATCGTCCTCGGTCTCCCAGTCAAACTCAGAGGCAGAGGAGAAGGCGAGAGTTCTCTGGGTTTCAGGGTCGTCCCCCGGCCCTGATGGCTCCAGTGTCCCAGCAGCCCTCCGCTCAGGGCTGAGGGCACTCAGCAGAGAAGATCATAGCCCCGAGGAACGGGACCGGGATCGATGTCGAGGCACCTCTCAAGGCCAGAGGTGCTCAAGGACCAGCTCAACCTATGGGGAGTACCTCAACATGGAGGGCCCCATGGTTGGGGGTGATGACCCGGAGAAACCAGGCATCAGAGCCTGCTGCTGGGCCAAGAAGGTAGACAAACTGTGCTCCAAGGCCCCCATCCATGCTTCAAGACCAGATGGCTCCGCAACCTTTGGCACGGGCACCGAGGACTTAGGGCCCGGTGCTAGCTCTGTCGAGGGGGAATCCTTGATGAGAATGGCCTCTGGGGTCCAAGACCGATCCCTTGATGTCGACGGCTCCCATCAGGGCAGCTTGGAAGGCCTATCCTGGCCATTGCCTTTGACCTCATGTCAGTGGCTGTGGGTCCTGGGCCCGTGAGATTTTCCCACTTTCCATGACTCATCTCCCGACATGGTCTTCAAGGGTATCCAGCTCTTTGAGCGGCCCTCATCGGTGGCGGTCCCAGTCTTAGTGCGAGGTCTCGTGGACGATTCCAGGGCTGAGTCAGCCTTCTGGAAGATGGACTCATGCTGCTGCTGATGGCTCTTGAGGGCCTTGGGAGTCATCTGCTTTCAGAGACTGCAGACCAAGCGATCATGATCTGGCCCGAGGCATTGAAGGCAGCAGTCGTGCGGGTCCGTGCGCAACATGTTGTGTGCACAGTGGCCGAACGGCTTGAAGCCACTGACCAAGGCCATGGTAGAGAAAACAGCCCCCATGAGATCAAACTCACTTGGCCCAGCTAGGAAAAAGGCGTGAACCCGCACCGAAGAAAAAAGAGAAAAAGAAAAGAATAAGATCCCCAGAACGTGACACCAAAACAAGCGGACTCGGGGGCGAGAAGGGACCGGTATGCGACTGGAGAAAGCACAGTTACTTACCTGTAACAGGTGATCTCTGGGAACAGCAGGAATAAGTCTTCACATATGGGTATCGTCGGTACCGATGGAGCCTGCGGGGGAACGCTCCCCAGCGTCCAATCAGAACGCTTTTGGGAGCATCCCACCACGCCTGCGTGCTGCCTTCCCGCCTTTCCCAACTGCCTCTCCTCAGTTGAGTTTTAAAGCTGAGACAAAGGGAGAGAGAGAGAGAGAGACGGGAAAGATAGATAGAGAGAACAACTCCTAGGGGAGGTGGGTGGGTTGTGAAGACTTATTCCTGCTGTTCCCAGAGATCACCTGTTACAGGTAAGTAACTGTGCTATCTCCAGGAACAAGCAGGAATGAGTCTTCACATATGCGGACACCCAAGCTAAGATGCCTGAAGGAGGCCCCAGCATGTTGCAATCTAAAGATGGGCCATGCTTATCCCTAAAACCCTCAGGCATCCGGGGGATGGAGGGTAGGAGTTGAACTAGAAAAGAAAAAGAGATGCTGTGAACAGCTTAAGTAAACAAGGTATCCAAGGCGGACCCTTGTGTAAATGATAATATTAGAAAAAAAGTTGAGTCCTAATTATCTAATGTGGATCTCACTCAGAAATATTGCAAAATATTTGTTGAGGGTAATAAGGGTCTGTGGTTGAGAGCCAGATCATTATTCTCAGAGAAATTCCCCCAATGTGAAGTAGAGGGAATTAAAAAATAATTTTGCAGTACAGGAAGAGATGAGAAGTCCTCATGGCTAGAACTAACCCTAGAAGAAATACTGGGGGAGTTCAATGAGGTTGGACTCTTGAGAATAGATAAAGTTTCTGTAAAGTCCAAGAAATTGAACTTCTTGTCCTTGGAGCAGAATAAGGTCCTAGGAAGAGTGGAGATAATCTGACTGGTTTGGATGAAAAGGTAAAAATACCCTATGCAGAAGAAAGGGGATAGGTCTTTAAGACCCCCTTTATTCCAATGAAAGAGAAGATATTTATACTAGGCGTTGAGCCTCCAATTTTTTGAAGATCATTAAAGTCCTTGTAAGTGATGTCACTTATGATGAAGACTTTACATGTAGAGCTTCAGGTATGACGTAACCTAAAAGGTAACGGTAAAGAAGGGATTTGGTAAAAAAACCATAGAAATTGTCTACTGAGTTTATGGTATGCTGGTGCAGCATTAATATGGACAGTAGACAAATCTTTCAAGTCAGATGATGCATAGAAATTGACGCTACAACAAGAAGGATTAAGATCTACTTGAGAATGTTGATGAAGAATCTCTGTCTGGTTAAATATGAAAGAACTATAGAAAAGTTTCATGGAGACTGGTAATATGTTCTTCACTTACAGGGATAGGATTAGACTTCTTGAAAAGATCTATCCCCTAAATAACCAGGTCTCGAGACGTAAGTGAATGAATGCAGGGGAGCTCCTTAGTCTTAAGACAGCAAGTCTGGATCCTTCTACAATTTCAATTAGTAGCTGGAGAAAAAGACGCAATATAAAGGAATACCATGTTTGACCCTTTATGAGGGCAATATGAGTATCATGCGTTCTCCTGTGTAACATAAGCTACCATGAAGTATAGGAAATTAGAAGGAGAGTAGTGAATAAGGACCAACTGCAGTGAAAAAATGCATCCCTGTTGAGGAAGATCCAGTGAGATGTGGAACAACCAGGGAACTGTGCAATTTTTTACACTTTCACGTGGTCTAAACCCTGGTTACCTTTCCTTAAAAGGAAATTTTAAGGAATATGGTAAAAGTAGGAAAAAAACAGTCATGTAGGAACCATGACTGGTAGAGACTACCAGCTGAAGGCCTTATTGAGTATCTGGCCAGCTACCTATAGGAGTAGCTCTGAAGCTCTCTGGCAAAGGCCCACAGTTGCAGAGCTTTGTTGTAGAATTGCAGAGAGCATGTTGTAGGTTGCTTAGATCTGGCTATTGAACTGCCAGTGTGCAACCAAATCTATTCTGTTGGAACTAAAAGAATTGAATGTGGCTAAGAATAGTCAACAGGCCTGATGCCTGCAACAATAAATAGTCCAAATGAGTTCTGGATCTCCTTTGGACTTATCTGTTATTAAGGCAGCATAAAAGTTAGGTCCCTGAGTTGGAGAGGACCGACAGACATACTCTGGAGTAGAAATACCCAATTTCTGTGCAAACAGCTGCCTTAAAAAGATATGTGAGAAGGAGATGAACTGCAAAAAAGGGAGAAAAACTCTGTATGAAAATTAGTTACTGAAGTAGGTTCTGAAGAAAAACCTATGGCTTAGAGGATAAGCCCTCCAGTTGATTAGTAGTACTCTTAGAGACTAAGGGGCTTGTTTACAAAGCCGCGGTAGCGGTTTGCGATCGTAATCGGAGCCGCGGCTTTGTAAACAAGCCCCTAAATGTCTGGACTAAGAGGGATAGAAATTAATACAGAGTTGAAAAGACCTACAATTTAGTAAGTCTTTGAAAGGATAGGGTGCCCTTGCAGTTAAAAGTATGAGAATATCCTCGTACAGGAAAACTGACAAGGTGAAAGTTATAGTTCACCCTATTGTTAGTTCTCTTTTTTGTTTTAAAAAGAGAAACCTGTTATCTCTGGGGTATGATAGTCCCTAATAGCTTTTAGCTAGAAGGATAGATTCTCTTGTAGCAAGAGATCTATACCCAGAGCCAAGGATTGAGTCAGTGTATGACGGATATCTCAGCATGAATGAGATGACCTTTAGATGCTTCTGTTGAAAAGGAGGAGGTTCAAGTTCTAAACCTCACACAGAAAAAGTGAATAAAATATCAGAAACCCTGTGATTGTTGGGTTTGCTGAGCCTGTTGAGGTTTTGACTTTCTTAGTCTGGTGTGGTGTTGCCCATCTTTGGAAACATCTGTAGAATGGGTAGAAGATGGATAAAACCTTTTCCCCTTGGGGGAATAAAGCTTTTTATGAGATTTTTTATTAGCTGAGATAGAGGAGAGTTTGGACAATCCTCTGAAAGAAAGAGCATCAGTGCTCAACTGATTAGCTTGAAATAAAGCCTCCTTGTTGAAGAGATTTTCACCAGTACAAGGAGTATTTTCCAGCCTTTCCTGAACCCATCTATCCAAGTCAGAAACATGGAGCCAGGCTAAGCGTCGTGCTCCTATGGCTATAGCAGAAGTTCTGCTAATAGACTGAAAACAGTCCAGGGAAGCACGATTAAGATACTTAGAGATATTTTGAGCATGATTGACTAATAAGGAATAGTCTGCTCTTTTATGCTCTGGAAGAAAAGGGTTCAAAAACTTTAAGTTCTTTGTGACTTCTTCAAGACATAATCCCATATAGAAAATATATGAGGTAATTTTTGCTGAAAGCATGGATGCCTGGAAGCATCGACGTCCAAAGGCATCTAAAGTCCTAGACTCACGACCTGGCGGATAAGAACAGTGCTTCTTTGCACTCTTAATATGTCTCATTGCTGATTCTACAACAATAGAATGATGAGGAAGATGAGTCTTTTGAAAACCTGGAGGTGGCACCTTGTACATAGTGTCAAGTATCTTGGAATGTGGGGATACCGCTAAAGGAGTTTCCCACATTTTTAACAGTAGATCTAGTAAGATCTGATGTACTGGAAGCATGATCACCTCATTTGGAATCCAGGGAAAATGCAGTGTCTCTGAATTCCCCGGTAAGGATTCTTACCAGGTATAGAAATGGCAAGTAACTTTGCCATATCAAGCAGAAAAGCTTGAAAAGAAACCTCCCCCGAAGAGGACTCTTTGAAATGAGCGGTAAAGACTAGACTTGTGGAAAAATCAGCCTTGGTACCGATGGATTCATCCCAGTTATCGGGACTGAAAAGGATGAAGCATCGGATTTTCTTTAAAGCGATGTCTTTGGTACCGCCCGAGGTCGGTACCGAGACGAGTCGGTACCGAATCTTCCATGCTAGAGATCGATTCCAGGCTCGGCATCAAGGGAAGCGATTCTGTCGAAGTAAGCATGGACGGTACCAACACCGATGCCGATGCCGATACCGGTACCGAAAGCGATACCGATACTCGAGGAATGGTCTGCAGCAACTCTAACGGTACCGAAGTAGCCGAGAGTGCTAGACTACGTTCATCGTTGAGGAGTGTTTCGTCCATCACCATAGCCGATGCCGGGGTGTCGGTACCGCCCGAAGCGGCCACAACCACCGAGCATGGCCCGGGTATGTTCATCGAGATAAGAACCTCGGGAACAACCCAGAGCCCCATTGATGCTTTGGAGCCCGAAGACTCCCGCCGGGGCTTTGTTGCCAAAATGTCCTCGCGGGCAAGGCCGAAGCCATCTCGATACTGGAAAGGAGATCTACCACTCGAGGACTGGCTAGTCTTTACAGACTGTTGTTTGGTTACCTGATCCTGTGAAGAAGAAGATATTTCAGCTGGTAACATGAAAGGGGATGTGAACTGGGTATCGAGTTCTGCTCGATTCTGAAGAATTCTTCTGTTTGAGCTCCAGCAGGAGAGACAGTCCAGAGGACAATGGTCAGGACCTAAACATTTTAGACACCAAGTATGAGTGTCTGAAAAAATATCTGTACCGCCATACTTTGAGCATTTCTTAAGGATAGTGGCTGGCTCTTCCATAATGGAAGGGTAGAGGCCTAGTGGCCTAGAAACCGTCAGGCACTAAACAGGAAAAAATTTCTAAGGAAAGAAGAAATTCTTCAGGAAAAAGAAGAAAAGTACCGGCGGTACCGGTAGCGTCGAGGGAAGGCAGACGCGACCACAAAAAAGTAAAAAAATAAAAAGAAGAATTTTCTGCGGTGACAGGAATACGTCCTGCCGGCTCCGTGGAAAACGGAAAACTGAGACGAGGCAGTTGGGAAAGGCGGGAAGGCAGCACGCAGGCATGGTGGGATGCTCCCAAAAGCGTTCCTGCGCAGGCTCCGACGATACCCATATGTGAAGACTCATTTCTGCTTGCTCCTGGAGACAGCAAAAATTAAAGATAAATACTACCAACTTTTTCCAGGGGGGAACAGACACACGTCCGATGGGTTCCATGGAAAAATGGAGACTGAGGCAAGATGGCACCCTTAGGCGAGGGACCAAGCATGCGTGGTGCATCTCTCATAGGCTTTCTTTGAAAGCCGAGGAGAGGTTACCGAATGGGCTCTTATCAGCACCGACATCACTCATATGTGAGGACTGATTTCCAGCTTGTTCCCGGAGAACAAGATATCTGCCATATAGGAAGGTGTGACCATGTCTCTAAATTTCTCTTCTTCCTACCAGGTAAGACACCCTTGGACTAATTCCTACCAAATGCTCTCCCAAGCAAAATCTGATACCTATCTCTGGCATAACTAGGTTTTCCACTCTTCACCTAGGTTTGCTTAATATTCTGTCCTTGAAAGCTAAATATCATTTGATACACTTCATTACAGATCACCAGTTGGATATGGACTGCTTAACAGAAACATGGCTATCAGATGGTGAAACTTGTTACCTCAATCAGATTTGTCCCCTAAAATATCAGTACTATTGGCCAATACGGAGCATCGCAAGGGAGGCGGGTTAGCGTTAATTTTTTGAAATTCACTGACTGTCATTCTGTTAAGCACTCATATTTCCCCTTAGGCTGAATGCCTTAGTTTGACTGGTTGGGCCTTAACCACTCAATTTCCTTCTAGTTTATCTTCCCCCACTGTTTTTATCAAATGCCTCTATGGAGCACTGCATCAATACAGACATGTTCTCTAAATTCAGACTCACTTATTTTAATATTCATTTTAATATTAGGTTATTTTAATATTCATTTAGATATGCTCATTAGGCAACTTGAAGGAGACTCTTTAGCATTTACTTATGATATGGGATTTGCCCAACTAGTGACTGCTCCAACATACGATGGAACATAGTCTGGATCTGGTATTCGCGAATGTCAGTTCTTCTCTGTCTTCCTTTTGAGACCATTATCTCACTGTCTTGTACTGATCACAAGCTTTTGGTGTTTGCAAATGTCCATTCTTCTGTGTCTTTTCTTTTGAGACCATTATCTCACTGCTTTATTCTGATCACAAGCTTATGTCATTTATATCTTGTTCTAAGATCTCTGCAGTTATTACAAACATAGCTGAGGAATTTATATATCACAATTAGATTACTTTTTCTCTCTTGGGATAGAGGCTCAGGCAGAAGCATGAAACAATGCATTTCATTCTGCTTTAGATACAGGGGCTGTAACTAATGTTAATCCAAGGCACACCTTGCCATGGAGTATCATCCTGACCTATGCCTATTCAAGATTCAGTAACATCATGCAGAATGTCAATGGTGTAGAAACTAAAATTGGAAATTGAAGTTATATTTAAAGACTGATGGGGCTTGCAATAAATCATAGAAAAACATAAGAAATCCTCTTGAGCCTTCTACCTCACATCTTTATAAAATTGTTAGAGGCCTAACATCTGTTCCTTGATCATCTAAACTGCTCACTGAAGGAGATATCTCACCCAACTTCTTTGCCTCTTCGTTTGTGGCAAAAGTTAAACAATTAGAGACTCTTTCCCTCCCATTCTTACTGAAAACTTCCATCATGAGTTAACTTTTCAGGATCATATTACAAATACCATTTATGAAATACTTTTCTCTTTCAGACTTACACAATTATGACACAATGTTTTTTAGATAAATCTTCAATTTGGGCTCTTGTCTACACTCTAGTGACCAACAGATTAGACTGTTGCAATGCCCTTCTTCAAGGCAATCATTCATCCGCTATTCAGCAGCTAAAACCTATTTAGAATACAGCTGTAAAGCTAATAAGAGGGGCAAAGTGCTTTAATCAAATCACCCCTCCTCCCTTAGGGATGAGCATTGGTTATTTACCAGTCACACTTAGAATAGCCTTTAAAATTTTAATACTTATACATGTGGTGGTGGTGGTGGTGGTGGTTGTTGTTAAGTGCTGTCGAGTTGGTGTCGACTCACAGTGACCCTCTATCTCCAGCTGGTTCTCTATTAACTTTCTCCACGTTAACTCTTCCAAATCCTCTGCCATCTAGTTCTCTTTCGGCGCTCCCTCCCCCAACCTGACACCCACTATGTCCGCCCTTTCCATTCCCCTTCTTTCCACCCTCTGCTACCTTGGTATTACCCTGGACCCCCAGCTTTCCTTTCACCAGCACATCTCTGCACTTGTGCGCATTTCCTTCTTTCATCTTTGCAGGATCCAGGCTATTCAGTCACTTCTTCCCGCTCCCTCCCCTCACCACTCTCGTCCTCTCACTGGTGATCTCCCGCCTTGATTACTGTAACTCTATTCTTGCAGGTCTTCCCCAATCTCAGCTTCGATGCCTCCAGTTAGTTCAAAATACGGCCGCTCGTCTTCTTACCCATTCCTCCCCTAGTGATCACGTTACTCCTTGTCTTCTTACCCTCCATTGGCTCCCCATCAAATTAAGATTTATTTACAAGCTTCTTACTGTAACACATAAGGTTCTTCACACCGGCACTCCCCACTATCTGGCTGATATCATCCACCTCCAGCCCACCCCTCGTCTCCTCCGCTTTGCTCTTGGCAATCGTCTTTTCCTTCCCCCCTCCTTCTCAAGTCCATCTCAAACTCACCCGTCATGCCGCATTTTTCTTTCTAAGTCCCACCTTGTGGAATTCACTCCTGCACTCCCTCCGTACTGAGTCATCCTTCCTCCGGTTCAAATCACTCCTCAAGACCCATCTTTATTGTCAGACCTATGATCTCCCCACCTCTTCTGATCATTCCGCCCTTCCCCAATAGGACCGCCCCTCCCACCCTTCACCTCCCTGTCCCATCCATTGTCAGTGGTGTCACTTGTCTATGTCTGTCCTTTGCTATCCTTCTCTCTGCCTCTTCTACTTGCTTTCCTATAAGTTAATGGCGTTCTTTTCCTTACTTTATTTCTGGCGGCCTATAAATATTTTTATTGTACACCTCCTTGACACTCCAGTATTTATTTTTATTTTATTTAGTGTACACTTATATCCCGCTACTTCCAGCGATCAGCAGCGGTTTGCTATACATAACAGTATGGTTGTACAGGCCATGGATTAAAACATACATAATGATTTAGTACAGGACACAAAACATTCAGAAAGCGTAGTTACTCACCTGTAACAGGTGTTCTCCAGGAGCAGCAGGAATCAGTCCTCACTTATGGGTGACGTCGGCGCCGACGGAGCCCTCGCGGAGCAATTTTCCCCAGCTTTCAAAGAAAGCCTTTGGGATTGCAGCGCGCATGCGCGGTCGTCTTCCCGCCCGAGGGTGCCATCTTAGCCAGTCAGATGACATAGCTAAAAAAGACAGCATAAAAATTTGCAAAAAGAACATAAGCAGACGATTGCAACTCCAAGGGGAGGAGGGAGGGTAGTGAGGACTGATTCCTGCTGCTCCTGGAGAACACCTGTTACAGGTGAGTAACTACGCTTTCTCCAGGACCAAGCAGGAAGTCAGTCCTCACTTATGGGACTCCCAAGCTTAAGGCTACCGGAGACCCTAAGCACAAAAATGAGCTCCCTCTAGCTCAGCAGCACAGAAGGATAGAATCTTCGCTGAATTATCACCCACCGGTAGCCCACATCCGGGATGGAGGGTAGGAGTTGCTCAGACCTCAAAGAGATTACGGAGGACTGCCTGTCCGAAAGCACTGTCCCTACGGGACTCCCTCTCGAGACAGTAATGGACCGCAAAAGTCTGGCTCGAAGACCAAGTAGCGGCCCGGCAGATGTCTGCCAGCGGAACAGAGCGGAGGTAAGCCACTGACGTGGCCTTTGCCCGAACGCAATGAGCCGTGACTCGACTATCTAAGGAGAGTCCGGCTGCCCCATAAGCCCAAGAGATACAGTCCGCAACCCAGATGGACAGAGTACGCTTGGAGACCGGGAGCCCCAATTTATTGGGGTCAAAAGACACAAAAAGCTGAGCAGCTTTACGGTGCTCCCGCGTACGGTCAAGGTAGAAGTTCAATGCCCTTCTACAGTCCAGGTTATGGAGGACCGTCTCAGCTCGGCTGGAGTGTGGTCTGGGAAAGAAGGTTGGAAGTACCACCTCCTGATTGATGTGAAAAGGGGAGACCACTTTAGGCAGAAATTTTGGGTGAGTCCGTAGGACTACCCTATTCTTGTAGAACCTAGTGTAAGGGGGATCAGACACGAGGGCCTGCAATTCACTCACGCGTCTAGCGGAAGTGAGGGCTATCAAGAACAGTGTTTTCCAAGACAGAAAACGGAGAGAACAGGTAGCCATAGGTTCAAAAGGCGGACAGGTGATCCGCTGCAAAACCACATTCAGGTCCCAGTCAGGCGCTGGCGGGCGCAGAGGTGGTTTAAGTAGAAGGAGACCTCGGAGAAACCTCGCTACGAGAGGGTCATTGGAGAGAGGTCTGCCGTCCACCGGCACATGATGTGCTGAAAGAGCACTGAGGTGAACTCTGACGGAGTTGGACTTAAGTCCCAGATTAGAGAGGTGCAGCAAGTACTGCAAGAGCACCGACACCGGGCAGGAGAAGGGATCCTGAGACTGTTGGGTACACCAGACTGCAAAGCGACGCCATTTAAGGGCGTAGCATTTTCGGGTAGAAGGCCGTCGCGAAGCCAAGACGACCTCCTCCACCTCCGCCGGCAGGAGAAGGGGAGCAAGGACTACCCTCTCAGCAGCCAGGCCATGAAGTTGAGAGACCTGAGGTTGGGGTGCAGGAGGGACCCCTGATCCTGAGTGAGGAGATCCGGTTGTACCCCCAGAGGGATTGGATCCTCCACCGCCAGTTGCAGCAGGAGCGGAAACCACGGCTGCCTGGGCCAGCGAGGGGCCACCAGGATCATGAAGGCTTTGTCTCGGAGAACCTTGAAAAGAGTCCGAGAGACCAGCGGGATGGGAGGGAAAGCGTACAGAAGGCTCCCCGACCACGAGATCAGAAAGGTGTCCGCCGCCACCCGGAGGGGGTGTGGCCGACGAGAGCAGAAACGAGGAAGCTGCCGGTTGTGAGGACTGGCAAAGAGATCCACCGTGGGGAGACCCCACTTGAGGAAGAGCTTCTGAACTACCAAGGGATCCAGACGCCACTCGTGCGGCTGGAGGACCCTGCTGAGTTTGTCTGCAAGGCAATTTTCTTGGCCCGGGAGATAAACTGCCTTGAGGAGAATGCCGTGACTGACGGCCCAAGAGCAGAGCTTCTGTGCCTCCGGGCAGAGGAGGAAGGAGCCCGTGCCCCCCTGCTTGTTCACGTAGAACATGGCAACTTGATTGTCCGTCTGGACAAGGACGGACTGTTGGGAAGTCAGGTGGGAGAAGGCCTTGAGAGCCAGGCGGATCGCCCTTAGCTCCAGGAAGTTGATCTGCTGAGCAGACTCCCACGTGGTCCAGAGGCCCTGAGTGCGTGCCTCTTGGCAATGTGCTCCCCAGCCCAGGAGGGATGCATCGGTGGTCAGCACCCGGGTCGGCTGAGGTGACTGGAAAGGCATTCCGAATATCAGGTTCGGCTGCCGGAGCCATCACCGGAGAGACGAGACCAGCGGCTCGGAAACGCGCACTAGGTCTGCTAGGCCGCCCGTGGCTTGTCGCCACTGCTGGCGGAGACACCATTGCGCAGACCGCATATTCAGGCGGGCATTGGGGGTCACATGGACGGTGGAAGCCATATGGCCGAGCAGTCTCAGGAAGCGCCTGGCGGAGACCAGGGGCTGGCTGCGAAAGCGGTCGGCTAGGTCCATGAGCCGTTGAGCCCTGTCGAGCGGTAGGAATGCTCGCGCCTGAGGAGTGTGCAGCCTTGCGCCGATGAACTCGAGATCCTGTGAGGGGAGCAAAGTGGACTTTGCGAAGTTTATGACAAAGCCCAAGTGCTGCAGCAGAGTCACCGTGCGGCAGGTGGCGTTGGTGACCTCCTGAGCGGACGCTGCTCTGATGAGCCAGTCGTCGAGGTACGGAAAGACATAGAGGCCGTGAAGCCGAAGATGGGCCGCCACGACCGCGAGACATTTTGTGAAGACTCGCGGTGCGGAGGACAGGCCAAAGGGCAGTACTCTGTACTGGTAATGATTTCCTGCCACCACAAACCTTAGGTATTGGCGGTGGCTTGGGTGGATGAGGATGTGCGTGTAGGCATCCTTTAGATCCAAGGAGCATAGCCAATCTCCCTGCTGGAGGTAGGGCAGAAGGATTCCAAGGGTAAGCATTTTGAACTTCTCCCGCACAAGGAACTTGTTGAGGTTGCGCAAGTCCAGGATGGGTCTGAGGCCCCCTGTTCTCTTTGGTATCAGAAAATACCTTGAATAAAAGCCTTGACCTCTCAGGTGGTGTGGCACCGGTTCCACCGCCTGTTCCTGCAGAAGACCTGCTAACTCCTGAAGGAGCAACTCCCTGTGCAGAGGGGGGCGTGGAGGTTCTCCCGGAAAATAGGAGGGAGGGACCTGATGGAAGTGGAGAAGATAGCCTTCTCGCACGACCTGAAGCACCCAGGCATCTGCGGTGATGCTGGACCACCTGTGGGCGAAGTGAACCAGCCGGCCTCCGGTGCTGGAGGGAACCAGCGGGGGGGGAGAGGCTATGCTTAGCGAGTCAAAAGCCCCACCCTGCTGAGCAGGGGCTGGTGGTGCAGGCTTGGGGGCTTGCTGCCTACGGGACCCGTTACCCCGTCCCTTGGCCTGCTGGCCCTGTTGGGGAGCTGCAGGGGCCTGATAATGGGGGTATTGTTTGTAGGCAGCCGCCTTCCTCGGGTAAAAGGACTTTTTTCCCCGAGCCCTTCTTTTTCTGGGAAGGGGCGGAGGTCTTCCTAGAAAGCCTGGTCCTGGTGAGAGTCTCAGTCTCAATTTGCGCAGCCTTTTCCGCCATGGGCTTGCCAAAGAGGTTTTCGCCTCGGCAGGGGACATCGACCAACTTGTCCTGCACCCAGGGCTCAAGGTCTGACGACTGAAGCCAAGCCTGTCGGCGGGCACCGATGCCGGCTGCGGCTACGCGAGCCGAGGCTTCAAAGCCATCATAGGCTGCTCGGGACATGAACTTTGAGCATTCCCGAATGCCAGTGGACAAGGCTAGGAACCTCCGCAAGGGCTCCTCGGAGAGACCAGCGGAGAATCCGGCTAGCTCTTTAGCCAGATCCCGGAGATACATGCCCATGTATAGCTGGTAAGTCTGGACACGACATGCGAGCATAGAGCCCTGGAAGCACTTCTTGCCAAGGCCATCCAGGTTACGGGCCTCCCTGCCAGGAGGCACCGAGGAGTGCATCTTCTGGCTCTTAAGACGGTGCATGGCCGATTCCACTACCATGGAATGGTGTGGCAGCTGTGCCTTTTGAAAGCCAGGGCTCTTGCGGACTCGATAGATAGAATCGACCCGCTTGCTCAGGACCGGTGAGGAGGCCGGACTCTCCCACATGCGGAAGAGTAGTCGTTCCAGCATAGGAGGAACCGGCACAGTAAAGTGTTCCCTCGCGGGAGAGTCATACTGGAGGGCGTCGAGCTCTTCGGCTCGAGGCTCCTCTTCGGGATCCGCAGGGAAGGCCAAAGCCTTGGCCATATCCCTAACGAAGTCCGAGAACCGGGCATCCTCCGGGGGGGACTGTTTCCGAGGCTCGGACCCCGGTGAGTCCGATGGGACACACCGAGTCCGGAAAGAATCAGGTGACTCTTCCTCCTCAGACTCCCAGACCGACTCCGACGAGGACTCGGTGGGGTCGGCCCGGGCAGGGTGCGGCGCCAGCCGCCCCGACGTCGAGGGAGTCGGCGTCGGCGACCTCGGTCCCGAACGGGAGGCCGAGGACGACCTCGACCGAGGATCGACTCGAGTTCTCATCGACTCGAGGATCGGCTCGGTCTCCGGGGTCGACTTGGACGTCGACGTCCCGGCGGGCGGGGCAGCGACGCCAGCGAAGCCAGCGAGCAGTGCCCTCTGCTGGTCCATGAAGGCAGACAGTCTGCTCTCCAAGGCCGTCAACCTGAGTCCGAGCTCAGGTGACCCAGCAGCCCCCGACTCGGGCCCCGACGGCGTCGGGCCCGACGTCGGCTGTCGCGGAGGCGAGTCCAGAAGGACCACAGGACTTACCCGGGCAGGCATCTCCGACTCCAGGCGAGGTCGCTTCGGGACGTGTTCCTTCTCCAAGGACCCGGGGCGGCTGTCGGGGCTATGCGACCTGGCCCTCGCGGAACCAGGAGCGTCCACCGACGCCGCCCTCGCGGGTTTTTCCTTCCGACGATGGTCCCCGGAGGGAGAACCCCGGTCGGAGGAGCTCCGGCGACGGTCCGAGCTGGAGCCTTTCGACACGGAGGCCTCCGACGAGGTCCGGGTACGGCTGGGGTCAGCGAAGATTCTCTCACGCTGATGCCGCCGACTCCTCAACGCCTTTGAGGACAGTTTGCTGCAGGGCCCACAGATCAGTTCCTCATGATCCGGGCCCAGGCAGCGGAGGCAAAAGTCGTGTGTGTCGGTTAGTGACATATTTCGGTCACACCGACCACACCGCTTAAACCCACTGGCAGCCATCGGGGGAAAAAGGGCCCCTGCGAGGTCAAAGGACCGGGCTGCCAGGGAAAACGAAAACGAAAGCTGACTAAGTCAGAAAAACCGAAAAAAGTAAGAGGACTCGAGACCGGCGTCGCGAGTCCGGGCGGGAAAACGATCGGCGTCGAACCGAAAGAAAAAAGGATAAAACAAAGAAGAAAATCAACTTTTTCGCGGGGACAAGACGGGGACGTCTGTAGGGCTCCGCGGAAAAAAGAAGACTGGCTAAGATGGCACCCTCGGGCGGGAAGACGACCGCGCATGCGCGCTGCAATCCCAAAGGCTTTCTTTGAAAGCTGGGGAAAATTGCTCCGCGAGGGCTCCGTCGGCGCCGACGTCACCCATAAGTGAGGACTGACTTCCTGCTTGGTCCTGGAGAATGGGCGGTATAACAAATTGCGCAAATAAAGATAAAGACCCTCTGGATAGGTGTCCTTAACTGTATTCGGTCTTCAGTCAGGCGGCTCATTGTTGATAGAGTGACATCCATAGCTGCTGTTATTGTATCGATCCATCTCATTCCTGACCTTCCTCTTTCGCATCGACCTTCAACCTTATACATGCGATTTATTATTTTGGTGTGCCTACATCTCTTTTTTATTCTACTGCAATGATGCCCAATCTGTGGTTCATGAACCCCTCAGGATCTTTGAAACCGTTATAAGCGGTCCACAGGACACAGGAGATTAAAATAAAAAAAGAGAGGCTGGTGGGGATTAGATGTAGGGAACAGAGAGATTGGTAAGGAGTGGCTAAGGAGAGGAGGGGAGAGAGACTGGAATGAACTGACTGGGAGGAGGGAGAGAGACAGACAGACTAATGGAGCATGGTTAAGGTAGAGATAGACAGCCTGATGGAGACAGGAAGGGGAAAGGAGATAATGAGGGTTCTTTTGTATAATGTGTTTTAATGGTTGATGATGACCATTAGCTACTTTTAATTCTGTAAACCACTAAAATATAGTTGTGGGGATTAATTGGTACAACAAAACGATCTGAACTTTGAACTTCACTACAGTACCACATCTAAACATACTGAACAGGACCAACTCCAGGACAAAACCATCCCATTCATCACTTTTTTCCACAAAGTGAACATCATTTATTACTATTCTCTGCTGCATATCACTCAACCAGTTTCTAACCTAGTCAATGGGCTAGTGTGACCCACTGTGCAATCACATGGGATAGCATGGTTGGCTGATCCAGTTTCAGTGAGGCAGGCAGCAATAGGTCATCGACAGGCTGAAAGCTGCACTAAAAAAGGATAAAGCAAAATGGGGCTTTTGAACCCATGCCTATGCAGGTCTGATACAACTCCACCCTCTTCAACGCAACCTTCTGTTACTGAAAGATGAGGGACAGGGTAGACCTGCAGCACACGCATGGGCTCAAAAGAACTGTGCTACTTTTTCCTTTCAAGTTGTTGGTGGTGGCAAGAACACAGGAAGAAAAAAGAAAGGATAAAACAGGGAAATGTTCATTCATGTGATGGAGAGGACAAGAAACTGCTGGACATGAGAGGAATAGAGAAAGGTGAAATGCTAAACTGACAGAGAATGGAGGGAAAAAAAGGGGCAAGGAGGTGCTTGAGCACATGGATGGAGGGGCAGGGAAAAATTTGACTATGGGGAGGGAAGAAGAGACACGAGATAATGGGCTATGAGGTGGGGAGGGAGGAGAGAAAGAGAAGGGTAATGTTGGACCACGGGAGATGGAGAAGGGAAAGAGACACAGAAGGGGGGAGATTCTGGACCATAGGGAATAAGAAAGGGGTAAATTCTAGGCTACAGAGGGAGGAGAGAATGAAGAGATGCTGGATCGTGAGGGCAAAGAGGATGAAAGATTGAGGAGAAATACTTTGCTACAAAAGGGGAGGGGAAAAGAGGGGAGATGCTGGGCCACAGGGTTGGCAAGGAGATAATTGAGAGGATGATGATTACAGAAAATGAAAATGTGATAATGGAGCTGGGTGAAAGACAGAGGGAATAAGAGGCCATGGAAGGAGTGAGACAGGTTAAGTGGGAGAGCTAGAGGAGATGGAAGTAGGAAAGTGAAAAGTAAAAGGGAGGACACTGAAGATCAGAGGATGAGGAGAAGGGTAAAATTTGAGAGGATAGAAAGGAAGAAAGCCAAAACACATCTTTCAAAAAAATGGAAAAAGGAACTGAATGAAGAAAAAGCCCAGTTACTCACCAGTAACAGGTGTTCTCAAGAGACAGCAGGAATCAGTCCTCACTTGTGGGTGACGTCGGCACCGATGAAGCCAGTGCAGAGCAATTCCCCAGCTTTCAAAGAAAGCCTTTGGGACTGCTGCCACGCATGCATGGTCCACTTCCTGTCCAAGGGTGCCATCTTGCTCAGTCAGGTCCCTTAGCTCAAGCCCTACCAAGCAGATGGCAAGGGAAGGATAAAAATCTAGCAAACTCATCAGGGGAGGTGGGCGGGTAGTGAGGACTGATTCCTACTATCCCTGGAGAACATCTGTTACAGGTGAGTAACTATGCTTTCTCCAGGAACAAACAGGAAGTCAGTCCTCACTTATGCGACTCCCCAGCTAAAGGCTACCGAACCTGTAACCAAAAAACGCCTCCGCAAAGGCGTGAGCAGAAACTGATGCCCGAAGGAGCCCAAGTCCTCGGGTCCCTGGGGCGAAACCCTCAGTAGCTGTTGAGAAGGGTTGGAGGGCAGGAGTTGCTTATACCCCGAACAGACTACGGAGTACAGACTGGCCGAAGGCGCTGTCCCAGCAGGACTCCCTCTCCAGGCCGTAGTGTGAGGCGAAAGTGTTCGCCGAAGCCCAGGTCACAGCCCAGCAGACGTCAATAGCAGCACTGAGTGCAGCGAAGCCGCCTTGGCTCGGATGCCGTGTTCACCTGCCGATCCAGCAGGGCGCCCACCTTCGCATGAGCGAAGGCAATGCAGTCCGCCACCCAAATGGAGAGGGTGCATTTTGTGACTGCCTGCCCCAGATGATTGGGATTGTAGGTCACAAAAAGCCAGACAGACTTGCGATAGAAGGCAGAGCCCTTGCAGTATGCAAAACCGCCGACGCCTTGTCGGCATGCAGTTTCGGGAAGAAGATCAGCAAGACTATCTCCTGATTGAGATGAAAATCCGAGACAACCTTCGGCAGGAACTTGGCGTGGGTACGGAGGACCACCCTGTTCCTATAGAACCTGGTGTAAGGAGCTTCAGCCATGAGAGCCTGGAGCTCACTGACTCGGCAGGCCGAGGTCAAAGCCATCAGGAAGACCACCTTCCAGGATAGGTGCCGAAGCGAGCACGTCACCATCGGCTCAAAGGGTGAATGTGTAAGCTGCATGAGCACTACGTTCAGGTCCAGACTTTCCTTGGAGATGGTCCTCAAAGGCCCTCAGGGCCCACCGGACCGCCCGAAGCTCGAGCAAGTTGATCTGCTGTTGAGACTCTTCGGGTGATCATCGCCCCTGCATGCACAGTGCACCACTGTGGGCTTCCCACACCAGCAGGGAAGCGTCCGTCGTCAGCACTAATTCGTGCTGCGGGGTATGGAAGGGCAGCCCCCGGAGAGGTTTGTGGGAGTCCTGCCACTACTCTAAGGACCTGCGAAGATTGCGTGACCTGAATAGGGTCTCTGAAGTGACCAGAGGTCGGGCTCCACTGAGTGCTGAGGCACCGCTGGGCCGTCTGCATGTGCATGTGAGACCACATGGACGGTGGAGGCCATGTGCCCCAGTAGGCGCAGCATAGTCTGCGCCGTGACCCGAGTGTTGCTCTGGACCTGGGTCGCCAATGCTCAGAGGCGAGTCGCATGGTAGAAAGGCGATCGCCCGCTGAGTGTCGAGGCGTGCGCCAATAAACTCCAAGGCTTGTGCCGGTTCGAGGTGGGACTTGGGGTAGTTGACCAAGAATCCCAGGCGCTCGAGGGGGATCATGTGTGATGCTGCAAGGCGAGCTTCCCCGGCCGAGAGCCCCATGACGAGCCAATCGTCGAGGTAAAGGAAGACCGGTACACTCTGCCATCTGAGGGAGGCAGTGGCGGCGGCGGCCGTGGAGAGGCACTTTGTGAAGACTCGCGGAGCAGATGCGAGTCCGAAGAGGAGCACCCTGTATTGATAATGCTCCCCTTGCACCCTGAAGCGCAGGAACTGCCTGTGCTGGGGGTGAATTAAAATGTGGGCATAAGTGTCCCTGAAATCCAAGGAGCATAGCCAGTCGCCCTGCTGGAGGAAGGGCAGCAGGACGCCAAGAGATAGCATTTTGAACTTCTCCTGCACCAGAAACTTGTTTAGTTTTCAGAGGTTGAGGATGGGCCCCCAGTCTTCTTCGGGATGAGGAAGTACCGGGAACAGAAGCCCCAACCTCGGAAGTGTGTTGGTACCCTCTCAACCGCTCGCTGGGCAAGGAGGTTGTCTAACTCACGCTGTAGGAAGGTCTGGTACGCGAGGAGTCGAGAAAGCTCCTCTGGAGGGGGAAGCCTGTCCAAATGGAGACGATAGCCATCCCAGACTACTCGGAGGACTCAAGTGTCTGACATGATGGACGCCCACTGAGGGGCGAAGGCGGACAAGCATTCCCCCACCGGATGCAGCGCTGCCAGGGGGCAAAGGTCTACGGTGCTGGTGTCAAAACCTGTGGGCGGGTTAAGGAGGCACCGGGGTTTGGGCCCTGGGCCATTTTGGCCTGCAATGACCATGGGGTCCAGACTTTCCCTGAGTCGCAGTGGTCAGCACGGGAGTGGGTGGGTAGCCTCGGTAGGGTAGGCCCTTCCACGGAAAAAACAGCTTCTTAGTTTGCTGTTTCTACTGAGGGAGGGAGGAGGACTTGCGTGAGAGGCAGGTTCAGGTGACGAACTCTGTCTCTATGTCGGCGCCTTATCCTCCATCGGTTTACCGAAGAGCTGCTCACCCAGGCAGGGTACGTCTAGGAGCTTTTCCTGGACCCACTGCTCCAAGTCCGAAGACTGGAGCCATGCCTGGCGTCAGGCCCAAATTCCAGCAGCCGCCACTTGAGCCAAGGACTCGAATCCATCGTAGGCGGCACAGGAGAGGTATTTTGAGCACTCCGCTACGGACTTCAGAAGGGTCCAGAACTTACTGAGGGGTTCAACCACGAGGCCCGTGGAGAAACCCCCAAGTTCCTTGGCTAGGTCCCGCAAAAACATGCCCATGTACAATTGGTATGCCTGAATACGGCATGAGAGCATGGACCCTTGATAGGCCTTGCGGCCTAGGGCATCGAGGGCTCTCGACGCCCTGCCCAGCGGAACCAAAGAGTGGGACTTCAGGCTCTTTTGTTTTCTCACAGCCGATTCCACCACCATAGAGGTGTGGGGAAGTTGAGTTTTCCTGAGCCAGGGCCGCGCTGAACCCTTTACATCACGTTGAGGCGCTTACTCACAATGGGGACCGAAGCAGGGGTCTCCCACATGTGGAGTAGCAGCCTGGACAGAATGGGGGGAACCGGAACAGTAAGAGATTCCCAAGGCGGGTACTCGTACTGCAAGATATTGAGCTCTTCAGCTCGAGGTTCCTCCTCAGCCTGGGTAGCCAGGTTGAGAGCCCATGCCATATCCAGTACAAACACCATGAAGGAGGTGTCCTTGGGCGAACACCTCTGAAAGGCGGGCGGGGGCATTTTACTCAAATTTAATAGGCTCACATCAGAGCCAGATATCATAGGTAAAAACCACCATAAATTAGTGCTACCTATAGCAAAACAAGATCTTCATGTTTGGAACCTTACACATAAATTTAAATTATTGTTTTGCTATAGGTAGCACTAATTTATGGTGGTTTTTACCTATGATATCTGGCTCTGATGTGAGCTTATTAAATTTGAGTAAAATAGAGAACAGGAACAGCATAAGCACTGGCAAGTTAAATGCAAAATAAGATGAGTGCTTTCGAGTCAGTTCTGACCTTGGCGACCCAGCAGCTCCAGAGTTTTCTTGGCAATGTGACTGGAAGCAAATTGCCAGGCTTTCTTCCGAGGCAATGGAGGGTTAAGTGACTTACCTAAGGCCAACAGGGTGTGCTAGTGGGAATCAAACCCTGGTCTCTTGGTTACCAAGCTAGTGCTCTAACCACTAGGCTACTCTTCCACTCCAGCAGGTTAGATACAAAGCATTAATTAGGCATGCAAAGAGAGAATTTGCAAAGAAGCTTTCTGTGGAAGCTCAAACTCATAACTTTTTCAGGTATATTCGAAGCAAAATGCCTGCATGGAAGTCATTTGAACCATTAGATAATAGAGGGGTAAAAGGGGCACTAAGGGAGAACAACTATAGTGGAGAATTCTTTGCTTTAATCTTTACTAAAGATTATGTAGGACGGATAGCCATACCAGAAATAATATTTAAAGGTAATGAATCGGAGGAACTGAAACAAATCTTGGTGAACCTGGAAGATATAATAGAGCAATTTGATAAACTAAAGAGTAGTAAATCACCTGGACTGGATAGTATATATCCCAGGGTTTTGAAAGAACTCAAATGAAATTGCAGATTTACCATTATTTGTCAACTATCATTAAAAATCGTCTATGGTACATGCAGATTAGAGAGTGGCCAACATAATGCCGGGAAAGTGGATTTGCTTATCTATTACGGAGGTTTTCTGTAGACAGCAGGGGTAGGCAGCCGCACTTGATGATGGCATCTCCAAGGTTGCCGAAGTGCCAGCTCTCCCTAGTTTAGACAGGTCTTTTGACTTACCTAAGCATGCATGCTGCCCTTCCTGCCCTGCCAGGCTACCATCCGTCAGTTTATATCTGAGCAGCCGCTAAACAAGAAAAATAGCTCATGTGTGTGCGATGACTTGTCTGGAGGAGTTGAATGCTGTTGCGATAGTCCGCAGTTCTATGTGACTTGCTTGCTGGAGCAGTATGTCTCTCTTCAGTGTTCAGTGCTCTTTTCTTTTTTTTTCTTTTTTTTTTTTGTGGGGCAGGCAGGCGGAAGAGTATGGTTACAGGTTGCATACCCCTGCTATCAGAGAACCCCCATTACAAGTAAGCTTTCTCTGAAGACAGCACGGGATATGCCCACTGGACCGCCCAAAGCTCGAGTAAGTTGATCTGCTGTTGAGACTCTTCTGGTGACCATCGTCCCTGAGTGCACAGTACACCAGTGGGCTCCCCATCCCAGCAGGGAAGAGTCCATTGTCAGCACTAGTTCATGTTGCGGGATCTGGAAGGGTAGCCCCCGGAGGTGGTTGCGGAGGTCCTGCCACCATATCCTGCACGAACACCGAGAAGGAGGTGTCTTCAGGTGGCAAACGCTGCTGAAACGCGGTTGGGGTCGGGTCCGACAGGAGGTCCCGATGGGCACAGGTTTCAGGGGAAGTATCCCCATCCAACTCCCAGCCCGAAAGATCGGAAGAGGAGTCGAATTCGGAACTGGTCGCTTCACCCAGAGGCCGAGGCCCGTTTGGAGCCGAAGGCCCTGGAGGATCTCGCCCCCAAGGAACGGGAAGGCGAGTGAGACCGACGCCAAGGACCCTCACGAGGCCCATGGCTCTCTGAGATTTCCAGGGTGGATTTTGGTGTCCCTCTCAAGGGAACCTCGGTCTCTAGGCGCGGACCAGTGAAGCTGGATATGAGCACCTGCTGGGAAGCTATGAACGCATAAATGCTGCGTTCTAGTGCCAGCATACAGGACTCCCACGCGGGCATGGGGCCCTGCGACACCGACACCGGGGTTACCGGGTCAGGTGTCGAGGAGGAGAGGAGGTCCTCGCCGGGACGACCCTCGGGAGACCGGGCACCATCGCCCAGAGCCTTCGAGTCTGTTCGAGGTACCTTACGAGGCCACTCCTTGTCCGACTCTCGGGAATGCCGAGGGGGACTAAGCAACCAAGCGTGGGAGCGCTCGTGCTTGTCAGGAGCCCCGGACAGCAACTTCAAGGTCTTCTTCTTCTTACGCCACTCCACTTCAAGGGACCCCTGGTCAAAGTGCTGTCTTGAGCGCGGAGCCGAGGTGGGGGGACCCCACTGGCGGAGAGATGACCAAGGGTGCCACCGGAGATTCCGAGGCAGCCTTTCGGAAGATGTCCTCGGACTTCTGCTTACGACTGAGCAGGGCTTTAGAGGACATTTTCTTACAAAGTGAACAGAGCTCTGGATCATGGTCTGCTCCGAGACACCGTAGACAGCAATCATGGGTGTCCGTAAGCGACATGTTCTTGGAGCATCTATTGCATTTTTTGAAACCGGTGGTAAAAAGGGCCCCTGCGAGGTTGAAGACACATGCGGCCAGCAGTTAGGAGAAAAAAGGGCGTGAAGCCCGCCAACAACAAAAATAGGAAAAAAAAATGTCCCCTTTGCTCAAAAGAGATAGGAGCAAGGGGAGGATGGGCAGAGGAACAGTGCTATCATAAAACAGTAGGCCAGAGGCTGGAAAATGAAACACATTTTCTGAGGGATGAGGATGTGCGTCCAAAGGGCTCCAAGGAAAAAGGGAGACTGAGCAAGATGGCACCCTTGGGCGGGAAGAGGATCACACATGCGTGGCAGCAACCCCAAAGGCTTTCTTTGAAAGCTGGGGAATTGCTCAGTGCGGGCTCCATCGGTGCCGACATCACCCATAAATAAGGACTGGCTTCCTTCTTGTTCCTGGAGAACACATTTGGAGTTTGCACAACAGCATGTGGCGGACCCCCACAAACACATAGAAGGTGGTTCTCTGGTCAGATGAGACAAAAACTGAACTTTTTAGCCATCATGGGAAACGCCATGTGTGGCGCAAACCCAACACTTCCTATCACCCCTAAAACACCATTCCCACAGTGAAACATGGTGGAGGCAGCATCATGCTGTGGGGATGTTTTTTCATCAGCAGGGACAGGAAAACTGTTTCAGGATTGAAGGAATAATGGATGGCACTAAATACAAGGCAATTCTTGAGAAAAACCTGTTTCAGTCTGCCAGAAATTTGAGAATAGGATGAAGGTTCATCTTCCAGCAGGACAATGACCCTAAACATACTGCTAAAGCTACACTGGAGTGTTTTAAAGAGAAATATTTAAATGTCTTGGAATGGCCTAGTCAAAGCCCAGACCTCAAGCCAATTGAGAATCTGTGGCATGACCTGAAGATTTCTGTACCCCAACGCAACCCATCTAACTTGAAGGAGTTGGAGTAGTTTTGCTTTGAGGAATGGGTGAAAATCCCAGTGGCTAGATGTGCTAAGCTAATAGAGACATACACCAAGAGACTTGCAACTGTAATTGCAGCAAAAGGTGGCTCTACAAAGTATTGACTTTGAAGGGGGGTGGAAATACCTATGCACACTTCTGATTTCTGGGGGTGGGGGGTTGTCTTAATTATTGTTTATGTCATAATAAAGGATATTTTGCACCTTCAAAGTGGTAAGCATGTTGTGTAAATCACATGGTGCTAACCCCCACAACTCCATTTTAATTCCAGGTTGTAATGCAACAAAACAGGACAAACACCGAGGGATTGAATAATTTCACAAGGCACTGTAAACAGCATGAATTCTGCCTACCTTTTAGGATCCTGCCAGCTCCTTGTGACCTGGATTGGCCACTGTTGCAAACAGGATAATGGGTTTGACAGACCTTTGGCCTGACCCAGTATGATAAATCTTATGTTCTTAGGTAAATGGAGGCAAAGGCTAAAAGGAAAGATCAAAATGTCAGAGAGAGAAGTAAGAAGAGCATGGAAGACAAGAGAAGGAGAGAGGAATAATAGCAAATGAACAGAAGACAAGAAAAGGAAAGCAGAAAAAGAGAGTGAGACCAGCGTGTCTGGAAAAATAAAATTTCCAAACAGCAAAGGTATAAAAAAAATATTTCATTTCGAGTTAGCTTTGGGAAATATGCATCACCGATATCTTTGTATTTTGTTCAGTACAAGACAGAATGCATTTCTATATTTATTTCTCCAGCATTGTGGTTCAGAATTTGATTTCTTAGGGTTCTCAGTTCAATTTTTGTTTTCATATTTCTATTTATAATTTGTGATCAGTATTTGGTGAGGGTCTGTTAACATGTAGTTTCTGTGCAGATATGTAAAGCAGCCCTAACTGTTCCATTTTCCGAGTAAGAGACACTGGTGTTCTAAGGCCCAATATAATAACTATAGTGCTGCCTTTTCATAGGCAGGGTTGGTGTTATTCGAGTGCTAGCAGTGCTGTTATGGCATGGTAGGTTTGCTATATGCTCCAAATGGTCTTTTCGCAGGGTTCTGTAGTACCTACCAATATATCTTGGCAGCTGACACTTGAGGGAAGTCATGTGGAAATCTGGCAGCCTTACTGTAATCCCAATGCACATGTAAATGATATCCAGACACAAAGTTATTGTTGGGACAAAAGAGAAGCTCGTGAAGAGCTCCACTTGAATTCATGGGAAGGAGGCAGCAGCACAATAATCACTTGCACAGGCAGCACAGCACCAGTTAGCCTAGTCAACTGCCTTGGAGCCCATCCATAGGCTGTTCAATTTATTATGAACCTCCTGTGGGAGAATGTCACAGGATTTGCTGAAATTTAAGTATAACCACATCCACTAGCCTTTGATCTAATTCTTTGGTCACTCAATGTAAGAAACTGATCAGGTTTGTTTGACATGACTTCCCCTTTCGGTATAGCCATTCTGCCACGGTTCCTAACTAGCTCCATACACATACGATTACTAATGAAAGAAAGTGCCATATTAGATCACTAGAAAGCAAAGCATCTACTTTATTAAGCTTTTTTCCCTTCATAATAAATCAGGCCCTAAATTAGTTAAAAGAAAACCAAATGAGTTAAGAAAAAGGATATTGGCTACCAATAGTTGTTCGGGCAAGGTTTAAAACTATTACAAATATTTTCAAGATTATTAACCAATGCACAGCAGATGTTCTCCATCCCTTATTAATTAAAGACACAAACAACCGCCCCAGGAGATCAAGCAGTAACAATAAATTGCGTACACCAATTGGATTTCAAAAAACAAAAGATGGAATTAGACTTACCTGCTAATTGTTGTTCCTGGAGTGGGACCAGTCTAGTCCCGGGACCTCTGGGTTCCCTATCTTATCCAGCAGCTTGGAGACTGAGAAACTTATTCTTCTGTGACATCATCAGTATATCTCTCCGGTGTCCGCCCCCATCCAACCAGTAACCTATTGACAAAGCAGACTCACCGGAGAAACAAGTAAGTATCTGGGTAATCAAATCAATAGAACAGACTCAGCATGAGTAATAGAGAAAGATTACGACCCCCCCCAAGTAAAAGGTTGCAAAGAAAACTTGCGGCTAGGAGCAAACTCCAACCAAACCGCCGCAACATGCCCCTTCGCTGGCAGCGCAATGCAGCCCCCCCTAACCAATGCTGGGCAGGCCGTGAACTATACACCCAGCGACCGAGGCATCTACCAACTTCTCATATCTCTTCTTATTGTTTGTTTGGGTTTTTTTTTTTTTTGACTGTTCCCCTGAAACACAGTGTCAACTCCAGGGAAAAAACCCCAAAGGAAAATCTCTTACCTGTACCATGCGGAGTAAGTCCCGCGACCTGTTTGCCTAGGGACTCAGGACGGGACACGGGACTAGACTGGTCCCACTCCAGGAACAACAATTAGCAGGTAAGTCTAATTCCATCTTCCTGATCGTGGCCCAGTCTAGTCCCGGGACCTCTGGGTCCTTACCAGAACAGTGAACAAAGTTGTTAAGCATGGGAGGGTCCCAGCAAACCCGCCTGCAGGACTGCAGAACCAAAGGAAGTCTTCTCCGCTCGTTGCACATCCAGCCGATAGTGCTTCACGAAAGAGTTCAAGGAGGACCATGTCGCCGCCCGACAAATCTCCACCGGCGACACCAAACGTACCTCCGCCCAGGACGCCGCCAGCGCCCTTGTGGAATGGGCCCGCAACCCTTCCGGCACGGCCCTGCCACGTAAAATATAGGCTGACGCGATGGCCTCCTTAATCCAGCGCGCAATGGAAGCCTTGGACTCCGCTTCCCCCTTCCGATGGCCCCCAAAGAGCACAAAAAGCCTGTCGGATTTTCGAAAACTCGCCGTGCGCTTGAGATACTTCTTCAACGCTGGCCGGACATCCAAGAGATGAAGCTTCCTCGAAAGAGGAGAATCCACACCACCAGCAAAGACCGGCAAGGAAATTTCCTGATTGACATGGAAAGGCGAGAGCACCTTGGGCAGGAAGGCCATGACCGGCTGTAAAACGACCTTAGAGGCCAAGAATGTCAGGAAGGGCTCCCAGCAGGAAAGCGCTTGCAGCTCCGAGACCCGCCTGGCCGAAGAAACTGCCACCAAGAATACCACTTTCAACGTGAGGTCCTTGAGCGACGAATGCGCCAAAGGCTCAAACGGCTCCCGCTCTAACGCCTCCAACACAAAGGGAAGATGCAACTTTGGAAAAACCGCTCAAGACGGAGGCCTAGCAAGCGACACCGCTCGGAGGAAGCGCCTCACATCCCGCTGTTCACCCAGCGGCTGACCAGCAACCCTGCCCCTGTAACAAGACAGGGCCGCCACATGAACACGCAACGAGGCCGCCGCTAGGCCCTTGTCGAAACCATCTTGCATAAACTCCAGGATCTGCGGGAGAGAAGCCTTAAGAGTCACAATATTCCTATCCGCACACCACGCCTCAAAAACCCGCCAGACGCGGACATACGCCACTGAAGTAGAACAGCGTCTAGACTTCAGCAAGGTAGAAACAACCACCGCCGAGTATCCCCGCGAACTCAGCCGCGCCCGCTCAAGAGCCAGGCCATAAGCGAGAACCGATCCACGTGAGGCATGAACAAAGGCCCCTGCGACAGCAAGTCCATTCGACCGGGGAGCCGCCACGGCTTCGCTACCAGCAACCGTACCAGGTCGCCATACCAAGGTCGGCGTGGCCAATCCGGCACTATCAGGATGACCTGACCGTGAAAACGCTCCACTCTCTGCAGGACCCTGCCGACCAGGACCCACGGAGGGAAGACATAAAGCAGCTGTCCCTCTGGCCAAGGTTGAAGGAGAGCGTCCAGGCCTTCGGACATCCGCTCGCGGCGCCTGCTGAAGAAACGACTGCACTTTGCTGAGGCAAAGGTCGCCATGAGATCCATGACCGGTGTCCCCCACTGGCGGGTCAGCATCTCGAACACCTCGGGATGCAGAGTCCATTCCCCCGGGTCAACGCGGACCCGACTGAGAAAGTCGGCCTCGACATTGTCCACGCCGGCCACATGAGCCGCTGACAGATCGACGAGGTTCGCCTCCGCCCAGGCGCACAGAACCTCAGCCTCTGCTTCCAGAGCCACGCTGCTGGTTCCCCCCTGCCAGTTGACAAAGGCGACCGCCGTGGCGTTGTCCGAGAGCACTCTCACCGCCTTTCCTGAGAGCCGCTGCCGAAACCCCAGCAGCGCCAGGCGAACCGCTCGTAGCTCCAAGAGATTGATCTCCACTGCTGCTCCTGGGAACTCCAGGTGCCCTGCACGAAGCTGCCCTGACAATGAGCCCCCCAGCCCGACAAGCTGGCGTCCGTCATCACCGCCACCCACGCGGGGGTCTCGGGGACTCTCCCCCACTCGAGGGATTCGGGAAGTAACCACCAGAGCAGGGCCTGACGGGTGTCCTCCGGACACTCCAACCTCCGGGACAAGGGATGCAATTGATGCGACCAGCGGCAAAGCAACGCCCTTTGCAAGGGCCTCATGTGAGCTCTCGCCCACGGTACCGTCTCTATCGTCGCCGCCATGGTGCCCAGCAACTGCAGGTAACGCCACGCCGAGGGGGCCCGCAGCCGCAGGAACCGCTCCACCATGCACCGCAAGCCGCTCGCGCGCTGCTGCATGAGAAACACCTTGCCCACGCTCGTATCGAAGCGGGCCCCCAGGTATTCCAGATTCTGGGAAGGCTGCAAACGGCTTTTGGACATATTGACAATCCACCCGAGGCTTTGCAAAAACTCCACCACGCGAGCCGCTACCCGCTCGCTCTCGACTCTGGACTTGGCCCGGATCAGCCAATCGTCTAAATAAGGGTGCACCAGAATGCCCTCCTTGCACAAAGCCGCAGCCACCACCACCATCACCTTGGTGAAGACCCGCGGCGCAGTCGCGAACCCGAAAGGCAGCGCTTGGAACTGATAATGACCGAAGGGCACCGCGAACCGGAGAAACTGGTGGTGATCCGGCCGTACTGGGATATGGAGGTACGCCTCCGACAAGTCCAAAGAGGTGAGGTACTCCCCTTGCCGCACGGCTACTATGACGGAACAGAGAGTTTCCATGTGAAAATGCGACACCCGCAGGCAGCGATTGGCCTTCTTGAGATCCAGAATTGGCCGGACGCCCCCGTCTTTTTTCGGGACAATGAAATAGATGGAGTACCGACCGGAGCCGTACTGCTCTGGAGGTACGGGAACAATGGCTCTGAGATCCAACAGCCTTTGTACCGTCACCCGCAGGGCCGCACATTTTGCGACGGACCGTCCGGGAGACTGCACAAACGCCTCCCGCACCGGATGCAAGAACTCGAGGGCGTAACCTTCCCGAATAACTTCGAGCACCCATTGATCTGAGGTGATTTGGGCCCAGGCAGGAAGAAACTCCCGCAGACGACCCCCCATGGGAACGAGGGACGGCTGGGCCCCCCCTCATCTCATTGAGACTTCTTGAAATTAACGGAAGAGAAGGCGGAGGCGGCCCCGAAACCTCTTCCCGCTCCCCGGAAACCCCGGAATCCTTGGTTGCGGTAGGGAAACCGCCCCCGGGGGCTCGAAGAGAACTTTTGGGAGCGAAAACGACGGACGTCCCTAAACGGACCCCGACCTCCGGGATTCCCCCGAGCAGACTTGGGCTTGTCCTCCGGCAATCTGCCGCCCTTAGATTCTCCGAGATCTTTAACGAGCTTTTCCAAATCCTCCCCGAACAGAAGCCGGCCCTTAAAGGGTAGCTTACTTAACCGCGCCTTCGAGGAGGAATCCGCAGCCCAGTTCCTCAACCACAAGTACCTGCGGGCTGCCACCGCCGAAGCCATACTTTTAGAAAGACCCCGCATGAGGTCATATTGTGTATCCGCAAGATAGGCAGCACCCAACTCCAGACGCGCAGCGTCCTCCGCTAAAGAACTGGACTGCTCCCCCTGCACCTGTTGGGCCCAGCGGAGGCAGGCTCACGCCACCCAAGCCCCACAGATAGCCGCCTGCAGGGAGACAGCATTGATGTCGAAGACCTGCCGCAAGAGCACATCTAACTTACTGTCTTGCATATCCTTGAGGGCAGCACTACCTTCAACTGGTATGGTGGTCTTCTTGGTGACAGCCGAGACGGCCGCATCCACCTTGGGCGACCGGAAGACCTCCTTATCCTGGTCCAACAAGGGATACAAACGGCCCATAACCCGGGATCCCTTCAACGGAGCCTCCGGAACGCTCCACTCCTCCTGAATCATCTCGGTAAAGACCCGATGTACTGGGAACGCCCGCTGAGACCGCCGAAACACCTGCAGCAAAGGATCCTCAAGGGTGTCATCCTCCGCTGCCCCTGGGACTGGCATATTGACCGCCTTCAGAGACTCGGCAATGAGAGCTGGCAACTCTTCTCTACGAAACACTCTCACCACTCTAGCCTGATCTTCCCGCTCAGAAATCTCCCCCTCTTCCAATTCCTCATCCAGAGCCACACTGGGACCTTCCTCATCGGACAACGGGTCCTCCGAGACCCCGGTAACGTCAGACAACGCCCTGTCGCTCCGCAGTCTCTTACTCGGAGGCGGGGGAGAGTGGAGTCTGGGGGAAGCAGAGCGCTTCCTCTCCCCCTCAGATCCCTAAGTCAGCAACGAGCTAACAGCGGACTCTTGCAAGAGAGCCACAAACTGCTGAGAAAAAATAGCTGACAGCTCCCTGGGCAACAGCACCTGTGAGAGGGGCGGAGGTAGGGCAGAAGACGGACCGGCCACAGGTTCTTCCGGCTCTCCGCCAATCCCTGGGACAGTCGGGGGCTCCAAGGCACCCCCCGAGGCTCTGTCCACCGGTGGAAGAGGCTGGTCCAACTCTCCAGTCTCCCCCACACAGGCCTTGCAGACCCCGCTAGGAGAAGCCTTCTTAGCCCCACACACCACGCAAATGGGCTTAGAAGGCATGCTGAGAAAAAAAAAAGAATAAAGCTCAAACTTTGAAGCAGAAATCCAGAAATGTCCCTCCAAACTAGCAGGCGATTTCCCCGGAGCACTGACAGGCTGTGGAGAAAAAACCACCCGCTCAAAGAAAACCCCGGGAAAGTGAAAACGAAGTCTAAATGAAATAAAAAACTCTGTTCCTTCCCCCAAAAGCAAAGCGCAGCAGGAGAAGAACCCTCCGGTCTCACAAGAGACAGTGCTGCAGAGCCACCCCCCCCCCCCCCCGGGCCGCGCCGTCACCACGCGGCTAGGCCCGACATGGAAAAAGCCCGCGCGAACTGCACGCAGCTGTAAATAAGCAGGAGGGCCCGACCGCGTTTACCTGCAGTAAGTGTTCCCCAAGAAAAGCCGCGCCCCTGCGCCGGTCACACAAGCAGAGGGCCGCGGATCGGGTGCACGGCACTCGCTATCGGTGCGTGTCCAGCCTGCTGATATGGCTCTACCGGCGGTGGAAATTAACAAGCGCACTCGCGGGCAAGTACCTCCGCGTGGCGCTGAGTAGGTACGCTCCTCCAATGGGGAGCAACGGGACCAACTCGCCCAAAAAGTGAGGAAGAGCTGCAGCGCTGCCAGGACAGGTAACCCCTCTGAAGCAGGCTCAGCTAAATTCAGGCAGAGCAAGGAGGGGGGGGGGGGGTGGTGAGGGAAGCAAGCTAACTCGTGCTGCAGCTGAAAAAAAAAAGGACAGCACCTAGAAAAAAAAGGAAAAGAAAATATCTTTTAAAACTACAGAAACCAAATGGGAAGAATATAAAATTTCAAACTAAGCTAAAAACTCAGTTGTTTCTCAAGTGAGCCCGAGATCCCCGGGCTCCCATCTATCCAGCTGCTTGGAGACTGAGGTAACTGGTTGGATGGGGGCGGACACCGGAGAGATATACTGATGATGTCACAGAAGAATACGTTTCTCAGTCTCCAAGCTGCTGGATAAGATAGGGAACCCAGAGGTCCCGGGACTAGACTGGGCCACGATCAGGAACAATTTACCTCTGCCAGAGCTTTATCTTTATCAGCACCAGCCCTTTGGAACTCACTCCCAGATGATTTACGGGCCACAAAAGACTAAAAAACTTCCGCAAATCACTTAAAACCTTCCTATTCTTGGAATATTATGATCAACCAGACAGTGAACTTCATTAACAATGAATGATTGTAATCATAAAGTATTGTTATAATAAGTTTTTATAGTATCCCTTTGTAAGTTGTGTTACCTCTTATCCAATGCTATGTCACTCCTTATTTTATGTAATTTATTTTGTGTAACCCACCACTTTGATTGTAGGAAAAAGTGGTATACAAATCTAAATAAATAAATAAATATCTTTATAAGTCTTACAAAGGTTTAGGAAAGCTGATTTTTATCATCACTAAGGTGCCTTTCTCCTGCAATATGGAAAACCCTCTACTCAAGACAGGAATATATAGTGTCTTGAACATGTACACGTTAACTATGCATGGGATACTTCTAAAATTACCCAACTGCTTAACCGCCCTTTTTTTAAAATCAATTTTACATATTTAACTAGTGCCAATTACTAGTTTCAGCCATGCCTGGCCATGGAGGACATCTGTGAGTGCACTGAGATATTGTACAACTGTGTACAGATATACAGCTCAATGAGTACCAGTGACTACTGAGCTCAGGGTAGATGCAGCTCAGATACTTACCTGAGAGGAGGATGGACTTGTTGTCAATGGAAGAGAGCGACAAGCAGCAAAAAAATCTAGAAAAGGAAAAAAAAGAATTATTTTAATAATTTTGAAATGTCAGAACATTGTTGCTATGCAGAGAATGCAATGTGACGAAAAGTGGTAGAGAACAAAGAAAAAAGAGAAAAGAGGTCCAAGATAGTGAGAAAACTAAAAAAACAAGAGGAGTGAAGAGAAAACAGGACTGTATACCTTTTTTGTGAACACGTTCAAGAATAAGAGGAGGGAGTTTTGGAGGGTCAGAAGAGGCAGCTGCAAGAGAGCTGGCAGGGGCATGACACAAAGGAAGTGCAGGGAAATACAGATGGCCATCTCACAGGCATGACTATGAAATTTTAAGAACATCAAAAAGAAGAAAAAAAAAGAGAGAAAAACAAATAAACCATTTTACCAGCCTGGGGCTAGCATGGACTGCAAAAAGTTCAGTTATTAATCACTGAATGAGTTCCAACAATATAAAATAACCAAAGTCCAAGTGCATAGTAACTTTTTTCACCTAACCAGTCACGACAGACAGCAAAGGGATAGGTGGCCGAATGGGTGCAGTATTCTCCGATGTCCAATACTGGAAATGAATATGCGAATGGGGAGGTACAATACTATTAATTCTAACTCAGTGCTCTCTCTCCCCCTCCTCTGGTTACACATTGTCAGAGCATCAAGATTTAAGCTATGCTCCCTGGCACACAGCTTAGAGAGAACACAGGAGGATGGCGAAGGCTAACACTCCCTTCTTGCTCTCTAACAAGAGTGAACTAGTGGCTGGGAAGGTGCAACATCCACTTGCACCCTAAACTGAAAGTGAACACGTGGGTAACTAGGCATAATAATCAATTTCCTTATGCATGGCACATTGAAAGAAAATACAGTTTGGGAAAATTCCTAGTAATATGGTTTCTCTGTGGTCAAGCAGGGGCGATGCAGGCACACTCTGGACGACATCACCTAATGGCTCCTGCATTAGACATGCTCTCCCTAGCTCGGGCAAATCCTTTAGGCATTCCTGAGCATTCCTGGCATCTCCCACATTGCATCTTGCTCTCTCCTCCCCTTTATATCCACTAGCTTGATTTCACATGAACAGCAGCTCTCCACAACAAAGAAAAAATGAAAATGACTCCCATTTTCATGGCCTTTCCCAAGTATCTGGGACCTGACAGAAAGACCATAGGTTTAAAATCACTTCAAAGTCAAAACTAATCCTTTCCAACGGGCCCAAATTCAGCACCAATGGGAGGTCTCTTGAGCAGGAAGACTGCCTTACTAACTGGCAGCTTCAACGGGGCTCAACTGTCACTATAAAGAAGCAGCTCACTACCAAAAGTGGAAGCCTAGTGAAAATTGCTGCTACCAACAGGGTAAGCCATTAGATGATGCCAGTTCCTGGAGAATGGGAGTGCCATCTGCCCCACCGGTATGGCTATCCCATTCGGCATACTGCAGGTAAAAGTAAAACCAGGAGGACCATGGTATTGGGCTGGCCCCTGCTTCACACACTATATAGAGGCAAGTGGAGCCAGAGCACGTTCCCTACTGTCATCAAGGCTGCCAAGTGCTATGCAGACCCCAAGAAGCAACAACAAGAGAAAAAAATAAGAGATATAAAAAAAATGCAGTGCCTGCAGTGAAACTTCTTTGCACAAGTAATTTGCTTCAGCCCAGAGTGGGCGGTAAAAGGTTCATCAAGGCCCGTAGTCCTCCCTACCAAACGCCTCACTTCCAAAAACATTCTGGCCACTCTCAAGACAGTAAGACACCATCCAGGGAAGGAAAGAGTCTCTATTCAATAACCGCTCTGCATTGGGAGCTTCTGGATCCCCCCTCAGACTACAGCCAAAGGGATCATAAGAACTGCCATACTGAAACAAACCAAAAGGTCCATCAAGCCCAGTATCCTGTTCCAAACAGTGGCCAATCCAATGGCTCACAATTACCTGGAAGGATCCCAAGTAGTAAACAGATTTCATGCTGTTTAACCCTGGAGATAAAGTAATGGGCTTCCCCAAGTCTAATTAATAACAATTTATGTACTTTTCCTCCAGGGTCAGCCACTCTGATGTTACTGCAACTGCTTCAACAGGTCATGTGTGAAAGCGCTACCCTCCTACAGACACCCACCACTAGAGGGTGCACCCAGCATCTTTCCCACACAATTTACACTTAAGCACCTCTACCTTACCAAAATTCACTACCACTTTTGAGTCATGACTAGAGGTCTCCTGATTCCTACTCTATTGCTGAATTTTCTGATAAGTCACTTGGAAACCAACCTAAGCGATACATTTTTCATGATGTCGCCACGGAAAGCGCAGTTACTCACCTGTAACAGGTGTTCTCCCGGAACAGCAAGAATCAGTCATCACATATGGGTGAGGTCGGCGCCAACGGAGTCCGCGCGGAACATTTCCCCAGCTTTCAAAGAAAGCCTTTTGGAATGCTACCACGCATGCGTGGTCCCCTTCCCGCTCAAGGGTGCCATCTTGCTCAGTCAGTGACATAGCTAAGATGGCAATAAAAAGGGAAATCAAGCAAGGTAGGGAAGGCAACTCCTAAGGAAGGAGGGAGGGTTGTGAGGACTGATTCCTGCTGGTCCCGGAGAACACCTGGTACAGGTGAGTGAGTACGTTTTCTCCAGGAACAAGAGGGAAGTCAGCCCTCACATTTGGGACTCCCTAGCTCCAGGCTGCCAAGGACCGAACCACGACAGTACCAACGGCAACCAGATGGGCAGCCATGAGTTGCAGGTGGTGAGTCCTCGCCGAGAGACTCTGCAAGACCCTAGCGCCCAGCAACACCATCACTCCAGTAGCCTGAACACAGAGGGTCGGAAGGCAGGAGTTGCCTACACTCCAAAAATATTACGCAGCACTACCTGATCAAAGGAACAGTCTCTGTGGGATTGGCTTTCCAGGCAGCAGTGTGCCGCAAACATGTGCATGGATGACCAAGTGGCAGCTCTGCAAATCTCCATCACTGGCACAGAACGGAGGTGGGCCACTTACCCGGTGCTCAGGCCTGTCCGCTTGCTCACAGGCAAGGGTGATGCAATCTGCCACCTAAGAGGATAGGGTACACTTGGTTACAGGGAGCCCCACTCTGCTGGGTCATAGGACATGAAAAGCTGAGGTGTTTTTAGGTGGCCCTGGGTCCACTGCAAGTAGAAGGACAGGGCCTACTTACAGTCCAGTGTGTGGAGTATGATCTCCCTGCTGGCATGAGGTCGTGGGTAGAAAGTGGAAAGTACCACCTCCTGGTTGAGGTGACACAGGGATAACCACCTTCAGGAGGAGCTTAGGGCAGGTGCGGCGCTCTACCCTGTTCTTGAAGAACCTGGTATATGGAGGGTCCGCCACCAGTGCTTGAAGCTTGTTGACTCTGCGAGCTGAAGTCAGGGCCACCAGGAAGGCTACCTTCCAAGATAGGTATCCTGAGGTGGCAGGTGGCCAGGGGCTTGAACAGTGGTCTAGTCAGCTGGGAGAGCACCACTTTGAGGTCCCATTCTGCTGCCAGAGGGCAGATAGGGGTCTTAGATAGGAGAAGGCCCAGTAGGAACCGGGAGACCAGCGGCAGGCTGGATAAGGGCTTGCCCCCTACTGGGTGGTGGTGAGAGGCTATAGCGCTCCTATGCACCCGAACAGAGTTAGATTTCAGCCCTGTGTGCGACAGATGCACTAGATCCTGGAGTTCTCCTTCATATCCATGCACCACAGGGCAAACCTGCGCCACTTGAAGGCGTAGACTCTTCTCGTGAAGGGCTTCCTGGAGGCTAGCAGGATATCCTCAACCTCTTTTGGCAGACTGAGCAGGGCCAGGGCTACCCTCTCAGAGTCAGTGACCCCACACTGGGGTGCAGGAGGGAGCCCTCCTCCTGAGTCAAGAGGTCCGAGGCCCGACCCAAGGTTACTGGCATTGTTGCCGCCAGCGATAGCAGTAGTGAGAATTAGGGTTGTCTGAGCCACCTGGAGGCGATCAGTATCATTGATACCCTCTCATTCTGCATCTTGAACAGAGTCTTGGTGACCAGAGGAGTCAGTGGGAATGCATACAGCAATCCCTCGGACCATGAGATCAGGAATGCGTCTGCCAGTACCCTCAGTGGGTGCAGCTGCCTGGAGCAGAAGCGATCCAGTGTGTTATCCGGAGAGGCAAACAGGTCCATCTCAGGCTGGCCACAAAGGCAGAAGAGCCTCTCCGCCACTACGGGGATGAGACGCCATACATGAGGGCACAGGACTCTGCTGAGTCTGAGTCTGAAACTGTCCACCAGGTAGTTGTCCTGGCCCAGGAGATAGACTACTCGCAGGAGTATGCCATTGCACACTGTGAAGGAGAGGAGGGCTACAGTCTCCTGGCAGAGGGAATATGAGCCCGTGACCCCCCTGCTTGTTTATGTAGAACACTGCGACCTGGTTGTCCATCTGGACCAAGACAGGTCTGTTCCGCAAGAGTGTACGGAATAAGAACATAAGAACATAAGATATGCCATACTGGGTCAGACCAAGGTCCATCAAGCCCAGTATCCTGTTTCCAACAGTGGCCAATCTAGGTCATACGTACCTAGCAGAATGCACGTAGGGCGAGAAATACCGCCCGGAGCTCCAGGAGGTTGATCTGCAGTCGAGACTCCTCCTTGGACCAGCAGCCCTGAGTGCAGTGAGCTCTGCAGTGAGCTCCCCGGCCCTGGAGAGAGGCATCTGAGGTCAGGGTCATCTGCGGTTGGGGCACCTGGAAGACCATTCCTGCCCGGAGGAAGTCTAGGTTTTGCTACCAGTTGAGGAATCTCACCAGCTGTCGGGAGACCTGACCCTGTCCCGGAGCCTGCCCATGGCCTCGGTCCAGAGTATCTAGGAACCACTGGGCTGCCCACATATGTAGGCGAGCTAGGAGTGTGACATGGACCCTGGAGGCTATGTGTCCCAGTAGGCAGAGGAGAAGGCAAGCCAGCACTGTTCTGTGGTGTTGGACCTCACCTGCCAACTGTTTGAGGCATTCCGCCCTGTCCCAAGGGAGGAGGGCTCTGGCCCACACCGTCTCTAGCTGAGCACCAATGAACTTTAGGTTTTGTAACGGCAAGAGACATTATTTGGAGTAGTTGATAACGAATTCCAGGTGCTGCAGGAGGAGGATGGCATGTTCTGTGCCCTGGATGGCCTCTGTGGCTGTGCCGCCTCTGATCAGCCAGTCGTCTAAGTAGGGGCAAACAAACACCCCTTGTAGGCACAGATGTACGGCTACCACTGCTAGGCACTTTGTGAAGACTCTTGTTAAAGAGGTCAGGCCGAAGTGAAGCATCCTGTATTGGTAATGGCCTCCCCCTATCATGAATCTCAGGCATTGCCGGTGAGAAGGGTGGACCAGGATGTGAGCATCCTTCAGGTCCAAGGAGCAAAGTCATTCTCTCTGGTGGAGGTAGGGCAGCAGTGTCCCAAGGGAGAACATTTTGAACTTCTCTCTCACCACAAACCTGTTCAGGTCTCGGAGGCCCAGGATGGACCTGAGTCCTCTGGTTCTTTTGGGGACAAGAAAGTACCTTGAGTAAAAACCCTGTCCCTTAGTAGACCTGCTAGCTCTGAGAGTAAGAGGGCCTGGTGAAGGAGAGGTCATACAGGCTCTCCTAGAAAATGCCCTGAAGGTGGCAACTGGAAGTGGAGGTGATAACCCTCTTTCACGACTCGGAGCACCCACTGGTCCGACGTGACCTTGAGCTACTTGTGGGTGAAGAGTGCCAGGCGGCCCCCTGTGGGCTGGAGAGGGTCTCCCAGGGGGAGGGAGACACAGTCCTGGAAGTCAAAATCTCCCACTAGTTTGGGCCGAAGCTGGCACCTGAAGCTTGGGGGCCTTTAGTTTCCTGGGACTGTGACCCTGGCCTTTGGGCTGGGATCCCTGCTGCTTTTTCCTCGAGAAAACTGGCCTTTTCCCTGAGGCTTTCTTACGGGGGAGGATAGATGTCTTCTTTGACAGCCTCTGCCTGGTCACCACCTCAGCCTCAATCTTGGCCGCCTTATCGGCCATAGGCTTTCCAAACAGATTCTCCCCGGTGCAGGGGACATCCCGCAGCTTTTCCTGGACCCATTGCTCAAGGTCCAAGGTCTGCAGCCAGGCCTGGCACCGAGCACAGATACCTGCAGTTGCTGCCCTGGCTGCAGCCTCAAACCATCATAGGCAGCCCAGGACAGGAACTTAGAGCAGTCCCAGATGGTCACCACCAAGGTCTGAAAGCATTGCAGGGGTTGCCAGGCGAGTCCCACTGAGAAGCCCGCAAGATCCTGGATGAGACTCAAGATACATACCTATGAAGAGTTCATAGGTTTGTATCCAGTAGCTCAGCATGGCCCCTTGGAAGCACTTGCGCCCTAAGGCGTCGAGGGCACTGGCTTCTCTACCCGGGGGTACAGAAGAGTAAGTCTTCTGACTCTTGAGCTTCTGCATCGAGGATTCTACCACCCTGGAGTTGTGGGGAAATTGGGATTTCTGGAAGCCTGGATTCCTCTTGATGTGGTAGATGGCGTCGAGGCGTCATGACCACTGGCACCGAGGCCGGGCTTTCCCACATCCTTATTTGCACCGGCACCAAGGGAGCCTCCTTTGGTGGGGACTCATACTGGAGAATTTCCAGTTCCTCAGTGCACGGGTCCTCCTCAGATTCGGTGGGGACAAAATGCTCGGGTCATGTCCCGAACAAAGTCATGGAATGGCACCAAGGTTCCAGGAGAGACAGCTCCAATGGGATGTCCCAGTGTTGAGATGTCTCGGGGGAGGCCTCAACGTCGGTCTTGCACTCTGACTCCAAAGGCATCGAGAAGTCCAAGGCTCGGAGCTCACATGCTGTGAGGCCTGCATCGGGGAACCGGGATCCCTCGAGGGGTCTCGGGTCAGATTCCTGGAAACTGGTAAGGGAGGACTGGACACCTGAGGATCAGGACCAGGACCTTGATCGGTGCCGGAGGCTCACGTGAGGCCGTGCTCGGGGCACGTCTCTCCGCCCGGGGACGCCACTGCAGTCAGGGGCCAGGTTGTCGAGGCAGATGATGCAGATGAACCTGACATCATTGTCTGCTGCATGGTCAGGATGGCAGAGATACTGTGTTCCATGGCCGCCATTCTGGCTTTGATGCCAGATGACTCCGCATCTTTCAGCACGAGCACAGAGAGTCTCAGGGTCGGTGCCAGCACTCTTGCAAATGCACCATGGATGAGGACCACCGCATCGGGAAGCCTCACACGATCACCGCTGGCCAAGGACTTCTTCCTAGAGACCTTAGGAAGGCACTGCTCAGACTCGTCCGAGCCCTGCCGCAGGACCTTACCGTTAGCATTTGCCTACAGACATCCATGATACATTGTACTTACTGAATCCCAATCATTCCTCAAATGACTATTCTAAATAGTCCCTCTCCCAACACTGCGCACCTAGTTCTTACTATAATATGTTTGCAGGACTTCCGGTGACGTCATGGAGCTAATGGCGGCATAGAAGCCTAGCTCCGTCCGATTCCTGGGATTGTGGAGTTAAAATTGAGCCCCCAACGTCCTTAAAGTGGAGGGAAAGCACAGTTACTTACCTGTAACAGGTGATCTCTGGGAAAAGCAGGAATAAGTCTTCACATATGGGTACATCGGTACCGACGGAGCCTGCGCGGGAACGCTCCCCAGCTTCCCAAAAGGAAAGCTTTTGGGAACATCCCACAGCGCCTGCGCGCTGCCTTCCCGCCTTTCCTAACTAGCTCTCCTCAGTTCGAGTTTAAAGCTGAGACAATAGAGAGAGAGAGAGAGGAAAGGAAAGATAGAAAAGAGGTACAACTCCTAGGGGAGGTGGGAGGGTTGTGAAGACTTATTCCTGCTGTTCCCAGAGATCACCTGTTACAGGTAAGTAACTATGCTATCTCCAGGAACAAGCAGGAATGAGTCTTCACATTGGGGATTCCCTAGCTGAGATGCCTGGGAGATCCCCAAGGATATGAGACCCCGGGAAGGGTTCTACGTCCTCCTATGGATCTCAGGCATCCATCCAGGGAAGGAGGGTAGGAGTTGTTTAAGAATGGAACAGGTGTTTGAGGACAGCCTGACCAAACAAGGCATCCCAGCGGGAGTCCTTGTCCAAGCAGTAATGGGCTGTGAAGGTATGAACCGAGGCCCAGGTGGCTGCTCGACAGATCTGGTCGATGGACACAGAATTTAGATGAGCCATAGAGGTGGCCATGGCCTTCACATTATGAGCTGTGACATGGCTCTCCAGAGAAAGGTTCTTACTCTGGTAGGCAAAAGAAATACACTGAGCAATCCAATTGGACAGTGTTCTCTTAGAGACTGGAAGTCCTAAATGAGAAGGATCAAAAGCAACAAAAAGCTGGGAAGACTTTCTATGTTGCTGTGTCCTTTGTAAGTAAAAAGCAAGAGCTCTTTTACAATCCAGAGTATGAAGATTCTTCTCTGGACTGGATGCATGAGGAGCTGGAAAAAAGACAGGTAAATATACCTCTTGATTAAGATGAAAAGGTGAGACCACTTTAGGCATAAAGTGTGGATTTGTCCTAAGGACTACCTTATCATGATGGAACCTTGTATAAGGTGGATTAGCCACTAAGGCCTGCAGTTCACTGATGCGGCGAGCTGAAGTGACTGCAATGAGGAAAATAACCTTCCAGGAAAGAAATTTCAAGGAGGTAGTGGCTAAGGGTTCAAAAGGTGGCTTCATAAGCTGACCAAGAACCAAATTTAAGTCCCATGCCACCGGAGGAGGCCTAATGGGAGATTTAGTTAAAGTTAGGCCTCTCATGAATCTTGCAATGAGAGGATGAGAGGAAATAGGTTGTCCATTGATGCAATAGCACTCAAATGGACTCTTACTGAATTTGTCTTCAGTCCTGCATTGGAAAGATGCAGGAGATAGTCTAACAGTGAATTTAAAGGTAGTGCTAGAGGGTCAAGACCCTTTTCAGCACACCAAACAGAAAAACTTTTCCATTTAAAAGCATAGGAACGCCTGGTGGAAGGTTTTCTGGAAGCATGGAGGATATCCTTCACTTGCTGAGAAAGATTCAAGCCTTGAAGGTCTAGGCCTTCAGTAACCAAGCTCTGAGGTGAAGGGACTTGGGGTTTGGGTGCCACAAAGTCCCTTCCTCCTGGGACAGAAGGTCTGGAGCAGCTCCCAAGTCCAGGAAAGGGGCTTGGGAGAGATGTAGAAGTAGAGGGTACCACACTTGGCGTGGCCAGCGTGGAGCTATGAGGATCATAGATCCTTGATCCCTCTGGAGTTTGAACAGAGTCTTGGGAATCAAGGGAATGGGTGGAAAGGCATACAGGAAGCCCTGACCCTAATGAAGGAGGAAGGAATCTTTGGCCTGAACTCCCTGACACGGAATTCTGGAACAGAACCGGGGAAGTTTGGCATTCCACGGACTTGCAAAGAGGTCTATGTCCGGGGTTCCCCATTCTTGGAAGATTCTGAGTACCTGATCCATGTGCAGGGACCATTCGTTTGGAAGCAGAACTCAACTGAGTCTGTCTGCCCAAGAGTTTTGGATTCCTGGGAGGTATACTGCCAGGAGATGGATTTGATGCTCTCTGGCGAAGGCCCATAATCTTAAAGCTTCGTTGCAAAGCGACAGAGAGCCAGTTCCTCCTTGCTTGTTTATGTAAAACATGGCTACTTGATTGTCCATATGAATGAGGACTGTCTTGTAGCTGAGGAGGGTATGAAAGACCTTGAGAGCTAGAAAAACTCCTCGAAGCTCCAAGTGGTTGATATGAAGAGAGGTCTCCTGTGGGGACCAAGTGCTTTGAGTGGAGAGGTCTTGTAGATGAGCTCCTCAACCTGTTTGGGAGGCATCTGTTGTGAGGGTTGCTTGGGGCAACAACTGTTGGAAGGGGGGACCCCAGCAACAGATTTTGAGTGGACATCCACCATTGGAGAGACCAAAAGAGATGTTTGGAGGTTGCTATTTGGTCTGAGAGAGCTCCTGAAGCTTGAGTCCACTGGGTGGACAAAGTCCATTGAGCTGCCCTCATGTGTAGGCGAGCATAGGGTACCACATGCACTGTGGAAGCCATGTGGCCTAGCAGTTGTAGCATCTCCCGGGCAGTTAAGTGGCTCTTTGACTGAATCTGGGAGGCTAACTGCACTAAACGTTGGCAACGGGCCTGAGGAAGGTAGGCCCTTGCAGTGGTGGTATCCAACCAGGCCTCTATGAATTCCAGAGACTGAGTAGGGGTGAGCTGGGACTTTGGGAGGTTTACCACAAGTCCCAGATACTGCAGAATGCTCCTTGTGCGGTCCAGGGAAATCTGGGCCTCTGACTGAGATGGAGCTCGGATGAGCCAGTCGTCCAGGTATGGGAAGACAAATATTCCCAGAGTGCGTAGAAATGCAGCAACTATTGCCATGCATTTGGTGAACACTCTTGGAGCAGAGGCCAGACCAAAAGGAAGGACTCTGTATTGGTAATGTTTTTCTTGGAAAAGAAAACGTAGGAATCTTCTGTGAGATGGATGGATGAGGACATGTGTGTACGCATCCTTGAGATCTAGAGAACAAAGCCAATCCTGACTTTGAAGGTATGGAAGGAGAGTGCCCAGAGAAAGCATCTTGAACTTCTCCTTGCATAGAAATTTGTTCAATTCTCTGAGATCTAAGATGGGTCTGTATCCCCCTGTCTTCTTTGGAATGAGAAAATAGGGGGAGTAGAACCCTGACCCTTGTTGAAGAAGAGGAACTTCTTCTATTGCCCCTTGGGCAAGAAGGGTAGTCACCTCTTGACCTAGAAGGTCGAGAAGAGATGTGGGAGAATTGAAGTGTCTCACCATGGTGTGGGGAGGAAGATCTGAGAAATGAAGTTTGTAGCCCTCTCTTATGATGGAGAGGGTCCACTGCTCTGATGTGATTTTCTCCCATCTGGGAGCAAAATGAGCTAACCTTCCTGGAATGGTGAGAGGTTCTGGCTGTTGTAGAGCCAGAAAGGCTAAGTTCTATAGCATCAAGTCAAAAACCCTGAGGAGGTTGGGACTGCTGAGTTGCAGCAGCCCCTGTAGACTTAGGCCTGGCCTGCTTAGGTTGCTGACGCTTAGTGGCAAAGCGACCTGTAGAAGATTGTTGGCCAGAAGTAGAAGGAAATCTGCCCTTTTTGAAAAAAGACTTTTTAAAAGTCTTTTCCTTGGCAGGAATGGAGGTTGACTTTGAAAGTCTATCCAGAGCAGAGTTCTCTGCATCCATTTGAGTGGCTTTTATTTGCCACTCTTTGCCAAATAGATTTTCACTTGTACAGGGCAGATTTCCTAAGCCATCTTGAACCCAGGGTTCTAAATCAGAAGCCTGGAGCCAAGCAATTCTGCGAGCAGCTATGGCAATGCCTAAGGCTCTGCTGGCACCTTCAAAGGAGTCAAAGGCTGCCCTGTTGGAAAACTATATGAGTCGATTCTGGCAATAAGCATACTGGCTTGGAAGATTTTCCTACCAAAAGCATCCAAGGTCCTGCATTCTCTTCCTGGAGGAGCAGAAGAGTGTCTCTTTGTACTCTTTATCCTCTTCATAGCTGACTGCACCACAATGGAATGGTGAGGAAGCTGAGTTTTTTGAAATCCAGGACAGGGAGGGACACGGTACATAGTGTCCAATCTGCGAGAATGAGGAGAAAGAGTGAGAGGAGTCTCCCATAAATCAATCATGTGTTCATTAAGAATCTCAAGAATTGGTAAGGTGACTGCCTCTCTAAGAGCCTTAGAGTATCCTAAAATATCTAATTTTTTTGCTCTAGGCTCTGATTCAGAGGTTACTGAAATAGAAAGTCCTTTAGCTACTTCTCTTATGAAGTCTTGAAAGGACAAGTCCTCTGGAGGAGACATTCTTCTTTTTGGAGAAGAAGGCTCTTCAGGAAGGGCTATGGATACTTCAGGAGACTCATTGATGAATCAGAATCACCAGAGGAATCGAAGTACCACCTGTCAGGGTGCTCTTCTTACGCTCGATACGCGTATCGAGCGGTATCGACATCGGGCGTCGGTATCGAGAAGTAGCCCTGGACAAGGAACCGCTGCAGCCAGTATCCTGGTCGATGTCGATGCAGTCGGTACCGGTATTGGTGCTGGTGCCGGTACCTGAGCCGATACCGACAACGGAGTTTGTTGTGGTACAATCGGCATCGCAGCTTGAATGAAGGCTGTGATAGCCCACTGCATGGACAGAACATTCTGATCCATCGACGTCATGAATGCCTGGATATCGGTACCGGGAGTTTGTGCCGGTACCCCAGAGCATTCTAACTTGTGATCGGTCGAGGCCGTGCCATCGATGTCAACCTGTAACCCCATAGGAGGAGCTTCCCGCCGGGGTTGTTTTGCTGGTGCAGGATCCTCGAGGGCAAGCCCGGAGGCATCTCGATGCTTAGAGGGAGATCTACCCTTCGAGGACCTGCTAGATTTATGTTTGGTTACCTGAGATCCATCAGGAGAAGAAGACCTGGAAGATGTCGATGCTACTGACGCTGCATCAGCGGGAAAGAGCACATGGAGCTTGGCTGCTCGGTTCTGTAAACCCCGTTTAGACATTAGAGAGCAGGACGGACAATCCGGAATGGAGTGTTCAGGTCCCAAACATTTAAGGCACCATTCATGGGTATCTGTAACAGAAATAGTACCGCTACACTTAGTGCATTTCTTGAACCCGGAGGCTGGTTTTTCCATGAGGGAAATTTTCTTGTGGGCCCTGAGGCCCAAGAAGAAAAATACACTAAGTGAGGAAAAGTATAGATATATATATTTTTTATTTTTTTTTTAAAGAAAGAAAGAAAAAGACCGGCGGTACCGGTCCGGAGTCGGGGAAGGCAAACACGCGACCAAAGAAATAAAATAAAATAAAGAACTTCTTCAGCGGTGACAGGGCTCGACCTGCTGGCTCCGCGGCAAAGAAGAACTGAGGAGAGCTAGTTAGGAAAGGCAGCGCGCAGGCGCTGTGGGATGCTCCCAAAAGCTTTCCTTTTGGGAAGCTGGGGAACGTTTCCGCGCAGGCTCCGTCGGTACCGACGTACCCATATGTGAAGACTCATTCCTGCTTGTTCCTGGAGATAGAGAGGATCCACCTTGGTGATGGCAGCGAGAAAGAAGTTGGGAGCTGAAGACGGCCGCAGAGTCGGCCGGCTCGGGAGCGGAGGCAGATTCTGGGAGCTCGGAGGAAGACGGCAGAGGGGAGAAGGAAGGCGCGGAGGAGATTCCGTTAAAGCAGTGGCTAAAAGACTTTAAGATGGAGATGCAGGGGGAGATAAAGGCCATGCGGAAAGATGTGAAGGAGACCCTGATGGCGATACAGCAAGAGGTGAGCGGCCTGGGTCAGAGAGTGGAGGAGGTGGAGTGCCACGTGGAGCAGTGTGAGGAGGAGGTGAGAGAGGTGGCGGGACTTCAAAATAAAATGCAAGCCCAACAGGAGGAGATAATGGAGAAATTGGAGGAGATTGAAGATAGAGCGCGACGGAACAATCTGCGCATTAGGGGGGTGCCCGACGAGGAGGCCGCCCGACGAGGAGGCCTTCCGGGACTGTGTCCAAGTGGTGCAAAAGCTCTGCGGCATAACTTGCGGCTGGGAGGGGCCGCAGGATCCAACGAGGCCTCCATCAGAGTGGAAAGAGCGCACAGAAGTTTGGGGCTGCGGAGGGAGAAACAGGCTAGAGATATCATAGCCTGCATGAGCAGCTTCCCCCTTAAGGAACAAGTACTAAATGCAGCAAGAAAGTTTGGACGAATTGCCTGGGAGGGCAATGAGGTGGAAGTGTTTAATGACTTGTCGAGAGGCACGTTGGAGAGGAGGAGATTGATGAAAGATGTCACTGCTTACATGAGGGGGAAAGGTCTGCGATATTGATGGATGTTCCCCTTCGGGCTTCTGTTGACGGTGAATGGGGTGACCAGGAGAGTGAAAACGGCGGAGGAAGCCTGGTCAATGCTGAGAGAGCTGGGATGTGAGAATCTTCCCCAAGCGGCGGGGAGAGAGCAACCGACCTCAGCCAAAACTGTACCGGGTAAACATCCATCTGTTTCAAAATGGCAGAGAGCGGGAGAAAAAAGGAAGAGATTGCAGCGGCTGCCCAAGGAGCGGACAGAAGTGGCGATGGAGGGAGTATCCTGAGCAAGAGAGTGTGAAGGCCGTGGTCTGGAAGTGTATACCAGCGTTTGGGGCGGTAGAGCTCCATACGTGCTGTTTGAAGGACACTGGACTTATAGGGCTGCGGGGGGGGGAGGTGAGAGTGGGAGTAATTAAGGGCAAGGGGGTGGAAGGGTGGGGGAGATGGGGGGAGGGGGTATGAGAGGGAACTGGTGGAGAAAGAAGGTGGAATGGAGGATTGGGGTGTGGAGTGGCAGGATAGGACAAGATGTCCCTGGAAGATGGGGAGAGGGAGTAGTGGGGGGGGGGTAGGAAGGAGGGGGTGGAGAGGGAGGGGGGGAGAGGGAGAGGGGGAGGCAGGGGGGGTGGGGAGGGAGGGGGGTGGGGGGGATCCAGGGCACAGCAGATGGGAGAGGGTGGGGGTGAATATGGTGCGATGCTGCGGATAGGCACGGTTAATGTAAAGGGTTTGAATTCCCCAGGGAAGCGCAGCTTATTTATTTATTTATTTAACATCTTTTATATACCGCTCTATTTATAATCAGCGCGGTTTACATAGAACAAGAAAACATCAGATAAGGTACATGTTATCTGTTTTTTACATAGAACAAGGAACAAAAACTTGGATAACCGGGGAAATTATTTACAATGAATACAACACATTGGCTATTTACATATGAATGGAATAAAGCCTAAAAGCTTACTATTTAGGGAGTTATCCAAATCCCAATGGAACATAGTGATGTTACAAGAGACTCATCTGAGGAGGGGGGATGTGGGGAGGTTGAAGCATCGGCAATATCCTGACCAATATTTTTCATGTAATAGGGAGGGGGTGAAGAAAGGAGTAGCGGCGTTGTGGGTGCGGCAAGGGAGTGGTATACAGGTTGAGGGGCACTTTAAGGATGGGGAGGGAAGGGTGGTAGGTATAAGGGGGAAGCTTGGGGGGGAGGATATTGTGGTGGTGGTGGTATATGGTCCTACTGGGAACCAGGGGAATTTTTGGAAAGAGGTGGGGAAGTTAATAGAGGGCGCGGGAGGGGGGAAATTGGTAGTGAGAGGAGATTTTAATTTGGTTTTAGATCCAGGGGTGGATAGGGAACCAAAGGGAGGGGAGGGGGGAGGAGGAATAGACGGGGGCTAAGAGCTCTGATGAAGAAATTTCATTTGGTGGATGCGTGGAGGTCACTCAGTCCTGGATGGCGGGAGTATTCTTTTTATTCCACGCCGCACCGGAGCTGGAGCAGGATTGATTTGATCCTACTGGATAGGGCGTGGATGTTGGAGGTGGAGGACAGGAGTATTAGGACGGCGGGGTGGACAGATCATGGTGTAGTGGAGGTTAGTTGCCGGCCTCCGAGGAGGGGAGGAGTGGTGTTTTGGAGGTTGAATGAGAGTCTGCTTAGGGATGAGAGGGTGGTGGCGGATATACGTGGAGTCATACAGGAATATTTGGGTTTTAATGACACAGGGGAGGTGGCGGAAGTGAGTGTGTGGGAAGGGCTGAAAGCCATAATACGGGGGAGATTCATAATGTGGGGAGCCAAGAAAAAGGGGGAACGAGGGAGGAAGGAAGAGGAATTGGGAAGGGAGTTACGGGCGGCGGAGGGGAAGTACTGGGAGACGGGGAGGAAGAGGGATAGGGTGGAGATGGAGCGGGTGCGGGGGGAGTTACATTCCTTACAGGTGGTCCAGGTGGCTTTTGCATTGCAGAAAGTTAAGCAAACCCAGTATGAGTTTGGGGACAAGGTGGATAGAATGCTGGCACGTAGGTTGAAACAACAGCAAGGGGGGGCTACGATATACCAGGTGAGGGGGAGGGAGGGTAGGATATGGAGAATGGAGGATGAGATCAGGGAACAGTTTAGGGCTTATTATAAGGAGTTGTATGAGGGGATTGAGGGGGTGGGGGATGGGAACATTGAGAGGTACCTAGCAGGGGTGGCGTTACCTGGCCTCTCGGAGGAAGCTAGACAGGAGTTGGAGGAAGCGGTGTCGGGGGAGGAAATTAGGAGGGCAGTGAAGGGGTTGAAGGGGGGGGGGGAAGGCCCAGGGGTTAGATGGGTTACCCGGGAGTTTTTATAAGATCTTTATAGAGGAGATAGGGGACATCATGGCAAGGGTGTTTAATGGAGTGGTATGTCAAGGGGGGGGGCTGTCCCCGGAGATGTTGACGGCGGGGATTACGGTCCTGTTAAAACCCGGTAAGGATCCGGTTAGCTGTAGTTCGTATCGGCCTATTTCCCTTCTCAATGTGGATGTCAAAATATTGGCTAAGATCTTGGCGGGGAGGCTGGGGAGGTGGCTACCGGGAGTAATCAATGTCGATCAAGCGGGGTTTATAGAGGGTAGGCAGGCTGGGGATAATATTAAGCGGGCAATAGCGGTGATTTGGGAAGCTCAGCAAGAGCAGGAGGACTTCCTACTGATGTCCATCGACGCAGAGAAAGTTTTTGATAGGGTCCACTGGGGGTTTCTGATGAGGGTTCTGGAAAAAGTGGGATGTGGGCCAAATTTTGTAAAGTGGGTGAAGGGATTGTACAATGGCCCTAGGGTGCAGGTTAAAATAAACGGGAGGTATTCTAGGGACTTTGGTTTGGGGAGGGGGACTAGGCAGGGGTGCCCCCTATCCCTGCTGCTGTTTGCACTGGCGGTAGAGCTGTTGGCGGAAAGTATTAGGGGGAATAACAAGATAGTGGGTTTGGTGAGGGGGGGGGGTGTGGAACCACAAGATTTCTTTATATGCAGACGACATCCTATTATACTTAAGCAGGCCGCAGGAGTCCTTACCAGAGGTAATGGAGGAGGTGGGTCGATATGGAGCAGTATCGGGGTTCAAAATGAATATAAATAAAATGGAGGTGATGAAAGTCCAGATGAATAGGGAGCTAGAGGAGGAGTTGAAGGGCTTATATCCCTTAGGTGGGTTAGCAAATCCTTAGGGTATTTGGGGGTGAGGCTTACGGTTAGATATGAAGATCTGTACCGGGAGAATTACCCAAAGCTTTTAGGCCAGATAAACAAGGACATTGAGGGATGGCTGAGACTGAAGATTTCCTGGGAGGGAAGGATTGCGGCGCTCAAGATGAATGTCTTACCGAGGCTGTTGTATCTGTTCCAGGTGCTACCGGTAGCGGTACCAGAGGGTGTGATGAGGTTGTTGCAAAGGCGGGTGTTTGGATATATTTGGAAGAGGAAGCCACCAAGGATAGCGAGGGAGGTGATGTATGTGCCCAAGGAGGAGGGGGGGTTAGGGGTACCTAATATGAGGGACTATTATAGGGCTGCACAGTTGACACATGTGTTAGGCTGGAGGGGGGGAGGGGAGGAGAAACCCTGGGTTAGTTTGGAGAAACTTAGGGTTCGGGGGGGGGGGGGCATCTGAACGCGTGGGTCTGGGCCCCGAAGTTGGAGAGGGCAGAACTGGGGGGGGGGGGGGGTACGCCAGCGATGAGACAGGTTGTGCAGGTGTGGGATAAGGTGAGGGAACCTGAGATTGCTGGGAGGGGGACTGGATTTTCAGTAATGACTCCCTGGAGGGGGTGGAAAGCATTTCAACCAGGGTGGGAGGGGGGTAGGTTTGATGTATGCAGGGGGAAGGGGTTGAGCTGTAGTTTGCAGTTGCTGGAAGAGGGGGAGATTAAAAGCTTTGAGGTGGTGAAGGAGGAGTTCAAACTGGAGGAGGGGGACAGGTTTGCATATGTCCAGGTGCGCTCCTTTTTACAAAAGGTGTTGGGGAGGGTGGGGTTGGAAGGGGCGGCCTCACATCTGGAGGCTATCTGGTATGGAAAGAGAGGCTCGAGGGGGATGATATCGGGGTTATATAAGGGGGTCAGAGGGGAGGGGAAAGGGAAATTTCAGTATATGGTGGAGTGGGAACAGGAATTGGGGGTGTCTTGGACAGGGAAAGACTGGAAAAGGGTTTGGGATCAGATAAAATGGGGGCCTAGGGCGAGTAGCATTAGGGAAAACTGTTATAAGGTGATGATGCGCTGGTATTATACGCCAGAGAGATTAAGTCGGATGTTTCAGGGTGTGTCTCCCCTCTGTTGGAGGGAGTGTGGAGAGGTGGGGACTTTTTGGCATATTTGGTGGAGTTGTAAAAAAGCGCAGGGGTATTGGCGGCGGATGCAGGGGAAGTTAGGGGTGGTGGTGGATTTGGAACCCCATATCTGTTTACTATCCTGGTGGGGGGAAGGGCAGGTGCAATGGGGGGGTAGGCTGGTGCTGGTGTGTCTAAGTGCAGCAAGGTGTGAGATGGTGAAAGCGTGGAAGCAAAAAGAGATGCCCTCGGTAGAGCAATATGAGAACAGGCTTAGGGAGATGGTACTGATGGAGAGGCTTACGGCAGCGAGGCAGCAGAGGAGGGGGAAGTTTGAGGAGGTGTGGGGTCTGCTGTGTCGTGCTCTGGGGGAGGGTTAGGGGGAAGGGGGGGGGGAAACGGTGGGTAACAGGGTAACATTTCATTGTTAGAGGGTAAAGGGAGTTGGGGTCCGGGTGGTGGGGGGGGTAGCAAGTTGATATCGTGGGTGGCTGGTAGCATTGGAATGACAGCAGGGGACGAGAGCGGGGGGAGGGGGGGGTACGGGGCTGGGGGGGGGATTGGGGGGGGGATTGGAGGGGGGAGGGTGGTATGGGGGAAAGGAGACTTAGAAAAGAGGAAAGTACTTATTGGTTAAGCAATTTGGGGAGTTGTGGTAGTGGGATACCTTCCAACTGGGATGTCTTTGTAAATATTTGGGGATGTATTACTCTGTTAGATTTGTTATATTTCAGGCATAGGTATGGACTGACTTCATTAGCACCAGGTTTCCTGTGGCAACGCAGGTTGTTCAAGATGTAACCTGGCAGGAGGTGACATTACCACATTATGCGTGTTAATACCTTCGATTACTCAGTGTCATGGTGTTTTTGTTAATGTGAGTATTTCATACGTCTCAGTTGGGTTATTGTTCGCAGCTTCTAGTAGTAGTATTGTAACCACTGCCCCATGAACAGGTGGGCTCTAAGGGAGTTATCTGTAAAATTGTTTCTTCATAATCTGTCTGATATTTGTTAAAGATGGGAGAATCTCCTTTTCTCTTTGTACGTAACCTTTCTTGAAAATTTCAATAAATATTAAATAAAAATAAATAAAAATAAAAAAAAATAATATGTTTGCAAATAATTATTGTAAATAGTTGTTTTTGTCTCGGTCTCTTAATTTTAAATACCATACTTTCATCTGTAAATAAGCAGTACTTTTACTCAACCATGTAAATAGTTAAAAATATTGTTTCTCTGTAACATAGTTTCTATGTGCCCGTAATGTTCTATGTAATGCAATATTTCACTGTTTGTTATATTGTTTAAAAGTTCTTTGTAAACCGCCCCTGATCTCTGGAAGGGGCGGTATAGAAAAGCACATAAATAAATAAATAAATACCGAGTTTCCCCAGTGGAACCTCGCCTGACTTAAGGGATTTTTTCTTTCCTTGCCAGGGTCTGGCGTCTTCCTGGAGGAGACGCCACTACGGGACTCCAAAGACACCCAGACTTCATGGGAGGTGCTTGGTCTTGGGCTCAGTGTCGGTGACGCCGGAGCAGAGCCAGACTGTGGGAACATCTTCTCCTGCAACTCCGACCTTTTCTTTGATGGTTCGTGGAGTCATGACTTGGCACAGGTCGCAGAAGGTACTGTCGTGGTCCGGGCCGAGGCAGTGCAAGCTGTAGTTGTCGTTGTCTGTGACAGACATGGTTTGACCGCAGTGAACACATTCTTTGAAGCCACCAGGAGACATGGTGTCTCACACCCGGACAGGGTCGATGACCCCTGGATGAATAAAGGCACAAATGCCGGTCGAGGCAAGCCTTGGTAAAAGAGTGAGAAAGAGCAGAGAACAGCGCCGGGGAGGCACCGGCATGAAGCGGGCAGAGGAACCAGTATGCAAACCAGGAGAAAACTCAATTCGAAGGTCATTTTTAAGGAATTTTTCTGGGGACACAGGACATGCATCCCTTGGGCTCTGTGGAAAAAAGGAGACTGAGCAAGATGGCACCCTTGGGCGGGAAGAGGACCACACAGGCGTGGGTAGCATTCCCAAAGGCTTTCTTTGAAAGCTGGGGAAATGTTCCAAGCAGGCTCCGTTGGCACCGTCACCCATATGTGAGGATTGACTTCCTGCTTGTTCCTGGAGAAAATATTTTTCCACGCAACATGTAATCAAACTGTAGAATTCGTTACCAGAGGGGATAGTAAAAGCTGTTAGTGTACCTGGGTTTAAAAAAATGTTTGGGCAGCTTGCTGGAGAAAAGATCCATAAACCATTATTAAAGAGGACCAGTGAAATCCTCCGCTTACCCCAGGAAAAACATCATGGAACCTGTGTACCTTTTTGGGAACCTGACAGGTACTTGTGACCTGGATTGGCCACTGTTGAAATCAAGGTACTGGGCTTGATGGACCTTGGTCTGACCCAGTATGAAAAGATATATGGTGGCAACAATCTAAGTAGTCCCATTTGCACATCTAAATATGGACAGCCTCCAGTGACAGCTCAAATTTTAATCAAATCAGATTCGCCAACTTCTCTCAAAACCTATATGGACCTGTTTGCAACAATTTCACTGCAAATGTCACCTCTTTTGCTTCAGAAGATCTTCTTAGGGAAAGTAATGCACAATGCTTTCTCAAAACCATGAAAATAGGGCTTGCTATATGTATTCCCCCCATTTCCCATACTGTTCAGTCAGTAGCAAATCACCTGGAATGGATGGTATACATCCAAGGGTGTTGAAAGAACTGAAATATGAGATTTCAGACCTACTATTAGTAATCTGTGAATTATCATTAAAATCATCTGTAATACCTGAAGATTGGAGGATGGCCAATGTAACGCCAATTTTTAAATTAGGGTTCTAGGGGTGATCAGGAAACTACAGACCAGTGAGCCCGATGTCAGCACCGGGAAAAATGGTAGAAACCATTATAAAGAACAAAATTACTGAACATGTAGATAGTCATGGCTTAATGGGAGACAGCCAACATGGCTTTAGCCAAGGAAGGTCTTGTCTTACTAATCTGTTATGTTTTTTTGAAGGTGTGGATAAACAGGTAGACAAAGGTGAGTCAGTTGATATTGTGTATCTGGATTTTCAGAAAGCCTTTGACAAGGTCCCTCATCAGAGACTCTTGGTGAAATTAAAAAGTCATGGATTAGGAGGCAGAGTACTATGGTGGATCAGGAATTGGTTAAAAGATAGAAAGCAGAGGGTAGGGCTAAATGGCCAATTTTCCCAGTGGAGAAAGCTGAATAGAGGAGTACCCCCAGGGATCTGTGCTGGGTCCACTGCTTTTTAACATATTCATAAATGACCTGGAAATGGGAACAATGAATGAGATAATCAAATTTGCAGATGACACAAAATTATTCAAACCCATGAGGATTGTGAAAAATTGTAATTGGACCTTGATAAACTGGAAAACTGGGCATCCAAATGGCAGATGAAATTTAATGTCGACAAGTGCAAAGTTATGCACCTAGGAAAGAACACTGCAAGCTATGGTTACACGATGCAAGGTCCCAAATTAGGAACCACCACCCAGGAAAAAGATTTAGGTGTCATCATGGATAATATGTTGAAACCCTCCGCCCAGTGTACAGCGGTGACCAAGAGAGCAAATAGAATGCTAGAAACATAGAAACATGATGTCAGAAAAAGACCACATGGCCTATCTAGTCTGTCTTTCCATAACAACAACTACAACAGTCCACTTTTTACCTTTAGAGATCCTCTGTGTTGGTCCCATGCTTTTTTGAATTCAGTTACTGTCCTCATCTCTACCACCTCCACTGGGAGACTATTCCACGGATCCACTACTCTTTCCGTAAAGAAATATTTCCGCATATCACTCCTGAATCTGTCTCCCTTCACCCTCATCCCATGTCCCCTCGTAGCAGAACTTGCTTTCAATTGAAAGAGGCTCTCTCCCTGAACATTTATGCCACGGAGGTATTTAAACATCTCAATCATATCACCTCTATCCCGCCTTTCCTCTAAGGTGTACATATTAAGATCCTTAAGTCTGTCCTCATATGCTTTATAATGAAGCCCATTAATCATTTTAGTAGCAACCCTCTGCACCGACTCCATCCTGTTCACATCCTTTTGAAGGTGTGGTCTCCAGAATTGCACACCATACTCCAAATGAGGTCGCACCAAAGACTTATACAGAGGCATTATCACCTCCTTTTTTCTGCTAGCCATTCCTCTCCGTATGCACCCAAGCATCCTTCTAGCTTTTGCCGTCGCCTTTTCTACCTGTTTAGCTACTTTAAGATCATCAGACACAACCATGCCTAGGTCCCGCTCTTCTTTAGTGGACAAAAGTACTTCACCTCCTATACTGTATTGCTCCCTTGGATTGCTGCAGCCCAAATGCATGACCTTACATTTTTTAACATTAAATCCCAGCTTCCAAATTCTAGACCATTCTTCAAGCTTAGCTAGATCCCTCCTCATGTTATCTACACCTTCCTGGGTGTCTACACTACTGCAGATTTTGGTATCATCCGCAAAGAGGCAAACCTTACCCGACAGCCCTTCCGCTATATCATTAACAAAGATGTTAAAAAGAATCGGACCAAGGACAGATCCCTGGGGCACACCACTGGTAACATCCTTCTCCTCAGAGTGAGCTCCATTTACTTGTACTCTTTGTCGCCTCCCACCCAACCAATTTCTAACCCAAGCAGTAACTTTAGGGTCCATACCTAGGGTGCTCAGTTTGTTTATAAGTCGCCTGTGAGGAACAGTGTCAAAGGCTTTACTGAAATCTAAATACACCACATCTAGAGCTCTCCCTCGGTCCAACTCCCTAGTCACCCAGTCAAAGAAATCAATCAGATTTGTCTGACAAGACCTGCCTCTGGTGAATCCATGCTGCCTCGGATCCTGTAATCCGCCGGACTCCAGAAACCTCACTATTTTCTCTTTCAGCAGCGTTTCCAATAATTTACTCACCACTGAAGTTAAACTAACCGGCCTGTAGTTTTCAACCACATCCTTACTTCCGCTTTTGTGTAAAGGCACCACATGAGCCTCTCTCCAGTCCTTTGGCACCACTCCCGACTCCAACGAGGCATTGAAAAGGTCAGTCAGTGGAGTTGCTAGAACGTCCCCAAGTTCCCTCAGTATTCTAGGGTGTATCCCATCCGGTCCCATCGCTTTGTCTACTTTAAGTTGAGCTAGTTTCTCACGAACACAGTCTTCTGAAAATTGTTCAAGATGTCCCTCGCTTCTGTTCTTATTTGTAGGTGTTTTCTGAGGTCCTGCTCCTGGTTCTTCATCTGTGAACACAGAACAAAAATATTTGTTAAGCAATTCTGCTTTATCCTTATCAGCTTCTACATATTCCCCCCCTGCACCCTTGAGTCTGACAATACCACTTTTGCCCTTCCTCTTCTCACTAATATATCTGAAAAATGTCTTATCCCCCATTTTATTGCATTGGCTATTTCCTCCTCCTTTTGAATCTTTGCCTTCTTGACTACTTTGCTAGCTTCTCTAAGTTTTTCCAAATACAGATGCCTGTCTTCCTCTCTCTGTGATCTCTTGTATTTCATGAAGGCCCCCTCTTTTTCTTCACTTTTTCAGCTACTTCTTCGAAAACCATAGCGGTCTCCTGTTCCTTTTGCCTTTATTTACCATTTTAACAAAAAGGTTGGTTGCCTTTAAAATACCCCCTTTCAGTTTTGCCCACTGTTTTTCTACATCCCCCAGCTGTTCCCATCCCACTAACGACTCCCTGAGGTATTGGCCCATCTTCGCAAAGTTAGTCTTCCTAAAGTCTAAGATCTTCACCTTGGAATGGATTCTAACAGCCCTAGTCCTAATACTGAACCACACCATCTGGTGATCACTGGATGCAAAATGATCTCCCACTACAACATCAGAAACACTTTCACCATTGGTAAGCACCAAGTCCAGTATGGCCCCTTCACGTGTGGGGTCTGTTACCAATTGCCTGAATAGTTCTCCCTGTAGAGAATCCAGGATCTCCTTACTTCTAGATGATACTGCAGCAGGAATGTGCCAATCAACATCTGGCATATTGAAATCTCCTAGCAGTAGCACTTCCCCTTTCCTAGCAATGCTGCGTATGTCTTCAATTAACTCTCTGTCCATCTCTTCCTCTTGTGAGGGAGGTCTGTATATCACACCAATGCAAATAGATTTCTCTTTCCCTCTTTCTAGTTTAACCCACAATGTCTCCTCTCTCCCTTTTAAGCTCTGTAATTCCAAAGCTTTAATAGTAGTTTTTACATATAGTGCCACTCCTCCTCCCCTTCTTCCTACCCTGTCCTTTCTGAATAAAGTATAGCCAGGTATAGTTACATCCCAGTCATGGTTTTCTGTGAACCATGTTTCTGTAACTGCCACTAAATCCAAGTCAGCCACTCCCACCAAAGCTTCAACTTCAGGGATCTTATTTCCCATGCCACAGGCATTAATACACACTGCTTTCCATATGTTACCAATGTTACCCATTTCCATAATGGGGGCTTTCACTTACCTGGGGGCTTTCTTCACCCATCCCCGATGAATCTAGTTTAAAGCCCTCTTCAGTAGATTAGCCAGTCTACTACCAAAGATGCGTTGACCTTTCTTGGACAGATGGATGCCATCTCTGCTCTGCAACCCTTGGAACAGCATCCCATGGTCTAGGAAACCAAAAAGCTCTCGAAGACACCATCCACGCAGCCATGCATTCATCTCCAGGATGCGAGCCTCTCTGCCTTGGCCTTTACCCTCAACAGGGAGGATTGAAGAGAACACCACCTGTGCACCTAACTGCTTCACCCTCTGTCCCAGAGCCATGAAGTCACTTTTGATACGTTCCGAGGTATACCTGGCAGTATCATTTGTTCCAACATGGATTAGCAACATTGGGTAATAGTCAGTGGGCTTGATGAGTCTCGGCAAACTCTCCGTAACATCTTAGATCTTGGCACCAGGCAGACAGCATACCTCTCTGGACATCAAGTCTGGTCGGCAGATGGACGCCTCAGTACCCCTCAGAAGAGGGTCTCCAACCACCACTACCCTTCGTTTCCTTCTGGTCACTGATTCCGCAACTATGGGGTACTTGAACTCTGGTTCTTCCCTTTCCAGGGATGCTTTCACCTCCTCCACTTCCAGGGCTGCATAATGGTTCTTCAATTCAAGGGCTGGAGAAGTTGGATTGGTGATTTTGCAGGCTCTGGTGACTTTTGTCCAACCATCGACATTCTGTTGGCACACATCTTCTCCTGTGCTGGAGAGCCTGGTTGCTGCAAGAAGTATCTCATCAATGTACTTCTCACTGTCTTGAATGCTCCTCAGCCTTGCCACCTCCTCTCTGAGTTCCTCCACTTGTTTCCTCAGAGCTTCAGCATGCAGGCACCCTGCACATGGAACCGGTTCTTCAACTGGCATTAGGACCTCTGTCTGGACCGAGACAGAAGCTGTAACGGGGGCAACAGCTTTAGCAATACGATTTTTCCCAGCCATTGTTCTGTTCGTGGAGCTTAGGTATCTGCTAAAGCAAAAGAGAGAGATCTACCAAGTAACAGCCGGTTTCGCAGCTGTCCTTTCAGAGAAAAAGCAGTTAAATCTCTTTAATTATATTCAAAATGTGCTGGTCCAATTCACTGTGATTTGTTAAAGGGGGAGGTGCCCTATAAAGCAAGACTGCTCACTAGGGGTGGGTGGGAGTCGGGGTGGGTAGGGAGGGAACTAACACCTGATTAGGTGTTAGCAGTTTCTGAACATGAGGAGGTTACAAAGTTCAGCAACCTACTGTGCTCAAGGAAAGTTCCCCTAAAACAGCAAAAATGAAAGTAACCTTGCTTTAAAAAATATACACAAAACCCTTTTAAGAGCTCCCAGTCAGAGAGCTAGCAATGTAATATAATAAAACAAACAAAGAAACCCTCAAATCCTTACTGTTTGTTTGATCTGTGGAGCTCTGGTTAAGAAAGCCTCAAAAGGGCAGGGCACTGGAGCCTTTTATGCAGGCTTCAACTGCACTCAGGAAACAGGCCCACTAACTCCTGATTAGGTGTTAGCAGTTTCTGAAACTGAGGAGGTTACAGAGTTCAGCAACCTACTATGCTCAAGGAAAGTTCCCCTAAAACAGCAAAAATGAAAGTAACCTTGCTTTAAAAAATATACACAAAACCCTTTTAAGAGCTCCCAGTCAGAGAGCTAGCAATGTAATATAATAAAACAAAGAAGGTATCATAAGGAATGGAACAGAGACTAAAACAAAGGATTTATAATGTCTTTGTATTGTTCCATCGTGCGAACGCACCTTGAATATTGTGTGCAATTCTGGTCGCCGTATCTTAAAAAGATATAGTGCTATTAGAAAAGGTACAGAGAAGAGCCACCAAATGGTAAAGGGGATGGAAGGATACCCCTATGAAGAGAGGCTAAAAAGGTTAGGGCTCTTCATCCTGGAAAAGAGACGGCTGAGGGGAGATATGATAGAGGTCTATAAATTAATGAATGGAGTGGAACGGGTAAATGTAGATCGATTGCTTATGCCATCAAAATATAGAAGGACAAGGGGACATGCAATGAAGCTACAGGAGAACCTATTTTAGACTAATAAGAGAAAATATTTTTTTACTCAACGTGTAATCAAACTCTGGAATTCGTTACCGGAGAATGTAGTAAAAGCTGTTAGTGTAGCCCGGTTTAAAAAAGGTTTGGAGAAGTTCCTGTAGGAAAGGTCCATAAACCATTATTAAAGGATCCCGAGATATTCACTGCTTGCCCCAATGCAAGCATTGTGGAACCTGTGTCTTTTGGGGAAACTGCTGGGTACTTTTGACCTAGATTGGCCACTGTTGGAAACAGGATACTGGGCTTGATGAACCTTGGTCTGACCCAGTATGGCATATCTTATATTCTTATGTTCTTTTGTAGTATTTAGCTCAGGTCTTTCCAATAGTAGCTTAAGGCGAGTTACATGCACAGAACAGCTGATACAATCCTAAACACAGGCATAGAAAGGGGTGCCCTGCACAGGCGGCGAGTATACCTGCTTTAGCCACCTTACAGAGCAATGGTAAATCAATGCAGACTAGACGGACCATACTGGTCCTCATCCAACTCAGGCAAACTGTTAACTGAAGTGGGCAACCACGGCTGTTGGTTTCACCGCCGTCTGCGGCTTCATCAAAGCAATACTCAGTTAGTTGAAGGTTCAGAAGTCATAGGGTGCTGTTTTAAAAATGGAAATTACACTTACCTGGTAATTGTGGTTCCTGAAGGGACTAGAGTTTAGTCCTCCACATCTTGGTAGTGCACCTCCTCCTGCAGCATGGAGACTGGACCAATCAGAAACTTACGCTTCCAGGGTGTATCCTGCTGGAGCTCTCATCAGCCCCCAGTGAACTACTGACAAAGCAGACTTAAAGAAGCAACACATGAACAAAGTAAATCAATTAACTATAACCATAAAATACTACCCTTAACAATTCACCTGACCCCCCCCCAAAACGAGGAAGCCATAACTCTGCACATTGCTTCTGCCCCATTACCTCAAATAAATGGTAGTGACAGCAGAAGAACAACAAAGAGAGCAAAGAGAAAGAGAGAATAAGGACCCAAACTATGAATCCTAGAGTGTTTTGCTTAGCGGACCCTCTCTTCCCGCAGTCATTGTGCCCTCCCGACAGACCTCTCCTCCAGGTGGGAATGAGGACTAAACTGTAGTCCCTTCAGGAACCACAATTACCAGGTAAGTGTAATTTCCATTTCCTGAGCGGTCCTCCAGTTTAGTCCTCCACATATGGGATGTAACAGAGCAGTTATCATTGGGTGGGACCTTGCCAACCGGCGCGCAATAATGCCGAACCAAAACAGGAATCCCGAGCTGCTAGAACATCTAACCGGCAGTGTTTACTGAAAGTATGAAGAGACGACCAGGTAGCCGCCCTGCAAATTTCTGCTGGCGGAACCAAACTGTGCTCCGCCCATGATGTCGCCTGTGCCCTAGTAGAGTGTGCCCGTAACCCTGGCGGAACCAAACGCCCTTGCAGAATGTAAGCCGACACAATTGCCTCCTTAATCCATCTGGAAATGGAGGCTTTCGCCACTGCTTCTCCCTTCCGAACACCGCCGAAGAACACAAACAGTCGGTCTGACTTACGGAATGTTTCCGAAACTTTTAGGTACCAGAGCAGCACCCGCCGCACATCCAGACGATGCAAGCCCCGGTCTGTGGTCTGTTCCGCCCTGGAGTTAAACACTGGAAGAAAGACCGATTGATTCAAATGAAACGGAGAGACCACTTTAGGCAGAAAAGATGGGACCGGCCTTAAAATTACCCTATCTCTAGAAAAAGATAAAAACGGCTCCCTACACGACAGCGCCTGCAACTCCGAAATCCGCCTCGCAGAACAGATGGCCACCAGAAAAACCATCTTCAACGTCAAATCTTTAACGGATGCCTAGTTCAGGGGTTCAAAGGGTTTCTTAACCAAGGCCTGTAAGACTAGATTCAGGTCCCATGGAGGCACCGACACTCGGCGCGAAGGTCGAAGCCGGAACACCGCCTTAAGAAAGCGCTACACATCTGTGTGCGACCCCAGGGGAACCCCCTGAACCTTTCCCCTATAGCAGGAGAGATCCACCAGCTGTACCTTCAAGGAACTGGCGGCTAATCCCTTCTCGAAACCGGCCTGCAAGAAACTGAGGATCATGGGGATGGAAGCAGTTGCCGCCCGAATATGTCTTCTGGAATACCAGTCTTCAAAAATCCGCCACAAGCGCACATAGGCGAGAAAAGTTGAGGATTTCCTTGCCCGAAGGAGCGTGGCAATGACTGCCATCGAATAACCTTTCCTTTTCAAACTAGCCCTTTCAATGGCCATACCGTAAGCGAGAATCAATTCACCTGGGGCATCCGCAGCGGACCCTGAATCAGCAGGTCCACTAGTGGTGGAAGCCTCCATGGCACTCCGTCGAGCAGATGAACTAGATCTGCATACCAGGGACGTCTGGGCCAATCCGGAGCCACCAGTAGGACTCTACCGCAGTGCGCTTCGATGTGCTGAACCACTCGACTGATCAAAGCCCACGGAGGGAAGACATAGAGAAGGTCGGGCTCCGTCCAAGGCTGAATGAGCACGTCGATGCCTTCAGACATCCTTTCCCTCCGTCTGCTGAAAAACAGACCTGTTTTTGCCGACTGAAAGGTCGCCATGAGGTCCATTACCGGCGGCCCCCATCTGCGGACCATTTGCGCGTACAGCTGCAGATGAAGCTCCCACTCTCCGGCGTCTACCCGCACCTTGCTTAGAAAATCCGCCGTCACATTGTCCTTTCCTGTGATGTGCACTGCCGAAATGGCCAGAAGCCGAGGCTCTATCCACTCGAACAACCCCTCTGACTCTTCCTCCATGGCTACACTCCCCGTTCCACCTTGCCAGTTGAGGTACGCCACTGTCGCCGAGTTGTCCGAGAGCACTCACACCGCTCGCCCCCTCACTGAACTCTCGAATGCCTGAAACACTTGAAACACCGCCCGCAACTCGAGACGGTTGATTGACCAAGAAGCTTCCTGGGCCGACCATGTCCCTTGAGCGAACCGACCCTCGCAATGGGCTCCCCAGCCCACCAGACTCGCATCCGTCATTAGAGGGAGCCAAACCGGTTGTTCCAAGGGCATGCCCGCCTGCAGTGACTTCGGAGACAGCCACCACTGCAGCGATTGACGTACTCGCCTCGGGCAGGGTAGGCGCTTGTTCAGTGAATCCGATTGGTTCGACCAATGACGCAATAGGCCCTTTGCAATGGTCGCATATGAAACCTGGCCCACGGGACCACCTCCAAAGTTGCCGCCATGGCCCCCAGCAGCCGAAGGTACCACAATGCAGACGGCGCGGGGATTCCTAAAAATTTGTGCACGAGCTGCCACAAGGCCTGCACACGGCGATCCGGCAAGAACACCAAGCCTCTCGCAGTGTCGAAACGAACCCCTAGATATTCAAGCGTCTTGAGTCAGCACAAAGTGACTCCTCTTTACGTTGACTACCCAGCCGAGACTCTGCAGCAGGTTCACCACTCTGTCTGTGGCCTACAAGCTCTCGACCTTGGACTTTGCCCGAATTAACCAGTCATCGAGATAAGGGTGAACTAGAATACCCTCTTTTCGCAAAGCCACCGCAACCAACACCATGACCTTGGTGAAGGTGTGCGGTGCCATAGCCAACCCGAATGGCAGAGCCTGAAACTGGTAACGTCCCCACGGGAACGTGAACCTCGGGAACTTTTGATGGGCTGCTCTGATCGGAATGTGCAAGTAGGCCTCTGTGAGACTGAGTGACGTCAAAAACTCCCCTTAGCGCACTGCCACTATGACAGATTTCAGGGTTTCCATGCGGAAATGAGGCACCCACAGACAACGATTCACTCCCTTGAGATCTAGGACAGGTCGGAGGGAACCGTCTTTCTTTGGTATCACAAAATAGATGGAGTAATGACCTACGCTGCGGTCGGACATCGGGACGGGAACTACCGCCCTCAAGGCCAACAGGCGGTCTAACATTAGAAAGATCGCCAGCGCTTTTTGCTGTCCTTTGCTGGGCAAGAGAACAAAACAGTCCCTGAGCGGGCAAGCTAACTGCAGGGCATAGCCCTCTCGAACTATCTCCAGTACCCACTGATCTGACGTTATCTGGACCCAGGAAGAAAGAAAGTCCCAAAGCCGCCCTCCGATGACATGACTTCCTTCCGGGGTCTGCCGCGTTTCATTGCGGCTTGCGGCTAAAGGAAGAGAAGGAGGAAGAGGAAGCTGCTGTGAAACCTCTGCCTGCCCCTCGAAACCCACGAAAACCTTGGGATCTTGAGCCAAACTTGCCGTGCTGGAAACCTCCGATGCGGGACGACCGGAACTTTCTCGAAAATGACCCCGAGCGGCCGGCAATGAGCTACTCTGCTTAGGCTTATCCTCCGGTCAATGTTCCCTCTAATTTTCTGTAGGCTGTGTGCGCATAAAATATCAGCTGTGTGCAGCTTTTGAAGGAAGGTTAAATTTTTGTGCGCCACATGACGACACTCGGAGTTATATACTTTAAAATCTGACTACACGTCAGAATACAGTATGTACACCACATTGATTTTAATCAAATTAAATGAAAATAGACGATTACTAAATGAAGTGGGAAATTTCTAGTAATTACAATCATAACTTTTAAATTTTAAGACGTCTGTGTTGTTTTCTATCAGAATCAGAGCCGTAATTTTTGTGCGCTCTGTTGTAAAGTATGTGCGCTCGCTCAGCGAGGTGTGCGCACGCGCGCAAACGCGCACAGCTTAGAGGGAACAGTGCCTCCGGTAGCCTGCCCCCTTTAGACTCTCCCAAGTCCTTTACCAACTTATCCAGATCGTCTCTGAACAACAACCTGTCCTTAAACGGGAGCTTGCTGAGATGTGACTTAGAAGACCTGTCGGCCGCCCAATTCCACAGCCACACGGACCTCCCGGCGGCTACCAGGGATGCCATACTATTCGCCAACGCTCTGATCAAGTCATAGTGAACATCTGCCAAATATGCCGAACCGGATTCCAGTCGGGTCACTTCCAGCAACCCCTGCTGATCCAGGCGAGAGTCCTGCCTTAAGTGTTGAGCCCACCGCAAACAGGCCCTAACCACCCAGGCCCCACAAATAGAGGCCTGCAAAGAAAGAGCATTGGCTTCAAAGGCCTGCTTCAATAAACCGTCCACCTTTCTGGCTTGCGTGTCTTTCAAGGCAGCACTACCTTCAACTGGGATAGTTGTTCTCTTGGTCACTGCCGACACCGCCACATCCACACGAGATGACCGAAACTTTTCTTTATCCTTATCTGCTAACGGATAGAGCCGGTTCATAGTTCGGATGCCCTTCAAGCCCGATTCAGGTTGATCCCACTCAGTTTGAATCATCTGATCCACAACTCTGTGAACTGGGACCACCATTTGAGACTCTCGCACCGCGTGAATGAGGGGGTCCTCCAGTCCGTCTTCCTCCACAGGATGAGCTGTAGCGAGATTGAGTGCCTGGAGAGACTCCGTAATCAGAGGTACCAGTTCCTCCTTACAAAACACCCGTATGATCCTTGCCCGATCTTCGGGCTCCGCAATCTCCCCTTCCTCCAACTCGTCAATCCCGTCCTTGGGTTCTACCTCAGCAACCTCAGAATCCTGCCACTCCATATCCATGAGATCCAATTCCGCGGCCCGAAGCCACTTTGCTGGCTTCGGAATATCTCCCCTCGTGTCCTCTCCTTTAGGGAATGGCAGAGGCGTCGACGACGCCAAGGCCTCTGGTAACTTTCCTAGACATCCTAAGCAAAAGGCCTGATGCATAATCAGGACAAAGTCCGGGGAAATATCCCCCAAGGACGTTTCTGTAGCCGCAACCAGCTGAGTGCCCGACTGCCCCGCGGGCGTAGCTGGAGGAGAAGCCGCCGGCGTCCCCAGAGACAGCTCCCCCCCAGCACTTACCGCAGGGTCTAGGGAGTCCTGTAGTGCCCTGTCTTCTATTTGTTGCTCTACGTTGGAAGAAACAGTAACACAGCCCCTGCAAATACCCGTATCAGACACCGTCCCCCTGCGTGAACCGCAGACCACGCACTGTGGACGGGAAGACATGAAGCAGAAGCCAATAATCTAAAATCAAAGCGAGAGTGGAGAGGATTTGGCTTGATTGATTCTCACCAAGAAACAGAAATTAATTATGTAAATCTTTCTTTTTTTTTTTTTTTTAATATAAAAAAAACACTTAAGCACCAAAAGCATGTCCCCAAGAAGAAAGGACTTTGAGGTGTGACAGAGCGCTGCTAAGCAGCAAAAACAAGCCTCAATCCACCCGTCTGCTCGCGCTGCCAAGCGCACCCCCGCAGCATGGCCCTCTGCTCAGGGCGGGAACTTAAACAAAATGGCCGCTAAACAAAAAAAGCGCGAAAACCCACCCCCCACGATCCGGCCTTGAATCCCTACCCCCAGATCCCTGGCTGTCGGGAGCCTTAGCAAGGAGACTTACCCCCACAGAAGCGGCTCCTCACGCTGCAACGCTGCTCAAGACCTGAGCGACGCGCGCGCCACAAACCGAGCCGCCGAAAACGGAGTCGCCAAGCCGTGCACGCTAACGCCCGCTCCAATGCGGAGCAGACCGCTCTCAAAACCCCCACAGAGCAGAGCATGTAGCTGTGTGTACCAGATCTCTCCCCCGTGCTGTCTACGAGGAGAGATGCGAAGTTGCTGCCTGTACTCTGAACCAATGCCGAAAGGTAAGAGACAGAAGGGCAGTGAAAGGCCCGGCTCCTCAGCAACGTGCTCGTTCTCTATTTTTTTATTTTTTTTTAAAGGAATAGGAACGTGGCAAAATAAATGAAACCAAAAGAAGTCAAAGGGTGAAAAATAAAATAGAAATCTAACTAGTGTTCCCTATTCAGTCCCTAAGTGAGCCCAGTGCCAGGCTCACACGTCCTCGTGCTGCATGAGACTGGACACACTGGGGGCTGATGGGAGCTCCAGCAGCATACACCCTGTAAGCGCAAGTTTCTGACTGGTCCAGTCTCCATGCTGCAGGAGGAGGTGCACTACCCAGATGTGGAGGACTAAACTGGAGGACAGCTCAGAAAAACCTTTTGGCACTTGTAAGTTACAGAGGATTGCGATGATGATGTAATATTAGCGGTGTGGCATGTTTTAAGAGGCCAGTAATTCCGTTAGTTGAGCACCAGCAATGCTATAAAAAAGGCTTTTTTCTACTTCTGAATCTATTGAAAAAGTATTTTTGTAAAAGGTTTCCCTAAACAGAGGCCATTTCAAGGGTCCATTTTTATTTGAATAGAATACTAAATAGCCAACCGCATTGGCTTCTCTTATACAGAGGTGAATCTTCTTCAAGCCTACATAGGATCAAATTGACTTAGAGCAATAACTGTTACTGTTGCAAACCTCTGATCAACTCTGATAGAGGATATCTATAGAGATTTATTTTATTTTATTTTATTTATTTGTGTTACTTCTATACCGCCCCTTCCTGAGATCAGGGGCAGTTTACAATGAGCAACTACATTACATTGAACAGGGTTACAGTTTAACGTTAATAATTAATTAACAGGTTAACAACTATATGCAGGTAACTATTTACATGTAAGATACAGCACAATCTTGGATGCTATGAAGGAGAATGTAGAAATGAGGTGGGGGAGGTATGACAGTTATTTTGGGGTGTTGATTACATTATTTTCTCCATAGTCTTGAGAAAACAGGAGGGTTTTCAGATCTTTCCTGAATTTTTGTAAGTCTTTAATGGCCCGTAATGAGTCTGGAAGGCCATTCCATAGTATGGGTGCAACCAGGGAGTAGGCTCAGTTACTTGTGGCTTGTTTTGTTTTATGGAAGGTAGGGGGCACTAGCAGTGTGTTCTGTGTGTGTTCCCTTCTCGATCGTGTCGTAGTTTAACGTTTTATTACTGTTGAAAGGTTTGATGGGGCGATGTCGTTGACAGTTTTGAAAGTGGTCATTAATATTTTATACTTGATTCTGCTTGCTATTGGCAACCAGTGTAGGTTATATAGCAGGGGTGTTAGGTCTGTAAGGCGAGCTTTGCATATGATTCTTGATGCCACTTGAGCCATCATCAGCATATTCACGAAACACTTCTGTCTGAACTCTGCATCTCACCAAGACAGTGTATGCAGATAGTAAGTCCGGTTGTTGTTAAGTGCTGTCAAGTCTATTTCGACTCATGGCTACCTTATGGATAGTTGTCCTAAATTGTGTTCAGTCTTCAGTCAGGCGGCTCATTGTTGACAGACTGGCATCCATAGCTGCTATTATTGTATCAATCCATCTCATTACTGGCCTTCCTGTTTTCCGTTGATCTTCCACCTTGCCAAGCATGATCTCTTTCTCTAATGATCTCTCTCTTTGCATGATGTGTCCAAATTATGAAAGTCAGAGTCTTGTCATCTGAGCTTCAAAGAAAGCTTAGGTTTGATCTCCTCTAGTACTGACTGGTTGTTCTTCGGGCAGTTCATGGTATACCCAGTATTCATCGCTAGCACCATAATTCAAAGGCATCAATTTTCTTCTTCTCCATCTTTTTCACTGTCCAACTTTTACATCCATATGACATTATTGAAAATGCCATGGCCTGAACAAGTCGAAACTTGGTATGGAGAGAGACATCTCTGCTCTTGAGAATCTTGTCTAGGTCCTTCATAGCCATTCTGCCAAGAGCAATGCGTCATCAGATTTCTTGACTGCTTGTTGCTTCTTTATTGATAGTTGATCCAAGTAGGTTAAAGTTGTCAACTATTTCAATTTGTTCTCCATCAACGATGAACTTATTCATTTTGCCAGTTGTCAGGATCTATGTCTTCTTAACATTAAGATGCAGACCCATTTTAAGATTTTATTCCTTGATCTTGAGAAGCAAATGTTTCAAATCGTCTTCATTTGCAGCCAGAAATATGGTATCATCAGCATAGCGAAGGTTGTTGATGAGTCTTCCACCAATTTCACACCTCTGTTATTTTCATACAACCCTGCTTATCTGATGATTTGTTCTGCATATAAATTAAAGAGGTAGGGGGAAAGTATGCAGCCTTGTCATACACTTTTGCTGATTTTAAACCATTCTGTTTCTCCTAGTTCCGTTCAAACTGTTGCTTCTTGATCAACATGCTATAGAACGATCAGGTGTTCTGGTATACCCATGCTTCTTAATGTAGCCCAGAGTTTCTCATGGTTTGCACAATCAAAAGCCTTGCTGTAGTCAATAAAACACATATAGTCTTTTGGTATTGTTTTGTCTTTTCAAGGATCCATCTCAAATCCGCAATAATGTCTGTCGTTCCTTGCACTTTCCTGAACCCTGCTTGCATTTCAGGCAGTTCTCATTCCAGGTATGGTTGTAGTCTCTACTGAATGATTTTGAGTACAATCTTGCTAGCATGTGTAGACAATCCTCGTAGACAAACAGAAATTAAGCGTTCAATGATTGCACTGTTATTTCATTACAGTTCTTGCAAGTTTCTTCTTAACTATAAATGCAACACCATTTCTTCTTTGTCTTTCATTACCAGCATAGTATACCATGTGATCATCAGATGCAAAGTGCCCAACGCCAGTCCACTTCAGTTCACTGACACCCAACAAATCGAACTGTACACATTCCATTTCATTCTTGATCACCTCCAACTTCCTTTGGTTCATGCTTCGCACGTTCCATGTCCCAATATGTAAGATATCTTTGCAACTTCTGACTCTCTTTTCATGCCAGCTACATCAACAGATCCAATCACATCATAAATGCTGGCTTTACTCTGAGAAGTCTTCAGCTCATCCCCAGTAGCCATTTGAGTGCCTTCCAACCTGGGGGTCTCATCTTCCAGTACTATAATGCAATTTTTTTTGTGATTACACAGGTACACTAAAAAAAAATTTTTTTAAACTGCCTCTAATGTTTCGATTGATTTTTACGTTTTTTGGTGCGCTGAATCCAAATCTGGTAACCAATTTGCTCCATCACGTACAGATTTTTTGCTACATTGGGTTAGCAGTTTGAGGTGAACGTTTCAGATTGAGTGCGATCGAGATAAAAGTTTCTTGGATGAATTCTTTATACTAATTGGTTAGTAGTTATTCAAATAAGAATAAAGAAAATTGTAACAAGGCAGCACATAAGAATAGAGTAATGTCAACAAAACACACTGTGATGGTAGCAAAATTGTCTGCACTTAAAACAGCCACATACATGTGCACAAACATTGAGCATATAAGAGCGAGGTTAGACACAAAGCAAAGCAAAGAAATGTGCAAAAAATGTTGTACAGGTATGTATGTAAGAATAGAAAACGCAAACCGCACCATTGCAATACATGAAGACAAACACCCGATGGTGTGAAAATAAAATTCTAATAAATGAGATCCGACACTGTGGTAATAACTAGCAAATTTTTATTTCAAAGTTTAGTAAAAACACGATATTTGTCAACACAGTTTAGATTTTAAAGTCATTCTTGGGTCAATCAATCTCCTGGTGGGCCCGTTTCTTCTTCCCCCGAATGCTTCTCTTGGTTCGCTGCTTGGCGTATTTTTCATCTGGGGTTTCCCACAGCAGCAACCAGCAGAAATCAGACATCATAGTGGTGTTCCATCTTCCTTGGTACCTTCTCTCTGCGTCCTTGATGTCCTGGTGAAACCTTTCACCTTGTTCTTCACTGTACGCCCCCAGGTTTTCGGGAAAGTAGTTCACATGGGAGTGCAAGAAATGGACTTTCAGGCTCATGTTACAGCCTTGTTCTTTGAAGGCATTGAGCATCCTGGCAACAATATCCTTATAGTTCTCATCCCGCCTGTTCCCCAAGAATTTGAGAACAACATCCTTGAAGGAATCCCAGGCTTCTTTTTCCTTCTCAGACATCGTTTCAGCGAATGCTCCATCTGAAATGAGTTTCCTTATATCAGGGCCAACAAACACTCCTTCCTTTAGCTTTGCTTCAGAAAGTCGGGGGAACTTTGAGCAAAGGTACCGAAAGCACTCACCATCTTTTGGAAGGGACTTGATGAATTGCTTAATGAGACCCAACTTAATGTGGAGAGGTGGTAATAGAATTTTATCACGAGGTACCAAGCTCTCATGAAGAACATTTTTCTCACCGGGTCTCAAATACTCCCGAATTGGCCAGTCTTTTTTCCCCCAGTGTAGGTCGCGGGCCCGGCTATCCCACAAGCAAAGGAAGCAGGGATATTTGGTGAAACCGGATTGCTGCCCTAATAGCATGGATAGAATTTTAAAGTCTCCACAAATCATCCACTTATGCTCATCATAACGAATCTTCTGAAGAATCAGGGCCAAATTCTCGTATTTTTCTTGGAGAATAACAGAGTGAGCAATAGGAACTGAAGCGAATGTGTTGCCATTATGAAGAAGAACACCTTTTATGCTGTCTTTTGACGAATCAATGAACAGCCGCCATTCAGCAGGATCATACTTGAGTTTAAACTTTTCCATCACTCCGTATATATCGTTGCAAAATACCAAATCTTCCTCTTTGCTGAAATACTTCAAAAATTGTGTCTCGCGGTTGCGGTACCAATAAAAAGTTGTTCCTGGTGACAATAGATTTTTCTGTTTAAGCCGAGAACCTAGCAGTTGGGCAGCATCTTTTGGGAGTCCTAAATCCCAGACTAAATCATTCAATTCAGCTTGAGAGAAAAGTTCAGGTTTCGGATCTGGTTCAGTTTCAAACTCGGAAGTACTGGACTCATCGGGAAAAGCCATCTGATGAGTCTCATCATGATCAGAACCGTCCACACAAATATGATCCAAAGATTTTGGTGGTTCAGGCACAGGTACTTCGTTGCTATGAGGCATAGGCCTAATTGCTGAGGGAAGGTTGGGGTAACTTATTACGTTCTTATTTTTTAAGTTGTATCCCTTCACAAAGCAAGAGCAAAAATAGCAGTCACTGCTGTGGTCTCTTTGTTCACGCCACATGCTTGTTTTTTACCTTTCATCCATAAGCGTAGATCTTCCTCACATATCTTGCACACTTTGTGAGGAGCCCACGGTTTGTCTTGATCGCCTAACTTCAAACCGAAATAGGCGAAATATACTTTTTTAATAAATGCAGAAATGTTCCTCTGCCGCTTTTTCACGGTATATTCCCCACAAATAAAACAATAACTGTCCGGAGAGTTGACGCAACCTCTGGCTCTGTGAGCTATCACAAATACACAGCACTGCAAACTACAACTGTAGTGAACCACTTCGGAATAAAGCTGGATTACGACTGAGCAAACAAAAGGTAATAATGAACTTGCAAGAAACTGAAATTTGACAGGAACGTTCATGTCGCAACCACCGTGTTTGAGCGAGCGAACGAGGCGAGGCGAACAGGAAAGAACATGCGCCAGCGCGAGTACTGGATTTAGCCCCCCGCCTCCCAATTGTCCTGTTAATGTATAAAATGAATACAAAACACTCTAAAATATTATGAGGGAGTGTTTCTAGTTAGTTAACCATTACAACCTCTATTTTGGGCCAAGAAAATAAACTGCAGTCGGCTAAAAAGAAATTATGTGAACATTCCTTATATGGGTAAGAAATCTAATTTTGCAAGAAAATGTGACGTGATGGAACATTTTGGCTATTTTTCCTGGATTCAGCACCCCAAAATCTATAGGAATCAGTTGCAAAACTGGAGGCAGTTTTTTGGTAGTGTACCTGTGTTATCCATAGGGTTTTTGAGGCAAGCTACACAAGTAGATTTGCCAAGCCTTTCTTCCGCACAGTTAATTCCAGTGTTGTTGCATATGTCACAGAAATATGATCCTCCGCTTACAACACCATCCCATTCTGCTGCTGCCCAGATGGGTGGTTTGTCTTAGTCTGGAATCTCAGCTGAGACCTGTCTATCTTGGCACTTAGCATCACTGATGCACACAAGCCCTCACAGCACGACAAGCTGCAAACCAAGTGAGGGAGTAAGTCCTACAGAATGGAAAATAAAACAAAGGATATTATAATGCCTCTATATCGTTCCATGGTGAGACCGCACCTTGAATATTGTGTGCAATTCTGGTCGCCGTATCTTAAAAAGGATATAGAGTTATTAGAAAAGGTTCAGAGAAGAGCCACCAAAATGGTAAAGGGGATGGAAGGATACTCCTATGAAGAAAGGCTAAAAAGGTTAGGGCTCTTTAACCTGGAAAAGAGACGGCTGAGGGGAGATATGATAGAAGTCTATAAATTAATGAGCGGAGTGGAACGGGTAAACGTAGATCGATTGTTTACCTTATCAGAATATAGAAAGACTAGGGGACATGCAATGAAGCTACAGGGTAAACTATTTAAGACTAATAAAAGAAAATATTTTTTCACTCAACGTGTAATCAAACTCTGGAATTTGTTACCGGAGGATGTAGTAAAGGCTGTTAGTGTAGCTGGGTTTAAAAAAGGTTTGGACAAGTTCCTGGAGGAAAGGTCCATAAGCCATTATTAAGAAGGGACCCAGGATATCAATACTTGAACCAATACAAGCATTGTGGAACCTGTGTCCCTTGGGGAAACTGCTAGGTACATATGACCTAGATTGGCCACTGTTGGAAACAGAATACTGGGCTTGATGGACCTTGGTCTGACCCAGTATGGCATATCTTATGTTCTTATGTTCTTAGAACCTTTTTATTAGAACTTATTTACATAGCTATGGATTAACTAAAAGGATAAGGATGAATGTTGATGTGGATTCTTTTCATCTTACTGGGAAAATGGTTTTTCGACGTTCTACCTTCTAAGACATTGATTAGAGACATTCCTGATTTATATACATTTTTAAATGAGGCACTTGATCAGGTGGCTCATTTAAAATTTCGCATGATATTTAGAAGCCATGTGGCACCTTGGCTTTCATTAGAGTTAAAAATCAATAAAATGGACCCCAGCTAGACTCACATTGGTGGAGAAAGGTGTTTGCAGATTTTTTCAGTCAGCTGCAGCCTTGAATAAGTTCCTAAATCTCAGAGGGGGTAGAGAAGAATGAAGCATAGTGTATTAAATCTGCCCTCTGGGATACTGCCAACAGGTCCGGGTTGATGTACGCAAAACTGGCAGGGGATGGCCAAAACACTGCAGGGGGAGTAGTCCGGCTGCATCATTGGACCAGGAGAAAACTAAGGAGCTAATACAGATGGTGACTGCTCGAGGAGGGTCAGCTAAACCAGTGGAGGCAGATAAAGAAGGAGTCTGTGAATGTTTTTCTTTTTTGGCCCTTGGGGCTCGGCAGCTGTGAGGGGATTACAGTCTCTTTGAGGGAATCTGATCCCATATGAATGGACAGCCATGTTGGTAGCTGGACACAATCAATAATGAACCACAGGAAGAGCGTATGGAGTAGGCCTTCCTTGAATAGCTGGGAATTTGGTATTTGTGGGAAGGCAGAGGGAGGGAAGTATTGGAATGCCATTGGAAGTCCAAAATATACAAAAGAGGGGGAACAGGTATAGGAGATGTGTTGTGCATATATATTTCTGTTTCAATGTTTATTTTTGCTTTCTTGTATGCTCATAGCGGTCTGGGAGGTGGAACAGGAGAGGATGGATGGTATGATCTGGCAGGATATGGATGGTGAATGGCTGCTGGGCTTTAGGTGATAAAGCACAGTTACTTACCTGTAACAGATGATCTCTGGGAACAGCAGGAATAAGTCTTCACATATGGGTATCGTCAGTACCGACGGAGCCTGCGCGGGAACGCTCCCCAGCGCCAGTAAGAAAGCTTTTGGGAGCATCCCACAGCGCCTGTGTGCTGCCTTACCGCCTCTCTCCAGTTCGAGTTTTAAAGCTGAGAAAAAGAGAGAGAGAGGAAAGGAAAGATAAATAGAGAGATACAACTCCTAGGGGAGGTGGGTGGGTGGTGAAGACTTATTCCTGCTGTTCCCAGAGATCACCTGTTACAGGTAAGTAACTGTGCTATCTCCAGGAACAAGCAGGAATGAGTCTTCACATATGGGGACTCCCCAGCTAGAGATGCCAGGGAGATCTCCAAAGTTGTGAGTCCCTGAGAAGGGCTCTACCTCACCCCATGGATCTCGGGCATCCAACCAGGGATGGGGGGTAGGAGTTGATTAGGTATGGAACAGGTGTTTGAGAATAGCCTGACCAAACAAGGCATCCCGGCGGGAGTCCTTGTCCAAGCAATAATGGGCTGTAAAGGTATGAAACGAGGCCTAGGTGGCCGCTCGACAGATTTGGTCGATGGACACAGAGTTTAGATGAGCCATAGAGGCTGCCATGGCCCTCACATTGTGAGCTGTGACATGGCCCTCCAGAGAAAGGTTCTTACTCTGGTAGGCGAAGGAAATACACTGAGCAATCCAATTGGACAGAGTTCTCTTAGAGACTGGAAGTCCTAAATGAGAGGGATCAAAAGCAACTATAAGTTGAGAGGACTTTCTATGTTGCTGTGTCCTTTGTAAGTAGAAAGCAAGTGCTCTTTTACAATCCAGGGTATGAAGATTCCTCTCTGCACTTGATGCATGAGGTCCTGGAAAAAAGACAGGTAAATACACCTCCTGGTTCAGATGAAAAGGTGAGACCACTTTAGGAATAAAGTGTGGATTAGTTCTGAGGACTACCTTGTCATGATGGAACCTTGTATAAGGAGGATTAGCCACCAAGGCTTGCAGCTCACTGATACGGTGAGCTGAGGTGACTGCAATGAGAAAAATAACCTTCCAGGAAAGGAATTTCAAGGAGGTAGTGGCTAAGGGTTCAAAGGGTGGCTTCATAAGCTGGCCAAGAACCAAATTCAAATCCCATGACACTGGAGGTGGTCTAATGGGAGGTTTAGTTAAAAGAAGGCCTCTCATGAATCTTGCAATAAGAGGATGAGAGGAAATAGTATGTCTATTGAGAGGCTTAACGTTTGCTGCAATAGCACTCAAATGGACTCTTACTGAATTCGTTTTGAGGCCTGCATGGGATAAATGCAGCAAATACTCTAGTAAAGAATTCAGAGGTATTGCAAGAGGGTTAAGACCCTTCTCTGCACACCAAATGGTAAACCTTTTCCATTTAAAAGCATAGAACGTTTAGTGGAAGGCTTTCTGAAAGCATGAAGGATATCCTTCACTGCTGAGACAGATGCCAATCTTGAAGGTCTAGGCCTTCAGCAACCAGGCTCTGAGATGAAGAGACTGGGGATTTGGGTGCCATAACGTTCCCTCCTCCTGGTACAGGAGGTCTGGAGCTGATCCCAAGTCCAGGGAGGGAGCTTGAGAGAGATGAAGAAGTAGAGGGTACCACACTTGGCGTGGCCAACGTGGAGCTATGAGGATCATAGACCCCTTGTCTCTCTGAAGCTTGAACAGTGTCTTGGAAATTAGGGGAATGGGTGGAAAGGCATAGAGGAAGTCTTGCCCCCAGTGGAGGAGGAAGGCATCCCTGGCCTGAACTCCCTGACACGGAATCCTGGAACAGAACCGGGGAGGTTTGGCATTCCACAGACTTGCAAACAGGTCTAGGCCTGGGGTTCCCCAAATTCGAAAGATCCTGGCTATCTGGTCCCCATGGAGGGACCATTCGTGTGGAAGCAGAACTCGACTGAGTCTGTCTGCCCAAGAGTTTTGAACCCCTGGAAGATACACTGCCATGAGATGAATCTGATGCTCTCTGGCGAAGGCCCACAATCTCAAAGCTTCGTTGCAAAGCGACAGAGAGCCAGTCCCGCCCTGCTTGTTCACGTAGAACATGGCTACTTGGTTGTCTGTATGGATGAGGACTGTCTTGTAGCTGAGCAGGGTGTGGAAGACTCTGAGAGCTAGAAGAATTGCTCTGAGCTCTAAGAGGTTGATATGTAGAGATGTCTCCTGTGGAGACCAGATGCCCTGGGTGGAGAGATCTTGTAGATGAGCTCCCCAACCCTTTGGGGAGGCATCTGTTGTGAGGGTTGCTTGGGGTAGCAACTGTTGAAAGGGGGACCCCAGCAACAGATTTTGAGTGGACTTCCACCACTGGAGGGACCAAAAGAGACGACTGGAGGTTGCTATTTTGTCTGACAGGCAACCTGATGCCTGGGTCCATTGGGTGGACAGAGTCCACTGAGCTGCCCTCATGTGAAGGCGAGCGTAAGGAACCACATGCACGGTGGATGCCATGTGGCCTAACAGTTGTAACATCTCTCGGGCAGTTCAATGGGATTTTAACTGAATTTGAGAGGCTAACTGCACCAAGCGTAGGCAACGGGCCTGGGGAAGATAGGCCCTTGCAGTTGTGGTATCTAGCAAGGCCCCTATGAACTCCAATGACTGAGTAGGGGTGAGTTGTGATTTTGGGATGTTTATCACAAGTCCCAGATACTGAAGAACACGCCTTGTGCAGGCTAGGGAAGTCTGGGCCTCTGACTGGGATGGTGCTCGGATGAGCCAGTCGTCCAGATATGGGAATACAAATATTCCTAGAGTGTGTAGAAATGCAGCTACTACTGCCATGCATTTTGTGAACACTCTTGGAGCAGAGGCCAGACCAAAAGGAAGCACTCTGTATTGGTAGTGCTTTCCCTGATAAAGGAACCAAAGGAACCTTCTGTGTGTTGGATGGATGAGGACATGGGTGTACGCATCCTTGAGATCTAAAGAACAAAGCCAATCCTGACTCTGAAGGTATGGAAGGAGAGCACCGAGAGAAATCATCTTGAATTTCTCCTTGCATAGAAACTTGTTCAATTCTCTGAGATCTAATATGGGTCTGTAGCCCCCTGTTTTCTTTGGAATAAGAAAATAGGGGGAGTAGAACCCTGAACCCTGTTGAAGAAGGGGTACTTCTTCTATTGCCCTTTGGGCAAGAAGGGTAGCAATCTCCTGACCCAGAAGGTCGAGGAGAGATGTTGGAGAATTGAACTGTCTCACCATAGTGTGAGGAGGAAGGTTTAAAAAATGAAGCTTGTACCCCTCCCTTATGATGGAGAGGGTCCATTGCTCTGCTGTGATTTGTTCCCATCTGGGAGCAAAATGAGCTAACCTTCCTGGAATGGTGAGAGGCTCTGGTTCTTCTAGAGCCAAAAAGGCTAAGTTCTCTAGTTGTAAGTCAAAGGCCCTGAGGAGGCTGAGGCTGTTGGGCCGTAGCAGTCCTTGTAGCCTTAGGCTTGGCTTGTTTAGGTTGTTGCTGACGCTTTGCAGCAAAACGACCTGTAGAAGATGCCTGGAGACCATAACCAGGATAATATTTCCCTTTTTTGGGAAAGAAAGTCTTTTTGAATAACCTTTTTATAGCAGGAGCAGAAGTAGACTTTGAAAGTCTATCTAAGGCAGAATTTTCAGCATCCATCTAAATGGCCTTTGCTTGCCAATCCTTACCAAAAAGGTTTTCATCTGTACAAGGAAGATTTCCTAATCCATCCTGGACCCAGGGTTCCAAATCAGAAGCTTGTAACCAAGCAAGTCTGCGTGCACCTATAGCAATAGCAGAGGCTCTGCTGGCACACTCAAAAGAGTCAAAGGCTGCACGGTTGGAGAATTTGGAAACATCCTGGGCATGTTTAAGCCAGGTGAGAAACTCTTCCCTTTTATCTTCTGAGATAAAAGGAGATAAAGTTAGCAGATGATCTGTAACTTCCTTTAGAAACATCCCCATATAGAGACTATAGGAGTTGATTCTGGCAGTAAGCATATTGGCCTGGAAAATTCTCCTGCCAAAAGCATCTAAGGTTCTGCATTCTCTTCCTGGAGGATTAGATGAGTGTCTTTTTGCACTCTTTATCTTTTTCATAGCAGACTCCACCACAATAGAGTGGTGAGGAAGCGGAGTCTTATGACAGCCAGGACAAGGAGGAACACGGTACATGGTGTCCAACCTGCGAGAATGAGGGGAAGTAGTAAGAGGTGTCTCCCATATGCCCAACATGTGATCATAAAGGATATCATGTATTAGTAAAGTAGCTGCCTCTTTAGGAGCCTTAGAATATTGTAAAATATCTAATTTCTTGACTAGTCTCTGGTTCAGGGGCCACTGAAATAGAGACGCCCCTGGCCACTTCCCTAATGAAGTCTTGAAAAGACAAGTCTTCTGGAGGAGACATTCTTCTTTTTGAAGAAGAGGGCTCCTGAGGAAGGAGTACCGATGCTTCGACAGAAGCCTCTGATTCATCAGAGTCCTCGGAGGAATCGAAGTATCGCCTGTCTGGATGCTCTTGCAGAGCCTGATAAGCGTACCGAGTGGTATCGACATCGGGAGTGATCGGTACCGATTCGGTACCGATAGGCATCACAGGACAGGGTACCGCTGCAGTCGACACCGAAGCCGATGTCGATGCAATCGGTACCGCCAACCGAGTTTGTTACGGTACCGGAGGCGTTGCAGCTTGTATGAATGCCGTGATAGCACGCTGCATGGTCAGAATATTCTGATCCATTGACGCAACCAATGTCTGGATGTCGGTACCAGTGGAGACCACCGGTACCCCAGAACATGGCAACAGGTGATCGGTCGAGGCCACGCCATCGATGTCAACCTGTGACCCCATAGATGAAGCTTTGGAAGCCGGAGCCTCTCGCCGGGGTAATTTTGCCAGTGCATGATCCTCGAGGGCAAGCCCGGAGGCATCTCGATACTTAGAGGGAGATCTACCCTTCGAGGACCGGCTGGACTTATGTTTGGTTACCTGAGATCCATGGGAAGAAGACGAAGCCCTGGAAGATGTCGATGCCACCGAAGCTGCATCAGAGGGAAACAGGGTACTGAGCTTTGCCGCTCGATTCTGTCGACCTCTTTTAGACATCATGGAACAGGACTCACAATCGGTGATGGAGTGGTCAGGACCCAAACATTTTAGACACCAGTCATGGGTGTCGGTGATAGAAAGAGTACCGCTGCACTTCGTGCACTTTTTAAACCCGGAAGCGGGCTTTTCCATGAGGAAAAATCTTGTAGGCCCAAGGCCCAAAAGACAAAATTGCACAGAAGTGGGAAAAACTGTAGATTTTTTTTTTTAAAGAAGAAAGAAAGAAAGACCGGCGGTACCGGTCCGACGTCGAAGAAGGCAGATACGCGACCAAAGAAATAAAGAAAAATAAAGAACTTCTTCAGCGGTGACAGGAACACGACCTGCTGGCTCCGCGGAAAAGAAGAACTGGAGAGAGGCGGTTAGGAAAGGTGGGAAGGCAGCGCGCAGGCGCTGTGGGATGCTCCCAAAAGCTTTCTTACTGGACGCTGGGGAGCGTTCCCGCGCAGGCTCCGTCGGTACCGACGATACCCATATGTGAAGACTCATTCCTGCTTGTTCCTGGAGATATAATGCTATCTTACACCCCTCCATTCTAATATTAGAAGGCTGCATAGCCCTATGAAGTGAAAAAGGGTTCTCTCCTATTTAAGTACTTCTAAAATTGATGTGGTGCTACTCCAAGAAACACCTCTAACTAGGCAGAAGCATTTGATATTGAAAAGTAGGGGCTATGACCAGATGTTATGTTAGGCTTTTTTTTTTAGTGCCATCAAGTCAGTGTTGACTCATAATGATCCAGCTACCTCTGGGTTTTCTTGGCAATGTATCACCGGAAGTAAATTGCCAGCTTTTTCTTCCAAGTGACTTGCCCAAGGTCACAAGGAGTGCCAGTGGGAATCAAACCCTTGATCTTCTGGGTACTAGGCAGTTGCTTTAACCACTAGGCTACTCCTCCACTCCCTAACACTCCATGTTAGGCTTATATATAATTCAAAACATACCCGGCACATACCCATCATCTTTTAAACATAACAGCCCTTAAGACATCCCTAACTTTCCATAGTCCAGCCACTCTCTTAGCCCCAATCTGGTCTCGCTCTCATACAGGCTTATATGGCCCTTCAATCACAACTGTCCACATCTGATTGTGTTCTAATTTCTTCATTGTCCTTGCTTCTTCTTGGGCTGCCGCTCCCGATCTGACCATTTTCTGCGTCTCCTTTCTCCTCCGCTGCATCAGAACCAACGCTGAAAGTGCCTCCTTCGCTTCTTCCAGTGTCCTTACTCGTCAGGTCTTAGCATTTTTCTGGAATAGCAACCCAAATGGAAACAACCATCTATACTGTATTCCACTTTCTCTCAGCATTCTCGTTATGGGCTGCATCTCTCTCCTTCTCTGCAGAGTTCCAGCTGCCAAATCTGCAAAGATTGCTATCTTGTAGCCTTGCCATTCAAACAGTCCCAAATTCCGCATTTGCTCCACAATTCTAGTTTTAATCCCATAATCAGTGACACAGACTATAATGTCCCACGGCCTGTTCTTGACTGCGGGGCCCAACGCTCGATGAGCCCTGTCCAGAGCCATTGTCTTTGGTATGTTGGGATCTCCCCCCTGCCGCAACACTTCGATGCACACCGCTTCCGCCACTTTCCTACAGTCTTTAAACTCTCAATCCTCTGGTATGCTTCTTATTCTGAGGTTGTGTCTCCTTGATCTGTTTTCCAGATCCTCCATCTTGTATTCCACATGCTCCTTCCACTTCTCTAAACTCTTAAGCTGACTCTTCAGCTTTCCTTGTTTGCCTTGCCTTTGCAATACATTTCGCTCTTGTTCGTCCACTCGCTGCACCAAATAACTTAACTCCTCCTTTATCTCGCCCAGCATACTCTCCACTTCGATCTTTACAGTCAGTATTTCTGATTTTATTTCTGCAAACCAGCTCTTTAACTCACTTTTTGAGATCTGCTGGATTTGTAGATCGCTTCCCTCCTCTGCTCCTGTCTGCTCTTAATTTTTGCCATGCTTTCCACGCTCTCCGTTTCCTCCACCGCCATTTTCTTTCCTTCCCACTTCATCCCTGTTGCTCCTTGATATGCGAACTCCTTTAAATCCGCCGCTTTTTTTCTCATTGTCATCCCCTTATGTCGCCAGTCAGCCTGCTTCTTCGCTACACTTACTCACCTCTCCTTTCGTCCCTCTGGGAGGCTTTATTTAGCGTTTTTAATGGGGCACAGACCGGAGCCCGTCATCTACCCAGCCATTCAGGACGGTGACGTCACTTCCTCATATATAAGTATTTTTAAATAAATAAAATTTATATGATAGTTATTGTTACATTATGGCTACTGATGGCAAATATTAAAATTACAGTTTATTAAATTTGATATACCACCCACTGTTATGCACATCTGTTAAAAAGGATATTGAACTCTGCAGTTTCTTCAATTCTTCCACCTTCCATCTTCATTGTGGGTTACCAAGTAAGGTGTAAATTAGTTGAATAGGTTTATCATCTGGAAAATTCTCAGCTTGATTATCACCCAAAATGTGCCTGCATCTCCCTTGCCTGACCACAGAGAAAGCAAGGTTGCTTACCTTTAACAGAGATTCTTCATGGAGAGCAGGAGAGAGAGGAAGAGGAAGCACAGTAGATACCACACATACTCAGGAAGGTATAAAGGCTTTGCAGGTCCAGTGTGGAAGCCATTAAATGAGATCACCCAAAGTGTGGCTACATTCCCATGGAGATACCCTATTACAGGTAAGCAACCTTGCTTTCTGCTTTCTGGGTCCCACAGCTGTTAGCCCAGACCAAGCAATAAAACATACCAATGGGCTCCAGTGTATCCATGAAGTCTTCCCCTAGGTTAGGATTCAGCTGATTCAGGGAGGGCTGGATCATATCTGCATTTCCCAACGACACTACAGAAGATTATAAGAGAGAATACTCAAGTCAGAGACAGTACTACAGCAGAAACAAATAGCAGATTCAGAATTCAATGACCTTTACTCAGAAGTTTCTACTAAGCTAAGATATAAAAAGTAAAACTGCTGCTGTTTTCAAAGTCTGTTTCTCTTTCAAATTCATGACTCTCTGGTCCTTGACACTTGAGGACCCTGCCAGAAGTTAGAAATAAAGGAGGGGGGATATTCCAAGGAATTTACATGGTTTACAGACCTGAAAACTCTATAAATGCCACTGAGCTGGATATTCAGGATGCCACCGCAACACACCCCGATGCTAACTGGTTAGCATTAGAGCAGGTTGAGGACGTTTCAGAGTGGCACCCATCGTTATCTGGCCAGCAGTGATATTGGGCTGCTGCCGGTAAGGCACAGCAAATGCTGACTTTACTTTAGCCACAGAAGCTAACCAGGCAGCAGCGGAATATCACCGCTACCCAGTTAGTTTCCGGGTTCTGCAGCCAAACCAGATATTCAATGTCGGTGGATGGATATGGCCCCGACATTGAATATCTGGGGTTACTGTTCAGCACCGGCAGCTAGCCACTGTAGCAGTGCTAGCCACCAGCACTGAATATAGGGCTCAAAATATTCAGTGTTCCTATAGCTAAGGTTTCTAGATGAGAAGGATTTGTGAATTTTCTAACTTTCTAATCAGGCCCTAAATCAGTACTTGTAAAATATGCTGGATTAAGAGCACTGAAAACCAATGTCCTTCTTTATCACAAAATAGGTACAACAATGGAAGCAAGAGTGCAAGCTTCTCTCACATACAAACTGCCCCTCCACAAGACAGGAGCATGGCCTGACCAAGAATAGTACGCACACTTTTCACACTCACACAAAGCAGGTACTGCACTTGCAGCAACAGTATGAGCTTTTCTCACCCACACATTCGCATCAGAGAACAAGTACAGCATAGGCATCAACAATGCAAGCTTCCTTCACACATACATACACACACACACACTGCCCCCAACACAACTACTGCAGCACAGACAGCAGCAGCACTACCAGCTTCCGTCATACAAAACCCCATTACCGGCAGCAGCTTCTCATCATCACACACTGCCCTGTGAATGTGCCCTAAAGCAACACTGGAAGGACACTCAGATATAAAGGTTAATCCATTCTCCGTGTTTGAGTAATTATTTGCCTCTTCTCTGAAACACTGACACTAATGAGTGCCAAGTTATTATAGCTATTTTCAGTGACGTGGACATCTGCCCAAGGAAGAGAACCAAGACCACATAAGCATCCAAATGTCTTTCAGACAATTTTTTTTTATAAAGCCCAACTCCCACGACAAGGGCTGATATAGCCCATTCAAAAGTGAGGGTCCTAGACTGTAGGAAAACTAACTTAACTAGTCTCTGATTCTGTGCTCTTATGTGCCTTACTACCTGCGTTACACAAGGGCTCTGGAAAAGTCTGCCGTGATACCTTTTACTTCCCAACACTTTTTTTCTGCAAATAAAACTGCCCATACATTCTCAGAAGACTGAGTTCATATAAATTCCTCCCTAGTTACAGGAAGTCTTTTCATGCACCTCTACAAGGCAGCAAGGGCTACAGGACATCTCGTTCTTACCAAACTCGCGGGAGTTGGGCCCACTATGTGGGTTGCGGGTTGAGAAGAGGGTGTCTGCAAATTCAGCGATGAGTGTGTCTAGATCATGCAGGGGATCGATATCCATAGGAAAATCAGTACAGGGTAAGTCCCCAAGGCCTTGCAAGGGATCATTCTCGTTCTGTTTGGAAAGAAAGAAATAAAGCAGGGTACAACAAACAGGCTGAAAGACAACAACACACAGAGAGACACTCATTTATACTGCCCCTTCATAAAGGCAGACAGACATCAAAAGAATATATTTCCCCTCACATACATACATACATTCCTCTTCAGATGGATGGACAAACAAATATTACCCCTTCCCCCCAACAAACAAAACTGCAAAGTTTAGTTACTCACCAGTAGCAGGCGTTCTCCATGAACAGCAGGAATAAGTACATCATCGACAGAGCCCTGCACAGAATGTTCCCCAGCTTCCAAAGGAAGCCTTTGGGAGGTACACCGTGTATGCACGCCTGCCTTCCTGTCTGTCATGGAACCATCTTCTCCAGTATAACACCACAGCAGGAGCCAAAAGGCAACTCCCCGGGGAGGTGGGAGGGTTGTGAGGACTTATTCCTGCTGTTCACGGAGAGTATCTGCTACAGGTGAGTAACTACATTTTCTCCGTGAACAAACAGAAAATAAGTCCTCACGTATGGGACTCCCAAGCTACAGGCTACGGGAACCCGAGAAGATCAACAGCCCAACAGGGACAACGAAAAGAGCAGAAGGACAGTCCCACCAAGGGACTCATCTGATTCAGTATCCTCAGCAGACATCGATCTGAAGGGTTTTAACAGGCAGCCTGGACAGACAGAAGGGCCGGTGGGCAGGAGTTGACTCTCCCAAAAGGGGCCGGAGCATGGCCTGACCAAAATTGCTGTCCCATCGGGAATCCCCATCCAAATACTAATGGGCCGTGAAGGTATGGATCGAAGACTATGTAGTAGCCTTGCAGATTTCCTCTGTGGAGACAGTGTGGAGGCTGCCAACCGACACAGCGATTGCATGGACATTGCAGGCCATGACATGATCCTCAAGACCAAACCCTGCCTAGGAATAAGCATGATCAATGCAGTATGCTAGCCAAAGGGATAGCGTGCACTTTGAGACAGCAGTGTCCAGCTTACTAGGGTCGAAGGAGACGAACAGCTGGGTGGACTGGCAGTGCACTTTTGTGCACTCCACGTAGAAGGCTAACGCTTGCTTACAGTCCACCGTATGGAGCCCCGCATCTCCCCGGTTAGCATAAAGCCAGGGAAATAAAGTCGGTAAGACAACTGACTGGTTAAGGTGGAACGCAGCAACCACCTTCAGCAGAAAACGGGGGTGCATGTGGAGCACCACCATGTCCTGGTGAAACCTGGTGTACGGAGGGTAAGCAAACAGAGCCTGGAGCTCGCTGATGCGTCGGTCAACATCACTGCCAGCAGAAAGAGGACTTCTCAGGTCAGGAACTTAAGTGGCTCAAAAGGGGACTACATCAGCTGGGTGAGAACCATGTTGAGATCCCAAGCCATCGTAGTGGGCTTGAGCAGGGGCTTCAAGAGGAGTAAACCCCTCATGAATTGAGCCACAAGGAGCTGAGCAGAGATGGGCTTCCCCCTGAAGCCACGATTGTAAGCCCCTATTGTACCGAGGTGAACTTGCAACAAATTGGACTTCAGGCCAGAATCAGGCAGATACAGAAGGTACTCCAGCAATTGGTTTATGGCACAGGAAAAGGGGTCCAGCGCTCTGCCCATGTACCAGGCAGCAAACCTCTGCCACTTTAACACATAGGCCTTATACGTTGAGGCCTTGTGGAGACACCAGAAGGATGTTGGAAACACCCTCTGGCAGAATGAGCTCAGAGAGGACTACCCGCTCAGCATTCATGCTGTGAAGACTAACAAGTGGATAGTGGGGTGCAGGAAGGTTCCATCCTCCTGAGAGATGAGGTTTGAGGCAGAATCCAGGCAAAGAGGTGCAGCAGCAGTGAGAACAACAGCTGCCGAGGCCAATAGGGGGCAATGAGGATCATGGAGCCCTTACCGGCCTGGAGCTACAGGAATATTTTGGCTGCAAGTGGTATCGGGGGTATGCATACAGCAAGCCCTTCCCCCAGTGGAGGAGGAAGGCATATGAGGCCAGGCAGTTGCTAGCCGTTCTCCAAGAGCAGAACCAAGCCACCTGGGCACTGTGCGCTGTTGCAAAGAGGTCCACCATTGAAGTGCTTCACTCCCAAAAGATCCAGTTCACCCCCTCCCCTCTTGAGGGTCTACTCATGCAACTGAAGCACCTGGCTGAACCGTTCCGCCAGTCTGTTGAGCTTGCTGGGCAGATAAGTTGCCCAGAGGTACATGCAATGGAGCAGGGCGAACTTCCATAGTCGAACAGCTTCCCAACATAGGAGGTACGAACCCAGGCCCCTTTGCCTGTTCACATAGAACATTGCCACCTGGTTGTCCATTTGCGGAAGGCGCAGAGGGCATTCGCTATTGTCCATAGCTCAAAAGACAATCTAAAACAAGCTCTCCTGCTTCTACCACAGGCCCTGGGTGCATAGGCCATCCAGGTGTGTTCCCCAGCCAAGCATGGACATGTCCCGGGGTCTTCTGGACCCGTTACAGGGAATCAAGCTTGTGGCTGATAATGGGAATCATAAGGGGTGTTTCCCACAGCCACAGCAGCGATCTCTGCAGAACATGGTGCATTGAGACCGTGGGGGTTGACGGGTACTGGAGCAGTTCCAAATCCTCCACCTTCTGTTCCTCCTTCGATTCCAGAGAGAAAGGGATGGCCTTGGTCACGTCCCTAAAGAAATCCTGGAAAGACATGTCCTCTGCAGCAACTTGCGTCACTCCAGGGGAGGCGACCAGTCAGACGGGAGATTCACAGACACAAGGTCCAAGGCAAATTCCTCCTCAATTTCCAATTCCAATTCTGGAGGAAGTCGAAGTAGCGCTGGATGTCCTCCTCCTGCCTGTTCTTTGGCCTGGGAGAGGACGGAAGCCGGTAGTCCGTGTATCGGCCAGCGCGCCAGTGCACTTGGGCATCTGATTCTGACACGCTGGACAGAGAGATCACTCCGGGAACCAGTGACAATTTCTATCTTCCACTCGATGTCTCTGCCTTGGTGGGTAGGGCATGGGTCTCCAGACAGGGCTGGATGGAATGCAGTGATGACGCTCTTAGTGCCGCAGAGCCTGTTTTCTGCAAGGACACAACCGCTGCCAAATGAGCTTCAGGGCTCGAAGGCATTCCTCTAGAACCATCACCTGTAAGGGGGCCAATGCTGCAGCTGTGGACACCAGCGTCGACATCTCGAGCAGGGACTCCACGATGATTGGTGCATCAGAAGACATCCAGCTGTCTTCCTGGACAATGGGGGTTGACTCTGCTGTCTGGATGGAATCCTTCCACCAGGCAAGCTTGGCTGGTTACGCCCGGCCCTCGCTCTTTGCATCGTATCAAGAAGGGCTGCGATGACATTGCACCCAAATTTTCTTCTGGTGCTCACCCTTCAACAACGATAGGGTCTCATCAGAGTCTCCTCTCGCTGTTCGGGCCCCTCAGCTTTGACCAGCATGCCACTCTTTCCCCTTGGCTACCTCATGAACCTTGGCAAGTGTTGACAAGGAGTTGGGGATGAAGATGCTGAATCTGATGAGCCGAAAAGGGACTCCTTTTGTTTTTCCCGACCCCTCAATCCTCGGTGCGTCATCTGCAAGTAAAGCTCACAAGATGCTGGCTGATGATCGGGCTAAAAGCGAAAAAAGAAAAAAAAAGAAACCTAAGATGGAAAGACTGATTGAGCCGACAACAGGAGGCAAGGAAAACACGAAAAAAATGGCCCACAGGGGCCAAAAGAAACGTTCCCCCCCCCCTCCCCGAATGCAGAAATATGTCCTAGGGGCTCTGCAAAAAAAGAAGACTGGAGAAGATGGTGCCACAACAGGCAGGAAGACAGGCGTGCATGCGCAGTGTACTTCCCAAAGGCTTCCTTTGGAAGCTAGTGAGCCTTCTGTGCCTTCTGTGCATGGCTCCGTCAGTAACATCACCCATATGTGAGGACTTATTTCCTGCTTGTTCACGGAGAAAGCCTCTCACATACAGAATATACATGTAATACCCACGATGCTATATTGTTTAAAAAAATAAAATTGTGTGCCTTCAAGTCAATTCTGACTTCTGGCAACCCAGCAGCTCCTAGGTTTTCTTGGCAGTGTGACCGGAAGTAGACTGCCAGGCCTTTCTTCCGAGGCAATGGAGGGTTAAGTGACTTACCCACAAAGGGGAGTTAATAGGAATCGAACCCTGGTCTCTTGGTTACCAAACCAGTGCTCTAACCACTAGGCTACTCCTTCACTCCAATACTATATTAACCAGCTAAAAAAATAATTTGTTACAGATGTACCAACTCAGCCATTAAGGAAAGATGATACCTTTATGAAGTGAATCCATATTTAAAGATGCAAACACTCAGGCCTATCACAGGTTCTTTCCAACTCACCAAAAGGGACTTGGACAGACTCAAAAATGTGCATCTCAATCTCTGTTAGCTCTGAATTAACTTTATCAAAGTTCTTTTCAGATTTTATTATGTTAGAGAATTCCACACAACCCAAAGAATAAATATAATTTTGGGAGTAAACTACAGCTCAAGCAACCTATTCATCTAGCAGTATCGCAAACACACTGTTTGACCTAACATCAGCTTAACAGCTTGTTGACTTTTCTTTCTCCTTACCATTTTAACTTTTTTCTCTTTGATGTTAAATGAAAGAAAAAAGGAATGAGAGAACAATTACATCCCAGGAACTATGCAATTCAGGAGCACCATAATTTCATGTATAATTTTTGAAAGTACATATCACACAAAAATTCCCCCCTGTGTGTTGGCATGGCCCATGGTGGTTGGCGCTGCTGAGTGTCAACCTCAATGTGCTCATATAACCCCTCTTCTCAAGTCGCTTCACTGGCTCCCTATCCACTTCCTTTTCTAGTTCAAACGTCTATTACTGATCTATAAGTGCACTAATTCTTTTGCTCCTCACCTTTCCTCTCTTATCTCTCCCTACATCCCTCTCCTCGGGAACTCCGCTCTTTTGGCAGATTGCTTCTATTTGTGCCCTTCTCTTCTACTACCAACTCCAGACTTCAATCCTTCCACCCCTGCTCCTTATGCCTGGAACAAACTACCTGAGTCTGTACATCAGGCTTCATCTCTGGCCCTTTTCAAATCCAGGCTGAAAACTCACCTCTGAGGCCGCTTTTGGATCCTGATCTGCTTGGTCTCCTATGTGTTTCCTTACCATTCCCCTAGATATATCCTTGTGCTCAGCTGCTGTGTTGTCTGTCTTAACTAGATTGTAAGCTCTGATGGGCAGAGACCATCTTTTACATGTGCCTATGAAGTGCTGCGTATGCCTTGTAGCACTATACAAATGATCAGTAGTAGTAGTGTGTTTCTAGTCTTATTGTGTTCACCCTAGAAGCAGGACGACACACGTGCTGTCAGCAAAGCAAGGGCAAACAAAATGACTGAAATAAACTGTCTGGCAATACTTTGCTTCCACCCTCCACTCCTGCTCTACTGGGGGAGAGGAGTAGTGTAAAAATGCAGTGGTAGCGCTGAGAAGTATGACGGTGGCAAGACCAGACTCTTCCAGCTGCAAGAGACAAGCCACTAAGGCAGCAATTAGTGATATGACTGGTAGTGAAGGGAAGAGCCCACAACGCTGCACAGATGTGAAATTGGCAATGCAGCAAATAAGGCACCGCACTTTGCTTGCCAACTGGTAGTGGAGAGCCTAGGACAGAAGTGAGGGCTGGGAAATTTATGAGGGAGGCAATGCTGAAGGAGAAAGGGGTGTAAATACTAAGGGAAATAAAGAAAAAGGATGAAATTGGGGAAGAAAGGCACATGGGATACTACAGCAGGAAATGAGACACACAGTGGGCCCTGCCCATCCCTCTGATCACTGACACACACACAGACTCCCATCCTATGCCTATATGCCTCCACATGCTTCTACTTTCTGCCCTACACACCTCTCTACTGACTATGCACACATACTCTCTCATAAGAACATAAGATATGCCATACTGGGTCAGACCAAGGTCCATCAAGCCCAGTATTCTGTTTCCAACAGTGGCCAATCTAGGTCATATGTACCTAGCAGTTTCCCCAAGAGACACAAGTTCCACAATGCTTGTACTGGGTCAAGCATTGATATCTTCGGTCACTTCTTAATAATGGTTTATGGACCTTTCCTCCAGGAACTTGTCCAAACCTTTTTTAAACCCAGCTACACTAACAGCCTTTACTACATCCTCCGGTAACAAATTCCAGAGTTTGATTACACATTGAGTGAAAAAATATTTTCTTTTATTAGTCTTAAATAGTTTACCCTGTAGCTTCATTGCATGTCCCCTAGTCTTTCTATATTCTGATAACGTAAACAATTGATCTACGTTTACCCGTTCCACTCCGTTCATTAATTTATAGACTTCTATCATATCTCCCCTCAGCCGTCTCTTTTCCAGATTGAAGAGCCCTAACCTTTTTAGCCTTTCTTCATAGGAGTATCCTTCCATCCCCTTTACCATTTTGGTGGCTCTTCTCTGAACCTTTTCTAAAATCGCTATATCCTTTTTAAGATACGGCGACCAGAATTGCACACAATATTCAAGGTGCGGTCTCACCATGGAACGATACAGAGGCATTATAATATCTTTTGTTTTATTTTCCATTCCTTTCCTTATCATACCTAGCATTCTATTTGCTCTCTTGGCCGCCGCTGCACACTGGGCCGAGGGTTTTAACATCGTATCCACAATGACGCCTAAATCTTTTCCCTGGGTGGTGGTTCCTAATGTGGAACCTTGCATCGTGTAACCATAGTTTGGGTTGTTCTTCCCTAGGTGCATAACCTTGCACTTGCCAACATTAAATTTCATCTGCCATTTTGATGCCCAGTCTTCCAATTTATCAAGATCCTCTTGCAATTTTTCACAATCCTCTTGGGTTTTAACAACTTTAAATAGTTTTGTGTCATCTGCAAATTTGATAACCTCACTCGTTATTCCACTTTCCAGGTCATTTATGAATATGTCAAAAAGCAGCGGACCCAGCACAGATCCCTGGGGTACACCACTATTCACCTTTCTCCATTGGGAAAATTGGCCATTTAGCCCTACCCTCTGCTTTCTATCTTTTAACCAGTTCCTGATCCACAATAGTACACTGCCTCCTATCCCATGACTCTTTAGTTTTGCCAAAAGTCTCTGATGAGGGACCTTGTCAAAGGCTTTCTGAAAATCCAGATACACAATATCAACCGACTCACCTTTGTCCACCTGTTTATTCACTCCTTCAAAAAAACATAACAGATTAGTAAGACAAGATCTTCCTTGTCTAAAGCCATGTTGGCTGTCTTCCATTAGGTCGTGACTATCTACATGCTGAGTAATTTTATTCTTTATGATGGTTTCTACCATTTTTCCCGGTACTGACGTCAGGCTCACCGGTCTGTAGTTTCCCGGATCACCCCTGGAACCCTTTTTAAAAATTGGTGTTACATTGGCGATCCTCCAATCTTCAGGTATTAGAGATGATTTTAATGATAGTTCACAGATTACTGATAGCAGGTGTGCAATCTCATATTTCAGTTCTTTCAACACCCTTGGATGTATACCATCCGGCCCAGGTGATTTGCTACTCTTCAGTTTATCTAATAGCTGTAAGACATCTTCCTGATGTATCGATATTTCCTTCAATTCTTCCGCACCTTTAAATACCACTTCAGTCATGGGTAACATCCCTACATCTTCCTCAGTAAAGACCGAAGCAAAGAATTCATTCAGTCTCTCCGCTATCGCCTTGTCGCCTCTTAGTGCTCCTTTAACCCGTTTATCATCTAATGGACCAACTGACTCTCTCACAGGTTTTTTGCTACAAATGTATTTGAAAAGGTCTTTATTTCGCGTTTTTGCTTCCGCAGCGAGCTTCTTCTCAAATTCTCTCTTTGCCTGCCTTATCAATGCCTTGCATTTGACTTGCCAGTACTTGTGTTGTTTCCAGGTTTCGTCGTTTGGCTCTTTTTTCCATTTCCTGAAAGATGCTTTTTTGGCAACAACAGCCTCTCTGACCTCACCTTTAAACCATGCTGGCAGTTTTTTGGACTTCCTTCCACTTTTCTTAAAGCGTGGAATACAGCTGGTCTGGGCTTCCAAGATAGTATTTTTCAACACCACCCAAGCTTGATGTACGTCTTTAACCTTTGCAACTACTCCTTTTAGTTTTTTCTTAACTGTTTTCCTCATTTTATCATAGTCTCACTTTCGAAAGTTAAAAGGTAGTACTGTGGATTTCCTTACTATCCCTCCTCCACTAATTAAATCAAAGGCGATCATGCTATGATCACTATTGCCAAGTGGCCCCAACACCCTTATCTCTTGCACTAGATCTGGTGTTCCACTAAGGACTAGGTCTAATATGGCTTCCCCTCTGCTCGGTTCATGAACCTTCTGCTCCAAGAAGCAGTCATTTATTTCATCTAGGAACTTTATCTCCCTAGCATGTCCTGACGTGACACTGACCCAGTCGATACCGGGGTAATTGAAATCACCCATTATTATTACTGCGCTGTAACTTTTGTTAGCTTCCTTGATTTCTTTGAGCATTTCATCATCCATTTGGTCATTCTGGCCAGGCGCTCGATAGTACACCCCCACTGCCATTGCCTTCCCCCTTTTATATGGAATTTCAATCCATATAGATTCTAAAGCAGATTTTGTTTCCTGCAAAACTTTAATCCTTTCTGAGTCAATGCCCTCTCTAACATAGAGCGCAACCCCTCCACCAATTTGATCAGCTCTATCATTACGATATAGTTTGTACCCAGGTATCACAGTGTCCCACTGATTGTCCTCCTTCCACCATGTCTCTGATATTCCAATCATATCTAACCTTTCATTTAGTGCTATATATTCTAACTCTCCCATCTTATTCTTTAGACTTCTAGCATTTGCATACAAGCATTTTAGAGAATGTATTTTATTCATGTTAATTTGGCTATTGGCTATTGTCCTTGGTCCGATTCTTTTTAACATCTTTGTTAGTGATATAGCGGAAGGGCTGTCGGGTAAGGTTTGCCTCTTTGCGGATGATACCAAAATCTGCAATAGAGTAGACACCCAGGAAGGGGTAGATAACATGAGGAGGGATCTAGCTAAGCTTGAAGAATGGTCTAGAATTTGGCAGCTGGGATTTAATGTTAAAAAATGTAAGGTCATGCATTTGGGCTGCAGCAATCCAAGGGAGCAATACAGTATAGGAGGTGAAGTACTTTTGTCCACTAAAGAAGAGCGGGACCTAGGCGTGGTTGTGTCTGATGATCTTAAAGTAGCTAAACAGGTGGAAAAGGCGACAGCAAAAGCTAGAAGGATGCTTGGGTGCATACGGAGAGGAATGGCTAGCAGAAAAAAGGAGGTGATAATGCCTCTGTATAAGTCTTTGGTGCGACCTCATTTGGAGTATAGTGTGCAATTCTGGAGACCGCACCTTCAAAAGGATGTGAACAGGATGGAGTCGGTGCAGAGGGTTGCTACCAAAATGATTAATGGGCTTTATTATAAAGCATATGAGGACAGACTTAAGGATCTTAATATGTACACCTTAGAGGAAAGGCGGGATAGAGGTGATATGATTGAGATGTTTAAATACCTCCGTGGCATAAATGTTCAGGGAGAGAGCCTCTTTCAATTGAAAGCAAGTTCTGCTACGAGGGGACATGGGATGAGGGTGAAGGGAGATAGATTCAGGAGTGATATGCGGAAATATTTCTTTACGGAAAGAGTAGTGGATCCGTGGAATAGTCTCCCAGTGGAGGTGGTAGAGATGAGGACAGTAACTGAATTCAAGAAAGCATGGGACCAACACAGAGGATCTCTAAAGGCAAAAAGTGGACTGTTGTAGTTGTTATGGAAGGACAGACTAGATAGGCCATGTGGTCTTTTTCTGTCGTCATATTTCTATGTTTCTATGTTTCTATGTTTATTGTTAGACATGGGTAAATTGGGATCTTTAAGCTCTGTCTGCTCCATACTTGAGGGCATTTGGGCTACTTTACTCTTTTGTGGAACCTCTCTGCTTTTGGTAGTATCCTTCAAGGATACATTCTTTCGAACCATCCGCTCTTGGGCGACTGTCGGCTTTCCCCTAATATCTAGTTTAAAAGCTGCTCTATCTCCTTTTTAAAGGTTAATGCCAGCAGCCTGGTTCCATCCCGGTTAAGGTGAAGCCCATCCCTTCGGAAGAGCCCCTCCTTTCCCCAGAATGTTCCCCAGTTCCTAACAAATCCAAAACCCTCATCTCCGCACCATTGTCTCATCCACGCATTGAGACTCCAGAGCTCTGCCTGCCTTTTGGGTCCTGCGCGTGGAACAGGAAGCATTTCGGAGAATGCTACCCTGGAAGTTCTGGATTTCAACTTCCTACCTAAAAGCTTAAATTTTGCCTCCAGAACCTCCCTACCACATTTTCCTATGTCATTGGTACCGACATGTACCAAGACAGCAGACTCCTCCCCAGCACTATCTAAGACCTTATCTAGGTGGCGCGTGAGGTCCGCTACCTTCGCACCCGGCGGGCATGTTACCAGGCGATACTCACGTCCACCAGCCACCCAGCTATCTACATGCCTAATGATCGAATCACCAACTATAACGGCTGTCCTAACCCTTCCCTCATGGGCACATGGCCCTGGAGAAACTTCCTCGGTGCGAGAGGATTTTACATCACCTGGAGGACAGGTCCTAGTCACAGGATCACTTCCTGCCACACCATGTGATGCTCTCCTGTCACATGACCTCTCTCTTCCATGGCAACAGGGGTGCTGCCAGACTGGAGGTGGGACTTCAGGACTATATCCCTGTAGATCTCGTCTATGTACCTCTCTGTCTGTCTTATGTTTTCCAAGTCTGCTACTTCAGCCTCTAGAGAACGGACTTGTTCCCTGAGAGCAAAGAGCTCCTTGCACCTAGTGCACACGTAAGACCTCTCACCAACTGGGAGAAAATCATACATGTGACACTCAATGCAAAAGACTGGAAAGCCCCTATCCCGCTGCTGGACTGCTGTCTGCATCTTAGTTTTAAGTTTGTGTCTAGATCTTTAAGTTCTTACTTACTAGGGGTTGCTATGGGTATTTATACCAATAAAACTGTACCTAATACGTTTACTATACCTTGTTCACCTGAAGCTTAATTAATCTCAGGTCCTTAGTGTATGACTGATTTGGATAATGAGCTTCACCTGAAAGCACCTCCTGTCTTTTAAGATGTGTAAGTACCTATAAAGCTACGATTATCCCAGGGAGGGAGGGAAATAACACTTATTAAAAGAGGGCTGCTACACAGTACCCTGTCTTGTGCTGCTGAGGTAAGCTAAATTCTGATTTGATTTAAATTATAGCTCTTAGCTGCTGCTAGGCTCTAACGTCTTATGAAATTTAAACTACAAGCTCTCTGCTGGATTCTAAATTTAACCAGAAAGCTCTCTTCTGTGTGTTAAATTTAAACTAAAAGTACTTTGCTGTTACTTGGCCCTGAGTGACTATTAAATTTAAACTACAAGCTCTCTGCTGGGTATGAAATGTAACCAGAAAGTTCTCCTCTGTGTTTTAAATTCAAACTTTAATTGCTGCTACTAGGCCCTAACTGATCCAACAAAAAACAGTGGGTTCACAGATTAAGTAGCTTTAATACAAAGAATTCTTTTTAGAAAATTACCAGAAGTATATACTCACAGTTGCAGATTTCTCTCCAGAAGTAACAGTCCCCCTTTCTAGTCCTTCAAGACCATATCTTGTCATAGTCCATACATAGTCCCTACCCCACCAAACCACAGAACCACCTGTCCACACAGCCCCACCCCCTCAAACAATATTAGGTGGGCATGTATATCAAGCTGGGGATCCCACAGAATACTTTCCACGGGGAGGGCATTAATATGGGAAAGCGACAGTAGTGGATGTGAAACAAGGCTTATACACCACCATCTACCATTTACTTCCATTTAATAACAGCGTAAGGATGGAACCCAGTTTCCCAAGAGACAGAGAGAAGCGCCAATGAAGGGGTGGAAGAAGGTCAATGAGGGAGAGGAGAGGGTCCTAAAGAAGGCAGGAGCTTCATGGGGGAAGGGGGATGAAGAACTATGGAGGAGAGAGAGAGAGTTGAGGACAGTTGAAGGTACTGCTGGGCTGGGGGGGCTCACCCCTCACTCCTGCAATCTCCCACATACTGCACTTTTCACCTTTACAGCCACACACACACACACAGTGTGGTGCTCACCTCTGAAACACACACACACACACTTGTACTCCCTCATCCCCACAATAGCATTCACCCACATTGTGTGTTCCTTGGTCCTGCTGTAACACACACAATCAACCCTTCATACCTAAAGGGGATTTATAATGTTCTATTTAAAATATATTGTATAAAAAATTATAGCAGCAACTTTTGCATAATTTTCTAATTTTTGGTACACAGTTCCCTGGGGTGTAAATGGCATGTATCCTTGAATCCTATAGTTATGTTCTCAATGAAAAATTACATTTTGGTACACCAATTTGGTACGTGTTATACAAACCGAGTATAGTCCTTTAACATATCAAAAGGGTTGATGTACTAACCTAGGAAAATATCTGTGGGGATTAAAACAGGGCTTGACAAATCCCAGGCACCCCAGTCACCATGGTGTCTACAAAATTGCACCTTGGCACCCAGGATTTCATTGCCTCCCTCCCCAGCCATCACCCAATGTCTCACCGTGATCGGCTCTGCATGTAATTCAAGCTATGTGATGAAGGAAGCTTGCTAACCTCACTATTTGCTGATCTCGCTGAGGCTTGAAACTGGGAGATTAGCAAACTTTCTGTACCCTGATGGGCTCTGCATGTAGTTTGAACCGCGCAGTGCAGGAAGTTTCCTAATCTTACTGTTTCAAGTCTCAGCGAGATCAACAAACAGCGAGGTTAGACATCGGGTAATGGTTTTGGGGGGGGGGAAGAGAGAGAGAGAGACACACTGGATGATGGCTTGGTGGGGACAAGGGAGAAAGACACACACATTGGGAGATGGCTTGGGGGGCAAGAGAGAGACACACAGACCAGGTGATGGCTTGGGGGAGGCCAAGAGAGACAGAGAGAGATGGCCTGGGGAGCAAGAGGGAGAGACACTGGATGATGGCCGGGGGGGGGGGGGGGGGGGGGCGATGAGAGTGATGGGTGATGGCTGGAAGATCTAAGAGAGACACTGGGTAATGACTGGGGTGGGGCTATGACAGATTTTTTTTTTGCTTCAAGTATGGTGATATGTGAAGCAAAAAAAGGAAGTTGTCTCGGGTGCAGCTATAAAATGCTGCTGACATTGGAAGCAAGGGGAGGATGAGTAGGGTCACTGCCTTCTGTTGGCACTACGCAAGGGCACATTAAGGTGCTGACTTATTAAGCTTTCTTTTCCCATAGAACATGGAAAAACAGTAAATCAGGCTCTTAAAAAAATAGTGCTGCAATACACCTTTTTTGGGGAGTGGGGGAGGGGCATTGTGGCTGAGGTTTCGGCAGCCAGCTCTTAAATGTTTAAGCTGACTCCTAGATTCCTAGAGAATTTGTCCAAGGCCTGGGTGAGAACCTGTTTTGTGAAATTTAGCTATGGGATGTTAATGAGTTCATAGCTCATCAGTATTCTGTAACTAAATTTCACAAAAGGTTTGTGTGTATTGCCATGGTAGGGAACTTTGCACATACTTGGCAGTGGCAACATGAAAAAACTTTAAATTAAAGAAGAACCACTTCAAGCGGGGGCAATTGCAATTTAGAGGGTCCTCTGTCCAAATCTGAAACTACCTGCTGTCCGCCTGGGAGGCCTCTGCACTCCCATCTCCAGCCTTAATGCAGGTCTAAAAAACTACTCTCTACCGCTAAGTCCCTTAGGTCCCATCCCCTAATCAAGCTTTATGAGACCTGGGATCCAAACTCAACCAGGGAGTCCAGGGAAATCCCCATTCACTCCTACCTCAATGGCTTCCACTACCAAAATAGCTGCTGCTGACTCACATTAGTGATCGCATGCTCCTATTTGCAGCCTGACCTCTAGCGATAGTACCGCTACTAAGAGTGGGTGGCAGTCATTTTGGTAGAGAGCTGCTAGGACAAGTGGGGGTTCCTGCCTCTACCTGTCTGGGTGGGTTGAGTTCAGTCCTCAAATAGTTTGATTTAAGCAGCAGCAACTAGAGAGGCAGGGCTTGGGGGGAGGGTCTCTCTTGCATTTCAGCCCCATGTCAGGGCTATGGCAGGTGGACTGCGGGGTTCACTGGCCCCCCCAAGACACAAAGGGTGGCCCCCCAAAAGGGCCTTCAGTTCAGGCCAATAGCATTTAAATTGCAGTTATTGCCATGCAAACTGCCTTTCAGTAACTTAGAAAAAATAATTACACTTCCATAGTTGTTTTCTGTTTGTTTGTTTCAAATAACAGGCCCACAGAAGCTTTAATGTGTGCTTATTTTCATTACTTTTGACATTAATGTGCGACTTTGAATAAGGAGAAATTAGGCCTTACCTGCTAATTGTCTTTCCTTGAGTTCTCTCCGGGCCAGTCCAGGGCACAGCTGGGTAGTCAATCCCTTCCAGCAGCTGAGGACTGAATGCTGAAACTTTTACTGGCAGGTGCTATAGCTCCCCCTGGCTTCAGGAAACCAGTAACCTATTGTCAAAGCAGCAGATTAACATTACAAAACCATGAACTATTGGAACCAAACTGAGTAGTCCCCCAAAACAAGAAAAAAACTGCGGAGCACGCTCCACCCTGTGACAAAGCGCACCCCTAGAAGCATAGGATGCCTCTCCCCATCCCACAGATAGGTCCAGATCATCCTTAATGTCTTTTAGTATTCCTTTTTTTTTTTTTTTCCGTGTGGTCCCGGTATGGACCCTTGTTAACCCGCTGTGTTACCAGAACTCCTTATATCCTCTTCCCGACACAAAGGCCCCAGCAGAAAGCGCAAATCCGAGCCACAGGAAGATGCGAAGTGAGCGGACAAAAAACTGAAGTGCTTGCAGACGAAATGGGAGGGACCTGGACTGGCCCGGAGAGAACTCAAGGAAAGACAATTAGCAGGTAAGGCCTAATTTCTCCTTCCTCTTCGTCTCTCTGGGCCAGTCCAGGGCACAGTTGGGCAGTACCAAAGCAGTCCCTAAACTGGGGAGGGTCCTGCAAGCCCAGCCAAAATAGCCGAGGCCCCCACCTGAGCATCCGCGCGAGCCTGCACATCCAACCTGTAGTGCTTCGCGAAAGTATGGAGAGATGACCAGGACACCGCCCGACAAATATCAGCGGGCGGAATCAATGCAGACTCCGCCCAAGACGTAGCTTGAGCCCTCGTTGAATGGGCTCTAAGCTCCCTAGGTGGAACCTTGCCCCTGGTCTCATAAGCCGCTACGATCGCCCGTTTCACCCACCGAGCGATAGACGCCTTGGTACCCGCCTGACCCTTACGCGGACCACCAAACAGAACGAACAAGCGATCTGACTTCCGGAAGGAGCATGTCCTGCGAAGATACCTCCGCAAGACCCGTCCTAAATCTAAGCTACGAAGGGCGCGATCCACCTTCCCGCCCCCTGGGGAGCGAAAGGTAGGAAGAGAAACCGACTGATTCACGTGAAAAGCTGAAACCACCTTCGGCAAAAAGGAGGGAACCGGACGCAGAACCACCTTCTCCTCTGAAAAGTGCAGGTACGGCTCCCTGCAAGACAGCGCCTGCAAATCTGAAACTCTACGAGCCGAACACAAGGCCACCAGGAAGGCCGTTTTCCACGAAAGCTCTCGGAGACTGCCATCGTCAGCCAACTCAAAGGGTGGCCCGGTTAAGGCCCCCAGCACCAGATTTAAGTCCCATGGAGGCACCACAGGACGGACGGGCGGACGGATATTCTTAGCCGCCCTGAGAAAGCGTTGAACATCCGGGTGCGAAGAAGGGAAAGACCCACTCACCCAACCCCGGAAACAGGTGAGAGCCGCGAGATGAACCTTAAGCGTACTGAGGGCCAGCCCTTTTTCGAGCCCCCCCTGTAGGAAGGCTAAAATGTCCGGTATGCCGGTCGCGCTGGGCCGCAAACCCTGATCTCTAGACCAGGCCTCAAAAATGCGCCATACGCGAACATAGGCCAGCGACGTCCAAGGCCGTCGAGACTTCAACAAAGTAGTGATTACCGCCGCTGAGTAACCTCTCCGCCGCAAGCGCTCCCTCTCAAGAGCCAAGCCGTAAGCAAGAACCGATCCACCTGCGGCATCAAGATGGGACCTTGACTCAAGAGGTTGATTCTCGCAGGCAACCTCCAGGGCGGAGCCACGAGGAGGCAAATCAGATCCGCATACCAGGGCCGACGTGGCCAATCCGGAGCAATGAGAATCACCGTGCCGCTGAAAGCCGAAATCCTCCGAATGACCCGACCTATCAACGGCCATGGAGGGAACACATAAAGAAGTTTCCCCGCTGGCCAGGGCTGCACCAGGCCGTTGAGACCTTCAGACATGTGCTCTCTGCGGCGGCTGAAAAACCGCGACGCCTTGGCATTGGCCAGCGTTGCCATGATATCCAGGACTGGCTGACCCCACCGCACGGTAATGGCGTGAAACACCGCCCAGTTCAACTCCCACTCTCCGGGATCCAGGCGATAACGGCTGAGATAATCGGCTTGAACGTTATCCTTTCCTGCCACGTGAGCTGCCGAAATAGCCACCAGATGCAACTCCACCCACTGAAACAACAGCTGACTCTCTTGCAGCAAGGACGCACTGCCCGTGCCCCCCTGCTTGTTGATGTAGGAGACCGTCACCAAATTGTCGGAAAACACTCGGACAGCTTGACCGTCGAGGAGATCGGAGAAACGCAGAAGCGCGAAACGCACCGCGCAGAGCTCCAACAGATTGATCGACCAAGCGCTCTCCTCCGCCGACCAGCTGCCCTGCGCCACTTGAGACCGACAATGAGCCCCCCAACCGGACAGGCTGGCATCCGTAGTGACCAAAATCCACTCCGGATCCCGCAGCGGAACCCCCGCCTGCAGGTGAGCCGAAACGCGCCACCACTGCAGACTGAGCTTGACCTCCTCCGGGCACCGAAGGCTCTGCCCCAGGGGATGCACTTGCGGAGACCACCTCGAGATCAAGGCGTGCTGCAGGGGCCGCATGTGAGCTCTGGCCCAAGGCACCAGATCCAAGGCCGCGGCCATCGAACCCAGCAACTGCAAGTACCTCCACGCAGTTGGAGCCGCCAACCTCCTGAAAGCGTCGACCTGGGCTACCAGTTTCCGCACCCGGTCCGGCGGCAGAAGAACTCTGCCGATCCGCGTGTCGAACAATGCCCCGAGATAGACCAAACACTGCACCGGGAGCAAGTGACTCTTTGCCTGGTTGACGACCCAACCGAGGTTTTCCAAGAACTGCACTACTCTGGCCGTCGCCGCGACAGATTCCTGCCGAGATCCTGCCCGTATAAGCCAATCGTCCAGGTAGGGATGTACCTGAATGCCCTCCTTGCGAAGAGCTGCCGCTACCACCACCATCACCTTGGTGAAGACACGAGGCGCGGTTGCCAGACCAAAAGGTAATGCCCGAAACTGAAAATGACCCAGAGGAACAGCAAAGCGAAGAAACCGTTGATGTTCCGGACGTATGGGAATATGTAAATAGGCCTCCGTCAAGTCTATGGAGGTGAGCCACTCTCCCAGCTTCACCGCCCGAATGACAGACCGCAGTGTCTCCATACGGAAATGCGGAACTCGCAAGGATCGGTTCACTCGCTTGAGATCCAGAATAGGTCGAAGCGAGCCCTCCTTTTTGGGCACTACAAAGTAAATCGAGTACCGACCTACGCCGCACTGGTCTAAAGGCACGGGAACCACGGCCTGTAGTCGCAACAACCGCTGCAGAGTGCAGTTGATCACCTGAGTTTTCCATCGTGGACCGCAGGGGGACAACACAAAGGCATCCGCCAGAGGAGAGGCAAACTCTAGAGCATAGCCGTCCCTGATGATCTCTAGCACCCAGAGATCGGAAGTGATGTTGGCCCAGACGGAGAGAAACTCCTGTAAACGTCCCCCGACAGGAACCTCTGCCTGGACCAGCGTCCCTTCATTGAGGCTTCTTGGAAGAGGTGTGCTGGGCGTTGAAAAACCCCCTGCCAAACCCTCTGGCTCCACGAAAGGACTGCCCCCTGGAGGGGTAGCGACTCCTCTGATAAGGTGCAAAACGAGAGCCGCGGAACCTACGAACTTCCCGGCCAAGCGCCCTTTGTGGCGGAGCAGACTTAGCTGACCTGGGCCGATCCTCTGGAAGACGGCCGCCCTTATTATCGCCCAAATCTTTCACAATCTTTTCCAAGGCTTCCCCAAAAAGCAGCTTGCCCTTATATGGAAGCTTACTGAGCCGCGACTTAGAAGGCACGTCAGCCGCCCAGTTCCGCAACCACAGAAACCTTCTCGCAGCAATCAGCGACGCCATGGATTTCGCTGTTATCCTAACCAAATCATAGAAGGCGTCCGCGAGATAAGCCGCTGCCGATTCCAGCTTCGCCCCCTCCGGAGACGGATCCGCCAACTTTTCCGTCGTCTGCTCCCCTTGAATCCAACGGATAGAGCCGCGGGACACATACGCTCCGCAAACTGAAGCTTGCAAGGCCAGTGCGCTAGCGTCAAAGGCTTGTTTCAACAGCACTTCTAATTTACGATCCTGCAGGTCCTTAAGGGCTGCTCCCCCTTCGACCGGGATCGTGGTTTTCTTAGTGACCGCCGACACTAGCGCGCCCACCTTTGGCATCCGCAGTAACTCCTTCTCCTCTGCGGAACTGGATAAAGACGGGCAATAGAGCGGCTACCGCGCAAGCTAGCCTCAGGGCATTCCCATTCGGACTCAATCATTTGCTTAATTACCCTGTGCATAGGGAAACACCGCTGCTCCGGCTTAAACCCTTGTAATAAAGGATCCTCTAAAGGCTCCTGCTGCAGCGCAGGAGGCACCAGATTTAAGACAGCCAGGGACTGAAGAATCAAAGCCCCCAGCTCCTCCTTACGAAAGACCCTGAAAACATTGGGGTCCTCCCTGGGCCCCAGCTCCCCCTCCTCCAAGTCTAAGGGCCAGGAATCCAACCCCCCTTCAGACAAAATTTCTCCTTCCTCTGGCAGGAGCGGATCGGGGAGCTGAGGGCCCGAAGTCCCCAAAGGGAAATCTCCCCCTGGGCCATGCGCGGAGGTCCCCTCCCCCGGATCCGAGAGGATAGGGTCCCCGCAAGAAAAATTAGCAGGAGGCTTAGAGAACTGGCTGTCAGCAGGCTGAGACATTTTTATCATATATGCTTTATGCATGGCCAGAATAAAATCAGGAGAAAAAGGAGAATCCAAGAATCCTGGAGCCCCAGGAGCCGGAGACTTATCAATCTCCTGTACCACAGCAGCCTTGGAGGACTTAGACCTCTTTTTCCCCGAACGTGGCAACGCCGCGGGAGAGGTTGCCGCCTCTGCAGAAACTATGGCTGCCGTTCCCGCCTTAAACAGAGACCCCGGAGGCTTCTCCCCAGCCCTATCCCCAGAGCCAGAGCCCTCCATCTGGGCCAAAAGTCGGAGAAACAGGAAAAATACAACCAGAAATAATCAGAATAAACCCCGAAGAGCTATCAAGGAAAAAACGGAAGCGCCGAAACTCCCTGCCAAAAGCACCACGTGAAGAGAAACAGAAGAAAAATGGCGCTCGCGGCGATCCCGCCGGCAAAAATGCCACCTGTAACAAAACTGACCGGAGAGAAAAGGAACACGAAACCTGCACAGATACCCTGAACCCAGAAATGAAATACCTGCACGCAGGAGACTGAACCGATGACTCCAGGAGCACGCTGCTAGCGAGACTGAGAGACGAGGTATTTTGCAGCGGGAAGAGGATACCGGGGCTCCCGGCTCCTAAGCCCCCCGCTGAAGAACGGATCCTGCGGGAGACAGGCTCTGCCCCCGAAAACGGCTAACAATCCAAGTATAGCCGAGGATCAACGTCCTAAGGCTGACAGCGTGCCATCAACGGACTTCCCTGAGGGAGGGAGTCCCGCTCGCAGAAGATCCTGCCAGGACCAGCGAATAAGCCTTTCCCCTGAAAGATTAATCAGTCTGTCTCCAGTAGTCTGTGCCACATTAATCAATAGTCACTCTAGAACTACTGACACCAAAACAGCTGTAAAAAGCAGGTAAACCGGGAGCCAGCCAGAGAAACGTCCTTTCCAGCTGCTGAGGACTGAAGACTGGGTTTCCTGAAGCCAGGGGGAGCTATAGCACCTGCCAGTAAAAGTTTCAGCATTCAGTCCTCAGCTGCTGGAAGGGATTGACTACCCAACTGTGCCCTGGACTGGCCCGGAGAGACGAAGAGGAAATTAGCATCGCGGCAGCTCAATGATGCAAAATTTTAAAAATCTTGCATGAAGCAGACTTTGTGAACTGTATTTCTGCAAAGTGACTTCGTGTTTTTGCATGGTTTCAGGCATCTTGCGCTAATTTTCATGTAAGGTGCACTTTTGTAAAGTCACTTCAGAGAATCAAAGTTTCCTAGCCCTGTTCCCTTGCACTTTCCTCTCCGGCAAATGATCTTGGCTTGCATTTATTATACCTATTAATTCTATTAATATTCATGGCCATTGTTTAGACATTTTAATAGTTTCTTCACCTGAGTTTATGAAATCAGAGAGACATGTCCGTCCTATTGCCTGGTCAGACCAGTTATTTGTCTCCTTCTCCATTTCTATTCCTGGCGTTAAGAAAACCAACATAAGTTACACTCCCTGAATTTGGAAATCTTGACATAGGAGTATCAGTCTAATTTAATTAATTTTGTTGCATCAGATATGGATGCTCAGGTTAAAAGCTGGATGACTTCTTGAAAACAGGCCTTGGATGAAGTAGCTCCTAGTTTTGTTTCTTTTCATTCCAACAAAGCATGATCACCCTTGACTTCTGTCTAAATTTACTATGCAAAGAAAACAAAGCAGAAAAGTACTGGCGTAAATTTCGAACTTTAGCTAGTTTAGCTAACTCTGAAAAACAATTTGCCTTTTATAAGACCTTGATTAAGGAGGAAAAGAGGAAATATTTTGCATATTATATTAATCTAGTGGAGGAGTAGCCTAGTGGTTACAGCACTGACTTGGTAACCAAGAGAGTAGGGTTTGATTCCCACTAGCACTCCTGAGGACTGAACACAGTTTGGGTCAACTATCCAGAGGGTCACCATGAGTAGACACCGACTCAACGGCACTTAACAACAGCAGCAGTAGTACTCCTTGGGCAAGTCACTTAACCCTTCACTGCATCAGAAGAAAAGCCTGGCAAACTACTTCTGGGGACATTGCCAAGAAAACCCAGGAGCTGCTGGGTTGCCAGGAGTCAGCACTGACTCAAAAGGCACACACTGCATTTTTGTATTAATCTGTCAGGCAACAAAGCATAGTTACTCACCTGTAACAGGTGATCTCCGGGAACAGCAAGAATTTCGTCTTCACATATGGGTATCGTCAGTACCGACGGAGCCTGCGCAGGAACGCTCCCCAGAGTCCAATTAGAAAGCTTTTGGGAGCATCCCACAACGCCTGCGTGCTGCCTTCCCGCCTTTCCCAACTGCCTCTCTCCAGTTCAGTTTAAAGCTGAGACAAAGAGAGAGAGAGATACAACTCCTAGGGGAGGTGGGTGGGTAGTGAAGACTAAATTCCTGCTGTTCCCGGAGATCACCTGTTACAGGTGAGTAACTATGCTATCTCCAGGAACAAGCAGGAATGTAGTCTTCACATATGGGGACTCCCTAGCTTTAGATGCCAGGGAGAGACCCCAGAAGGTGTGTGTCCCTGAGAAGGGGCTCCACTTCCCCCCATGGATCTCTGGCATCCAACCAGGGATGGTGGGTAGGAGTTGATTAGGTATGGAACAGGTGTTGGAGAACAGCCTGACCAAACAAGGCATCCCGGCGGGAGTCCTTGTCCAAGCAGTAATGGGCTGTGAAGGTATGAAACGAGGCCCAAGTGGTTGCTCGACAGATGTCGTCGATAGACACAGAGTGCAGATGAGCCATTGAAGTTGCCATGGCTCTCACATTGTGAGCTGTGACATGGCCCTCCAGAGGAAGATTCTTACTCTGATAAGCAAATGAAATACACTGTGCAATCCAGTTGGACAGTGTTCTTTTGGAGACTGGAAGTCCCAAATGAGAAGGATCAAAAGCAACAAAGAGTTGGAGGACTACCTATGTTGCTGTGTTCTTTGTAAGTAAAGCACAGTTACTTACCTGTAACAGGTGATCTCTGGGAACAGCAGGAATAAGTCTTCACATATGGGTATCGTCGGTACCGACGGAGCCTGCGCAGGAACGCTCCCCAGCGTCCAGTAAGAAAGCTTTTGGGAGCATCCCACAGCGCCTGCGCGCTGCCTTCCCGCCTTTCCCAACCGCCTCTCTCCAGTTCGAGTTTTAAAGCTGAGACAAAAGAGAGAGAGGAAAGGAAAGATAGATAGAGAGATACAACTCCTAGGGGAGGTGGGTGGGTTGTGAAGACTTATTCCTGCTGTTCCCAGAGATCACCTGTTACAGATAAGTAACTGTGCTATCTCCAGGAACAAGCAGGAATGAGTCTTCACATATGGGGACTCCCTAGCTGCAGATGCCAGGGAGAAACCCCAGGTTGTGTGTCCTTGAGAAGGACTCTACCTCCCCCCATGGATCTCTGGCATCCGACCAGGGTAGGTGGGTAGGAGTTGATTAGGAATGGAACAGGTGTTTGAGGACAGCCTGACCAAACGAGGCATCCCGGCGGGAGTCCTTGTCCAAACAGTAATGGGCTGTGAAGGTATGAACAGAGGCCCAGGTGGCCGCTCGACAGATTTGGTCGATGGACACAGAGTTTAGATGAGCCATTGGAGCTGCCATGGCCCTCCAGAGAAATGTTCCTACTCTGGTAGGCGAAAGAAATACACTGAGCAATCCAGTTGGACAGTGTTCTCTTAGAGACTGGAAGTCCTAAATGAGAAGGATCAAAAGCAACAAAGACTTGAGAAGACTTTCTATGTTGCTGTGTTCTTTGTAAGTAAAAAGCGAGAGCTCTCTTACAATCCAAGGTATGAAGATTCCTCTCTGCATTTGATGCATGAGGTCCTGGTAAAAAGACAGGTAAATATACCTCTTGGTTCAGATGAAGAGGCGAGACCACTTTAGGCATAAAGTGTGGATTGGTCCTGAGGACTACCTTATCATGATGGAACCTTGTATAAGGTGGATTAGCCACCAAAGCTTGCAACTCACTGATGCGGCGTGCTGAGGTGACTGCAATGAGAAAAACAACTTTCCAAGAAAGAAATTTCAAGGAGGTGGTGGCTAAAGGTTCAAAGGGTGGCTTCATAAGCTGGCCAAGAACCAGGTTTAAGTCCCATGCCACTGGAGGTGGTCTAATGGGAGATTTAGTTAAAAGAAGGCCTCTCATGAATCTTGCTATAAGAGGGTGAGAGGAAATAGGTTGTCCATTAAGAGGCTTGAGGGACGCTGCAATAGCACTCAAATGGACTCTTACTGAATTCGTTTTCAGGCCTGCATGGGATAGATGCAGGAGATACTCTAGTAGAGAATTCAGAGGTATTGCAAGCGGGTTTAGACCCTTCTCTGAACACCAAATGGTAAATCTTTTCCATTTGAAAGCATAGGAACGTCTAGTAGAAGGCTTTCTAGAGGCATGAATAACATCTCTGACTTGCTGAGAGAGTTGAAAATCTTGAAGGTCTAGGCCCTCAGCAACCAAGCCCTGAGATGGAGCGACTGGGGGCTTGGGTGCCACAACATTCCCTCTAACTGGGACAGAAGGTCTGGCGCAGAGCCCAAGTCCAGGGAAGGAGTTTGAGAGAGATGCAGAAGTAGAGGGTACCACACTTGGCGTGGCCAATGTGGTGCTATGAGGATCATGGTCCCTCGATCTCTCTGAAGCTTGAATAGTGTTTTGGGAATTAGGGGAATTGGTGGAAAGGCATAAAGGAAATCCTGACCTCAGTGAAGGAGGAAGGCATCCTTGGCCTGAACTCCCTGACACGGAATTCTGGAACAGAACCGGGGAAGTTTGGCATTCCACGGACTTGCAAAGAGGTCTATGTCCGGGGTTCCCCAAATTTGAAAAATCCTGGCTACCTGGTCCATGTGGAGGGACCACTCGTGTGGGAGCAGAACTCGACTGAGTCTGTCCGCCCAAGAGTTTTGAATGCCTGGAAGATATAAAGCCAGAAGATGGATATGATGCTCTCTGGCGAAGGCCCATAGTCGCAAAGCTTCGTTGCAAAGCGACAGAGAGCCAGTCCCGCCCTGCTTGTTTACATAGAACATGGCTACTTGGTTGTCCGTATGGATGAGGACTATCCTGTAGCTGAGCAGGGAATGGAACACTTTGAGAGCTAAGAATATTGCTCTGAGTTCCAAGAGATTGATATGCAGAGAAGTCTCCTGTGGACACCAGATGCCCTGGGTGGAGAGATCCTGCAGATGAACTCCCCAACCCATTGGAGAAGCATCTGTTGTCAGAGTTGCTTGGGGTAGCGACTGCTGAAAAGGGGACCCCAGCAACAGATTTGGAGGGGACTTCCACCATTGGAGAGACCAAAATAGGCGACTGGAGTTTGCTATTTTGTCTGACAGGCAACCTGATGCCTGAGTCCATTGGGTGGACAAAGTCCATTGAGCTGCCCTCATGTGAAGGCGAGCATATGGAACCACATGCACGGTGGATGCCATGTGGCCTAATAGTTGTAACATTTCTCGAGCAGTTAAATGGGACTTTAACTGTATCTGGGAGGCTAACTGCACCAAGCGTAGTCAACGGGCCTGAGGAAGATAGGCCCTTGCAGTTGTGGTATCCAGCAAGGCCCCTATAAACTCCAGAGACTGAGTAGGGGTGAGATGGGATTTTGGGATATTTATTACCAGTCCCAAATACTGAAGGACACACATTGTGCAGGTTAGACAAATCTGGGCCTCTGACTGGGATGGAGCTCGAATGAGCCAGTCGTCCAGATATGGGAAAACGAATATTCCTAGAGTGCGCAGAAATGCAGCTACTACTGCCATGCATTTTGTGAACACCCTTGGTGCAGAGGCCAGACCGAAAGGAAGCACCCTGTATTGGTAGTGCTTTCCTTGAAAAAGGAACCAAAGGAACCTTCTGTGTGTTGGATGGATGAGGACATGGGTGTACGCATCCTTGAGATCTAGAGAACAAAGCCAATCCTGACTCTGTAGGTATGGAAGGAGAGTACCTAGAGAAAGCATCTTGAATTTCTCTTTGAATAGAAACTTGTTCAATTCTCTGAGATCTAATATGGGTCTGTAGCCCCGTTTTCTTTGGAATAAGAAAATAAGGGGAGTAGAACCCTAAGCCCTGTTGAAGAAGGGGTACTTCTTCTATTGCCCCTTGGGCAAGAAGGGTAGCAATCTCCTGACCCAGATGGTTGAGGAGAGATGAGGGAGGAGTGGTCTAGTGGTTAGGACAAGGTACTTCAGGCCGGAGGGCCGGGGGTTCAAGTCCCACCTGGGGACAGCAATCTCAGGCCGGAGGGACTGGGATTTCTAGTCCTATAGGCACTCCTTGTGGTCTTGGGCAAGCCACTTAACCCTCCATTGCCCATGTTCCCTGTAAGTATTAACGTATGTGTGTCATATCCCCTCGTGTTAAATGTATCCCCCAATTGACCGCTTTGACCCGGTGAAAAGCGGAATATAAATACAGCTAAATAAAATAAATAAATAAATGTTGGAGAATTGAACTGTTTCACCATGGTGTGGGGAGGAAGGTTTAAGAAATGAAGCTTGTACCCTTCCCTTATAATGGAGAGGGTCCATTTCTCTGCTGTGATTTGCTCCCATCTGGGAGCAAAGTGAGCTAACCTTCCTGGAATGGTGAGGGGCTCTGGTTCTTCCAGAGCCAGAAAGGCTAAGTTCTCTAGTTGCAAGTCAAAGGCCCTGAGGAGGCTGAGGCTGCTGGGCCGTGGGAGGCCTGGCAGCCTTTGCCTTGGCCTGTTTAGGTGGTTGCTGACGCTTTGCAGCAAAACGACCTGCAGAAGATGCCTGCTGACCATAAGCAGGATAGTATCTTCCTTTTTTAGAAAAAGGTGTCTTTTTGAACAATCTTTTCTTAGCAGGAGCAGAGGTAGACTTTGAAAGTCGATTCAAAGCAGAGTTCTCAGCATCCATCTGAGTGGCCTTTGCTTTCCAATCCCTGCCAAAAAGGTTTTTACCTGTACAAGGAAGATTTCCCAGTTCATCTTGGACCCAGAGTTCCAAATCAGAGGCTTGTAACCAAGCAATTCTGCGTGCACCTATGGCAATAGCCGAGGCTCTGCTTACACACTCAAAAGAGTCAAAGGCTGCACGGTTGGAAAATTTGGAAACATCTTGGGCATGTTTAAGCCAAGTGAGAAATTCCTGCCTTTTATCTTCTGAAATAAAAGGGGCTAAAGTCTGCAGAAGATCTGTGACTTCTTTTAGAAACATCCCCATATAGAGACTATAGGAGTTGATTCTGGCAGCAAGCATATTGGCTTGGAAAACCCTTCGGCCAAAAGCATCAAGGGTCCTGCATTCACGTCCTGGAGGATTAGATGAGTGTCTCTTTGCACTCTTTATTTTCCTCATGGCAGACTCTACCACAATAGAGTGGTGAGGAAGCTGAGACTTATGAAAGTCAGGACAAGGAGGGACACGGTACATGGTGTCTAATCTACGAGAATGAGGAGAGGTGGTAAGAGGAGTCTCCCACATGCTCAACATGAGATCATAGAGAATCTCATGAATAGGTAAAGTAGCTGCTTCTTTAGGAGCCTTAGGATATTGAAAAATATCTAATTGCTTGGCTCTAGGCTCTGACTAAGGGGCCACTGTAATGGAGAGGCCCCTAGCTACTTCCCTAATGAAGTCTTGAAAAGACAAGTCTTCTGGAGGAGACATTCTTTGTTTTGGAGAATCAGACTCCTGAGGAAGAAGTACCGGTGCCTCGACAGAAACCTCCGACTCATCAGAGTCTTCGGAGGAATCGAAGTATCGCCTGTCTGGATGCTCCTGTAAAGCCCGATACGCGTACCGAGTGGGATCGACATCGGGAGTAAGCAGTACCGGTTCGGTACCGATGGGCATCATAGGACAGGGTACCGTTGCAATCGACACCGAGGCCGATGTCGATGCAATCGGTACCGGCACCGGGAACGATACCGGTGCCGGAGTCGGTACCGACAACGGAGATTGTTGCGGTACCGGAGGCGTTGAAGCCTGCATAAACGCCGTTAGGGTGCACTGCATGGACAGAATCTTCTGATCCATCGACGCCACCAGAGTCTGGATGTCGGTACCGGTGGAGGCCACCGGTACCCCAGAACACGGCAACAGGTGATCGGTCGAGGCCGAGCCATCGATGTCAACCTGTGACCCCATAGACAATGCTTTGGAAGCCGGAACTTCCCGCCGGGGTAATTTTGCCGGTGCGGAATCCTCGAGGACAAGCCCGGAGGCATCTCGATGCTTTGAGGGAGATTTGCCCTTCGAGGACTGGCTAGATTTATGTTTGGTTACCTGAGATCCATGGGAGGAAGAAGCAGCCCTGGAAGACGTCGATGCCACCGAGGCTGCATCAGAGGGAAACAGGGTACTGAGCTTGGCTGCTCCGTTCTGCCGACCTCTTTTAGACATCATGGTACACAATCCGTGATGGAATGGTCAGGACCCAAACATTTTAGACACCAATCATGGGTGTCGGTGATAGAAATAGTACTGCCACACTTCGTGCACTTTTTAAACCCGTAAGCGGGCTTCTCCATGAGGAGAAAAAATGTTCAGGCCTAAGACCCAAACCAAAAATGCACAATTGAAGAAAGAAAAGTTGTTGGGGCTTTTTTGTAAGAAGAAAAGAAAAGACCGGCGGTACCGGTCTGACGTCGAAGAAGGCAGACGCGACACAGAAAAATAAAGAAAAAAATAAAGAACTTCTTCTGCGGTGACAGGAACACGACCTGCTGGCTCCACGGAAAAGAAGAACTGGAGAGAGGCGGTTGGGAAAGGCGGGAAGGCAGCGCGCAGGCGCTGTGGGATGCTCCCAAAAGCTTTCTTACTGGACGCTGGGGAGCGTTCCCGCGCAGGCTCCGTCGGTACCGACGATACCCATATGTGAAGAATCATTCCTGCTTGTTCCTGGAGATAAGGCTAAAGCTCTTTTACAGTCCAAAGTATGAAGATTCCTTTCTGCATTTGATGCATGAGGCCTTGGAAAAAACACAGGCAAGTAGACCGCTTGGTTTAAATGAAAAGGCGAGACCACCTTTGGCATAAAGTGTGGATGAGTCCTAAGGACTACCTTGTCATGATGGAACCTTGTATAAGGTGGATCAGCCACTAGTGCCTGCAATTCACTGATGCGACGTGCTGACGTGATTGCAATGAGAAAGATAACTTTCCAAGAAAGGAATTTCAATGAGGTAGTAGCTAAGGGTTCGAAAGGTGGCTTCATGAGCTGACCAAGAACCAGGTTTAGGTCCCATGCCACCGGTGGTGGCCTAATGGGAGGCTTAATTAGAAGAATGCCTCTCATAAATCTTGCTATAAAAGGATGGGAGGAAATAGGTTGTCCATTTAGAGGCTTGAAAGAAGCTGCAATAGCACTCAAATGGACTCTTACTGAGTTAGTCTTAAGTCCTGCATTGGATAAATGAAGGAGATACTCCAGTAATGATTCCAGAGGTATCGCAAGGGGGTTGAGACGCTTCTGCGAGCACCATATGGTAAACCTTTTCCACTTGAAAGCATAACAGCGTCTTGTGGAAGTTTTTCTGGAAGCATAAAGGATATCTTTTACCTGCTGGGAAAAGCTAAGATCGTGAAGATCTAGGCCTTCAGCAACCAAGCCCTGAGATGCAGAGACTGGGGATTGGGATGCCATAACATTCCGTTCTCTTGAGACAGGAGATCTGGAGCAGACCCTAACTCCAGAGAGGGAGCTTGAGAGAGATGTAGAAGCAGAGGGTACCACACTTGCCGTGGCCAATGTGGAGCTATGAGAATCATACGGCCTCTGTCTCTCTGAAGCCTGAACAGGGTTTTGGGAATTAGGGGAATGGGTAGAAAGGCATAAAGGAAGTCTTGACCCCAATGAAGGAGGAAAGCATCCCTGGCCTGAGAGCCCTGAGCCGGAATTCTGGAACAGAATCGGGGAAGTTTGGCATTCAATGGACTTGCAAAGAGGTCTATGTCCGGGGTTCCCCAAATTTAAAAAATCTTGGCCACCTGGTCTGCATGTAGAGACCATTCGTGTGGAAGCAGAACTCGACTGAGTCTGTCTGCCCAAGAATTTTGTACACCTGGAAGATACACTGCCAGGAGATGAATCTGATGCTCTCTAGCGAGCGCCCATAGTCACAAAGCTTTGTTGCAATGCGACAGAGAGCCTGTTCCCCCCTGCTTGTTCACGTAGAACATGGCTACTTGATTGTCCATATGAATGAGGACTGTCTTGTAGCTGAGCAGGGTGTGGAACACTCGAAGAGCAAGGAAGATTGCTCTGAGCTCTAAGAGATTGATGTGTAGATGAGTCTCCTGAGGAGTCCAGATGCCTTGGGTGGAGAGGTCTTGTAGATGAGCTCCCCAACCCACTGGTGAAGCATCTGTTGTGAGAGTTGCCTGGGGTAAAGGTTGTTGAAAACGGGACCCCACCAATAGGCTTTGAATGGACTGCCACCATTGGAGAGACAAAATAAGGCGATTTGTGTTTGCTATTTTGTCTGACAGGCACCCTGATGCCTGGGTCCACTGAGTGGATAAAGTCCACTGGGCTGCTCTCATATGGAGGCGAGCATAAGGAACCACACGCACGGTAGATGCCATGTGGCCTAGTAGTTGTAACATTTCTCGGGCAGTGAGATGAGGCTTTAGCACTGCTTGAGAAGCTAACTGTACCATGCGAAGGCAACGGGCCTGGGGAAGATAGGCCCTTGCTTTTCTGGTATCCAGCAAAGCTCCTATGAACTCTAGGGACTGAGTGGGAGTAAGACTGGATTTTGGGATGTTTATGACCAAACCCAAATACTGAAGGATACGCATTGTGCAAGATAGAGAAATCCTGGCCTCTGACTCTGATGGAGCTCTAAGTAGGGGAACACGAATATTCCTAGAGTGCGAAGAAATGCTGCTACCACAGCCATGCATTTCGTGAACACCCTTGGTGCTGAGGCCAGGCCAAAAGCAAGCACCCTGTATTGGTAGTGCTTTCCTTGAAAAAGGAACCGAAGGAACTTTCTGTGAGTTGGATGGATGAGAACAAAGCCAATCCTGACTCTGAAGGTATGGCAGCAGAGTTCCCAGAGTAATCATCTTGAATTTCTCTTTGAACAGGAATTTGTTCAATTCTCTGAGGTCTAAAATTGGTCTGTGTCCCCCTGTTTTCTTTGGGATAACGAAATAGGGGGAGTAAAACCCTGTACCCTGTAGAGGAATGGGTACTTCTTCTATTGCCCCTTGGGCAAGAAGCATATTGACCTCTTGATCTAACAAGTTGATGAGAGAGGTCTGAGAATTGAACTGTCTTACCATTGTGGGAAGGGGCATGCAGAGAAAATGAAGCTTGTACCCCTCTTTTATAATGGAGAGAGTCCAATGTTCTGCTGTTATCTGCCCCCATCTGGGGGCAAAGTGACACAACCTTCCTAGAATGGTGGAAGGCTCTGGTCCATTGAAGGCCAGGAAGGCTAAGTTCTCTAGATGAAAGTCAAAGGCCTTGTAGAGGCGGAGACTGCTGAGACGGTTGAGGCTTAGCAGTCTTTGCTTTCCTTTGTTTAGGTGGTTGCTGGCTCTTTCGGGCAGGTTGACCTGCAGAACGTCCCTGCTGGGAATAAGAGGGATAAAACCTCTTCTTTTTGGAGAAGAATGGTTTCTTGAAAGATTTCTTCCTTGCAAGATCAGCTGTGGCTTTGGATAACCTATCCAAAGTGGAGCTGTCAGCATCCAACTCATTGGCTTTCTCTTACCAATTTTTGCCGAACAGATTCTCACCTGTACAAGGGATATTGCCCAGTTTGTCCTGCACCCAGAGCTCCAAATCGGATGCCTGGAGCACCTATGGCAATGGCAGAGGTTCTGCTTATGCACTCAAAACAGTCAAAAGCTGCACGACTGACAAACTTTGAAACATCCTGGGCATGTTTAACCAGTGTGAAAAAATCCTGCCTCTTATCATCAGGAAGGAGAGGGCTTATCTCCTGTGACTTCTTTAAGGAACATTCCCATATATAAAATATAGGAACTGATCCTGGCAGAAAGCATGGAAGCCTGGAAAGTATGACGTCCAAAGGCGTCCCAAGTTCTACACTCACGTCCTGGAGGATTAGAGGCATGCCTCTTTGCACTCCTGATCCTTCTCATAGCTGATTCCACTACAATAGAGTGGTGAGGAAGCTGAGTCTTCTGGAAACCAGGACAAGGAGGGACTCGATACATGGTATCCAGTCTACGAGAGTGAGGAGAGGTAGTAAGAGGTGTTTCCCACATTCTTAGCATGAGATCACGTAAGATCTCATGGATAGGCAAAGTGGCTGCCTCCTTAGGAGCCTTGGGATATTGTAGAATCTCCAACTCCTTTGCCCTGGGCTCTGTTTCGGGAGCCACAGTGATGGAAAGACCTCGAGTCACCTCCCTGATAAAATCCTGAAAGGAGATATCTTCTGGAGGAGACATCCTATGTTTAGGAGAGGAAGGCTCCTCTGGTAGAAGTATTCCGGTACCGACAGAGCTGTCAGAATCCTCAGACTCCTCCGAGGATTCAAAGTACCTTCTGTCCGGATGCTCCTAAAGAGCACGATACCCGTACCGACCAAAGTCGGTACCGGTGTGTCGGTACCGGAAGGCATAGCATTACTTGGTGCCAGCAAAGCAGACACCGATGTCGATGCTATCGGTACCGGTACCGATACCGGTGCCGGAGTCGGTGCCGGTACCAGTTGAACTGTCTGACGCGATGCCGCAAGGAGAGCCGCCAGACTGCGTTCAATAGCCAAGAACCTCTGGTCTATCGACGCTGCCGATGCCTGGGTATCGGTACCGGAGAAAACAGCTGGTACCCCAGAGCATGGTACCAGTAGTTATGCCGAGGTTGAGGCCTCGAAAACATCCTGGAGCCCCGATAATGCTTTGCAAGCCGAAGCCTCCCGCCGGGGCAATTTTGCCGGTACAGAATCCTCAAGGGCAACGCCAGAGGCATCTCGATGCTTGGAAGGAGATCTACCCTTTGAGGACCGGCTACACTTATGTTTAGTTACCTGAGATCCATGGGAGGAAGACGAAGCCCTGGACGACGTCGATGCCACAAAAGCTGCATCGGAGGGAAAAAGGGTGCTGAGCTTAGCAGCTCAGTTTTGTCGACCCCTCTTGGACATCATGGCACAAGCCATATACTTCGAGATGGAGTGGTCAGGACCTAAACATTTAAGACACCACTCATCGGTGTCGGTGACGGAGATGGTACCGCTACACTTGGTGCATTTCTTGAAACCCGAAGCGGGTTTTTCCATAGTGGAGGAAATTTTGGGCCCAAGGCCCAAAATGGAGCGTGCACCCGGGAAAGAAAAATTTGGAAAAAAAAATACTATATTTATTAATTTTTTATTTTTTTAAAAGAAAGAAAGAAGAACCGGCGGTACCGGCATAGCGTCGAGGAAGGCAGACGCGACCATAAAAAAGAAGGAAAATAAGGAAAGGTTTTCTGCCATGACAGGAACGACAACCTGCTGGTTCCGCGGAAAACGAAGAACTGGAGAGAGGCAGTTGGGAAAGGCAGGAAGGCAGCACGCAGGCACTGTGGGATGCTCCCAAAAGCTTTCTATTTGGACGCGGGGAGCATTCCTGCGCAGGCTCCGTCGGTACCGACGATACCCATATGTGAAGACTACATTCCTGCTTGTTCCTGGAGATAACTTGATATCTATTTGAGATGGTTAAGAATTGTACTGATAATTCAAAGAATCAGGTACTTCCAGAATCCCTTACATTAGACAATCCTGTCTCTTTTTCAGTAATCAGATTTCTTCTCTGCAAATGCAGACACAACATATAGTAGTAGTAACTTATTAGCTTTTAATACTGTAAACTGCATTGACTGTTGGAAATTTCACCTCACCAGGAGACCCTTCTGTTCAACGCATTCCTAGCCCCCTCTGCCTTCTAATTCAGCAGTTAGGCATTTCAGCCTACTACTATGCGGACGATATTCTCCTCTTGCATTGCACACCTACCGCAGCCCCTGATCTCTCCATTCTTAATATCTGCCTAGGCCAGGTCCACTCCTGGCTGGCGGATAACTTTTTACACCTCAACCTCTGAAATCCTCAGCCATCTGAGTTACTTTTGGTGCCCCCTCCCCCTCTTTGGCTCCAGTCTTGGCTTCTAACCTTTATTCCCCTGGTACCCTCTTTTCATTATTTGGGAGTAATCTTGGATTTCTCCATGACTTTTTCTGAGCACATTTCCTCCATGTCCCGCCGTTGTTTTTTCCACCTCCGTCAAATCCGTTTGTTATGTCCTTTTCTTTCTTCCGAGACACTCTCCACCCTTCTCTTATCCTTAGTGGTCTCCCATATTGACTACTGCAATATAGTCCTTGCTGGCCTCCCTCAATATCAGATACACAGACTACAGTTATTGCAGAACATTGCAGCACGTATTCTCACACATTCATCCTGTTTTGACCATGTTTCCCCACTCTTGGCTCATTTACATTGGCTTCCTGTCCATTATCGGATTCAATACATGGTTCTCATATTAACTCATAGAGCTATACATACCTCCAATCCCCGCTACCTGGCTGACCTCATTTTTTTCATCACCCCCCCCCCCCCAGGCTGCTACGTTCCGTGCACACTCACCGACTTGCCCTTCTGTTTCTCAGGCCCACTTGAAGCGCATGCACCATACTGCTTTTTTTTCCCTGGTCCCCGCTCTCTGGAATTCCCTCCCTCTTTCTTTACGCTCAGAGCTTTCTCTCCCCAGATTCAAGACGGCTTTGAAAACACATTTCTATCATTTGGCCTTTAATATATCCTCTCATACATCCCTCCCCTTGCATTAGTTGGTCCTTGGATCTTTGGTTCCCACTCTGGTATATTGTGACTGTTTAGCCCTTATTGTGTACGTTCTCTCTGCTCCCTCCTCTTCTCTGTCCTTGGCTATCTTTGTCCTTTATTGAAATGGCGGTCCTTTTCTTTTCTTTCTTTGCAGATATGTTTTTTGGTGGGGGGGGTTTAAATTGTAAACCGCTTTATGCTCTGGCCTGAGCAGTCTATCAAGTCTGGATACAAATAAACAAATAAACCCTATGCCAACATGGCTTATGAAACAAATGGCCCCCGACTTGCTACGTTATATGCTCCCAATGATCCATTATAATTTAGATCAGGGATATGTCCCAAAGATATGGAAGGAGGTGTGGATACCATGCATGCTAAAACAATCTAGAAATTATCCTGCTAATCCAGCCAGTTAGAGATCTATTTGCCTTTATTATTAAAAATTGTGAAGTGTATTTTTCAACATCAATAATGAGGTTTTTGGATAACACCAATTTTTTTTAAATTTATTTAGCAGGATTTATATACCGCTTTATCCTAAAATCAGAGCGATTTATAGCGCAACTTGAGAGTGTTACATAGAACAAAGGGTGAGGGGTAGCAGTTAGGGTTCCAGAAAGGGTATAGCTCAAAAACTGTCTTAGCTGGATTACTTAATGAGATTTGATTACATCTGGATATTGGCAAAAATGGTCTGCTTGTTTCCTTAGACACGAAAGAGGCTTTCAAATTAGACCACTAATTCTACTTGGAAAGGCTGAGTGCTGGAATCAAAAGGTACTGCATTTTGTAGATTTCAGTCATATCTGACAGATCAAATATTTAGGGTCTTTACAGATACTAATGTTTCTGCTTTAAGACTGCTCATTTGTGGGGTCCCACAGGGGTCTGTTTTAGTGCCTGCTTTATTCAACATATTTTTCGTCCCATCAGCAATGAGTTATGGAATGAGCTTAAGTATGTATGCTAATGACATACAACCTCTCCTTTCTGATGATCCAGTGCAAGGACAGATGATGAATGGCGTTACGAGGCTTAAGGCAATTCATAATTGCTTATCAATCATAAATCATGCCTTTATCCCTCAAAATCAGAAGCTTAATATTTTTCAAGGGATGTGCTGCAGGCACCCTAATCACCAATTCGTAATGAGGTTGACTTGTCCCTTAGAGCATCAAAACATTGGGGATTATTATAGACAAGTTAACCTTTCCAAATCAGATTTCTTTACTTATGCAGAAATGTATGCTTTTCCTATGGACTAGTATCCCATAAGGTCGGTTTTAGATTCTGCATCTATTCATGCACTTAGTCATGCTTTTTTTGTTAGCAGGATAGATTACTGTAATTAAGGTTACCTCGGTATATCTTCTTCCAGTGTTACTAGTCTGCAACTACTGCAAAATACAGCACTTTGACTCATGCTAAAAATTAAATCATGTCACTACTTACAGAACACCACTGACTGCCTGCTGCAGTCAGAATTAATTGAAGGTTGTGATACTTATGTTTTAATATGTATTGCACCTTATCTGGCAAATGCTGTTATTCCTTATGTTCTGTTAAGACTGGTGAGATTGGCGCAAAATCTTTTGACATTACCCTCACCTTCTGTAACGAGATTAGAGCTGAACAACACGTTCACCCTTTGCTTAGACTGCAATCTTGTGAAGGTCTGCACCACAATGGCTTAGGGATGAGTTCTCCAGGATTAAGTTTAATTGGCTTTTTACTGAATCCTATGGGTAGGCACCGACTGATGGCTTTATGGTCTATTTTGTTTTCCTCTTCTTATGTTTAATACTCTGTTCTTAAATTTTAAAATTGTAACTTCAATCCTGTTGTGTCTGTCATGGTTAAATGTCATACACTGATTGTTTTAATGGCATTTCCCTTTTAAATTAATATTGTACACTACCTACATTTTGTTAAGACCATGGGGCATGTTTACTAAAGTCCACTACTCGGGTAGCAGGTGTTTTTGGCATTGTGCTAAAAAGTAGTAAGGGGCCTTGTGCTAAAAAAAAAATATAACCACATGCTACCTGGGCAGTACCTGAGCTCTGAAAGCCCACGCTGCCGGCACTTGGCCGGGAGAAAATACCGCCAACACAATGGATGGCACGGTTGCTCCCGGTGGCAGTATTATCATGGCAAACTTTGCTAAATTCAGGGGGATGGCTCTCTCTTCTCCCCTGCATCTGGTGCAATGCCCCACATTAGTAATGTGGCCCAAACTCATGGGCTTAGTAAACCAGCTCCCTTTGAATGGTATATCAAAGTGCATAATAAATAATTTGACATTGTCCTCTTTTAAACTAGGAGCAGGGCCGGCCCATCCAGTAGGCTAACTAGGCGGTCGCCTAGGGCAGCATCAGCCCCCCCTCCTCCCAGTGAAGCAGCAGTTCATTGCTGCCTGGCCTGCCATGCCGTGTCCCCCCCCCCCCTTTCCCGGCATCCATCTTTTCACCTGGGGGACAGGGGCAGCACGGCAATGCCTCTGCTGTGCCAGGCTTTAAAGTGCCCACGCTAGCACACTCATGGCCTGCCACTCCTGCCCCTTTCAATGCAATTTTGTGATGCTCCTGCCCCCTCCAACACAGAGGTGCATAGTGGCTGGCCGTGAGCACTTTAAAGCCAGAGGCACTGCCATGCCGCCTTCCTCCCCCAGGTGAGAAGATGGATGTTGGGGAGGTGGGCGGCATGGAGGGTCTGCCTAGGGCAGCAGAAACCCTTGGGCCATCTTTGACTAGGAGAGCCCACAAAGGCAGAGAAAGGTAGCAATTTATAGACTAAACCAATTTACTGAAGCACTGGCAATAAATTGGTTAGTCTATAAGGTGCCACCTGCCTCAGTCATTTTTGCTAATCCAGATAAAAGAAACCACTCCTATGAATATTTCACAAAGGCAGAAGACTGTCACATGCAATGAGTTCCCCACTTTCCCCAAAGGCCCTGACAGACAGTATCCTCCAGACACACACACATGCTCAGCACATGCAGCCTCTGTCAGGACACTACCATTAAGGTTACCCCTTCATGAATATAAATACTCTATGCTGGCATTAGGAAAAGTGAGAACAAGTAAACAGTACCTGGATAAATGAAGACACGGGCTTATGTTTCTTCCTCTGAAGCTGTTAACACAAGAGAAAAGAGGAAAATACCTTAGATGTGTTTTCCTAAGAGCATCAGTTGTCTGCAGCAGCAGAAATTGAACATGTCTATATCAAGTACTGGGGATGGAGATTTTTATATAGTTTAAGGTGTTCATTTACTGTGCTGCTCTTCCTCTGAATCACATGATATAAATGTTTCTTTTAACTATGAAGAGTAGACACAAGTTGTATATAAGTCTAAAGGAGTGGGATGAAAATGTGTATGGAGTGGAGGAGTAGCCTAATGGTTAAAGCACTGGCTTGGGAGCCAAGAGACCATTAGCACTCCCTATGGCCTTGGGCAAGTCACTTAACCCTCCATTGCCTCAGAAGAATCCAAGTTATCAATGTCCCTCTTTAATGTATATTACCAAATTTAAGTTACATTGTAAACCGCTTTGACTAAATGATAAAGCGGTATAAAAAAACCTATTAAATAAAATAAATGTAATGAGAGTTTTGGATATGATGGGTTATGTGTGTAAACTCCAAATTCAAGAATAAAAATTAATACATTATAATATTAAAATGAAATATTTTTTCATACATTATGTGCCGTGCACTTAGTCATAGTTACTTTAAAATACACTAGTGGCACATCATGATTACACTGAAGGGATGGATAGGGATACTATAAAATCCACCGAGTTTTGCCTGTATGAATGTGCCTTTTTCACTTTCCATTTGTTTCATAGGTTTCTGCATTACAGATGGTTTTTCTTTGGACATCTTTATTTGAATTAATTTTTCACAGCAGACCTAATTGGCCTTATTTAATTGCCTTTATGGCATAGAATATGACAGCAACTAAGGACTGCAGCACCCAAGAGCTGGGACCAAACTACTTCCTATTGCAATAGCACAGACCAGTGGTTTCCAAACCTTTCCTGGGGAACTCTCAGTCAGTCAGGTTTTTAGGCTATCTGCAATGAATACATATGTAAAGGAGGAAGTGGACATAGATCTATTACATACAAATTTATCGCATATGCATTCATTGTTGATATCCTGAAAAGCTGACTGGCTAGGGATTCCCTAGGAAAGCTTTTGGAAAAACTGATGTGGACCTTCCCTGACTGGAATGGACAAAACAATTTGCAAAAAAGCATTGTTACTCATCTGTAAGAGGTGATCTCTGGGCACAGCAGGAATAAGTCTTCACATATGGGTGACGTCGGTATTGATGGAACCAGCGCGAGAACGCTCTCCAGCGTCCAACAGGAAAGCCTTTGGGAGCAGTCCACTGCGCCTACGCATCTGCCTTCCCAATTCCTCTCCTCAGTTAAGTTTGTAGCTGAGCGGATAGAGGGAAAAATAAAAATGCCCTACAACTCCTAGAGGAGGATAGTGGGTTGTGAAGACTGATTCCTGCTGTTCCCGGAGATCACCTGTTACAGGTGAGTAACAACGCAATCTCCAACAAGCAGGAATGCAGTCTTCACATATATATGGGACTCACTAGCTCCCAGGTACCAGACCGGCATGGGGGAGAGCAATGTGATCCCCGAGGTTAAAGGATAGAGCCGAAGAGTGTGGACACAATGTGGCTCAGTGGACTCGATTCCAGTCTGCTATACCACTACTAATGGAAGTCTGGTCTCTTGCAGAAGTCCGGGACGGAGGTTAGGAGTTGAAATTAAGTCCTGAAAGATGCTTGAGTACAGCTTGGCCAAAGACAGCGCCCCAATGGGAGTCCTTGTCCTGACAATAATGTGCAGCGAATGTATGAATGGAGGACCAGGAAGCCGCCTGAAAGATCTCATCAATTGATACTAAACAGAGGATGGCAACTGAGGTTGCCATGGCGCACACATGAGAGGTGACGTGACAATCCAGGGAGAGTCCTACTTTTGCATAAGCAAGAGATACAGTCTGCTATCCATCTGAATAGAGTGTGCTTTGTCACTGGTAGACCAAGGTGACTTGGATCAGAGAAAATAAATAATTGAGAGGATTTCCTGTGAACTTTAGTTCTATCTAAAGAGCCTTGAGAAAGTATTCATCCCTATGGTTTTTGTCCTGTTTTGTCTCATTACGTACAACCTGGAATGAAAATGGAGGTTCATTTGGATATTAGGTAATGGACCTAACAATATAGCCCAAATTGGTGAAGTGAAATGACAATAAAATACCTTGTATATATAAAAAAACAAGTAAAAACAGAAACGTTGTGAGTGTATATGTATTCATCCCTTTTTATATGAAACCCCTAAATAAGATCTGGTCCAACCAATTAACCTCAGAAATCACATAATTAGTTGATTAGGGTTCACCTGTGTGCAATCAGTGTCACATGATCTGTTGAATGATGCCTGTATAAATATACCTGTTCTGAAAGGCCAATGACTCTGCAACCACCACTAAGCAAGCAGCATGAAGACCAAGGAGCTTCCTGGGGAAAAGCGGTATATAAGCATAGCTACAAAAATTAAATAAATTAAAATAAGCAAGGAAAACTCAAAAAAGGTCAGAGACAAAGTTGTGGAGAAGTATAGATCAGGGTTGGGTTATAAAAAAGTATCCCAAATTCTCAATATCCCACGGAGCACCATTAAATCCATAACAACAAAATAGAAAGAATATGGCACCACTACAAACCTGACAAGAGAAGGCTGCCCAACAAAACTCACAGGAGGGCAAGAATCAGAAATAACACTGAAGGAGCTGCAAAGATCCACATCGGAGATGGGAGCTTTATGGAAGAGTGGCCAGAAAAAAGTCATTGCTTAAAGAAAGAAATAAGGAAACACGTTTGGCGTTTGCACAACAGCATGTGGTGGACCCCACCAAACACATGGGAGAAGTTCATGTGTGGCGCAAACCCAACACATACCAACACCATTCCCACAGTGAAATATGGTGGTGGCAGCATCATGCTGTGGGGATGTTTTTCATTGGCAGGGACAGGAAACTGGTCAGGACTGAAGGAATGATGGATGGCACTAAATACAGGGCAATTCTTAAGGAAAACCTGTTTCAGTATGCCAGATATTTGAGACTAGGATGAAGGTTCTCCTTCCAGCAGGGCAATGACCCTAAATATACTGCTAAAGCTGGTTTAAAGGGAAACATTTAAATGTCTTGGAATGACCTAGTCAAAGCCCAGACCTAAAGTCAATTGAGAATCTGTGGCATTACTTGAAGATTGCAGTACACTAACATAACCCATCTAACTTGTAGGAGATGAAGCAGTTTTGCCTTAAGGAATGGGTGAAAATCCCAGTGGCTAGATGTGCTAAGCTAATAGAGACATGCCCCAAGAGACTTGCAGCTGTAATTGCAGCAAAAGGTGGCTCTACAACGTTTTGACTTGGGAGGGTGAATACATATGCACACTCCTGCTTTCAGGTTTCTTTGTCTTAATTATTGTTTGTCTCACAATAAATTTTTGCACCTTCAAAGTTGTAGGCATGTTGTGTATATCACGTAGTAACATAGTATATGACGACAGATAAAGACCAGTCTGGTCCATCTAGTCTGCCCAGCAAGGCGGTAGGATTAGGCGCCCCTGCCACTCCATGCAGGTCACCCCTCCCCATGTCTTTGTTTAGCGGTGTACCCACCGCTCCGTGTAGGTCACCCCTATTTGTTCAGATATAAGAGAGTTATGTTTATTTTGATTTTATCCTGTTATAAATGGATCCACTGTCTATCCCATGCCACTTTGAATTCCGTCACTGTATTTGCCCCACCACTTCCATAGGGAGGGCATTCCAAGCATCCAGCACCCTTTCAGTGAAAAAGTAGTTCCTAAAGTTGCTTTTCAGTTTACCCCTTGCAGCTTCATGTTATGCCCTCTAGGTTTACAGCTTCCCCATCTTTGGAAGAGGTTTGTTTGTTAATACTCTTAAGTATTTAAAGGTCTGAATCATATCTCCCCTGTCCTTCCTCTCCTCCAGAGTGTACATATTTAGGTCTTCAAGTCTCTTCTCATATGTCTTCTGACGCAGACTCCAAATCATTTTGGTTATCGTCCTCTGAACCGTTTGCAGTCTTTTTATGTCCTTTGCGAGATATGGTCTCCAAAACTGAACACAATATTCCAAGTGAGGCCTCACCAGCGACTTGTATAGTGGCATTAGTACCTCTTTCTTTCTGCTGGTAATTCTTCTCTGTATGCAGCCCAGCATCCTTCTGGCTTTTGCTATCACCCTGTCACACTGTTTCGCCACCTTGAGATCCTCAGAAACAATCACTCCGAGGCCCTTATCCTGGTCTGTGCACATCAACCTCTCACCCCCTATCCCATACAATTCCCTTGGATTTCTACTTCCCAAGTGCATGACATTGCACTTCTTCACATTAAATCTTAAATGCCAAGCATTAGACCATTCTTCCAGCTTTTGTAGAACTTTCCTCATGTTATCCACTCCTTCTGGGGAGTCCACTCTGTTGCAAATTTTCGTGTTCATCTACAAAAAGACAGACTTTTCCATTCAGTCCTTCAGCAATATCACTCACAAATACATTGAACAGTACCGGTCCCAGGACCGAACCCTGGGGCACAGCGCTAATCACCTTCCTTTCATCCAAGTGAGTTCCGTCTACCATCACCTTCTGTCATCTGTCAGTCCACCAATTTCTGATCCAGTTCACCACCTTGGGACCCATCCCTAAGCTGTTTAGTTTATTAATAAGCCTCCTATGAGGAACAGTATCAAAGGCTTTGCTGAAATCTACGTAGATCACATCTATCGCATGCCCTTGATCTACTTCTCTGGTCACCCAGTCAAAGAACTCAATTAGATTTGTTTGACAAGATTGTCCTTTGGTAAAACCATGTTGTCTCGGATCATGCAACCTGCTGGTTTTGAGAAAGTCCACTATTCGCTCTTTCAGGAGCACCTCCATTACTTTTCCCGCCACCAAGGTAAGGCTTACCGGCCAGTAGTTTGTCACTTCTTCCCTATTACCACTTTTGTGGAGAGGTACCACATCAGCCCTTCTCCAGTCTCCAAGGATTTCTTAAAAACATCCTTTAACTACCCTGCAAGAACCTCTCTGAGCTCTCTCGGTATCCTAGGATGTATCCCATTCGGTCCCATGGCCTTGTCCACTTTCAGTTTTGCAAGCTGTTCTAACACATCTTCTGTGAATGGTGTGGTATCTACTCCATTCCCATTTGTATACTCGTCAATCACAGGTGGACCTTCTCCAGGATTTTCTTTAGTAAAAACAAAACAGAAGTATTTGTTTAGCATTTTCGCTTTTTCAATGTCACTTTCCACAAATCCGTTCCCAGCACTTTTGAGTCCTGCAATTCCACCTCTGATTTTCCTCCTCTCTCGAATATACCTGAAAAAGGTTTTGTCGCCACACTTCACTTTAGCCATCTTTTTTTCTGCCTTGGATTTTGCTATCCTTATTTCTCTTTTTGTCTCTTAGTTTTATCCTGTATTCTTTTCCTCCGTTTGTGAACTTCTGAATTTTGTGAAAGCTGTGTTTTTTGCCTTTATTTGTGCAGCCACTTCTTTGGAGAACCACAATTTATTTATTTAACTTTTTTTATATACCGCTTTTAAAAATCTCAAAGCGGTTTACAAAGAACATAACATAACAAATAGGTTTCCTTTTCCTCTTGTTTTTATTTACTTTCCTTATATATGTATCTGTTGCCCCTTTTATTGCCTCCTTTAGTTTAGCCCACTGCAATTCCACTTCCCTTATCCCCTCCCACAATACATGGTACTAACCCCCAAAACTTCATTTTAATTCCAGGTTGTAATGCAACAAAACAGGACAAATGCAGAGGGGATGAATACTTTTGCAATGCATTGTAAATAGTAAGCCAGAACTCGCTTGCAGTCTAAGATGCGTAGCGCTGCTTCCGCTCGAGATGTGTGTGGTTTCCGGAAGAAGATCGGTAGGATTACCGACTGGTTCAGATGGAAGGAGGAGACCATCTTCGGAAGGAAGTGTGGACGGGTACAGAGGACCACCTTGTCATGATGGAACGAACTGACATGACAGTTATGAAGAAGATTACCTTCCAAGAGAGGAACTTTAGAGAAACGGTAGCTAAAGGCTCACAGGGAGGCTTTAGAAGCTGAGCTAAAGCCACATTTAGATCCCAGGCCACCGGAGGCAGCTTAATAGGAAGCTTGGACAGCAGGAGACCCCACATGAAACATGCTACTAAGGTGTCTGATGAGATAGGCTGTCTGCTCAGTGGTTTGCGATAGGCCGCAATGGAACTAACATGCACTCTGAGTTGGTCTTAAGATCTGCCATGGACAAGTTAAGGAGATATTGAAGAAGGGATTCCACTGGGCAGGCAAAGGGGTCAACCCCCTTTGGGGAGCACCAGAGGGCAAACCTTCACCATTTAAAGGCATAAGATCACCTGGTGGGCTGCTTGCGTGATGCAAGCAGGATATCCTTGACCTCCTGCGGCAGGTTGTGGTGAGCAAGAACTATCCCTTCAGCAGCCAGGATGTGAGGTGAAGGGCATGAAGACTGGGATGGAGAAGCATCCCTTGGTCCTGGGAGAGGAGGTAGGGTGAACATCCGAGGCTGAAAGGTTGCAACTGCGCCAGATGAAGGAGTAGAGGGAACTATAGTTGACGGGGCCAAAAAGGGGCTAAGAAGATCCTGGTGCCCTTGTCATCTTGTAGCTTGAAGAGCGTCTTTGGTATCAAGGGGATGGGTGGAAATGCATAAAGCAGGTCCCATCCCCAATAGAGAAGGAAGGTGTCTGAGGCCTGTTGGTGCAGGGACAGAAGCCGTGAGCAGTACAGTGGAAGATGTGTGTTCTGTTGAGTGGCAAAGAGATCTATGAGTGGGGTTCTCCACGTTCTGAATCCAAGCAGCTGTTTCCAGATGTAGGTCCACTCATGTGGATGAAAGATATGACTGAGTCTATCCGGTAGGACACTGAGTTCCCCCGGGAGATACACCGCTCTGAGGTGTATGCAGTGTGCCATGGCAAAAAAAACCTGAGGCAAAGAGCCTCATGACATAGGGGATAGGAACCCGTTCCCCACTGTTTGTTCACATAGAACATGGCCACCTCGTTGTCGGTTCTGACTAACACCTGTTGGCCCAAAAGTGATTGAAAAACTCGAAGGGCATTTGTTAGTGCACGAAGCTCCAGGGGGTTTATCTGCAATGCAGACTCCTGTGGCATCCACAGATCCTGCATGGTTAGGTCGTTCAGATGTGTTCCCCAACACAGTTTGGAGGCATCCATCATCAGGGTGCATTGAGGTGGACATACGAAAAGGTGATCCACAGAGTAGGTTCTGTGGGAAACACCACCATTGAAGAGAACTGATCAGTTGAGGGGTGATGAGTATCTTGTCTCTGAGACGCCCTTTCTTGGCCTGGGTCCAGAGAAGACAAGAGTCCATTGGGCTTGTCGCATGTGTAGGTAAGCATAGATGACTACATGGACCGTTAGGCCATGTGCCCTAAGAGGCAAAGCATCTCTCGAGCTGTTAACAGCCTTTTTTACTGTATATGTTTTACGAGCTTGATGAGGCAAGGCAGAATGATCCTGCAGAAGGAAAGCTCAGGCCTGCTGAGTGTCCAAAAATGCTCTGATGAACTCGAGTCTTTGGGTTGGAATGAGGTGAGACTTTGGGAAGTTCAGGGTAAATCCTAGATTCTGGAGCATGGTGATGATGCGATGCAGGGAGAATTTTACATCCTGAGGGGGGGTGGTCTTCCCTGATTAGCCAGTCATCTAAGTAAGGGAAGATGAAAATTCCCAAAGTGCAGAGATAGGCTGCAACCACTGCCATACATTTTGTGAACACTCGCGGTGCAGCGGCTAAGCCGAAGGCCGTACCCGATACTGGTCGTGGTTTTGCTAAAACCTGAAATGCAGATACAGTCTGTGCTGAGCATGGATCACGAAGTGTGTTTAGGTCTCCTTTAGGTCTAGAGAACATAGCCAATAGTGCCTCTGGAGGTATGGGAGAAGAGTTCCTAGAAAAATCATTTTGAATGTTTCTCGGACCAGAAATTTGTTTAGGTCCCTGAGATCCAGGATGAGTCTGTATCCTCCTGTTTTCTTTGGAATGAGAAAATATGGGGAGCAGAAGCACATCCCTTCTTGAGGGGCAGGAACTCTTTCTATGGCACCCTTAGATAGCAGGGTGGACAACTCTTTCTTCAAGAGTGTGCTTTGAAAGGGATTTGTGGGATAGTCCCCTGTGAAGTCGGTGGCAGGTAAGTCTTGGAAGTGAAGTAGACACTCCCTTTAGACGATGTTGAGAGTCCTGAAATGATGAGGTACCACCTATGGGCATAGGAACAGAGTCTGCCTACTATGTTCAGGAGCTGGGGACCCTGCAGAGGCAGAGTGGCAATGCTCTCTAGGAAGCAGTCAAACATTAGGTGCAGGTTGTGCCTGTGCCACTGGCTGGGGCTTAGGAGTCTTGGGCTTCTTTGGTTGATGAGGGTCCTGCTGGCGCTGCTGAGGTTGGTAAGCAGCTGCAGGTGTGTAGGAAGGATAATATTTTTTTTAAATTAATTTTCTAAAAAAAGAGTAGAAAGGCTTCTTTGGAAAAACCTTCCTTTTGGAAGGATCAGCAATCTTCCTGGAGAAGCATTTAAGGGTGAGATCATTTGTCTCAATCTCACCTGCCTTCTCTCTCCAACCTTTCCCAAAAAGGTTCTTTCCAATGCATGGGATATTAGCCAACTTATCCTGGACCCACTGTTCGAGATCTGAGACCTGTAATCAGGCCATCCTTCCAGCCCCGATTCAGACTGCTGAAGCTCTGCTGGTTGCTTTAAAAGCATCAAAAGATGCCACGGTAAGGAACTGGAGGTATTTTGACCTTGTTTGATAAGGGCATGGAAGGCACTCCTCTTATCAGGAAGCATGGGGCAAACGTCTCCAGATCTCTTGTGACATCCTTGAGGAACATGCCCATGTATAGCATGAAGAAAGTAATCCTCGAAGTCAGCATGCATGCCTGAAAACATCGACGCTCAAAGGCATCGTGTCCTCGAGTCTCTACCTGGAGACATGGAAGAGCGATTCTTTGAACTCTTTATTCGGTGGCCGATTCCACCACCATTGACTGGTGGGAGAATTGACGCTTTGAAAGTCTGAACTATCTGGAACTCGGTACATGGTATCTTTTACTGATGAGCGGAACCTTGAGAGGAGGCTCCCACATGCGAAGCATGGGATCCTGTAGTATGTGATGCACCGGAAAGGTGACTGCTTATTTAAGCGTAGGAGGGTACTGAAGGATCGCAAGTTCCTCTGCTCTCAGTTCCTTCACCAGGCCATGGTGATTTGCAGCCCTGCTGTCATGTCTCAGATGAACTCTTGGAAAGACATGCCCTCTGGTGGGGCTTGGCGCTGCTCTTGAGGAGGGGGCAGGTCCAAAGGAATGCAGGAAGGTCTTGGGAATCATGAGAGTCCTTGTCAGAATCAGATGAAGAGGAGTGAGAGTCCGACAAGAAATCAAAGTATTGGCAGTCGTGCTTTTAACTCAGATACTTCGATGTCGACGGTCAATGCCGATACCGATGTTCCGAGGTATCGGAATAGGGAGTCCTGACAGTTTTAGTCTATTGGGTACCCATGTTTTCAGTTAATTCCAATTGCGGCATCAGTGGCAGGAGATTGACAGATACGGGCTCAAGTGCTGGCATCAGACCCAATACTGCTGGCTGCACTACTGGAGCTGTCAATACCGTCGGTACTGAGGCTGCCAGGAATGTAGCCAAACTCCTCTCAAGAGCCAGCATGTGCTGGTCCAGGGAGATAGATGATGTCTGGGTGGATTCACCTATGGGGCTTTGCGCCACCGTCCCAGAACATGATACCGGTAGTTCTCTGGAGGTCGATTCCTCAGGAGTGTTCCGGAGCCCCTCTTGTGCTTTTGAGGACTGGTCTTCCCACCGGGGCTGTTTAGCTGGCCGGTCTGCATCGGAAGCACCCTTCAGTGAGTCCTGGTGCCGATGATGGGACTTTCCTCTTGATTCGGTATCGGTCTTCGATGCCAATGATGATGTCTTGGACTTACTTTTGTGTTTGGACTTTGACGAGACCTGAGACCCATGAGAGGAGGCCAAGATATGGAAGCCACTTAAATAGAGTATGGGCAAATAGGGAACCATATGGTCTAGCTATATTCTGTAGGTCTCTTTTTGTCATTTGTTGGCACAAAGGACAAGAATTTGATAGATGTCTGGGCCCAAACATTTCAAACACATCACGTTTATCTGTGACTGATATTGTACCAGAATATTTGGCACATTTTTTAAATCCACTGATGGGTTTTTCCATGTTTAAGGATCCCTTCAGAGATAAAGAGAAAAATGTAGATAGAAGCCCAGTTGGCGGTGAATATCACAGAAAAGAAAAAGAAAATTTTAAAATAAAATAAAAAATATACTGGGGCCGGTGTCAGAGTGACGGAATCGGCACTGATGGAAAGGCAGAGCACAGAGTATTAAACCAAAAAAGAAACATTTTTCAGCAGTGAAAGGAACTGAACAATCTACTTGCTCCACAGAAAATGAAGAACGGAGAAGAGGAGTTGGGAAGGTAGGGAGGCAGATGCATAGACGCAGTGGACTGCTCCCAAAGGCTTTTCTACTGGATGCTGGGGAGCGTTCCTACTCGAGCTTCGTCGGTACCGACGTCACCCACATGTGAAAACTGCATTCCTGCTTCTTCCTGGAGATTAAGAAACTCCACAATATTTGGTGCTATTAGAGGCTGGTCAGCCATGACAATAAAGTTGAAAGCTAGCACATCAGAGGTTACGCACAGGTACATTTGAATGCAAAGTATTTTCAATTTCTCTGCTTCCGAATGATTGAACTATGTATGCCAAAAACTTCCAGATTTGGAATTCTTAAAAAATTATCTATAGGGTCATGTAGTTGAAGGTCAATAACTTCCTTGGTTTCTTTAGTTACTGTTTTATTTTTTTTCATTAATTGCTGCTTTATTTTTTCCTTTGCCTTTGATAATTATATGGAATTTAAATACTTCAAATTTTCAATAAAAAATATATCTATGATGAACCTATTGAATTTATATTTTATATTTGTAAGAATTCAAAGCCATGTCAAGCAACGCTTGGTAGAATTAAACTAGGTCGTGAATAAAAAATTCAAGAGTTTCATTAATTACAGCTGGTACCTTGAATAGGTTCTATTGCAAATTAGAGAGATTCTGTCGCCACAGAGAGAGGCTGATCTCAGATGGAGGAACAAAAATATGTCAAATGAGCAGAGTGAGAAAGGATGTCAGAAAAAATGTAGAGGAAAAATATAGTAAAACACAGATACAGAAAGAGAAAGAAGCACAAAGAGAAATAGAATAAGGAACTGTATCCACGCTTTGGAATAAGTCCGCCACTTGTGATATTCCCATATGCCGACCTCAATTTGTCTTTTCCAGTATTTTCCCTTCATGACCACGGCCTGGAAGAGAGCTGTAGTCAAGAGCAGGGGACAGAATCACAGATGCAATAGTATGGACTGAATCCAGAAATACAAATCTCTCTTTATTCCTTTCCATATTGATCAGTCTCCACCAGAAGTGACAACTACCAGTTCTGCTCTCTCCTCCTCTCCCCTTCTCTCCAACCCAAGGCATCTGCCATTCTTATCCCTTCAAAGCTAGTGATACCCATCAGTCCAATCATCATGAACTGACAAGGGAGACAGAAACATGCAATGTCTTGCAAAAGTCTTCAAACCCTGGTACATTTTTCACATTCTGACAAAAAATTATTATTCAAAATACTTTAAAAGTAAGAGTTTGTTTCACTGACCTATACAAATGGAAGCAAACAAAGAAGAAAAGGCATATTCTGCCATAACATGAAGGATCACAGTGTCTGAAATGTTATATTCAGCATTCTAGTTTGTTTGGTTTCTTCTGTGTTATGGATCCCTGACACAATCATAGCCAAAACATGGCCACGTCAGGTCATTAACAATTTATATGAATATAGGGACCTTTTAGTATTAACACATTTTTGGTCTTTTACCATTTCGAGTTTTTTGGTCCTCTACCCTTTGTTTTTTTATTACTCTTTTCAAGCTTCTTTCACTGATCTACATAATATATACTGAACTTTCAATGTGAAAGAACAATTAAGCATAGTTACTACCTGTAGCAGGTGTTGTCCGTGGACAGCAGGAATATGTCCTCACGTATGGGTGACGTCTTGATGGAGTCCCTTGCAGAAACACTCCCCAGCTTCCAAAAGAAGCTATTAGGAGGCTCCACTGCACACACACAACTGCCTTCCTGCCTACCGTGGCGCCATCTTCTCCAGTATAAGAACATAGCAGTAGCCAAAAACAACTCGGAGAGGTGGGAGGGTTGTGAGGACTTATTCCTGCTATCCACGGACAACACCTGCTACAGGGGAATAATTACACTTTCTCTGTGGACAAGCAGGAAGTAGGTCCTCACGTATAGGACTCCCAAGCTACAGGCTACCAAAAAACAAGGAAGCCGAGAAGCCCAACAGAAGCACAAAACTGGAGAACAGAACAGGTAGTCCCTTTAAGGGACTCAACTGATTCAGCATTGTTAGCATGCATCCTCACTGACCAGCCTTTTGTTTTTTTGGGAGGGGTTGGTAGCCTGGACGGACAGAAGGGCCAGTGGGAAGGAGTTGAGCCTAAGTACCGAAGACATGCCAGAGTATGGCTTGGCCGAAGTTGCTGTCGTGTCAGACAGTAATGAGCTGTGAATGTGTGGACAGAAAACCACGTTGCAATCCTGCAAATCTCCTCCATGAAAACCCAGCGCAAGTTGGCCACCAACACAGCCATGGCTCGGATATTGTGAGTCATGACATGACCATCAATGCTCAAGCCTGCCTGGCCATAAGCGAACGAGATACTGTCTGCTAGCCAAATGGATAGCGTGTGTTTGAAGACAGCAGTCCCCAGCTTGCTGGGGTCGAAGGAGACGAACAACTGGGTGGACCTCCGGTGGGCCTTCATACATTCAAGATAGAAGGCCAAAGCTCATTTACAGTCCAGTGTATGTAGCACAGCTTCCCCCGGTTGGTGTGAGACCTGGGGAAGAACATCGGCATGATTGGTTCAGGTGGAAAGCAGAGACCACCTTGGGCAGGAATCACGGATGCAATCTCAAGACCCCCTATTGTGATAAAACCTGGTGTACAGAGGGTGAGCCAGCAAAGCCTGGAGCTCACTGACGTGGCATGCCGAAGTAACCACCACCAGGAACAAGACCTTCCAGGTCAGAAATTTTGATGGACAGCAATCAAGTGGCAAAAAGGGAGCTGCCAGGAGCTGCTCGAGAACCACACTGAGATCCCAAGCCACCGAAGGAGGCTTAGAGAGGAGCAAGCTAACTACCAAGAGCTGAGCAGAGATGAGCTTCCCCTCTGAGCCACGATGGTAGGCCCCAAATGTGTTCAGATAGACCCTAATGGAGTTGGACGAGATCAGAGTCTGAGAGGTGCAGGAGGTACTCGTGCAGCTTGTCGATGGCACAAGCGAAGGGATCCAGAGCCCTGTCAGCACACCAGGAGGAGAATCTCCACCACAAACGCATAGGATCTGCACGTGGATTCCTTATGGAAGGCCAGCAGGACCTTCGTGACATTCTCAGGCAGGATGAGCTACGAAAGGACTACCAGCTCAACATCCAGAATGTGAGGGCTAGGGACCAGACACTGGAGTGTAGCAAGGTTCCATCCTCTTGACAGATGAGGTTCAGGGCAAAGCCAAGATGCAGAGGCTCCCGCCGAGATAGTTGGAGCAGCAGGGGGAACCACGGCTGTCTGGGCCAATACGGGCAATGAGGATTATCATGCCCCTATTGGCCTGAAGTTTCAGCAGGATTTTCAACACTAGCAGAATAGAAGGATGTGTGTAAAGCAGGCCATTCTCCAATGGAGGAGGAAGGCATCCGGCACCAGCCGGTCGCTGGAAGCCACCCTGGAGAAGAACTGGTCCACCTGGGCGTCATGTGGAATGGCAAACAGATCTATGATGGGGTACCGCATTCCAGAAAGATCGAACCTGCAACCTCCCTGCTGAGAGTCCACTCGTGCGGCTGGAGGACATGACTCAGCTGATCTGCCAAGGAGTTGAGTTCCCTGGGCAAGTAAGTCACCTGCAGGTCCATGTCGTGGGTGATGGCAAACTTCCACAAGCGGACTGCTTCCTAGCAGAGGAGGTATGATCCCGTGCCGCTCTGCTTGTTGACATAGTACATGGCCACCTGGTTGTCTGTCTGGATCAGCACCACTTGGTTGGCCAACTGTACCTGGAACACCAAGAGTGCATTCGCGATGGCCCGCAGTTCCAAGAAGTTGATTTGGTGAAGGTTCTCCTGCTCAGACCAAAGGCCTTGGATGCTCAGGCTGTCAAGATAGATAACCTAGCCCAGCTTGGACATATCTGTCGTCAGCATCTACTGAGGTGGCGATGCCTGACATGGACGGCCCTTGAACAGGTTCTGTGGTTACATTCACCACTGCAGGGACTGGGCCAGAGGCACAGTGAGAGTCATCCAATCCCATAGGCGGTCACTGGCTCGTTTCCACTGCGTTCATTGAGGTAGTCTCATGAACAGGTGGGCCAGGGGCACCGTTGAGGCCATGTGGCCAAGGATTTTTAGCATCCCCCAGGATGTTGTGTGGCACCCCTGCTTGATAGCACAGACAAATGCTATTAGCCTTTACAGGTGATCCATTGAGAGGAAAGACCGAGCGGGGCAGAGGAGGATCCCTATGAACTCCAGCTGTTGTGAAGGCTGGAGGTGAGAGTTAGGGTAGTTGATCACAAACCCCAACAGTTCGAGTACCTGTTTGAGTCCGGAATGGAGCTCTTTATAAGCCAGTTGTCCAAGAAGGGGAAGATGAAGACCCCCAGGGTCCAAAAACAGGCAGCTACCACCACGAGGCACTTCGTGAAGTCTTGGGGTGCCGATGCCAGTCTGAAGAGAAGTACTTTGTACTGAAAGTGATGATCCCCCAGAACAAACCTGAGGTACTTTCTATATATGCATATACGTATCCTTGAGATCTAGGGAGCATAGGCAGGTAAGGGAGCAGGGTCTCCAGAGAGACCATCTTGAACTTCTCCCACACCAGATAGGTGTTGAGGTCTTGAAGGTCCACTCCCCAGTCCCTCTTGCATTTTTGTTGTCATCAGCACTACCGTTCACTCCTTCATCATGCCAAGCAGCAGTCCTATTACACAGACCTCATCTCCTCCTCTTTAAACTCATCCAGACAGCTTTATTCTGTTTTGCACTCCCTCTCTGCCCCCTCTACCACCCCCTCTAATGTTTTGATCCCCTTCCTCCGGACCATACCCAACTTGCAACTTCTTCTCTGACAAAGTTCAGTCTCTATGCTCCAGGTTTCCTGCCTGTCAGCTCCACTGAGCCCCCCATCAGTCCCAGTCATCTTGCCCTCACAGTTAGCCCTCCTTCCGCCCTCTAACCTCAGCTGAATTATGTAAAGTCATCTCATCTACACACAAAATTACCTGTCGCTCAGACCCCATCCCCTCTCACTGACTGTCTGAACCTGCTTTGGCCCTCCTTCCTCCTATCCTCACAATATTTAATAACTAGCCTTTCTTCTGGCATTTTCCCATCACATTGGAAACACACTTTCATTCGATCCCTGCTCAAGAAACCCTCCCTTGATCTTTTGATTCTGGCACACTGGTGCCCAGTCTCTAATCTTCCATTTCTGTCTAAGGTCCTAGAAAAACTGGTGTTTGGTCAACTTTCTTCCCACCTTTCTACTGCCCTTACTCTTCATCCTCGCCAATCTGGATTCCATCCTGGCCATAGCACTGAAACTGTACTTCTGTCCTTTCTCAATGAAATACATTCCTCCCACGACTCCGGTAATATTCCTCTAGCTGTCTCCATGGAACCTCTCCTCTGTCTTTGACCTTGTCGACCATCGCACTTTCCTTTCCCGTCTCTGTGATACTGGCATTCAAGGGACAGTTCTCCATTGGTTCCACTCTTTTCTATGCACTAGGTCCTTCTCAGTTCTGTCAAACACTTCCTGTTCCACCCCTATTTCTCTCTTAAGTATACTCAGGGTTCTGTCCTGGCTCCCCTCCTGTTTAATGCTTTCCTTGCTCCACTGCTGCTGCTCATCTAACAACATGGCATATCTTCTTATTCATATGCTGATGACATCATCCTTCTATATCACGCCAATCCTGCGGTCCCTGATCTATCACCCCTCAACTGCTGTCTCACTGCTATTGGTTCCTGGCTATCCTCAAATTTCTTGCACATTAACCCCTCGAAATCCACAGCTATATGGCTCACCTTTGGTGGCCGCTGCCCATCTCTGACACCAGTACTTTCTGATACCCCTATTCCTTTAGTTTCCACTCTATGTTATCTTGGCATCACCCTTAATTCATCCATGTCCTTCCGTGTGCACCTTTTCCTTCTCGTCCACCAGTCTTTCTTTGCTCTGCGCCAAATCCGAGCCATTTGTCCCTTTCTGCCTATCCCTGCTCTCACTCTCTGGTCCTCTCTCTTATAACAACACAACTTGATCAATGTAACAGCACTCTGGCCGGTCTTCCACAATATCAACTCGCCCGTCTTCAACTCATCCAGAACACTGCTGCTTGTCTAATCACCTGTACTTCCCGCTATAACCACATTATATCCACGTTCATCTCTTTACACTGGCTACCCATTTAGTTCTGCATCTACTATAAGATACTCATTATGGTTCACAAAGTCATTCACACTGGTTCCCCCCAGTATCTTGCCGATCTCATCCATCTCCATAGCTCACGCCGCATCCCAGGTTCGTTACATGTTAACAGGTATACCTTCCCTCTGCTTCACAGATTCATGTACAATCCACCCGCAACTCAGCTTTCTTTTTCCAAGGCCTCTCTCTGGAACTCTCTCCCCTCTACACTCCATCTTGAACTCTCTTTCAACAAATTCAAAGTCTTACTGAAAATCCACCTGTTCTCCCTTGAATTTGACCTTCCACTACCCATAACGTAATCCCCTTCTCCCCTCTCCCTCTTGGATCACTGTTACTCCTCTCCTGTTCTTCTTACTGCCTGTTTCTCTCCTGTCCTATAATACATTGGTGTTCCTTTCTTGTTTCTGGCAGCCTATTTGTTTCTTGTAAACTGCTTTATTGCTTATGTACCAAGTGGTATATCAAAAATGCCAATATAAGATAAAAGAAATAAAGATAAAAAAGGTCAAGGATAGGCTGAAACCCGCCCCCCCCCCCCAATCTTCTTGGGGAACCAGAAAGTACCTGGCAGCAGAATCCCTGCCCAATCTGAGCTGAGGGCACCAGCTTGATGAGAAGAGTGGAGACCTCCTTCAGCAACCTGCAATGCAGCACGTCCAAGGCATACTCAGTGGCCACAAGTGTGCGCGAGCACCCCTCAATGACCATACTTCTGTGGAACCTCCCAAGGACGTTGATGCCACTGCCAGGACTGATGCTGAATCCAATGGCCTGAAGAGGTAGCCCTCTATTTCTCCCAGCCCTTCAGGCCCCATCCTGTCATCTGCAAGCACAGATTACAAGACACGGGCTGTTGGTCAGGGCCAAGGCATTGAAGGCACCAGTTGTGGCGATTGGTGACCAAGATGGTCCAGCCACACATGGTGAACTTTATGAACCCACTGGCTGGCTTGGACATGTCTGGGAATATGGCCACAAACAGATCCAATTTCTCAGTGGTGCTAAGCAGTGGGAAAAAAACATGAAAGAAAAAAAGAAAGTAAAAAATAAAAAATACAAGCGGACCCGCAAACAGCACAAATAGATAGCGTAACTTGCGAAAGGAGTTAGTAACCTTCGAGTACCAGAGAAGCACCTTCCGGACATCTACCAGGTGAAGGTCCCCATCCTTCCCAAGACTCTGCTCTTTAGAAAAGGAGGGCAAACAAACCACTTGATTTATGTGGAAGGAAGATACTAATCTTGTGCAAAAACAAAGAAATAGGCCGGACGCACATGGTCTCCTCAGAGAAGGATAAATAAAGATCTCTGCTATAATACCTGTAGCTCGGAAATACATCATGCCGAGCAGACTGCGACCAGGAAGACAGTCTTAAGAATTAGATCTTTCAGTATAGTCCACTTCAAAAAGGGCTCCGATATCAAGGCTTGGAGCACCAGGCAGAGATCTCACAATGGAATGACTGAACACAGGAGAGGATACAGGTGCCAAATCCCCTGAAGGAAACGGGAAACATCTGGGTGCAAGGTTATGGACTGCCCCGCTAGCAGTCCTCAAATAGAATAAAGCTGCAACCTGAACTTTCAGGGAGCTAGGGGGAAAACCTTTGTCCAAGCCGCCCTGAAGGAAGGCAAGTAGGGACAGCAAATCTGCCGTATCAGGTCTAGTTTGATGCACACAGCACCAATGCTAAAAAGACACCAGACACACACATAGGCCAGACTGGTTGAAGCTCTCCTCACCTTGAGGAGGATAGGAACCGTAGCAGAAGACTAGCCTTTACACGTTAGGCGACACCTCTCAAGAGTCAAACCATAAGCAAGAAGGGAGCCAGGTCATCCAGAAGGACCGGCCCTTGACATAATAGCCCCCAGGCTGGGGGCAGTTGCAGAGAAGGCTCCTGCAGCAGATGAATCAAGTCTCCAAACCAAAGCATCTGTGGCCAATCCTGTACCACATGACAATCCAGCCCAGGTGCCACTCTATGCATTGAAGCACATGCCCCACGAGTAGCCACCAAGGAAGACAGCAGGCAGTGCTTTGGCCAGGACTGAACTAGGGCATTAGGTACTTGAAGCCTGCCTCCCTGTGCGGCCTTGGCAATGGATCAGGTCGCTATTACAGTGGTGTGCAAAAGTCTGGAATCACTTGTGAGTTTTGCGTTTTTCATACTTTCTAACGTTATTTTTTAAATTTTGCGTTAGCCCAGCATATTCATCTTTCTACCATGTTAAAAGGGATACATTTGGCTAGTAGAGATGACTTTTTTGCATTCCTTGCTTCCAATTTAAATACTTTACAGACACTGGGAGATAGCTACTCTGCTTTTTGTGGATCCTGCGTCAAAACTGGATCAAGATTATCCAATATGCACACGTTATTTCTGACCAATCAGGAGGCTGGTTTCACTAACCAATCACAATGCAGATATCTAGCCAACAGTGCAGCTATAAAAACGTGCAGAATTTTTGAATTTCATATACTTTCTGGATCAACCATGAAGATGACTCGGACCCTGACGTTGGAGGAGCGTGTTCGTGTGTCCTTTATGAGTGAGGAAAGATTTTCAAGCCATCAAATAGCCAGGAAAGTTGGCTGCAGTCAGAGCGCTGTTGTTAAGATTGTACAGAAGAAAGAAACGGGTTCAGTGGTGGACAAGCCTCGTTCAGGTTGTCCATGTGCATCAACATTTATTTATTTTATTTATTACAATCTTTTATATACCGCGCTATTTGGTATCAGCGCGGTTTACATGAAACAAAATCACCAGAACAACAAACTATTCTGAGTTTACAGAGAACAGGCGTAAAAACTTGGGTAACATGGGGGAACTATTTACAAATATTATTTACATACAGTCGTTATGATAATGACAATGGACACTGATCAAGATATCACACCGAGAAAGTTGATGAGGTTAACTGATAATTATGGTGTAGCTACTTTGTTGGTGGGATTTGGTTTGGTGTATTGCTGAGTGGATAGTATTTTAGGAACAGGTGATATTTGAGTGCTTTCCTGAACTGGGTTAGGTCAGTGATTGCGCGAATGTCCGATGGAAGTGCGTTCCAGCATCTTGGGGCGCAAAATCTAAATGCCCTGTTCGCCGTTGTCTGGATGCATTTTGTTAATGCTTTCGGGATTATTAGTGTGTTTATTGCTGTCGGTCTTCTGGATCAGTTAGGTGGAATGACGTGAATGAGCTCCGTTAGTGATAAGGATGAGAGACCGTTGATGGCCTTGAAGGTAAGCAGTAAGGTCTTGAAAACGAGCCTTGCGTGAATGGGGAGCCAGTGGAGCTGCTTCAGGATGGGGGTCACGTACTCATTTTTGGAGGCTCCCTGAAGGACCCTCGCTGCAGCATTCATGGCGAGTTGTAGGGGGTTAATGGTAGACTGTGGGAGGCCTTGTAGGATGGCGTTGGCATAGTCAAAATGCGGTAGAATTAATGCCTGGTATATTGTCCTGAAATCTTCTGGATCCAGTAAGGAGCGCAAATGCCTGAGAGATCGGATCTTGAAATAGACTGCTCTTACTATGTTACCTATGTGTGCCTTCATATCAAGGCGCTGATCCAACGTAACTCCCAGGTATCGAATTGTAGATTTTGTTTGAAGTTCTGCTTCTTTAACTCTTACATGGGGTGGTGGGGTGAAATTGTGGTCTCTTGTGATGAATAGCACCTCCGTCTTCTTGTGTTGAATACAGAGGTTTTGTGTATTACTAATTAAAAATTTATTTGGATCAGCAAGGAATATTGCAACTTTGCAAGGAAATTGCTGCATGTGAGAAATCAACTGAGGAATCATGCTGACCAAAGCTGTATTTACAGTCTAGTGAGAGATCTTTACACATCTAGCCTGGGGAGTGCTAGAAGGCCAGAGAGGGAGACAGAATTCTTCCCTTGGCCTTTGAACAATTCTCTTGGCCAATATAGAAACATTTGCCTAGCCAATGTAGACAGGATAAGAATTCATCAATTATAATGTAGAAGCTTTGAGCTGCTTCTAAAACCATGGGGGGTGTCTCCCTTGACAGGAATGGGAGATTAAGGAGGAGTCCTTCTCCTGGCAAACAAATGGAGACCCATTAATGATGACAAAAGAACACTTCATCTAGCCTTGGAATGTAGACCATGGGGGATGTGTCCCTTCAGCATTCTCAGATGTCTGACTAGCGTCTTGATTGTGTAAGTTTTGAGCTTCTTCATGGTTGTACTAAGCCACAATTAAGTGGATGCAGATGGAATCTGTTTATAACCATGAATTTGAAAGGCATAGCAAATATGATAGAATTTTGGGAATAGGGCAAGACATAGGATCAGTGTGGTCAATTTCACATTTTGTGAAACAGGATCATTTTGACTGGCATGACTTAACTGCTGAGCATTTTATTGCAGCCACAAGAATATCTTGAATGTTCTGAGGAAATGGGATTTGAGAAATTAGGAACTTTTCAATATCGATACTGTGAGATTTAAAGACCAGAGACAGGGACGTAGGAGGCAATTTTGTTGTTGTGTGAGGAAGTCCAGACGAGTTCTCACAAATATCAGCACATCTTGTGCCAGGGAAATTAATCATGAGAACTATTATCTGATGTGTCCAGTGAGGCATTGTAAGAATAAATGACACTTTGTCAAAACAATCTTCTGTAAGACCCTGGATATTAGAGGAAAACAAGGTAGAGTCTAGAGCAAGCCTCTGCTCAAGGAAATAGAGAAGGCATCATGAGATATCCTGTTTGGTGCAGGCCTTCTTGAGCAAAATAAAGGGCATTTGCTGTTGATCTAAGTGGCAAAGAGGCCAATGTGGGGTTAGCCCAAATTTATTGGATACAGACAGTGTGAACAAAGTATTTACAAACCTTTCATGGGATCTAATCTTCAACTGAGCGTCTCTGCAATTTGGTTGCAATCACTTGGAAGGCAAATGGCTTGGATAGTTGGCCTCAGGGAAATAACATGTTTCCAAATCTTTAAGATTTCATTGCAGAAAGTTAAAGATTCAGAACCTTCATGTTTGTTGATGTAAAATATAGCTACTTGGTTTGTCTGAAATCAGGCAACTTTGCGAAAAATCCAAAGCTTAAAAGCATGGCATGACAGTGAATTGCTCGCAATTCCAGCAGATTTTGTTTTTATTATTTATTACAAATATCAAATACAAGCATCAAACTTTCAAAACAATGAAAAAGAAGAAAATTAGGAAGAAACAAAAGTTAAATCATCCATGTAACTTTTTCTTTTTAATTTAAAAACGTTATTATAACAAATAGCACAAGAACAAGAAGAGCATTCAAGCCCAGAGCATAACATATCAACACAGTTATTAACCAACACACCATACCAAATACAAGGTAACATTCCCTACAATTCACAAAGAATATGTCAATCCTTAGACTCACACCACTAGTACCATTCCAGTAATGTCACCAGAAAACAAAGTTACCCATCTGCGGAGTTGCAACAAACCCAGAGTAGGCTCCAAAAGCCTGGATAACCTGGGGACCATCTCATCCTACCATGGACTCCTCCCCCCCACAAACTTTTTTAAATCTTTAAATCTCCCCCACCTCCACAGGGACTGGGTCATCCCCCCCTCTCGATCAAATTTAGTCTACCCCCTGGATCAACAATCTTTTCACAGATCTCAACATTTATTGCTCTGGAGAAAAAAATAGCCAGCCAAGCTTCCTTCCTCTCACAAGTATTGGAAGCAACAGCCACTACAAGGAAATTCAGCGATTTCAGAAGACTTTCATCTTTCTTGAGCATGTGCGTCTCCTAAACCAGGACAATGTGCACCCCTATTCCCTCCAACTCTTTAATCATGGACACCCACCTAACCGCTGGAGATTGCGGGAGTTATCTGCAAGATTTAGCAGAGGGGCCACAGAGGTTCGGAGCTAGACCGCCATCTCTTATGGTGATGTCACTTCATCCTTTCACATCATCCATGTAACTTAATGCAAAGACCATCTGTCCTCAGTCTCAAATGGTGGTCCAACCAAAGTCTATAGGACCACGTTCAGGTTTCAGGGGGCACTGGTGTGCCCCTGAGAAACCAGACCACATCTGAGTGCAAGGCCACCAATCGCCCTTATAACTTTCCCCTAAGTAAACTCCAAGCCAGATCCTTCTCCAGGCCCTTCTGCAAGAAAACCAGCATGACCAACACATCAGCACTGGCCAATGCGCTTGATGTTTCCATTCTCAAGCACAGGCCTACGAGGTTGAAGATTTCCAAGTCTGAAGAAAGGTGTCGACTGAAGTGGAGTAGCCTTTCCTCATGAAAAGCTTCCTCTCAACATTAAGACAAAAGGGAGAGGGATCCTCCATGGGCTTGGGGACCTAGCACTAGGAGACCTCTCACCTATCCCAAGTGCAGGGCATCCTGACATGACACCTGACTAGGTTCACATACCACGACCTCTTGTCCCAATCTGATGCAACCAGGATCACCCATCCTGGGTGGTATATTATCCTCCTGCCGACTCTTGGGCTTGGGAGGAAACAAAGAAGCTTGTCCTCTGGCCACTGTTGGACGAGGGCATCTAGTCCAGATACCCATGCTCATTCCTGCACCTAAAATCTTGTGAGTCTTGGCACTGCATCTTGTCACCATCAAATCTTAGGAAAGGGTCCCACGTTTGATCATGATGGCTTGAGCTCCTGCTGACATAAGTGACTGCTGTGACATAAGCACACGTACCTCTCAACCCTTCCCATTGGGCAAGATGTCAACAAAGTGCCATGAGAACAGCCCTAGTTTGATCAAGCAGTTGATGAACCACCCTCTCTCCATTGGAGATCAACATCCCTGCACAACTTGCCACTGACACTGGGTTCTCTGTCCAAAGGGAGTCACATCTAAAGATGACACGTTTATCCAGTGTGGCAGTTCCAGAGGGATCTCTTTAATCAAACTGTCTGACTGTAACCACCAGCCCAGACTCACCTTGGCTTCTATTCCTAGCCTCTGCCAGATTCTATAGCCCTGAAAGCTGGGGTTCCACCTGAACAGCAGATCTTGCTGTAATGGTCACATATGCATGTGAATAATGATCCCAATACTTGCAGATAAGATACGTCCCAAGGTGAAGGACTGAGACTCCAAGACTCGAACATGTTACTGCAATTTCTGCATCCTGGCCGGGATCAAGGAAACCTGCCCTGCCTGGGTATCAAACATGGCACCCAAATTCTCAGATAGGAATGGCAGATAGCTCTTTTTCATGTTCATGACCCATCCCAGGGGCTCCAATAAACTGACCACCCAACAGGTAAACAGCATCCCTCTTCTTCGGAGGTGGACTGAATCAGCCAGTAGTCCAGATACAAATGTATTGGAATGCCCTTTTGCCTCAACCAACTCCAAGTTAACCAAGTTTTATTTCCTGTTACCTGTAAACACAGTTCATTATATGCAACGTGTATGTTTTGTGTTTTATGTAAACCGCACTGATGTCGAATAGCGCAGTATAAAAGAAATGTAAATAAATAAAAAAATAAATAAATAAAACCAGGCTGCTACTACCACCATCACTTTACCCAGGAAATGCCCAAAACCAGGGCATCCACCCTCGGAAGGTCCAGCAACTTCTCTAATTCCTCCTTTGGCCAAGCAAATGATTTATACAAAGCCCTAGTGGCCCCCAAGAAAACCCCTGGATGAGCCCACTCACCTGCCACTATCTCCTTGATGGCCAAGTGGACCGAGTGGACCTCTTAGGCTTCCTTGGATCACTAAGGATGGGATCTCCGGCTGAACAGCTTCTGAAATCCAGAGAACTTCAGTAACCTGAGGGATAACCTCCAAAAGTTCATTCTAAAGGTTACAAATCTCGTGGGTCTCCCTCACTATCCACTGACCATGGATTCAACACAGATATATCTGAAGTGGGACTACCAGTGACTGCCTTATGCATCAGCAAGGAATCATGCCTCGCCAGATCCAAAAAAGACTGACCTGAATAGTAGAAAGAGAGGGTGCGCCATGTCCCTCATTAAGTAGGGTTTATACATTGTCGAGACAAATTCTGGGGAGGAACCCAGGAGAGTATGTCCATCAGGCTGCAGTAACAGCTCCACCTTATTACACATGGAGGATATGGAGGACGCTTCTATATGCACTTGAAACACGGTCTTTTAGAAACATAGAAAAATGACAACAGAAAAAGACCACATGGCCTGTCTAGTCTGTCCTTCCATATCAACAACTACAACAGCCCCCTTTTTTCCTTTAGAGACCCTGTGTTTGTCCCATGATTTTTTGAATTCAGATGCTGTCCTCACCTCTACCATCTCCACTGGGAGACTATTCCATGGATTCACCACTCTTTCTGTAAATAAATATTTCCGCATATCACTCCTGAATCTATCCCCTTTCAATCTCATCCCATGTCCCCTCATAGCAGAACTTGCTTTCAATCCAAAGAGGTTCTCCCCTTGTGCATTTATGCCACAGAGGTATTTAAACGTCTCAATCATATTACCTCTATTCCGCCTTTCCTCTAAGATGTACATATTAAGATCCTTAAATCTGTCCTCATATACTTTATAATGAAGACCACTAACCATTTTAGTAGCCATCCTCTGTACTGACTCCATCCTGTTTATATCCTGTTGAAGGTGCGGTCTCCAGAATTGCACACAATACTCCAAATGAGGTTGCACCAAAGACTTATACAGAGGCACTATCACCTCCTTTTTTCTGCTAGCCATTCCTCTCCTTATGCACCCAAGCATCCTTCTAGCCTTTTCTACCTGTTTAGCTACTTTAAGATCATCAGACACAACCATACCGAGGTCCTGCTCTTCTTTAGTGGACAAAAGTACTTCACCCCTTATACTATATTGCTCCCTTGGACTGCTGCAGCCCAAATGCATGACCTTGCATTTTTTAACATTAAATCCCAGCTGCCAAATTCTAGACCATTCCTCAAGCTTAGCTAGATCCCTCCTCATGTTAACTACACCTTCCTAAGTGTCATTTCTATTGCAGATTTAGAGTAGTTACTCACCTGTAACAGGTGTTCTCCAGGAGCAGCAGGAATCAGTCCTCACTTATGGGTGACGTTGGCGCCGACGGAGCCCTCGCGGAGCAATTTTCCCCAGCTTTCGAAGAAAGCCTTTGGGAATTGCAGCGCGCATGCGCGGTCCCCTTCCCGCCCAAGAGTGCCATCTTGCTCAGTCTGATGACATAGCGAAAAGACAGCAAAAAAGTTAGCAAAACCATATACTAAGAATGATTGCAACTCCAAGGGGAGGAGGGAGGGTTGTGAGGACTGATTCCTGCTGCTCCTGGAGAACACCTGTTACAGGTGAGTAACTACTCTTTCTACAGGACCAAGCAGGAAGTCAGTCCTCACTTATGGGACTCCCAAGCTTAAGGCTACCGGAGACCTCAAGCCTAAAAGAGCTCCCTCAAGCTCAACAGTACAGAAGGAAGGAATCTTCTCTGAATACGAATCCGGCCGGTAGCCCAACACCAGGGCCGGAGGGTAGGAGTTGCTTAGACCTCAAAGAGATTGTGGAGGACTGCCTGTCCGAAAGCACTGTCCCTGCGGGACTCCCTCTCCAGGCAGTAATGAGCCGCAAAAGTCTGGCTGGAAGACCAAGGAGCGGCCCGGCAGATGTCTGCCAACGGAAAAGAGCAGAGGTGAGCTACTGACGCAGCCTTCGCCCTGACACGGTGAGCCGTGACTCAACTCTCTAAGGAGAGACTGGCTGCTCCATAAGCCCAGGCGATACAGTCAGCTACCCAGACGGACAGAGTACGCTTAGAGACGGGTACCCCCAACCAATTGGGGTCAAAAGAGACGAAAAGCTGGACAGCCTTTCGATGCTCACGCGTACAGTCAAGGTAGAAGGATAAGGCTCTTCTACAGTCCAGGGTATGCAGAACAGTTTCAGCTCGGCTGGTATGCGGCCTGGGAAAGAAGGTCGGAAGAACCACCTCTTGATTGATGTGAAAAGAGGAGACCACCTTTGGAAGAAACTTAGGGTGAGTCCGGAGGACAACCCTATTCTTGTAGAACCTAGTGTATGGGGGCTCCGACACTAGGGCCTGTAGTTCACTGACGCGCCTAGCGGAGGTAAGGGCTACCAAGAAGAGAGTTTTCCAGGAAAGGAAACGAAGAGGACAGGTAGCCATGGGTTCAAAAGGCGGACTGGTAAGCCTTTGCAGAACCACGTTGAGGTCCCAGTCGGGAGCTGGAGGGCGCAACGGAGACTTAAGCAGAAGGAGGCCTCTGAGAAAACGCGCCACCAAGGGGTGCGAGGAAAGAGGCCGGCCTTCCACCGGCGAATGATGTGCGGAGAGGGCACTGAGGTGAACTCTGACAGAGTTGGATTTGAGGCCCAGATCGGAGAGGTGAAGCAAATATTGCAGTACCACCGATACTAAACAGGCAAAGGGGTCTTCAGAGCGCTGAGAGCACCAGACCGAGAAGCGACACCATTTAAGGGCGTAATATTTTCGGGTAGAAGGACGCCGAGACGCTAGGACGACGGCTTCCACTTCCGGAGGTAGCAGAAGCGGAGCTAGGACTACCCTTTCAGCAGCCAGGCCATCAGGTGCAGAGCCCGGAGGGTGGGGTGCAGGAGAGTACCCTGATACTGGGTCAGGAGATCAGGCTGAAACCCCAGAGGAAGAGGGGTGTCCACCGCTAGCTGTAGAAGTAGAGGGAACCACGGTTGCCTCGGCCACCGGGGCGCTACCAGAATCACGGAGGCCCTGTCCTGGACCACTTTGAACAATGTCCGGGACACCAGTGGCGTGGGAGGGAAGGCATACAGTAGGCCCGTGGACCACGATATGAGGAAAGCATCCGGCGCTACTCTGAGAGGATGCAGGTGCCGTGAGCAGAACCTGGGAAGCTGCCGGTTCAGGGGACTGGCAAAGAGATCCACGGTGGGGGAGCCCCACTGGAGGAAAATCTGCTGGACCAATGCGGGGTTCAGCCTCCATTCGTGCGGCTGCAGAATCCGGCTCAGTTTGTCCGCCAGGCCATTGTCCTGCCCGGGCAGGTAAACAGCCTTGAGGAGGATGTTGTGACCGACTGCCCAAGAGCACATTCTCCGAGCCTCCCGACATAGAAGGAGGGAGCCCATGCCCCCCTGTTTGTTCACGTAGAACATGGTAACCTGATTGTCCATCTGCACCAGCACAGACTGACAAGACGTGAGGTGAGAGAAGGCCCGCAGAGCTAGGCGGATCGCCCGCAGCTCCAGGAAGTTTATCTGCTGGGCGGCTTCCCAAGGTGTCCAAAGGCCTTGAGTGCATGTCCCTTGACAATGCACTCCCCATCCCAGGAGAGAGGCATCCGTCGTGAGCACCTGGGACGGTGGAGGAGACTGAAAGGTCATGCCGAGTACCAGATTGGGCAGGTGAAGCCACCATTGCAGAGAGGAGACCAGGCGGTCGGAAATCTGTATTAAGTCCATCAGCCTCCCTGTGGCCTGATGCCATTGAGTGCGAAGGCACCACTGAGCAGGTCTCATATGTAAACGGGCATTCGGAGTGACATGGACCGTGGAGGCCATATGACCGAGCAATTGCAGGAACCGTCTGGCCGAGACTGGTGACGTGCTGTGGAACCTGCCGGCCAGGGCTATGAGCCTTTTGGCCCATTCCAGAGGCAAGAAGGCCCGAGCCTGGAGAGTATCCAGCCGTGCTCCTATGAATTCGAGATCCTGAGAGGGGAGCAAAGTGGACTTTTCGAAGTTTATGACGAAGCCCAAGTGCTGAAGCAGAGCCACTGTGCGTTGAGTGGCCTGAGTGACCTCTAGGGAAGACTGTGCCCGGATGAGCCAGTCGTCCAGGTAGGGGAAGACGAAGAGGCCTTGAAGCCTCAGGAAGGATGCCACCACTGCTAGGCATTTCGTGAACACCCTGGGAGCGGAGGATAGACCAAAGGGCAGTACGCGGTACTGATAATGATTTCCTGCCACCACAAATCGTAGATATTGCCGGTGGTCCGGATGAATTAGGATGTGGGTATAAGCATCCTTTAGATCCAAGGAGCATAGCCAATCTCCCTGCTGGAGGTAGGGCAGTAGGATTCCAAGGGTAAGCATCTTGAACTTTTCCTGCTGCAGGAACTTGTTGAGGTTGCGTAAGTCCAGAATGGGTCTGAGGCCTCCTGTTCTCTTTGGAACCAGGAAGTACCTAGAGTAAAACCCGTGACCCCACAGGTGTTGGGGCACTGGCTCCACAGCCTGTTCGTGAAGCAGACATTGCAGCTCCTGAAGGAGTAAGTCCCTGTGTAGGGGGGGTCTTGGAGGCTCCCCTGGAAAGAAGGGGGGGGGGCACCTGGTGAAAATGCAAGAGGTAGCCCTTTTGAACCACCTGCAGCACCCAGGAATCGGAGGTTATGGCAGACCACCGGTGGGCAAAGTGGGTCAGCCGGCCTCCTGTGATGAGCGAAGGCCCCTGAGGGGGAGAGGCTATGCTGGCATAGTCAAAAACCCCCACCCTGCTGGGCCGGGGCCTGCGCAGTGGGCTTGGGAGCCTTCTGCCTACGGGATCCGTTACCCTGCCCCTTAGGCTGCTGTCCCTGATGGGGGGCTGCTGAGGTCTGATATTGTGGGTGGTGTTGTTTATAAGCAAACACCTTCCTCGGGTAAAAAGGCTTTTTCCCCGAGCCCTTCCTCTTCTGTGAAGGGGCAGAGGTCTTTCTGAATAGGCGAGTCCTGGTGAGAGTCTCGGACTCGAGTTCCGCCGCCTTTTCAGCCATGGGCTTGCCAAAGAGGTTTTCACCTCTGCAAGGGACATCGACCAACTTGTCTTGCACCCATGGCTCGAGGTCGGATGACTGAAGCCAAGCCTGACGGCGAGCCCCGATGCCGGCTCCGGCTACTCAAGCCGATGCTTCGAAGCCATCGTAGGCTGCTCGAGAAATGAACTTCGAACACTCTCGAATCCCTGTGGACAAGGCCTGGAACCGCTGCAATGGTTCCTCGGAGAGACCAGCAGAGAACCCGGCAATTTCTTTTGCCAGGTCTCGAAGATACATGCCCATATATAGCTGGTATGTCTGGACTCGACAAGCAAGCATAGAGCCCTGGAAGCACTTTCTACCAAGGGCATCCAAGTTCCGGGCCTCCTTACCCGGAGGCACAGAGGAGTGCCTCTTTTGACTCTTAAGTCGATGCATTGCCGATTCCACCACCATGGAATGGTGTGGCAGCTGTGCCTTCTGGAACCCGGGGCTCTTGCGGACTCGATACATGGAATCGACCCGCTTGCTCAGCACCGGCATTGAGACCGGGCTCTCCCACATGCGGAAAAGTAGCCGCTCCAGCATCGGGGGAACCGGTACAGTAAAGGCCTCCTTCGGGGGAGAGTCGTATTGGAGGGCCTCGAGCTCTTCGGCTCGAGGCTCCTCCTCCGGATCCGCGGGGAAGGCCAAAGCCTTGGCCATATCCCTCACGAAATCGGAGAACCGGGTATCTTCCGGGGGGGACCGCCTCCGAGGCTCCGACTCGGGCGAGTCGGAGGGGACGCACCGAGACTGAAAAGAACCGGGTGACTCGTCCTCCTCCGTGTCCCAGCCCGACTCCTCCGAGGAGGAATCGAGCGGCTCCGTGCGGGCGAGAGCCGGGGATCTCCGCCCCGACGCCGAGGCCGGCGTCGAGGACCTCGGTCCCGAATGGGAGGCCGAGGGAGACCTTGGCCGAGGATCGACTCGAGCTCGTATGGACTCGAGGATCGACTCGGCCTCCGGGGTCGACTTGGGCGTCGACGTCCCGGTGGTCGGGGCAGATGCACTGGCGAGGCCGGTGATCAATGCCCGCTGCTGGTCCATGAAGGCAGCGATACTGCGCTCCAAGGTCGTCAATCTGAGGCCAAACTCAGAAGACCCAGCAGCCCCCGACTCGGGCCCCACGTCGGCTCTCCCGGAGGAGAGTCCAGGAGGACTACAGTACTCACGTGTCCAGGCGACTCCACTTCGAGACGAGGAAGCTTCAAAGGCCTCTCCGCCTCCGAGGACCCGGGGCGGCTGACGGGGCTATGCGACCTGGCCCTCGAGGGACCAGGAGCGTCCTCCGACGCCACCCTCGCGGGCTTCTTCTTCCGACGGTGTTCCCGGCCGGGGGACCCCCGCTCAGAGGAACTCCGACGGTGCTCGGAGCCGGAGCCACGAGAGGTCGAGGCCTCTGACGAGGTCCGGGCCCGACCGGACACGGGGTCAGAGAAGATTCGTTCCTTTTGTGACTGCTGACTCCTCAACGCCTTCGAGGACATTTTGTTGCATGGACCGCAACTCATTGAGTCATGTTCGGGTCCGAGGCAACGGAGGCAGCAGTCATGCGTGTCGGTAAGAGACATAAGTTTGACACAACGATCACACTTTTTAAACCCACTGGCAGCCATCGGGGGAAAAAGGGCCCCTGCAAGGTCGAAAGACCGTGCTGCCAGGGAAGAAGGAAAAAGTGTCGGGAACGCCAGTTGGGAGAAAATAGAAAAAAATATAAGTGAACAGACCCGATAGGGAATATCGAGGCCGGGCGGGGAAGAGGACACACGAACCGAGAAAAAAATAACAAAATAAAAGAAATCAACTTTTTCAGCGGCGATAACAAACTACGTCTGTAGGGCTCCGTGAAAAAAAGGAGACTGAGCAAGATGGCACTCTTGGGCGGGAAGGGGACCGCGCATGCGCGCTGCAATTCCCAAAGGCTTTCTTCGAAAGCTGGGAAAAATTGCTCCGCGAGGGCTCCGTCGGCGCCGACGTCACCCATAAGTGAGGACTGACTTCCTGCTTGGTCCTGGAGAATGGTATCATCCGCATAGAGGCAACCCTTACCTGACAGCCCTTCCGCTATATCACTAACAAAGATGTTAAAAAGAATCGGACCAAGGACAGATCCCTGGGGCACACCACTGGTAACTTCCTTCTCCTCAGAATGAGCTCCATTTACCTGTACTCTTTATCGCCTTCCACTCAACCAATTTCTAACCCAAGCAGTAACTTTAGGGTCCATCCCTTGGGTGCTTGGTTTGTTTATAAGTCGCCTGTGAGAAACAGTGTCAAAGGCTTTACTGAAATCTAAACACGCCACATCTAGGGCTCTCCCTCGGTCCAACTCCCTGTTCACCCAGTCAAAGAAATAAATCAGATTTGTCTGACAAGACCTCCCTCTGGTGAATCCATGCTGCCTCGGATCTTGTAATCCACTGGACTCCAGAAACCTCTCTATTTTCTCTTTCAGCAGCATTTCCAATAATTTAATCACCACCGAAGTTAAACTAACCGGCCTGTAGTTTTCAACCACATCCTTACTTCCGCTTTTGTGTAAAGGGACCACATGAGCCTCTCTCCAGTCCTTTGGCACCACTCCCGACTCCAACGAGGAATTGAAAAGGTCATTCAGAGGAGTTGCTAGAATGTCCCCAAGTTCCCTCAGTATTTTAGGGCATATCCCATCCGGTCCCATCGCTTTGTCTACTTTAAGTTTAGCTAGTTTCTCACGAACAGAGTCTTCTGAAAATTCTTCAAGATGCCCCTCGCTGCTGTTCCTGTTTGTGGGTGTTTTCTGAGGACCCGAAACGTGCGCGTCGTGCAGCGACTTTACTCTTCAGATTATTTACATCTTGGATACTACTGATTTAAGCTAAGTGTTTTCTATTTTATGGGTTTGAACCAAATACTTGATTAAAATGGACATGACCAGCTTTCGAGATTGAGAAAACCTCTCTTCTCCTGATGGCATGCCCGACACAGTTTACTTAAAACATTTTGAGATTGATGCACAGTTGGTGATTTTTCTTTTTCTTATTACTCATACATCACCATTGGGAACACTTGTAACTATTGTAGTCCACCTTATTACTAACCTGCTCTGTGAGGTTCTACTAACCAATTGGTCCTGCCTCATCCTGAACTGGTAAACCCTGGGTGCAGGCAATCCTGTCTTTACCAAAAGGGAGGCAAACCACATCCCACTGCAGTTCCTACAAAAGGAAGCTGCCACTGAGGGTTGCCACTATATCCCACAGACTGCATAGCAAACACTACTACCTAGCAAGATTCGGCAGCTTGCAATACTCCCCCCTCACCCACTCCCATGTTTGCCGATACTCAGCAAATCTCACAGGGATCAGCTTTCACTACAGGAAAAGAGAGAGGGATTTCTTTTGTACTGAACACAAACCTCCCTGGGCTCTAAGAGAAACTAATCCAGTGGCGAGTTCCCAAGTTCTCTACTGTTGTCTTCAGTTCTCTTCAACCACATATCAAGCCCGCCAGTGGTAAAAGGCTCCAGGAGAGAGGGAGAGAGAGAGAGAGAAACTGGACTGCGCACCGGGGAGTCACTCATAGGCCAGTCTGTCCCCAGTGCAGGAAATCGGGTGGCCAACCACTACAAGGGAGCTGCACTAGCAGAACTGGCACCTGCTCTTTACACAGAATCAGAACAGGAAAAGAAGCAACACTGGCAAACAGCTGCAGGGGAACCATACTTGCAAAGCTGGCATCTGCCCTCTTCCCAATAATTCTTTGACAGACCAACACAAAAATTCCAAAAAACACAGGCACCTAAAGCGCACAGACCTTCAGTCCCCCCCCTGTCACCGCTGAGGAAGAGGACTCCAAGAAACCTCCAGCGAGCCCGGCCTAGGTCAAGTGCTGCTGGTTACCAGGGGAGCTCAAAGAACCTCTTGTAAGAAAATATCCTCTTCATCTCTTGCTTTGTTTTTATTTTTAAAAGAAGTACCTTTCAAACTAATCCTCCTCCTTGGCCAGAGACAGAGAAAATAGTGTGGCCCTAGGACCTCCAGTATCTGGTATGCATTATGTGACACCTGCTCATCCTCCAGCTGATGATGTAGGCCAATCTCATCGCTGAAGGACTGATCTGGAAAGGACGATGTGGAATAGACAATTCTTTCACGGGTACCTCTCTTGGCTCTGTTGGGAAATACATATTTTGAAATTCTATGCCATTTGAAAGAAATGGGATTCCTGCTCTAGCAACTGATTGTGATCTGCGGCACAGGCTAGCTGTTTCCTAATTTTTTTGGAGCACTATTAAACTGAGTCAGGCATAAGAGCATCAGTGTGAGGGAGAGGGACTTTCAGCTGTATAACTGTCTCTGTGGCTGCCATCAACATGGATTAGTTGCATTTGCCCTGCTTTCCCAGAGAGAAAATAGTTGCCATTGAGTCACCCATTTTGCTGAAAAAGAAAAATTATGCAGTAGATATTTTCAGACATACAGGCAACACCATGCAGAAGACTTATTGTTTATGGAATGACTGACTGCAGAGTATCTTACAACCCTGTTGCTGCTATTCTCTGCCTGCTCTCTCATATGCCTTTCTACCTTCCAGTCTTGATCTTAGCTTTGGTTAAGACCATAGTAGGCCAGTCTCACCTCCGGCTTGCGGTGATAATCCACATCATTTGCCTCTAATGGAGTGACAAAATTACACACAGGATTCTTCCGCCTCTCTACATCTATGGGAAAAGGAAAGACAGAGTTAACCACAGCTTATCACATTAAAGAAAAAGATACAAATTTATCTATCCTATTAGACTAAGCAAAACATTAAATAGTGTAAAAACACGTCCCTGCCAGCAGCCTCTCTACTGCCACCTCAAGCTTAGAATATATTCTTTTACTCTAAGGACAAGCAAGATACCAAGCCTTCACAAATGGGCAAGATCACCAGACAGACCCTATATGGAAAAAAAGTCTCTCCAGCCAGAAATCTTTTAGAAAGTCTTCAAAAGAAACTCAAACACATGTGCCAGTTCCTGCCTTGCATCATCACATGGGTCCTCCTGAGTCTTTGCTTTTCCATGGCACCAGTAAGCTGTGCCACTTTGCCCTTTGCGGTTCTCTTCCTAATTTGAAATACTCATCACATTTTCTTATACATGGATTTCTTCTCCTGCTCCTTTAGTATTCCTATAATATCTTTGGAGAATAAAACCAAAGATATTATAATGCCTCTGTATCGCTCCATGGTGCGACCGCACCTTGAATATTGTATGCAATTCGGGTTGCCATACCTTAAAAAGGATATAGCAGAACTGGAAAAGGTAAAGCGAAGAGTGACCAAAATGGTAAAGGAGATGAAAAGATATTGAATTGTGTAACTCCTTGTTTATTGTAAACCGCGCTGATGCTGAATAGTGCGGTATATAAGAGACTATAAATAAAATAAAATAAATAAATCCCTATGAGGAAAGGCTTAAAAGGTTAGTGCTCTTCAACTTGGAAAAGAGACAGCTAAGGGAGATATGATAAAGATCTAAAAAATAATGGAGTAGAGCAGGTAAACGTAAATTGGTTGTTTACTCCTTCAAAAAGTAGAAAGACTAGGGGACACATAATGAAGCTACAATGTAGCACATTTAAGACTAAATTGGAGAAAATATTTTTTTCACTTACTGCAAACAGACTAAGGAATTCATTACCAGAGGATATAGTAAAAGCTGTTAGCATAGCTGAGTTTAAAAGAGGTTTGGACAAGTTCCTGAAGGAAAAGTCCATAAACCATTATTAAAGTGGACCAGGGAAATCCACTGCTTACCCCTGGGACAAGCAGCATGGATTCTATATATCTTTTGGGAACCTGACAGGTACTTGTGATCTAGAATGGCCACTGTTGGAAACAGAATACTGGGCTTGAAGGACCCTTGGTCAGACTCAGTATGACATATCTTATGTTCTTTTTTTGGACGTTTTCAACTTTAATTTCTCTTGTGTTTGCACCCTCTGCCAACCTAACCTTTTCTTTGAGTTGGGAAACCTGCCTGGGATATAGTATTCGAAATAAGTTGACAAACATAGAGAAACCATTTAACTAATGTCCTCTGAAACAATGAGACACAAGAACTTAATGCAAACTCATACCTTTAGTTGAACAATATTCGCTCATTAGCTCATACTGTGTTGCCTTATATTAATGCAATAGAGCCATTGTCCTTTTACAGTGTCCTCCAGCTTATTCTGTTCTCTTTGTGTGCTTAACTTTAAATTATGCAAATGCAATGTGTGCCTTCGAGTCAGTCCTGACTCCTGGCGACCCAGAGGCTCCTGGGTTTTCTTGGCAGTGTCACCGGAAGTAGATTGCCAGGCCTTTCTTCCGAGGCAATGGAGGGTTAAGTGACTTGCCCAAGGCCACAAGGAGTACTAGTGGGAATCGAACCTTGGTTGCTTGATTACCAAGCCAGTGTTCTAACCACTAGGGTACTCCTCCACTCAACTTTAAATTATACCTCACCTCTATTTCACCAGGCCTCCGCCCCTCTTTCTTCCTCCTTATACAATTTTACCTTTCTACACTGTTTATTAACCTATTCCCTGCCTCTCCCAACCTCCCCTTCCCTTCCCCCTTCCCCCTCTAAGACACGCCAAAACTCCCCCCAATCAAATTCAAAGTGGTCCACCCTTTGCCACCAAGGAGAACAGCAGGGGCGACATCAGGCACCCTTGTCGAGTCCCTCTTCCCAGACCGAAATCCCCTGAATAACTCCCATTTATTTTAATCCGTGCCCTAGGCCCAGCATACAACCCCCTTACCCATTTCTTATAATTTGGTTCGAAACACATCTTCCTCATCTCCCCCATTAAGAAACCCCAATGTACCCTATCGAATGCCTTTTCGGCATCAAATGACATCAACATGAAACCCTTGTTTTCCTGATCCGCCACCCATACCACTTCTATCGCCCTCTTTATGTTATCGGCTGCTTGCCTACCCATATGAACCCCATCTGATCCTCATTTATCAGCGCTGGCAACCATGGCACCAATATCTTCACTAAGATTTTAACATCCACATTAAGCAAACAAATGGGCGGTAAGAACTACAGTTCAGGAGATCCCTCACTGGCTTTGGAAGGATTGTAATTCCTGCTGTAAGCATTTCCTTTGACAGCTCCCCTTCCGCCTCTAGCATCCCATTAAAGAGGCGACCCAGTACCTTCATAATTTCCTCCAAGTATATTTTATAAAAACTTCCTGGTAGACCGTCCAACCCTGGAGCCTTCCCCATTGCCATCTCCCTCACCACCTTCCCAATTTCTTCTTGTAGTAAAGGCTGTTAGTGTAGTTGGGTTTAAAAAAGGTTTGGACAAGTTCCTGGATGAAAGGTCCATAAACCATTATTAAGAAGAGACCCAGGATATCAATGCTTGACCCAGTACAAGCATTGCGGAACCTGTGTCTTTTGGAGAAACTGCTAAGTATGTATGACCTAGACTGGCCACTGTTGGAAACAGGATACTGGGCTTAATGGACCTTGGTCTGACCCAGTATGGCATATCTTATGTTCTTCCGTAATTTCCTCCTCCAGCAATACCGGCAACGTAGTCCCATCCAAATATCCTTGAATTTGTTCCTCCCTAATCCCTTCCTGCCACTTATAAAGCTCCTGGTAAAACTGAACAAAAATCTCCCTAGTTTTATTTTTGTCCCAATACACCATCCCATTCGTCCCCCGAATTTGATATATCATAGATTTAAACTTCCTCTGCCTCAGCCTTTGAGCCAACAATCTACTTGGCTTGTCTCCAAATTAGTAATAAACTTGCTTTACCTGCTGCAGTTCAAAAGCAACCCTGTCTGCTTGCAACACTTGTAGTTCCCCATGCAACATCTCTACCTTCCTCTGGTCCCACTTCTCCCCCGTGCATCGGTAAGCAGTCACTGCCACTTTATTCGCTCTGCTCAGCTCTACCTCCCTTTGATATCTGGCCTTTTTTAGTTTTGCTGCCCATATGATAAACTGCCCTCGAACGACCGCCTTCAGTCCCTCCCAGAGTGTTACATCCCGCACCTCTCCTCAGTCATTAAAGGAAAGATACTCCCGTCTTTCCCCCCCTTATATCCGCTATTACCTCCTTCCGCTTAAGCAAACTCTCATTTAATCTCCAAAATTTAATACCTACTTGACACTTCCCACTTATTTCCAACCAAACTGGCCCATGGTCTGACCATGTGATGGGTTCTATACCCCACTTTTTAACCTCCATCATTCATTCCCTATCCACTAAGATCCTTATCAAGTCTGCTCCAACTGTTATGGGGTGCCAAGAAAAACGTATACTCTCACTCCCTTGGGTTAAGCTCTCTCCAGGTATCCACCAGATTATACTGGCACATAAGCTGGACTAAGTCTCTCATATTATGTCCTCCTCCAACCGGACCGCTAGGCAATGTTCCCTCTAATTTTCTGTAGGCTGTGTGCCCATAAAATATCAGCTATGTGCAGCTTTTGAAGGAAGGTTAAATTTTTGTGCGCCACATAACGACACTCAGAGTTATATACTTTAAAATTTGACTACACATCAGAATACAGTATGTACACCACATTGATTTTAATCAAATTAAATGAAAATAGACGATTACTAAATGAAGCGAGAAATTTCTAGTAATTACAATCATAACTTTTAAATTTTAAGACGTCTATGTTGTTTTCTATCAGAATCAGAGCCATAATTTTTGTGCGCTCTGTTGTAAAGTATGTGCGCTCTGTTGTAAAGTATGTGCGCTCGCTCGGCGAGGTGTGTGCAAGCGCACACGCGCACAGCTTAGAGGGAACAGTGCCACTAGGGTGGCGATCCTCCCTTGGGTTCAGTACTACATTAAAATCCCCCCTATAAGAAGTTTCCCCTGCGACCCTTCCTCCATTAGCTTTTGTACCCCCTTCCAGAAGGGAACTTGATTCCCATTCAGCCCTATTACTGACATAACAGTAATATCCTCATTACCTATCTTCCCCCTAAATCCCACCACTCTCCCTTCCTGATCCCATAAACCATCTTTTACCTGGATTCCACACCCCTCTCTCACCAAGATAGCTACTCTTCCCCTTCAGGCTCCCTCTTTATTCTCCAAGTAGAATTGGTCCAGGAACCTCCCATACTTCATCTGCCCCACATCTCTTTTCCTTAACTGGGTTTCTTGCAATACTACTACATCCTATTTATTCCTCTTGGCATCGCGGTACAGCTGTCAGCGTTTTACAGGAGAATTCAACCCCTTAACATTTATTGACCCTATACATATCATCCCCCTTTTGCCTCCCCCTCCTTCCCCCTATTATAACGTCTCACCCCAATCCTCCCCCCCCTTCCATCCTTCCTCCCCCGTCTCTCCTTCCCTACCCCCCACCCTCCAGGCACCCCTCCTCCCTGCACCTTAACCCGTGCCCCCCCTCTACCCTCCCCTGCCATTCTTCCATGTGTGTCATGTCCTATCCCACCTCACTCCCCACCAGCTCTATTCCTTCTTGCCATTCCCCTATCCTGTCCAATGCGCACTCCACCCACACCCTCCATGCCCACCCCCACCCACCTGGTAACCCTCTTCCATCTGCATGCACGGTCTCCTGATCATACTTCCATGCTTCTATTATATTACAATTGTATTGGTGTTAGCAATCTGCATAAATCTTTCCCTCCATTATATCCCACCCCTTACCCCATACAGTGCAAATGCCCTATAAGTCCAGTGTCCATGAGAACCTACGTCCCTGGCCCTAATTACCACCAGCAAGCTCACCACCTCTCTGTAGTTATTCTCATGGGTCCACCTCTGTCCGTGTTTCCTTCCTTTCTTGGGACAGTCTCTTTAATCTCTTCCCCTTCACTGCCACTCTCTGCCATTGTGACAGATATTGCACCTTGCCTGTTGTATCTTTACTCCTCTGTAGCCACTCCCTCTCCGCTAGCTTCAGGAGATTCTCAAAGCCCAGTTCATGCAACGCTGCCCACACTTCCTCCACTATCTTCACCTACTTGGATGCCCCATTTACTGTTATCACGAGTCAGAAGGGAAACATCCATTTATACCGCAGCCCTTTCTCCCTCAAGTAGGTAGTCACCTCCTTAACTCCCCTGCATCTATCCAGGGTGCCTCAGGATATATCATTAAAGACTTCCACTTCACATTTCTCCTAGGCAATGCGACCATACTTCCGTGCCACATTCAGTATCCTTTCTTTAACAGGAAAAGAGCCCAGGCATACATTGACATTTCGCGGCTGTTTGTCTCTCCTTGGTCCCAAGCCCCGGTGTGCTCTCTCCACCCCCACAGGTCTACTGTTTCCCCTCCGCTCCCCTCCAACCGCAGAATATGAAGAAACAACCACTGAACCACTTGATAACAGTCTTTAAAATTATCTGTCTCTTGAATCCCTCTAATACGCAGGTTACAACGCCACGCACGATCCTCAATCTCATAGAAACATAGAAACATGATGACAGAAAAAGACCACATGGCCTATCTAGTCTGTCCTTCCATAACAACAACTACAACAGTCCACTTTTTACCTTTGGAGATCCTCTGTGTTGGTCCCATACTTTTTTGAATTCAGTTACTGTCCTCATCTCTACCACCTCCACTGGGAGACTATTCCACGGATCCACTACTCTTTCCGTAAAGAAATATTTCCGCATATCACTTTTGAATCTATCTCTTTGAGCTTCTCCTTTAGCTTCTCATGGTGGGCCTTAAGCATGCTCTGCTCCACCACCATTTCATGCAGCCCCACTGCATGCTCCATTTCCACCACATGCTCCTCCATTTCCTCCATGCGCTGCCCCAAGGTCCCTAGATCCTGTTGTATATTCAGCAGTGTCTCTTTCAGATCCTGCCTCAGCGCTTTCAGGTCAGCCTGAATCTCTCTTTTGAAAGTTTGCAGCCAGGTCTTCATATCGGACCCCTCCTGCTCTCCCCCACTCTCCAACCTCTCTTCCTCCGAGCTCTCCAGTTCTCTGGCCTCCAACGGATTCATCATGCTCGCCGTTGCTGCTGCCTCCAGTCTTGCGTATGCCGAATGGAACCCCGCCAACTTCTTTCTTACCGACATCGTGAGGTCAGTGGGCTTGCTCCCGTCCACACTGCTGAATGTGAGATTGCTTTTATTTGCTTAGATATGTGGGATTCGGACAGAGCTCGGCTAAAATGCTGCCATTAGCTTTGTGACATCACCGGAAGCTCAGACGTTGGTAGCATTGACTTTCTATTAGTACTGAATGAAACATAACGTTTAGATACTCCATGATATCTTTCAGACCATATCATTCCATATTCTCCTACAACATTTCTGCATTCCTCACAAGCAAATCTTTTAGTAATACCCTTGGGTTTCTAAAGCTAGATTAGACTATAGCCGCTCTGCAGCTTTTTCTGTTTTGGCCGCCATATTATGGAACTCCCTTCCATTAGACTTTCGAGCCAAAGTGTCACTGAAGAAATTTAAGGCATGCCTAAAAACATGCTTTTTCAAAATAGCTTTCAATCCCTGAAACTTTAGGGAGGGAGGATTTGGTGTGCTGGCACTTGAAGTATGGTTAGAGCACTGGCTTGGGAACCAAGAGACCAGGGTTTGATTTCCACTAGCACTCCTTGTGGCCTTCAGCAAGTCACTTAACCCTCCATTGCCTCAGAAGAATCCAAGTTATCAATGTCCCTGTTTAATGTACATCACCAAGTTTAAGTTACAATGTAAACCGCTTTGACTATATGATAAAGCGGTATAAAAAACCTGTTAAATAAGTAAAATAAATGAAATATTACTTATGAAATATTACTTTTTTCTTTTCGTTATTTTTAATTGATGGAATTGTACGCTGCCTTGACACTACAGTATTAAGGCGGTCAATCAGCTGCTGTAAAATAAACAAAAACAGGAAAGTTTCTCAGTTTTGTTCTAGGACAGGGACATAAAGCAGACTAGCCCCAGATGCCTTCTTCCTAAATTGGGGAGTGAGTCTTCTACAGGTGTATCCTCCCATACCACTCATAGCAAAGATTCTCCTAGAACTCAAACAGAACCAGGGGATCAAGATGCTCATAACCTCCTATTGGTTAAGGCATCTGCCCTATACCACCTGTCCACAATAGTAAACGTGCCTGGCACATGGTGGATTACAAGCTAACTTTAGCCTTATACTTGCAGCAGACTAAAGCACTTAGAAAGTTCACCCAGCTTTTTGCTGCTTTTGACCCCAATAAAACAGGGACTGCTGTAGTTAAGCAGATGTTATCCAGTTGGTTAGGAGACTGCATCTCCTTTCCTTACAGCCAAACAGGCCTGACTCTGGAGGGTCATGTCAAGGCTCATTATGTCTGAGCTATGGCTTTGTTAGCAGCCCTCAAGATTGTCCTCTATGGAGGATATTTGCAGAACATGATATGGATTTCAGTCCATATAGTCACATCTCATTACTGTTTGGAAAGGGAAGCGTGACGTGATAGTAGATTTGGTAAGTCTGTTCTCCAGAATCTCCCTGAAGTTTAGAATCCAGCTCTACCACTCAAGATCCATTTTGTTTATTTCCAAGCTGCACCCCAACTTCCAAAAAAAGCCAACAATAAAACTGAAAGGCCTATTGCTGCCAAAAATAATTATCATGTCCGACTGTTGGCGACACTTTTCATATACTGTATATTACTTTTATCTTCCCCTTTTTCTGTTGAAAAAAAGTCTGAAGCTAGGGAGTCCCATCTGTGAGGGCTTGCTATTCTGCTTGTTCTCAGAGAAAACCAAGTTACCTATTTGTGGCAGGTCTTCTCTGTGAACAGCAAGATACAAGTCCTCACATACCCAGCCATCTCCTCAAGGAGTTGTCTCCTAAACTAGGTTCTGTAAAGACTGAAGAGGTCTTGCATAAAAGCACAAAGTAGAAATTGGCACACCATGCTATTGGGTCTCTCTAAGGTTTTCCAGGATTTTTCAGGCTGGAAGGATCTTTTTTCTAGATGAACTTCTCACAGATGGGCAATATCAACCAATGACCTGGTCCTGCTATCCAAGAAAATAACTCTTATCTGCACAGGGGGGATTTTTGTGAACAAAGAAAATGAAACGTCATTGTTCGAATGTGGTTTTTTTCCCTGCAAAAACATCACTATACACTTTGTTAACATTAGGCTGACTCTTCTGTTGGCCCCATCAGACACAAGGAAGTCTTTAGCCATGAGGTTAAGATATATTTTGAAACATCTAACTTAGATAGTGTTGCTGAATATATGTATCATTTGAAACTAGGTAGTGCCGCTGAATAGCAACTAACGTATGTCAACTTATAGATTCTTATGTATGTATTGTTGTAATCTGTCTAGCACACTACTGAATAGTACGGAATATAAATAAATAAATGAAATCACTTAACCCTACGTTGCCTCAGGTACAAACTTAGATTGTAAGCCTTCTGGGGACAGGGAAATACCTACGGTAACAGACTGTAACTTGCCTTTAACTACTGCTGGAAAGGCATGAGCTAAATAATAATTGAAAGTTAGATATTTCAAATTATAAGTGCTATTTGTGTTGGTGACTTAAATATCTAATTTAGGGAGTAATATTTTAACAGTTCACCTAGTTTAGAAAGGCAAGTAGGTGCCTATGTTTAGCCCATGTGCCTTTTTAAAATATTAGGGGTGAACTGGCAAACATCACAGCTAGACTGAAGCCAAGGACACTTTCACCAGCTCAAGAGCTGCATATTCATCCTTCACGGCCAAGTATCTTTTATAAGGAATGTGCATACTCTGCATCTCTGCGCTGTTGCATAAAAGCAGACACTGAATTATCACTGCACATATCCCATGGGGTAATTGTATAAAAGCCATTTTGTGGCAGGTGCAGGCCTGTGATCCACGGTGTCCGACATAAGCAGGCAGGCCTAACTAGCTTGACCTGTAAATGAAGCCTGTGGAGAGGCACATAGGAATTGCACATCCCCCAATATGCTGCTATTGTAGGATAGAACTCTGTAAGAGAACTAAACTAACTTAGGTAAGCAAAACTGAGAGATGGAAAAATACAGAAAAATATGTTTAAAAGTTACTGATAAGAAAAAGTACATCTGCAAGGAATATAATTGGGAGTGCTGACAGATGAGTTGCAGAGCCCTGCTCCCCTGCATGCACAAATTGGCTCTATGGCCTTGAGAGTATGAAAGTAACAAGTTGATGAACTGACCATTGTAATTGGGACTAGAAGGGGGGTATGCAGGTGCCATGCCCACTGAAGGAACATAATTGGATAATCTTATCAGTACCGGGACCAATGGAAGGGGTACGGGAGGTACGGGAGAGTACCGGGACCAATGAAATGTTTTTCTATACCTAGAATGGAACAGAAGTCTATAAAAGTTGTTGTAATACTAGAAAACTTTGCTCAGCCATTTTGAAATTGACTTGCTTGAGACTTGTGCACAAATAAATGATTTGGACCTTCTGAACAGACTCCTGGTATCATTGGTTTGTCTGCGCTTTGCTGCTACAATTTTACACACAGGAATAATTTATAAACCGACACCCTTAGCAGCTGAAAAGAGCCACTTAGACCTGTAAGCTAGACAGTTACACACTGCCACCCTGGAGTGCCCCAAATCCCGTCCCATTTTTTGGATGGATAATTTATCATATAATGATTTATATGGACAAAATTATTCATTCAAGTACCCCAGGCTTTTTCTTAAAGTACTTATGCAGTTGGCCCTGCTTTCGAATACTGACTTCCAGGATTCAGACAATTTCGAACAGGCATCATCAGTCAATGCAGGTACGGATTCATCAGTTATTACACACATTGGTATAACCTGGGATTGCTTAAAGAATTGTTGTAATGAGTAAGTTATTGCTCACCGCATGTATTTTGAAATCTTGTATTGACAAAGCATAGAACTCTTTTAAAGTGGCATTTCAGCATGCCAGACCAAAATTCTGCTTTAAGTGCTAGAACAAATGCATCAATAATTTTTTCTCTTCCTAGCCTGGCTGCTACCAGGGCTTCAAGGGAATCATAGGGGTATATCTCCAAAAATTGTTTTAAAAAAGGAAAAGTTCTGAAACAGAATGTCTACTTCTGATATACAGAATGAGGTCATAATGCAAAACTGAAGGAAGGCTCAGAGGAAAAAAAATCCTTCTTTACCGATATGGTGATAGATGTCTGGAATAACCTACTAACAGTGATGGAAGAAACCGGTACTGTGGCATAATTCAACCAGTACTGTGGCAACCATAAAGGCCAGTAAAAAGAACACAGAAGGATCTAACAACATCAATATTTCGGGCCCATACCTAATGGCCTTACCCCCTGAGGTGATCAACCCTCGCTCTTTATACAAGGCTCCATGTGCATGCAAAGTGGTGAAAGCATATTTGGAATCTGTGTACACATTTATGCGGAGTCCTTCTCCTAATGTCAAGGCTCTAGTGAGGGCTATCAATTCAGCTTTCTGTGCAGAAGTTCCTGGGGTCAGGGCTGAGGACTCAACTACCAGATCAAGGGTCACCACTGCATATCCAGCACAACGATGTCCATTGATGACCAAACTGCTTCCATCCACAAAGAAAGTCCGTTCAGGGTCCTCTAGAGGGACATCGGTCAAATCAGGGCGACTTGAAAATAGTGTCCATGGTTTCTAAACAGTTATGATCAGGGGGCCCAGGACCAATTGAAAATAACGTAGCAGGATTCAAAGCTTGACTGAATTTCAACTGTATCTGGGGATTTTCGCACAGCATGCTCTGATATTTCAACATTCGTGCATTGGTTAGCCAGAAGTTTCCTTTGTGTTCCATGAGAGTCAGAACAGAGTGTGGTACGGTGACTTGAAGAGTTTGTCCCAATGTGAGTTTGTCTGCTTCGCCCACTAGAAGGGCTGTTGCTAGGAGTAGCCTAGTGGTTGGGGCAAGGTACTTCAGGCCGGAAGGTCGGGGGTTCAAATCCCACTAGAGGACAGCAACCTTGGGCCGGAAGGACTGGGGTTTCTAGTCCCACAGATGCTCCTTGTGGTCTTGGGCAAGCCACTTAACCCTCCACTGCCCATGTTCCCTGTAAGTATTAGTGTATGTGTCTCATATCCCCATGTGTTAAATGTATCCCCCAATTGTGTTGTGACCGCTTTGATTGAAGGATAAGGCGGGATACAAAACTGTCTAAATAAATAAATAAATAAATAAACAGCTCTCAAACAAGGGGGCCATCCTTTAGCAACTACATCCAATTGTTTTGACAGATAGGCTACTGGTCGCTGCCAAGATCCAAGAGATTGTGTCAATACTCCCAATGCGTTTCCTTGTGACTCATGGACAAAAAGATGGAAAGGCTTCTGAACATCTGGAAGACCTAAAGCTGGAGATGACATCAGGACATTTTTCAGAGACTGGCATGTAGCATCTTGTTCAGGTCCCCATTCTAGTGGAGATTTTTCCATTCCTTTGGTGACTTGGTACAGTGGTTTTGCGATTAGCGCGAAGTTGGCGATCCATATGCGGCAGTACCCCGCGGCCCTCAGGAAGGCTCTTACTTGCCTCCTAGTGGTTGGAGTAGGGATACTACATACAGCTTCTTTGCGTTCTGGTCCCAGACGTCGGATCCCACTAGACAACTGGAATCCTAGATATTTGACTTCAGTTTGGCATAGTTGTGCTTTGGCTCTTGAGACTTTGTGCCCAGCCTCTTTGAGAAGGTACAAGAGTTCACTAGTAGCTTGTAGACATTCACTTTCTGAGTTGGTGGCTATGAGCAAGTCATCTACATACTGAAGAAGAACCCTCTTTCCTGGGTCCACTGGGTAACTTGAGAGATCTTGATTCAGGGCAGCACTGAAGAGGGTAGGTGAATTCTTAAATCCTTGGGGTAATCTGGTCCAGGTGAGCTGGCCCCGCCTTCCTGTTGTGGGGTCTTGCCATTCAAAAGCGAATAAAAGTTGACTGGTGGGGGCTAGGTGCACACAGAAAAAGGCATCTTTCAGTCCAGGACGGTGAAATGAGTAGCTTCAGCGGGGTCAGTCCCAAGAGAGTATAAGGGTTTGGTACTACAGGGTGTATAGTTTCAACTGCATCATTCACTCGCCTTAGGTCTTGTACTGGACGGTAGTCCCCTGTCCCAGGTTTCTTAACTGGGAGAAGGGGGGTGTTCCAAGGAGACTGGCATTCCTTGAGAAGTCCATACTACAGCAGTTTCATCAAATGGCAGTGGATTCCTTCAATGGCTGGTCGAGGGAGAGGATACTGCTTCACATGCACTGGTTCCACTCCTGGCTTGAGGGTGACAATGACAGGGGCTATGTTCTTCGCTAGGCCAGGTGGATTATCTTCTGCCCATACTTCAGGTGGGGCTATAACGTTTGCAGGTATACAGGGACTAGTTGGCTTTATTGGAAGTGCACTATAGAACCGCCACTCTTCTTCTCGGGGAACAGTGAGCACCATCAATCCAGCAGGCTTCGGGTTCACAGTCATTTTCATTTCTCCCCCTTCAACAAAAGATATTTCTGCCTGGAGCTTAGCAAGCATGTCTCGGCCCAGTAGTGGAATAGGGCACTCAGGCAGATACAAGAACTGGTGCGTTATCTTCTATCCCCCTAGTTCACACATGCAGTTCTGTAAGAATGATTTTGTGGCTTTATTTCCAGTGGCTCCAACAATAGTGACAGATCGTGAGGAAAGAGGAGCTACTGGCTTGGCTACTACTGAATGTTCTGCTCCTGTATCTACCATAAATTCCATGTATTGGTCCCCTATCTTTAAACTGACCATAGGATCCTGGGGACCCAGGGTGAACTTGGAGCCCGGTCTGGCCTAGTCTTCATCCATGTCATCCAGGTCATAGCCCGTTGCTACTGCCACTCCCTCAATGGCTTCCTCCCTTTCTTCGAAATCGTCCTCCTGGCCTCCAGGGACTCCCTTCTCCCCTCGCGGGGGCGGAGTCCAGATGCGGGCACTCATTTCTCCAATGTCCTTCTTCCTTGCAGTAGGCGCCCTGATTCGCACCCAATTGAGGCCTTTCACTTCCGCGGCCTCTTCCACGTCCTCTGGTCGTTTGATTAGGAAAACCTCCTCCACGTCGTTCGGTTATAGCAGCAGCAAGAAGATCTGCCTTCTTCTTCATCTTTCGTTCACTTTCTCTGTCTCGTTCATTTTCACGATTCACAAATACTTTCTGAGCGACTTCCATTAACTGTGCTGTATTCATGCCCGCAAATCCGTCCAATTTCTGCAATTTTCGTTTTATGTCTCTCTGGGACTGACTGACAAAGGCCGCATTTACCATGCGTAAATTTTTATGAGCGGCGGGATCATATGGGATATACAATCTATAAGCTTCAGACAACCGCTCATAAAAGGCCGCTGGGCTCTCATCTGGACCCTGGAGAACCTCCGATACCTTCCCGATATTCATGGCCCTCTGGCCTCCCTTCTTCAGGCCCTGCAGTAAGGCCTGGCGAAATCTGGTTAGAGCCGCCGCCCCCCTTTCATCATTCGGGTCCCACCCGGGATCTTCATTGGGATATTCTGCAACAGCTGCTTGTGGGGGATTTATTCCTCCCCCTTCTACAGGGTTCTCTTCTAACCAACGGAGGGCTGCTTGCCCGATTCGCCCTCGCTCCTCAGTAGTAAAGAGGGTGGATAGGAGCTGGCGACAATCGGCCCAGATAGGCTGATGAGTTTGCATAATGCTAGACATTAATTCTGTTAATTCCTGGGGCTTGGCTGTATAGGATGCATAATGCGTTTTCCAGTTTAATAAATCTGTGGTGGAAAAGGGTACATAAACTAAGCTGGTTGGTCCTGGCGCCATCTGGCCCTGATCATTTAAAACAGGTATTCCAGGCACTTGGCATAATGGCATTAGGTGTCCTGTTTTCTCTTTCTTCTTCTTGGGACTTACGCTTCTTAAATCATAAGGCTCCCGGGCACAAGTCTCCTTGGTGGGTGACCCTGAACTGGCAGGAGAGCCTCCGCTTTCTATCTCGTCAGAGGACTCGAGTCCCCCCGACGTGCTTGGGCCTGAGTCGGGACTATCACTCGGGGTAGGGTGCTTCTTAGGCTGCTGCAGCGGTATTTTCTGGGGCTCCTCATCTGGCTCCACTTCAGGCCGTGGTGCTGGGGGAACTAACTTCTGCGGGTACTGAGGTAACCTAGCCAGGATATCTGGGGACTCTGGGGCAGAATACACAGGCGGCTTCTCCTCCTTAACTTTTCTGGTTCCCCTAGTAGTAGCTACAAATATTTTACAGCGCTCCTCATAGCAGCGCTTCATCCATGAGGGCTGCTGTTCACAAGCACTTAACCAGGAATCTATATAGGGGAACTGGTCAGAATACACTCTTTGTATAAGCTGATGAACTCGAAAAACTGTTTCTAAATCGAAGGTGCCTCCACGGGGCCATGAAGCAGCTAACGCGGGCCACTCCCTTTCACATAACATTTTTAATCTAGACGGAGTCATTTTCATACCATAATCACCCGAAAATTCTTTACGGAAATTCTTGATCATACATTCCAACGGAGTTTGCATGGACTCCGCCCCTCCCATAATCTGCACGTAACTACGTACACTAACTATGTACTCTACTAATTATGTACACTACGTACTCTACATACACGTAATGACGTCCAAGACAATGAACAATAAGGATAGGTAGTATGGCTGTAGGTAAGGGGTCCGTACACCCCACAGAACACTGGGGGGACAAACACCACTCGCTTCCTCCTTTTCGCGACCTGGGCGCGGTCGCCCGGCCAGGAACTGCGCTACTTAGGAGTCCGCTCTCGCTCAGTCTGTATTTCAAGACCTCTCAATCACACAAACAAGCATATTTCAACAAGAAATCATTTTTCAAGTGCCCACGTTTTCTGACTAGCTATTTCAAACAAGAAGGGTCGATGGCTTCGGCTTCCGCTTTCTCTTACGCGGAGCTTACTAGGACCGCCCTTATGGGAGGTGATCAGGCTCCCTTGTCTCGCAATCTCTCATGCGAGATTTCCCAGTTAGTCTATACCAAATATACCAAATCAATCCTGCGCATGCAAGACGCTGTCCCAGGCTGTTCTTTCTGACTATCAAATCACAAAAATGTCTACTCACTGGATCCGGTCCCCGATACCACACCAGCTCCTGAGTTGGAACCTGGACTCCCCCGGGTCGGAGGTGTTGGCCAGCTGGACCCGATGGCCCGCCGAGGCAGGCAGAACCCTCTCCGGCACAAAGGGGCGGCGGCGCCTGAGGTCTCCCCCGCGGTCGGACAAACACAGTTCCAACCGGGCCAAACCTCAAGGCGAATTGTGTGGATTATTCACTTGAATACCATTTACTACTCGCACTTCCCGGCCAACGCACCAAGAATATGCTGCAGCAAAGTGCAATCAACGAATAAATCCAGGGGTCAATTGACAGGGTCCAAGCCAGTTTATTGTACACAGGCCCAGTCATTCAAAGCTTCAAAAGGAACTGAGCAAATGTTTTTACAGAGACATAACCATTTATACCTCTTTTTCAGTTTGATACATGAGAACTTTCTATTGGTTCTTGCTCGATACATGCAAACCTCTCATGGGTTCCAACGCCCCCTGTCCAATCAGAAATCCCTCCGGGGCCTAGCAACCAGCCCCCTCCCTTAGGATTGTTCTAACAATGGTGCAGTTCTTGATTTTAATACTTCTCTACTGCAAGGTTATCCCTAGCTTCAGGAATGCATGTATTGAAACATTTCTTTCTTTTGCACACAAGAGAATAATGAAAGTCTTATGAATTCATGTAAAACTTCTTATTAAGCATTTTAAAACAGTTTTCTCATTTCTCACAGATTTTTGGTTCTTTTTCTAGCTATTATGGGAGTTAGGATCCAGGCCTAACTTACAGGCCTTTCATAGTAGCAGGCCATGCTAGGCCATAGCCTGCCACATAAGAACAGAGAAGAGGAGATAAGGAGAAAACAAAATGTAACAAAAAGAAACCAAAAAAAGTGGCACTGCAGGCCCTGGGGTAGCCAGGTTGGAACCCACAAGTTACAGCTCCCAGAAACCATCTAGGTTGATGCCATTAGACTGATGGGGACCACGTACTGTCCAGCAAGGCCAAGTCATCCTAGGCAGCCAGATGGTCAGACAATAACCTTACTAATTTAAGTGGATGTTTAGATTCTTACAAAGGTTTGCGGCAAGACATGAGGGAGAGGATGGTCAAGATGGTAAGACTCAATAAAAAAAAGACAACAAAACCCAAAAGGGGTAAGAGCCATATCCTACAAGTGGTCAAGCTCCTACAGCTAGTAGCCAGAACACAACCTTGCAGTTGTACTACTACGTATTTCTATAATGCTATAAGGTGTCCACAGCGCTGAACATGTATATACACATGGAAGACAGTCCCTGCTCAATAGAGCTTACATCAATGCAAGACAAACAGAACAGAGAAGGGATTAGGGATGGTCTTGACACACATGGGTCATGGAACAGGAAAATAAAGGGGATAAGGATCCAAAAGCAGCTACAAAGAGATGGGTTTTTAGCCTGGATTTTAATAGGATCAGAGATGGAGCCTAATGTACCGACTTAGTCTGTTATGGTTTATTAGAATTTGCTATACTGCCCTTCAGACCAGCAGAAAGGTGTACAATAAAAGCATCAGAAAACCAGAAAGGAACTAAACAAAAAAAATAGGAAAGGAGTAAACATAAGCCGATGGGATAAGGCACAGAAGGGAGGAGGGACGGGGGCTAAAAGTGGCACGTAGTCAAGTCAGGGGAAGGGAGAGAAGGGAAGTTGATCCTGTGCTACTGAAGGGCTAGATCTAATGCTAATTGAAAGAGGTGAGTCTTGAGGAATGAATTTAGAGTAAGACAACTCTAAGCGGAGATCTGGTGGAAGAGCGTTCTATAAACTTGGACTGAGGAAATAAAAAGCAGAATGCTGGGTGGATTCATATCGTGCAGGGATGGAGGACGAAGATAAGAGATGATTCGAGTGAATGGAACGTAAAATACACGATGGGATGTGACGATTTATACAGGATGAAAGAGGAAAGTCAGCTCGAGTGGAGAATCTTATGGACCAGTGTGAGAATCTTGTACTGAATGTGATATTGGAAGGGGAACCAGTGAAAAAGGATAAGCAGGGGAGTAGCGTGGTTGCATTTAGACGCATGAGCTAGTAATCTGATGGCTATATTTTGGACCATTTGTAAACGTTTGAGCTGATAGATAAGCAGAGCAGTTAGAGCAGAGATGGAGAGGAATGAGTAGATGGCTCTAATCTGATGGAGAGTGTAGAAGGAACGCTTCACCATAAGGCCAATGTGGCACTGCCCAGTAAGACTCCTAGATAGGTAAAGGAAGGTGTCAAAGAAATCGGTGTGCTGTCTAATGAAGTGAGAGATGGGACAACAGAGGAATTGGTTACCCAAATGGCCAAAGTTTTAGATGCGTTGAGCTTTAGGTGATTGTTATTCAGCCAAAGAATAACCTGAGACAGACAGCTGTTCAGTTCAGAAGGGTCAGGGGATGTCGACTGAGCATGGAAGAATAGTAAAATGCCACCTGCATAGTAGTATGCAGAAATGGTAAACTGTTGAATCAAAGTGGCAAGAGGGGCCAGAAAAATGTTGAAAAGGAGAGGGGCGAGAATCGAGCCCAAGACATACGAAAGGTGAGGGAAAAACATGTTGAGGCAGAGGAGTGAAAATGGACAGAATAAGAACAATCTGAGAGGATGGAGTGAAACCACTGAAGAACAGTGCCATGGAGTCCCATGTCTTGGAGCCTAGAAAGTAAGATGGCATGGTCAAGCAGATCAAAAGCAGCAGAGAGATCAAAGAAAATGGCTAGGAAGATGTTGCCTTTGTCAATGGCCTCACAAGTTTCACTTACAGTAGAAAAGAAAGAAGTATATCCGGAGCGAAATCCAGACACTCTTGTCTTTTTGAGATGCTCCGAGAGTTGGGTAAAGACCAGCTTTCTAAGATTTTGGATAGGAAAGGAAGGTTGGAAAATGGGCAGTAGTGTGCTGGGGCAACAATGTCCATTGAGGGATATTTCAGAATGGGGCATACCAGGGCAGTCTTCCAACAGGTGGGGAAGATGCCTGTAGTCAGACTATATTGAAGATAGAAAGAACCCTCGGTAGCAGGGCCAAGAGCTGGTGGTGAGCCAAGAGGAAGGGAAGGGGTCAGAGGCACGGGTGATTTTATGAAAGGTGGTGATGGATCTAGAAAGGGTAGGAGGAAATGGGGTTAAAGGTTGGCCAGATATAAGAAAGAGCATCATATGAAACAGACGTGGTGTTAGGGGGTATGTGAATGTTATGAGCAGGTGAGGCTTGGAGGAATGCACCCCTGAGGTCCATGATCTTTGGAAATAATTGGGCAAATTGCTCTGTGGTAGGCAAATCAGCTCGAGAGTTTCCTGGGGAGGAGGGATGAAGTAGGCGTGACACTACTGAAAATAGTGTTGACTGCAATTCTATAGTAGGTCTGAAGGTCTCTAAAGGCTTTCAAAAAATCAGGTGTTCGTAACTTGCGCCAGGAACGCTCAGCTCTATGCAACTACAGGCGTGTGAGGAGGCGGCCGTGGAATGATGGTGGTTATGCTGGGAATGCTGGCGACAGAGGGGGGCAAGTGAGTCCAATGTGGAATGAAGCAAAATATTCCAGGATTCTGCATAGGTGTTGACCAGGAGAGAGTCCCTGGCATATGGTGCATATGTTCCAGGCATGTGGTGCAGCAAGGTGGAAAGGACGCAGTCTGGAGTTGGCAGTGGAAGAGAAGGTCACACATAGATGGAATTTGCCTAATGAGCAGAAACCCAGAAGAGGAATGTAGGGAAAAATAAGAGAGGAGGGGTAAAGCGTAGTTACTCACCTGTAACAGGTGTTCTCCAGGAGCAGCAGGAATCAGTCCTCACTTATGGGTGACGTCGGCGCCGACGGAGCCCTCGCGGAGCAATTTTCCCCAGCTTTCAAAGAAAGCCTTTGGGAATTGCAGCGCGCATGCGCGGTCGTCTTCCCGCCCGAAGGTGCCATCTTAGCCAGTCAGATGACATAGCTAAAAAAGACAGCATAAAAATTTGCAAAAGAACATAAGCAGACGATTGCAACTCCAAGGGGAGGAGGGAGGGTAGTGAGGACTGATTCCTGCTGCTCCTGGAGAACACCTGTTACAGGTGAGTAACTACGCTTTCTCCAGGACCAAGCAGGAAGTCAGTCCTCACTTATGGGACTCCCAAGCTCAAGGCTACCGGAGACCCTAAGCACAAAAATGAGCTCCCTCTAGCTCAGCAGCACAGAAGGATAGAATCTTCGCTGAATTATCACCCACCGGTAGCCCACATCCGGGATGGAGGGTAGGAGTTGCTCAGACCTCAAAGAGATTACGGAGGACTGCCTGTCCGAAAGCACTGTCCCTACGGGACTCCCTCTCGAGACAGTAATGGACCGCAAAAGTCTGGCTCGAAGACCAAGTAGCGGCCCGGCAGATGTCTGCCAGCGGAACAGAGCGGAGGTAAGCCACTGACGTGGCCTTTGCCCGAACGCAATGAGCCGTGACTCGACTTTCTAAGGAGAGTCCGGCTGCCCCATAAGCCCAAGAGATACAGTCCGCAACCCAGATGGACAGAGTACGCTTGGAGACCGGGAGCCCCAATTTATTGGGGTCAAAAGACACAAAAAGCTGAGCAGCTTTACGGTGCTCCCGCGTACGGTCAAGGTAGAAGTTCAATGCCCTTCTACAGTCCAGGGTATGGAGGACCGTTTCAGCTCGGCTGGAGTGTGGTCTGGGAAAGAAGGTTGGAAGTACCACCTCCTGATTGATGTGAAAAGGGGAGACCACTTTAGGCAGAAATTTCGGGTGAGTCCGAAGGACTACCCTATTCTTGTAGAACCTAGTGTAAGGGGGATCAGACACGAGGGCCTGCAATTCACTTACGCGCCTAGCGGAAGTGAGGGCTATCAAGAACAGCGTTTTCCAGGGCAGAAAACGGAGAGAACAGGTAGCCATAGGTTCAAAAGGCGGACAGGTGATCCGCTGTAAAACCACATTCAGGTCCCAGTCAGGTGCTGGCGGGCGCAGAGGTGGTTTAAGTAGAAGGAGACCTCGGAGAAACCTCGCTACGAGAGGGTCGTTGGAGAGAGGTCTGCCGTCCACCGGCACATGATGTGCTGAAAGAGCACTGAGGTGAACTTTGACGGAGTTGGACTTAAGTCCCAGATTAGAGAGGTGTAGCAAGTACTGTAAGATCACCGACACCGGGCAGGAGAAGGGATCCTGAGACTGTTGGGAACACCAGATTGCAAAGCGACGCCATTTAAGGGCGTAGCATTTGCGGGTAGAAGGCCGTCGCGAAGCCAAGACGACCTCCTCCACCTCCGCCGGCAAGAGAAGAGGAGCAAGGACTACCCTTTCAGCAGCCAGGCCATGAGGTTGAGAGACCGGAGGTTGGGGTGCAGTAGGGACCCCTGATCCTGGGTGAGGAGATCCGGTTGTACCCCCAGAGGGATTGGATCCTCCACCGCCAGTTGCAGCAGGAGCGGAAACCACGGCTGCCTGGGCCAGCGAGGGGCCACCAGGATCATGAAGGCTTTGTCTCTGAGAACCTTGAAAAGAGTCCGAGAGACTAACGGGATGGGAGGGAAAGCGTACAGAAGGCTCCCCGACCATGAGATCAGAAAGGCGTCCGCCGCAACCCGAAGGGGGTGTGGCTGACGAGAGCAGAAGCGAGGAAGCTGCCGGTTGTGAGGACTGGCAAAGAGATCCACCGTGGGGAGGCCCCACCTGAGGAAGAGCTTCTGAACGATCAAGGGATCCAGACGCCACTCGTGCGGCTGGAGGACCCTGCTGAGTTTGTCCGCCAGGCAATTTTCTTGGCCCGGGAGATAAACTGCCTTGAGGAGAATGCCGTGACTGACGGCCCAAGAGCAGAGCTTCTGTGCCTCCCGGCAGAGGAGGAAGGAGCCCGTGCCCCCCTGCTTGTTCACGTAGAACATGGCAACTTGATTGTCCGTCTGGACAAGGACGGACTGTTGGGAGGTCAGGTGGGAGAAGGCCCTGAGAGCTAGGCGGATCGCCCTGAGCTCCAGGAAGTTGATCTGCTGAGCAGACTCCCACTTGGTCCAGAGGCCCTGAGTACGAGCCTCTTGGCAATGTGCTCCCCAGCCCAGGAGAGATGCATCGGTGGTCAGCACCCGGGTCGGCTGAGGTGACTGGAAAGGCATTCCCAATATCAGGTTCGGCTGCCGGAGCCACCACCGGATAGACGAGACCAGCGGCTCGGAGACGCGCACAAGGTCTGCTAGGCCGCCTGTGGCTTGCCGCCACTGCCGGCGGAGACACCATTGAGCAGACCGCATATTCAGGCGGGCATTGGGGGTCACATGGACGGTGGAAGCCATATGGCCGAGCAGTCTCAGGAAGCGCCTGGCGGAGACCAGGGGCTGGCTGCGAAAGCGGTCGGCTAGGTCCATGAGCCGCTGAGCCCTGTCGAGCGGTAGGTACGCTCGCGCCTGAGGAGTGTGCAGCCTTGCGCCGATGAACTCGAGATCCTGTGAGGGGAGCAAAGTGGACTTTGCGAAGTTTATGACAAAGCCCAAGTGCTGCAGCAGAGTCACCGTGCGGCACGTGGCGTTGGTGACCTCCTGAGCGGACGCTGCTCTGATGAGCCAGTCGTCGAGGTACGGAAAGACATAGAGGCCGTGAAGCCGGAGATGGGCCGCCACGACCGCGAGACATTTTGTGAAGACTCGCGGTGCGGAGGACAGGCCAAAGGGCAGTACCCTGTACTGGTAATGATTTCCTGCCACCACAAACCTTAGGTATTGGCGGTGGCTTGGGTGGATGAGGATGTGCGTGTAGGCATCCTTTAGATCCAAGGAGCATAGCCAATCTCCCTGCTGGAGGTAGGGCAGAAGGATTCCAAGGGTAAGCATTTTGAACTTCTCCCGCACAAGGAACCTGTTGAGGTTGCGCAAGTCCAGGATGGGTCTGAGGCCTCCTGTTCTCTTTGGTATCAGAAAATACCTTGAATAGAAGCCTTGACCTCTCAGGTGGTGTGGCACCGGTTCCACCGCCTGTTCCTGCAGAAGACCTGCTAACTCCTGAAGGAGCAACTCCCTGTGCAGAGGGGGGCGCGGAGGCTCTCCCGGAAAATAGGAGGGAGGGACCTGATGGAAGTGGAGAAGGTAGCCCTCTCGCACGACCTGAAGCACCCAGGCATCTGCGGTGATGCTGGACCACCTGTGGGCGAAGTGAACCAGCCGGCCTCCGGTGCCGGGGGGAACCAGCGGGGGGGGAGAGGCTATGCTGAGCGAGTCAAAAACCCCCACCCTGCTGAGCAGGGGCTGGTGGTGCAGGCTTGGGGGCTTGCTGCCTACGGGACCCGTTACCCGTCCCTTGGCCTGCTGGCCCTGTTGGGGAGCTGCAGGGGCCTGATAATGGGGGTATGGTTTGTAGGCAGCTGCCTTCCTCGGGTAAAAGGACTTTTTTCCCGAGCCCTTCTTTTTCTGGGAAGGGGCGGAGGTCTTCCTAGAAAGCCTGGTCCTGGTGAGAGTCTCAGTCTCAATTTGTGCAGCCTTTTCCGCCATGGGCTTGCCAAAGAGGTTTTCGCCTCGGCAGGGGACATCGACCAACTTGTCCTGTACCCAGGGCTCAAGGTCGGACGACTGAAGCCAAGCCTGTCGGCGGGCACCGATGCCGGCTGCGGCTACTCGAGCCGAGGCTTCAAAGCCATCATAGGCTGCTCGGGACATGAACTTTGAGCATTCCCGAATACCCGTGGACAAGGCTAGGAACCTCCGCAAGGGCTCCTCGGAGAGACCAGCGGAGAATCCGGCTAGCTCTTTAGCCAGATCCCTGAGATACATGCCCATGTATAGCTGGTAAGTCTGGACACGACAGGCGAGCATAGAGCCCTGGAAGCACTTCTTGCCAAGGCCATCCAGGTTACGGGCCTCCCTTCCAGGAGGCACCGAGGAGTGCATCTTCTGGCTCTTAAGACGATGCATGGCCGATTCCACTACCATGGAATGGTGTGGCAGCTGTGCCTTTTGAAAGCCAGGGCTCTTGCGGACTCGATAGATAGAATCGACCCGCTTGCTCAGGACCGGCGAGGAGGGCCGGACTCTCCCACATGCGGAAGAGTAGTCGTTCCAGCATAGGAGGAACCGGCACAGTAAAGTGTTCCCTCGCGGGAGAGTCATACTGGAGGGCGTCGAGCTCTTCGGCTCGAGGCTCCTCCTCGGGATCCGCAGGGAAGGCCAAAGCCTTGGCCATATCCCTAACGAAGTCCGAGAACCGGGCATCCTCCGGGGGGACTGCTTCCGAGGCTCGGACTCCGGAGAGTCCGATGGGACACACCGAGTCCGGAAAGAATCAGGTGACTCTTCCTCCTCAGACTCCCAGACCGACTCCGACGAGGACTCGGTGGGGTCGGCCCGGGCAGGGTGCGGCGCCAGCCGCCCCGACGCCGAGGGAGTCGGCGTCGGCGACCTCGGTCCCGAACGGGAGGCCGAGGGCGACCTCGACCGAGGATCGACTCGAGTTCTCATCGACTCGAGGATCGGCTCGGTCTCCGGGGTCGACTTGGACGTCGACGTCCCGGCGGTCGGGGCAGCGACGCCAGCGAAGCCAGCGAGCAGTGCCCGCTGCTGGTCCATGAAGGCAGACAGTCTGCTCTCCAAGGCCGTCAACCTGAGTCCGAGCTCAGGTGACCCAGCAGCCCCCGACTCGGGCCCCGACGGCGTCGGGCCCGACGTCGGCTGTCGCGGAGGCGAGTCCAGAAGGACTACAGGACTTACCCGGGCAGGCATCTCCGACTCCAGGCGAGGTCGCTTCGGGAGGTGTTCCTTCTCCAAGGACCCGGGGCGGCTGTCGGGGCTATGCGACCTGGCCCTCGCGGAGCCAGGAGCGTCCACCGACGCCGCCCTCGCGGGTTTTTCCTTCCGACGATGGTCCCGGAGGGAGAACCCCGGTCGGAGGAGCTCCGGCGACGGTCCGAGCTGGAGCCTTTCGACACGGAGGCCTCCGACGAGGTCCGGGTACGGCTGGGGTCAGCGAAGATTCTCTCGCGCTGATGCCGCCGACTTCTCAACGCCTTCGAGGACAGTTTGCTGCAGGGCCCACAGATCAGTTCCTCATGATCCGGGCCCAGGCAGCGGAGGCAAAAGTCGTGTGTGTCGGTTAGTGACATATTTCGGTCACACCGACCACACCGCTTAAAGCCACTGGCAGCCATCGGGGGAAAAAGGGCCCCTGCGAGGTCAAAGGACCGGGCTGCCAGGGAAAACGAAAACGAAAGCTGACTAAGTCAGAAAAACCGAAAAAACGGAAGAGGACTCGAGACCGGCGTCGCGAGTCCGGGCGGGAAAACGATCGGCGTCGAACCGAAAGAAAAAAGTATAAAATAAAGAGGAAAATCAACTTTTTCGCGGGGACAAGACGGGGACGTCTGTAGGGCTCCGCGGAAAAAAAGAAGACTGGCTAAGATGGCACCTTCGGGCGGGAAGACGACCGCGCATGCGCGCTGCAATTCCCAAAGGCTTTCTTTGAAAGCTGGGGAAAATTGCTCCGCGAGGGCTCCGTCGGCGCCGACGTCACCCATAAGTGAGGACTGACTTCCTGCTTGGTCCTGGAGAATGAGGGGCCGCAGAATGAATGCACTTTTAAGTCAATAGGATAAATTTTAACTGAATACAGAAACAGATAAGGAGCCAATGAAGTGGCGTGAGGAGGGGGTTACATGAGCACAGCGACTCTGGCAGAGGATTAGTGTAGACTGAACAACTAGGCAGCCTGGGTAGGCCAACTGTTCTTTATCTGCTGTCATGTAACATGTTACTACATACATGAGCAGAATCAAGTGCTGTTGAAATCACAATGGACTGCTATAAGGCAAAAAATTATGAACACTCAAGAAAAACAGCAGTTTTAAGGAGGAACAAAAAAACGGTAGCCATTCTGGAATGCAGGAAGTCTCTGAACAGAGGCAGAAAATGATAGTTCCCAGATTCAGTCAGAGAAGGAGAACAAAGGACAGAGCAATGCATAATGGTCTTCTGATGAGATTTAGAATGGAAGAAGGAAGGTCATGCATGGATGCTAAACAGAGTCAGACTGGAAGCACGAGAGAATCCATAGAGGGGATAAACGGTGATGTGAACCTGTAAACAGAACAGATGTGTCACAGTGTAACTATGGGGCTTGCTGGTCTACGGTCCTTCAGACCAGAAGAGAGCACAAACACCCGTGGGTGAGAGATGCGACAAGAAAAAACATGTGCACCAAGGTGTTCCTCCTCGTCCCTCTTTTGCATATGTGCTTTAGACGTCAATTCATAATGGATGTCTCTGTAAGCATTAATATTGTTTTCACTTCAGATGTGTTGTCACCTTCCTTTTTATGGTATTTTATTTCAGCTGTAACATGCCTTTGGAATATGCATGTAAGTTTGTAATATTTCTTATTTTATCCTTGCTTTTATTACTTGTGTCCGTATTTATATTTCATTTTTTTAAGTTTTTAATTTGTTATTTATTATTTATTTTATTATTTATTACATTCTCTTATATACCGCGCTATTCTGCATCAGTGCGGTTTACATTGAACAAACTGAAATTACATTGAACAGGGCATTATAACTTGGAGATAACTATTTTACAGGGAACATGGGCTACGGAGGGTTAAGTGGCTTGCCCAAGACCACAAGGAGCACCTGTGGGACTAGAAACCCCAGTCCTTCCGGCCCAAGGTTGCTGTCCTCTAGTGGGATTTGAACCCCCGACCTTCCGGCCTGAAGTACCTTGCCCCAACCACTAGGCCACTCCTTTGCTTTTATTTGAGGTTTACCCCCTCTGAAGAAGGCTTTCAGCCAAAATGCATTGGGGTCATTAATAAAGGTCTTTATACCTGCCGCTGTTTTGGTGAACCTGTTTTTTTTTGTCACTACTGTGCTTCAGAGCCATAGCTTAAAGTCAAAAGACTTTTCAGGGAATGAGCCCTTTCTTGCTGCTAAAATAAGCCTGCTTTACAATAGACAATTTAACTACGACCTCCAGTGCCAACATGCAGCTCTTGCTGAGCTAACCACTCAATTAGCAACTACATATTTATGATTAAATTGGTATCGTGGGATATACAGATGACTTGAGAAAAGTGGGCACTCACATTGTAGGTACCATGCTCGCCAGATGGCATTGTTGAGGCGGATCTTGTCCCTTTGGAGAAGTTTTAAACCTTTAAATGTCTTCCATTTTGGTGATACAATTTTTCCACTATAAGAAAGGGCAGAAAAGGCAAATTCAAACTTGACTGCCTGCCTGAAACTGAAGGGAGAAAGTTTTATATCAAGTCATTCAGAGTCTCTCTCTGCAAACCATTCACTTTTTAGTCAGTCTGCTATCTGGGATGCAACAGGAAATTGCATACTAGCAAATGCCCTATCCACAAGTGATTTTTACTTAAGTAACATTTTTCATTGAACGCAGCTAAGTATTATCACTTACTACAGTTGTGGTCAACAATATTGGCACCCTTGCATTTTAGGTATGTTGTGTACAATATCATGAGAAATAATTGGAAATATTCTAACTGTATGTCATCATAATATTTTAATAGTATGTTCAAAGGTATGCATAAAACAAAATGCAACTTAAATATAGTAATTTCGGGGGAAAAATGACCTGGACAGGATTAATGACACCCTTCACTAATATTTGGTTGCACAACCCTTGGTAGTGATGACAGCCTCCAAATGTTTCTTGTAGCCATCTATAAGTTCCATACATCTGTCTGCTGGTAGTTTCTCCCAGTTTTCAAGTGTGATCTGTTCCAGCTCATGAATGTTTCCAGGATTCCTTTTACCAATTCCAGATTTCAACTCTTTCCAAAAGTTCTCAATTGGATTGAGACCAGGACTCTTTGTTGGCTAGTTTAAAACAGTCCATTTGTTCCTTTTAACCATTCTTTTGTACTTTTGGATGTATGTTTTGGATCACTATCCTGCTGGAGGACCCATAACGTATTACCCAGACTTTGCTTTCTGACACTAGATAGCACATTTCACTCCAAAATACCTTGGTAGTCTTCTGACTTAATGATTCCTTTAATACATTCCAGGCTTCCAGTTCCTGAGGCAACAAAACAGCCCCATAACGTTATGGAACCTCCACCATATTTAACTGTAGAAATGGTGTTTTTTTATCTTATAAGCTTCATTTCTTCGTCTGTAAATGTATCGCTGGTCTGCATTGCCAAAGAGCTCAAAGTTTGGTTTCATCTGTCCACAGATCATTTTCCTAGAAGGATTGTGGTTTCTTAAGGTGGGTTTGGGAAAAGATCAGGTGTGCCTTTCTTTAAGCAGAAGGGTTCTCCTTGTCCTTTATCCATGAAGTCTTTCTTTGTTTCATGCACGGCATATGGTGCGGGTTGAAACCACCACTCCAGATTGTTCCAGGCCAGCCTTAAGCTCTCTGGATGTTGTATGTGTTGTTTTTCCAACAGTTCACACTAAAATTTGAAGACTTCTAAGATTAAATTTTCCTCTTCCCACCACATCCTGGGAAGTTCTTGACAGTTCCATGAGCAGAAAATGTCTTAATAACATTGTAAACTGGAGACACAGGAATCCCAAGGTCTTTGGAGATGGATTTGTACCCCACTGAAGTTTGATGATAATGGATTTTCTGATGGTCTCAGGCAGCTCTCTTGTCTTCACCATTGTGAAAATGGAACAGGGAGTGAATGTGGTCATTTTAAACATTGAGCCATCATTCTTGTTGATTCAAGTCATGTGAGTACTGACAATTGATCACAGGTGCATCTAATATTACTACAATGGGAATGTAGTTCTTCTGTTCAAACTGATTTGAATTGTTTATAAGGGTGCCAATAATCATGTTGTATATCGTACCAAAATTCTATCCCCAATCTAAACCCCCAATAGTATATTCCAATATATATTATTTTTGTCGGACTATTTGCCTTGAGAGGTCACCCTCTCTTGTAGCAAATTTTCCTTTTTATTCGTTTTAATGAGTTAAACAATTAGCTCAATTTTCACCCTATCAGTGAAAAACCAAGGAGACTCAGATCCTGTGATCACCACTAAAACATTTTAAAAATTGCCCACTTAGCTTTTTTGCAAAAATTCAGAAGAACCTCAAAACGGTTCTAGGGAGCGACTTCCACTGCACCAAGGTTCCAATTTTGTATCAGCAGCGGCTCGTTTCTATTTATTCAACAATTTGATATGAAGCCGTCCATGTTCCACTCTCATATACGGCTATCGAAATCTCCAGCACAAGCAGCTACAAAGCGCCATGTTTCAAATCTGAGAATCCTTGTGATCCTTCATCAGGCTTTACGCAGGGTTCTCAGATTTGAAACATGGCGCTATGTAGCTGCTTGTGCTGGAGAATTCAATAGCCATATATGAGAGTGGAACATGGACGGCTTCATATCAAATTGTTGAATAAATAGAAGTGAGCCGCTGCTGATAGGAAATTGGAACCTTGGTGCAGTGGAAGTCGCTCCCTAGAACCGTTTTGAGGTTCTTTTGAATTTTTGCAAAAAAGCTAAGTGGGAAATTTTTAAAATGTTTTAGTGGTGATCACAGGATGTGATTCCCCTTGGTTTTTCACAGATTGGGTGAAAACTGAGCTAATTGTTTAACTCAATAAAATGAATAAAAAGGAAAATTTGCTACAAGACAGGGTGACCTCTCAAGGCAAATAGTCCGACAAAAATAATATATATTGGAATATACTATTGGGGGTTTAGATTGGGGATAGAATTTTGGTATGATATAGTTATATTTCCCCTGGGTGATAATTAATAATCATGTTCTGGCAACATCCCAGTTTTTATACTATTTCCTACTATTGGTCTTGTTTTATTTGACCCTTATGCGTCAAATATTTTTATTTATTTATTTGACTGTTTTTATACCACTTTTCACTGGGGCAAAGCGGAGTACATTTCAACAACAGATTGTTACAATGAACAGTTGAACTTACATACATAATGAATCACTTGAGTGATGGGTATTTACATGATTCTTAGCTATTATAACTTATCTACATAAACATTTGTTATCTGCATTATACAGTGAGGGGAGGAAAGGAAAGTTAGATAGTAGGGAAGACGGATTATGTGATGGAACCAAAGGGTTCATTTAAAAGATAAGTTTTGAGAAGTTTCCTAAATGTGGACAGGTCATTGGTAGATCAGAGAATTCCAGGTAGAGCGTTCCAGAGGGTTGGGGCATATAATTCAAATGTTCTATTGCAAGCATATTGAGTGTTTTTGATGTTCTCATGTGGTAGTACTAGAGGAGATCAAACCTAAGCTTTCTTTAGAAGTTCAAATGACAAAACTTTGACTTTCATACTTTGGACACATCATGTGAAGACAGAGATCATTATAGAAAGACATCATGCTTGGCAAGATAGACAGTCAACGCAAAAGAGAAAGGCCAGCAATGAGATGGATCGATACAATAACAGCAGCTACGGGTACCAGTCTGTCAGCAATGAGCTGCCTGACTGAAGACCGAACACAATTTAGGACAGGTATCCAGAGGGTCACCATGAGTCGACACCGACTCGACAGTACTTAACAACAACGTTCAGCATATTTGCTGTGTTCTGTCTTCTTGTTCTGCTTGGGTTGGTGGTATTTATTTATTTATTTAACAGTATTTCTAAACCGCCTTATCTTAATAATCAAGGTGGTATCACAGCAAGCAATCAGGTAAAGTGTGTGTGTTGTACATGCAGTGAGGATAAAACTTAGTTGTGTGAGGGATGTGTTGGGTGCTTGATTTGTTTGAGCTATATACAGGGTGGGCTATTTACAGTGGTGCTAGAATCATATTTTATATATATTCAGTTGTTTGGGAGGATTGGAGTGCTGGTATTTATTAAAGTTTGTAGGTAGTGTGAGGATTGGTTGTTGATGATTTTAAAACATAGAAACATAGAAACATGATGACAGAAAAAGACCACAAGGCCCATCTAGTCTGTCCTTCCATAACAACTAAAAGGTCAGGAGTAGAATTTTGTAGCGTATGTGGCTGAGTAGTGGCAGCCAATGTAGCTGTCTTAGGATGGCGGTTACGTGGTCATACTTTGATGCTCCTTGAATTATGCGTGTTGTGTGTGTAAGGCAGTATGTAGGGGAAGCAATGTGGCTTTTGGTAGACCTTGAATTACAGTAGTCAAAATGTGATATGATTGCTTGTAAATCTGAGCAGTAGTTGGATGATTCCAATAGAGGGCAGAGGTGGTGAAGAGTTCTGATTTTATAGTATATTAACTTTGTTGTAGCGTTTGTGTGGCTTCAAGGCAAGCTGTTGATTTAGGGTAATGCCCAAGTACTTAACCTTTGTTTGTACAGTCATTTTAATGTAATTTAGGACTAATGACTTCGGCGCTTGGAAGTTGTCATCCTTTGTTATAAATAGTACTTCAGTTTTCTTGTAGTTAATTTTTAGTGAGTTGTTTGCTAGCCATATGGAGATATCTGCGAAGCAACTTATTATCCTTTCATATATTGGTTTGTTGGTGTTGAATGGAGCATAAGTCATTATGTCATCTGCATATATATGAAAGTTTATGTTATGTGAGTGGACAATAGTGCATAACGGCTGCAGGTAGATGTTGAAAAGTATAGCTGATAATGATGAGCTTTGCGGGACACCTTGAATTTGTCGGTAAGGGAATAAGTTACTTCCCATTTTCACTTGCTGTTGTCGATCACATAGATATGTATGGAACCAGTTCAGGGCATTGTTTTGGATTCTGATGGACTGGAGTTTGCAGGAGTATGCTGTGATTGATTGTATTAATCAAAATATGTGTGCATATGCAGTCCAAAGCCATTTCCCTGGCCACTTTTTTTAGGAGATATTGGGAATTAAGGGGTTGACCTGCAAGGGTGCCAATAATGTTGAGCACAACTGTATATACTCCTTCCAAAATATTCTACAGTACAGTGCAAGTCACTTTAAGACAGGAAATCAGAGACAACCAAATACATTTTGACAAAAAGGGTCTCACCTGTATGCCACAGTCATGCACTCAAACAGCTTGGTAAGGGATGCATCGATGTTCAGATACCCACTGCTTCGTGGCCCGAAGCGGTAAATCTGGCATGTGCGAGTGTTCACTGTGTCAAAATCATAAGTGCCAGCATTTTTCAGCCGCTGCCCCTCACACCCGAGTCCTGGCACAGCAGAGGTAATAAGGATCCCTGCTTTCTCATGATCTACCACAGTCACAGAGGGCACAGTTTCTTTCTCTTCGACACCTCTATTATCACCCGTTGGGCTCAGCGCAGCATCTGGATCAGCATGTGGCTCCGACACCATGAAGTGCCCACTGTGAATAATCTGAGGACGGGGTATCTTTGGCCTATCCCTTTCCTGCCGCATACTTAAAGCGGAGGTTAAGTGCACCACAATATTAAAGATGCCTAGCAAAATCCCTTAAAATCACTTTTTCAATTTTAAAAAATATATTTTCTGTCAAATTCAAAAATACAGAATTCAATAGCTCAAATTTAAAAAATATTAAATATTATTTGAAAAATACTTTAAAACTACATTTTAGCTGCATAAAAAAACAAGCATTATTTTCCCAGGCTTCAAAACCGAAGAAAAATGTATATCAGTCAAAAGATTTTAAAAATGAATAACCCATTTCTAAATATTCTAAATACTAATTTTCCTAGCTAGAAACAAGAGTTCATTACTTCACAGTTACTACTGCAGAGCCCGAGCAGAAAAAAAACAATTAGTAATTCTTGTTTCCTCCTGGTTCGGTTGCTAAATTTAAAAACAGCGACTAAGAGCCCAGTGACTGGTGCATTTAGAGCTCCCTCCTTTCTTTCCAGCTTGATTCAGGTTCTTTCCGCTTCCCTGCTCCGCGCGGACCCTCCTCAGGCCGACTCCCAGCCTCTCCAGGACAACACGGAAGCGGCGCTCTGCGCATGCTCCAGCCTTCAGTAAGCGCACGCGCGCACGCCACGCCTACATCCAGGGCGACAGACACCTCTGGGGAGGAGCGGAGTTAGTGTTGCCAGATGCACGATTGGTACCGTTTTCATCATGTCTCACTGGTGCACAGAAGCCCCAAAATCTTCCTAGCAGAAGAACGTAATCGTTATGAACTTTCAAAATGAGAAGCGTGCTGTGTCGGCCCGCTTGCTTATTCCGTTCCATGAACATCCGCCCCTTCTCCTGTCCTGGGGGGGGGGGGGGGGGGGTATTTATTTGAGAGAAGGCGAAGTTTACTATTGTTCCACTACCTTGAGGAAGGTGCAGGCAGGCAGCAGGATGGGAGTAAAATCGCTGCTCGGTCCCTATTCTTTACAGCTGGTTACAGAAACCTTGCCCTAGACCCCAACGCTAAGGTTCTAGGGCAGGATTTTCCTAAGCACGTTTAGTGCAGAAGTGTGCTAAAGAAGAAGTGCAAGCGAGACACAGAAGTTTGTGTTAGCAGCACCTATATTTTGTGTAGACAAAAAAAAATGTTTGGCACCTGTACGCACGTGTTGAATAGCTGTCTGGCCTATAACCACTATTATTCCAAGCAGTTTTATTTATTTTATTTATTTATTTACTTAAGGGTATTTCTATCCTGCCTTATCCTTCAATCAAGGCCGTGAACACATCAAACAATCAATGGCAATGGTGTTTATGTCAGATAAGTTTATGTACAATGAGGGTGCATGGATGTGGGTGTGCTGATTAGTGTAAGCTATTTACAGTATGCGCTTTTTACAGTTATATACATGGGTTTGCTGGTTCCGTAGCGGGTTGTGATTGAACTTCATTCAAGTCTAAGGTTGGTCCAAGTCTGTAGATCCTGGCTATGCGTTTGGGCCGTAGTGCTCAGTGAAGAGTACTGTCTTTAGGTGTTTCCGGAAGACCTTCGGGTCTTCAGTTGATCGTAGGGAGTGTGTTCCATATTGTTGGAGCCGCCAGTGATAGGGCTCTTTGTGTGGTGGATTTGCATGCTTTTGTGTAGTTGCTTGGGGTGCTGAGTGTGTCTGCTGTGGTCTTTCTTCTCAGTCTATTGCTGGCGTCAGGGAGTATGAGGGCTTGGAAGCTGAGTGCAGAGCTCTTATGTCTGATTCTGAATATGTTTAGTATCATTTTGTATTTGATGCGGTGGCTGATTGGGAGCCAGTGGAGGTCTTTTAGGATGGGGGTGATGTGGGCTTGTGTTGGAGAACCGGTGATTATTCTGGCTGCTGTGTTTTGAGCCATTTGAAGCGGCCTGAGTGATTGTTTTGGCATTCCGTTGTAGATCGGGTTGCAGAAGTCAAGTATGGGAGTTATAAGCGCTTGGCAGACTGTGCAGAAGTGTTCATGTGAGAGTAGGGGCTTGAGGCATCTGATTATTCTCATTTTGTAGTATGCGTTTTTGGTGGTTCTTCTGATGTGTGATTGTAGGTTCAACTCTTTGTCGAGTGTTATTCCGAGGTATTTCACTTCGTTCTTCAGTGGTATTGCTGTGGTGTTGGTTTTGATGAAGGGTGGGGGGCTGAAGTTGGTGTTTCGTGTGATGAGTGCTTCTGTCTTGCTGTAGTTTATGGCTAGGTTGTTGTGCATGAGCCAAGTGGACATGCTGTTGAGACAGTTTGTTATTTTGGTGTAGTCGGGGCTGTCGAGGTTGATTGGCGTGTATATCATGATGTCATCTGCGTAGATTGTGTAGTCTATTTTATGAGCTTTCATGATGTCACAGATTGGTTGGATGTATAGGTTGACTAGTAGTAAGGATAGTGCGGATCCTTGTGGCACTCCTTGCTTGATCTTTGCTGGTTGTGAGATGTTGGATCCAATCTTGACTTGGAACTGTCTGTCTGTTAGGTATGAGTTGAACCATTTTAGTATGGTGCCGGTTATTCCAATGTTCTGTAGTCTGGTTAGGAGGATTCTGTGGTCCACTGTGTCGAATGCAGCTGAGATGTCTAGGAAGATCATTAGTGTTCCTTGTTTGTAGTTGTCTATGGTCCGGATGATGTCATTGACTAGGTATAGCAGAAGTGTTTCGACTCCGTGGTTTGGGCGGAAGCCATGTTGATGTATATCCAGTGGGGCATGTGCGTCGATGTGGTCCTGAAGCTGTTGTTGCACTGCCTTCTCTATGATTTTAGCCATAAGTGGTATGCTGGAGATTGGGCTGTAGGCTGCTGGATTGCTTTTGTCTAGGTTGGTTTTCTTTGGGATTGGCCTTATTGTGGCTAGCTTCAGCTGGTCTGGCATGGTTCCTTGCGTCAGGGAGTTGCTTACCATGTTGTGTATGAGGCTGAGGAAGTTTTCCTTAGTTGCCTTGATCCATGGGACCGGGTATGGGTCTGTTGGTGCAGTGCTTGTGTTGAGAGCTGAGATGATATCTGAGATTTGCTTTGTGGAAGGAGTGTTGAACTTGTCCCAATTTGTGATGGGCATGGTTGGGTTGCTGGTTCCTTTAGATGTTTGTTTTGGTGAGCGGCCTAGCTTCTCTTGAAGATGATCTGCGAAGGTTTGTGGATCAATCTGTATGTCTTTATCGGAACTCGGTTCGTTGGTTAGATTTTTTACTATCTCGAAAAGCTCTCTGGGTTTGTTGTATGCTGTCTGGATGGTGTTTGTGTGGTGTTCTCTTTTTGTTTGATTAATAAGCTCATTGTATTTCTTTTGCTGAATTAGGTATAAGGCTTGGGTGGATGGAGATTTAGAGCGTCTCCAGCAGCGTTTTATCTTCCTCAGATCTCTTTTTGCAAAGTGGTTCTGCTCTGAATAATCAGTATTCATAAACACTGATACTCTGAGCACAACTTATGCTCAGAATAATATTGCTGCTTACAGGGCAAGCTCGAGGGGTTCTGTCACCCTAGGCAAACCATCCATGCCGCCTCTCAAAGACTGTATTGCCATCCCCCCTCTGTCTTTTCACATGGTGGAGGGGGGCAGCACTGGGATGCCTCCAATGCATAGGGCTTTAAAGTGCCTGCACTAGTGCACTCATGGCCTGCTCCTCCTGTCCACCTCTGACACAGCTTCCTGATGGAAGGGGCAGGAGCAGCAGGAAGTTGTTTTGAAGGGGTGGGTAGGAGTGGCAAGCCATGAGCATGCTCGCATGGACACTTTTTAAACTCTATACAGTGGAGGCATCACCATGCCGCCGCCGCTGCTGCTGCCCCCCCCCTCCCCTTCCCCCAGGTGAGAAGATGGATGCCAGGAGGGAGGATGGCATGTTGGTTTGTACCAACAAAAAAAGCACTGTGCCACGCACACCAGGGGCTCAAGTCCAAAAACCTAGCACCAAGAAGGGAATGCTTTAAAAAGATATTTTATTTTTGACCGAAATTGCATGCCAAAGACACTACACAGGCCATGTTTCATCACTACTTCATCAGGGATATTGGCATACTAAAATCATAAAACAAACATAATTAAAACATATAAATACCCATAAAAAATATTTTTTTAATAAAAAACATATATATTAAACTAAGTTATGTTAAAAAAAGGAAGGAAATTAATATTATATACACTCAGTATTTATTATGTAATAACCAATATATCATACTAAAACAATACCATTAAAATCATTAATATCACTCTGGAAGAGTGCAGTGGCAGTTAATGCTCGTGAAACTAACTATAAGCTACTCTATCGCTGGTATATGACGCCTATGCGGATTGCTCGAGCATATCCAGGAGTCTTGGGTTTGTGCTGGCGGAAATGTGGACAGGAGGGCACCTTGGCGCATGTCTGGTGGCTTTGTCCACGGGTGCAGACTTTCTGGAGGTGGATTCAGTATCGCTTACAACAACTGGTTGGGTTGAGTATTCCTTGGGATCCAGGTATTTTTCTTCTAGGTACTAATGTTCCTGGTGCTCGGACTCCTCAGTTGGCTTTGATTCGTCATGGACTGCATGCGGCTCGATTGGCCTTGGCCGCTGCTTGGAAGCAGGTTTCGCCCCCCGCCCTTTCTAGCTGGTTGGAACGGATGTGGGATACATATACTATGGAGCGTGGGGTGGCAGTTGGAAGAATGCAGTTGCCACAATTTGAGCAAGTGTGGGAAGCTTTTGTTTTGAAGTATGGTTCGTAATCCCTAGGGTACTCTATGTTTTTATTGGAGGTGCTGGCCCTCTGTCTTTTTGTGTTGTGGAGTTCCTGATTTCTGCCTTTTTCCCGTGTGGTCTGGTCCGTTAATATACCCCCCCCCCCTTACCTTTCGAGGGTATTGAGGTTATTAGTGGGGATGTTGGGGAAGGGGGAGGGGGAGGGGGAGGGTTTTGGGGGATGCTAGGTGGCTGGGGGGGAAATGGGGTTATGGGGGGAGGAGGGTTGGAGTGTGGAGGGAGGGGGTAGGTTGCTTTTAGGAGATTTTGGGGGAATAGGGTGGGGGAGGGGGGAAGAAAAAAGGAAAAAAAACAGGCTTTGTTGATATCATTTTTCTTTGATTGTGGTTTATGCATTGGTTTTTCTTGTTTCTGTTCTCTGTATGTAGCATATTTGGCTATCACTTGTTGTACTTGTTTGCTGCCTTTAAATAAAAAAAAAATCTTTAATATCAAATGAACCACTTTGTATTAATGATGAGACAACAAGAACACACTCTCATAAAAAAGCGTGCAAATACCTTTCTTGGCTGTTTTGTGTAATACTTGCTATTGACACTTGGATAATTTCTCGATATCTCTTTAGATGTGCTGATTGTGCACAATCATCATGTACTAAAACATTAAAATTATAAATAAATCCAATAAATAAGCCAATCATAAGAAGTATAAAAACAAAAAGGATTGAACCATGACACATTATAAAAAGATAAAAGGATAAGATAACAAGGAAGCAGGAGTGAATTGACCGCATCAGTGTAAAGGGACTATGTAAAAACCTTAGGCATCCAAACCTCAAAGAGTATTATACCTATAAAATAAGGACATATTGTTTTTGCCTCTCCTTTAGATCGTAACAAAGGGAAGAAGGGGGCCTAACTACATGTATATGTATTTCTCTTTTATATTATGATACATTCAAGAAAGGCTATGATATTTGCAATAGCAACCCTCCGAATTTTATACCATGGAAATATATGTTCTTGTAGCTTAGATCTCCACCAGTACATCCGTAGTGATTCTGAGCTCCATTGAGAGCCATACTACAACTTATAACAATCATCATTCATGACATAAGTCAAAATGTGCCATCCAAACTAATTTGTGAATTGTACTGTGGCATCGTAAATGCCGTGCAGCACAATAATGATTGTCCTTATAACACGTTCAATTTTTCAACGCTTATGTTTTTCATTTTTAAAAGACCAATGTGGCATTATATGTGCTGTACAGGTAACTATATAATTATCTTCATAGCCTAACTCATTTTGCAACGCTTATATCGATAGAAACCTATAACTTGTATTATATTGGGCAGAACATGGATATCTAATAATGGCTCCATATATAAATCATTGACATTACCTATGCCACTCTTCTAACGCTGTGCCGTGCTACCTCTGGCTCGGACGCACATCACTGATTGAAATTTGCAGTTCTTTTGGAAGCCGGCTCATGCGCTGTTATAAATGCTCCCAACCGTGGGAATTATGACATCAATAGTTACCAGGCAGACTATCTACCCACTTGTCCTATTGCCTAGTCTTTGCCGCCGCAGAGACTAAGCATAACCTCATTGCTCTTTGTTTAGTAACATATTCCTAATTATGCAATTAATATAATTCTAATCAAGAGACCCAATAAAACATCTTGAATGCTGTAGAAACAGTACAATTGCACCTTATGTTAGTAATGACACTGGCTAATGTAGCAAATGAATTTTTTTTTTGACACTACTATTCATTATGCTAAAAACCTTTTCTTTGGAAGAATTCTTTAAACCAAACAATATTATAATTAAAATAGTAAATGATGCAACAATTACCTCGCTTAGTATGACTATTGTAAAACAGTATCTCTATTTTTGTTATAATATTACATTATTACTATCTTGCTATGTATGAACCTATTATGACCCTCCTGTTTCACTCTACAACAATATACCTAAGGGGGCACCACCTACTCACATAATTAAGTATAATATGTGATATTATAGCTATGACCGTGACTCATTGTGGCCTTAGGCAAGCCACTCAACCCTCCATTACCTCAGGTGCAAATTTAGACTGTAAACCCTCCAGAAACAGGGAGCTAACTATTGTACCTAAATGTAACTCACCTTTAACTACTACTGGAAAGGCAGGAGCGAAATATGAATTAATAAATAAAGTGGACTGGGGAAATCTACTGCTTACCCCTGGAATAAGTAGCATAGAATCTGTCAACTTTTAAGGAAACCGACAGGTACTTGGGTCCTGGATTGGCCACTACTGGAAATTGAATACTGGGCTTAATGGACCTTTGATCTGATGCAGTATGGCATCTCTTATGTGCTTAGCTAACCCTTTCCACCTCTTCAAAGTGCACATTAAAATCTCATGTTGAGCTGAGTCTTCCGGGTTTCTGCACTGGTGCTGCATAGATAATTGCCTCATTACCATGGATTTAAATGCATGGTATGCTGCATTATTGCAGGCATTTTTTAACAACATTGTTTCTGCTGACATTAGCTTCCTTCCTGCATTCTGCGCCCACACTAGTGCAGAAAGAGCTGCGTAACCCCTGCACAAGTGACTGTGCTACTGGCAATGCGCTCTTCTGCATCGTGCTGGTAGTTAGCCCTGGTTGCTCCTCTCTACATTAGAGTCAGTCAGCCGAGGTCTCTGGAGTGGAGAAGATCCAGTCTTTTGCTACAGATTTAAAGCTCTTTATTGGCATAACTATTTTACATAAATCTGGAAAGCTGGTCATAAATACCTTTTTATTGGACTGACTTAACGTATTACCTAAAACTCCTTTGTTGACGCCAGTGGTGTAAAATTCTAATGACGGGCCACCTAGCAAAATTATGCCAGTGGTCCCCCCATTGTCCATGGGGGGGCCCCATTCCATCCCATCTCCTCCCCGCCGGTATATTTACCGCAAGATGTTTTCTGCACTTCTTCCCCCACCTCCTCTTTCTCAGTTGAAAAGTTTTCAGGCCCAGGAGCCATCACCTCCCGCTGCCGGACCGAAGTCTCAAGATAACAGCCACAGTTATTGCAAAACGTTGGCCCGGCAGCAGAAGGTGAAGAGCGGGAGGCAGCGCAGAAAACATTTTAAAGTAAATTTGCCATTCTGCCCCTTCACCACCAAGATGTGGGCCCCCTTCCTGCCTGTGGCCTGGGTGGAAATTACGCCACTGGTTAACCCTTATTTCCAAGTGGACTAGAAAGGCAAATATTTACTTATTTACACATCTTTCTAGCCACAGTATCGAGCAGATTACAAGGAGAACATAAGAAATAATAAGGTACATATTAATACAAGATACAGTGAAAAGATGAAATAATGAAACTAAAACAAACAAAAATAAAACCAAAATTTAAAATAATGCATGACTTCAATAATGACATTTAAAACAACAATTAAATCAAATACCAAGCAAATAATTCCAGCTTAAACTCCAGGGATTAGAAATATATGCCTTTGCCTTCTTCTTAGAGGACAGCAAATATGTTTCCATGCGTGAGAGATGACAGCAGAAGCTCTCTTTGCTAAACACACAACACCAAGGGCTATAACATTGCAAAGCATTCATAAGTTCTAACATCAAAATACAGCACAAATGGGCCAATGCCAAAAACTAGCTCAGCTTTTAAGCACAGATAACACCATTTTTAGGCACAATTACCTCCACAGCCAAATACAGAAAAGAGATGGACGTGCACGTAAACAGCAAAGGAAAAAACACACACATAATGCCAGGGGTATTTAAATTATATGCAAATGAGCTGTGCATATTAAAATGTCGGGGCTCATATGTAAATTAGCCACACGGTGCCCCTGTTTCTCTGGGAGAGCATGCCAAACTTGTGCAGACTTCAGTGAACATGTGTTTGGCTTGCTCTCTCAGTTTAACGCTGCCATTTGCGCGCAGTTTATCGGGTGGCTAATTTGCCTGTAAGCCCCTTTCTGCATACTGGCGCTGAAGTCGCGTGGTATTGGTGTGCTGCAGATAGGCATAAAAAGTTGATAGTGTGTAACTTCAGCACCGGCCTTCTGCCTCAGCCTGAAGAGAAGATAACACTGGAACTGAGAAGAATCTTGCATCTTCTAAAACCAAGGAACAGTGAACCACTGGAAAAACTCTGTACTACTAAACCATCTACCTGGATCCCCTGCTGCAACTTGAAGGCTTTCCTATAAGACCTCCAGGAGACAAAGGCAAGGAGACCCTAAGGAGGCAATTTACCAAAACTTCTTCATCAACAACCATCAGAGAATAAGGATTACGTTTGCCAACCCATAGAGAAACAGCAAGTGGAGGAGCAGTCTAGTGGTGGCTAAAGAGACCAGGGGAATGCCATACCTAGGCCCGTGCCAGCAGTGCAGCTGCACAGAGCACAACACAATAGCAGCACATTTAGGGCTGATTTACTTCCGACCTTGATTCCCCCCCCCCCCCCGTGCTGCCTGTCCTTGCCCTGCCTCTGCTTTTCCAGTTTCCTTAGTGGCGGCAGCGGACCTCCAATTAAAACAAAAAAACATGGAGCTTTCTGACTGCACGCTTGCATGGTTGGTCTGGTCCCTCCCTCTCTGACGTGCACATTCATCAGAGGAGGAAGGGACCAGACCAGCGATACAAGTGCAGAGTTGGAAAGACCCACTTTCTTATTTTAATTGGAGCTCTGCCACCACTGCCAAGGGAACAGGAAAAGCAGCAGTGGGGCAAGAGAAGGCTGGCAAGCAGCCCATGAGGGGGGGGGGGGGTCGGCTGGACATGAGGAGGTGGGGTAAGATGGGGAGATGCTGGACATGGGATGGGGCAGAAGGGCTATGCTGGGCATGGTGGTAGGGATAGGGGCAAATGACAAACATCTGATGTCATGGGGAAGGGCACCAGGTTTGTAATTCGCACAGGGTGCAGTTATGGCTTCATACAGCCCTGGACCAGGGTTCAAATCCCACTGGCACTCTTTCTGGCTTTAGGTAAGTCACTTAGCCCTCCATTGCCACAGGTAAAACTTAGCAGCATGTTTACTAAAGTGTGGTAGCCAGGCATGCAGGGCTAATGTGCATTTTCAGCCCACTGTAACTGGGAGCGTGTGGTATCAAGTCCTAAGTGATAAAATCCTGAAGGAATCCATGGTTTCCCTCGAGACAGAACTTGCTGAATTCAATGAACCAACAAGAAATGAAAAAATCGAATCCTTGAAATACTTAAAAAATAAAATTGTGAAAATGAATAAATGACTACAAGCAACCATAAATTAAAAAAACACAAACCTCAAACATGACAGAAACACTAGATAAAAAATATCAATAACACCAAAGATGAATTTCAAAAGATACAACAATATAAAGCAATACAAAGAGATTTATACTTGACCCAAGAAAACCTACAAAAAAATCACAAGAACAGTGCAAGAAATCAAAAAGGAAACAATGATTTGGAGACAAAGCTTCAAAAACCTTGATCAATTCTCTGCTCACATAAGTTACCTCAGGCCAGAGGTTCAAATCCCGCTAGAAGACAGCAACCTTGGGCCAGAAGGACTGGGGGTTCTAGTCCCACAGGTGCTCCTTGTGGCCTTGGCCCTTAGCCCTCTGTCACCTCAGGTACAAAAACATAGATTCCTATTTGTCTCTCCGGGCCAGTCCAGGAAAGTAGGGTAGTCAACCTCCTCTAGCAGCTGAGGGCTGAAAAGAACTGAAAACTCTTTGCTGACAGGCGCACTAGCTCCCCCTGGTGTCCGAGAGAGTCCATCAGTCTTTCAGTCCTCAGCAGCTGAGCTAGTTGTATAGCTGACAGGCTCCGGAGAGACTAATAGGATCAGGGACATAATGATTATATTTTCTTTAACATCTGGTCGGGGGATTCAGGTGATCTGAGCGCTGACTGAAAAGCTCTAGCAGGGCTATTCAGAGCAGCCACTTTCCGTTTTTTTTGTTCTGTCCTACAGAGGGGAAAGTGCAGAATCCCTCCGTTTATTTCTCCAAAACCACCAAGTCGGTGTGTTTTAAAAGCAGAGCCTGCTTAAGGGAGATTTTATTATTTATTGAAATACAATGGAGAATTTCTCTGGGAGCCCCAGGGAACACTTCTCTGTTCGAATGTATGCAGTTACGGCTACCCGCTGGCAGCGGGGAAGCGGTTTGCTGCAAGATTAACATCGCGGTTGTTTTTCAGGTAGGAGCTGATCTGGGGCGATCGTAGCTTTTAGGCTTGGGGCTTACACCGTCGCGGGGTTAGATTGCGGGTTGTCGGGTCAAGAAGTGCCTCGTTTCCTGCTAGCTTCGTTTCCCAGGATGCGCCTGGTTCTCCGCGGTTTAAAAGCCGGCTCCGATGCGTCGCGGCGGTGCGGTTTAGAATTTTTTATTCTAACTTCTTCTGTTTATTTCTGGTGAACGTGGGTTCATGGAGTCTCAAAAGCACAAAGATGCTAAAGAAGAAGAGATGGTTAAGACCTCGAGCGGGGCAGAAAGAGCGGGAACGGCGGCCATTTTAGCTCAGCCGTCGGTTTCTCCCGCGTTGCCAGTCAAGTCAGGGAAAAAGAGAGCAAAGTCACACAACGCTCCTTCTGCTGAGGGAGCAGTGCAGTTATCTGTGTCAAAAGAGACAGGATCCTTAGAGTCTTTTTTCTCCGCGGAATTAATTTTAGCACTCCATAGTGCTTATTTAATGAAGAGATCACAGACTTTTTTGTCTCCCCCTGCAACCTGCAAGTCAGGGGGAACAAAGCTGGAGTCCTCCGAGGCAGACCTGGGGGAAGGAGTCTCCTCAATGTTACCAGGGGGGGAAACAGCCTCAGAAGGCTTGGGACCTCTGAGTTCGGGGTCTCAGCTTCCAGAGGATGGTGAAATTCTGTCAGAGGCCGGACTTGATTTTTGGCCTGGGGAGTTGGAGGAGGGTGTGTTAGGAGAGGATCCTAATATTTTCAGAGTCTTCAGGAAGGAAGAGTTAGGAGCTTTAATTACGCAGTCGCTAGCGGCGTTAAATCTTGTGCTTCCTACGGTTCAGCAGGAGCCGTTAGAGGATCCCCTGCTGCAAGGTTTTAAATCAGAACAGCGTTGTTTCCCCCTTCATAGAGTTATTAAGCAAATGATTGACTCGGAATGGGAGTGTCCTGAGGCCTCCCTAAGAGGCAGTCGTGCGATGGCACGTCTGTACCCCATTCCCCAGGAGGAAAAGGAGTTGTTACGTATGCCTAAGGTGGATGCCCTCGTTTCAGCGGTTACTAAAAAGACTACCATTCTGGTGGAAGGAGGTACGGCTCTGAAAGATTTTCAGGACCGTCCAGTGCTTTAGCCTTACAGGCTTCTGTTTGCAGGGCATATGTTTCCAGGGCGTCAATACGCTGGCTTCAGGGAGACCATGCTCCGGATAAGGAGGAAGACTCTTCACCGGACGGCGCTAAGTTGGAGTCGGCAGCGGCTTATCTAGCGGATGCCTTTTATGATTTGGTAAGAATATCAGCGAAATCGATGGCGTCCGTCATAGCAGCTAGTTTTCTCTGGTTGCGGAACTGGGCGGCAGATGCGTCATCTAAGGCCCGTCTCAGTAAGCTTCCCTACAAGGGCAAGCTGCTCTTTGGGGAGGCGTTGGAAAAGATTCTGAAAGATTTAGGCGATTCCAAGGGGGGACGCCTTCCCGAGGACCGGCCGAGAGCGGCTAAGATGCCTTCCTTGCAGAGAGGTCAAGGTCGCGATTTTCGCAGATTCCGGGGGTCCCGGTTTGCGCCTTATCAACGTGGACGTTTTGTAGCTAGAGGCCAATCCTTTCGTGGAGCCAGAGGGTTCAATAGGGGCTATTTCACCGCCCAGCACGCTTCAACAAAAAAGCCTCAAGGAGGGGACACTGGTCCAGGCAGAGATTCCTGTGGGAGGTCGTTTGCAGGGGTTTCTCTCCGCCTGGGCCAGCATCACTACGGACCAGTGGGTGCTCGAGATTATCAGGGACGGCTATGCTCTGGAGTTCGCGCACCCACTGGGGGATGCTTTTGTAGCTTCCCCGTGCGGTCCTCTGGCAAAAAGGAAGGCAGTCAACGACACTTTAGGGCGTTTGTTGCGTCTTCAAGCAGTAGTACCAGTTCCCGCCGACCAGTGCGGCTTAGGTCGATACTCGATTTATTTTGTGGTTCCCAAGAAGGAAGGTTCTTTTCGGCCTATTCTAGATCTCAAGCTCGTGAATCATTGTTTGAGAGTGCCACATTTCCGGATGGAAACCTTACGTTCGGTAATCCGGTCGGTAAAACCGGGGGAATTTCTATCGTCCATAGATTTAACGGAAGCGTATTTGCATATTCCGATCCGGCGAGAACACCAGAGGTTTCTTCGGTTTGCGGTCCCCATGGGTCATTTTCAGTTCCGAGCCTTGCCGTTCGGTCTGGCTACCGCCCCCCCCCCCCCTTGTACCTTCACCAAGGTTATGGTGGTGGCGGCAGCGGCGCTACGGAAGGAAGGGATTCAGGTCCATCCGTATCTCGACGATTGGTTGATAAGAGCTGCGTCGCGGGCAGAGTCTCTCGCGGCAACAGCCAGAGTTGTGGAATTTCTCGAGCAGCTCGAGCAAAGAGTCAGTTGCACCCAGGTCAGCAATTGACTTATCTGGGGGCGTTATTCGATACCGACAAAGGCTCAGTTTTTCTTCCTGCGGAGAGAGTTCGAAAGATTTTCTCGCAAGTTACGACCTTTCTGCGCCTTCAGGCACCGACGGCTTGGAGATATTTGCAGGTGTTGGGGTTGATGGCGGCGGCCTTAGACCTAGTTCCATGGGCCAGAGCGCATATGCGGCCTCTTCAACAGGCCTTACTGGCGCGGTGGTCTCCGCAAGCTCATCCTCTCTCTCGGCGTCTGCCGTGTCCGGAGGAAGTGAAGGTCAGTCTGCAGTGGTGGTTGGTCCCTGCTCATCTGCAAGCGGGAATGCCGTTAGCCTTACCAGAATGGGTGTTACTCACCACAGATGCCAGCCTTTCCGGTTGGGGGGCGCATTGCTTGACGCGGTTAGCGCAGGGCGTCTGGTCGACGGAGGAGAGTTTTTGGTCGATCAATCGGATGGAAATGCGGGCGGTTCGCTTAGTGCTCGTAGAGTTTGTCGATCTGCTCGAGGGGCGGGCAGTTCGAGTCTTTTCTGACCACTTAGTGACCGTTTCGTACATCAACAAGCAAGGCGGCACGGGCAGTGTGACGCTTCTAGAGGAGAGTCACCAGCTGTTTCTCTGGGTGGAAAAGCATCTGGCAGCGATTTCAGCAGCTCATGTGGCAGGAAAAGACAATATTCAGGCGGATTATCTCAGTCGGAATGCCATAGATCCAGGAGAGTGGGAACTAAATTGGGCAGTTTTTCACGACCTCACGCTGAGGTGGGGTCAGCCCGTTCTAGATCTCATGGCCACTCAAGCAAATGCCAAAGCGGCTCGATTTTACAGCAGGCGCAGGGAGCGCATGTCGGAGGGTCTCGATGGTCTGGTTCAGTCCTGGCCGCCGAGTCAGCTGCTTTATGTCTTCCCTCCATGGCCGCTGATAGGTCGAACAGTACAAAGAATAGCAAACTACAAGGGGATGGTGATCCTCATTGCTCCGGATTGGCCTCGGCGCCCGTGGTATGCCGATCTAATGCGGCTGCTGGTGGCTCCGCCTTGGAGGTTACCCGCTCGGGTAAATCTGTTGTCTCAAGGTCCCATATTAATGCCGCAGGTGGATCGGTTCTTGCTTACGGCTTGGCTCTTGAGAGGAAACGCTTACTTCGTAAAGGATATTCACAATCTGTGATAGACACTCTGCTTCGGTCGAGGAAGAACTCTACTTCATTAGCGTACATTCGAGTTTGGCGCGTTTTTGAGGCATGGTGTGGGGATCAACGGGTTCGGCCTTCGGCAGTGCAACTACCAGATGTCTTAGCTTTCCTTCAGGACGGGCTTGACAAAGGTCTAGCCCTCAACACTCTTAAGGTGCAGCTGGCGGCGCTAGCCTGTTATAGAGGGAAAGTGCAAGGTCGTTCTCTTTCCTCGCATCCGGATGTACGAAGGTTTCTTAGGGCGGCCAAGTTCATTCGACCTCCAGTTCGGCAAGTGGTTCCTCCGTGGGACTTGAATTTGGTGTTGGAGGCTATGACGCAGCCGCCGTTTGAGTCCAAGGCTCCGGGTAGCCTTCGGGAGCTTTCATGGAAAACTGCTTTTTTAGTTGCCTTGTGTTCCGTGCGTAGAGTTTCGGATTTGCAGGCGCTCTCGTGCAGGGAACCATGCCTACAGTTTTCAGCAGAACGGGTAGTGTTGAGACCGGTACCGTCCTTTCTGCCTAAGGTGGTCTCTAGTTTTCATCTAAATCAAACAGTTTTCCTTCCTACTTTTCGTCCGCGTGAAGGAGAAAAATGGGATCGGTCGCTGAAGAGGCTGGATTTGGGACGTGTGTTGCAAAAATATCTGAAGGAGACGAAGTCGTTTCGAAAGTCGGACCGGTTATTCGTCTTGTTTGGGGGTTCGGCTAAAGGGAGAGCGGCGACCAAGGCTTCTATCGCTCGTTGGGTGAAGCATGCTATTCGGGCAGCTTACCAAACAAAGGGCTTGGCGGCCCCAGTGGGGCTCAGAGCGCATTCTACTAGGAGTCAGGCGACTTCGTGGGTGGAATATGCCTTGATTCCGCCGGTGGATATCTGTAGAGCGGCTATATGGTCTTCTTTACATACGTTTGCTAGGCACTATCGGTTGGATGTTCAGGCAAGGGCAGATGCGGCAGTTGGGGCCTCGGCGGTGGTAGCGGGGCTCGCAGGACCCTCCCGGTTGTAAGTACTGCTTTGGTACTGCCCTACTTTCCTGGACTGGCCCGGAGAGACGAATAGGAAGGAGAAATTAGACCTTACCTGCTAATTGTCTTTCCTTGAGTTCTCTCCGGGCCAGTCCAGGACCCTCCCATGGTTCTCTGCGAGTATGCAAGTGATTACTGTCCTCGGCACAAAGATGTTCCACTCATAACGGGTTGCCTAGCTGGTGGCCGGAGCTGGGGACATTGATGAAATTGGAAAGAGAATTGTTGCCGACAAAAAAAAAAAAAAAAGGGAAAACAGGGGAGTTCCTGTTTAAGTACACTTTTTAGGAGTATCTCGGAATTCCTTTGAGGTATTTGTTATTTTGTTCCAGTTTAGTATGTTTTTAGGCACACTGCTTTGATACCATAAGACTGATGGACTCTCTCGGACACCAGGGGGAGCTAGTACGCCTGTCAGCAAAGAGTTTTCAGTTCTTTTCAGCCCTCAGCTGCTAGAGGAGGTTGACTACCCTACTTTCCTGGACTGGCCCGGAGAGAACTCAAGGAAAGACAATTAGCAGGTAAGTTCTAATTTCTCCTTGTGAGCCCTTCAGGGACAAGGGGAAAATATATACAGTGCATGAATGTACACTGCTTTAACTGGTAATGTGGCAGGCTATGGCCTATAATAGTCTGCAAATATGAAAGGCCTGTAAGTTAGGCCCTGATTCCAACCCCCATCTTAGTAAGAACTAAAAATCTGTAAAAGTCTGAGAAAGCTGTTTTAAACTGCTTAATAAGGAGTCTTCAGGAATACATAAATCTTCCATTATTCTTTTGTGTTCTGATAATAGAAATGTTTCAATACATGCATTCCTAGAGCTAGAAACTACCTCGGAGCAGGATAGTATCAATGCCTAGAAACTGTACCTTTGTTAGAACAGTTTGGGAAGGGGGATCAGGGAGCTAGGCCCAGAGAGGGCCCCTGATTGGACAAATGCAGGGGGCGTTGAGACCAATAGAAAGTCTGCATGTATCAAACTGAAAAGGAATGTATAAAATGAATATGTTTCTGTAAGAGCTTTGCTCAGTCCTTTTTGAAGCTTTGACTATCTGAGCCTTGTGCACAATAAATTGACTTGGATCTTTGAACTGACTCCTGGTATTATTTATTGCATGCTTATCAGCTGCTACATATTCTTGGTGTGTTGACCGGGAATGTGTGAGTGGAGGATGGTATGCAAGTGAATATACCACGACTTCTCGCCTCCAGATTTGGCCCAGTTGGAACTGTGTCCGTCCGAAGCGGGGGAATTCTCTGGTGCTACCGGTCTTATGCATCGGAGAGGGTTCCGCCTTGCCTCGGCAGGCCACTGGGTCCAGCTGGCCAACACCTCCGAACCCAAGGGGAGTCCAGGATCAAACCCAAGAACTGATTTTGTATCGGGAACCGGATCCGGTGAGTAAAAAACCTTGGGCATTTGAGTATGTGAGCCTGGGGAACGTCTTGCATGAGTATGCGAGACTGGGATAGTCAGTGAAGCCTGGGGAAAAGCCTTGCATGAGTATGCGAGACTAATTTGGTATAGACTAACTGGGAAAAGTCTTGCATGAGTGCACGAGACAAGAGAGCTTGATCACCTCTCAAGGGCGGTCCTAGTACGCTCCGCATAAGGGTTAGCGGAGCAGAAGCCATCGACCCTTTGTTGGGATAGTCAGTCAGTAAAACGCTGGGCATTTGAAAAATGATTTCTTGATGCTGGTATGACTGCGTGAATGAGAGGCCTTGAAACATAAGACCAAGTGAGAGCGGACTCCTGAGTAGCGCAGTTCCTGGCCAGGCGACTGCGCCCAGGTCGCGAAAAGGAGGAAGCGTTTGGTGTTTGTCTGTCCTTACTGTTTGTTGTTTGTATCTGATTTTTGTTATCTGTTGAAACCGCGGGTTTCCCTTCTGGTATAATGTAAGATTATTCTGTTGGGTAATTTGTGAAACAGTTTACCGATTAAGGAATAGTATTAAGAGAAGAAGAAAGAAGAAGGAAAAACCAACTCAGGAGTCACTTTTAAGTAAAGACAGCTGTCTCACTAATTTCAGGTTTTTCTTCAGCAGAGCGTGAGACTGGCAAGCAGAGAGAGAAGGGGCGTGTCTGTAGAAAGGAATGTTTAGTATCTTTTAACCCTGTGAAGGCTTATTTTCAACATTCTGCAGCTGGGTTAATTTGTGCTTATTTCAGGAAAATTGTACCTGTTTTATTCAATATGTTCTAATAGTGATGTTCCTTCTGCTATGGTCATGTATTATATATCATTTAATAGGAATGTTTAGTCAGAATTTTGGATCCCGACAGTTTTGGGCTCAGCCTGGAAAGGGTTAAGTTCTTATTAACCCCTTTTTAGCTCCTCAACTGTTCTTGTAAATGATAGATAAATTAAGGAAACTGCTTTTGTTTTTCCTTTGACTTACGAAGTAGAGGTTAAGAACCCTGACAGGACTATGAAGCATCCCGAGCCAGTAGTTACCAGATCACGATTTGAAAGTGATTTAAATCCTGAGTGAATGAGGAGTTAATCGTGCTTGAATTCTAATTCCTGATATACTGTGGCAAGCACCTCATAGAGGACATACACTTATTGTTAATAAAAATAAAAAAGGAAGAAAAAGGGGTGTATATGTATTCCAGATATCCACCCACTTTATGAAAAAAGTATCTGGAATGTCCTTTGAATATCTGCTTCCTAAACTGTAAGATTTAAAATAATTTCTTTTGCAGAGACATTGTTCAGCTTAAATGTTGATTACGGCTGGCAGTTAGTTCCATGCTAAGTATTTTTATTCCAGTCATACGTAACAGATATGTGGCCATTATGTTAGGAGCCATAGTTCTTTCTATTGGAATTGTTGTTATAACATGTTGCAAAATAATAGTTTTATATTTTAAGGACTTTATCTAAATTGTTCCTATTTAGAATGAGCACACACATCCATTCTGTTTAGTCCTCAGGAAAATGCAGCCTGACTGCCCGCCCCCTCTGTCTGTTGTCAAGTACGACACCATGGGGGGGGGGGTCGGAGTCCACGCAGATTCTGTTGAAATGTATGACTAGGAATTTTAGCAAGGGATTTGCTGGAGACTACGGAATTAAAATGTCTCCGTCCCTATTAGAAATGCTCTGTGAAAAGGAGTGGCCAGTGTTAGCTACTTCATGGCCCCGTGAGGGCACCTTTGATGTTAATGTAGTTTCCCGTGTTCATCAGATTGTGCAAAAAATGTTCCCTGATCAGTTCCCCTACATAGACTCCTGGTTAAATGTTTGTGGGGAAAAAAAAGGAAGAAAAAGGAAAAAAAACCCTCCTGGAATAAGCGTTGCTATGAGGAACAGCGTAGGAGATTGGTAGCAACCACAAGGGGGTGGGGGCCGGAAGTCTGGAAAGGGAAAAAAAAAAAAAAGCTGCCTGTTTATTCTGCCCCAGAATCTCCAGACATTCCACTCTGTCCGTCCCAGTATCTTTATAGGCCAGTCCCCTCAGCTCTGCCACCACCCCGGGCAGAGTCTGGGGCAGGGGGGGACACCTCCCTGCAGATGTACCCCAAGTAGTTCACCAGCCACCTCCGCAGCAGGAGGACGTGCAGCCCCTCTTAACCTGAAGCCCCGGCTCAGTTTAAAGTACTCTGAGTGGGCCACAGTCCACCGATGATACTACAAGCAGGGATTCATTTGCCAGTTCAGGGTCACTCACAGCCAGCGCCCAAGAACATGAAGTGGAACCCAGACAATCCCGATTGCCGTATGCCTTCAGAAGTACAACTACCAGTAAAAGGGATGGTCACGTTATACCATTGCGCCAGGTCCAGGGCCTACCCACCCTTAATACCGAAGGCCAGCCGCCCAGCCTTGTTTATGTGCCTTTTTCCACCACTGATTTACTGAACTAACAGACGCATTATGCCTCCTACACTGAGAAGCCTTAGGATTTGATTGAACTAATGAACAGTATTATGCAGACCCATCAGCCTTGATGGCCCCAAGAGGGATCCAAATAGTGCAGGCAGCCCTCACTATATACCCCATGCGATCCAGCAGCCCAGGAGAATTCGCGTATGGTAAACGCAGCTTTTGTCAGTCAGTCCCAGAGAGATATAAAACAAAAATTACAGAAATTGGATGGATTTGCGGGCATGAATACAGCCCAGTTAATGGAAGTTGCTCAGAAAGTATTTGTGAATCGTGAAAATGAAGGTGACAGAGAAAGTGAACGTAAAATGAAGAAGAAAGCAGATCTTCTTGCTGCTGCTTTAGTTGAACGACGTGGAGGAGGTTTTCCTAATTGAAGGAGCAGAGAACGTGGAAGGGGTCGTGAAAATAATCGGCCTCCACTGGGTGCAAATCAGTGCGCCCATTGCAGAGAAAAAGGACATTAGAGAAGTGAATGCCCGTATTTTGACTCCACCCCCAGGAGGGGAGGAGGGAGTACTTGGAGAACAGGAGGCCGATTTCAGAGTCATGGAAGAATGGATCATGCACGGTTCCAGTGAGAAAGGGAAGAAGCTATTAAGGGAGTGGCAGTTGCAACGGGCTATGACATAAAGTAAGACTAGGCCAGACCGGGCTCCAAGTTCACCCTGGGTCCCCAGGAGCCTATGGTCAGTTTGAAAATAGGGGACCAATATATGGACTTTATGGGGGATACAGGAGCAGAATACTAAAGCCAGTAGCCCCTTTGTCTTCTCGATGCATCACCATTGTCAGAGCTACTAGGGCTAAGGCCACTAAGCCTTTTCTGCAGAACCGCATGTGTGAACTAGGGGGACAGAAAATAACGCACCAGTTCCTGTATATGCCTGAATGCCCTATTCCACTTTTGGGCCGAGATATGCTTGCAAAGCTCCAGGCACAGATATCCTTTGCTGAAGGGGGAGGAATGCAAATGACTGTGAACCCAAAGCCAGCTGGATTGATGGTGCTGACTGTTCCCCGAGAAGAAGAATGGCGGTTTTACAGCGTATCTCCAACCAAGCCAGCTAGTTCCTATATACCCACCAACCTTATAGCCCCGCCTGAAGTATGGGCAGAAGATAATCCACCTGGCCTAGCGAAGAACATAGCCCCTGTCATTGTCACCCTCAAGCCAGGAGCGGAACCAGTGCATGTGAAGCAATATCCTCTTCCCCGACCAGCTAATGAAACTATTGAAGTATGGACTTCTCAAGGAGTGCCAGTCACCTTGGAACACCCCCCCCCCCCCTTCTCCCAGTCAAGAAACCTGAGACAGGGGATTACCGCCCAGTACAAGATCTGAGGCGAGTGAATGATGCAGCTGAAACTATACACCCAGTGGTACCAAAATCCTTATACTCTCTTGGGACTGATCCCCGCTGAGGCTACTCATTTCACCATCCTGGACCTGAAAGAGGCCTTCTTCTGTATATACCTAGCCCCTACCAGTCAACTTTTGTTTGCTTTTGAATGGCAAGACCCCACAACAGGAAGGAAGGGCCAACTCACCTGGACTCGATTACCTCAAGGATTCACCTACTCTCTTTAGTGCTGCCCTGAATCAAGATCTTTCAAGTTATTCAGTGAACCCAGGACGAAGGGTTCTTCTTCAGTATGTGGACAACTTGCTCATAGCCACAAATTTAGAAAGTGAATGTCTACAAGCCACCAGTGAACTCTTGCACCTTTTAAATGAGGCTGGATACAAAGTCTCAAGAGCCAAGGCGCAATTATGTCAAACAAGTTAAATACCTAGGATTCCAGTTATCCAGCGGAATACAACGCTTGGGACCAGAACGCAAAGAAGCTGTGTATTACTAATTAAAGATTTATTTGGATTTTTGGATCAGCAAAGATATTGTACTTTACTTTGCAAAGAAATTACAAGAAAATTGAACTCATGAGCCATTCTGCCTGTGAGGACTCATGCTGAACCAATTTGCTAGCTCAGAGACCAAAGCTGTATTTACAGTCTAGTGAGAGATCTTTACACATCTGGCCTGGGGAGTGTTAAAAGGCCAGAGAGGGAGACAGAATTCTTCCCTTGGCCTTTGAACAATTCTCTTGGCCAATATAGAAACATTTGCCTAGCCAATGTAGATAATGTAGAAGCTTTGAGCTGCTTCTAAAACCATGGGGGGTGTCTCCCTTGGCTGGAAAAAGCTGGATGAGTGACTCAGCAGCTAACATTTTTTTTCATGCTGGTCACGAGCACAGATTTGGCCCTGGCCAATCCTGATTTGAGCATGCAGCATATGTTAACCAATGAATTGTAATATCATGCAGCAGGCACGATCTTAGTTAAGGTACTTTAGGGGGACTCTCAGAAGGAAAGATGGGACTGCAACTGATATACGAGGCAAGCGTGTCTCTGTAGTTTTTTTCCGGATTTTCCTCCTGAGAGTGATTGCTGAACAGTCCCCCACCTGGAGTGATGAGCTATAATATCCGGTAAAAGTATTAATGCTTACCTTTGTGCTTAATCATTATTCTAAAAGGACTCAATCTAATAAAAGCATATTGTATTTGCTAAAGTGTCTGTGCCTAGTCTGTGAGCTAGGTGAGTGACAGGGTTAACTCATACTGTATTTGCCAGAATATTTATGCCTAGTCAGTGAGCTAAGTGAGTGACAGGGTCAAAGGAAAAGCGTAGAACTTGGCAATACAAGCTGTATGCAGTATTCCTACTCCAACCACCAGGAGGCAAGTGAGAGCCTTCTTGGGTGCTGCAGGATACTGTCGTATATGGATCCCCAATTTCGCTCTGCTGGCAAAACCCTTGTATCAAGCTACCAAAGGAATGGGAAAATCTCCAATGGAGTGGGGACTTGAACAGGATGCAGCATTCCAATCTGAAAAGCGCTCTGATGTTATCACCAGCTCTGGGTCTACCAGATGTCCAGAAACCTTTCTGTCTCTATGTCCATGAGTCACAAGGAAATGCTCTAGGGGTACTGACTCAATCTCTTGGATCTTGGCAACGGCCAGTAGCCTATTTGTCAAAACAATTGGATGTAGTTGCAAAAGGCTGGCCCCCTTGTTTGAGAGCTGTTGCAGCCACAGCCCTCCTAGTGAACGAAGCAGACAAACTCGCTCTGGGACAAAATCTTCAAGTTACTGTACCACATTCTGTTCTGACCCTCATGGAACACAAAGGAAGTTTCTGGCTCACAAATTCACGAATGTTGAAGTATCAGAGTATGTTGTGTGAAAACCCCCAGATACAATTGAAGGTCAGTCAAGCTCTGAATCCTGCTACGTTGCTCCCAGTTGGTCCTGGCCCCCCTGATCATGACTGTTTAGAAATTATGGACACTGTATTCTCAAGTCGCCCGGATTTGACTGATATTCCTTTGGAGAACCCAGAACCGACTTTCTTTATGGATGGAAGCAGTCTTGTCATCAATGGACATTGTTGTGCCGGGTATGCAGTGGTGATCCTTGATCTGGTAGTTGAGTCCACAGCTCTGGCCCCAGGAACTTCAGGACAGAAAGCTGAACTGATAGCCCTCACTAGAGCACTGACAATAGGAAAAGGGCTCTGTCTAAATGTGTACCCAGATTACAAGTATGCCCTTACAACTTTGCATGCACATGGGGCCCTGTACAAAGAATGAGGGTTGATAACCTCAGGAAGCAAGTCCATTAAGAATGGCCCCAAGATATTTACATTATCAGATGCATACTGCCTACAGACCTCAGAATTTAGGAAAAGTAGAACATATGAATAGAACCCTGAAATCTCAGTTGTCTAAACTTTGTCAAGAAATTCACCTGAAGTGGCTCCAGGTTCTTCCTATAGCCTTTCTTAGGATATACTTAGCCCCTACCAAGTCTTTAGGAGTTTCCCCTTTTGAGATTCTGTATGGGCAACCCCTGCCTATTGTATAGGGAATAAAGGGAGATGTGGAACAGATTAGATCTGAAATTACTAGACAAGAACTATTGGTTTTAAGTTCTGTTTTGCAGAGTCTTCATACATGGGTACAAGATCAGCTGCCCATCCATCTAACAGAACCCCTGCATCCTCTCAAGCCTGGAGTCTTGATGTGGATCAAAGAGTGGAGAAAGACACCGCTGGCACCGTATTGGAAGGGACCTTATGTTGTCATCTTATTAACCCCACAAAACCAAAAAATAATAAATTCACTCTAATATAATTAAACTTCTTTTTCATTTTTTCTACTTATTTCATTTTTTTGTTTTTTATATAAAGGTATTTCTTCTTTTTTTGCCTCCGGTCTCAGATAAACGGTCCTTTTTGACACACTTTGATATGGGTAATGAAACTCGCCCAATACAGTGTCCGTTCACATCAATGACCTCAGGCTTATCTTATCTTTAAACTCACTTTTCTTATTACGTTGCTTAAATATTTGAATAATCAATGAACTCTTTCATAAAACTTCAGCTCAATCACCACGCCACTTATCTTATATGGTATGGTGTCCTTTTCAGTTCAGTGCCCCTGCCCAGTTTGTTTGAAAAAACCCCAACGCCTCAATAATCTAAGCGCTCCGACGTTTCTCCAAGGTGGGTTTATCAAGGGGATCGTTGCACTATTTTGCTCAGGAACAACTTTCCAGCCGGTTTCTTTTTCTCCAAGATATTTCATTAACCGTTCTATAGCAACATAAACAAAAGTCCATAGATACGATATTTCATTCAATTTTATAAACATTTCTTCAATATATCACTCAAAACATCAGTGCTTTAAACATACTACTACCTTCATTTAGAATTTCAGTGCTCTTTTTTCTTTTGCCGATTCTAACCGCTGGTTTGTCTCTATTGAATTTCTAAAAAACGCCACGCCTGCGTATTGAATTTAAATGGAATTTTCCTGTCAACAGTGTCTCCTTCAGTCTTATTGGATGCACGCCAGCCAATCAAGGCTTACATTTAAACCTTCTGGATGAACTGATTCTAAATGATGTATCCACCATTGCTCACGATAGAGTAACAATTGCTCCTTGGATTTATTTCGTGAACCTTGTTGTACTGTTTCAATGCACCAACATTGTAAACTGTCAAAACGATGTCCTAGAGTAAGACAATGTTGTACTATCGGGGCCTCAATACGTCGGCATCTTAGTCTGCTTTCATGTTCTTTTAACCGAACCTTAAATGCTCGATCGGTCTTCCCTATATATAGAAGGGAGCATGGACATCGAATTATATATACTACTGATGTGGACTCACAATTAGTGTAATGCCGCAAATAATAAGTCTTCCCCTTATGTATAAACTCCGAAATTTCCAATGTGACTGAGCATACACTACAGTGGCCACATTTCTCATGTCGTCCTAATCTTTTGCCCCCAGGAACCCAATTCATTGGTCTTAATACTGTTGGAGATAAGTATTCCTTCAGACTTTTACCTTTCTTCCAAACGCATCGTATAGTTTTTTCTTTCAACCCTGGTACTACTTCTAAAATTGGTTCATGTTTTTTCAAAATGTTTTGAATCTTCATGCTAATGGGTGAATAAGTAGTTATTAAATTAATTTTCTGGCCATCAGCTATCCTACCCGATTTTTCTTTTGATGTTAATAATAAATCTCTGTTATTATACAGTGCCCGGCGATAGGCACGTGTAATTATCTGTCTTGGGTATCCCCTTCTCATAAAACTTTGTTTCAAATATTTGGAAGCCTGTTTGTATTCAGCCGTTGTAGAACAATTTCTTCTATATCTTAAGAACTGGGATATTGGAAGATTGTCTTTTAGACCTATCGGATGAGCACTTGTGTAATGTAGAAAAGTATTTCTATGAGTGGATTTCCTGAACACAGTAGTGTTCCAACCATCTATACCTTTACTTATTAATATATCCAAATATGTAATTTTTTGATCATTACTCTCAAAAGTAAAGGTTAGATTGTTATCACAAGTGTTTAGCCAATTTACAAACTTATGAAGATCAGTATTATTTCCTTGCCACAGCATGAAGATATCATCGATATATCTATACCATGATTTAATATTTAATATTTGATATATCTATACCATGATTTAATATTCACTGCAATCATTATACACTAGCATTCCACAACAAGCTGCATATCTTATAGTACAACAGGTGCTGAAAGATAGAGGGGACCTTACAGAGGCACAAAGTCAATTTTTGGACCAATTAATTGAGCTCACTCTTTTCGAGAATTATTTTATGTTTGAAAAAAATATTTACCATCAAATTGCTGGAGTGGCTATGGGCGCAACTTGTGCTCCGTCCATAGCTAACTTCTATATGAGTGTTTTTGAAAAACAGTTTTTGCCAGAGTCACCTTTTGCAGTGAATATTAAATTCTAATTGAAGGTAGTAGTATGTTTAAAGCACTGATGTTTTGAGTGATATATTGAAGAAATGTTTATAAAATTGAATGAAATATCGTATCTATGGACTTTTGTTTATGTTGCTATAGAACGGTTAATGAAATATCCTGGGAGAAAAAGAAACCGGCTGGAAAGTTGTTTCTGAGCAAAATAGTGCAACGATCCCCTTGATAAACCCACCTTGGAGAAACGTCGGAGCGCTTAGATTATTGAGGCGTTGGGGTTTTTTCAAACAAACTGGACAGGGGCACTGAACTGAAAAGGACACCATACCATATAAGATAAGTGGCGTGGTGATTGAGCTGAAGTTTTATGAAAGAGTTCATTGATTATTCAAATATTTAAGCAACGTAATAAGAAAAGTGAGTTTAAAGATAAGATAAGCCTGAGGTCATTGATGTGAACGGACACTGTATTGGGCGAGTTTCATTACCCATATCAAAGTGTGTCAAAAAAGACCGTTTATCTGAGACCGGAGGCAAAAAAAGAAGAAATACCTTTATATAAAAAACAAAAAAATGAAATAAGTAGAAAAAATGAAAAAGAAGTTTAATTATATTAGAGTGAATTTATTATTTTTTGGTTTTGTGAGATTGTAGTTCACTCTTGATAGAGACCTTTTTCAATAATTTTTTATCTTATTAACCCCAACAGCAGTTAAAGTTGCAGAGCTTGAACCCTGGATTCATCACAGTCGAGTAAAATCAGCAGCCATTGATAGCATTGTAGAAAGGAAGGCAGCTACAACAGTATTAGCTATGTGGCAATATTACCCTATACCCCAAAATGATGCTTTCAAGCAAGTATAATATGTGATTTAATTCTCACCCTTTCTCACTTGCGGATGAGAATAATCAAAGGGGGGAATGTGGCAGGCTATGGCCTATAACAGTCTGCAAATATGAAAGGCCTGTAAGTTAAGCCCTGATTCCAACCCCCATCTTAGTAAGAACTAAAAATCTGTAAAAGTCTGAGAAAGCTGTTTTAAACTGCTTAATAAGGAGTCTTCATGAATACATAAATTTTCCATTATTCTTTTGTGTTCTGATGATAGAAATGTTTCAATACATGCATTCCTAGAGCTAGAAACGACCTCGGAGCAGGATAGTATCAATGCCTAGAAACTGTACCTTTGTTAGAACAGTTTGGGAAAGGGGAGCAGGGAGCTAGACCCAGAGAGGGTCCCTGATTGGACAAGTGCAGGGGGCATTGAGACCAATAGAAAGTATGCATGTATCAAACTGAAAAGGAATCTATAAAATTAATATGTTTCTGTAAGAGCTTTGCTCAGTCCTTTTTGAAGCTTTGACTATCTGAGCCTTGTGCACAATAAATTGGCTTGGATCTTTGAACTGACTCCTGATATTATTTATTGCATGCTTATCAGCTGCTACAGTAATGCAATGTGTGCCTTTGAGTCAGTCCTGACTCCTGGCAACCCAGAAGCTCCTGGGTTTTCTTGGCAGTGTCACCGGAAGTAGATTGCCAGGCCTTTCTTCCGAGGCAATGGAGGGTTAAGTGACTTACCCAAGGCCACAAGGAGTGCTAGTGAGAATTGAACCCTGGTTGCTTGGTTACCAAGCCAGTGTTCTAACCACTAGGCTACTCCTCCACTCTTGACAAGCAATATATAAGCCTAGTTAAATAAATAAGTTGCCAACTGTGATCTCAGTGCATGCTTCTCTTTGCTGGGGAAGGGGGCAACAGAGCTTACTATTTTAATTTAATCTCATTTTTCCCTCCTTGAAAAAAACATCATTTAACTAGCACCAGGAAGTCTGCTTTTTTAGTAAGTTCCATATCTATGGAACCTGTTACCTAAGGAAATCCGATTCCCCAAGGATTACCTGATTTTCTGAGAAGTCATCAAAACCTACCTGTTTAAAAACGTATGTGGCAAACAATTCATTGCTGGTTTTGATTTCTTTAGTTTTTAAAGCAGTTTTCATCAGGGTGAGTAAAAGATTATAGGAAGATATAAAATAAATACTTAGATAAGAGTTGCCAAAATTGTCTCCAGATTCACTCAGCAGGGTTGATCCAACCCTGGGTTTATCCCATTGCACACAGGAATTTGTTCTGATTTCCCAATTGCATTTCCTAAGACAAACCAGACTACAAGTTCCTGCATGCAATGGGGTAAAACCAGGACTAAGTCAATCTTACTGAGTGAATCCAGAGCCAGTTGACAACCCTACCTACTATTTGTATGTAAAGAATGAGGCTGTAGCCTAAAGCCAAATTCAGAATGCATTTATTTAGTTCAATCTATCTGCCATTGCAGTCACTCAAGCTCCAGGTGTTTTATAACATAAATTAAAACACAATAAACCCGAGCTGCCAAGTTTCCCAGTTCTAGGAGGGAGACTTGTTGGCCAGTCCTCATTTTGAACTTACATCCCAAAGGAATATGGTATTACTAGTCCTGGGTTCTGCCCAGGGCCGGCCCGTCTATTGAGCAAGAATGTTTTTTGCCCAGGGCCTCTCGTTTCAGGGGGCCCAGCACAAAAAACATTCTGCATCAGCCCAGATAGATTAAAAAAAACAATGGCTGCTGCTGCCGCGGCAGCAGCAGAATCAAGCATCCCGCGGGGGCCCCCCCTTCCCAGCAGAGCCCTCCCTGCAGCATCAGCTCCCTCAGCGTCGGCTTTCAGAGCCGCAAAGGGAAAACTTCTCTGACCTCTCGCGGCTCTGTTAAGCCCGCCAGGGCTGATGGGAAATCCCATCAGCCCCGGCGGGATTAACAGAGCCGCAAGAAAGGGAAACTCTCCCTTTGTGGCTCTGAAAATCCCACACTTTGGGAGCTGATGCTGCAGGGAGGGCTCTGCCGGGCAGGGGGAATCCACGGGACGCTTGATTCTGCCGCTGTCATGGCGGCGGCGGCAGCGGCAGCAGCAGCCGGTTTGTTTTTTAACCTACCTGGGCTGATGGGTGGGAAGGGGGTTAGGACTGGTAATGGGCTATGGGGGGGCTAAGACTGAGCTGATGGGGGGCTAGGACTAGTAATGGGCTATGGAGGGGCTAGGACTGGAAATGGGCTGATGGGGGGTTAGGACTAGTAATGGGTTATGGGGGTGGCTAGGACTGGAAATGGGCTATGGGGGGCTAATACTGAAAATGGGTTGATGGGGGGATAGGACTGGTAATGGGCTATGGGGGGGCTAAAACTGAAAATGGGGTGATGGGGTTAGGACTGGAAGGGGGCTGATGGGGGGCTTAGGACTGGTAATGGGTTATGGGGGGACTAATACTGGTAATGGGCTGAGTGGAAGGGGGGCTTGAACTGCAAATAGCTGATGGGGAGGGGGGCTTGGAATGGAAATGGGCTGTGAGGGGAGGGAGTTAGGACTGAAAATGGGCTGGGGGGGCTAGGACAGGAAATGGGCTGATGTAGGGGCTAGGATAGGACTGGAAATGGGCTGTTGGGGGGTGCTAAGATTGGAAACGGGCTGTGGTGGGGGCTTGGATTGAAATGGAATCATGGAGGGGCTAGAACTGGAAGTAGGCTCATGGGGGGCTTGGATTGGAAATGGGCTGAGTGGAGGGGAGCTAGGATTTGACATGAGCTGATGGTGGGGCTAGGAAAGGATTAGAAATGGGCTGATGGGGTGCTGGGATTAGAAATGAGCTGATGGAGGGACTCGGATAGGACTGGAAATGGATGGAGGAGCTAGAACTGGAAATGGGCTGATGGGGGGCTAGGACTGGAAATGGGCTGATGCGGGGACTAGAAGGGAGTGGATGCTGGGTGGGGCTGGAACTAGAAGGGAGCTGATGTTGGGGGAGGATTAGAATGGGATGGAGCTGGGAGAGTGAAATGGAGGGAAAAAATATTTTGTGTGGGAGGGAAGACAAATCTACAATTGGCCGGATATTGGGAGAGTAAGTGGGGATTGAGGATGGAGGGGTAAAATTTGAGTGGATGAAATAGGAATGAGGAAAGAGCAAAAGGAGAAAGATTAGTATGTTAAAGCAGATGTAGAGAGAGAATGGAAAAATACTTGAAGAGAAAGGAAAGGACAAATGGACAGCAGACGATGGAGAGTTAGCAGAAGACACGAAGAAACCAGAAGAAAGTGGCTGGGGCAATTGCAACTGAAAAAAATGCACAAAAGGTAGTAAAATATCTCTTTATTTTGAATTTATTAACTGGAATATGTCAGCTCTGGGAAATGTGCATCATTAACGTCTGCGCTTTGTTTAGTACAAGAGGAAATTAATTTATAGTTTTATTTCTACAGTGTTGTTGTACATTCCAAATTTGGCTTTCGGGGGTTCCCAGTTTAATTATTGTCTTCCTGTTTCTAAATTGTGACTCGTTGTTTGGTGATGGTCTATGTTCTGCATGTGTAACTGAGCTGAGGTATTCTGTTTATGTAATTTCTATTTGACATTGCCACTTGTTCTCTTTCCTCAGTAGGTCATGTATTGTTATTCTCTGAAATGTATTGGTTTAATGTTTGCAGTGTTGCCTTTTGATAGGTAGGGTATGGTGCTTTGTGAGTCCTGGTAGTGCTGTTAGGATATGGCGGGTTTGCTATGGGTTCTAAATGGGCAGCGTTTGTAGTAGTTCCTAATGTGCCTGGTGGTTGGCACTGGATTATAGTAATGTAGAAATCTTTTAGTCTTTCTTTATCCATACACTCATTAAGAGGCATGTTTACTAAAAGTTAGTGTATGGTAACATTATGCAAATATTTATGCAAATGAGGCCCTGCATCGAGTCTCCACACATGGCCCCGCACCCTCCTTGGGCCGCCCCTGATTCTGCCCACTGAAATCAGTGCTGCAGGTTCCACAGTGCATCAGGATAAGGTTGTTAGACATCTTGGGCAGGCCTTAATTCTCCCTCTTGAAACAGGGGAACTTGGCAACTCTATAAAAATAGATGGATTGTTCAGAGTCAGGTTACTTTATTGGCATGCCAATTTTACATGTGTTGCCAAAAAGCTTAGGGCCCTGATTACTAAAGGCAGAGTTAGCAAGTTACTCAGTTTCATGAGTGAGATTTTAATCCAGTCCTAGATTTCAGACAGACAATCTCATCCTGCTACATTAAAGGACCGGCAGCATTGATTCTAATGGAGAAAATCAGGGACTACAAATACCATACTGCATTGCAATGCAACTTTAAAACCAGAACTGGCAAAAAATCTCACTCATGGAATTGGGTAACTTGACATCTGTGTAAAGGTCTTCCCCATTTTGTGTCTATGGGAAAAATGCTTCATTAACAGGGCCCTAAATGTTGCTGTGTGAAATGTTTGTTAAAAGATTTGTTGTCAGATTAAAGCTAAGGTGTGTCAATTATTTGATTGGGAAGAGGATGGTGTGCTGTGCCCAATCTTTAAAAGAGGTACCAATTTAGGTGTTATCATGGATAATATGTTGAAATCCTCTCCCTAGTGTGCAGCGGTGTCCAAGCAGAGCAGAGATGGCGTCCATCTGTCCAAGAAAGGTCGACATGTCTTCAGTAGCAGACTGGCTAATCTACTGAAGAGGGCTTTAAACTAGATTCATTGGGGATAGGTGAAGAAAGCCCCCAGGTAAGTGAAACAATAAATATCTTTATGGAAATGGGTAAAAGGAAAAACATATGGCAAGTAGTGTGTAGAAATGCCCGTAGCATGGGAAATAAGATCCCAGATGTTGAAGCTTTAATGGGAGAGACTGACTTGGATTTAGTGGCAGTTACAGAAACATGATTCACAGAAAACCATGACTGGGATGTAACTGTACCAGGCTATACTTTATTCAAAAAGAACAGGGGAAGAAGAAGTGGAGGAGGAGTGGCACTATATGTAAAATATAATATTAAAGCTTTAGAACTACAGAGCTTAAAAGGGAGAGAGGAAGCACTGTGGGTTGAACTAGATAGAGGGAAAGAGAAATCTATTTGCTTTGGTGTGATATACAGACCTCCCTCAAAGGAGGAAGAGATGGACAAAGAGTTAATTGAAGACATATGCAGAATTGCTAGGAAAGGGGAAGTGCTACTCATAGGGGATTTAAATATGGCAGATGTTGATTAGCATATTCCTGCTGCAGTATCTAGAAGTAAGGAGATCCCGGACTCTCTACAGGGAGAACTATTCAGGCAACTGGTAACAGAACCCACCCATGAAAGGGCCATACTGGACTTGGTGCTTACCAATGGGGAAAATGTTTCTAATGTTATAGTGGGAGATAATTTTGCATCCAGTGATCACCAGATGGTGTGGTTCAGTACTAGGACTAGACTGTTAAAATGCATTCAAAATTGAGGATCTTAGACCTTAGGAAAAAACTAACTTTGCCAAGATGGGCCAATACCTCAGGGAATCGTTACCGGGATGAGAACAGCTGGGGATGTAGAAAAATGGGCAAAACTGAAAGGGGATATTTTAAGGGGAGCCAACCTCTTTGTTAAAATGGTAAAGGCAAAAAGGAAAAGAAGCCCGCTATGATTTTCGAAAGAAGTAGCTGAAAACGTAAAGAAAAAGAGGGAGGTCTTCATGAAATACAAGAGATCACAGAGAGAGGAAGACAGGCATCTATATTTGGAAAAACTTAAGAGAAGCTAGCAAAGTAGTCAGGGAAGCAAAGATTCAAAAAGAGGAGGAAATAGCCAATGCAGTAAAATGGGGGGGGGGGGGGGGATAAGACAATTTTCAGATATGTTAGTGAGAGGAGGACGGGCAAAAGTGGTATTGTCAGACTCAAGGGTGAAGGGAAGGGATATGTAGAAGCTGATGAGGATAAAGCAGAATTGCTTAATAAATATTTCTGTTCTGTGTTCACAGATAAAGAACCAGGAGCAGGACCTTAGAAAACACCCACAAACAGGAACAGAAGCAAGGGGCATCTTGAACAATTTTCAGAAGACTGTGTTGATAAGAAACTAGCTAATCTTAAAGTAGACAAAGCTATGGGACCGGATGGGATACACTCTAGAATACTGAGGGAACTTGGTGAGGTTCCAGCAGCTCCAATGACTGACCTTTTCAATGCCTCGTTGGAGTCGGGAGTGGTGCCAAAGGACTGGAGAGAGGCTCATGTGGTGCCTTTACACAAAAGCAGAAGTAAGGATGTGGTTGAAAACTACAGGCCGGTTAGTTTAAGAGGTGGTGAGTAAATTATTAGAAGCGCTGCTGAAAGAGAAAGTAAGTCCAGCAGATTACAGGATCTGAAGCAGCATGGATTCACCACGGCAGGTCTTGTCACACAAATCTGATTGATTTCTTTGACTCGGTGACCAGGGAGTTGGACCGAGGGAGAGCCCTAGATGTGGTGTTTCAGATTTCAGTAAACCTTTGACACCATTCCTAATAGGTGACTTATAAACAAATTGAGCACCCTAGGGATGGACCCTAAAGTTACAGCTTGGGTTAGAAATTGATTGAGTGGGAGGCGACAAAGGGTACAGGTAAATGGAGTTCACTCTGAGGAAAAGGAGGTTACCAATGGTGTGCCCCAGTGATCTGTCCTTGGTCCAATTCTTTTTAATATCTTTGTTAGTGATATAGCGAAAGGGCTGTCGGGTAAGGTTTGTCTCTTTGCAGATGATACCAAAATCTGCAATAGATACCCAGGAAGGTGTAGATAACAAGAGGAGGGATCTAGCTACGCTTGAAGAATGGTCTAGAATTTGGTAGCTGAGATTTAATGTTAAAAAATGCAAGGTCATGCATTTGGGCTGCAGCAATCCAAGGGAGCAATAGGGGGTGAAGTACTTTTGTCCACTAAAGAAAAGCAGGACCTAGACATGATTGTGTCTGATGATCTTAAAGTAGCTAAACAGATAGAAAAGGCGACGGCAAAAGCTAGAAGGATGCTTGAATGCATAGGGAGAGGAATGGCTAGCAGAAAAAAAGAGGTGATAGTGCCTCTGTATAAGTCTTTGGTGCGACCTCATTTGGAATATTGTGTGCAATTCTGGAGACCGCACCTTCAAAATGATATAAACAGGCTGGAGTCGGTACAGGGGGTCGCTACTAAAATGGTTAGTGGTCTTCATTATAAGGCATATGAGGTCAGACTTAAGGATCTTAATATGTACACCTTAGAGGCAAGGTGGGATAGAGGTGATATGATTGAGACATTTAAATACCTCCATGGCATAAATGTACATGGGGAGAGCCTCTTTTGATTGAAAGCAAGCTCTGCTACTCTGCTGCTGCTCAAACCACTAGGCGGCTACTCCACTCTGTATTTTAAAAGGAAGATGGTATTTGCATATTGTTCATGACCTTAAAAGACAACAGAACTTGGTAGTTCCCAGGTTAGTCCCATTGACGCTATGGCCAGTCAGGGTTTCAGAGTATCTACAGGAAACATGCATACAATAAATTAGCTTTTTCTATATCTCCAATGTGTATAAATGTATCTTATTGAGAGGCTGATTCTATATGGGGTGCATAGAGAGTTTTGTGGACAAAACGTGTGTAAGTCCTACTCAAAAGGCCTTACACATGCACATTAGGCAGTTGCTATTCAGTAAGCACACACACAAATCCCATTGCATGTTCTTTAAGTTGGGGTGGAGCATTGGCAGAGCCGTAATCTACACATGTAAGTTTAGAGTACGATGGCTTACATGCACCACTGCGCCAATCTAGCTTTGACCAGTTATTCCTGCCCTGCCTACATGCAGTATTATACAATTACCCCTTTATTGGGGAGATCCGTGGGAAAATACTTCAGAGGATGGCTGTCTTCTGGCTCACAAGCTCGGCACTTGACCCTTTTTCACTCCCTACCATTTACGAAAAAGGGCAGATCCAAAGCTGAAGTATCACAGGCAATGTTCCCTCTAATTTTCTGTAGGCTGTGTGCGCATAAAATATCAGCTATGCAGCTTTTGAAGGAAGGTTAAATTTTTCTGCGTCACATAACGACACTCAAAGTTATATAATTTAAAATTTGACTACACGTCAGAATACAGTATGTACACCACACTGATTTTAATAAAATTAAATTAAAATAGACGATTACTAAATGAAGCGGAAAATTTCTAGTAATTACAAGAACAACTTTTAAATTTTAAGATGTCTGTGTTGTTTTCTATCAGAATCAGAACCATAATTTTTGTGCTCGGCGAGGTGTGTGCGCGCGCACATGCGCACAGCTTAGAGGGAACAGTGATCAGAGGCCTTCATTGGTGGCTGCCAGATATTTTCTTCCTGATTAAGTGAATGATTGCCATGGGGGCATTTCTTTCTCAGTCAGCCACAGGTCAACCGAGTTTCTCATTCTTGTTGCCCTACTGTAATTAAGCTAAACAATTTAAATGTACGCTAGAATGTCCAAATCACCTCATTTGGAAATACGTAGGCTTCTGTTCACTGTTCCCTCTAAGCTGTGCGCATGTGCGCGTGCACACACCTCGCCGAGTGAGCGCACATACTTTACAACAGAGCGCACAAAAATTGCGGTTCTGATTCTGATAGAAAACAACACAGACGTTCTTATGTGGCGCACAAAAATTTAACCTTCCTTCAAAATCTGCACAGCTGATATTTTATGCGCACACAGCCTACAGAAAATTAGAGGGAACATTGCTTCTGTTGCAGAGGGGGGTATCTGACGGATCTCTTTAGGTAGTCTGGCTGCTGGAGCCCTTGATAATGTACTTTTTGCCACTTTTGTGGATCAGAGAAGTAAAGTATTTCTTGTGAGCTTGTCAGTGCTGGTGACCAAAAACCTCTCCGTCCAGTCCCCCTTAGCTAGGGGAAATCCACCTCGCCAGGAAACCTAGAGGTCCTTTTACTATTGTGCGCTAAGCAGTTAGGATGTGAATTAGGGTATGATATCTGTTAGCACATAGCCATGGTAACTGGCTACCTACTTTTCCCAGAAAGTTCTAGACCTTCGTGCTTCTTTTCCTACTTCCCCTCCACCTCCACCTTCACCACCTTTTTCCCCTCGTAGCTCAGCTGCTATTGATCTCGCACCTCGGTCTCCCCTTATTATGCCCAATCAGGCTCTTTCCCATACATGGTCCTCATTTCATCTGATCTGTTCTGCTGAAATCCTTTCAATACTGTCTGCCTCTCGTAAGACTACTTGTTCCCTTGACCCGATTCCCTCCCGTTGGTTGTCTGTTCCTTCCCTACAATTAGTCCCTATTATTACCACAATCATTAACACAAGTTTTTCCTCTGGTTTGTTCCCTTCTTCCTGGAAGTCTGCTGTTGTTCACCCTCTTCTAAAGCAATCATCTCTGGATCCCTCTGTTCTTGCAAATTGGCGCCCTGTCTCTAACCTTCCTTTTCTGGCTAAACTTCTCGAACGCTTTGCATTTCTTCAGTTGTCTGCTCATGTCGAATCCACAAACACATTACATCCTCGTCAGGCCGGTTTTCGCCAGGGCCATAGCACTGAGACTGTTCTTCTTGCTGTTCTTAATGAAATCCATGTTGCACATGATCGTGGTGATCTTACTCTCTTAGTCTCTCTCGACCTATCGGCAGCTTTTGATTTAATTGATCACACTCTTCTTCTCTCTCGTCTTGCTGAGGTGGGTTTGCGTGGTGCTGTTCTTCTCTGGTTTCGTTCTTTTCTCACTTCTCGTTCCTTTTCTGTTACTCTGAATAATAAATCCTCTGGTTCCTTTCCTCTCACCTGTGGTGTTCCTCAAGGGTCTGTTTTGTCCCCTTTGTTATTTAACATTTTCCTTGCCCCTCTACTTTTGGTATTACAACAATATCCTGTGTCTTGCTATGTTTACGCGGATGACATTATTTTACTTTTTCATACTTCTCCTCTCTTTCTGGATCTCTCTACTTTTAATGCCTGTCTTTCTCACGTGGCTCTTTGGCTTTCACAGCACTTTCTTCGTCTAAACCCGTCTAAGTCTATTGCTATGTGGGTTTCACTTTCGGGGTCATGTCCATCTGTCGCACCTATGATTGACTCTGTCCCTGTCCCTCTGGTTTCTTCCTTTCGGTATCTTGGGGTGATTCTGGATTCCTCTCTCTCTTTCCATGATCACATTTCTTCCTTGGTTCGGCGTTCTTTTGCCATTCTTCGTCGTCTTCGTGCTGTTCGGTCATTTCTTCCCCTTGGATCCCTGGTCACTCTTGCACTTTCTCTTGTTATTAGTCGTCTTGACTACTGTAACGTCTTTCTGGCTAATCTTCCCAAGTATCAACTTAAGCGCCTACAACTTATTCAAAACACTGCTGCCCGTCTCATCACCTTCTCCCGCCGTTCGGATCATATTACACCTATTCTTATTCAGCTTCACTGGTTACCCCTCTGTGTTAGGTTCCACTATAAATTCTTGATCCTCATTCATCGTGCACTTCACACCCATAACCCTTTATACTTAGCTGACTTAATCCTGCTTCATACACCTTACCGCCAGCTTCGCTCTTTTCATGCAAATCGTCTGGTTCTACCGTCCCCATCTCAGGCTCATTTGGAAAAAACACGCCATGCTGCTTTCTTTTTTCTTGGCCCCAGTTTATGGAATGCCCTGCCCTCATCCCTCCGCTTAGAGTCTTCATATTCACAGTTCAAATCTGCTCTCAAAACCCACCTGTTCCAGACAGTGTTCAATCTCCCTTCCTGACTCCCCCCTTCCTCTGGTTTTTCCTCTTGCCATTATCCCCGGTTATTGGTTTTGTCTTAGTCTATTAGTCTTGTCTTTTACCCTTTGTCTGTTTGTGTTTGAGTGGTCTTGCCTCTTTTATTGTTGTAAATCATTGTTTCTTATTTTGTATATTGTTAATTTGTAAACCGCTTTTATGGTTTTTATAGTATGATTTTATTGTTTTAAATATTTTATGTTTTGATATTGTACATAGTTTGTGTTTTATTTATTATTACTTATTGTCTTTTGTATTGTTGTTATGCTTTTCTTTCTTTTCTATTTACTTTGGCGTTCTTTTCCGTAGTTTGCAATGCCGCTTTTTTATATTGTTGATAAACCGCTTACGTTAAAAGAAACATTTAAGCGGTGTACAAAATTTGAAATAAAGTTAAAGTTAAAGTTACAGAGCTGGTATGACAGTTTATACTGATTTGTGCGCCAACTGCATATTCTGTTAAAGGGTGGAAAATAGGCAGGGAATGGGTGTGGCCTCTGCATTGTCAATGGTGCAGAGAGGGTGGATGCACTTACAACCTCCTGTCTGAAACTACCCGTAACTGTCCAGTACAGGTTTTTGTCTATGTAGTAATTATGTGGGAAGATGCTGGGAATGCACCACGCCCACGCCCCCACCCCCACCCACCCCCACGCCCCCACCCAAGCAAATGGGCAGAGAATAGTGATATAGCTGTCTTAAGTTTCCAAGAAGCCTAAATATACCTGCAAGGAGCAGACATGATTGTAAAAGCAATGTGGAAATCTGCAGGGAGCGCTCATGGTTGTAAATAGAGGTGGATATTTAACACAATTCTCACGTTAACATTTTAACAAAATAAAAACATTTTAATGTGTTAAGGGGTCTGTGTACTAATCTGCCTTTTGATGTGGTGGCACCATAAATTTGAAGAGCCCACTGGGCCCCCTTCCCCAGGGAAACCTCTATTCCCTGATTGCCCAGCGAACGTAATGCTCCCCCCGACCCAACATATAGCTAGCCTTGCCCAGCCCCCGCCATGCTCTTCCCCAGAGCCTCGCCTATTCTGTGGTGGGGGCTGGGGCACTACATCTGAGGAAAGCTTGCATTGCTTCTGCTCATTCTGTACCTATCCTGTGAAAAATACACAGAAATTAAACCACTTATAGACTTTGAACAAATACACTAGCTTCAGAGGTTTTCCCCTGAATTTGTTGTCTTTTGGAATTAGTCCTATGCTAAAATTAAGTTGTCCATTTGGTTTCTGAGTCACAAAGCAATGACTTAAGACTGCAACAATGCTCTTATTGAACTCATTCTGAAGCAAGCAAAAAAAAGCCTCTTGGGGATTATGGGAACTGTAGTCTTGGTTCTTTGGTGACACCACATATTCAGCAATGGACACTTCTTTAGTGTGCTAAGATGTGAAAATGCACACCAAGTCCCAAAATTCCTCTAAGGCATTTAGGATGACACAAGTGAGAATAAACTCCTTTAAAACGGAGCTTTTATAAAACAAAATTCTCTGTGAAATATACTTACATGCTTTATTTCATAAACCTATTTTTTTTTCAGTTATGACTTGTATCAGGTAGAAACGCTGGGTAATGTCAGGGCGATCTGAATGAAAGCATCTTGGGAAGAGTGGTCCTCCAGTAGCACCTGTTCTTCCACACCTTGTGGGAAAATGCAAATATGAACTAGTTACATTTATAGATACATATAGAACTGCCAAATTACCCAGTTCCAGGAGAAAGTGATTAGGCCACTCCTGGATATTTGAGAGACCCATCTTGATGCATTATGGAACAGGCGGCACTGATTTCAGGGGGGTAGTCATGGGAGCTACACATACCACACCGCTTTGGGATACAAGTTGAAAACTAGGACTGGCCAAAAAGAGAGTCTCCAGAAAATAGTAGGGGGTATGCAGTCATTAGTGCATATTCGGTTCATTAGTCTGCCTTAAATTAATTTGGCATGCACAAACAATTCCCATTAAAACAAATGTATGAAGCTAACCAAAAAGCACTAGAAACTCAGGAAAATTCATGAAAAGACTGAACACTAACCACATTTTTAATTTATGGCACACTCTTTAGAACTGGGTAATCTAAGAAATGCCATACTGGGTCAAATCAAGGTTCTTCAAGCCCATTATCCTGTTTACAATGGCCAATCCATATCACAAGTACCTGTCAGGTTAACAAAAAGATACACAAATTCCACAATGCTTATCCCGGCGTAAGCAGTGAATTTTTCTGATCCTCTTTAATAATGGTTTATGGACCCTCTTCTCCACAAACTTGTCCAAACTTTTTTTTAAAACCCAGCTACACTAACAGCTTTAACTACATCCTCTGCTATTGAATTCCAGTGTTTGATTACTCGTTGAGTGAAAAAAATATTTTCTCTTTATTAGTCCCAAATGGGCTAAACTGTAGCTTCATTGAGGTCCCCTAGTCTTTGTACTTTTTGAAGGAGAAAAAAACCAATCTAAGTTTACCAGTTCCACTCCATTCATTAATTTATAGACCTCTATCCTATCTCCCCTCAGCCATCTCTTTTCCAAGTTGAAGAGCCCCAACCATTTACACCATTCTTCATAGGGGTATCCTTCCATCCCTTTTCTAATTCAGTTATATCCTTTTTAAGATGTGGCAACCAGAATTACACACAATATTCAAGGTGCGGTCATGGAACGATACAGAGGCATAATATCTTTGGTTTTATTCTCCATTCCTTTCCTTATGATTCCTAGCATTCTATTTGTTTGAAACATAGAAACATGATGACAGAAAAAGACCACATGGCCTATCTAGTCTTTTCTTCCATATCAACCACTACAACAGTCCCCTTTTTTCCTTTAGTGATCCTCTGTGTTTGTCCCATGCTTCTTTGAATTCAGATACTGCCCTCATCTCTACCTCCTCCACTGGGAGACTATTCCACACATCTACCACTTTTTCCGTAAAGAAATATTTCCACATATCACTCCTGAATCTATCCCCTTTCACCCTCATCCCAAGAGACCAGTTTTTGATTCCTACTGGCACTACTTATGGCCTTGGACAAGTCACTTTACTCTTCCAATGCCTTGGAAGAAAAGCCTGAGGTCACCCCTTGCTGAGAAAACCCAGGGGTTTCTGGGTCACAGAGTCAGCATTGACTCGACCACACACAAAATTTAAAATACACAGAGGTTAAGGGCACAAGTACTTAAAAAAATATCCTGGAATGTGAATAAATAATTTTGGATATATAAATCTGTCCATCCAGAAATGGGGTTGGATTTGAGGTGTTCTAGGGGGTTAGAATTCTAACTTACATGTCTAAGCAGCAATTTTTGGCTGCTACATGAACATAAGAACATAAGATATGCCATACTGGGTCAGACCAAGGTCCATCAAGCCCAGTATCCTGTTTTCAACAGTGGCCAATCTAGGTCATACGTACCTAGCAGTTTCCCCAAAAGACACAAACAAACATCTAGGTAGGCTGAACGAATAGTAGCTATAACGTGAAACATCTGACTTATACGTTCAAAGTTATACATGGATACTCAGTAGTGCTACCTAAATCAATAGCTTTCACATACAATTTGAAATATTCAAATGTGACGTTTCCAATTATTAGTGACCACCTGGGCTGAATAGTGACTTCTCAGGATGCGGGCAATATTCAGCATCATCCTGGAGGCAATACAGGAGTCTTCTGCAAGCTTTGGCAATAGGGGCATAGGGACCAACTTTTCAAAATGTGCCCTAGATCTAGTCTTGGCAGAAACCCAAATTCTCAGTTGGCCACCTCATTAGTTTGGGGCTATTGACCGATTTTTTAAAAAAATTGTATTTGCTGGTATTTAAAGACTTGGTTGTTTCAGCAAACATATGGGGAGGTTTGAAGGTGGCTAGTATAGGAGAAGGTGGGATGAGGTAGTTGGGATGGGTGGAGTTTTTACTGTATGTATTTATGATTTTTTACACCATATAGAGAGTAATTCAGTCGTGTGGGCAACAAATGTCAAGAAAATAAATAAATAAATGAAATATATGCAGATTAGGTTTTTCAGACCAGTGCATAAAACTTTGGTTTATTTGCAGAAGTGTGTAATGATACCTATAAATATAACATACAACATATTTAAAAAGAACTTTTAAAAAAAGATTCCACAGTCATTGTTAACAGGAGACAACAAAGGAACGTTCCAAAAGAGCAAGATTTCTCCCACTTTGGCAGCAAAAAGGACACCTCCCCAATTACCTCCACTTTCAAGGCAGCAGGATTAACGCCCAAGAGCTTACTACAGAGAGCTATAATTTTAAATAAACTGCACATTCTCTTTATTGTAGTCCAATATTTTTTAAATGTTGGGTGCTGTGAGCACGACTATGAAAATAAAAATTCAGGTTCACTTGTATAAAAAGATACCAGCCATTTTAAAGAATCAAATTTAAGAAATCAGGGCCCGATATTCAGCCAGTGCAGTCACTATCTTAAGTTATGTGGTAGCACCTAATACATATATTCAATGATGTTTTTCATATACTGTAGATTGCATTACTGAATATATGTATTCAGCAGAGACTACGTCAGCACCAGCCATTTAACAGCTGAATACGACCTTTAAATGGTTAAATTCTGGAACCATCTCCTAATTATACAGATATTATCTGGCCACTCGGTGATTTAAATAGCCTGACGTTATCCATATAACTTCTGGAAATCTACAGCTAAGCAAATTATGTATTTGCCACCCACTAGCGAGCGCATAACCTGCTTTGAATATCAGCCTGTTATTTAATGCATATATCCCGTTTACTAACACTGGTCTCTCAGCCTTCCCTCAGGGTCTAATGAAGGTCTTAGGGAATAAAATAGTGCTAAATGTCTATAAATCTAGAATTTTTAAATGTACTTATTTGGCATGCATACTTCCGAAATCTAGATCATGTGAGGTTCTATCTTTGGTTTCTGATTGTTGTTATATGCTTTTAAAACACTGTGTTAAAGTTACATTAATAAAAAGACCTAAATAATAGTTTCCCTTTTGGTAGCGGCAGTTCAGTAGTTTCTACTAATTCAGAGGGGGAGGGGTGATGACCTACACTGACCACAGAGGTCGTGTGACGTATCAAAACTGCATGGATAAATGCACCGTGGAGCTGTGCAGCCCCCGTGGAGATTAACATATAGTGGAAATAAGACCTTCAGAAAAGCAAAAGGAAATGACATGTGTGCAGGAGGGAATCTCCAAGAACAGGTGCATGCTTATTCAGAAAGTGCAGTAAAATGTGTGCAATTGGAGTCCCAAGAATATGCTCGCTCTTCCCTGAGGTGGCTGCTGTAAGAGGCTAGTCCACATTATGACTCGACAAGCACCAGAACCACCTACATTAAATGTTTAATAAGCCATTTTAATTTTGCAAATATGCATACGCTTGGCCCAAGTAAACCACAGCTACCCCCCTTCTTCTGGAAAGGAACCAGCTGTCTCCCTAATTAGCAATGGGATGGCTAACTAGATGGAAAACTAGAGATGGACAAAGAAAAAATAAAATCAGGCAGAGAGACTGTGATCGTAAATCATACCTATATCCTGCGGGTGGGACATATCAAGTCTCTTTGGAGGACTGAGATTGGGTGGGGTTCGTTTATTAATACTTTTGGTTATAGAAGGATTTTACAACTGTTGAGATGGAATCCATGTGATTTTTACCCATCATTAGACAAACGTCTGTTTAATAAAGCCCTTGCTGGGAAGGTGCTGTCGAACTGTAGCTGAGATCCAGGTGTTGTCCCGCCAGGGCTGCTGGCATGCAAATGTGGCACAGAAGCAATACTCTCAGGTACAAGGAGGGAGGAGGCTGCCACGGCAGGGGCACAAGATCATCACTGGTATCAGCCTTCCCTTCAATTTCTTGGCCGATAGGGAGGACCTGAAAAGCCCAGGCAGTCATCCTGGGAGTGGGAAGAAAGAAAATATGGCTTAAGCAGGACCTGCCGGTCTCTTGCGTGGTCCTGCCCTTTTTCAGTGTCACAGTGTTATCCACTTCCATAGGAGCCCTGGCTGACCTTCCTGCTCAGAATAGCCAGGGCAAAGGATCCCTGCCTTCAATCTTTACTGTAAACTATAAAGATGCATTAAAACCATGACAAGTAGTCCTTTCACAGAAAGTTCCCGTGATATCATGGCTAAGAACACAGTCATATGGCCAGGAAAAGGTTACTATGGCTAGTTCAGCATTTGATTGTGCTCCAAGACACTGCATGGATTTTTTTAAGCAAGTGGTACACTTTTCTTTGATTGACTGTACATAGAAGAGACTGCTTGCTCCATAGCATCCACCTGCAGAAAACTCTCATCTGTAACTATATTTTGTGGAATTGAGGGTTAAAATTTAACTACTAAGTGAAATATAGTGAATTAGATCAAGGCTCGGCAACTCTTGGCAGGTTTGCCACATAGTGACACAAAGTCCAGGCTCCTGGCATGCCATACTTTCACGAATGCTGCAATGCTGAATCAAGGCATTTGAAGTCCTGAAACTGCTCGAGGTGCAAGCATGCAGGAGAGTGTGGCAGGCTAGGAGATAGGCAGTTTAAAGACAGGCATGGAAGGTTCTTTACAGAGGACCAGCAAACATAGTTACTCACCTGTAACAGGTGTTTTCCAGGGACAGCAGGAATCAGTCCTCACTTATGAGTGACGGCGGCACTGACGGAGCCCATGCGGAGCAATTCCCCAGCTTTCAAAGAAAGCCTTTGGGACTGCTGCCATGCATGCGTGGTCCTCTTCCCGCCCAAGGGTGCCATCTTGCTCAGTCAGGTCCCTTAGCTCGAGCCCTACCAAGCAGATGGCAAGAGAAGGACAAAAATCCAGCAACTCATCAGGGGAGGCAGGAGGGTAGTGAGGACTGATTCCTGCTGGCCCTGGAGAACACATGTTACAGGTGAGTAACTATGCTTTCTCCAGGAACAAGCAGGAAGTCAGTCCTCACATATGGGACTCCCCAACTACAGGCTACCAAACCTGTAACCAAAAAATGCCTCTGCAAGGTTGTGAGCAGAAGCCAATGCCCGAAGGAGCCTGGGTCCTCGGGGCAAAGCCCTCGGTAGCCGTGAAGAAGGGTCGGAGGGCAGGAGTTGCTTATACCATGAACAGATTACGGAGTACGGCCTGGCAGAAGGTGCTGTCCCGGCAGGACTCCCTCTCCAGGCAGTAGTGTGCAGTGAAGATGTTCGCTGAAGATCAGGTCGCCGCCCAACAGATGTCCGAGCACAGTGACTTGATGATCTAATGGGGCACCCACCTTCGCATGAGCAAAGGCGATGTAGTCCGCCACCCAAATGGAGAGGGTGTGTTTTGTGACTGCCTGCCCCAGTTGATTGGGATCGTAGGTCACAAAGAGTCGGCCAGATCTGCGATGAGCCTGGGTGCGCTGCAAATAGAAGGCAAGAGCCCTTTTGCAGTCGAGTGTATGGAGAGCTGCCGACGCCTGGTCGGCATGGGGCCTCGGGAAGAAAGTCGGTAAGACTATCCCCTGATTGAGATGGAAGTCCGAAACAATCTTCGGCAAGAACTTGGGGTGGGTACGGAGGACCACCCTATTCCTATAGAATCTCATGTAAGGGGCATCAGCCATAAGCGCCTGGAACTCACTGACTCGGCGGGCCAAGGTCAGGGACACCAGGAAGACCACCTTCCAGGAGAGGTGCCGAAGCAAGCACGTCACCATCGGCTCAAAGAGTGAACGCATAAGCTGCATGAGCACTACGTTCAGGTCCCATTCTGCAGGGGGTGGTCGGATGGGCAGTTTGGACAGTAAGAGACCCTGCATAAAGCGGGAGACCAATGGCTGCCCTTTCCCTCGATGGGGAGGTGATTCGCTGAGATGGCGTTCAAATGCACCCTGACGGAGTTCGACTTCAGACCTTCCTTCGAGAGATGGAGGAAGTACTGAAGGACTCACCGAGTGGAGCAGGAGAAAGGGTCAATCTGGAGCCCGGAGCACCAGACCGAGAAACACCGCCACTTGAAGGCGTAAACTCGCCTAGTCTAAGTCTTCCTCGACACGAGGAGAACCTCCTCGACCTCCTCCAGGAGAAAGCAGCAGGGCTAAGGAAACCCGTTCAGCCACCAGGCTGTGAGGGATTACAAGGCCAGGTTTGGGTGTCGCACCCATCTGTCCTCTTGCGTTAACAGGCCCGAGACACAGCTCAGGGAGCCTGGAGGCTCCGCTGACAGCCAGAGCAGGAGCAGGAACCAGGGCTGTTGAGGTCACGAGAGAGCTAAGAGGATCATCGATGCCCGGTCCCGCTGAGCCTTGAAGAGGGTCATCACAATGAGAGGAGTGGGAGGGAATGCATAGAGCAGACCGGAGGACCAGCTCAGTAGGAATGCATATGGGTCCTCCTTGCTCGGGTGTGGCACCGTCCCGCAGACGCAGGGGAGCTGTACGTTCAGCGGACTGGCAAATAGGTCCATAGCCGGAGTCCCCCACTGAAGAAACAGCCAGCCGGTCACCCCCGGATCCAGCTGTCATTTGTGAGGGTGGAGGATTCTGCTGAGCCTGTCTGCTAGGACATTCTCTTGGCCCGGGAGGTAGACCACTCTGAGGGTCATCCCCTGACGGAAGGCGAAGGAGCAGAGGAGGACTGCTTCCCGGCAGAGGGAGCGTGATCCGGTACCCCATTCCTTGATGTAGAACATCGCCACGCAGTTGTCAGTCTGCACAAGCACCGACCTCTCCTTGAGGTGGTCATCGAAGGCCCTCAGGGCCCACCAAATCGCCTGGAGCTCGAGCAAGTTTATCTGCTGCTGAGACTCCTCGGGCGACCACTGCCCCTATGTGCACAACACACCGCAGTGGGCTCCCAACTCCAGCAGGGAGGCATCCGTTGTCAGCACTATGTCATGCTGTGGGGTCTGGAAGGGCAACCCCCGGAGGAGATTGCGGGGGTTTCGCCACCAGCCTAAAGGACAGGTGAAGGCTGTGGGTGACTTTTACGGGGTCTCTGAGGCACCACTGAGCTGTCCGCATGTGCAGATGGGTGGGGGGAACCACATAGACGGTGGAGGCCATGTGACCCAGGAGGCGCAGCATAGTTCGGGCTGTGATCAGGGGGGTGCTCTGGACCTGAGCTGCCAGGGTTCGGAGGGCGGTCGGCACGATCCGCTGGTAGAAATGCAGTCACCCGCTGAGTATTGAGGCACGCCCCGATGAACTCTAAAGTCTTCACCAGTTCGAGGTGGGACTTGGGATAGTTGACCAAGAAACCCAGGCCCTCGAGCAGAGAATCGTGCGCGATGCTGCTAGGCGAGTTTCCTCGACAGAGGATCCCGTAACGAGCCAGTCATTGAAGTAGGGGAAGACCGGTACACCCTGATGCCTGAGACAGGTGGCGACCACAGAGAGGCATTTCATGAATACCCACGCAGCGGATGCGAGGCAGAAGGGGAGCATCCTGTACTGGAAGTGCTCTCCCCGCACCCTGAAGTGCAAGTATTGCCTGTGCTGGAGGTGAATCAAAATGTCGGCATAAGCGTCCTTTAGATCCAAGGAACATAGCCAGTAGCCCTACCGGAGCAAGGGCAGCAGAACACCAAGGGATAACATCTTGAACTTCTCCCGCACCAAGAACTGTTTAACTTTCGGAGGTCAAGAATGGCCCGCAGACCCCCCATCTTCTTCAGGATGAGGAAGTACTGGGAATAGAAGCCCCGACCTCGGAGGTGCGATGGCACCTTCTAGACCACCCACTGGGCGAGGAAGTTGACTAATTCCCGCTGCAGGAAGACCTGGTGCGTGGAGAGTCAAGGAGGCTCCGTTGGAGAGAAGGGAGAGGGAAGTCTGTCCAAGCGGAGGCGATAGCTGTCCCAGATGACTCGGAGGACCTAAGTGTCTGAGGTGATGGAAGCCCACTGAGGGATGAAAGAGGACAGGCATCCTCCCACTGGCTGCTAAGTCGCCGGAGGGCAAGAGGCTATGCGTCTGGTGTCAAAATCCCTGTGTGGGTTGCGGCAGAGCCAGAGTCTGGGCCCTTTTGGCTTGCGGTGACCCTTGCCAGACTTCCCTTGCGCTGGAATGGTCGGCGTGGGGGTCGTCTGGTACATCGGGTAGCCATGGTAAGGAAGGCCTTTCCTCGGGAAGAAAGGCTTTTTGGTCTGTTTCTTCTGAGGGAGGGTGGAGGTCTTGTGCGAGAGACAGGTTCTGGTGACGAACTCCGTCTCTATCTCCATGGCCTTATCTTCCATCGGCCTGCAGAAGAGCTGCTCGCCGAGGCAGGATACATCCAGGAGCTTCTCTTGCACCCACTGCTCCAAGTCTGAGGATTGGAGGCATGCCTGGCAATAGGCCCCGATGCCCGCAGCTGCTACCCGAGCTGAGGACTCAAAACCATCGTAGGCGGCACAGGAGAGGTATTTTTAGCAGTCCGTGACATACTTCAGCAGGGTAATGAACCTATTGAGGGGTTCTCCCTTGAGGCCCGCGGAGAAACCTCCGAGCTCCTTGGCCAGGTCGCGCAAGAACATACCTATGTATGATTGGTATGCTTGAATGCGACAGGAAAGCATGGACCCCTGGTAGGCCTTGCGGCCTAGGGCATCAAAGGCTCTCGACTCCCGGCCCAGGGGACCGAAGAGTGCAATTTCGGGCTCTTTTGCTTTCTCATGGCCGATTTCACCACCATGGAAGTGTGGGGGAGTTCAGTCTTTCTGAACCCAGGGCCGCGCTATACCTTGTACATGGTGTCGAGGCGCTTACTCACGATGGGGACCGAGGCGGGTGTCTCCCATACGCGGAGCAGCAGCCTGGACAGGATGGGAAGGACCGGGACAGTCAGAGACTCCCTAGGTGGGGACTCATACTGGAGGATGTTGAGCTCTTCAACTCAAGGATCCTCCTTAGCCTGGTGGCTAGGTTAAGAGTCCGTGCCATGTCCCGAACGAACACCAGGTAGGAGGTGTCCTCGAGCGGCAAGTGTCGCTGAGATGCAGGCGGGGAGGGGTCAGACGGAAAGTCCCGGTGGGTATGGGTTTCTGGGGAGGAGTCCCCATCGGACTCCCAGTCTGACAACTCTGATGAGGAATCCGAACCGGGCAGGTTGCCCTGTCCAGCGGCCGAGGCCCGCTTGGAGCCGGAGGCCCTGGGTGATCTCGCCCCCGAGAAACGGGAAGGCGAGTGAGACCGACGTCGAGGACCCTCACGAGGCTCGGGGGTTTCCTGGATGGATTTTGGCATCCCACGCAAGGAAACCACTGTCTCTGGGCGCGAGACAGCAAAGCTGGCTGTGAGCGCCTGCTGGGAAGCGATGAACGCTGCGTTCTAGCGCCAGCATGTGGGATTCCCATGCGGGCGTGGGACCCTATGACGCCGACCCCATGGTTACTGGGTCGGTGTCAAGGAGAGGGGGTCCTCGCCGGGACGGCCCTCAGGAGACTGGGCGCCTTTGTCAGAGGCCTCTGTATCTGTGCGGGGTACCTTGTGGGGCTGCTCCTTGTCTGACTCTCAGGAATGCCGAAGTGGGCTGAGCGACCGAGCGCGGGAGCACTCACACTTGTCGGGAGCCCCTGACAGTGACTTTGAGGCCTTCTTTTTTCACCGCTCCAGGGGACCCCTGGTTGGAGTGTAGTCGATAGCACAGGGCCGAGGTGGGGGATACGCCCAGAGGAGAGATGACCGAGGGCGCAACCGGGGGACTCCGAGGCTGCCTTTCTGAAAATGTCTTCGGACTTCTGCTTACAACTGAGCAGGGCTTTAGAGGACATTTTCTTACAAAGCAAACAGAGCTCCTGATCATGATCAGCCCCGAGACACCACAGGCAACAGTCCTGGGTGTCCGTAAGTGACATGTTCTTAGAGCATCTATCGCATTTTTTGAATCCGGTGGCCATAGGGGCAAAAATGGCCCCCGCGAGGTCGAAGACCCACGCGGCCAGTGGTTGGAAGAAAAAAGGGCGCAAAGCGCGTTAGGCAAAAAAAATCTAAGAAAACCGTCCCCGAATAGCTCTTAAAAAAAAAAAAAAAGGTAGAGCATGGGAAGGATGGGTAGGGGACCGGTGCAACCAGAAAATAAAAGGCCAGTAGGCCAAAAACAAAATACTTTTTCCAAGGGACAAGGACGTGTGTCCGAAGGGCTCCGCGGAAAAAGGGAGACTAAGCAAGATGGTACCCTTGGGCAGGAAGAGGACCACGCATGCGTGGCAGCAATCCCAGAGGCTTTCTTTGAAAGTTGTGGAATTGCTCCACGCGGGCTCCATTGGTGCCGACGTCACCCATAAGAGAGGACTGACTTGCTGCTTGTTCCTGGAGAAAGGTGGATTTTCCTCCCTGCCTTGCTTCAAAGAGACCCATTCATGCCCCCCAATATTTTTTTCTAGGGGATAAATTCCTCTATGTTGTCACAGTGAGTGATATTGCCTTATTGGCCCATGGATTAGATAAACCTTTATGAAAGAAAAAAACTTGTGGAAAAAGGGGGCCCATGAGGGTTGTGCTATTGCTAAATCTTCTCTTGACATCGCACCATGTTTCTCTAACTTACATCTTTCTATGTGATCCACTCCAAGGCCTCTGGTGCCAAACAAAGTCTGGAACCAACTTCTCTATTGCGCTGAAGGACCAAATATCAACACTATTCTCTCATCAGTCCAGTCGCCCCATCTTGCCAATAGCTTGTGTATAGCATGGCCTGGCCTTGCAACTCTCTTATTCAACACAGTGCAGTAAGCACCCCTCGACTAACAACTTGTCTCTTGCTCCAGGGAATGCCATGTGCTGGCAGTGCGGCATGTTACCTGTGCCAGTGACAGGATTAAGTGACATATGTGATCAAGGTAAAGTTCAAGATTAAATCTCATGTACCAGAGATTTTGCTAAAGGCCACCCTCAGTTTGAACTGGATGGATGCTGGAAGCCCCATGCTTTGGTGCTAGCACGTCAGATGGCTCCACTGTGTCAACATGACCCTGCCGTACCATCTTCCGGCCTCCTGATCCTGTTCTCTCCAGCTGTGATGGGGAAGAGCTGTCATCAGCCAAGGCTTCTCCACTACCTGCCGCCCCTTTGATGGATTCAGATCTTAGCACTAATGCAATGGAAGAAGATGGCACAGCTCTTTCCTCTTCTGAGACCTGATCCTCAGCAAGGCTTGCAATCTGCTGTGGGGCCCATTCCCTGCTCTCCTTCTTCCTCATAGACTCCCTTCCTGCGAACGGTTCTACATTGCCACTCACATTCTGTTCCATTTCCCCTCCACCCTCTGGCTCCCCTTCCCATCTTTTGTCAGGCTTCGTTTCACTTTTTAGCTCTCTCTCTCTTCCATTCTGCCCAGTGTCTCTTCCTTCTAGTGGCTCGCCCTCTTTGCTCCTATTCTGTTCCCTTTCACTCTTTAGCTTGCCTTCTGCTCTCTCATTTTGCCCAGTTTCACCCAATGGCTCTCCCTCACCTCTCCAGTCCTGCCCCAGTTTCTTTCCTTTCTCCAAATTTCCCTTACTAGATGCACCAAGTCCCTTTTCACTCCCCGATTCTCCCTCACTTTTCCCATCCTGCCCCGCCTCACAGCCTGGCTCCCTCCTGCTACTTCCTGCAGAGGGAAACATTATTCTCTCAAATGCTTTGGCCTGGCGGGACACAAGTGCAGCTGCCTTTAGCTCGGCCACTGACTGAAGGTGGAGTAGTCGAGGCCGTGAAACAAGCAGTGCGTCTTCTTCCATGCTGCTGCTGCTGCCTTTGAAGGGTTCTTTGTCCTCTCTCCCCTCTGGTGGGCTCTGCAGGGTCTCCAACACCTGTGCTTGTTTGCGCACTTTCCCCACTTCTGGTTGGTAGGAACTCTGCTTTATTAACTTTGGCGCTGCTTCCGCCTCAGGATGCTCATGGCTCCGTGTGCCATTCTCAGATATGGCCCGGGACTGTCGGGGCAGACGCTTTCTTGTATTCAGTTTCTCTCTCCTGGCATTGCTGCCCAATATCTCTGGATGTCCCTCGGAAAGCAAACAGCTCAAGACATCAGGAGCTTTCCTTGGCGGAGATCCAAACACCTGAGAAAATAAAACCATAAACATCTCTCTAAATATTTATTCTGTGCAGGAAACAATTGGTATTTCACTCAGCTTTTATTCTATACATTTACCATATTTTCTGTTCAAAAATAATTCTTAGTTAAAAGCAGAGGGGGGTGGGGGGTCACTCAAAGGCCTGCAAACAGCCCATATGCCACTCAGTGGAATATTCAGCAGCACTATAAATAGAGGGGGGGTGACCGGCAAGGAGCAGCAGGTGCATCTACTCTAGTCACCTTACTAGGCAGACTAGATGGACCATACTGGTCTTTATCTATGATCATCTACTATGGGCCTGATATTGTATGGGGCAGGATATGCGTTGCTACAGCGCATAGCCATGCCCGTCGACCTTTAACACTAGATATTCAATGCCACGGCGACGGCAATGAATATCTGGCGTTGCCGTAAATGCCCCAGAGCCGCTGAGGCTAACCGGGTAGTGGTGATATTGCACCGCTATCCAGTTAGCATCCGTGACTAAAATTAGGCGAGCCAAAAGATGGCCTAGTTTTCGCAGCGGATCACTAATTTTGTAGTGGTGCAATATCATCACTACCCGGTTAGCGGCAGTCTCTGCCCCAGAATGCACCCAACATGCCCAGATGTTAATCGCAGAGCGTCGGGGCATGTAGCAGGCTTTGAAGGGGGTATTCAATGGCGCTCACCATGTAAGTGCCATTGAATATCTCGATTTAGGGCATTTACGTAGTTTACTGGGCTGTAAACCATGTAAATGGCTTTTGAATATCGGGCCCTATGTTACTAAACTGGCTAGTGCTGCTGAATATTCTCAGTTTGTGACCTCAATGCCCCAACACTAGGCACTTAGCGTTAGGGCCTTCTAGGGAGCGGCACCCGAAGATAACAGATTATCAGCGATGTTTAGCTGCTTTAGGATAACCAGTTAGCAGTTGAAGTTAGGCACTTTAATGGCTGGTCTAACTTTAGTTGCTTAAGCTAACCGGCCAGCAGCTGAATATCACCACTGACCAGTTAGCTAACCTGCTATCCAGCAGACTTGGATATTCAATGCCAGTGGCCAGATATGATCTTGGTATTGAATAACCGGGTTGTTTTCAGTGGTGACGGCTAGCTGCTGTAACAGCGTTAGTCGCCAGTAATGAATATCTCCCCTAGAGTTTATACACAGAGAGCAAAATTTCCAAAAGTGTAGCAGTACTTCCAGAACAAATTTCCAAGGAAAACTTCCTGCAGAGTTTTCCCTTTGACAATCTCATGGGCTGTGATTTGTTTTTTTTAATCCACAAGGTTAAAATTTGTGCAAAGCAAGTATGGGAATGTGAAGATGAAACTCCCATATTTGCGTTTGTGGGCTTGCCTTGTCTCCCCCACCCTCAGCACTGTCACTTTTTCCTTCTGAAGACCTGGGGCAAATTTGAAAGAGGGATTTTCCCACAGGGCAGGGACCTGCTTTACACATGGAAATTCCTTTGAAAATTACTTCATAAAAGGCCAAAAGGTCAGTGTGCTCTGTACATCCAGGCAGGAGAGTTCAGTCAAATGGTACACTCTTATCTAGTGCTGCTGAGAGGAATAAAGGATGGGCAGCAAAGAGACACAGACCTGTTTGTGAAACTGGGGACTAGTGCCAGAACTGTAGAGAATACAGGGGGCAGCTGCCTCAGGTGTCACGCTCAAAGGGAGGAGAGGGGCTTCATCACAGGCTACTCTTACCAAGTAGCACAGAGGGTTCACTACATGACCACACAGGGCTCTGCCCCTATGACTTGGCTAGCCAGTGCCCGAATCTTAGGTAGCAGATAACAGTCCTCTGCATCCTGTTCAAACCTTTACCCCTGCTAGGCAACCTACAGGGAACAGGAGGGAAGAGATGGGCTTGAAACAAACAGAAGAAAAAGCCACTCTGTTCTCTCAACCACCCCTCCCCTCCCTCATTCAAGACAGGAGAGGGCTGCAAACCTGGAGCAGAAAGTAGGAAGCAAAGAACAGCCACACCCATTCAGCGAGCAGGAGAGAATGGGAGATTCAAGAGCAGAGAAAACGAGGTTACTTACCTGTAACAGGAGTTCTCCGTGGAAAGCAGGATAAGTCAGCCACAATAGGTGACATCATCCAACGGCACCGAGATGGAAGTACTACTCTATATAGCTCAGAAGGGCTTTGCCCTTCTGAGCATGGGCCACCCAGGCCCCCCCCCCCCCCGGGTCTGCCCCTAGCCAGCCACTGAGTTACTAGCTGTCAACCTTTAGGGGCGTGCACCTGTGGGATTTAGACCAGCACCTTGCAGGAGAGGAGGGTGAGAATGTGTGGCTGACTTATCCTGCTGTCCACGGAGAACTCCTGTTATAGGTAAGTAACCTTGTTTTCTCCTAGGACAAGCAGGATGAGTCAGCCACAATAGGTGCCTCCCCAGCTATGTGGAGCTGTGGTGCAAGGACAGTCAAGGAGGAGACAAGGCGCTGATCAAGAACAATATGCCTGCTTTATTGTGGCGCAGCGTGATGCAGGGCTGTTTTGCTGCAACAAAAGCTGGGCAGGTTGCCAAACGGTGCACAGTGACAATAAAACAATAGAAGTGCAGAACACGGTGCAAAACAGTGCAAAGAACAGTAGTGCAAACAGTGCAAGTAACAGTGCAAAGTATTGCTGGGAATCACAGATGCGGATCGGAGAGTGTTACAGGCATCGCCGGTCCGCCGAGGTCAAGACTGCCTGACAAACTGAGCACCCTAGGGATGGACCCTAAAGTTACTGCTTGGGTTAGAAATTGGTTGGGTGGGAGGCGACAAAGAGTACAAGTAAATGGAGCACACTCTGAGGAGAAGGATGTTATCAGTGGTGTGCCCCGGGGATCTGTCCTTGGTCTGATTCTTTTTAACATCTTTGTTAGTGATATAGCGGAAGGGCTTTCAGGTAAGGTTTGCCTCTTTGCGGATGATACCAAAATCTGCAATAGAGCAGACACCCAGGAAGGGGTAGATAACATAGAAACATAGAAACATGATGACAGAAAAAGACCACAAGGCCCATCTAGTCTGTCCTTCCATAACAACTACAACAGTCCACTTTTTACCTTTAGAGAGGGATCTAGCTAAGCTTGAAGAATGATCTAGAATTTGGCAGCTGTGATTTAATGTTAAAAAATGTAAGGTCATGCATTTGGGCTGCAGCAATCCAAGGGAGCAATATAGTATAGGGGGTGAAGTACTTTTGTCCACTAAAGAAGAGCGGGACCTAGGCGTGGTTGTGTCTGAAGATCTTAAAGTAGCTAAACAGGTAGAAAAGGCGACGGCAAAAGCTAGAAGGATGCTTGGGTGCATACGGAGAGGAATAGCTAGCAGAAAAAAGGAGGTGATAATGCCTCTGTATAAGTCTTTGGTGCGACCTCATTTGGAGTATAGTGTGCAATTCTGGAGACCGCACCTTCAAAAGGATGTGAACAGGATGGAGTCGGTGCAGAGGGTGGCTACTAAAATGATTAGTTGTCTTCATTATAAAGCATATGAGGACAGACTGAAGGATCTTAATATGTACACCTTAGAGGAAAGGCGAGATAGAGGTGATATGATTGAGATGTTTAAATACCTCCGTGGCATAAATGTTCAGGGAGATTGCCTCTTTCAACTGAAAGCAAGTTCTGCTACGAGGGGACATGGGATGAGGGTGAAGGGAGATAGATTCAGGAGTGATATGCGGAAATATTTCTTTACGGAAAGAGTAGTGGATCTGTGGAATAGTCTCCCAGTGGAGGTGGTAGAGATGAGGACAGTAACTGAAATCAAAAAAGCATGGGACAAACACAGAGGATCTCTAAAGGTAAAAAGGAGACTGTTGTAGTTGTTATGGAAGGACAGACTAGATAGGCCATGTGGTCTTTTTCTGTCGTCATATTTCTATATTTCTATGTAAAGGCAAGGTCTTCGCTGGAGAGGTCGTGGCAGTAGTGTCTCTGGAACGTATGCGGGGGATGACCATGTGGCCGCTTTGCAGATATCCACCACGGGGACTGATCTCAGGTTGGCAATGGAGGAGGCCATTGCCCGCAGCTGGTGCACGTTGACTGGATGTGCAGACTCTGCTCCTGCCCGCTCAAGGCAGAAGGCGATGCAGGCCGAGATCCAGAGGGACAGGGTCCATTTGGAGAGAAGACGCCCCGGTTTGTTGGGGTCATAGGAGACGAAGAGCTGCATACCAGAGCAGTGAGGCGCAATCCGCCAGAGGTAGACGTGGAGGGCTCTGACGCAGTCTAAAGTATGTAGCCTCTGTTCCTCTGCAGTAGAGTAGCCTCTGTTCCTCTGCAGCTCTATGGACTGGTTCATATGAAATGCAGAGACCACTTTTGGCACAAATTCAGGGTGCTTCCGGAGGGTGGCTCTGTCGTTGGTGATCTGGGTGTAGGGCGGGTGCGTCACCAGTGCCTGCAACTCACCAATTCGTCGGGCTGATGTGATGGCGACCAGGAACAGAGTTTTCCAGGAGACGTGTTTCATGTCCACTGCAGTCAAGAGCTCAAATGGAGGAAGTGTGAGTTGGCCGAGGACGGCATTGAGGTCCCAGTGGGGGATTGAGTCCTTGCACGGAGGGTACAGGTTGGTGAGGCCTCTCATGAATTGAGCGACAATAGGTTGGGCCGCTATGGATGTGTCACCACAGTGGTCGTGAAAAGCTGTGATCGCGGCCAGGTGGACTCGTACTGATTGGGGTTGCAGACCCCTCTGGGAGAGTTCTGTCAGGTATTACAGCACCTGCGACGTGGAGCAGGAGAAAGGATTGAGTTGCAGTGCGGAGCACCAGGAGGAGAAGCGTCACCATTTCAAGCAGTATGACTTCCTAGTTGACGGTTGTCGTGCTGCAAGTACCACCTGCACGACCTCCGACAGGAGGTGGAGCGGTGAGAGTGACCTGTTCAGCCTCCATGCTGCCAAGGACAGGGTCTGTAGATTGGGGTGCAGGGTGTTGCCGTCATCCTGAGAGATGAGGTCCGGTCGTAGGGGAAGGCGAAGAGGTGCTTCCCGTGCCAAGTGGCTGAGGAGTGGAAACCATTCCTGGTGGGGCCAGAAGGAGACTATGAGGATGGCCTGTGCCCTGTCCGAAATGATACGTTGTAGGGTCAGTGGTATCAGTGGAAAGGGCGGGAAGGCATACACCAATGACCAGTCCCCCCAGCACACGTCAAATGCATCCGGGGGGCAATGCTGCGGGGGGACGGTCGTTTCAAGCAGAAGAGGTTGCTTTTGGTGTTCTCCTCTGTGGCAAAAAGGTCTATCCGTGGTTGACCCCATCGCTGGAAGATGGTGAGGGGTCACTTGACCGTTGAGTGTCCATTCGTGCGGGCTGAGCTGTCGGCTGAGGCGGTCTGCTAGTTCGTTCTGGAGCCCTGGTAGGTAGGAAGCCTGGATGTGGCACCGGTTGTGCAGGGCAAAGATCTGTATCTTCAGAGCCTCCCTGCAGAGAGCACGTGAGCCTGTACCCCCTTGTTTGTTGATGTAGAACATGGCCACCTGGTTGTCCGTCCAAAGGAGGGTGTGTTTTCCGTGAATCTGACTCCGGAAGGCCTTGAGGGTGTGTCGGATTGCCCTGAGTTCCAGGAGGTTGATGTGTTGATTCCGCTCCCGTGCCGTCCACGCTCCCTGGGTGCGGAGATGAAGGCAGTGTGCCCCCCAGCCAGACGGGGAGGCGTCCGTGGTTATGGTCAGCTGATTTGGGGACTGCCTTAGTGGGCGGCCCTGTGCCCGGTTCCTCTTGCGGGTCCACCAGAGGAGAGACGCTTTGACAGCGGTGTCTATGCGGATTGAGGTGCTGAGGGGCTGCGAGTGCTAGTTCCAGTGCGACCTCAGGTGCCATTGCAAGTGGCGCATGTGTAGCTTCGCCAGGAGTACGACCTGGGTAGAGGCTGCCATGTGTCCCAAAAGGCAGAGGAGTGTTCGTCTCCGAGACTTGTCTTATCAGGTGGATGATGGCGTCCATTTGAGGGGGAGGCAAAAACGCCCGTGAGGCTTTGGTGTCTATTATTGCTCCGATGAACTCGAGGCGTTGTATGGGTCGCGGGTGCGACTTCTGGTAGTTGATCAGGAAGACCAGAGATGATAGGAGGGTGATGGTCCGCCGCGTCGACGTTGTGGCTTCCTGTAGGGATGGCGCTGAAATCAGCCAGTCGTCCAGGTATGGGAAGATGCATATGCCCTATTTGCGTAGGTGGGCAGCCGCTACAATGACACATTTGGTGAAAACTCTTGGTGCCGGAGAGAGGCCGAAGGGGAGGACCTTGTACTGGAAGGGTCTCCCCTGGATCTGGAAGTGCAGGAACTTGCGGTGGTCCTTGTGGATGCTGATGTGGTTGTAGGCATTCATCAAATCCAGGGATGAGAGCCACTCCTCCCGCTGGAAGGGTTGAGACCCAAGGGAGTGCATACAGAACTTTTCCTTGACTATGAATTTGTTGAGTTTGCGCAGGTCGAGGATGGGACAACAACCACCCGACTTCTTGGGAACCATAAAATATCTGGAGTAGAAGCCAGTGTGAATTTCTTCCGGTGGCACAGGCTCGATTGCTTTGGAAGTCAGGAGGGAGGATATTTCTTGTGGCAGACCTGTGGGCGATGTGGGGTCTGCCCTCTCTTAGGGGAGGGGGTTTGCGTTGCCACGGAGTAGAGTGGAACCTGATGCGGTACCTGCTCTTGATTATTTGTAGTACCCACTTCTCTGTCGTGATGGACTCCCAGGCCAGGAGGAAGGTGGTGAGCCGGACCCCCGGGGGGGCAGGCTTTGCATCGTTTGTCAAAAGGGCTGGCTTTGTTTCGTTGGCCCAGCTTGGGGGGCCTTTTGCTATCTCCGGTCGTGCTGGTGGGGCTTATTGCGGTAGGAGGAATGCTGCTGCTGTGGCTTGTATCATGGCTGTTGCCATTTCCAGTATGTTGTGTATTGTCATTTTGAAGTGTGGTACTGTCTCTGCTGGTAGGAGCTTTTGCGGTTGTTGCGCTCGAGGCCCTCGTCGGTGAGGGTTTGAAGTGTGGTGCAGTGGTCCTTTATAGTGGAGACAGTATCGTTGACCCTGTCTCCGAACAGAGAGTCGCCAGTACAGGGGACGCCAGCGGTGCGGTCATGGGTATCTTCTCTGAGACCGGAGGCCTGGAGCCAGGTGAACCTGCGGGCGTAAATGGCCGTCCCTGCTGTGCTGATTGGGGTTGCAGACCCCTCTGGGAGAGTTCTGTCAGGTATTGCAGCACCTGGATGCTCGCACTTGGTGCTTCGTGTACTCCTGTAGGTCCGCTAAAGAGGCATTGGAAGGAGGACGTCCTGGAAGAGGGCATGCTGTAGTTGGTGGGAAGAGATTCTTGCGCTTAGCATGGCGCCTTGGAACGTCTTCTTGCCGATATTGTCGAGGAGCTTAAGATCTCTGCCTGGGGGGTTGTTGGAATGCGCCTGCGTAGACTTTGAGCGCTTAAGGGCAGACTCCACCATGATGGATTGGTGTGAGAGTTGAGTCTTGTCAAATCCTGGCAAGGATTGGACTTGGTATTTTAAGTCCAGTTTGTGAGAGGAGGGGGGAACCGAGCTGGGGCTCTGCCATAGCTTGAGGAGGTTCTCATGTAGCAGGGGATGCACCGGTATCGGTGCAAGGGCTCTCGGGGTCTCAAGGAATTTCCGCGCTGCTTGGATTTCCGGACGCTGGTCTGAGGGCTGTCCAGTTGTAGGAAGATCCATTGCTGATGCTAGTTTGCGGAGAAATCTGGGATAAGTGAGGTACTCTGGGATGCTAGTAGCAGGATCCATCGGTGCAGGTGCTATGTCGAGCCCCAAGGTTTCAGCTGTCGTAGGTGACCCAGGGTCAACAGGGGCAGCGGTGTCACAGGAGGGCAGGGGTGCCGTCTTTGTAGGTATAGGCTCTCTGGGTGCAGCTAGTGAGGTAGGGACCGTCGGGTCTGAAGAAGTAGATGTAGGTGCTTGATTTTTTGCCCATTGGTCAAAGAGGCTGGAGAGCAAGGTTGAAAACTGCGTTATGTCCTGGTTTGCGCTCTGTCCGGCACCTCAAGCAGCGTGGGGGTCCGGATGGCGGTCTCCCCACCCTCCTTGGGGGAAGGATAAACATTTGGGTGTCCGAGAGCTGGTTCTGAGCCAGAGGAGGGGGGAAGTACGTAGTTGCTGTGGGCCATAGGCGCGGAGGGGCTGCTGGAGGGTGACCTCCTGTGTCTGTGGAAGGACCTGCGTTTGTTCCTGCTCCTATGTCTGTGGTACATTTTGGAAGCATGTCTGCTGCTGCTGCTTCTGTGTCTGCGCTGCTTCTTTAGGGCTGGACTGCTGCTGTATCTGACACTGTGAGAACTGTCCTTTGAGAGCCTCCTCTGGTGTCTGCGTCGCCTTCCTGAGCGTTGCTACATCGGCGCGGGTGTCTCTGCGCCGACGGAGAGGCTTGCTGGTGCAGGGGGGAGTGTCCTGAGCTGCGTGGTGATGCAGTCCCGTAGCCGCGGAGAAGGAAGGCAAAATGGCTGCCTGCATGCCTTGGAGCTCCCACGTTGCCTGCAGTATCGTCAGAGGGGATTCCAGGGAAGCCAGAGCCTGCTGGAACATAGAAGAAGCTGCAGGGAGAGCCTGGAGACCGGAGGGAAGGGCGGGAGCATCGTGGCTGCAGGTGGAGGCCGGAGAGGGCACATCCGGAGCTGCGGAGAAGGTTGGCTGCATAGGAAGAGCATCGCGTGCAGCATGGGCAGCTGCATGGTCAGCAGGAGCTTGCAGCGCTGATGTTCCTACCTCCCTTAGAAGATCTCGGAGGGCATGTCGTCAGAACCTCCTGGCCCGGGGGGGACATTCTTGCACAGTGAGTGCAGTCCTCCACCCTGTGTGACACTCCAAGGCATCTCAAGCAGCAGTCATGAGTGTCCGTGGAGTTCATCCTTCTTGAGCAGGTAGGACATTTTTTAAAACCCGGTTTAGGCATAATAGGTGTTGATTGAAGTTTCTGTCTTTGCAATATTGGTTGAAAATAGATGGTAATGAAGAGAGTGTAGGAGAGTCCGTCTTGCTGGCAAGGCGGAAGAATGAAGAGTGGCTGGTTAGGGGTGGACACGGGGAGTGGGGGGTGGCCTGGGTGGCCCATGCTCAGAAAGGAAAAGCCCATCTGAGCTATAGAGAGTAGTACTTCCGTCTCGGCGCCGTCAGATGACGTCACCTATTGTGGCTGACTCATCCTGCTTGTCCTAGGAGAAAAGAAGAGTTCACTTATCGTCTGCCTATTTTTGTTGGTAATTTGTGGTAACAGCTTGTATTTGGTAAAAGCCTATATTCTACATGTGACTGAGGTAAGTGATTCTGCTAACTTATTTTCTGTGTGGGGATCTATTAATCCATCTTATTCTGGCTTCTCCATGTATAAAAACAAAAGAATGTGGTTCCCACTCCTTCAGAAACTAAAACTACACACACAAGGTGGTGTATAAACAATTATTCAAATTTTCAACTCACAAAGCACTTCATAAATCCTCAGGAACAAACCAACCTCATTTTTCTTTAAATTCCAAAGTTATGCAGGCAGCGGGCTGAATGTCGCCACTACTATATGTATATTCACAACTGCCCTCTATTGGGATAGCAGCACTGAATATATAACATGGTTGCTCACCTCAAGTATGGGTGACGTCACCAATGAAGCCACGCATGGAACGCTCTCCAGCTTCCAAGGCACCATATTCTCCAGTACAACAACATAACAGGAGCCAAAAAGGCAACTCCCTGGGGAGGTGGGAGGGTTGTGAGGATTTACTCCTGCTGTTCATACAGAACACTTGCTACAGGTGAGTAAGTGCTCTTTCTCCATGAACAAGCAGGAAATAAGTCCTCATGCATGGAACTCCCAAGCTACAGGCTATCGGAACCAGAGGAGATAAGCAGCCCAACTGGGCAACTAGAACTGGAGAAATCAGGAAAACCAGAGAGGTAGTATCGCCGAGAAACTCATCTGATTCAGTATCCTCAGCAGACAATGACCTGAGGGAATTTTGAGCAGGTAGCCTGGATGGACAGAAGGGCCGGTGCATAGGAGTTGACTTTAAGACATAACATAAGTTATGCCATACTGGGCCAGACCAAGATCCATCAAGCCCAGTATCCTGTTTCCAACAGTGGCCAATCCAGGTCATGAGTACCTAGCAGGTCCCCAAAAAGACACATAGGTTCCACAATGCTTGTACTGGGGCAAGCAGTGGATTTCCCGGGTCCTCTTTAATAATGGTCTATGGATCTTTCCTCCAGGAACTTGTCAAAACCTTTTTAAAACCCAGTAACACTAACAGCTTTTACTACATCCTAAGAACATAAGATATGCCATACTGGGTCAGACCAAGGTCCATCAAGCCCAGTATCCTGTTTCCAACAGTGGCCAATCCAGGTCATGAGTACCTAGCAGTATCCCCAAAAGACACAGGTTCCACAGTGCTTGTATTGGGTCAAGCATTGATATCCTGGGTCCCTTTTTAATAATGGTTTATGGACCTTTCCTCCAGGAAATTGTCCAAACCTTTTTTAAACCCAGCTACACTAAAAGCTCTTACTACGTCCTCCGGTAACAAATTCCAGAGTTTGATTACACGTTGAGTGAAAAAATATTTTCTCTTATTTGTCTTAAATAGTTTACCCTGTAGCTTCATTACATGTCCCCTAATCTTTCTATATTCTGATAGTGTAAACAATCGATCTACGTTTACCCGTTCCACTCCATTCATTAATTTATAGACCTCTATCATATCTCCCCTCAGCCATCTCTTTTCCAGGTTAAAGAGCCCTAACCTTTGTAGCCTCTCTTCAAAGGAGTAGCCTTCCATCCCCTTTACCATTTTGGTGGCTCTTATCTGTACCTTTTCTAATAACGCTATATCCTTTTTAAGATATGGCGACCAGAATTGCACACAATATTCAAGGTGCGGTCGTACCATGGAACGATACAGAGGCATTATAATATCCTTTGTTTTATTTTCCATTCCTTTCCTTATGATACCTAGCATTCTATTTGCTTTCTTGGCCGCCGCTGCACACTGGGAGGAGGGTTTTAACATGTTATCCACGATGACTCCTAAATCTTTTTCCTGGGTGGTGGTTCCCAATGTGGAACCTTGCATTGTGTAACCATAGTGTGGGTTGTTCTTTCCTAGGTGCATAACTTTGCACTTGCCCACATTAAATTTCATCTGCCATTTGGATGCCCAGTCTTCCAATTTATCCAGATCCTCCTGCAGTTTTCCACAGTCCTCTTGGGTTTTAACAACTTTAAATAGTTTTGTGTCGTCTGCAAATTTGATAACCTCACTGGTTATTCCCTTTTCCAGGTCATATATAAATATGTCAAAAAGTAGCGGACCCAGTACAGATCCCTGGGGTACTCCATTATTCACCTTTTTCCAATGGGAAAATTGGCCATTTAGCCCTACCCTCTGCTTTCTATCTTTTAACCAGTTCCCGATCCACAATAGTACACTGCCTCCTATCCCATGACTTTTTAGTTTTGCCAAAAGTCTCTGATAAGGGACCTTGTCAAAGGCTTTCTGAAAGTCCAGATACACTATATCAACCGACTCACCTTTGTCTACCTGTTTATTCACACCTTCAAAAAATCATATCGGATTAGTAAGACAAGATCTTCCTTGTCCAAAGCCATGTTGGCTGTCTCCCATTAAGCCATGACTATCTACATGCTGTGTAATTTTGTTCTTTATGATGGTTTTTACCATTTTCCCCGGTACTGACGTCAGGCTCACCGGTCCGTAATTTCCCGGATCACCCCTGGACCCTTTTTAAAAATTGGCGTTACATTGGCGATCCTCCAATCTTCAGGTATTACAGATGATTTTAATGAAAGTTCACAGATTACTAATAGCAGGTCTGCAATCTCATATTTCAGTTCTTTCAACACTCTTGGATGTATACCATCTGGTCCAGATGATTTGCTACTATTCAGTTTATCAAATAGTTGTAATACATCTTCCCGGTGTAGCGATATTTCTCTCAATTCCTCTGCAGTATCACCTTTAAATACCACTTCAGTCTTAGGTAACATCCCTACATCTTCCTCAGTAAAGACCGAAGCAAAGAATTCATTCAGTCTCTCCGCTATAGCCTTGTCTCCTCTTACTGCCCCTTTTACCCCACTATCATCTAATGGTCCAATTGACTCTCTCACATGCCTTTTGCTATGAATGTACTTGAAAAAGTCTTTATTTCGTGTTTTTGCTTCCGTAGCAAGTTCCTTCTCACATTCTCGCTTTGCCTGCCTTATCAATGCTTTGCATTTAACTTGTCAGTGCTTGTGCTGTTTCCAGATTTCGTCGTTTGGCTCTTTTTTCCATTTCCTGAAAGATGCTTTTTTTGGCAGCCACAGCCTCTCTGACCTCACCTGGCAGTTTTTTGGACTTTCTTCCACTTTTCTTAATGCGTGGAATACAGCTGGTCTGGGCTTCCAGGATAGTATTTTTAAACAACACCCAAGCTTGATGTAAGTCTTTAACCTTTGCAACCGCTCCTTTTAGTTTTTTCTTAACTATACTCCTCATTTTATCATAGTTTCCCTTCCCTCCTCCACTAATTAAATCAAACACGATCATGCTATGATCACTATTGCCAAGTGATCGCAACACCCTTATTTCTTGCACTAGATCTGGTGTTCCACTAATTACTAGGTCCAGTATGGCTTCCCCTCTGGTCAGTTCATGAACCAGCTGCTCCAAGAAGCAGTCATTTATTTCATCAAGAAACTTTATCTCCTTAGCATGTCCTGCTGTGACACTGACCCAGTCGATACCGGGGTAATTGAAATCACCCATTATTATTACTCTGCTGTGACTTTTGTTAGCTTCCTTGATTTCTTTGAGCATTTCATCATCCATTTGTTCATTCTGGCCAGGCGGTCGATAGTACACCCCCACTGCCATCACCTTCCCCTTCATACATGGAATTTCAATCCATAGAGATTCTACAGCAAATTTTGTTTCCTGCAAAACTTTAATCCTTTCTGACTCAATGCCCTCTCTAACAGAGCGCAACCCCTCCACCAATATGATCAGTTCTATCATTACGATATAGTTTGTATTCAGGTATCACAGTGTCCCACTGGTTATCCTCCTTCCACCATGTCTCTGAGATTGCAATCATATCTAACTCTCATTTAGTGCTATATATTCTAACTCTCCCATCTTATTGTTTAGACTTCTAGGATTTGCATACAAGCATTTTAGAGACTGTATTTTATTAATATTAATCTGGCTATTGGTAGGCATGGGTAATTTGGAATCTTTACGCTCTGTCTGCACCATACTCAAGGGCATTTGGGCTACTTTACTCTTTTTTGGAACCTCACTGCTTTTGATAGTATCCTTCAAGGATACCTTCTTCCGAACCATGCGCTCTTGGGCGACTGTCGGCTTTCCCCTATTTTCTAGTTTAAAAGCTTCTCTATCTCCTTTTTAAAGGTTAATGCCAGTAGTCTGGTTCCACCCTGGTTAAGGTGAAGCCCATCCCTTCTGAAGAGCCCCTCCTTTCCCCAGAATGTTCCCCAGTTCCTAACAAATCCAAAATCCTCATCCTTGCACCATCGTCTCATCCACGCATTGAGACTCCGGAGCTCTGCCTGCCTTTTGGGTCCTGCACGTGGAACAGGAAGCATTACGGAGAACGCTACCCTGGAAGTTCTGGATTTCAACTTCCTACCTAAAAGCATAAATTTAGTCTCCAGAACTTCCCTACCACATTTTCCTATGTCATTGGTACTGACATGTACCAAGACAGCAGACTCCTCCCCAGCACAATCTAAGATCTTATCTAGGCGGTGCGTGAGTTCCGCTACCTTTGCACCAGGCAGGCATGTTACCAGGCAATCCTCACGTCCACCAGCCACCCAGCTATCTACATGCCTAATGATTGAATCACCAACTATAATAGCTGTCCACCCCTCCCCTCATGGGCACATGGCCCTGGAGAAACGTCCTCAGTGCAAGAGGGTTTTACATCACCTGGAGGACAGGTCCTAGTTACAGGATCACTTCCTGACACACCAGGGTGATGCTCTCCTGTCACGTGACCTCTCTCCTCCATGGCAACAAGGATGCTGCCAGACTGGAGGTGGAACTTCAGGATTATATCCCTGTAGGTCTCGTCCATGTACTATATACCTCTCTGTCTTTCTTATGTCTTCCAGGTCTGCTACTCTAGCCTCTAGAGAACGGACTTGTTCCCTGAGAGCAAAGAGCTCCTTGCACTTAGTGCATACATAAGACCTCTCACCAACTGGGAGAAAATTTTACATGTGACACTCAATGCAAAAGACTGGAAAGCCCCCATCTCGCTGCTGGACTGTTGTCTGCATCTTAGTTTAAAACTTGTGTTTAGGTCTTTAAATTCTGTACTTACTAAGGGTTGGTGTAGATGCTTATACTAATAAAAGTGTATCTGCAAAAATGCAATGTGTGCCTTCGAGTCAGTCCTGACTCCTGGCGACCCAGAAGCTCCTGGGTTTTCTTGGCAGTGTGACCAGAAGTAGATTGCCAGGCCTTTCTTCCGAGGCAATGGAGGGTTAAGTGACTCGCCCAAGGCCACAAGGAGTGCTAGTGGGAATCGAACCCTGGTTGCTTCGTTACCAAGCCAGTGTTCCAACCACAAGGCTACTCCTCCACTCCACCTTGTTCACCTGAAACGTAATTAATCTCAGGTCCTCAATGTATGACTGATTTGGATAAAGAGCTGCACCTGAGAGCAGCCCCTTTCCTCTAAGACGTGTAAGTACCTATAAAGCTACAATTACCACAGGAGCGGGTGGGTGTTGGGGAGGGAGAGAGGGAAATAAGACCTATTAAAAGAGGCTGTTCCAAGGTACCCTGTCCTGTACCCTCAGCAGGGGGGGGAGGGGGTTAAGTCCCTCAGGTAGGCTAGAGCAGGAAAAAACGTTTAAAACGCAGCACATTCTGTGGACAGAGCAGGGAGAGATATTTAATTTAAATACAGTTAACCTGGCTACCACACAAAGGCCAGTTAGTTGAGAGAGGCAGGGTAAGTTATACAGCTGAGAAAGCTGAAGTGCAAAACTAAAGGGAACAGGGAGGTGAAGTAGCACACCAATAAAGACAACAATAAATAAATAAATAGAGAGCTAGAACTCACAGCAAAGTTGTCACAGGAGTTAAATATCCACCTCTCTAGCAGAGCACTGTGAGGGCACTGCTCTTCCCAGAGCAGAGAGAGGCAAACAGAACAGATTATGCACACGTGGGATAATGAATTCCAGAGTTTGATAACACGTTGAGTGAAAATATATTTTCTCTTATTAGTCTTAAATATGTTACATTGTAGCTTCATTGTGTGTCCCAAGTCCTTCTACTTTTTGATGGTGTAAACAATCAAGCTACATTTACCCATTCCACTCCATTCACTAATTTATAGACCTCTATCATATCTCCCCTCAGCCTTCTCTTTTGCAGGTTGAAGAGCCCTAACCATTTTAGCCTCTCTTCATAGGAGTATCCTTCCATCCCCTTTACCATTTTGGTGGCTCTTCTCTGAACCTTTTCTAATTCCACTATATCCTTTTAAGATAAAGCAACCAGAATTGCACAAAAAATTCAAGGTTAGGTCACATCATGAAATAATAAAGGCATTATAATATCAATGGTTTTATTCTCCATTCCTTTCCTTATGATACCTAGCATTCTATTTGCTTTCTTGGCCAATGCTGCACATTGGGAGAGTTTCAACATATTATCCACGATGATACCTAAATCTTTTTCCTGGGCGGTGGTTCATAATGTGTAGCCATAGTTTGGGTTATTGTTTCCTAAGTGCATAACTTTTCATCTGCCATTTCAACATCCAGTCTTCCGAGTTATCAAGATCCTCTTTCAATTTTCCACAATCCTTTTGGTTTCAACAACTTTGAATAATTTTGTGTCATCTGCAAATTTGATTACCTCACTTGTTATTCCCTTTTCCAGGATATTTATGAATATGTTAAAAGCAGCAGACCCAGCACAGATCCCTGGTGTACTCCATTATTCACCTTTCTCCATTGGGAAAATTGGCCATTTAGCTCTACCCTCTGCTTTCTATCTTTTAACCAGTTCCTGATTCACAATAGTACACTGCCTCCTATCTCATGACTTTTTAATTTAACCAAAAGTCTCTGATGGGGGACCATGCCAAAGGCTTTCTGAAAATCCAGATAAACTATAGGCCTGATTCTGAGTTGCGGGTTACGGGGCTGCACGTCTCGGCAGGATGTGCAGACCCCAAAGCTGTTTGGACCCTATTCCCACTCCGGCTCTCCCTGCACGACTAGAGTCGCAGGATGGGGAGAGCCAATGGGGGCAGGAGGGGGACAGGTTTGGGGCAAAGTGGAGGTGGGGCAGGCCAAGCCGAGCTGAGCTGGCAGGACACGCAAGTGCTTGTTGACCTCCTTGAAATCCAGAATGGGCCGGAAGGAACTGTTTTGGGCACCACAAAATAGATGGAGTATCTGCCCTTTTCTTGCTTCTCTGGTGGGATGAGCACCACTGCCTTTAGGCAGAGCAACTTGTCCAAGATGGCCCACACAGTGGCACTTTCAATCGCAGACTCAGAAGGGGAGATGAAGGCATCCGTAATCTGCTTTTTCCATCCCAGAATTGGTCGAACACAACAGTGTCTAGAACTCAGCAATTCCTGGTAACCTCGGCCCATTCCTCAAAGAAAAGGTGAAGCCTATCTCCAACCAGACGAACCAGGGAATGGGCCCCCAAATCTTCATTTTACAGCTTAGGAGGGTCCTCCTCTGGGTGGGACAGATCCCTGGGCCCATGTGCTCCATGAAAAGACTGAGAATAAGCCCAAAGCCCAGTAGCAGAGGGGAAAAATGGTCGGTAATGATGAGAGTCCCAAGATCCCCGGGGATCTGGCCAGTGCATCCTTAGTTGACGGGCAGAGACTGACAAGAAAGTAGCACCAGCCCGTTTCACAGGCCCCTTGGACCCGTTTTCCAGAAGTCAGTAAGATTTTGTCTCACCCAGGTCTTTCATCAGCTTCTCCAAATCGGCTCCAAAAAGAAGCTTCCCCTTAAAAGTAAGGTAGGCCAACCGGGCTTTGGAAGATGTATCCGCTGCCTAGGGCCAGAGCCAAATCCAAACCTGTGACAACGTCATCAGGGCATCATCCTTGGCTGTCAAACATACCAGATCATACATGGCATCAGAAAGAAAAGCTATAGCTGACTCCAAAAGAGAGGTAGAATCATCCGGCAGAAGAGACTGAATTCACTGGAGCAAAGCTCAAGAAGTCAGGCCTGCACAAACAGCAACTAAAGAATAAAAGCCGCCGCAGTGAGCTGGTTCTGAGTATCCTTTAAAGCCAATCTGCCTTCCACAGGCATGTTGGTCTGTCCAGTAACCGCTGTGACCTGCATATCTATCTTGGAAATATCAACCACACAACACATTCCCTCTCCAAGAGAGGATGCATCTTCTTATGCGGGGAGTTAGGTGACTCCCACTCCGACCGGAACAGGCACTTGAGCACCTCCAGTAATGGCAGACAGTAGTAGATTTCCACACCCCTTGCAGGAGTGGATGCCTCTTGGGATCCTGGCTCTGTCTCTGGAGGATTCACTAAGCTCAAGGTGGGTAAGACCCTAGAATCCATACTTCCAGTTTCAGAACATGCAGATAATATCGATCTCCTCACAAGCCTCTGAAGAGAGTACTTCTTCATCCCCATAAAACATCTTAATCTAAGTCACCCAGCTGATTCCCATCTCCAGGGGGGTGCGCCCTCTGCCAGGGATGCTTAGCCATCAATCGAAAAGGGCTTCCACTTTCAGCCTACCCCTCATGAAACAGCACGCGGGGGAAAACAGAGGCTGCAGGGTCTGAATGTCCACGCCAGAATGACCAGGCCTACTGTAAAAAGAAAAGAATCCTGGGGAGGATAATCAGGACTCCGGACGCTCTCCTCATGGAAATGACCCCAACACACTAGGGGGCATAGTTGCCACTGATCTCCTAGAGGATGGAGAGAGGCTCACAGCATGGCTGCCAGAGCCTCCAGCCGGCTGAATATCCTTACCCTTAGCGCCATCCACCACTTCCTGTCCTGAGTTAGGCAAGACTAGACTAACTGCATTCCCCGGCTGAGAGAGGGGGAGCAGTCCTCCAGGGTTGACTCAGAAGCTGCCATGCAGGAAGAGCAGAGCAGAGTCCAGAATCAGGAGATGTGGCACCTTGCTTGCCATAGGTCAAACATTTCTTGGAAAAAGACCTAGAAAGTTAAGGTAAGTATTACAACAGCATGCGCTAGGGCCACAGTGGCCCCAAGGCGCGCACGGTAACAGTGCTTTTACTGTGGTGCACATTCACTGTGGCACATGTTCACTGCACTTTTCAGTGCAATGCACATTACAGGCAATAAGAAAAGAGCGTTGGAGCCGCTTGGACGGAATGCGCATTAGGACCGCACGACCGCCATGTGCATATTAGGTAATAATGCTACTAATGCATGCAGAAAACAGCAGGAGACCCCCACACCGAGCCAACGGTCATCAGCGGTACATCCTGAATTGCATTTCAGACAGACAATCAGGAGCCCCAACAAGGACAATGACGAGGTCAAATCTTGGTATTCACCTCCTGAGAGCCCCATGCCGAAAATCCATGGCAAGCTCAGCTCTATTACCCAGAACTGTTTCTTTGGCTTACAGCACTACATTTAAGGTGGCTGGCAGGCAGATCCCTCAGAGCCTTTGCGAGAGAGAAGGAGGGACAGATGAGGAGGGAGGCGGCATTGAGGTTGTGTGAAGCAGTTGTACTCTTCCAGATTCTTCCAAATCCTTCCAATTTCTGGCTGCTCGAAAAGCTCTTATCCAGGGTAAGAGCATGGAGCTGAATCAAATTTTCCCTCCTCCTATGGCTACCAAAAAACCCGCAGTCTAGTGGAGACTCCCACGTTGCGCTTCAGTGAGAGATCAACCTGCAGGCTGTCATTCACAAGCATTTCAAATTCAATCTTTTCCTCTCAAATCCTCAGAATTTTCTTCAGAGAGGAGAAAATCCATCCATTTGCTGGAGACAAATAAGTACTGAATGGACCTCTGGTTGCTGAAACGAATAGAGGCATGGGAGTGATGTCATTGAAACATGGGCTTTTCATTGCTTCTTTGTCTCCACCAATCTGCTGGTAAGGAAACACAACCCACTTGTCTGGACTGGTTTAGCAGTACAATACAGAAAGGGATTTGAGAAGTAGCCTAATGGTTACAGCAACAGGCTGAGAACCAGGGAAGCCAGGGTTCAAATCCCACCAATGCACCTTGTGAGCTTGGACAAGTCACCTAACTGTCTACTGCCTCAGACACAAAAGTAAGATCATAAGCTCTCAGGGGACAGGGAAATACTTGCATGACACTCACACAGAGCTATTACTGAAAAGGTGTAAGCTAAAGTCAGGAAAAACAAAAACAACATTTGTACAGGTGGCATAGATTTAGGTTAAATCAGGTAGACCTCATTTTATGAGCTTCATTTATTGCAGAAATAGAGACACTTAATTCCTTCTGATTTTCATTCAGCCCTCCAGGTCCCTGTATTGGGAAGCCTAGATTACTTTAACCCTTTCCACACGGATAAAATTTCTATGTCACTCATGCCAGATTGAATATCAACATATTTGTTGCTTCAGCAGCTGTAAAATATCTTTTCTTACTCACCATCATAAAGTATTTATGCCCACAGTGAGGGACTTACAGGCCATAAACTAGCATGTTATTCATATGTCCCACAGGGAACAGATGATTGGAATAGGAAAATTTAAATGTCCCATAGGGTGGGACAGCCAAGTGGAAAGGGTTAATGCTTCATTTTAGATTTGCCCAAGACAATATTTCATCTGCTTCAGAATGCCACAGTATGGTTAGGAGGACCACGAATATTCTACCCCAAGTAGAGATTTTGCAATAGAGGGTAAAATTAAAAAATTCGGCCCTTATATTTAAGGTGATATATGAAGGAGGACTGGATATCAGTCAGAGACTGGCGTAGTATAGCCCAAGAAAACAGCTGTGATTGGCCGAGACACATCAACGGGGGATGGACAGCAGTCTTCTTAATAGCCGGCCCCCTGTTTATGGAGCAAGTTGCCTGAGGTCTAGTGCATTAAAGGTCGTTACGAATGAAGCTGAAGATGTATTTTTATTTATTTAGACAGTTTTGTATACCGCCTTATCCTTCAATCAAAGTGGTCACAACACAATTGGGGGATACATTTAACATGTGGGGATATGAGACACATACACTAATACTTACAGGGAACATGGGCAATGGAGGGTTAAGTGGCTTGCCCAAGACCACAAGGAGCATCTGTGGGACTAGAAACCCCAGTCCTTCCGGCCCAAGGTTGCTGTCCTCTAGTGGGATTTGAACCCCGACCTTCCGGCCTGAAGTACCTTGCCTCAACCACTAGGCTACTCCTCCTCCTTTGTGAATGCTGTGTTACTGTGAGCATTGTTTTAAGCTAATTTTTTAATTGTGGGCAGGTTATACAGTTGTGGTCAACATTATTGGCACCCTTGCACTTGAACCCCTTAATGTCAAATATCTCCTAAAAAAATGGCCAGTGAAATGGCTTTGGACTATATATGCACAAATATGACACATAAAAGAATCAAATAAAACAATATCAATTTAAAAAAGAAATAGGAAAATAGTATAAAAACTGGGACATTGCCAGGACATGATTATTGGCACCCTTATAAACAATTCAGATCAGTTTGAACAGAAGAACCACATTCCCATTGCAGTAAAATTAGTCGTACCTGTGATCAATTGTCTTGACTCAACCAATGAATGATGGCTCTAATGTTTAAAATGGCTACATTCATTCCCTGTTCCATTTTCACAATGGTAAAGACCAGAGAGCTGCCTGAGTCTGTAAGAAAAGCCATTATCACCAAACATCAAAGGGGCACAAGGCCATCTCCAAAGACCTTAGGATTCCTGTGTTTACAGTTCGCAATGTTATCAAGAAGTTTTCTGCTCATGAAACAGTCAAGAATCTCCCAGGACGTAGTAGGAAGAGGAAAAATAATTCAAGAAGTCTTTGAAGGTTAGTGTGAATTGCTGGGAAAAACACTATGGGGTATGTTTACTAAACCGGGCTAACGGTTAACCCGGGCTATCTGCCACTAGGTCCCATATTATTCAATGGGACTTAGTTGCAGATAGCCCGGGTTAACCGTTAGCCCGGTTTAGTAAACATACCCCTATGTACAACATCCAAAGAGCTTAAGGCCGACCTGGAGAAATCTGGTGTGGTGGTTTCAACACGCACCATATGCTGTGCACTAAATAAAGAAGGACTTCATGGGCAAAGGCCAAGGAGGACCCCACAGCTGAAAGACAGACATAAAAAGGCACACCTGATCTTTACCCAAGCTCACCTTCTGGAAAATGTTCTGTGGACAGATGAAACCAAACTTGAGCTCTTTGGCAAAAGCAGACCAATAATACATTTACAGGCAAAAAAAAATGAAATTTCAAGGAAAACACACTCTTCTTATAGTTAAATATGGTGGGTTTCATAATGTCGTGGGACTGTTTTGCTGCCACAGGAACTGGAGGGCTGGAACGTAATAAAGGAATCATGAAGTCAGAGGACTACCAAGGTATTTTGGAGTAAAATGTGCTACCTAGTGTCAGAAAGCTAAGTCTGGGTTGAAAGTCATGGGTCCTTCAGCAAGACAATGACCCAAAACATACATTCAAAAGTACAAAGAAATGGTTAAAAAGGAACAAATGGATTGTTTTAAAATGGCCAGCATTGAATCCTGATCTCAATCCAATCAACAACCTTTGGAAAGAGCTGAAATCTGCCTGTTGTAAAGGGAATCCTGAAAACATTCATGAGCTGGAACAAATCTCAGTCGAAGAGTGGGAGAAACTACCAGCAGACAGATGTATGAAACTTATAGACGGCTACAAGAAACGTTTGGAGGCTGTCATCACTGCCAAGGGTTGAGCAACCAAATATTAATGAAGGTTAATCCTGTCCAGGTCATATTTAGTTTTTTTTCTCAGAAAGTACTACATCTAAGTTGCACAGGCATCTTTTTTTTGGATACCTCTGAATATACTATTAAAATATTAAGATGACATACAGTTGGAATATTTCCAATTATTTCTCAAAATATTGTACAAAACATACTTAAAATGCAAGGGTACCAATAATGTTGACCACAACTGTACATTTTTGAAAGATTAAAGTAATGAATCATTTGGAAGGATGTCCACATTTTTTTTTTTTACACATGCCATATTCTATTTCTTATTGCTTTCAATCTGCAAAAATCAGCAAATAAATAGTAATTTCTTTGCATTAAAAACTGCAGAAAAATGTCATATTTAACTTTTGTTCACGTAGGGATTCATTGAAACATACAATTTAATCAAAGACACCTAGGGGCACGTTTACTAAACAGCGGTAGCAGCTTCCGTGAATTCAATGGGGCTGCGGCTCCGATATCGCACGGAAGCCGCTACTATTGCTTAGTAAACATACCCCCTCGATTTTTAACATAAAGATCACTATTTAAATGCATGGGGGGGGAGGAGAGATATCCAGTGGCCGCAGCTAGTTGTTCTAACGCAGCTAGCCACTGTCACTGAAATGTAAAACCGGATAGTCAACGATGGGGTCATATTCGGGCCCCGTGGATTCGCAGGAACCTACCAGGGCGGCAGCAGCAGTATTGAGCCACTGCCTGGTTAATGTCCGCAGAGAAAGTTAGCGAAGCCTTTGTTGTACCTTACTTTATCCACTTTGCCATAACCGGGCAGTGCTTCAATATTACCGCTGCCCGGTTTTGGCTGGGTGCCGCCCCTGGAACGTCCCAGTGCTATCCAGTTAGCATCGGGGTATGCAGCGGCGGCGCCCACAGATATTCAGCAGCACGAACTATGTCAGTGCAGCTGAATATCCCAGATAAAGGGATTAAACACTGTTTGCACGTCTGCTAGCCGTGTTAATCCCTTTGCATATCGGGCCCATAGTGTTCAATTTTGTGGTTTCATAGGATTGTTCTGGAAGGGATGGCTGAATTTAATAATTAAATTTAATTATCAAAATCTCAGGGGAGGGAATGCAGGACAAGCAGTTGGGTGGGAAAGAAAAAGAGTGATCCATGGCAGGCAGTGTGGAGGGGGGGAGGGAAAAGAGGGATTGTAGGGCAAGGAGTGGAGTGGGGAAGAAAGAGGTGGATGCAGGGGATATGGGGCAAGAGAGAAGAGAGGAGGGTACTATGCTGGAGCTGCCCACTGCTAGAGGGACAGCCAATGGAGAGAATGCTGTGCTGAAGCAGCAACTGGTAAATTCTAGGCAGGAAGGTGTAAATCTGGCTGCAGATGATATCTGCTGGTCCTGGTACTGGTGGTGACTAGTAACTAGACTCATTTAATCGTGGACTTAATTTGAAGAATGCTTGCAAGGGGCACTTATGATGCGTTTGTGTGTGATGTGGAATCTTATTCACTGGAAAGCGAACTGACACCCCCTAACTCTTTGACATGGGCAACTAAAAGTGACCGAGTCGGCATATTTTACCCTTTCTCACCTCTGCTTCATCAACGCTGCTGGGATCCTTTGCAGTTGTAGTTGGGGGCGGGGTTGTGGCCTCTTGGCTCTCCATCTCACTAATGGATCTCATCATCGCCCAGAGGTTAATCTTGTGCCGGCGAGGCGTGAGAGGCAACGGCACAGATAGGGAGGTTGATGTGGGCCACACCTGTGACTCCCCAAGCTTCGAATTTGGAAGATGACCTCTGACCTCCTCTGCCAGAGAATCATCAGAGATGCTTCCCAGCTCATCAGGCTCTTGGATGAGGATACCACTGTGAGAAGGGCTACTGAGTGGTTCCTGAGAGAAGATGAAGGGCACATCATACGGGTTCTTGGGGGCTTCTATTAAGGAGTCCAGTTCTTCTGGGACATCCTTCAATGGTTGGAAACAATAAGGAAGAGACTTGAGGGGATCCTTTTCCTCCTCATCTTCCCTTTCTCCTTCTTCTTCTTCAGGGCTGGGCTGGTCATACCAGATGGTTCCTCCAGTCTGAAAGCCATCCTCCAACTGGTTGATTACCCTATCAGTCACATCCCCAGGGCTCTCCAACTGGTTGTAATCATCTTTCCGTTCCCAGAGGTGGCTGTGACGCTGTTTGCTACAGAAAATAAATCACAGAAGAAGGAAAAGGGGTTGTTTAGGTGGGAAGTGAGGAGCAGTAGTTAACAGCATTAGCATTTCCCTCACTTCATAACCAGGGATCATGATACAACTGTTTCTATGTGAAACAGACCCATAATTAGGCATAAGCAACATAGACAACTGCCTCTGGAGCCCAATTTTGGTAAGTGCGGGAGCACTGCTGCTATGCCTTCCCATCTAGGTTTGCTCTATGCTTTCCCATGGCTGCCCTAGTGAGTGTAGTAGAGATCTCAAAGCGAAACTTGAGTGCGGGACCTGCCTGCCTTTGCGCTCTGACAGGTCTTGAGATGTCCCAACTCTCCATGGCTTTCCATGGACATGGGAAACCACTGTAAGGCAGAAGCAGAGCACCACGAGGCCTGTCAGAGCACAAAGACAGGTAGACCATGTACTTAGGTTTCTTTTTGTGCTCTCTGTTACGTTCACCAGGGTAGCTGGGGGAAATTCAACAAGATAAGAGGTGTGGGGACCAAGGAGAAGATGTGTCAATGCCAGCAGAAGGTACCGGGGGGGGGGGAAGGAATTCTCTGCCCACCTGCTCCCTTGCCTATGGGTGTTTAAAATGTAAATCCGGCTCTGATGGGAATTCGTGCCCCAATGCACCATGGCCAGCTTAGCTTCGGGCACAAGTTTCAAGAGCTCCTGCCTGTAATAGCGGAAACCTTAACAGGAACACAGCACTAAGAATACGTCAGAAATACACATTGTGGACAGTCAGAGATACTTCATGATTGTCTCGTGCTAACTCTGTGGCTTTTAGCCAATGGGATGAAAGGAAGACGAAGTCCTGTTCTGCAGGCTAGCTCTCCACCCTGGCACCCTGTTCTTTGAAGGGATGTGGCCGGCCCTTTCAGGCTGGGAAGGGCACGGTAATCTCCATTTGCAGCCTGTCTGCTTCCCAAAACAAGAACAGAGCAGAGTTTGATTTTCAAAGCTCATCTTCCCTTTACTATTCCTTTTTTTAGCTTCCAAAACCTTAATAAGCCCAATTGTATGCATGGCAGTTTTGGATGTAGCAATATAAATTTCACTGGAGTTCTAGTCAGTAAGACACAATAAATTACCCCATGCCTTGATCTTGCCTTTCTCCCTCTTCTTTCTACTCTTTCATTGCCATTCCCCTTCCTATTGATTACCTGCAATCTCCTATCACATTCCCTTCTGATTCATCCTTTCACTGATAACCTGTAACGCCCTCAGATAACTATAGCATCCCCCCCTTCATCAGTAGTCTGTAGCACCACCGTTCTTCCCCCAGATAGTTTCTGCAGTCCCCCCAATGACTAGCTAACTATAGCACCTCCACCTCCACCCCTTCCCCTTATACCTGCTACATCGCCCCCTTACCTAGCATCCAAAATTCCCTGGTAGATAAGCAGCTGTTTCATGAAGCCAGGATTGGGGTGGACAATGGGACGTTTCTCCTTCACATGTCGCAGCGCCTCCTCTAGGGTCCAGCCATATTCTTTCATAGCATATGCAATGACTGTGGATGCAGAGCGGCTCACCCCCATCTTACAGTGCACCAGGACCTTTGAGTTCAGTTTCCTAGGACAAGAGGCAACATCTTTCTCAGCTAGAGAGGGAGCTCAAGGATGCTTTCCCTATACGAAGCTGAAGACTTATTGGCTCTAACTTCATACTGAGTCACAGCTGTCTGGGACAATGACAGGGCCCAGGGATGTTATACACTAAACAGAATTGGAAAAATCTCAGCTAATGTAAGCATGTTAGACTTTTTCTCTGGTAAACCAATGTACAGTTCGTTGCAATAATCTAGGCGGCTTACATCCACAGCTTGCATAATTGTCTGAAAACTTCACAGTTCTTTTAAGTTGAATCCAAACTTGCAGCTTGCTCAATCACTGCATTAATCTGAGCTTACAGAGCAAAGAGAAGAGTTGAGGATTACACCTAAACTAAGCAAACTCATTCTTAATTTCAATGTTCTCACTTTGCACTTTTAGAAAGTGCTCTTGTTGCTGAGATAAATCTTGACCAACACATATCCTCTCTATCTTGGCCATGTTTAATTGCAGGCTCTTTCATCTAAACCAGCTTTTGGCCACCATCAAGTCGTTTTCAGTCTGTGCTACCACTTCGCAGATGTCTTTCTGGTACAAGACAATAAGCTAAATATCAGCATAAATATATGGAGTAACCCCGTAGGATCTGATGATAGAAGCTATTGGTGAAATACAAAAGGTAAAACGTCAAAACATGATATACTACCCGTGAATCCGTTTATAAAGAAAGCAACATTTTTCAAATTAGCATTTTTTCTGTCGGGATCCGCCGACCAGAGACGGGGAGAGGAAAAGCTCCCCTCTCTGTGTCGGCAGAAGCTTTTCCTCTCCCCGTCTCGGGTCGGCGGATCCCGACAGAAAAAATGCTAATTTGAAAAATGTTGTTTTCTTCATAAACGGATTCACGGGTAGTATATCATGTTTTGACTTTTTACCTTTTGATTTATTGTGTGTCATCACATTTTTGTAGGTTTTTTCTTCATTGGTGAAATACAGACATTGAATAAAACTGGTAAAAACAGAACTCTATGGGACACCAAAGGTCAAGCATCTTTCCATAGAAACTCAACCCCACTGTGCCACACAAAATGTTCTGTCCTCAAAACCCCCCCCCCTCTGAAACCAATTCACCACCAAACCAGAAATTCCTGCATTCTGCAGCCTACTTTGAAACATCTCGGGGGTCATTCCGATCCTCGTTTAGCAGGTCTGGACATCTGATCCAGACGTTCAGACCCACTGAATGCCTGGATCGCACTGGCGGGAGCAAAGCCCCCCGCACATATAGCCGACTTGTGCAGGGAGCTCTGTTCATGGGCAGGAGGGACTGTTCCGTGGAGGATCGAGTGCAGGGAGTGGGCAGTGACATAACCCCAGACGTACAGGGCCTATTCCAAGGTCTGCCCTGTATGTCCAGAGTTGGCCATCTAAATGGGGGGATTTATTCCACCTTGGAGGTGGAATAAGTCCCCCTGGACATCGGGGGATGCCAGAGCCGGGCCCAGAAACCAATGTGAGAGGTGCAGGGGGTTCCCTGGCCATGGAAGGCCCGATTGGGGGGGGGGGTCGGGCTGTGGGGAAATTTCATTCAACCTTTTACAAAACCCCCCCAAAAAACAGCCAGTTGTTTGGCTTTAGGATTCTCTTTTTTTTGCTCTAGAACATCCCGAGAGCCTTCTAGTAATTCTCTTGAAATACTAAACAACTCCTAGCTAGAAGTAGCTGTAGAAATGGATAGAGGGATACCAAAATCTCTAATATGTAATTTAAGATAGATGAATTTCTTGACACAGGCCTCTAATATGTGCTGATTAAATGAATTTTGGTGACAGTCACTCATGAGTTTAGCTTTTTATCTACTGTTTTTTTTAAAAAGAATTAGACATAATGGTCTTAAGAACAATGCTGGTATAAGCAAACGTACAGGTCATGGTACAATTAACCATGCATCACTGCGAGCTCAGCATAATTTCTGCAATTCTGCAGTTTAAACTAATTTTGTCCTAATAAAGTAAACCTTGTTTAATACATTTGTAAGCAGTTTATTTGTTCTGTGAAAGACTTCTAGCGACACCAAGTGTTATTTTAGGTTTATGAATATGGCTATGTAGCTTCCTGAAATTGCCCAATAAAAAGGCAAGCTCAACAGGAAGATCCTTGAACCAATCTGAGAGAAGCCACACAAGTTCATGACCTCAACGACTGCTTCCCTGAAGCTTAAGTAAGAATCTAAATTTCTGTGGTTTTGTGACTTTATTTCCCCACTGTCTGGAGTACCAAACTTAAAAGAATTGAGGAGAACCTGCCCTCGCTTGAAGGGGTTCAAACACTAGCTATATCTCAGTAAGTCTTGAGAAATAAGCTTTTTATGGTGTTTTTACCAGGAGCTTAGATTCCTTGAATTTCGTTCTCCGAATTACTTCTATCTGAATCTAAGCCTGTTGTTCGTCAGAGTCTAATTTTTGGAGCTCTCGCTTCTGCTCTAAAATCTAACCCCATTCTAGATATGTATGTATATATTTATGGCACTTATTCCACCTATCCAAATGTCTTCTAAGCAGTTACAATAACATCATACATAATAAAATAAATGTATAAAACAAATTAAGACAATCAAAATTCAAAATCGTACATTAAAAGCTTTCTGAAAACATGAGCCTTAAGGTGTTTATGACCTGCTAAATAGCAAGACATATACCGCAGCACCTGAGGCAAACAGTTCCAAGGCAGAGGTCCCTGCGAGTTGCTTCCTTCTGAACAGTTGCCACCAGAGGAACACAACAAATCCTGAGTAGAACAAAGTGTGCCCGGACCTCCCCACTTGGCCTGTAAACCTGGCTTAACACAATTCTCAACCATACTACACAGTGTCATACTCCTGTCCTCTAACATTTCCTCTACAGAACTTACATGGGCGTTATTTGTAAAAGCGTGCACCACACCCTCAAATTTTTAAAATCCATTTTACCGGTACTATGAGGCCTGGATTTTAACTGATGCACATCTGAATGTAATGACAAGATAGTCTGTCCATGGTACTGAAAATGCTTTTACACCGCTTGGTTCTATGCGACTGACAAAGGAGCGAGGGACCAGAACTAAATCTAATGTATGGCCTTTACAATGAATAAGAAATGTACTTGGGCAGACTAATTCCAAAGAATCAAAACACTGAATAAAAAAAACAAAACAGTCTACTACTGTATTACCAGAATCTTCAAAACGAATATTAAAATCCCCGATGATCATTAAGTAAGCTCAGCTCATTATGCAACATCCCATCTTTCAACACTACAGAACTCGAAGGTATATTTAATAATAATGTCATTGGCAATTTTACGTTAGTGGACCTTAAAAGCAGATGTTCACCACCATCCAAGGGGTGAGTCAAACAAGTGATCAGACCTAAGCTGGTTTTGTAAATTACAGCAACTCCTCCACCCCACTCTTTTATGAAATTTCAGCTGATGCAGAATTGAATAACAAAACAGAACCCCCCTGCATCATCGAACCAGGATACAGTGATGAAAAATAAATCAAATTTTAAAATCTAAAATTACAATCCTAGATTAATAATTCTTTGTTCCTGAACAATCGTGAGTTCACATAAGCCCAATGCAGGCTTTACACCAAAACATGGCCATACTGGCTTTTTGAGGACATGATTTTTTTAAATATAAAAATAATTTTTTTATTATTTCAGTATGTTTTTAATGTGGTGGTTCTTTCCCTGTTCTATTTGGTCAGAGTTATCTGTTGCCACTGCAGTCTGTGATTTCAATCACTGAACCAGCATAAGAATTACCCAAGGACGTATATGATCTTCCAGGACCTCACAGACTCCATCATCCCAGGATAAATCTTCTGTTGTTTCAATAAGGAATCACAACTTGCAGAGACTCCAGTTTTCTCCAGGACCAACATGGCTACTAGAGCCCTCCCTGACAATAATACACCTCCGTGACCACTGTCAGCTCAACTTTGGCATATTTTCTGGGATGTAAGCGAGAAGACACAAATAGAACCTCATATGATTTTTGGCCAATAAACCAGGAAATACTATGTAAAGTGGCATCATGTGACTCCATCATCAAGGCAGCGCCAGCCTGGCATCTTCTGCAAGGTGTTAAGAGCAATACATTGTGGGAGGGGACTCCGTGTCATGCCAGCTCACCTGGCACTGCTAATGAAGTGATATGTCTCTTTCCAGTGCTGCAGGAGGTCCGTTTTCTCCTCATCATACACGCGAATGTTCAGGTATTTCAATGACTCAGGGAAGAAGTTATCAATCTCTCGGGTCACGTTCAGGATATATCCAACCCTGAAACAGAAAACAGTAAGTGAGGACACACAGGCAAGGACAGACTTGTAGATAAATTTGATAGGCTTCTCCTTGTCGCCTAGCTCTGCCCAAAGAGCTCAACAGGGAAATAGTTAACCATGGTGGTCAGCATTTTTAAAATTTAAACACCAGCTGCCACAGTTAAATAAAATACAGATATTCAGCACCAGTATATGAATAATGGCCAATGCTGAATATCTGTAATAGCCACTAGCCATACAGCGGCAGTTTCCAGCCCTGCTATACGAATAGCTAAACGGATGGCAATTTAGGATTGCTTTTTTCTGTACTATCCATACTGCATGCTCAAAAAAACGCTGCTATATGGATAACTTAGTGCTCCACGCCCAGACCACCTAGGCACTATCTGATTAGTGCTGAGGCAGTCAGAAGAAATATTCAGCAGCTCTATCCGGATAGAGTTGCCGAATGAAGCTCTGGCCAGCACTTGTCCGATTAGCAGGCACTGATAAGCAGATATGGGCTTTGGAATATCTGCCCAGCAAGCATACAGAGGACTAGTATAAGGAGATACTGAGTCTTTCACTCAGGGAGCTGCCCCAGCGATACAGAGCTTGTCACTCTAAGACTAGATGGCTTGGGGCCATCATGTTACAGCTCACTTTTCTTGTTCTAGGCCAAAGGCCATGGGAGACACCTTCCTTAGGATGGGTCTGGGAGAGAAAAGACTCACGCATTCCGCTGCAGCTCCTCCAAATTTGAGGCATTCCACTCTGAACCCTAGAAAGCCAGGAAAAGAAAATGAGTGGTGAGGAGAGTTACTACAAACTAAACTGAAACTTCAGTACCGCGACAATACCCAAAGCGAAGCACCTTCCTTCCTCCCAAAGCTAAGCCTCTCCAGCTCTTTTTTATAAGCCTTGATAAAGAACAGTTTAACTAGAAATAATAAGACTGAACTGAATCCTTTCCATTGCATCATTTTGCTGGAAGAGTAGACCTGAAGGAGGTCCGGGCCTTTGCATGATCTCTTCTAGCTGCACATGTACCAGATAGAGGTAGTCGAAGATCCGGGACGGCCGATCCATCTGGGCTAGGATCAGCATCATTTCATTGTCAATAAATTCTTTATAGTCCTTTAAGTTACAGTTTGTGTGTTGCTCCAGTTCATTACGGATCTAGAAAGAAAGGTGGAGAGCAAATGAAATATACACTTGGTGGACAAAAAAAAAAAAAAAGGACTGAGCGAGAAAGAGGAAGCACAGAGAAGGAAATAGAAATTAAGGTAAAGCACACAAGAAAGAAAAAGAAACAAAAAAAGAGTGAGATATAAAAGAGGGAGAAAGGAAGGTTACGGTATTACTCTTGTATGCGTGTTTCAAGTCCTAGATTTTGATGAACGTGAAGACATCAGATCGTACAATGAAATCAGATATACACACAACTTGTGACAGTTGAATTTTAAGATGCCTCCTCCTCACCTTCACCATCATTTTCTTGGGAGTAGCCTAGCACATAGAGCAGTGGAGCAGGGAAGCCAGGGTTCAAAATCCCACGACACCTCTTGTGACTCTTGGCAAGTCACGTCGACCTCCACTGCCTCAGGTACAGACTTTGAATTTGGAAAAAGGTGACTATTAAATCTCAAATCTCAATTCCAAAAATCTACTCACTTCTTTGCAGGTGACGTTTTCAAGGTCTTTGGTCATCATAATTTCCCGGAGTTTGGCCTTGATCATTCGCTCAGTGAGTTCGCCCTCTGTCGGCCTGCGTGGAATGACAACGCAAGATTAAATAAGGCAATCCCTCCTACTCTGAGCCATACAGGAGGGGCCGGAAGAGCATACTGACTGGTCAGAGAACATGGCAGGAGAGTCGGGCCGCACCGATTCCAGGTCAGACATGGTCTGCCACTCATTGATGCAGCTCTGATCAGAGGCGATGGCGCTCTCATAGAAATGGGCCCAGTCCAGCGCACTGCCTCCAGGGAAGTGGTTGTTGTGGAAAGCAGATTCACAAGCTTTGTGCAATACCTGCATCATGGACCTGTGGGGAAAAGAGAAATAGACCAGACACAAACTCCTCGCGCTCTCTCTTTTCCAATTGCTACACCTTTCCTTGTTATCCTTGATGTTCTCCTGTCTGCCATTTTCTCCTCACTCTCTAAAGCTCCTGTTTTCTCTACCTGCTCCTTCTTATCTCAGTTGCTACTGTGTCAGCTTGTTAACCCGGAATTCCCATTTCTCTTCTCAGCAATTAATGCATATTTATTGCCTCCGTTTTCCCCTAGCTCTCATATGTTCTGCTTTTCCCTTGTCAGATAGTTGGATCTCTGTCTGTGAGGGGCTTCTGAATACTGCTGTGCATAGGGGAGGGGCATGGACATTCCTCTCAGTTCAGTGGCAGAACAGACTTCAGGGCATGCGACTGGAATGGACGTTACCCTCTAAATGAGATGATGAGTGTTTTATTGTGATCTGCTATTTCCTGCTAAGCGGAATATAAAGTAAGCAGAATATAAAGTAGTTTTTTAAAAAAGTTTTAAAATAAATTGGAGAGGTAGGTAGGGAAATATCAACTAAATTGATCAAGTCATCAGCCAATCAGGGGGCAGAGAGAAGGGAAGATGAAGGTTCTGGAAGCTGAGATGTTCACCACTCACCACATGGTCTGGACGGAGATAGGTTTGAAAATCCGAGTTTCGCCAGCTGAAGTCACACTGAACCCACTAAAGTAACAAAAAAAGTATAAGTAATTAAGAGCAGACTCTAATCCAAGCTATTTCTCAGAGATAAGAAAACTCTAAGTGCTTCCGGTCTTCATGTTATGTCCAAGGCGGAATTTTCATCTTTTCTAAGCTGATGGAGGAGAATAGCATTTGAGAGCTTGGTCTATCATACCCAACGAGAAGATACAGCAGGGAACTGAAACGGGACCTTAATAAAGAATCTCTCTCATTTTGAGACAGGGAGCGAGATACATCTCCTCAGTGCAAAGTCAGTAGAACAGGAACTACAGAAAAAGCAACTAAGCTGAATATATGAATCTCTATAACAGAAGTGTGCCCTCTAAGGGTCTTACAGTAGATTTTAGCCTCTTGAAAGTTTTAACTTATGGCTGTTGCATATGCCAACAAAGAGGCCCTCCGAGGTAGCATGATGCTCCATGGGTGGTACAGGACGTGTTGTGTGTTACAGGCAAAAGTCCAGGAATGAACACAAATGAAGGCAATCCTGGATTCCTTTAAATAACTTTAATTACAAACCAAAGAGAAGCCTGAGCAAAACTAAAGAACTAGAAAGCATGGCCAGCTTGAAAACTAAACATCAAACTTTGAGATTAAGAAATTCTGCATCTAGTGCTGGAAACCAGAAATCAAAAAGAAAACCAAACAGAGAAAATGAACAGTGTTAAGAGAACTGCAGTGCCAGAGGGAGGACGAAACAGCAGGATTACATAACCTTTGTATAAAACTAAGGGGATCTGTGCCAGAAATGTACTGTTCTATTTATTTATAGCTCGCAGTTCATAATCCACCTTTTCAATAAAGCCCAAAGTGCAGAACATATGTAAAAAATATACTACAGAACTCTGGAAATCTAAATCTAAAAATGGAATGATCCAAGACCATTGTTTGATTTCTGAGAAGTGCTGGTGATGGATTTTGGCAGCTACCACTCTGCCAGTAAGAGTGCCAAACCATCCTCCCATGAGCTCCTCTCCCACTGGACCTCTGTTCCAGTGGTGCAATCCTTAGACTGCAGTGAACACAGGGACTAAACCAGTTCTCCCAGACCCCACCTCACACACAGAACACCGAAGGGAGCAGACTCTGTGAGCCCCGGTTTAGTTTCCATATTCACTACAATTCGAGGATCACGTTGCCGGAGTGGAAGTCTAGAGAGAATAGATGGAATGGCTTCAGAGGTGTGGGGTAGGATTGACAGTCTACAGGGTGGCAAGACATTTACCACCTCCATAGTACCTGCTGTTCTAGGAACAGGCCTAGCAGGCCTGTGTACAAATTTACCTGGTATTACCTGTTCGATGTAAGTGCAAAGCGGGCTCTTCCCACTCTGCACAAAATGTTATCTGTAAACAGCACTGATTTCAAAGAGTGCGGTATATAAAAGCATTAAATAAATAAAATAAATAAATTTAGGCTCGCACATTATTCTAAGACTGGTTCTGAACAGCGATTCATTTAAGCATCATGCAGCGTAAATTCATTTTGATAAGGGCGACTCCAAAGCATTACAAAACATTATGCCCTAGTGCAAAGATAATTTAAACAAAGAGCTGAGCTTACAACATCTTTCCCAATTCAAACAGTGCGGCTCTTTTAGGCGGGAAGAGATTCAGTGGGCAGGGAAACAGAAAATTGTTCAGGTTGTATTGCGCTGCTTTAGCCCATTGTATCTATCCTAACAAAAGTTTATTGCAAGACTGAAATGCTGGCACTGCTGAGTTTGCAATTATAAATAAGTTAAAAAAAGCTCTTTGAACATTAGGTGAAGCCAGGAGTTCTCAACCCAGCTCTCAGGACACACCTAGCCAGTCATATTTTCAAGACAGCCACAATGAATATGCACGAGAGTGTTTTAATGGAAGCATTGCATGCAAATCTCTCTCATGCATATTCATTGTGGTTATCTGAAAACCTGACTGGCTAGCTGTGTCCTGGAGAACCCCTGGGTGAAGCATATTAGATGATGGTGAGAGAGTTCAAATAAAGAAGATGGATCTCTCTTTTCAACTAGGAGATGCGGAAACATATAGGGGGTCATTCTGATCCGTGAATAGAGGGTATTACATCTGTGTTGGATGTGCAACTCCTGCTATTCGCAAGGGCCGTATTCCACCCTGATGGCTCCCAGCACATATATTGCCTTTGTGTGGGGAGCTGCAGACAGGGGTGGGAGGGGACAGCGACTGGGTGGGGCCCTGTACGTCTCAGAGGTGGAATAAGTCACATGTATAGCTTCCACGGTTGCACAATCGGATAGATCTACTGGCCGTATATTTTCTGCACGTCCAGATGGCCCAGACGTGCAGGGATCTGAATTGGCCTCATAGTGTCTAGTTTCCCTTTTGAGGTTTTTCCATATAGTCACACGATTGCTAGATGAGATGAACATTTCTATTTTTATTGATGTGTTAAAAGTAGCCCAAAAGAACGACCCACACTTGGCCCCACCTTCCCCACACCCACCCACTACATGGCCCCACCCTCCAGCCAAGGTTGTGGAGTTTGGCAGTCAATCACTCCTATTTTGCCACCTCTCATTGGTCAGTTCTACATGTGCTGCTCTGAAACCTGACCAATGAGAAGCAGCCTAGGAGAGTGACTGTATCTGAGCCAAAACCTTGTCTTTTTTTGGTTTGGCTTCTTTGGTTCAATTTTCCGCAGCTTTTTCACCCAAAGTGGCAGCGGGCATGCTGGCCTGGACCACTCTATGCTTGGAGGTGAGCATACTGGCATCCCCAGATGGAGCTGAAGCAGCTACTACAGTCTTTTAATCTGTTGGATATATGGAGACTAAATCATGGGAACCAATGTAACTACACTCATTACTCTAGAGTACATGGGGTTTACACAAGAATTGACTACATTTTATGCAGTAGGACTACACTACACACATGCCAACGATACAGCTCCACCCACCATACCCCCACCCATCAGTCCAACCATCTAAATTGTAAACAACTGACAGTCCTGTACATAGTTATTAGAGCACGTCATGTCGTTACAACAGCTCAGTGACACTCTGCTCAGATTGTATATAGTTACCCCAGTTCTAAATCCAAGTTACAATACCCGTTCAATGTAAGTATGAAGCAGGTTCCCCCTGCTTCGTACAAAAATGTTACTTGTAAACCGCACTGATTTTAAAGAGCGTGGTATAGAAAAGCTTTAAATAAAATAAAAATACAATAAATCCCTAGAGTGGGAGCCTCTGAAGTAGGGGTTAGTTGGCTTATTGATCACACACTATTATCGATGAAGTTGGAAATGGGTGTGGAAGACAAAGGGGTAAGTTTCTGGAAGTTAAATGAATGTTGCGAGACCAAGGAGTGGTAAATAAGATAAGTATTAAGGAATATTTTGAGATGAATAATCAATAATGAGGTGGGAATGGGAATTGTGTGGGAAGCACTTAAGACAGTGCTGCGGGGTGCTTGATGAAGTGGGGGGGGGAGGGAGAGGGGAAAGTTAGAATGCTTGGAAGCACGGAGGAAGTGTGAAGGTAAGAATAAGATGCAGCCTTCACCATCAGGGCTTACTGAGATTGATGGTGTGAGGGGTAGGTCGAAAGTCAATTGAAACTCCATCTGCAGAAGTCGTATTTCAAGACTGAGGCAGCATTTTTACAAGTCAGGCAACAAGCTGGGGAAAATACTGACATGGAAATTGAAGATCAGTGTCAGCTACAAATGCAGAAAATTAAAGGGAGAGGAAATATGATTTTCACAGATATGGGGATTAGACGGGAATTTGTTAATTTCTATAAGCATTTATATGGAGAAGTAGGGAGAGGAGGACAAGAGGATTTAGAAGGGAATTGGGGGGGGGGGGCATATTACCGACACTATCACCTGAGGAACAGGCAAATTTAAACGCTCCCATTCTAGGACTGGAGGTGCAAACAGCCATTAAAAGTTTGGCAGGGGATAAAGCGCCAGGGCTGGATGGGCTAATGCAAAAGTTTTAGAAGATGTTTATAAAAGAACTAGTGATGCCTTCAACAGAGCTTTTTAATGATCTTTTGGAAAGAGGAAGTTTAGCACCTTCAATCACATGTGCAGAGATTAGTTTTACTTAAAGAAGGGAAAGACGCATCCTTGTGTGCCTCTTATAGGCCTATTTTATTATTAAATGTGGACATTAAAATTGTCCACAAGAAATAACCCCAACAGGGATAGTCACTATAAATATAATGTTGCAAACATACTAACCCTGAAAAAGTGAACTCACAACAAACAAAACCTTCTCATATATGAAAAAAACATTTTTTGTCAGACTCACCACTGCACGGAATCAACTATATTAGTGACCTGTCCATTTTACTCCATACAATCACAGTGAAGAGCAGCAGAGGTCCGTTTAAAAAAAACAAAAACTTGGTGAAGTTCATGTGTAGACATTCTCCCAATATATGTCCAAACGAAGGGGGTGGTGGGAGATGGATTGATAGTTAGAAGGACAGGTAGGATCAAGTAAGGGTTTATTGAGGAGACGTGTTACTACAGCATACTTGAAGGCTGCAGGGACTGTTGCAGTGGAGAGCGATAGGTTGAGAATATGAGAGATGGAAGGGACAACTGTGGAGGAGATGGGGCTTAGAAGACGGGTAGGAATAGGATCAAAGGAGCAGGTAGTGAGTTTGGAGAAGGTGTGCAGTTTCCTCATAGAAAACAAGAAAGGGTAGCAGAGGTAGAGGAGAAAGTTGGGAGTGAAGAGAGGGAAGTAGCTGAATTTGTGGGGAATTGGAGGATGATATTGTGGATTTTGTCATGGAAATAGTCAGCCAGGTTTGGGCAGAAAGGGTGGGAGGGGGCAGAGGCGGAGGCACCTTGAGGAGAGAGTTGAGAGTAGTAAAGAGACGGCGAGGGTCAGAGGCAAGGGAGTTAGTCAGATAGATATAATAGTCTTGTTTGGCGAGTGCTATGGCTGACTGGAAAGAGAAAAGCATTAATTTGAAATGCAGAAAGTCTCCAAGGGAGCAAGATTTGAGCCAAGCACGCTCAGTTGAATGGGCACAGGAATGTAGATAGTGGGTAGTGGATGAAAGTCGGGGCTGGGGTATAGTACGCCTCACAGGACATGGCATAGGTGGAGTGAGAGCATCCAGAGCAGGGGAGAGTGCAGCGTTATAGGAAGCTACCGCCTCATCAACAGACTCGGATGACAAAGTAGAGGAAAGAGATGATGAAACAGTGGAGGGTCAACAGCATGAAGATTTCTAAAGACTATTTCCAATGACAAAATCCACAAAATCAACCTTCAATTCCCACTCTGGTGAAGGAAAATGCACACATATAGATGGGTACCGCTTACTCACATTTTTGGTATGGGATCTGATAGATGTTGGAGAGGATGTGGTCAAAGTGGTACTTTCCCGCACATTTGGTGGTTCTGCCCAATGGTGGTCAATTTGTGGGCTCCAGTGTGGAGAGATATGGAGAGGTGGGTGAGAGAGAAGATGAGGAGAGACTTGAAAACAGTCTTGTTAGGATTTCTTCCTAAGAAGTGGAGAAAGGGTATTTAGACATTGAAAGTGGGGCTGGTTGCAGCTCAATTTGAGAGAGCAAGTCAATGAAAATGTTGCAGGCTGAGGCTCCTTCCCTGGTGGATTGGAAGAGGTGGTTAGGACAGATTGGCTTAATGGAGAAATTAATGGACATGAGAAATGAGAGGTTTAATCCTGAGTCACAGGCATGGGAAAGACTGGAACTGTATTTAGAATGGACAGTTTGAAGACTGTTTATTATGACTTATACAATCAATTGGTAGGTCTGTGGGAATGACAATAATCATAATTGTTTTGTGGATGGAATTTGCTCAGTAGGGGGTGGGATGGGTGTGTTAGAGGGAGGGAGGAATAAGAAAAAGATTATCTCATTACTTTTGCTTGCATGAGGTTATTATGTTCATCCACAAAATATGCCTTTGGATAAGAGGGTTATAATATGTTGTATTGCTTTAGAGTGAACAAAGATTTTAAAAAATAGTGCAAAGACTGCTGGTAACAAATACCCCCAGACTTTGTTCAAATGCAGACAATTTGAAAACTGCCCCATAAAATGTGCTGGATCACCATGGAAAGGCCAAGCTGAGGCAAAGAGAGCGTGGATTAAAAAACGCTTGTAACTTTAAGACACTCTCTGCTATGTAGAGCTACGCCGTGTTTAAGATTGAGGCTCCGTGAGGATCAAGACCATCTACTGTGGCCAGCTGGGCTTTCCAGAACGCTTCACTTGTGTGGGCTGCAGAGCTCCAGGGCTCATAATGCTCACTGAGGGATGGACAGTGTTCCTTACAATGCAATAAAGTCATCATGAAGGGACCTTTTAGGAGTGTATCCTAAGAAAACCTGCAATTGGCAAGAGCTGATAGCCTGCCCAAAATGTTCCAAAATCAATGGAAAGAAAAGATTCTTCTGCTTTGTTGTAGCAAATAATCCAAACGTTGAGGAAACCTGTTTGCCATTTTAAAGCTCCCACCCTTTCTTAAGGATGTCATTGCCGCCTTCAGATATGGCCGAGCTAAAAATAAATAGGCAGATTGCCAAGTCTGCTTCAGTTCAATATCCGCCTGCTTTCTGTGTGCCCATACTTCATCCTTTATCTGGAGATGTGCAGACGTATGGCATCCTCTAGAGTACAGGGCATAGTGGAGAACGCAAAGACTCCATTAGTCAAAGACCACTAGAGGCCGTAATTATGAGCAACACAAACAGTAAGACATTGAGGAAGAGAAGGCGCTATGAGTGGAGAGGGCAGCAGGGTGGGATGGGAATTGCATATCTAGAATGACATTTTCAAAACCATTTACCTGGGTAAATAGGGATTTATACCCTGTTAAAATTAGCTGTTTGAAGAAACTCTTCCTTAATCTCGTTAAAGTTATGTGTGGAGATCCCTAGCACACATGCTTCACAGCCAGATTGGGGGGGGGGGGAGAGGTTTCTGGTGGGGGGGTGTTTGGGTGGGACTGGAAAACAACATACAGAGATGATATTTTTAAATTGGTATTAAGTTATTTTACACAAACATTTTATCCCCAGAAAAAAATAGATGCAGAAATCAACATGCGCTTTGTACCCATGTGAAATACTGAAAAGGGAAAATAAGTGCACACTTTCCGCTATACAAATTAAGGGTAAGCTCCATGGGGCTAGGCAGGTAGTTTGAAAGCTTGGCCTTCTATTGGACTAGCATGGAGGCTCAGTGGCAGTGCTGTGCACTGTCAAGCAAAAAATACAGGTTTCTGTTTCTTAGACTACCCAGTGCAGGGGCATCTCAGCCATCATGCAAGAGTGACACCTAGTGGCCAGATTCAGGGTATACATGTACCAGCTTATAGAAGAAGCCACAGTCTGTGGCTCCTGATCAGGGATTTCCACTGCAATGACTGGACTAGATTGGTGTGGGGGGGAGGGTTAAAATAGCTAAAAGATATAGTTATAATTGAAGGCTCATGGCACTGGTAGAGGCGGACTCCAATTGAGATGGAAGTTGAAAAGAGAAGAAGAAAGCCATCACACTAAACTAAAAAAGTATTCTACTGCATAGCATTCATTTAATGTTCTTTCATGTTATGGGTATCAGGTTGCTTAAAAAGAGAGGATTTTGTGGTATCTTGGAAAACAAACATTCCCTGTAGTTTCAGGAAACTGATTTATCAAAAGAGGAAAAGTCTTAAGCTCCAGAGGGACTGGGTGGGACAGGATTTCTCTGCAGTGGGGTAAACAGCAAAAAAAGGCAGAGAAGTCATTCTGCTACGGAGAATTCTTCTGCAAGTTGCAAGGTCAGAATCAGACTAGTTATTTATAAAATGAGACCCTCTTGGCCACTTGCCCCTACCCAGAGTCGCCAAAGATCCTACTCAGTCTCTAACTGCTTCCTTCCCTCCCTGCTATATAAGTCTCAAGCATGCTTGAATTCTGTCACAAATTTACTTATTCCCACCTCCACTAGTCAACAATGCCAGACCTCCACCACCCTCTTAGCAAAATAATCTTCTCTCACATTTTCAAAATTTTTTAGACCCCCAAAGCTTCCTTCTTCTCGTCGAGGCTTCCATCTCTGTCAGAACCAGAGCTGAAATCTGGCACCAAGAGTCTTTATCTGCACCAGCACCGAAGTGACAATCCTCTGGGCTCCTTCTGGAGAGGAAGTGCCCTAGTGGTTAGAGCAATGGGCAAGAACCAAGGACATCAGGGTTCAAATTCCACTTTGGCTACGGACACTCCCTGCAACCTTGACCAAGTCACCATTTCCCTTTTCTTCAGGTACCCGTTTAGGCGACAAGCTCTTCTCGGCCAGGACATATTGTACTTGAATATTTATCAACACTGCACCGTGCGTCATATATCAAGTAGCTTAGTTTAACTGTACTTATATACTACCATTCAGTCAATAATTTGATATCACTGTGGTTTATAGTTCAAAAAACTCCTAACCACAGCAGTAATATTAACAAATTAGACAACAGAGGTTAAGACATTAACTTGAGGACAATAAGGAGGGTCAATGGTTTGTGCACAAAACAACAATTTAAAACTAATACCTATACAAATAACTGAAAAAAAGAAGTGAGGGAGGGGGAAGACACAGTTTGGGAGTTATGTGGGAGGGTCATGATCAGGAGGCAATCCCAATGCCTGCCAACAGGTCACCCAAGCAAACACCTTGTGGCATAGCCAAGATCTAATAATGATTTCAAATTTTTTAGAAGAGCTCCATATCCAAATATGAAGAGTTAAGGAGTGAATGCACTATGCTAATCCCGGGCTCATCAAGTAAAAAATCCTTCCTCAGTTCTTTGGCTCCAATTTGCCAAATTCAATTTCAAATAGAATAAGGAATCAAATAAAAACAAAACACACAGAATTATATCAGTAACCGTACTAAAGCTTAAGCAGAGGAATTCGGGCCTGCAAACTTGAGTAGTTCTTCCATAATTCCTACTCCAGCTAGGCCATAGTACTTCTTTTATTAGGGAAAAAACGGCTACATGGTACAAATTTGTCTTATCACTCTACATCATGCCTCTGTGTTAAAGATGTAGCTAAACACTATGGGGGTCATTTTTGTTCCATGAATAGCCCCGTTATTCGTTCCCCTGCCGTCCCATCACTAACCTCCCCGTACGAACAGCAGGTTTGTACGAGGAGGCCTAGACGGGGGCATTCCGGAGCGAGGGCGTGATATGGGTGGCTCTTGATCCTGGACATACAAGACCGATTCAGAGGTCAACCCTTGTTTGTTCAGGGCCTTCAGGCTAGATGGGGGACTTATTCCCCCTTGAAGGTGGAATAAGTCCCCCTGGATGGCGGGACATGGGCAGTGCAGGACACGGGCAGACAGGTGAGGGAGCTCAGGGGGTTCCCTGCAGCCCGCCCAGGCCTTGGAAGGCCAGATTGGGGGGGGGGATTGGGCTGCGGGGAAGGGGAGTCACTCCACGGCAGCTGGCAATCATGGCTCATGAACGGAAATGGAGTGCCATGGTGATGGGATGTCATGGCACTGTGGCTCCATTCACGAGCCCAGCCAAGTTAGCCGGGTAGTCGCCGGGACATACAGTCGGGCAGAATCAGGTCCAGGCCTGCACGTCCAGGCGCCAGACTTGATTCTGATCCAGCGGGGGCCGCAGACTCAGAATCGGGTCTAACTTTGCACAGCCTGATTCTGCCCGGCTGTACAAGGGGTTGGTCATCCTATCGTGAATGGGCCTCCACATGTTTTAGATCAAATGAGGCACAGACTTTGCTCAACTTAATCAGGATAAGCAAAAACATTCTGTCTTGTTTTTCACAAATATCTACAAAAATACAGCCTTGGCTTGTATAACACATTCTACCAGAGTCAGGGGATTTCAGTCTTTAAGGCCCCTGTCAGCAGAATTCCAAGTCATTCTCCATACTAACCATTTCAGATGGCTTTGTACCTCACTTCAAGTCTTTATCAACAAGCAGCTCCACAATAAAAGTACCGATAACTAAAGGCTGCTCTCCGGAAAGATTCTAGTCTAAAATTTGGATGCTGGAGGAATCCCCAGAAGACTGTCTTGGGAGAATCTTAATGTCCGAGTTAAGCAATAGGAAATGCAAATAAAAGGGTAGAACACTGTAAAATGTTTGATGCGCAAGAATGATGATTTTATATTGATTCTAAATGTAATTGGAAGCCATCATTGTTCCATCAGCAATGGGGAGGTGTGACTCAGATCTTTCAGCTTTACACAGAATCTTAACAGCAGTATTTTGTAGTAATTGAAGGCACTTAATGTTGAACTGCAGAGCCTTGGCCAAAAGTGAATTACAATAATCAAGCCTGGATAGAACTAAGGTGTAAAATAATAATATATGTAAAGCCTTGTGGTCTAGGCTTGATCTAAGCAATCTGATTGCTTTGAGAGCTGCAAGTGAGTTCCTTGTCATTTGAGGGATGTAGGGCACAAGATAACTGATCAACAAGATTCCCTAGTGACCGGATAGTATTCTTCAATGATATGCTGGTGTCTGATACTGAAGAAAGAAAAGAGGGAGTTAAAAACAGAAAAAAACTGTTAGGATAGAAACATTTTTATTGAATTGCAAAACATCATGGCATAATCGGCATACAAGCAGTGCAATAACACATTGAAAAGTTCCAAACATCATTTTCTTTTATACGTTGTCCTCCTCCCCAGTACTCCAACATCAGGACACAGCCGCAGATCATAGCCAGGGAAACCAAAACAAGAAAGAGGGAGGAAGAACAGCGGCACCACACAAGGTAACGGCCCCCTACTCACAAAGAAAGAGACCGAGAAAAGCTGTTAGAGGTCATCTCTCACAAGTGAGATGGAAAAGTCCTCCCCCCTTGCCCAAAACAAAAGGCAAAAGCTCGTGTTCCGGTGTGCATGGACTCTGCAACATCCGGAACCAACCAGACAGACAACATACCAAACCACACCCTTTGCAACCTCCAGCCCACTACCCTCCCCCCATCCCTTCCCTTCCCCACTCAACCCCTACTCAAACATGCAGAACCACATCCTCACACACCAATCACACAAACTCCGCAATTATCCACAGTGGTTGATCACGCAGCTCCTAGCCTGGGGTGACAAGGATTGTAAGTAAGGATCCCATACCTCCAAGAAGGTATTCCACCAAGAAGCCAGACATCATGCTCTCTCCCTCTCCAACAATAGGAGGCCATGCAGACCATTGCGCCACTGCCAATAAGATGGGCCCTCAGGAGCTAACCAAGCCTGTAGGACAGATTTACAGGCGAGCAAATGAGCCAACCTTAGCCAGGCCTGGCTCGTGTCCTCGAGCAAGTCTAATTCAGACCACATGTCTAATATGACCACCGCAGAAGATAAGCCAGCAGACCCTCGAATCAAGGTTCCCAAATATTTCAACACTCGGGTCCAATAGCACCGCACAACTGAGCAATGCCAGAACACAAAACTATTTAAAGTTGTTAAAACCCAGGAGGATTGTGGAAAATTGCAAGAGGATCTTGATAAATTGGAAGACTGGGCATCAAAATGGCAGATGAAATTTAATGTGGAGAAGTGCAAGGTTATGCACCTAGGGAAGAACAACCCAAACTATGGTTACACGATGCAAGGTTCCACATTAGGAACCACCACCCAGGAAAAAGATTTAGGCGTCATTGTGGATACCTTGTTAAAACCCTCGGCCCAGTGTGCAGCGGCGGCCAAGAGAGCAAATAGAATGCTAGGTATGATAAGGAAAGGAATGGAAAATAAAACAAAAGATATTATAATGCCTCTATATCGTTCCATGGTGAGACCGCACCTTGAATATTGTGTGCAATTCTGGTCACCGTATCTTAAAAAGGATATAGCGATTTTAGAAAAGGTTCAGAGAAGAGCCACCAAAATGGTAAAGGGGATGGAAGGCTACTCCTATGAAGAAAGGCTAAAAAGGTTGGGGCTCTTTAACCTGGAAAAGAGACGGCTGAGGGGAGATATGATAGAAGTCTATAAATTAATGAACGGAGTGGAACGGGTAAACGTAGATCGATTGTTTACCTTATCAGAATATAGAAAGACTAGGGGACATGCAATGAAGCTACAGGGTAAACTATTTAAGACTAATAAAAGAAAATATTTTTTCACTCAACGTGTAATCAAACTCTGGAATTTGCTACCGGAGGATGTAGTAAAGGCTGTTAGTGTAGCTGGGTTTAAAAAAGGTTTGGACAAGTTCCTGGAGGAAAGGTCCATAAACCATTATTAAGAAGGGACCCAGGATATCAATGCTTGAACCAGTACAAGCATTGTGGAACCTGTGTCCCTTGGGGAAACTGCAAGGTACGTATGACCTAGATTGGCCACTGTTGGAAACAGAATACTGGGCTTGATGGACCTTGGTCTGACCCAGTATGTCATATCTTATGTTCTTATGTTCTTATGTTCATGTGGCACAGAGTCATCGCACCAACTTCACAGCGAGGGCATGTATCATTGAGCACCACCTCAGCATGCCAAGCCCTCCGAGGGGCAAAGTAGAGGCAATGCAACAGTTTGAATTGCATATCTCTAAGCTCCATCTGAGTGGTTAGCATTGGAACACTACCTATAACAGCCAACAAAGCCCCTCTGTCAACTGAAATCCATAAATTGCCCAGGTTTCTGCCAGCCCCTCTGCAGACACCAATGAAATCGCCTTGTGCATACAGACCCGCTGGTTCTCCCCCCATGAGCAGCTCCTCCACATGAGAGCAGAAACTGCTCGTCAATGCCACCAGGGATAGGCTGCGCACATAGCTGTAAACCTGCATGTACGGAAAGACATCAACCCCCCGAAAGCCATATCGCTCCTGCAGCTCCTCAAAATGAAAGCACAGAACCAGTTTCAGAGACAAGCTTTCTAAACTTAAAATACCCATCCCCTCCCACCACACAAAATCAGGCGCATCCAGGCCCAGAAGAAAGCCCCTGTTACTGTGTACAGGAAGGTAGGGTGAACAGGAGGGTGACCACCCCAAAAGCGAGGTGAGATAGTGCTCGGCATGACGGACCGGAAGGAACAAAATGTTCTCGTATACGCCAAACAGCAAGAGGCACCAGAATGTAGAACGCATCATAGATGCAACGAAGCAGCCAAGGTCTGTTCCCCGGAAAGAGGTGTGAAATCAGACATATCCTAGAGCCGCAGCCAATCAGGAATATGCCATAACAAGCAAGTCATGTTATAACACCCTATGTCCGGTAGTCCTATACCACCTTGATCCCAGGCTTGCAAGATGAACCCTGGGATATTGCCCCCCTCCAGAGCAAGATAATCTGCTTTTCCAGGAGACGGAGATTACACTTCTTGAGCACCAGCAGGAGCGTCTGCAGAGTGTACAACCATTTGGAGAAAACCACCATCTTAAACAGTGCAACCCAGCTCCCAGAGATAGTGGGAGATCCTGCCAACTTTGGACATGGTGTGTGAGATCTGCCAAAAGACCAGACAGGTTAACTGCATACAGTTCCGTCAACTGGGCTGTGAGCTAGATGCCCAGGTATTTGAAGTGTCCCTCTGCCCACTTAAGCAAGAAAACCCCTTGCCAATTACACCGAAGAGCTGGATGCAATGGAAGGGCCTTGGATTTATCAAGATTCAGTTTCAGGTCAGACACTCGGCCATAATCATCTAAAAAGTGTAAGAGGACAGGAAGCCCATGCTCTGGATCTCCGAGGTGCACCAAGATATCATCCATGAAAGCAGCAATGCGAAACTCCTCAGATCCCAGACGCACCCCTTGCAAGAAAGGGTCCAAGCAGACCCGACACAAAGGCTCTAGAGTGAATACAAAAAGCAATGGTGACAACGGGCACACCTGCCTGGTACCCTTCCATAACAGGAAATCAGTTGTCATCTTACCATTGAGTAGTACCACTCCATGTGGATTGGAGTAAAGCAAAACGCACTACATCCACAAAGAAGCCCCGAAAACCCACAGAGTCCAGCACCAGGTACATAAAGTCCCATCTGACTCTGTCAAATGTTTTTTCAGCATCGAAACCGATAAGCATAGAGGAGCACGAATCCCATATGCTAATATGCACTGAAGAGAGTGCATGTCTCATGCTCACAGTAACACTCTGCCTCTTGACAAAGCCCACCTGGCTCCCATGTATCAAGGCCGGTAAAAAGACAGCCAACCGATCCGCCATGATCTTAGCCATCAGTTTAATGTCCACAATGAGCAATGATATCGGGTGGTAAGATCCCGGCAGAACTGTGTCCTGTCCCATCTTGGCCAGACCCATAATTAACGCCTTATTGGGTTCAAAGGGAAAGCAATCCCTCCCCACCAAATCCGTATAGTACTCTGCTAGAGGGGCTGCCACCTTATCACTTAGAAGCTTGTAGAATTCACTGCAGAACCCATCCAGGCTAGGAGTCCGATCACCCCGTAAACCTTTGATAGCCTGCTGCACATCTTGAGGTGTAATAGGGCTTTTAGAACAGCAGCTGCTCCTCTGTCAATCGGAGCAGTCCACAGTTTTCCAGATATGCAGCACTGACTTTGTCTGGGTACCCTTCTGCTTGGTACAACTTCTGATAGAAGTCATAAAAGACCTTCTCCATCCCCTTAGGAGTGACTTGCAACTGTCCGACAGCATCCTTCAAAGCCCCCGCATGTTGAAGGCGAACACTTGACCATATGAGTGAGGATAAAAGCTTGCCCACCCTATTGTCAAAACGATAAAGTCCATAGCGGTAAAATAAGACCAACTTCTTAACCCATTGATAGAGGAACGAATTCAATTCCTACTGTATCACGAGCATAGCAGCTTTATGCCCCGCATCAGGTAGGCCACAAAACGGCACCAAGCCAATCCAAGTGATGGCTCCAGTTGGAGGACCCTACCATTGATCTGCTTCCATTTAGTCTTCCCATACCTGATGTCGTCTCCCCGTAGCACCGCCTTACCAGCCTCCCAGAACAAAGCCAGATCAACCTTATGTTGAGCACTGAACTCCATGTGCTCTGCCCATTTGGCCCAAAGGAAGGGTGCAAAGTGAACATTACCCACCTCATCCAAGAGAAACTGCCAGGAGGTGCCACCATGGGTACCCCATCCCAGCTCTAGTGACACTGCAGCATGATCCAAGATTGAGCGGACATTGGTCCGGTAGTAAACAACCTGGTCAAACAATCCCATGGATAAAAGAAAATAATCAAAGACCACGTGCCATGCACGTGCGACAAGTGGGTGTAGTCTCTCTCAGGAGGATGCAATACCCACCATACATCCAGCAAATCATACCCCTCACATAAACCTCTTATCCGACATGCCCAGCAACAATTGCAATCGCTGGCCCCTTGTGACTGATCCAAGGATGCATCAAGGGCGCAACTGAAGTCTCCCCCATGATCAACAGCATATCCCCCACATCAGCAACACACTGGGTCAAGTGCTGATAGAATGAAGCATCATAGATATAGGGTGCATATACTGATCCCAGATCTAACTGCTGTCCACATAGTTTCCCATAGACAAATACATAGCACCCAATGGCATCCACCACCGTGGTACTAAACTCAAGCCCCAAATGCTTGCTGACAAGAATGACAATTCCAGCCTTCCGGCCCAAAGCAGTAGACACATAGATCTTGTCAACCCACCAGCGATGCAGCTTGGAATGTTCTGCAACTGACTGATGAGTTTTCTGCAATAAGGCAATATCAGCATGGCAGTCCCTAGGTCCCTTCAAAAGTTTAGAACGTTTTACTGGGGAACCAATCCCACACCCATTCCAAGAAACAATCTTGAGGTCCTTACCCAACATCCCAAGGCATTCCAAGATCCCCACTAGCACCAACCACTAAGATAGACAACAGCAATGGCCCCCTCCCCCAGTCCAGGGCCCACCACCAGACACCCAATTCCACACAGAGTCGTTAGCATTCAGACAGGTCAGGTTCCACACTATATTTCAGTACCTCATCATACCACACAGGAACACCCTCCATCCCCCTCCCCATGCCCCTTCCTGCGCCCCCACCACTCCCAACCCTTCTCCCCCCTTTACATATACACTCCTCCACTCCCACAGAGTTCACCAAGAGCTGCAGGGAGTCCAGCAAGAGGGTCAACATGACATTCAGGCCCCGTCCTCTTGCCATTAGTACCCCACACCCCACCCACATGCTGCCCCATCATCACAATCCCAGATACACAATCCAAACTCCCAGCAGCCCTACCAGACTACCTCTGTCCCCCTGCCACTAACCCGAAGCAAACCCATGCAAAGTAAACCACAGGGGGGTGAGGGCACCAATCTTAACAGCATAAAAAAGAAAGCAGAGACACAGTGAAGAGGCAGTCATAGCAGCTGCGGTCCAACCACAAATAGACAGAGAACCACAGTTAGATTAGCACACGGCCATGTGCCATCCCAGCCCAGTCACGCATACACTGCCAACACTCAACCCCGCTACCATCCAAATGCCACCCCCAAGCACAATACCATATCTCAAGCTAGTACTGTTCCCCCCCTCCCACCCTACTCCCTGCGCACTCACTCATCCCGTCCTTCCCTCATCCGCATCCAGCGGATTTCCTCTGGTACCACACACATCCCCGCAACCAACCATGGGAAAGTCAAGAACCAGAAATCATGACAAGAAGATCAAGTTCCACGCCTGGTGCCATCTAAAAGGAGAGTGGCCCTCACACTCAACACAGCCCTAACGGAGAAAAAAATAAAGAAGAACTATCAAGTACGATAAGAAGAGAGAAAGAAAAAAAAAAAGAAAAAGAACACAAACAGGGCAGAGCCTCACTATAGGTACAAAAGTTCCCAGAGACCGCGAGCCCAATTTCTGAAGGCAGTTACATGGGTAACAGCCCATGTTACATGGGTAACAGCCCATGTTACCTGTTTAAAAGCCTTAACCGGGATTTTCCAAAGGCATCTACACAGGTAGTGCCTTTGGAAAATCTTTATCTTTATTTGTGAGGCTTGATATACTGCTCGTGCGTAAGCGTCAGAGCGGTGTACAATAAAACACAGGCTGCTAAAAGAGACAAAGAGAAAAAAGAATGCCATTAATTACAGGAAAGAAAAGATATGGACAGGGGGAAGGGAGAGCGAGAAAGAGAGACAAACAAAGGCATCAGACATCAGTTTGTAGGGGGACAGGGGACGACGAAGGGGGAGGAAAGGAGAGGCAAGGAGCTGTGGGGAATGTTGTGTTCGTCGTAGAACCTGTAGCCAGGGGGGAGTTAGGATGTTCTGGGGAGGAAGGGAGGTCAAAGACCCTGGCGGAAGAGGTGGGTCTTAAGAAGGGCTTTGAATTGTGGGAAAGATAGCTCCGTGCAGAGTGAGTGTAGGAGCGAGATCCAAAGGGCTGGACTTAGGAAAAAAGAAGGCTGAACGGCAGGTGAGTTCAAGATGAGCTTGGGATGGAGACGGAAGGAAGAGATGGTTACCATGGGCAGAACGGAGAAGGTGAGGAGCGGGCTGAAAGTGGATGAGATCGGCAAGATACAGGGGTGTGTACTAGTGTGAAGGACTCTGTGGGTGATGATGAGCAGCTTGTGGAAAATCACGAGAGATAGGACAAGAGTAGTGAGAGAGGAGGGAGGAAGCAGGTCTATGCAGCACAGTCCTTCACTGGTTTCACTCCTTTCTTCACTCCCGGTCCTTCTCTGTCCACTCTTCCTCCCCTACTGCTTCTGAGCCCACTCCTCTTCTTTGTGGGGTCCCCCAAGGCTCCGTCTTAGCTCCCCTTCTCTTCAATATCTTTCTCACACCTCTTGCCCTCCTAGTCCAACAACACGGGATATCTGCCTACTACTATGCCGACGACTTACTTCTCCTCTATCACACCTCCCCCCTTTCACCTGACCTCTCTCCTCTCAACACCTGTCTTACCGCTGTCGCCAACTGGCTCACTACTCACTGTTTGCACCTTAACCTCACCAAAACCCTTGCCATGTGGTTCACCCGGGATGCCTCCCCGCCCACACTTTCCCCCTCTTTCTCTGGCTCACCTGTTCCCATAGTCTCTTCCCTTCGCTACCTTGGTGTTCTTTTTGACCCTGCTTTAACTTTCCGTGATCATGTTGCACATATCTCACGACTCTCCTTCTTTCATCTCCGTCAAATCCAGGCCATCCGACCTTTCCTCTCTATGTCAGCCCTCACCACTCTCCTCCTCTCACTCGTTATGTCCCGCCTTGACTTTTGTAACTCAGTCTTAGCCGGTCTCCCTAATGTCCACCTCCGTCGCCTCCAACTTATACAAAATACCGCAGCCCGTTTACTCTCTCACTCCTCCATTCGCGATCACGTCACACCTCTCCTTATCCATCTGCACTGGTTACCTATCAAATTCCGTATCCACTATAAAATCCTAGTACTTCTTCACCGAGTCATTCACACCCGCACACCTCAGTATTTGTCCAATCTTGTACGCTTACATGCCCCCGCTCGCTCCCTCCGTTCTTTCCACCTCAACCGCCTCTATCTTCCCTCACCCTCCGCTGCTCGACTCCAGTCCACCCGCTCATCTGCATTTTTCTTCCTGGCCCCCGCCCTGTGGAATTCCCTGCCTTCCTCTATCCGACTTGAATCTGAACACTCCACTTTTAAGAATAACCTCAAGACTCACCTCTTTGCCCGTGCCTTCGACCTGTCCGATCCCTTTGTGTGACCCACTCTTCTCTGTCCTCCCTTCCTCTCCCCGTCCTGTCCTGTTGTATGACTCTGCTCGTTTGCTTTCCTGTCTCATATTGTAACTTCTTTTCCTTTCTGAGCCTATTTTTACTATGTAAACCGCTGTGATGTACTTTCCTCAGTGGTATATCAAGTCTAATAAACATAAACATAAAGAGAAGACCGGATAGCACGGATTTTGCGAATTGGAAAAAACAGCTACGGGCGAGCGCAGAAATTTGATGATGGAAGGAAAGCGAGGGATCCAAGGTGACATCAAGATAACGGAGGGTGGGGATGAGAGGGATGGGAGAGGGAGAGGCAGAGAGGGATGGGAGAGGCAGAGAGGGTAGGAGCCAGAGGGAGCACCGAAGGAGAACCTGAGTCCCTAACGCGGTTAAGTCCTTAACGCACCCAGTTGCTACCTGCTTAGCATCGGGGCGTGTATGGGGCATTCCAGGGTAGAGTAGAGGAAAGGAATGGCACTAAGCAGGCAGCAGCGATTTTTGATGCTGCCTGTTTAGCGCTCTGTGCCTCAAAAAAGACGAGGAAAACCCTCACCTATCTTTAAGGCGCTGGGGCTAAACGGGCAGCATCGAAAATCACTGCTAACCGCTTAGCCTCGGTGGCTGCCGGCCTGTGCAGCGTGACCTGGATTTTCATTTCCGTCACTACAGAAATGAAAATCCGGGTTAAGGGGGGTTGGCAGGCAGGCTATGCGCCGACGCGGCGCATAGCCTGCCTAAATGAAAATCGGACCCCACATCCCCAAAAAGAAACAAGGTCCGTAGAATAAAAAGAGATGAACTCAGCACTAAACGGACACAGAAGCTAACAGGAGTCAAAGAACAAATTCAAGCACCCCAGACCGCAACTGTCCAAGTGGTTCGTGGTGGGGAGAAAGGACAAAATGGGGAGCAGTGAACGGATAAGACAGGGGGATGGGGAAAGGACTCAAGCAATGGGTCATATATCGAGGTAGGGCAGGAAAAAGGAAAAAAGGAAGAAAGAGGAAAAGTGAATAAAAAAAAGAAAAGAAAAAGAAATTGTAAAAAACCCTAAAGGGCAGTCGCACACGGGTCCTAGGGAACAGCACAAAGAAAGTACAACAGTGCAGTAACTCTGTATCAAAGGGAAATAAAGAGAAACGAAATTGCAATAACTCTGCAGCGAATGGAAACAACAAGAGAGCTATCCACAGTGTCTGTAAAAAGCTTCTGGATGGCGCGCCATTATGGGGAAGCATGCAGGAGCCCCAGCCACTAGCTCAATAGCCCAGCGGCCCAATCTTAAAAGCCTACAAGCCCGCCAAGCTCTGACAAGGTGTCGTCAGCCAGAATAGCAGACTGGAGAGAGTAGAGTTGCCCAGGAGCAGAAGCCAGATTCCACTGGGCGCCCAGGCCACAGTTCCAAACTCTCCAGGAAAGCTGCAGCCTCTGTGGGTGTTACAAAGTTTCAGGGATGCCCCTGGTGATTGACTCAAAGCTAGGTTGGATTCATCAATGAGACGCGCAGTCCTCAATTCGCCAGCTGGTCACATATTGCAGAGAATGCGTGGCATATCTGGTTTACTCCCACTGAATAATCCTGGAAAATCAGAAGTTTCTGGGGTATGCCATTCGAACCATGGGAGCTGCAAGACGCCCTCAAAAGTCACCTTTTGAAGGTAGTTGTGGAACTGCGCGATGACAACTCTAGGGCACTGATTACCCTCCCTCCATGGGCCTTGGCAATGGCCCGAGCTGACTGCCCAGAGGGATGTTAAGGGGAAGCCAAGATTCAAGGAAGCCCTTCTCAGTTCAGAGTTGACAACTATCTCTTCAAAGCTGACAAACCGGAGCTTCTTCCTTCTTCCGCGGTTCTCCAGGTCCTCGAGCTTCTCACCATGCTGCTGCACAAGCTCCTCCAGGAGTTTAACACAGTTTTCCTGGGACTGCTGAACGTCTTCCACACCCAACACCTTCTGTTTAATGTGATCCAACCAGCCAGTGAATTATGAGACCACTTGGCCAATTTGTATCATTTGTTCTGAGAGGGAGTGAAGACTATCCTCCAGGGCCTGCACCATCGCTGATGATAATGCAGAGCCAATGTTTGGAGAGGGCTCCACATGCGGACTTGCTGGAGCACCTTCCGCCATCTTCCCATCAGGCACACGGCCCTTAGCCCTCCAAACCGCTTTAGAGGCCATTGGCACCTGGGTGGACACTTAAAACCTTGTGGAAGGTCGTCGGTAAGCTTAACACACCAGCAATAATCTGGGTGGGAGGAAATCGGGCAGAGCCGACAGAGGTATGTCCTCACTGGCTCACTGCATCACCTGAATCCCCCCCCCAACAGTTAAAAACAGTTTGTCTGAAATGTAAGAGTTTATGGAAAATTATCCATGCTTCAGTTTGCTTCAGGGTGTTGTTACAATGTTCCTAGAAATCTCACAAGCACTAGGTACTGCTGTCAGGCGAGGACCATGACTCCTTTCCTGTAGGAGCTGTGAGTGTTGTCCTTGCAGCATCCTTAGCTATGGCCAGCTCAAGGAGCAGATGATCAGAACCAGGCATCAAACTCTGAGCAGCATGCAGCCCTGCCACTGAGCCTAAAGACCAACCCCTAAGCCTCCTTCCTTTAAACATTGTATACTCTCTCAGCCTTCAGTTTCTTTTCTTCTGGAAAATGCTTGCTTGCTTCTTGTATGCTACTGAAGAGAAAACCGGTTAATAGCACCTTTGTTTCCACACGTGTGGTGTAAGGATGTCTAATACAGACAGAAGAACGGGATCAACATTTAATTAAAGATTGCGGCCAAGGGGAATATTTTGTTGGTGGGAGATTTTAAGCCTGCAGTTGTCAACTGAAGCAGCCCTGTTGCAAAAATCCAAGCAGGTAGTAACTCGAGCAACTGAGAACTAAATTCACAAGGGTGGGGGAGCACAACAACACGAGACCTGATACTTCTAGATGGGGAAAGCACTTCTAATGTCACCCGAGCTCCAATGATCACCAGACAGCATTTGACCTATCAATCTTCAATGCTTTATTGACTCTGATAGTGTTTTATTTCTAAATTAGTCCCTTGGACACTGAAACACCACCTCCCTTCACTTTTTTCATAGTCACAGTACCTTTAATTGTCTATCTGTGCATCAGGCAGCCATATCTCCCATGGTCTGAGCAGATGCGGTCTACTTCTGGAGAGCCTACACGCAACAAAGAAGATAAACGCTGGATCTTCAAGAGGTTTGTCTGGAACTTCTTGTGAACTCCATTTGCTCTTTCAAGCTTTTTCAGGCTTAAAGCTGAATTTCTTCAAGCCTGGTGATCCGCAAGGGTTTGCATAGCTAAGTGATGGCGAGCTTCTAGCGAAATGGGAGACATTTCCTTTGTGAAATGAGAGGATGCTTGCAGTTCCACTCCAAGGGCTGTAATAGAAGCATTCACATTGTGACTTTTGTCAGATTCTTGTAAATATTGCTGCTTAGTTTGTCGCCGACTGTTAGGAGGATATGATGGAAGATTCTCGTACTCCGTTTTCCTTCTCTTCTGTGAAATCCAAAACCTAAAGGGGGAGTACACATTTCCACTCAGGTTAACAGTATTTAGAAACATATAAACATAGAAATATGATGACAGACAAAGATCACATGGCCTATCTAGTCTGTCCTTCCATATCAACCACTACAACAGTCCCCTTTTTTCCTTTAGAGATCCTCTGTGTTTGTCCCATGCTTTTTTGAATTCAGATACTGACCTCATCTCTACCACCTCCACTGCGAGACTATTCCACAGAACCACCACTCTTTCCGTAAAGAAATATTTCCGCAAATCACTCCTGAATCTATCCCCCTACACCCTCATCCCATGTCCCCTCGTAGCAGAACTTGCTTTCAACTGAAAGAGGCTCTCCCCCTGAACATTTATGCCACAGAGGTATTTGAACATCTCAATCATATCACCTCTATCCCGCCTTTCCTCTATGGTGTACATATTAAGATCCTTAAGTCTGTCCTCATATGCTTTATAATGAAGACCACTAATCATTTTAGTAGCCACCCTCTGTACTGACTCCATCCTGTTCACATCCTTTTGAAGGTGCGGTCTCCAGAATTGCACAGTATACTCCAAATGAGGTCGCACCAAAGACTTATACAGAGGCATTATCACCTCCTTTTTTCTGCTAGCCATTCCTCTCCGTATGCACCCAAGCATCCCTCTAGCTTTTTGACATCACCTTTTCTACCTGTTTAGCTACTTTAAGATCATCAGACACAGCCACATCCAAGTCCCGCTCTTCTTTAGTGGACAAAAGTACTTCAGTACAAGCACTGCGAAACCTGTGTCTTTTGGGGAAACTGCTAGGTACGTTGACCTAGATTGGCCACTGTTGGAAACAGGATACTGGGCTTGATGGACCTTGGTCTGACCCAGTATGGCATATCTTATGTTCTTATGTTCACCCCCTATATTATATTGCTCCCTTGGATTACTGCAGCCCAAATGCATGACCTTACATTTTTTAACATTAAATCCCAGCTGCCAAATTCTAGACCATTCTTCAAGCTTAGCTAGATCCCTCCTCATATTATCTACACCTTCCTGGGTGTCTACTCTATTGCAGATTTTGGTATCATCCACAAAAAGGCAAACCTTACCCGACAGCCCTTCTACTATATCACTAAAAAAGATGTTAAAAAGAATCGGACCAAGGACATATCCCTGGGGCACACCACTGGTAACATCCTTCTCCTCAGAGTGAGCCCCATTTACCTGTACTCTTTGTCGCCTCCCACCCAACCAATTTCTAACCCAAGCAGTAACTTTAGGGTCCATCCCTAGGGTGCTCAGTTTGTTTATAAGTCGCCTGTGTGGAACAGTGTCAAACTCTTTACTGAAATCTAAATACACCACATCTAGGGCTCTCCCTCGGTCCAACTCCCTGGTCACCACCGAAGTTAAACTAACTGGCCTGTAGTTTTCAACCACATCCTTACTTCCGCTTTTATGTAAAGGCACCACATGACCCTCTCTCCAGTCCTTTGGCACCACTCCCGACTCCAACGAGGCATTGAAAAGGTCAGTCAGTGGAGCTGCTAGAACGTCCCCAAGTTCCCTCAGTATTCTAGGCTGTATCCCATCCAGTCCCATTGCTTTGTCTACTTTAAGTTTAGCTAATTTCTCACAAACACAGTCTTCTGAAAATTGTTCAAGATGTCCCTCGCTTCTGTTCCTGTTAGTGGATGTTTTCTGAGGTCCTGCTCCTGGTTCTTCATCTGTGAACACAGAACAGAAATATTTGTTAACCAATTCTGCTTTATCCTCATCAGCTTCTACATATTCCTCCCACTCACCCTTGAGTCTGACAATACCACTTTTGCCCTTCCTCCTCTCACTAACATATCTGAAAAATGTCTTATCCCCCCATTTTATTGCATTGGCTATTTCCTCCTCTTTTTGAATCTTTGCTTTCATGACTACTTTGCTAGCTTCTCTAAGTTTTTCCAAATAAAGATGCCTGTCTTCCTCTCTCTGTGATCTCTTTGCTCTGCAGTATTGCTTTAGCAGTTTCTTCTTCCTTTTCTTATGCCCTCGTACATTTTATGTCATTGCAAATGGACACAATCTTGATTTAGAGTTTATAATATACATTTAAAACATCTTTTTTCTCAGTTATGGGAGCAATAGTTTTGGCTTCCTTCAGTATTTCACAGTGCTGATATGTTGCATTCAGCAATTGGCCAACCATTTAAGGAATTATATTCATACCCTTGTTGTTGGAATTCTGCTCCTGCCCTTTCTCCCTGCACACTTGCTCTCTCCTCCCATAGTGCTGCATGACAGTCAGATGACTGAGGCCTAAGTGAACAATAGTCCAGTGAGCTCAGTGGCCATGTGCTACTCCACTCTGTGTCAGCCGCAGATTGTCAGGGCAAGCAACCAAACTCTGTGCATTCTGCTGCTACCACTGTTCCTCCGCATGGTTCAAATACTCAGTCTTGAAAACTATTTGAACCAGGCAGGAAACAGGGAAAGGCATCGGATTTGGATGAGTTCCTGGAGGAAAAGTCCATAAACCATTAAAGAGGACTAGGAAAATCCACTGCTTACCCATGGGACAAGCAGCATGGAATCTGTAGAACGTTTGGAAACCTGACAGGTATTTGTGACCTGGACTGGCCACTGTTGGAAGCAGGATACTGGGCTTGACGGACCCTTGGTCTGATCCAGTATGGCATATCTTATGTTCTTATGTCCTTAATTTGCTGGGTTTCCCAGAGATTTACTACTTCACGGTGAACAAGAGACAAAGCAACACACAAAAAGGCAGGCAGTCAGAGTTCTGGGGGCCAATCTTGATGGATACTGTGATGCAGCATGTTGCTGTGTTTAGTTGAAGGTCAACAAGCCAAGCATGACTTCCTTCTGATCTACCAGACAACTCCGTTCAAGTAATTTTTGGAGATTGGAGTAACTCCAGAGAACAGGAGGACATACAGCATTTATCATTAAAAGCAGAAATTAGGAGACTACAGGACAGTCAGTTTGACCTGACTAGTGAATAAATTAATGTGCTCCTACTGAAAGAAGGGATAGAGTGTGGCAGGCTATGGCCTAGAATGGTCTGCTAATATGAAAGGCCTGTAAGTTAGGCCTGGATTCCAACCCCCATTATAGCTAGAAAAGAACCAAAAATCTGTGCAAAATGAGAAAACTGTTTTAAACTGCTTAATAAGAGGTTTTACATGAAGTCATAAGTCTTTCATTATTCTCTTGTGGGCAAAAGAAAGAAATGTTTCAATACATGCATTCCTGGAGCTAGAAACGACTTTGCAGTAGAGAAGTATCAAACCTAGAAACTGCACCATTGTTAGAACAGTCTTAAGGGAGGGAGCTGGGTGCTAGGCCCAGGAGGGATCGCTGATTGGACAGGTGCAGGGGGCGTTGGAGCCAATGAGAAGTTTGCATGTATCAAGCTAGAACCAATACAAAGTTCTCATGTATCAAACTGAAAAAGAGGTATAAATGAGTATGTCTCTGTAAAAGCTTTGCTCAGTTCCTTTTGAAGCTTTGACTGACTGGGCCTTGTGCACAATAAACTGGCTTGGACCCCGTCAATTGACTCCTGGATTTATTCATTGATTACACTTCGCTGCAGCATATTCTTGGTGCGTTGGCCGGGAAGTGTGGGTAGTGAATGGTATTCAAGTGAATAATCTACGCAATTCGCCTCGAGGTTTGGCCCAGTTGGAACCGTGTCCATCCGACCACGGGGGAAACCTCAGGCGCCGCCGGCCCTTTTGTGCTGGAGAGGGTTCCGCCTGCCTCGGCGGGCCACTGGGTCCAGCTGGCCAACACCTCTGACCCGGGGGGAGTCCAGGATCCAACCCAAGAACTGGTGTGGTATCGGGGACCGGATCCGGTGAGTAGACAATTTTGTGATTTGATAGTCAGTAAGTACAGCCTGGGGAAAAGTCTTGCATGCGTGAGACTGATTTGGTATGGACTAACTGGAGAAATCTCACATAAGCCTGCGCGAGACAAGAGAGCCTGATCACCTCTCATAAGGGCAGTCCTAGTACGCTCCGCATAAGAGAAAGCGGAAGCCGAAGCCATCGACCCTTCTTGTTTGAAATAGTCAGTTAGTCAGAAAACCTGAGCACTTGAAAAATTATTTTTGTGATAATATGATTGCCTGTGTGATTGAGAGGTCTTGAAATACAGACCGAGCGAAAGTGGACTCCTGAGTAGCGCAGTACCTGGCCGGGCGACCGTGCCCAGGTTGCGAAAAGGAGGAAGCGAGTGGTGTATGTCCCCCCCTCAGTGTTTTGTGGGCTGTACGGACCCCTTACCTACAGCCATACTACCTACCCTTACTGTTTGTCGTCTTGTACGTCATTACGTGTACGTAGTTACGTTCAGATTATGGGAGGGGCAGAGTCCACGCAAACTCCGTTGGAATGTATGATCAAGAATTTCCGTAAAGGATTTTCAGGAGACTACAGTATAAAATTGTCTCCGTCTAGATTGAAAATGCTATGTGAAAGAGAGTGGCCTGCATTGGCTACTTCATGGCCCCGCGGGGGTACTTTTGATGTAGAAAAGGTTTTCCGTGTTCATCAGCTTGTACAAAAAGCGCATCCTGACCAGTTCCCCTACATAGATTCCTGGTTAGATGCTTGCGAAAGGCAGCCCTCATGGATGAAGCGCTGTTATGAGGAGCATTGTAGAATATTTGTAGCCACCACTAGGGGAACCCGGAAAGTTGAGGAGGAGAAGCCGCCTGTGTATTCTGCCCCAGAGTCCCCAGATATCCTGAACTAGGTTACCACAGTACCCACATAAGTTAGTTCCCCCAACACTGCTGCCTGAAGCGGAGCCAGATGAGGAACCCCAGCAAGTGCCGCTGCAGCAGCCCAAGAAGCTCCCTCCCCCGAGTGATAGTCCCGAGTCAGGCCCAAGCATGTCGGGGGCCCCCGAGTCCTCCGATGAAGCTGAGAGCAGAGGCTCTCCTGCCAGTTCAGGGTCACCCGCTAAGGAAGTTTGTGCCCGGGAACCTTATGATTTAAGAAGTGTAACCCCGAAGAAGGAGAAAGCAGGGCACCTAATGCCATTATGCCAAGTGCGTGGAGTACCTGTTTTGAATGATCAGGGCCAGATGGCACCAGGACCAACTAGTCTAGTCTATGTACCCTTTTCCACTACTGATTTATTAAACTGGAAAACGCATTATGCATCCTATACTGCAAAGCCCCAGGAATTAACAGAATTAATGTCCAGCATTATGCAAACCCACCAGCCTACCTGGGCCGATTGTCGCCAACTCCTGTCCACCCTCTTTACTACTGAGGAGCGAGGGCGAATTGGGCAAGCAGCTTTCCATTGGTTAGAAGAGAACCCTGTAGAAGGAGGAGGAATAAATCTCCCACAAGCTGCCGCCGCGGCTTATCCAAATGAAGATCCCGGGTGGGACCCAAATGATGAAAGGGGGGCGGTGGCCCTGACGAGATTTCATCAGACCTTGTTGCAGGGCCTGAGGAAGGGAGGCCAGAGGGCCATGAATATCGGGAAGGTATCGGAAGTCCTCCAGGTTCCAGATGAGAGCCCAGCAGCCTTTTATGAGCGGTTGTCCGAAGCTTATAGATTATACACCCCATATGATCCCGCCGCTCAGGAAAATTTGCGCATGGTAAATGCGGCCTTTGTCAGTCAGTCCCAGAGAGACATAAAACGAAAATTGCAGAAACTGGATGGATTTGCGGGCATGAATACAGCACAGTTAATGGAAGTCGCTCAGAAAGTGTTTGTGAATCGTGAAAATGAACGTGACAGAGAAAGTGAACGAAAGATGAAGAAGAAGGCAGATCTTCTTGCTGCCGCTATAGTTGAACGACGTGGAGGAGGTTTTCCTAATCAAAGGACCAGAGAACGTGGAAGAGGCCGCGGAAGCGAAAGGCCTGAATTGGGTGCGAATCAGTGTGCCTACTGCAAAGAAGAAGGACATTGGAGAAGTGAATGCCCGCATCTGGACTCCGCCCCCGCGAGGGGAGGAGGGAGTCCCTGGAGAGCAGGAGGTCGATTCTGAAGGAGGGGAGGAATGAACCGAGCACAGTTCCAGAGCGAGAGAGAAGCAGCTATTGAGGGAGTGGCAGTTGCAACGGGCTATGACATGGTTGAAATGGATGAAGACTAGGCCAGACCGGGCTCCAAGTTCACCCTGGGTCCCCAGGAGCCTATGGTCAGCTTAAAGATATGGGACCAATATATGGACTTCATGGTAGATACAGGAGCAGAACATTCAGTAGTGGCTAAGCCAGTGGCTCCTCTTTCCTCTCGATCTGTCACCATTGTTGGGGCCACCGGGAACAAGGCCACAAAGTCATTCCTGCAGAACTGCATGTGTGAACTAGGGGGACAGAAAATAACGCACCAGTTCCTGTATATGCCTGAGTGCCCTATTCCACTTCTGGGCTGAGACATGCTTGCCAAGCTCCAGGCACAGATACCCTTTGCTGAAGGGGGAGAAATGAAAATGACTGTGAACCCAAAGCCTGCTGGATTGATGGTGCTGACTGTTCCCCGAGAAGAAGAATGGCGGTTCTATAGCGCACCTCCAATCAAGTCAACCAGTTCCTGTATACCTACCAACCTTACAGCCCCACCTGAAGTGTGGGCAGAAGATAATCCACCTGGCCTAGCGAAGAACATAGCCCCTGTCATTGTCACCCTCAAGCTAGGAGCGGAACCAGTGCATGTGAAGCAGTATCCTCTTCCCCGACCAGCCATTGAAGGTATCCACTGCCATTTAATGAAACTGCTGAAGTATGGACTTCTCAAGGAATGTCAGTCACCTTGGAACACCCCCCTTCTCCCAGTTAAGAAACCTGGGACAGGGGATTACCGCCCAGTACAAGATCTGAGGCGAGTAAATGACGCAGTTGAAACTATACACCCTGTAGTGCCAAATCCCTATACTCTCTTGGGACTGATCCCCGCTGAGGCTACTCATTTCACCATCCTGGACCTGAAAGATGCCTTTTTCTGTATGCGCCTAGCCCCCACTAGTCATCTTTTATTCGCTTTTGAATGGCAAGACCCCATAACAGGAAGGCGGGGCCAACTCACCTGGACCAGATTACCCCAAGGATTCAAGAATTCACCTACTCTCTTCAGTGCTGCCCTGAATCAAGATCTTTCAAGTTACCCAGTGAACCCAGGACAAAGGGTTCTCCTCCAGTATGTGGACGATTTGCTCATAGCCACCAACTCAGAAAGTGAATGTCTACAAGCTACTAGTGAACTTTTGTACCTTCTCAAAGAAGCTGGATACAAGGTCTCAAGAGCCAAACACAATTATGCCAAACTGAAGTCAAGTATCTAGGATTCCAGTTGTCCAGCGGGATCTGACATATAGGACCAGAGCGCAAAGAAGCTGTATGCAGTATCCCTACTCCAACCACTAGGAGGCAAGTAAGAGCCTTCCTGGGGGCCGCGGGATACTGTCGTATATGGATCCCCAATTTTGCATTGATCGCAAAACCATTGTATCAAGTTACTAAAGGAATGGAAAAGTCTCCACTAGAGTGGGGACCTGAACAGGATGCAGCATTCCAGTCTCTGAAAAGTGCTCTGATGTCATCACCAGCTTTAGGTCTTCCAAATGTCCAGAAACCTTTCCATCTCTTCGTCCATGAGTCACAAGGAAATGCATTGGGGGTACTGACTCAATCTCTTGGATCTTGGCAACGGCCAGTAGCCTACTTGTCAAAACAATTGGATGTAGTTGCAAAAGGTTGGCCCCCTTGTTTGAGAGCTGTTACAGCAACAGCCCTCCTGGTGGGCAAAGCAGATAAGCTCACCCTGGGACAAAATCTACAAGTTACTGTACCACATTCTGTCCTGACTCTCACGGAACACAAAGGAAACTTCTGGCTAACCAATTCACGAATGTTGAAATATCAGAGCATGCTGTGTGAAAACCCCAGATACAGTTAAAGGTCAGTCAAGCTCTGAACCCTGCTACGTTGTTCCCAATTGGTCCTGGGCCCCCTGATCATGACTGTTTAGAAACCATGGACACTGTATTCTCAAGCCGCCCTGATTTGACCGATGTCCCTCTACAGGGCCCTGAACGGACTTTCTTTGTAGATGGAAGCAGTTTGGTCATCAATGGACATCGTTGTGCTGGATATGCAGTGGTGACCCTTGATCTGGTAGTTGAGTCCTCAGCTCTGGCCCCAGGAACTTCAGCTCAAAAAGCTGAACTGATAGCCCTTACTAGAGCATTGACATTAGGAGAAGGACTCCGTTTGAATGTATACACAGATTCCAAGTATGCTTTCACAACTTTGCACGCACATGGAGCCTTGTATAAAGAACGAGGGTTGATCACCTCAGGGGGCAAGTCTATTAGGTATGGGCCCGAGATACTGATGTTATTAGATGCTGTATGGGCCCCCAAACAAGTGGCAGTCATGCACTGCCGAGGTCATCAGGCAGGAGCAGGGGAAGTCACCCGAGGAAACAGGTTTGCTGATGCCACAGCCCGAAAAGCAGCCACAACAGGACAAGTCAGGACCCAAGATACCCCGATGCAAGCAGCTCTATTTCCTGTGCCCCTAAGTTCTTGGGCACCCCGATACACTGTAAGAGAGTTAGATTATTTCTGTGAAAAGGAGGGAGGGGTCCTGACAGAAACAGGTTGGATAGTGTTGCCCCCTCCAGAAGGTAGTTCACCTCCCGGTCCCACAGTCATCCCTGAGGCATTAGGGCCGGCCTTTGTCCATGCTTTTCATCAGGCCACACATTATGGAAAAACAGCCATGGAAAGAGCCCTAAGGCCCCATTTCTGTATCTCACTACTACGACCCCTGACCACCTCGGTGGCACAGTGATGTTTAATATGTGCCAAGAACAATGCTAAGCAAGGTCCCATTCCACCCCCAAGAGTCCAGTCCGTAGGAGTGGCCCCGATGAGTGATGTGCAGGTGGACTTTGCTTAAATGCCCCGTGCAAATGGGTATCACTATTTGTTAGTGTTAGTCTGCACATTTTCCGGATGGGTAGAAGCCTATCCCACCCGAACTGAGAAAGCCCGAGAAGTTACTAGGGTGCTGCTCCATGAGATTATTCCTCGATTTGGAATACCATTGACTATAGGATCAGATAATGGACCCTCATTTGTGTCCCAAGTGACTCAACAGTTAGTTCGAGCTTTGCAAATACAATGGAAGTTGCACACTGCTTACAGACCCCAGAGTTCAGGGAAAGTGGAACGTATGAATAGAACCCTGAAATCTCAGTTGTCCAAACTCTGTCAAGAAACACACCTAAAATGGCTTCAGGTTCTCCCTATAGCCCTTCTTAGGATACGTTCAGCTCCCACCAAGTCCCTAGGAGTTTCCCCTTTTGAGATTTTATATGGGCGACCTTCACCCATTGTGCAGGGAATAAAGGGAGACATGAGACAAATAGGATCCGAAATAACTAGACAAGAACTATTAGCTTTAGGTTCTGTTTTGCAGAGTCTCCATACCTGGGTGCAAGATCGATTGCCCATCAACCTGACAGAGCCTCTGCATCCCTTCAAGCCAGGAGCGTCTGTGTGGATTAAAGAGTGGAGAAAGACCCCACTGGCGCCGCATTGGAAGGGACCCTATGTCGTCATCCTGTCAACTCCCACTGCAGTGAAAGTTGCGGAATTTGAACCCTGGATCCACCACAGTCGAGTGAAGCCAGCAGCCGCTCCTGACCCTGGCCAATGGACTTCAGTGAATGATCCTGAGACTCCATTGCGACTTACATTGCGGAGACAATCAGCATTATAAGAATCTTCAGCATCTGCATTTCTACTCTTATTGCATAAGGGTGACTGTTGGAACCGAAGAAGAAGAAGAAGGTTCTACAAGTTCATCGTACCCAATACTTCAGTTGACCTCCAAAGACTGTAATCAATATGTTCTTCCACTATTGTCTTGTGGGAGTGGTGATCCTTGGATTTCTGGAAAAGACTTTTGCTTTACCCCCTTGTGCAGCCTGCATAACTACCACCCGAACAGGACAGAAGGTCACTCAGACTTTACTTTATCATTCCTACTATACTGGTACAGTCAGCCGGTGTATTTATAATGGCACAGAATTAAATATCTGTACGAAAGGAAAGAGTAAGACTTGTTATAACCCCCAACAAAACCCTTCATATTATATGCTTGAGATACGCTGGAATGATGAGGATGGAGCCATCATAAATGCCACAAGCCCCCTCGCAGACCCTACAAAACATGTTGTCTTGAACTTTGATGCCTGTGATGCAATTAACAGAAATGCTTACCACAAATGTGGGTCATGGGAACGAGCTTACTATCATGATGATAAATGTGTGTGTCCGGAAGGAGCCTACGGATGGGGACGGTGTACTGGAAAGAACTCTCCAACCACAGTCTACAGCACTGCATCTAAAGACGCCTACTTCTGTCCAAAGTGGGACTGTGTGTACTTTGCTACTTGGAAGAATGCACCTGTGGGACGAGATGGTGATAGTCGAAAAGGCAGTCTGACAAGGATCAGATTACCTGAGCCCAAGAAATGCCAGAAAGGTGCCTGTAATCCCCTGCAACTTCTCATAATCAACCCCAGCCAATGGAAGCAAGGATACAGATTTGGACTGCGTATAGCAGGTGGAGGCATAGATCCTGGAACCATTCTGCACATACAGTTAAATACCAAGGCCCATGTATCCTCACCCTATCGCATACATCACTCTTTCTATGAGGCCATGAAAGCAGAGTTTGAGATTCCTCCTGCTTCCCAGAACTTGTTCCTTGAACTAGTGGGAGCAGTAGCATCTAGTCTCCACATTTCAGACTGTCAATTCTGTGGAGGAACTAAGATGGGAGACCAATGGCCTTGGGAGGCGCAAGAACTGAACTATTCTGTTCCTTATAATCAGACTGACCTACATAATACTACTAGTGAATGGGTATTGGCCCACCCCATTGTGGGTAACTTATGTTTTGCTCGCTATGAACCACTGTTTAACATGGAGGTGGGGCAGCTGGTCTGTCTCAATCAAATGTTCTACAACAGTACCACTAAGAAGACGTCTTGGTGGTCAGGAGTCAACCCTTCAGAACCCTCCAATCCTCTAGTTCGTTTCCCCAATCTTGCCAACATCTGGACTAATCTAGCAGCTTATAATTCCTGGCAAGCACCACCTGGACTGTACTGGATTTGCGGAACCCGAGCATATGCTAGGCTCCCTCACCATTGGGGAGGTGCATGTGTATTGGGAACCATACGACCTTCCTTTTTCCTTTTGCCTACATCCGATGGAGAACAACTGGGATATCCTGTGTACAGAAGTCGACAGCTACAGGAGGCCTTGAAAATAGGCCATTGGGACAAATGGGATGCAACATCCGAAGAATGGCCACCTGAGAGAATTATCTCATACTATGGACCTGCTACTTGGGAGCAAGATGGGACATGGGGGTATCGTACCCCTGTTTATATGATAAATCGTATAATACGCTTACAAGCTGTTGTTGAAATAATAACCAATGAAACTAGTAAAGCACTAACTCTTTTGGCTAAGCAAAGTACACAAATGCGTACAGCTATTTATCAGAATCGTTTAGCTCTAGATTATTTGTTAGCAGCTGAAGGTGGGGTATGTGGGAAATTAAATTTAAGCAATTGTTGTTTGCAAATTGATAATAATGGGCATGTTGTCGAGGATATAGCTATCCAGATGAGAAAGCAAATATTTGTGCCTGTTCAGACATGGCATAGTTTGAAACTAGATGGGTGGTTTGGTTCAGTATTTTCATGGTTAGGTGGTCTGAAGACCCTTGCATTCATTGTATTATTCATACTAGCTATGTGCTTGCTGCTCCCATGTCTCCTACCCCTTTGCTTACGCATGGTAACCTCAGTAATCGATAGTACTGTAGAGCGGAAGGCAGCTACAAAGATACTAGCTATGTGGCAATATTACCCTATACCCCAAGATGATGCTATTACACCCGTATAATGTGTGATTTAATTATTGAGTGATTTAATTCTCAACCTTTCTCACTAGCGGGTGAGAATAATCAAAGGGGGGAATGTGGCAGGCTATGGCCTAGAATGGTCTGCTAATATGAAAGGCCTGTAAGTTAGGCCTGGATTCCAACCCCCATTATAGCTAGAAAAGAACCAAAAATCTGTGCAACATGAGAAAACTGTTTTAAACTGCTTAATAAGAGGTTTTACATGAATTCATAAGTCTTTCATTATTCTCTTGTGGGCAAAAGAAAGAAATGTTTCAATACATGCATTCCTGGAGCTAGAAACGACCTTGCAGTAGAGAAGTATCAAACCTAGAAACTGCACCATTGTTAGAACAGTCTTAAGGGAGGGAGCTGGGTGCTAGGTCCAGGAGGGATCGCTGATAGGACAGGTGCAGGGGGCGTTGGAGCCAATGAGAAGTTTGCATGTATCAAGCTAGAACCAATACAAAGTTCTCATGTATCAAACTGAAAAAGAGGTATAAATGAGTATGTCTCTGTAAAAGCTTTGCTCAGTTCCTTTTGAAGCTTTGACTGACTGGGCCTTGTGCACAATAAACTGGCTTGGACCCTGTCAATTGACTCCTGGATTTATTCATTGATTACACTTCGCTGCAGCAAGAGGACTATCTTGAATCTAATGGGTGCAGAATCCAAGGCGACATGGGTTTACTTAAGGATGATTATGTCAAACAAATCTGATTTCAGTAAGCATTTTGATACTTTTTCACAAAGGAAGCTCCTGGATAAACTGAGCAGCCTAGAGGGGGGTCCCAAGGTATCAAACTGAGGGATATACAGCAGAGGGTGGTGGTGAGAAATTAAGTTCACTCCAAGGAAAGGGTTAATCGAAACACTTCAGGGATCAGTCTTGTGTTCAGTTCCACTTAATATTTTTTAAGTGACAATGCAGGAGTATTAGTTTTAAAAAATGGTCTTTGTGCAGATGATACAAAAATGTGCCAAATAAATTAGAAAAATGTGGAGTGACTTAAGAAAGCTTGAGGCCTACTCAAGGGTTTGGCCACTAAAAACTTTAAAATCAAGTGGAATAAGCAATAAGAAAACATTTTCAGAAGGCATTGAAGCAGGTAAATACTGATGTCCCCAGTAAGTAGCAGTCTGAAATCTGCCTGACCCTGACCTGGCCGAGCGCACGGTACACATGGGGATCATGCCTGGAGGTATGATTATGTTGTGAGAAGGAAATAGCACGCGTTATTTCCGATTTAAAAAAAACAAACAAACTGGTTCACATGTCAAAAGTCTGAGGCTACCTTTTCTCAGGGCAATTTGCAGAAAAGAAAAGAAAATATGCTCGTACCTCCCCTTTGAGAACTAGGGCAAAGTCGGTTGGCCTGTAATGCAAAAGGTATAGCAATGCACTTGGGGCACAGAAACCCTAGGAAGCAATGCATGATGGGAGGGACAACATGCACCAATCAGGAGACACACCTTGAGGTGATCATGTCAGATGATCTGTGGAGGGAGATGCTAGGGTACAGAGGAACCAGCAGGAAAAAGGAGGCCATAATGTTTCCAAGCGAGTCTTTAGTAAGACTTCATGCTGAATGCTGCGTAAATTGGAAAAAGAAGCAGCAAAACCAGACTCATTGTTTCAAGCACAGAACACCAGACTTCTTCAAATATTTACAAACTGGAGACTATATTATGCTAAATAATACAACAAACATTGGAAGAGTTTCTTAGAAGGCTTAAGAATGGTAAAAAGCATACAGATATAAATATTTCAAGCAGGTATAAATATTTTAAGCTATGACCAAACTTGCAGACAGTTAATCGTTAGAAATGTTAGGAGATGGAATTGAAAGTGAAAAGCTCCAGGAGGGAACACCACTAGAGCACAATAAATAGATTTGCTGTACTCCGATACTTAAATATGAGATGAGTGGTACTAATTCTAGAGGTTATGGTGAAAGGGAAACACATTTAACGATTACTGAGTTAGGAACCATTAAACCATAGCAGTACCTCCCGAGAAGTTCCATTTGGTCTGTTGAATCGAGCACCTCCGGAAGTAATGGCCACTTGTGCAGACTTTAGCCAGGGCAGATGAGAAAGGCAAGGCACTAGTGAGAAAACAAGAGCACCCCTCCCAACCGCACCTTCCAACTAGGACTGTGCCAAATGCTGAAAGTCAGAATCATGGAAAAGTTCACAGCCACTCCACACCAACCCTCAGAGAAAGTAATCTTTTATTAATTATAGGTTGAAGACGTGGAAACAAAGAACAGGTCACAGAAATTAAGGCATGCAGTCAGGACGTTGATATGAAGGCTCTCTTATTAGACACCAGTACAGAGAATGCTAATGTGATAATTCCCTAGGCCACTGTCTGTCCTTCCCAGTACAGAATGGAATGTTGAGTAATCCAACAGAGGTCTAGTGTGTACCAGAATATTAAACAATATACAAGCAAACCAGGAAGCAGCAATTCCAGCCTCTAACTCTGCAAGGAGCAGTACATCCAGTGAGGAGACACTTAAGCCTGTGCTCTGTATCTCTTCCTTTCAGAGAACGAGAGGAGAAATGACAGGGGAAAAGAAGGGGACAGCCCAGTGGCAGTGCTGCACATAGTCAGGCTCCTCCGCACCCCAGGTCAGCTGGGGCTATGGATACTGAAGAGTCACAGTCACGTTTTAAGGGTGACCGCTGGTGGATCCTGGACCCATGTTTGCAGGGTTCCAGAGGGAGCTGTGATGCACAGACTGCTGCTGTAACAACCAGACTAAATACCGCATTTGCTAATATGTGTTAAGTCATATTAACGAGCATCAGTTGGTTAACACACGTTAAATAACACAAGCCCATTATTCTCAATGGGACCTATTTACTAAGTATGTGTTTCACTCAAACTAGAATGTGTTAACTAGTTAACACACATTAATAAACAAGGCCTTAAATATATTTCGGTGGAGGGGGATATGAATAGGATGTAAAATGGGGAAAGTTGCAAATGAAGGTCCTCTATCCCAACCTGAAAAAAGAGACATGAAAAAACTGCTGACACCCTGTGTGAAACCAGAAACTGCCTCCCTCTCCCCAACAACAGTGGCAAATCCACTAAACACCACCTCCTTCAGCAGATGGAGTGGCTCGTTCTATACCGACCCAACAGCCCCTTCTTTTTTCTTCCACTCTCTACCCTGCAACAGTATCTCACCCACACTCTCTCTCTCTATCTCTCTCTCTCTCTCTCACTCTCTGCCCCTGGTCACATGATGTAGGAGGCTATGTGAAGGAGGGGGCGCCCCATGTGACCACACACCTCAAGGGCTGGCCCTGAAGGAGACAAGGGAGATAAAAGGGTTTCCATTAGTACTATGGTGAAGCATACGGTACATTTCTTTCTCAGGGGCTCTTACCCATCTCCATCAAGGAACACCTGGGTATTACTCCAGAGGGGCAGGACCAACCCGATAGTACACTCGCTGCACCTAGAATTAGAGAAAGAAGTCTACGTGAACAGTGATAAGCAGTGAGTTGGTAGTAGAGAAGCTGCTGATATTCATCCTCCTTAACGTTCTTACATAAACTCAGAAAATGCTTCAAATAACCAAGTGAAACATTTACTGACTCAGCGGGTGACTTGCTGATGGGCTTCAGAGATGACACCCCCAGAGAATGCTTTCAATGTCTGTAATATTAAGGGTTGTAGTTCAAGGTTTTATCAAGCATTGGATGAGGGACCATTGCCTAAACCGAAACACCATGAGAGATGGTAGGAAGATTTAGGGATGGAATGGGGCAAAAATCGATTGCACAGCTTTATCAGGGTTTACAAGCTATGTATTTCATAGAGAATAACTATAAATTATATTATAGATGGTATTCCACCCCTGTAAGGGTGTTTAAAGTGCTGGGAGAGGGAGACTGTTTATGTCGGAGGCAATGAATTATTGTTCTATGTACCTTAACGTTAACTATTCTATGTAAACCACCCCTGATTGTTGGAAGGGGAGGTATAGAAAATTGTTCAAATAAATTAATTAATTAATAAAATAAATGTAGGTTAGTTGGCACATTTATCCACTTTGGTGGAGTCGCCCCAAAATTGGTTTGGTTTTTTTTGGAAACAAGTTTTCAACTTTGTGAAAGTACTCTTGGGAAAAGAGATCAACCTACATGTGGCATTGGCTTTACTGAATAAAAATATGATTGGACTAGGCCCTACGGGGAGGGGGGGGGAATGTGTGTATTAATAGCGGCAAGGATAGTCCTGACTCAGAAATGGACAGGAGAATCCTTCCCTGATAAACCAGGTACACATCAAAATGGACAGATTTATTGAATGGCAAAACCAACAGCCATATGACAGTATAAATTAGAACTAGCCATTAGATAGTAATAACTTGTTGGGCTTTCCACAGCTTAAAAGAAAGCCCAACAAGTTATTACTAGCTGTAATGGCAATGAGAGATAAGATTTAAGCAATCTGTTCTTTGTTTAGGCCTTCTGACAGAAATGGTGGGGGTGGAAGGGTTTTAGTTGTTTCTTTAGACATATGAAGGCAAATTTTACAACAGGACATCGAAGTGCAATGTGAGACGTTAAAGCCAAAACGTCTGCAAAAAAGAAAATAAAAGCAGATATGTGCAAGCTCAGGCACGATTTCAGAAACGTGGGTGTGCCCAATATGGACGTCTATAGAAACGTCTACATAGACGTCCCCAGAATAGCATCTCAGAACATGGATGTCTAATAGCATAATGGTTAAAGTAGTGGGTTTGGAACAGGGTGGTCAAGGTTAAAATCCCAATGTGGGCCTTTGTGATCTAAGACTAGTCTCTTAATTCTACATTCTCTGGATGTTTTAAGATGAAAACAAACAAAACACTTTCCTGATGCCTATATGTGCCTGGAGCAGGTCTATTACTATTACTATTTAGCACTTATATAGCGCCACGCACGCAGCGCTGTACAGGTATACATACAAGAGACAGTCCCTGCTCGTCAGAGTCATGCTCGTCAGAGCTTACAATCTAGTTGAGACAATACAGAACAATAGTCAATTCGTTGCAAAGCACAGTATGGTCTTTACAATTCGGCCATGAAAATTGATGGGAGTCAGGTTGAGATAAGAGAGAGAAGTCAGGATCTGAAAGCGATAGTGAAGAGGTGGGTCTTCAATCTGGATTTGAAGAGGGCCAGGGAGGGTGCCTGGCGCACAGACACAGGCAAGCTGTTCCAGGCGTAAAGTGCAGCAAGGTGAAAAGAGCGAAGTCGGGAGTTAGCGGTGCGAGTGAAAGGCCTAGATAGAAGTGATTTGTTAGCAGAGCGAAGTTCCCGAGAGGGGGTGTAAGGAGAGATAAGAGATGAGAGGTATTGAGGGGCCGCAGAGTGAATGCATTTATAGGTCAGCAGGAGAAGTTTGAACTGAATGCGGAATTGGACAGGGAGCCAGTGAAGTGACTTGAGAAGAGGAGTAATGTGGGCATGGCGAGGTTGACGGAAGATTAGTCGAGTAGCATGATTTTGTATAGATTGAAGGGGAAGGAGATGGCTAGCGGGAAGACCAGCAAGGAGTAGGTTGCAGTAGTCAAGGCGAGAGGAGATTAAGGAGTGGATAAGAGTTTTGGTAGTGTGTTCAGAAAGGAAGGGATGGATCTCGCTAATGTTGTAGAGAAAGAAACGGCAGGTCTTCGTTACGTGCTGGATATGTGTGGAGAAGGAGAAAGAGAGGAGTCAAAGATAACTCTCAGGTTGCGGGCCGAGGGAACAAGAAGGATCGTAGAACCATCCACAGAGACTGAGAAGGGGGGAAGAGGAGGGAAGAAGTTGGGGGAAAAAACATGTTCAGCTTCAAGCGGCAATGAGACATCCAGGTAGCGATGTCAGAAAGGCAGGCAGAGATCCTGGTCTGGATTGCTGGAGAGATATTAGGTGTAGAGAGGTAGATTTGGGAGTCGTCGGCAGAGAGATGGTACTGAAAGCCATGGGAGGAGATAAGTGCGCCAAGGGATTGGTTATAGAGAGAGACAAGGAGGGGGCCCAAGACGGATCCTTGGGGTACACCAACATGGAGCGGGGTGGGAGAGGAGGAGGATCCACTAGAGCATACACTAAAGGAGCGATGGGAGAGGTAGGAGGAGAACCAGGATAATACAGAGCCCCCAAAACCAAGCAAGTAGAGGGTGGTGAGGAGAAGATTGTGGTCAACAGTGTCAAAGGCAGCAGAGAGGTCGAGAAGGATGAGGACTGAGTAAAGGCCCATAGATTTAGCCAGGGACAAGTTGTTGGAGACTTTTGTAAGAGCCATTTCAGTGGAGTTGTAGGGGATGGAAGCCGAATTGTAGTGGGTCCAGGAGGGCCTGGGAGGTGAGGAAGTCAAGGCAGCAGCAATGGACTGCCCATTCTAGTAGTTTAGATATGAAGGGAAGGAGGGAGATGGGTCGATAGTTAGAAGGACAGGTGGGATCAAGAGAGGGTTTCTTGATGAGAGGTGTGACAACGGCATGTTTGAAGTCTACGGGGACAGTTGCAGTGGATAGTGAAAAGTTTAGAATGTGAGAGATGGGGGGGACAATGGTGGGGGAGATGGGGTGTAGGAGATGGGTGGGGAAAGGGTCAGTGGAACAGGTGGTGGGTTTGGAGGAGGAAAGGAGTGTGGTTTCCTCTTCGGAGATCATAGAGAAGGAGAGGGTAGCAGGGGAAGTATGGATGGGAGGGGAGAATTGAGGAGGGGGAGAGGTAGATAAGGAAGCGGGGAATTGGAGGGTAATCTTGTGAATTTTGTCGTGGAAGTAGTCGGCTAGGGTTTGGGCAGAAAGGGAGGGCGGGACCGGGGGCGGGAGCACCTTGAGGAGAGAATTGAGCATATTAAAGAGGCGGCGAGGATCGGAGGCAAGGGAGTTAGTCAGATGGATGTAGTATTCTTGTTTGGCAAGTGCTATGGCTGACTGGAAGGAGCCAAGCATAAATCTGAAGTGTAGAAGGTCTTCAGGGGAGCAGGATTTGGTCCAAACACATTCAGCAGAACGGGCACAGGTGCGTAAATAGCGGGTTGTGGATGAGAGCCATGGCTGGGGAGTAGAACGCTTGACAGGGCGTGGGGTGAGTGGGGCAAGAGTGTCAAGAGCAGAGGATAGTGCAGCATTATAAGAGGAAACTGCTTTGTCAGCGGATTTGGAGGACATAATGGAGGAAAGGGATGGAGAAATGGTGGAGGAGAGAGTCAAGGGATCAAAATTATGAAGGTTTCTAAATAGGTTGGGGGAGACAGAACGAGGGTGAGACAGCGGAAGCTGAAGATTAAAGGTTAAAAGGTGATGGTCTGATGAGGGAAGGATTGAGTTGTGGAGGTTTGAGGGTGAGGAACTGGAGACGAGTATCAGGTCAAGGCAGTGGCCATGCAGGTGGGTGGGGGCAGTGGAGTAGAGTTAGAGGTCGAATGAGGAGGTGAGGGCGAGGAACTTTAAAGCATGGGGATCAGAGGGGTTATCAATGTGAATGTTAAAATCGCCAAGAATAAGAGTGGGGGAAGAGGGATCCATAAAGACGGAAAGCCAAGAGTCAAAGTCAGTAAGGAAGGTCAATTTGGATTTGTCAGGTGGACGATAGATAACAGCTACTCGGAGGGGGAGTGGTGTGAAGAGGCAAATGGAGTGGACTTCAAAAGAGAGGGAGGACTGAGGCAGCAGGAGGGGTTGGAATTGGCAAGAGGGAGAAAGTAGAAGCCCAACACCACCACCGCGGCTAGTGGATCGAGGTGTATGGGTGAACTGGTAGCCCCCATGGCAGAGAGCAGCAGTGGATGCAGTATCGTCTGGGAGGAGCCAGGTCTCAGTTAGGGCAAGAAGGTGTAGTACGTTAGAGATAAAGAGATTGTGAGTAAAAGGACGTTTGTTAGAGAATGAGCATGCGTTCCACAGGGCACATGAGAATGGGAGGGGGAGGGGGAGGGGGAAAGGGAAAGGAGAGGGATATAGATGAAGTTGGACCAAGCTACGTGAGGATTTCTTTCCAGAGTAAGGCAGCGGTCTAGGGGGGCCGTTACGTGAGGATCTATTTCCAGAGTAGTACAGAGATCTAGAGGGGCCGGGGTATGGGTGAGTGTCTCTGGATGAGTGTCTAAATGTGGATGTGCTTACAGACATCCTTGTCATTCCTGAAACTGAACGGGGACTGGAAGTCTATTGCACCTCACCAGACATGCCTCCACCACGCCCCCTTGCCTACTTGGACGTCCCAGCACCGGAGACGTCTGTAAACGTCATTTTGTGGAATGGCTTCGGAAACATCTCCATGATTTCAACATCCACATGCACATCTTCAGACGTCCTAAATCACGACTAAGCCTTTTAAAATGACCCCCATATTGTACATTATGGGGTTGAGAGTCATAACTATCAATTGCATTCAAGTGTTAGAGCTGTTATTCTGTATACATACTGTTTCTTGGTACTATAATGTCTGCTGTACATTGTAGGACATGTCTACTAAGCTGGGCTGTTATTCAATGAGGCCTAGTTACAAACAGTGCGTGCTAACCATTAGCCCAGCTTAGTAAACATGCCCCTCTGAGTGATTATATCTTAATAAAAAACTTTAAAAGCAAAAAAAAGAAAATATTTCAGAATCCAACAGTATTTTTCTGGCGTGATGGTAAATCATTTCACACAAGCACACACACCTTAAAGCATCAGTGTCCGTTTGCTGGAACTTTCCGCCCCTAGCTCATGTTCCAGTGGCATAGCAGTACTGGTTTGACTTGGCAACAAGTTCAGATATTTCTAGCATAAAATGGCAAATTCTCTACCAACTTTCATTTGAATTAATTACCAAGCAAACAAACTGCGGCTGGCACTCAGAGGACAAATCCCAAAACCGCCTTCACAGTTACTTTTTCATCAGCAACCAAAAATTTATTTGTAATTCTTTGCTTTGATTTAATGCCAAAAGGCAACTTCACAGTCAAGTGGACACCATATTCCAGAGGCAAAGTTTGGCTGCTATTGCCCCCTCGGCTCCCCAGCCATTCTTATGAGGTAGGTAAAGTGTTGCATCACTCAGGAATGCCAATGGTGTTAGAAGGGTTCTAATTCATCACCTCCGCATGGGTCAATATTGTAACCAGGGGGGGAGCAGGAAGCAAAATGCTATTATACTGCTTGTGACGTGCCAGCACTTTCTACAGAATGTCTGACATCATAAAGCACCATGTGTCATGGCTTCCGATTGGTTCCTGAAAGGTCTAGAATAGTTTTATTGCATTCTGGAGCCTCTGATGCATATCAGACTTAGTCCAGTAACAGAGCAAACTGGGCGCTCTCTAGTCTCTCCCAGAGAGATTATAAATCCTTAAAAAGTTGGTTCTGGGAGATCATTAGTGGAACACAAATCTTATTAATCAGGGCAGTTCTTGGGAGGGGGTGGAGTGCTGAAGAGGTACTTATTCTATGTGTAATTTTATCTCTTTTATGTGTTCTCTTCTATCTCTATTCTGATTTAACAATGGGAGTTTTCTCTTTTGAATTTTATTTTTTTTTATTGTAAACTGCGATTTTTCAGAAAGGTGGTATATTAAACACGCCAATAAACAACGCCATTATCTTTCTGCTATTTCACCTCGCTCAAGATTTATTTCTCAGGCTAGTAGATCTTGACAAAGCACCTCAATATCCCTCTGTATTTTCTGTAAATCAGCTTTAGTCTAAGCTTGGTTTGTTGTCTAGCAGATGTGGAATTAGTGCACTCCATAGATGCCATTCCCAGTGATGTGATGCCAATTTCTCACCAGCTCTGTTCCAGTCAGACAGACACCCATTTTATCTACTAAGAATAATTTAACAAGGAGCAACTACCCCCACTCTGGAAGCCCCCTCCAACACATCACTGCATGGCCCCCTGGGTATTTCTGGGGTATGTCAGGGAATGATGTTTAGACCATCCCATTGCAAGCTGCAGAGAACCTTTCAAATAGTATTATTGCAACTGATAAAACCCAAAGGTGCTTTATAATAAGAAGCATATCACTAAGTGCACATTTGGCTGCTAGATCATCCAGCTCAAACTGACTGAAGGGTTTTGCTATCAAATGTTCACAGGATGACATAGGACACATCCACTGCAGCAGCTATTAACCTGTAAGATCACCAGGGTTCAGCCTCTAGTAGGCCCTCCGCTGGCAAGAAATGGAACTAAAGACTTAAATCACCTGGATCTCCCTGATCAGAGCTTTTTAACCATGCAGACTGTATCTCTACTGTGCTGCATGCTATAGAAATGAAAAGTATTGGCAACAGTACACTAAATCAATTGAGGCCTTCCAGGCCATGTTCCACCATGGAACTCGGCTCACCCTAGAGGATTCCGAGCGCCATGGCCACAGAAAAAAAGACCCCAAAAACCCAATCAGACCACAGTAACGTTTTTATTACCCGTCACTCGGAAAGTTGACCCCCAGCAGAATGGTCTCGTCCTCGCCATAGCTCCCAAGGGTTGAAACCACCAGCAGGTACCTGATCCTATAAGACTTCACCGATTCCAGCCGCACAACCTGAGGAAACCAGAGAGGAGGAAAGCTGAAAGCGGAGTTTTCCCACTCACAAACACAGCATTACTGGACTCAGTGCTCTGACTTTTTCTCGGGCTGGAGTCAGTATAATATTAAAGGAGACCTGCCTTTCCTCAGCCTAGAGCAAGGGTCTCTCTGTTATAAAGGAACATGCGTGCGTGCCAGAGGTCGTGGAGGGGGAAGAAGAGGGGGAACGTTCTCTCTAGCAGGGCTGACTTCTAACTCGCAGCTGCTCTGCATTTTTGGTCAGAGTTAGGACATGCCACGGATTCTCCGGGAGAGTGTCCAGCAAAGACTATGAAACCTCCACTTGGGGTTTGCTTCGATTATAGCTGCCTCATTTTTTCGTGCATCTTCTATAGGCATTTGTGGGGGTACGTGTGGGGGCAAAAGGTCAGGTCTGTGCTGTAGGGCGCAGCCTCTTTCTCCTGTTTTCTCCCTTTGCCCACTGCATTCTCACTTTCCGTGTCTCTGTCACTCTTCCCCTCCCTTTTTTCAGGTCTCTCTTTTATACTTGGTCAGACATACTGGGAAGCCTGCAATTACCCTGCTCTTCCCTCCCCAGAAGAGGGAGCTGTAACAGTGAGAGAGGAAGCCTGAAGCTGCTCAGCAGGAGTATTGTGCTAAATGAGAAGAGACTTTGGAGGGGAGTGGGGCATCTGTTTACAGCTCTGCCCCCCTCCCCTGAGGATGTTACAGAGAAAATTAAGGTTTTCAGAAAATATAAACAATGTAGATTTCTAATCAGAGAAACATGAAAACAAGTTTAAAGCCAGAGAAAACAGGCAATAGGAACCAATCGTTCCAAATTTGGGATCGAATGTCCAGTTTCTGGCTGCGAGCCCTCCCTGGCTCCACCTTCTTCCCTCACCCCCTCACGTCAGCAAGCACACATCCGAGGAATAGCAGTTTAAGGGCCTGCTTCACTAAGGGTTTTTTTCTCATTATGGGTATGGAAAAAAGCTTAGTAAAGCAGGCTCTAAGAGAGGTAAAAGCCTGGAATGAGATTTCTAGTGCTGGTGGTAACTGCCAAGAGCATGAGAGGCCTTGTGCATCAAGAGCTGTGACGTTACAGTCTTGGACAGAGGCCAAGCTACACACCGGCATTCGGTTCTGTGGACAGATTCCCATTCCTGCACATAAGAGAGCAAACAGAGAGCCAGAGAACTGTGGAAAAATGAAGAGAGAGAAAGGGGCAAGCAGACAGTTGGAGACAGGGAAAAATGGGAAACATTAATACATTTTTTTCTGCAATTTGGCTTAAAACCAAACATGCTCATGCATAAGACTGCAAAGACGAAGAGAGAGTCACAGGCTCTGGTTTGTGCGAGTCTTCACGCCAGTAAAAATTCCTGAACTCTCAGCTCACACAATAACAAGGCCCACCCAGTGCTGAAATACTACAAACACCCTTAACAGAGGTACAGTTCACCTTCAGCACAGATATATATAGTCCCAGACATGCTCTCCCCAGACCAACACACATCTACTCCTGGTATGCATTGCTCCCCCCCCCCCCACACAGATCTCACCCACCCACCACACAAGTAGTGTCAGGCATATATACACCCCAGCACAGACATCTCCATCACAAACCCCAGTTCCAAATACCCACCTCCCCCCAACCAAGACAGTTAGTCTTAGACAGCACCTTCAAAACTGTGGGATTGTCACCCCAAACGGGGCTCACAAAATGTGTATTTGGGGGTCATGATCACAGTGACAAAGGAAAAAAAGCCATGTTATCAGTCCATTCATGCAAAACTTGATAGAAGGGGGGTACTACACTAGCATAGGTGGGCCTGGTGCAGTGACATGGGAGGCAAGGTAGGGCTGAGGTCACCGTCAGATAAAGAATGCTAAGCACTGGTCTCAGACAAACATGCTGCAGACACGTACCTCTATACAGCGCATTAGCGGTAAATTTGAGAGACTGAGATCATACTTCACATCCCCTGGCTTAGGAGCGAGGTTCGTGATGGTCATGACATGCACTAAATGAACCCATCTGGAGACATTGCTAAGAGTCCTGATATAGACATACATCAGTGGAGACCTACATACCCGAAGACAAGACACCAAATCTACCAGTCTCTCCTCCTCCTCCCGCACAGACGGGCACAAAGCATGCCAAGTCCCAAAGAGAGTGTGTCTGTCTCTAAGTACTAGCAGAAATCTGCTATGGAATGCTCGGAAATATTTAAAAAAGGAGTAAGAAAACTCAGCATGATCCGACGCTGAAAATGAGAGTTACAGCTACAGAGCAGAGAAGGGCAGAGACAGATATTCTGAGAATAGGACATCGAGCACCTGCTCAATGCAGACAAAACTCTGTTTCGTGTTTATATATACATAATACTGAGGTTATGGCTATTTACCTGGGTCAATGGCTATTTGAAAACTGTCCACCCTTGCTGCAGGTGAAACTATGCAGTTGGGTCTGTGAGTTTGTGTGGCTGTTTTGCACCGACTACAGCTGCTCTTTGCTGCCCCCAGAGACCGCCTAGTCAGCATAATGGGTAAGGTGATCCTGTATTTTCCAGATTCTTTTGTGAAGCCATGATTTGTGGTAGGTCTCTAGCAGGTTTAAGTTCTTACTGGGTAGGGGATAAAATACCAGTTAATATTTTAGAAGTGTTGTTGTCGTTGTTAAGTGCCGTTGCGTCGCTGTCAACTCATGGCGATCCTCTTAATAGTTGACCTAAACTGTGTTCAGTTGTCAGTCAGGCTCATTGTTGATACAATAACCGCAGCTATGGGTGCCAGTCTATCGATCCATCTCATTGCCGGCCTTCCTCTTTTGCATTGACCTTCTACCTTGCCAAGCATTATGTCATCTTTCTTTAATGATTTCTCTCTTTGCATGATGTGTCCAAAATATGAAAGTTGAAGTCTAGTCATCTGAGCTTCTAAAGAAAACTTAGGTTTGATCTCCTCTAGTACTGGTTGGTTGGTTTTTCGGGCAGTCCATGGTATACACAGTATTTGTCGCCAGCACCATAATTCATAGGAATCAATTTTCTTCCTATCTTTTTCACTGTCCAACTTTCACATCCATATTTTAGAAGTACGATATCCATTTGTAAAGGATTAATTTGGGAGAGGCAGTATTGGGCTAATCATGATTGTTAATTTTAATTATTGAAATATCAGGGAGGCACCTAGCAATCTGAAAGACAATTAAGAAGGGGGGATGGGGATGTATAAGACTGCAGGTTCACTTAGGGACTTAAAAATCCTTTCACCAGTCCTGGCAAAAAGATAAAATATTTCTAACACAACCTTATACTTGACCCACATAACCAAGCAACAGAGCATACCCTACATTTTGTAGAGCTTGCTCTGACATTAAGTGCATCTGGGGCTTTTAAGCTGGTTATAAAATGCAAAGAACATAAGAACATAAGATATGCCATACTGGGTCAGACCAAGGTCCATCAAGCCCAGTATTCTGTTTCCAACAGTGGCCAATCTAGGTCATACGTACCTAGCAGTTTCCCCAAGGGACACAGGTTCCACAATGCTTGTATTGGTTCAAGCATTGATATCCTGGGTCCCTTCTTAATAATGGTTTATGGACCTTTCCTCCAGGACCTTGTCCAAACCTTTTTTTAAACCCAGCTACACTAACAGCCTTTACTACATCCTCCGGTAACAAATTCCAGAGTTTGATTACACGTTGAGTGAAAAAATATTTTCTTTTATTAGTCTTAAATAGTTTACCCTGTAGCTTCATTGCATGTCCCCTAGTTTTTCTATATTCTGATATGGTAAACAATCGATCTACGTTTACCCGTTCCACTCCGTTCATTAATTTACAGACTTCTATCATATCTCCCCTCCGCCGTCTCTTTTCCAGGTTAAAGAGCCCTAACCTTTTTAGCCTTTCTTCATAGGAGTATCCTTCCATCCCCTTTACCATTTTGGTGGCTCTTCTCTGAACCTTTTCTAAAATCGCTATATCCTTTTTAAGATACGGCGACCAGAATTGCACACAATATTCAAGGTGCGGTCTCACCATGGAACCAAAGATAAACCTAAGGGCTTTCAATGCACTAAAGAAAGTCCCAGCCAAAAGGGACTATGGAAGGGTAGACTGGATAGTCCATTTGGTATTTTTCTGCAGTCATGTTTCTATCCAACTCTCTTCTCCCAGTAAACTACTATCAAATTCAGTAGGATATTTCAACTAATTCTATTACATGGAAATGAAATCTTGGGTCCACCATTAACCTAAAAATAAGTTATACAGAATGAAAGTGTTAGTAGGCCTATGTAGAATGCCAAACAAGGCTCCTAATGTATGTGTCTTTTATAAAAGAGGCATCCAGAGCTATCCCCAACAGTGTACAAATCCTTTTGCACAAATATAAACCTGTTCCGAAGGGGTGGGGTTTTTTTTGCGTGTGTATGATGCAATTCCACCCAAACTATAGGCCCAGGAATGCATGGCTGTAAGGAAGTAGGTGCCCCCCTTTCCATGTGACTACTTTTATTGCATGTAGTTTACACATGGAAGAACTTTTATAGAAACTACTCCCAATAAAACAGAACCACTACTACTATTAATCATTTATAAAGCGCTACAAGGCATACGCAGTGCTTACAGATACATATAAAAAAAAAAGACAGCCCCTGATCGTCAGAGCTCACAATCTAATCAGGACAGACAATACAATACCTGAGAACATGGGTACAAATAGGGAAAGGTAATGAGACACAAGAAAACTACAGATCAGGATCCAAAAGCAGCTTCAAAGAGGTGAGCCTTTAGCATGGATTTGAAAAGGGGGAGAGATGAAGCCTGACGTACAGACTCGGGTAGCTTGTTCCAAGCATAAGGAGCAGCAAGGTGAAAGGCATGAAGTCTGGAGTTGGCAGTGGAAGAAAAGGGCATAGACAGAAGCAAGACAGTGGAAGCCAGCCCCGAGAATGAATGCATTTATACGTCAGAAGGAGAAGGTTAAATTGGATAGAGAAATGGAAGTGGAGCCAATGAAGTGACTTGAGCAGAAGGGTTATATGAGTATATCGTGGCTGGCGGAAGATTAGTCGCGCAGCAGAGTTCTGAACAGCTTGAAGGGGCAAGAGATAACCAGCAAGGAGGAAGTTGCAATAATCTAGATGGGAGGTGACTAAAGATTGAATAAGTGACTTAGTAGTGTGTTCCGAAAGGAAGGGGAGAATTTTGTTAATGTTATAGAGAAAGAAACGACAAGTTTTAGCAATCAGTTGGATGTGTGTGGAGAAGGAGAGGGAGGAGTCAAAGATGACCCAAGGTTGCAGGCTGAGGAAACAGGAAGTAGAAGAGTATTATCTATAGAGACAGAGAACGGAGGAAGGGGGGAGGAGGGTTTAGAGGGAAAAATAAAAAGTTCAGTCTTGGCCATGTTCAGTTTCAAATAGCAATCAAACATGCAGGCAGTGATGTCAGATAGGCAGGCAGAGATATGAGCCTGGAGAGTCAAAGATATATCAAGTGAAGATAGATAAATCTGAGAGTCATCAGCATAAAAATGATACTGAAACCCATGAGAGGAGATGAGAGCACCAAGGGACTGGGTATACAGAGAGAAAAAGGAGAAGGCCTAGAACAGACCCTTGGGGTATACCAACTTAGAGTGGGATAGCAGTAGTGGAGGAACCACCAGAACAAACACTGAAAGAGCGATGGGAGAGAGAAGAAGAAAATCAGGACAGCACAGAGCCCCTAATACCAAGTGAGGATAATGTGTTGAGGAGAAAGTTGTGGTCAACAGTGTCAAAAACAGCAGAAAGATCAAGAAGAATGAGGACTGAGTAAACACCCTTGGATTTAGCCAGGAACAAGTCAGTGGAGACTTTGGCAAGAGCCGTCTCAGTAGAGTGTAAGGGATGAAAGCCAGATTGAAGTGGATCTAGCAGGGCTTGAGAAGAGCAAAATTCAAGGCAATGGCAGAGAAATGAATGTTCAAGAAGTTTGGAAATGAAGAGAAGTAGGGAGATGGGTTGATAATTAGGACAAGTAAGGTCAAGTGAAGATTTCTTGAAGAGAGGTGTGACCACAGCATGCTTGAAGGCTGAGGGACAGTTGCAGTGGAAAGCAATAGGTTGAGAATGAGAGATGAATAATAGAGGAGAAGATGAACTTAAGGAGACAGGTAGGGGATAGGATCAGAGGAACAGGTAGTAGGTTTAGAGGAGGAAAGAAGATGAAAGGTTTTCTCATCAGAGATTTTAGAAAAGGATGAAAGTAACAGAGATAGAGGGGAAAAGTTGATAATGAAGAGGGGGAAGAGGGGATGAAGCTGCTCTTGTAGGGAATTGGAGTGTAATCTTGTGGACTGTCATGGACATAGTTGGCTAGGGTTTGGGCAGAAAGAGAAGGAGAGGTCAGCAGCAAAGGCACAGGCACCTTGAGGAGAGAGTTGAGAAGAGACGGCAGGGGTCAGCAGCAAGACAGTTATTCAGATGAACATAATAGTTTTGCTTGGCAAGTGCTATGGCCGACTTGAAGGAGGCAAGAATGAATTTGAAGTGAAGAAAGTCAGAAAGGGAGCAGGATTTGAGCCAAATGCGCTCAGCTGAGTGGGCACAGGAGCATAGATAGCAAGTAGGTGAAGACAGCCAGTGCTGAGGTATAGTGTGTCTCACAGGACGTGGCATGGGCGGAGCAAGAGGAGAGTGCAGTATTATAGGAAATTATAGCCTCATCAACAGACTTAGAAGATAAGATGAAGGAAAGAGGTGAAAAAACAATAGTGGAGAGAGCCGATGGATCGATAGCATGAAGATTCCTAACAAGGTAGATGGAAATTGGAAGAGATTGAGGTGGAGAGTGATGAAGAGTGAAGGTTAGCAGGTGATGGTCAGATAAGGGAAGAACCGAGGTACAGAAATTAGAGGGTAAGCAATTAGCGAAGAAAACAAGGTCAAGGCCATACTGATGAGTGGGGGCAGTACAGCAAAGCTGGAAGTTAAATGAGGAGGTAAGGGAAAGGAGCTTAGAAGCATAGGGTTACCAACATGAATATTAAAGTCACTAAGAACAAGGGAGGGGGGGGGGAAGAAAAATCCAGAAATAAGGAAAGCCATGTGGAATAACGAGTGAGGTGATCAAATTTGCAGATGACACAAAACTATTTAAAGTTGTTAAAACCCAAGAGGATTGTGAAAAATTGCAAGAGGATTTTGATAAATTGGAAGACTGGGCATCAAAATGGCAGATGAAATTTAATGTGGACAAGTGCAAGGTTATGCAACTAGGGAAGAGCAACCCAAACTATGGTTACACGATGCAAGGTTCCACATTAGGAACCAGCACCCAGGAAAAAGATTTAGGCGTCATTGTGGATACCATGTTAAAACCCTCGGCCCAGTGTGCAGCGGCGGCCAAGAGAGCAAATAGAATGCTAGGTATGATAAAGAAAGGAATGGAAAATAAAACAAAAGATATTATAATGCCTCTATATCGTTCCATGGTGAGACCGCACCTTGAAAATTGTGTGCAATTCTGGTCGCCGTATCTTAAAAAGGATATAGCGATTTTAGAAAAGGTTCAGAGAAGAGCCACCAAAATGGTAAAGGGGATGGAAGGATACTCCTATGAAGAAAGGCTAATAAGGTTAGGGCTCTTTAACCTGGAAAAGAGACGGCTGAGGGGAGATATGATAGAAGTCTATAAATTAATGAACGGAGTGGAATGGGTAAACGTAGATCGATTGTTTACGTTATGTGACAAAGCAGAGGCTGCAGAACCTAAAAATAGGGGTTTAAAACACTTTTTGTCCTCAGAAGCTGTCAGTAAAACAGGTCAGGAAAGGGTTAAGGATCCAGCCCTGAAAGCTTCTCTGCACAAGAAAGCAGAAAGAGAGCCACACCCGAGCTCCAGACAAACCCAGGGAGCTGACGTGGGAGAAAAAGGGGCAGAGTCACACCTGATAGGGCAGCCCTGTTCACATAACCAGGAAGCAACTGTTAGTCGAGGAGAAGGAGCCCTCAAGGAAGAAAATGCAGCCAAGAGAGAGCAAGCAGCCAAGGGAGAGTTGGCATCCAAGGGTGGAGGAGAATCTGGAAGAGACTCAGCATTGGAGTTGGATTCAGCCTTGGAGGGAGAGCAGTTCCAGGAAGGTCCAAGATAGTCAGATCCAGGGAGAGATCTGGGGACCAGGAGAAGCAAAGCCAAGAGCAACCGGTACCCGGTTAGCACAAGGGGCTTGGGGAGTTGCTGGCCAGACTGCAGAGAGACAGCCAGGTCTCAGGAGAGGTGTCTGAAAAAGCTTCCAGGAAGGAACTACCTTGAGCCGCACAGCAAACAGAAACAGGTCAGAAACTATTTCAAACCTCAGGGAAAAGGTTAGATACCTTGCCTAGAAGGGACAGGAGTAGTTCTCTGGAACCTTCTCTTGAAGCCATAATTACAGAGGAGAGGTTGGGCAGAGAGAAAGTCCCAGTCAAAAGACTGCAAAAGTTTTCCCACTACAGAGAACGTGACAGGAATTCTAGCTCAGAGTATAGCCCAGGTGCCACTAAGCAAATTACTAATTGCAGGCATCACAGCCAAGGGCTAGAGTCAGACCCTGAAGAGCACGCTGTTTTAAGGGAGCTGGTAAAGCAGTATCAAGAGAAATATTTGCCTCTCAACCAGAAAGCATATACTAGGCAGACCAGAAGGAAGGTGAGCCCTTTTTATGATGTTTTAAAAGGTGCTGGTGATTTGGACTCCTTGCAAGTGCCTAGGAGTTTTAAGGATAACAAACGGAAGCAGCTTAGAGCACTGATTAAGCAGTGGCAATCTGTAGACTCCATTAAACCTGGTCATAAGGACGTATCAGATCCTGAGCTGGAGGAAATGCAAACTGAAGCACCTCTAAGTGATAGCAGTGGTTCAGATATGGACTGTGGGTTTTGTCAAAGGGAGTGAAAGCTGTATAAATGTATCCTGTAGAAGTGCTGAGAAAGCCTAACTGTTCTAACCTGAGTTTTGCACGGAGAAAGGCAGCGTTCTGCCTGTGTGAAAACTCAAGCCTAATTAAGCAGCTGTGAAGAGGAGTACAACGCTGTGAAGTTTTCCTTTATTTAGAGCATGTACCTGAAAGCAATGCCTATGTGGGGAAACAGCTGTTGTAATTGAAAGCTGGAAGAGTAAAAATGCAACGCAGGGAAGTTTTCCTTTATTGAAGCTTGTACCTGAAAGTAAGGCTTATGTATGGAAAGCTGCAGTGGTATTTGAAGCTGGAAGAAGTTTGAAAAGCTGTATGTTTTGCTTTAATCTAGTACCTGAGAAGTATCAGGAGATCCTTGGACTTTTATTTGACACAATCTAGTAGCCACATCTTATGTCTGTGTTTGGGGAAGTAGTTCAGTAAAAACTCCTGTGCAACAATAAAAGTTATTGTTATCTCATTCAAGCCTTCGCTGTACTTACTTGGTCCACAACTACAACGGATACCAGGCTGCAGCACTTATAAGGTTAAAAATATGTATTCTTCTCCTGTCTCGCCTGCCAACCCCTCCTAGGCAACCGCCTATGTATATCGGAGGGTGGTGAATTGTGACAGTTATCAGAATATAGAAAGACTAGGGGACATGCAATGAAGCTACAGGGTAAACTATTTAAGACTAATAAAAGAAAATATTTTTTCACTCAACGTGTAATCAAACTCTGGAATTTGTTACCGGAGGATGTAGTAAAGGCTGTTAGTGTAGCTGGGTTTAAAAAAGGTTTGGACAAGTTCCTGGAGGAAAGGTCCATAAACCATTATTAAGAAGTGACCGAAGATATCAATGCTTGACCCAGTACAAGCATTGTGAAACTTGTGTCTCTTGGGGAAACTGCAAGGTACATATGACCTAGATTGGCCACTGTTGGAAACAGAATACTGGGCTTGATGGACCTTGGTCTGACCCAGTATGGCATATCTTATGTTCTTATGTTCATGAGTCAAAGTCAGTGAGAAAGGTAGAGGTGGATGTGTTAGGAGTCTACAAATAGCAGCTATCCAGAGAGGTAAGGGTTATAAAGGCAGATGGAATGGATTTCAAAGGAGGAAAAGGAGTCAGACTGAGGTAGAAGGAGGGGTTGAAATTGGCAGGAAGAAGAAAATAGAAACCCATCACCAGCACCACGGCCAGTGGGATGAGAAGTGTGGGAGAAATGGCAGCTGCCGTGAGAGAGGGCGGCGATTGAAACAGTGTCATCGGGTAGGAGCCAGGTCTCAGTAAGAGCTAGAAGATGGAAAGCGTTAGATATAAAGAGATCGTGAGTGAAGGGGAGTTATTAAATATGGAATGAGCATTCCATAAGACACTTGAGAAAGGGAAAGAGGACGGGGAAAGGAGAGAAATAGGAATGAGACTGGAATGGTTGAGGGTGAGACTATCAGGGGAGTGAGAGAAAAAGGTTTAGAGGGGCTAGGGTTGGGATCCGGGAGAAGAAGAGTGCGAGGGAGAGAGGAGACAGCATGTCGGAAACAAGGACGAGGTTGTTTCAGAGAGAAAGGAAAGGGACCACGATTCTCCCCATTCTTATGCCTGGCCATGTGGACACCCAGAATCCGCTCAACTACTGTCCTATTTCTGTTGCCCTTTCTATCTAAGGTGGCTGAGCACCTGGTCACTCAGCAGCTGCAGACTTTCCTTCTTCACACCCATGCTCTGCACCAGCTTGCCAATGAACATTCACTTCTGGCTATTATCGATTTTCTTCACACTGCTCTTGATCCTAACCACAAGGTTCTTCTTGTTTCCTTAGATCTCACTGCGGCTTTCAACCTGGTGAATCACTCTATCCCTCTCTCTCAACTGCGCTCTCATGGGGTTTCTGGCACTGCTCTATCGTGGTTCTGCTCTTACCTGCAAGATCATACTTTCGAGGTCTCCTGGTCCTCTCTGCATTCTATTCCTCAACCTTTGCCCTGTGGTGTGCCTCAGGGGTCGGTTCTGGGGCCTATTCTGTTCAATATTTTTCTCATCCCCTAGCTTCCCTCATCTAGTCATTAGATAGCAACTCCTTTTTCCCGATAGCCATTCCTCTCCCTATGCATCCGAGCATTCTTATGGCTTTTGTCATCACATTATCTATCTGTTTGGCCACCTCAGGATCACTATAGGCTCACCCCAAAATTCCACTCTTCTTTTGAGCACAGAAGGCTTTTACAATCCAAATGCATGACCCTGCCTATTTTAAATGCCATGATCTAGGCTGTTTGTCAATTTCTCTAGATCCCTTCTATTGCTCCTGGCTCAAAGCATTATTTTTAAATGTATATGCGGATTATAAATCTAAATGAATGGAATGGTGTATTTTCCACACCTTCCTTGATGTCTACCCTGGTGTTAACTTAAAAAAAGGCAGTCCCTTTCTTGATAACCCTTCCACAGTATCACTTACAAAAACACTGAAGAGAACCAAACTAATCATTGATTTCCTGTTGTAAAATACAAAGCTATCAGAGGTGCACTTTTCCCAAAGCCGACAGAGAATATCAAAGACTTTCCATAAAAAAAATAAGCGAAACAGCAATAAAATATGCTATGTCCTGCCACCAAGCCAGAAACATAATCTGACTAGAGACAATCTCCAGCACAAGAACCTGGGAAACGGCTTTGTTAATTCCATTCTGTAGTTAGCCATTCTCTCTTTTCCCTATTTTATGCATTGCTTTGACAATACATATCCCAACTGTAGCATCAAAAACATCTCTCAAAGCTGAAGCCGAGAGTCAGCGAGACACCCAGAACTGAGGAACACCACATATGAGACAGAATAAACCGAGAGGAAAAGACAAACATCACGCCTAAGACAGAACAAGATGGGAGAGAGAGTGCGTCACCCAAGAATTAGGAACACAACATGAGAGAGAAGAGCCAGCCAGAAGCTAGCACAGAGTGGCTGGAGACCTGGGAGAGTGTTCTAGGATTCCTGTCAGGCTTGACTTCTTAGATCGTTCAGGCCCAACCCCTGGAGATTCTCCTTCCCCAGTGAATGAATTATTCAGCTTGTTCTTTAAATACTACTTCTGGGATTTTGTATATCAACTGGAGGCTATCAGGGATCATGAGTGCAACTCCTGATACAAATTACAGTACCCAATGTACATACATTTAGTCCCAGACACAATTCTCACGTCTCCTTTTCCCCACCCAGGTTTCACCACTCAGACAAGGGCACATGTACACAAAGGCCAGATTGGCAAAATGTTCAATTATTAACTAAAATGAGATATTGGCTCTGAGGAGAGCTGCTCTAAGTGACACTCGGGGCTTTTTCCAAAGAGGTTATGAAAAGTCAGCGTCATCATGTCCAAGAATAGATCATCCTGAACCATTCTAACAGGCTCTTACACAGGAATCACACTTTGTTGATGTAGTTTCGGTATGACCCTAAGGAAGTGGCATTGCGGCACACACCATTTCATTGCCAGTATACACTTTGGGAATAGAAAAGAAAAAGAGAAACATAGAAAAATGATGAGAGATAAAGACCATACGTCCTAAGCAGTCTGCCCTTCCACTCCAACTGCTAAGTGTTAGAGTCTCCTTTTTCCCCTATGCTTTTTTGAATTCCGATACAGTCCTCATCTCTACCACCTCCAACTGGGAGGCTATTCCAGGCATCTACCACTCTTCTCTAAAGAAATGTTTCTTCAGATGACTCCTGAGTCTATCTCCTTTCACCTTTGTCCTATGATCCCTTGTTACAGAACTTTCATTCAACTGGAGGAGGGCCGCCTCCTGTGCATTTATACCACAAAGGTATCTCAATGTCTCTATCACCCTTCTTCTGCCTTTCCTCCAAAGTATACTCCAAAGTGTACCCACCCCCAAAGTATGCCTTATGATAAAAGCTACTGACCATTTTAGCAGCCACCCTCTGGGCAGACTCCATCCTCTTTATATCCTTTTGAAGGTGTGGCTCCAGAATTTTACACAATACTCAAAATGAGGTCTCAAAGACTTATACAGGCACGATCACCTTCCTGATGGCCATTCCTCTCCCTATGAACCAAGCATCCTTCTGGCTTTCAATGTCAACTTTTCTACCTGTTTGGCCACCTTAAAATAATAGGAAACAATCGCCCTGGATCCCATTCTTCTTTTATGAACATAAGTACTTCACCCCCTCTACCGTACCGCTTCCTTGGATTTCTGCAGTCCAAATGTATGACCCTGCATTATTTAGATTGCAGTTTGAGCTGCCAAATTTTCAACCATTCTTCAAGTTTTGCTAGGTCCCTCCTCATGTTATCTACACCTTCCTGCATCTATCCTATTGCAGATTTTGGTATCAGCCACAGAGGCAAACTTTACCTGACAGTCCTACAATAACGATTACAAAAATGTTAAAAAGAATTGGACTAAGGATAGATCCCTGCTGCTCATCACTGGTAATATCCTTCTCCTCAGAGTGAGCTCCCTTTAGCTGCACCCTTTGTTGTCTCTCACTCAAACTCTTTCTAACCCAGTCACTTTAGGATTCAATTTATTTATAAAACTTGCCTGTGTGGAACAGTGGCAAAGGCTTTACTGAAATCTAAATACATCACATGTAGAGCTCTCCCTCAGTCCATCTCTCTGGTCACTCAAAGAAATTAATTCCTAAGATTTGTTTGAGAAGTTCTGCCTTTAATAAAACCATGCTACCTCAGATCCTGCAATCCACTAGATTCCAGAAACCTCACTATCCTCCGCTAGCGCATGCTCTTTACAGATTGGATGTTGGCCTTGAAATAGAACTTTATGGAAAGTCGTACGCAAAACACAGATAGGAGCATGCAGGGATTGGAGCAATCCATTGTGGTGGATGAATCTATCTACATGTGCTTGAGTCAGGGATAGGCAGCTGCCTGAGAGGGGGAAAATAGGGGGTGTGCTGCAGTTGGGCTGAGAGGAAAATGCATGAAAAGTTCTGTATAAATGAACCCTGATAAGAACTTTGTAAATAAATGCAGCCAAGTTGGGACCGCAGTATGACCTGCCCATGCCGTTGGTTCTTGTATGTTTTTCCATCCCCACAGATGCATGAGAAAAGATTGTGGAGAGTCAGGTGACTTAACCACATCTGCTGCAACTACCAAAGGATAAAGTGACAACAGTAATGGAGGACTCACTCAGACTAAATCTCAATTTGTTCTTATTGAGTTTTATGGATCAAGAAGACCAGTTAGGGGATTGCTCTGGTCAGATCTCGAACTCCTGTTAGCAACTAGGTTAGTACTGGGGATCAGTTCAGCCCTACGATAGTTGACTGGCTTCTTAAGGCAGGTGAGCACATGTGCTATGATAACAAACTGATTTGGTCCCTAACAAACAAATGTGATACTTTTGGTAAATATGGGAACCCTTTTGCCAGGTAATAGCTTCATGTTAATATGTCTAACTCCCCTACAGGACAGTTCTTTTTTTCAATGTTGTGTTTTAATGTTGGAATCTTTCAGTTGGATTATACTGCAGTTGGGAAGGTAACCAAGGACAAGGCTGGGCAATATCCTTGTTTCCTGTCTTTTTGGGATTAGGTTGCTTAGCCAGCTGTGAGTTGGCTGATGAGATGATTACCTTGGGATGCATGTCCTTTTGGAACGCTTAATTATGATCGCCATGTATGGAAACATGGCTCTCTCATTACTGTGTGATATCATTGTTGTAATAAAGATAAAGTTACAAAAAAAGAGCCTTACCAGGCGATTGGGACAGACACAGACCTACTCCTCTTTAGAATTTTACACAAATCTCAACATCACAGAAATAGCAGAAAAGTAAAGAAATTGTGTTGAGAGGGAGAAAATCTTTGAGTACCACGAAATGCAATCGGAGACCAAAAAAATGTGGCAGAAAGATACCAAGTTATTTCCCATCATGTCAGATGCCACAGGCCTAATTAAGAGGAATGTCGAAGCACAGCTTGATAAATTACCCATACATGTAACATCTTACAAACTCCAGAGGGAGGATCTCTTTGACATGCAAGTACTACGCCGAGTATTCGTAATAAATTTGAGAGACTGAGAGGAGAGGCTTAAAAGGTTGGGGCTTTTCAACCTGGAAAAGAGACGGCTGAGGGGCAATATGATAGAGGTCAATAAATTAATGAATGGAGTGGAACCGGGTAAACATAGATCTATTCTTTATGTCATCAAAATGTAAAAAGACTAGGAGACATGCAATGAAGCTACAGTTTAACCTGTTTAAGACTAACAAGAGAAAATATTTTTTCACTCAATGCATAATCAAACTCTGGAATTCGTTACCGGAGGATGTAGTACAAGCTGTTAGTGTAGCTGGGTTTAAAAAAGGTTTGACAAGTTCCTGGAGAAAGGTCCATAAACCATTATTAAAGAGGATCCAGGTAATCCACTGCTTGTCCCAATACAAGCATTATGGAACCTGTATGTCTTTTTGGGAAACTGGTAGGTATTTGTGACCTGAATTTTCCATTGTTGGAAACAGGATACTGGGCTTGATGGGCCTTGGTCTGACCCAGTATGGCATATCTTATGTTCTTATGAGATCATACTCCATGTACCCTGACTTAGAAGTGAGGTTCATGAATGTCATGGTATGCGCAAAACTCACCCATTTGGAGAAACTGCCTCTGAAGACATGGATTGAATAGGACACACAGTCTCCCCATCAGATTTTGATCCTCTGCTGTAATTCCTGACATGAAGCCTCTCTCGTGGAACATGTAACTAAGCCCAGACTTTCCCAAGTCTCAGTTATAGCACTACTGTGTAGTGCTTCACTTCTCAGAGGACTACTACCTCTACTATTCTGGGGTAGGCTGCTTCTATCAAGTTTTGCTCCAGTGCATGCACAGATCTGTCATTCTGATTTATCTAAGTAAAACTGGGGTATAAGTCCAGGCACACTATGAGGCAAATGTGCGATATAATCAACTTATCCACATTAAAATGGAGACAACTGTATCACAAAACAATTTCTTTCCTTACAAATACAGCATAATATGTGTCAAGACATTTTTAACCAGTCCCTCTGCAGACTGATCCTTTGCCAACTCTTTCTGTTATTCTTTTTCATTTCCCAGCTGTTTCTACCAGTTTCTTTGGGTTTCCAGCTCCTAAAGTAGGGCTTCCCAGGCCTCCACAGCCAGTCAGGTGTTTGGATATCCCCAATGAATATGCATGTGATCAATCTGAATAACTAGAAGTCTGGTATACACAAATTTTGTTTTTAATCATATTTATTGTAGATATCCTGGAAATCTGTCTTGCTGTGGGGTCTCTAAGGCAGGATTGGTGAAAGTGCTCTACCAGGTAACAGCATTATAAGCTTGGCTTCACAGCTCTCCAGACTTTCTCCTCATTTTAAAACACTCTCCTCCGTGGTTCCTTCCAGCACACATGCATCCCGAGTCTGGCCATCAGCTCTTGTCATTGTGTGATGGCTGGACTCCCTCTTTTCCCTTCTTGGTCATCAAATGCTGCTTCCACAACATTCCCTGGCCTGGGCTGGCCCCTTCGACAGAAGCTGGGCTCAAACCTGTCAGTGGATAGCACTATGGCGCAGCCACTAGACTGGCCTAATTCCTAGGATTTTTTTTTAAAGTACCGTCAAGTCAATGCCGACTCCTGGTAACCCAGCAGTCCCTGGGTTTTCTTGGCAAGGTATGACCAGGAGTAGATTGCCAGGCCTTTTTCTTCCAAAACAGTGGAGGGTAAAGTGACTTGTCTAAGGTCTCAAGGAGTGCCAGTGGGAATTGAATCCGGATCTCTTGGGTGCTAGGCCGTTGCTCTAACTAGGCTACTCCTCCACTCATTCCTAGGATTATTAAACAATAAACATTTCTCAGAAAGATTCAAGACTGCAACAAAATTAATCAGTGCAGGATTGGTATAGTCTGTACAGCAGACTTGTGAATATGGCTATATCATGACTGTGTGCTATTATTGTTTCAATAAAGATACAAAGTTTTAAAAAAGAAGCCGTTCCATATTGAGAAACTCCCAGCATGCTTTGTAACAAGAGCTGAAAACCTGGGCCGACTTGCCCGTTCCTTCTGACCTGGTTGCAGGTTCTCACTACAAGTGTTATCAACCAGCTGAGCCTGTCCTGGTTTTGCCCCATTGTAAATCTGAAATTTTTACCTACAAGTCCATAAATGCAAGGTGAACATGTAGACGGCATGGAACCCATTAGTAACTGAAAGCTGTATTGAAAACAGAAAGTGCAGTGGAAGGGCCTTCTGGTTCCCTTGGTCACTCACCAGTTTGATGTCGTCCTGTGGCCGGAGCAGGCTCACCATGGCCTGCAGATGACAGCGCTGCTGCTGGTCCTGAGTCTGAGCGCTCCTTGTCCTCTTGTGGCCCAGAGATGGAGGTGGAATGCTCTGGATACTATCGGGTTCCTCCTCTTCCTGTAGCAACAGCGCTGCCCCTTTCACCATGACAAAGCTGCGACTATTAGCAAGAAATAGATACATGTGAAAAATACGGCAGAATAGTGGAAAATCCAAGGCAAGCAAAGTGGAGAGAAAAGAAGAAGTGTGGAGAAGAAAAAAGAATGGGAAAGAAGGAGAGAAATGCAAAGGAGAGGAGAGGGGCTGGAAAGGTGTCTCTTACCGCCTCTGCATCCGACTCCTCCTGTTGCGCTCTTCATCCTAAGGAGAGAAGCAGAGCATGCTTAGTTGTCTCTAATTTCTATTTCCTAGGTTCCATGCTCTTTCCAAGCTTTAAACGTACCGGACAGGCCATCACGCATCCCAGACCGCAGCACTGCCGATTACAAAGGCGGCACACAATACATGCTTTACGAGTGTGCTGCACACACACACACATACATCAGCAAGCACTGGGGGCAATTTTATACATTTTTTTGCCGTGTGTAAAAGGGCTTTTATAGAACTACCTCTTGGGGTATGTGCTTACAAGTATGATTGGTGATAAGAACATGCATACTTCTATGCGGCCATGTGTAGGCGTGTTCTAGGGCAAGGTTTGGTCATGGCTGGAACTGCAAAGTACCTGTGCAGGTTATTAAGTGAATGCCTATGCACATATGTATACCCCTCTTCCCTGCAGGTACATTCTAGCCGCAGTTTCTGCAGGATTTGGGCTACTATGTTCTAAAGACACAGGCTACAAAGTAGGCACCTACTTGCCTTCTCAGCCTGTGACTTTTTATAAAATTAGCTCGCATTGTGCACCTTTGCTTTACTATGCAGAGGACACCCCCACCCCCTCCACTCTGTGCAGAATTCTAGTGCTTGCTTTACTAGTGATTTTATGCAGAGGTCAAACACATACATAGAGCATACTTTAATGGTGCTCACAGCACTGGGTACGCACACACAGCATGCTTTAAAAAGGTGCGCACTGCACAGGTCGTATGCAGGCACACACACACATATATGCACAGCACGCTTTAACAGCGGTCACTGTTCCAGCTGCACCATTTGGTTTGTGCATGGAATTTGCACATCATCACTTTAAGATGCTACAAAGAATAATATTTCAAATATTTTTTAATCTAACATTATGGAGCAGTGAGAGAAGAGATACATCCAGGCACAAGGTCATGAGAATCGGCGTCAGTTCCAAATGCAAACCCCAGCTAGATATTACCGAGAGCCTTTTACAGCTTCCATCCATACAACTTCAAAGCAGGTCATGAACCAACCATCCATGAAAGTGTGATCCATATTTGTATATATTGCTGTCACTTTGGACCAGGGGTTCTAAACCCAAACCTCGGGACACACCTAGCCAGTCATGTTTTTAGGATAACCACAATGAATATGCATCAGAGAGATTTGCACACACTGCCTCCATTTCATGCAAATTTCTCTCATGCATATTCATTATGGTTATCCTGAAAACCTGATGGGCTCAGTGTGTCACGAGGACTGGGTTGAGAACCTCTGCTCTGGAATGATCACTTATTCAGCATGGGCACTGTGAAACAGCGAGTTTAGCAATCTTATAGGCTCAATACGGTGTGCAACAGTTTACATAACCTCTGACATCTGTCCTTGCTATTTGCTATGCACTTGCTAAGAACTGTACATCAGTCATCTGACTCACTGACCTACAGCCGTGTTTATCGATGCTGTAACAGGGTCGCCCGAGTTCCAAAAATTCAGCACCCAGCACATAAAGTATTCAGGCAATTGGTAACAGACCCCACACGTGAAGGGGCCATTCTGGACTTGGTACTTACCAATGGTGAAAGTGTTTCTGATGTTATAGTGGGAGATCATTTTGCATCCAGTGATCACCAGATGGTGTGGTTCAGTATTAGGACTAGGGTTGTTAGAATCCATTCAAAGGTGGGGGGTCTTAGACTTTAGGAAGACTAACTTTGCCAAGATGGGCCAAAACCTCAGGGAGTCGTTAGCGGGATGGGAACAGCAGGGGGATGTAGAAAAAAGTGGGCAAAACTGAAAGGGGATATATTAAAGGGCAACCAACCTTTTGTCAAAATGGTAAATAAAGATAAAAAGGAAAAGGAGACCGCTATGGCTTTCAAAAGAAGTAGCTAAAAAGGTGAAGAAAAAGAGGGAGGCCTTCATAAGAACATAAGATCATAAGATATGCCATACTGGGTCAGACCAAGGTCCATCAAGCCCAGTATCCTGTTTCCAACAGTGGCCAATCTAGGTCATACGTACCTAGCAGTTTCCCCAAAAGATACAGAGATCACAGAGAGTAGGAAGACAGGTATCTATATTTGGAAAAAAACTTAGAGAACCTAGCAAAATAGTCAGAAAAATAAATATTTCTATTCTGTGTTCACAGATGAAGAACCAGGAACAGGACCTCAGAAAACACCCACAAACAGAAACAGAAGCGAGGGACATCATGAACAATTTTCAGAAGACTGTGTTCGTGAGAAACTAGCTCAACTTAAAGTAGACAAAGTGATGGGACAGGATGGGATACACCCTAGAATACTGAGGGAACTTGGGGATGTTCTAGCAGCTCCACTGACTGACCTTTTCAATGCCTCATTGGAGTCAGAGTGGTGCCAAAGGACTGGAGAGAGGCTCATGTGGTTCCTTTACACAAAAACGGAAGTAAGAATGTGGTTGAAAACTACAGGTCGGTTAGTTTAACTTCGGTGGTGAGCAAATTGGAAACGCTGCTGAAAGAGAAAGTAGTGAGGTTTCTGACGTCCAGCGGATTACAGGATCCGAGGCAGCATGGATTCACCAGAGGCAGGTCTTGTCAGACAAATCTGATTGATTTATTTGACTGGGTGACCAGGGCGTTGGACCAAGGGAGAAACCTAGATGTGGTGTATTTAGATTTCAGTAAAGCCTTTGACACCTTTCCTCACAGGCGACTTATAAACAAACTGAGCACCCTGGGGATGGACCCTAAAGTTACTGCTTGGGTTAGAAATTGGTTGGGTGGGAGGCGACAAAGAGTACAGGTAAATGGAGCTCACTCTGAGGAGAAGGACGTTACCAGTGGTGTGCCCCAGGGATCTGTCCTTGATCCAATTCTTTTTAACATCTTTGTTATTGATATAGCGGAAGAGCTGTCAGGTAAGATTTACCTCTTTGCAGATGATACCAAAATCTGCAATACAGTAGACACCCAGGAAGGTGTAGATAATATGAGGGGGGGGGGGGATCTAGCTAAGCTTGAAGAGTGGTCTAGAATTTGGCAGCTGGTATTTAATGTTAAAAATTGTAAGGTCATGCACTTGGGCTGCAGCAATCCAAGGGAGCAATATAGTATAGGGGGTGAAGTACTTTTGTCCACTAGAGAAGAGCGGGACCTAGGCGTGGTTGTGTCTGATGATCTTAAAGTAGCTAAACAGGTAGAAAAGATGATGGCAAAAGCTAGAAGGATGCTTGGGTGCATACGGAGAGGAATGGCTAGCGGAAAAAAGGAGGCGATAGTGCCTCTGTATAAGTCTTTGGTGCGACCTCATTTGGAGTATACTGTGCAATTCTGGAGACCGCACCTTCAAAAGGATGTGAACAGGATGGAGTCAGTACAGAGGGTGGCTACTAAAATGGTTAGTGGTCTTCATTATAAAGCAAATGAGGACAGACTTAAGGATCTTAATATGTATACCTTAGAGGAAAGGCGGGATAGAGGTGATATGATTGAGATGTTTAAATACCTCCATGGCATAAATGCACATGGGGAGAGCTTCTTTCGATTGAAAGCAAGTTCTGCTACGAGGGGACATGGGATGAGGGTGAAAGGGGATAGATTCAGGAGTGATATGCGGAAATATTTCTTTACGGAAAGAGTGGTGGATGTGTGGAATAGTCTCCCAGTGGAGGTGGTAGAGGTGAGGACAGTATCTGAATTCAAAAAAGCATGGGACAAACACAGAGGATCTCTAAAGGTAAAAAGGGGACTGTTGTAGTTGTTGCTATGGAAGGACAGACTAGATAGACAAATGACGACAGAAAGAGACCACATGACCTATGTTTCTATGTTTCTAAACCTTTGCATCTGGTCCAGAGCTGGGAAGAGATGCTGCCACTACCAGAGGGATCCATGGAGAGAGGCAGCTGCCGCCGCCGCTGCCGCCACCACCACCAATAAAGTCTGAGGAGAGACTTGGCTGCTTCCACCGCTGGCAGGGCTTAGGGAGAAAATCACTTGCTGGTGGAGCTTTAGCTGAGATGCCAGGGCTTGGGGCTGGCCTCTGCCTCTGGGAGAAAAACTGGAAGGAGAAGAAACTGAAAGAGGGAGAGATGCAGCCTGATAGAGGAAGGGTGTCTAAAGGAGGAAATGTTGGGGGGGGGGGGGCATATCTACAGGAGAGAGCACTAAAAAAATAAATAAATAAAAGCAAAACAAACCCAAAAACTAAAATAAATAGACAAAAATAAGTAAAACATGAAACAGGAGTGAAGGAGCATGAAAAAAAAAAAGATTAGGAAAAATATTTTTCTAGATGTTAAATTTTCTAAATATTTTTCCACTCCTGCATTTCATATAAGAACATAAGATATGCCATACTGGGTCAGACCAAGGTCCATCAAGCCCAGTATTCTGTTTCCAACAGTGGCCAATCTAGGTCATACGTACCTAGCATACTAAGTAACCAACCACGCTAACGTGACTTTAATAGTACATATGCCACCTTAAAATCTAACTAGAAAAGGGAACACCACTATGGCTCATGCAGGCACATGGCAATTTATCACTGCACAAGGACCATCTGTACTTGAGGCTTCTCTCAAACTTAAGACACCATGTATCACACAGCATAGCACACGGGAACATTGATCAAAGCGGGGAGGAGAAGAGCATGGTCACTCTTTTATTGAAAAAAAAAAAGATTCTTGTTTAGGGTACAACTATCTGCCCCTCCAGGTTTTGACTCCCCAAAATGGAAACAGGCTCTGTAGGGCTTGACAAACCCCAGGCACCAGGTCAACTAGAAATTATTCTCTGGTGCCTGGGATTTCCTTGCCCTGTAGTGCTGCAGACAGGAGCTGCCTGTTCGTGCACTGCATGGCAGTCGGTGACTTTGAGCTGTACGGTGCAGGAACTCCAACATCAGTCTCGGGTCTCAAGCCTCACGAGACCGATGCTGGAGTTCTTGTACCGGGTTTTGCTCTAACTCAGAGTCCCGCAGTGCACAGGACAGGAAGTGCCTGTTCTAGACCTGGTGACATCAGTGAACAGGCTGGGCTGATGCACTCAGCAAACCCTTTTCCAATGCTGCCAGCTGAATTTCTTCCAGTTGCAGAGTTAGGCTCCCTTTCCCCCATCAAACGCAGAAAGCCTGAGATGAGAGCAGAGAGAATACTAGTGAGGAACGGAGGGAGCGGCAGAGCCAGAGATCAGCAAGGCAAATGCTTCAGATGTAAGGTTTTGGGGCTGTTTTGACATAATAGCTTCTGAAGTGCAAGAGTTCATTTCTGCTGCCCTGCTAAATGAGGAATCCTAAAGTAGGTGGAACTATAGAGAACTAGAGACTGACTGCCTTAAGTTAGTTAATAGTGCATGCTTCCACTTAAAAGCTGGAGGAGGCCAAATCTTCGTACTGCAGGAGATGATATGCAGGAGGTGAGAGTCTGGAACAGGGCACAAACCGGTGTGAAGAGACCTAGTAAAGAAGCGTCTCCCACACCTTTACCTGGATTTTCTAAAGAGAGAAAACCACTGGCTGGCTTGACTGAAGGTAGCACTGATGCATGGTGCCAGACTGGGGAGAGCAGAAATTTAAGAAAAACAATGTTAAGCATCAGAGGCTGACCACCACTGTTCCAGAAATTGGGGAAAGTCATCTACAGTGCATGTGGAGCAGAACAGGAGCGGACACTGCGTGAGTAGAGAGAACATGTTGAGGATTTTCTCTAGTGGGGGAAGGAGGAGACAGTGTCTGAGGGTTTTGCTTGAGTGAGGGCAATAGACTAAGCTGGACAGGGTGCCTAGGAGAGGTGTTCCTGGGGAGGGAGTGCCTGGGGCCAAAAAACTGGGGGTCTTCCTAGGAGTTAAAGGCACTGCACCAGTCAAGCAATCTTGTGACTCTGCCCTGGAGTTTACTCAGAGCACTAAGGGTTTTTTTTGTTTTTTTAAAATTAAACATGCACCCATATCCATTATACAGACTGGAGGCGGGGGGGGGGGGGGAGTTGGAAGAGTGTGTTGCTGCTTGAGAGGAATTTAACAGGCTGCATTTGGTATGGAGTGGGGCTTAGAGGCTGGGGGATGGCCGATTGGCTTTCAGGGTGGCAAGAGTTATCTGGGGGAGGGGGGGAGTAGTTGGTGACATGGGGAGGGGAGCCTGGGGGGAGACTGACTGCCTTCTTAGGTGGTGAGGATTAGCTGGGGAGATATAGTTGGCTACATGGGTGGGCGGCTGTCTGGCTTCCTAAGTTGTGAGAGCTAGCTGGGGGAAGTGTGGCTGATGGTGAAATAGAGAAGCAGACTGGTGAAGAAAAGAGGGATGAGAGAGACAGAGCAAGAGAAAGACTGGGTGATGACAGCAGGAGCGAGCGAGACTAGATGACAGGGTGAGAGAGACTGGGTGCTAACAGGATGGAGGGATGAGAACGGCAGCAGGATTGTACCAAGCTAAAAGTGCACCCTATGTGACTAACAAATCTAGTGCTCCCTTACCACCCAGCCATATGCAGTACCTCGCTCTTTTTGAGCTTATTATTAAAGACTTCTTAGAAGCCCTGTGATGGTATCAGTGCCCCTTTCATACTTGTGCCCTGTGCAGCTTGCACAGCCCTTGGTACAGCCCAGGGAGAGACCCTGGGTAATGATGGTACATTAAGGGCCTGATTTACCAAGCTCTCTTTTCCCTTAGACGTGGAATGGAAAGACAGTCTTGATAAATCAGTCTCTAAAGGAGCTACAGATCTCTCCTCCCTGTTCTTTAACTTTGGTGGAGATATCAGGGTGTGTGCCGGGGAGGTCATGGCCCCTCTCGCCTAAATAAAAAGAAAGTTTGTTGAGGCATGTGTTCTATTGAAAAATATTTCATACTGGCCAGGGTCACTGTGCTGCTAATCTGCCCAGATGAGTCCAGCGTCAGGTCCCACCCTCTACTTGCCAAAGACAGGCAAAGTGGCATAACCGTTGACTAGCTTTGAAAGTGGCTTGGTAAAGTCGCACCCCGAGGATGAGGAACCAGCCTCTAGCTGGACAAAATATACAGAGGGTAATCAATAAGTGAACTACACTTGTATTAGCATACCCATCAGGAGAGGGGAGGGGTGTGTGGGCGGGGCCGGCCCATCAATTGTGCGGGAATGTTGTTTGCACAGGACCCCATGCTTCAGGGGGCCCCGCGCCAACATTATCTGTACATGCTGTTCTGCTCCCAACCATTTGCAGGGCCATCTTCAGAGGGAGCTGCGAAGGCCTGAGGCCCACACTCACCTCTGCACAGATGCCAGAGTGAAGAACGGCGTTTTCCTTCACTCCGATAGCTGTTTTCTCGTGGAGCCCGCTGGTACAGTGAGTACCTGGAAACAGGAAATGCCCTTTAACCTCCAGTGCGCCAGTAGGCCACACGAGAACACAGCTATCGTAGTGAAGGAAAAACGCCGCTCTTCACTCCAGTGGCTTTACAAAGGTGAGCTAGGGCTTCGGGCCTCCCCAGCTCTTTCTCAAGCCAGTCAGAAAGGCATGTGGCTCTTTGGGGCAGTGGACTAGAAATGGAAATGGCCTGATTGAGGGGGGCTTGGACTGGAAACTGGCTGATGGGGGGCTAGGACTGGGCTGGAAAGGGCTGATGGGGGCGGGAGGATGGGACTAGAATGGAGCAGATGCTGGGTGGGGCTGGAACTAGAAGGCAGCTAATGTTGGGGGAAGGCTAGAAGTGGATGGGGCTGGCAAGAGAAAAAAAAGAAGCTGGGGGAGTGAGGATGGAGAGGGGAAAAGATATTTTGTGTGGGAGGGAAAAAAAAATCTACTACTGGCCAGGTATTGGGAGAATAAGTGGGGATTGAGGATGGAGGCTGAAAAAGGAATAAAAAAAAAAGAAATGGGAGGAAAGAGCAAAAGGAGAAAGATCAGTATGTTGGAGCAGCTGTAGAGAAAGAATGGAAAAAATAGAAGAAAGGACAAATGGACAGCAGACAATAGAGAATTAGCAGAAGACACAAAGAAACCAGAATAAAGCAACTGGGGCAGTTGCGATGGAAAAATAAAATGCCCATACAACAAAAAGGTAAAAAAATATTTTTTTATTTTGAATTTATTAACTGGAATATGTCAGCTCTGGGAAATGTGCATTGCTAACGTCTTTGCGTTTTGTTTAGTATAAGAGGAAATTAATTTATAGTTTTATTTCTCCAGTGTTGTTGTACATTTCAAGTTTGGCTTTTGGGATCCCCAATTTAATTATTGCCTTCATATTTCTAAATTGTGATTCCTTCTTCTATGTTTGGTGACAGACTATGCTCTGCATGTGTAACCGAGTTGCAGTATTCTGTTCATGTGGTTTCTATGTGACAGTCCCACTTGTTCTCTTTCCCCAGTAGGAGATGTTTTGGTATTCTCTGAGATGTATTGGTTTAATATTTGCAGTGTTGCCTTTTGATAGGTAGGGTTTGGTGCTTTTTGAGTCCTGGTAGTGCTGTTATGATACGGCAGGTTTGCTATGGGTTCTAAATGGGCGGTGTTTGTAGTACTTCCTAATGTGCCTGGCGGTTGGCCCTTTGATATAGTAAAGTAGAAATCTGGTAATCTTTCTTTATCCTCACTGCCCAGGAAAATGGTATTCAGATACTCATTAAGAGGCATGTTTAAAAGTTAATGCACAATCACAAATGTTAATGTGCGTTAAGTGCAGGAACACCCATTTATTTCTATTGGCACAGTGGCACTTAACACACAATACTATTTAGTAAACATGCCCCTAAATCATTGTTAAGACAAAAAAAAAGAGAGGCTTGTGAAAGACACCTTTGAAAGCTGCCTAAAAGTTTAGATGGCAACATACATTTAATTTCTTTTATTTTAAAATGTATACAAATGAGATCCAGTGTATATGCAAATGAGGCCCCACAATGAGTCTCTGCACATGGCCCCACATCACCCTTGGGCCGCCCCTGGGTGGGAGTGCAGGGCAGGATTAAGGCATTGGCCAACTAAGTACATGCCTAGGGTCTAAACATTTGGTGGTAGTGATGGGTTGCCTGATAAGTAAGCTACTGGAAAAAAAGAAAAACATGAGTGGGCTAGAGCCATTGCCACCCACAGAGGTCCTTCCCACCTCTGTACACTCCCTCCATTTGGCAGGAGGAGTTGGCGAGCAGTGCTTCTTACATGCTGGTTTTCCTTTGCCGTCAAAGTCACATGGGGCCTTGTAGGCTGGTTGTCCATTGCAGGCAAGAGGCGTTGGCAAGCAACAGGTTAACAAGCACTGCTTACTAGTTCCTGCTAAATGAAGGGATCAGGCTTGGGAGATAATAAAAGTGATTATGCCAGAGGTTAGAGGACCTGAGAGAGGGTGATGTGACCGTGTTAGGAGGTGGGGTAGAGGCTAATACACTGGTCTTCACACATTGGTAGGAGGAGTTAAAAACGTATTTATATTATGTTATGATTGGGTTAACCTGGCCTTGCATCTGTGGCTTGTATGAGGCTGGAGGTGGGAGGGGTTGGGCAGCTCTGAAGAGATGAAGTGCATCCTGTTAATTGTACAATAAGGAACACCAAAGAATGTTAGTGCCGTTAAGACATCACCAACCAAAGAAAGCCCATGGAGAAATGTATATGAGGAGTCCGTAAAGCAGAAAAGAGAAGCAGCAAACAGAACATGCAAAAGTCAAAAATCAAAACTATGGACTAGCCTGAAGTAACAAGGAAGCTGGAAATCAGGTTAAGAAGAACCTCAAAATGGAATGGCCCTGGCTCTGGTACTGGTACTGCTGGAGGGCCCAACTTTTGCCTCAAAGATTTAACATCCCTCCAGAAAGACCTTGCAAACTGCATAAATCGATTGGTCAGATATCCAGAGCTAATCCCACTATAGCTAATAACAGCAGGAACTATTCTAAAACTGAGATCCAAGTAACACTTCCGAAAAACTACCTACCAATAACATGCCTACTTACAGTCTACAAGCTGTTCACTATAATAGATGCAGATACAGTCTGCATGATTCTAAATTCCAGTATAGTAATAGAACAGGATGACAACAAAAAACAGAAGCATATGGAACCAAGGATCAATCAGTTGATACTGAATAAAGCCAGCCATAAGAGTAATCAAAACTTCAGTATAGAATGGAGTGGGTATAAAAAGGTTTTAATAGTATGCCATCCCCTTGAATAATACATTGCCTTGAAATATACAGGGTGAACTCTAGATTGATTGAGCACATCATATTTTCCATAAAAATATGGAAAACTACAATCTATTTGAATTATGAAGACAGATAACATCTTATGCCTAACAAAGATCCATTGAAGAATACTTAAGGGAGATTCCCTATCACCACTATTGTTTGTCTAGCACTAAATCCATCCAATGCTTTTATTTGTAGAGGACCTGAAGCCGTGCAATTCCTGTGATCATCACTTAGCAGAACTTCTTTGAGTTTCTCAGAGGACATCAGGATGACATTTAGTCTGACAAGTATACTAAAGTGACTTTTCTGAAAGAAAAAGAAAAGAAAACCAAAACCATCTTTCTGAACAAGAAAGTGTAAATAAATACGTAGCAGCAGAACATATTACAGAGAGACAAGATCAGTAAAGAATACTACAGGAGAAAGAGCACTTTTCAATATTAGTTTCAAACAGTTCAAAATAAAAGAAACTGTCAATCAACTTGGAATTCCTGTACTTTCCTACAGCTCTGGAATTGTAGATTGGCCCCACAAAGACCTTCAACACGTGGGTGCAAGAACAAGAAAACTCCTCTATGCCACCTGGTAATTTATAAGACTATGCACATATCAAGATTATACATTCTGACAGTTGAAGTCATCATGAGCCTTATAGAGATAGATTACAAATATAGAGCTGCTATCACAGGCCTCCAGGCATACCCAACAGCATTAACAGACCCAAATAATCAAAAAGTGGTGAAGTGAAAAAGTCAGCAGTCAAAATCCGTTTCCATGCTTAAATCCTGAACAAGTATTCTAAGAAACAGAAGGAATGAGCGAGTATCCACATGGGGTGAAAAAGAGGTAACAGAATTTGCAAAACAAGAAAATAATCAGCAAACAAGTGGCTAAACCATAAATACGGCAAGAAATTACACGAATGGTTAAGAAGATGCGAGCATAAACCTAAAGATGACAGAATCATAGTTGCAGCACAGGACAGTGAACTATGGACATGAACAAGAAGGTTCAGAGACAGAACAGAAAAAAAAAACTCCTGATAAAATAGACAAAAGCAGATTCTGCAACAAAGAACTGAAAACTTACACATTTCATTGCAGAGTATGGTATGTTAATATCAAAAGGCCTTGAATGAGCCTGATCTCAGCCGATCTCAGAAGCCAAATAGGGTTGGGCCTAGCTAGTACTGGGATGGGAGACCACCTTGGAATACCAGATGCTGTAGACTTAACTGCGTGGAAGAAAAGCCTGGCAATCTACTTCTGGTCACGTCTTGCCAAGAAAACCCAGGGGCTGGGTGAACAGTGTCAGCATTGATTTGACAGCACAAAGACACACACACACACACAAGGTGATAGCATGGCACATCCATTGGAAACACTAGAACATCATTATAGCAGAAAAACATGCTTTAACTGGGATCATGACCCTCACAAAATTGCAGAGAAGGAAAAAGTTATAATCACAGAGGACATTCCCATTGCCACTATTTTATCTCTCAACGTGTAATTAAACTCTGGATTTTGTTACTGTAGGATGTAGTGAAAGCTGTTCATGTAGGAGATTGTTACCTGTTGTTTGCTAGCTAATTTGTGCTGAGCCCGGAGACCCGGGAGTGCCGGTTGGTGGAGGAGGTGGAGCTTCAGGGATGTCCCTCCCTCTCCCTCTATAAGAATCTAGCTGTTCCTGGAGGCCATCGAGATTGTTACCTGTTTGCTACCTGATTTGTGCTGAGCCCCGGAGATGCCGGGAGAGCCGGTTAGTGGAGGAGGTGGAGCTTTGAGGACGTCCCTCCCTCTCCCTCTATAAGATCTTGTCACTCCACGGAATGCGGCTGCGTGTCCAAAGGGGTGTGTCCAAAGGGGCGTGACCAAAGGGGCAGATTCTGCCCCTTTAGAGCCCCTTCGGAGTCTGGAGGAGTCTTCATCTGTGTTACATGGGGAAACGGAAGAAGCGGTCTTTGCCGGTGGTTGTGGCTAAGACCGTGAAAACATTTGGTCCTATGGATCGTCATCTGCAAGTGTTACCTTCTGAACATTCTGTGGTGGACTCAAATATGTCTTCCGAGACCGTGAGTACAGATTTAGACAAATCCTCATTAAAGGGTTTAATCCCGCCCAGCTTGCAAGGTGTTTTTGAGGCTGGAGTTCCTTCAGGTCTTGCAGACTTGGAAGAGCAAGCCTCTTCATCTTTTCAACAGGACCCTTCTTGGTTAGACACTTTAGATTTAAATATGCCTGCAACACTGCTGTTTCAACCTCCTGCAGTGTCTTTGACAGCCTTGGATAACATATCGCTGCGCAACATCTGGGAGGTGGTCACTCGCACCAAAGTTTCGGTGCATTCGGCACTCTCCCAGATCTCACAGTTTTCAAATGATGTTGGTCGCCAAACTCACTGAGCAGGAGGCTAGTTTGCAAAGATGTAAGACAGTTGTAAATAAGATAGGTCAGGTTGCTGTTGTACAAGCTGCTATTTCCTCATCGGCTCGTGAAAGTTCAGTGGTTCATTACCATTTAGAATCTCTGGAGAATACAGCAAGGGTAAAAAATTTGCGTTTCATTAATTTCCCTCGTACGCACTACCTCTCTCCCTTGATATTGTTGCAAAAATACTTTAAAGAGATATTATTGATTTCTGAAGTGGACTCTATCAAGTTGTCAAGAGTTTATTATGTTTCACCGGGGGCGCGGTCCCAGGTCTCTTCTCAAGATGATTTCCTTCAAGCGACTCCTTTGGAGCCCTTAGAAGTTTCTGCATTTTTGGAAACCTCAACAGATGTTATCTCTCAACGGGCCACCTTAATTGCCTTTTTTCTCTTACTTTCTGCTAAAATTTGATAATGAAGCTTTATTTCTCTAAGAAGAGTGCTGATTTTTGTGGCTCTCTTATTCAAATTTTTTCTGATGTCTGTAGGTCTACCCAAAAGCGCAGGAAAGATTTTCTGAATTTGAAACCTAGGACCTTGGCCCTCTGTGCTACTTTTTTCTTGAAATATCCTTGTAAATGTATCGTGCAGTTTCAAAATAATAAGTGTTTTTATAGAACCTGTTAAATTAGAGACTTTTCTGTCTGGGAAGGAGAATACAGGTTGAAGCTGAAATTGAAATTGCATGCAATTTTCTACTTACTCGCTTATGTATAATGGGGTTTTATTTAATTACTCTCTTGGGTCTCAGATGAAATTATGGTTTCTTTCTTTTTCTAATGTAGCTTTCTCCTTGACGTGGACTTTGATATTCCTTTTGTCATGTTTTGTGTTTGTTATTTTTTGCTATGTTCGAGTTATATGAGTATCCTTGACAAGAGGTATTCTTCTGTACAAGAGTTATATATGTTGGATTGTATTGGAAAACTTCAAAAATAAAAAGTATTAAAAAAAAGCTGTTAGTGTAGCTGGGTTTAAAAAAGGTTTGGACAAGTTCCTGGAGGAAAGGTCCATAAACCATTATTAAAAGGGACCCAGGATATCACTGCTTGACCCAATACAAGCATTGAGGAACCTGTGTCTTTTGGGGAGACTGCTAGGTACTTATGACCTAGATTGGCCACTGTTGGAAACAGGATATTTATTTATTTATTTATACACATTTATATACCGCATCTTCCAGAGTTCAGTTGCGGTTTACAGTGAACAACAATTAACAAAGCAAGTTTGTTTTACAAGGAACATCATATTATAAGTATAATGAATAACAAAACAGCATATGTATTGAAGAACGAAGGATACTGGGCTTGATAGACCTTGGTCTGACCCAGTATGGCATCTCTTATGTTCTTACGTTCACTATCAATACCAAGTGACTAGTCTATACAAAACTATGGAGAAAAAGATCCTCAGGTACCAAACAAAAATGTAATTAGAGACCAAGAAAATGCTGCAGAAAGATACAAAATGTATTGGGTTCTACCGACTGATTAAAAGAATTTCCATGGGCCTTGAAGGAATATGAGAAAAGACTTGAAGACCTAAAATATGTATACCCCAGAAGAGAGGAAACACAGGGGGATATGATACAGACGTTTAAATACTTAAAGGGTAAAATGAACAAATGAATCTTTTTCAAAGATGGGGTAGAACTAGAGGAAATGAAATGAAGCTGTAAGGAGGTACATTTAAAAGCAACATCAGGAAATACTTTTTGATAGAAAGGGTGGTGGATGCCTGGAATCCCTCCCAAAAGAGGTGGTGGGAGCAAAAGCAGTAATGGAATTCAAAAAGGCCTGGGACAGCCACAGAGGATCACTGCATAGCAAGAGGGTGGTATCAAGACAAATGTAGAGAACGTCTAAATGGAGAGGCCCGTACAACTCTAATTCCTGCACCTTACTGGGCAGACTAGATGGATCATGCTGGTCTTCATCTGACGTCACTTACTAAGTCAGGAGATCACATGTGCAGTTTCCTTCTCCAGAGATCAAACTGGGAGAGGAAATTTTGAGTCCAAAGGAAAAGATAAAAATTTTAGGAGTTTGGTTTTACTCTTTTTTTGGTCAATGCATCTCACACTTTACTTGCGTGAAGATGACCTACATATGCATTTACCCTCTTGGATTATTGTAATTCACAGTATGTGCATTCATCTCAAAGACAACTTCATAGATTCCAGATGGCACACAACACAGCAGCTCAGATTATTACTGGGACCAAAAGATATGAACATATATTTCCCTTGTACTTAAAGCTCTACACTGGCTTCCGGTAGAGAAACGCATTGAGTTTTAAAATTATTTGGCTAATGTGTCTTTTTTTAATTAGTTGACAAAATATCTTTCAAGTCGCTTAGGGCATTATGTGCCTGGCTATTAATTGCCAGTTCCATTGGCTATTAAGTTATTTAGTTAGTTATTTAACAGTTTTTATACTGCTTTATCATTTCAATCAAAGTGGTTTACATTGTAACTTAAACTTGGCAATGTACATTAAACAGGGACATTGATAACTTGGATTTTTCTGATCAATGGAGGGTTAAGTGACTTGCCCAAGGCCAGAAGGAGTGCTAGTGGGAACTCCTGTGTTGTGTTAGTATCAACGCAATACAGGGCTATGGTTATTTGTGCTATAAATGAATTTAGCATGTACTGTATTTTGTATTTAGAAAAAAGCGGTATATAAAGATTGTTAAATAGGTTGCCGTGTATATTACACCCTTTGAACTCCAGGAGACAGCTTTCTTTGGTGCAATGCAAGTATTAACGGTGTGAACAAGAAACATATTTGAGAGACTGAGATCATCTCCAACATATCTTGGCTTATGAACGATGGTCACTCTTGTAATGGTGTGCAAAACTAACCCATTTGGAGACATTCCCCGTGACGATCTTTCAAAAATAAAATAATTGTGAGAGATCAAGAGGGTAAAATCCCACCGCAAAATTCTGCATTTTGCAGCTCCTCGGCCTCAACTAAGTACAGGGTGCTTCAAAGCTACCCGGGAAGTGCTATGCTCGGAGGCCCTGAAAAGGTCAGGTAAACCAGAGACATATGCAAATGGTGTCATTTTCTGTAACTGAGCATTAGCCACCAGCAAGAGGGCCTCTGTACAATGGCAAATGACATCATCATCATGCGCTGATCTGCATTCCACTGGAAAATGTGACAACCAAGCCCAATTGGAATAGACAGTGCCTGTGAACACTTTTAAAGCAATGAGATGATATGGGCAAACTCTAAAGGAAGATAAACCATTTAGTTCCTCTTTGTCTTTGCCAGACCACTCCAGATGATCCCTTCCTCCAGCAGGTGGAGATAGAGACAAATTGTTTGGTCTCTCTATAGCCTGGTGCAGCAAAGAAGTCAGTCAGTATTGTCTGGCTTCAGTACAGTCAAAGGCAGCTGTGACAGGGCAGGCTGACTGTTATTCCTACTCTGCAGAGCCAGGATCCCAGGGCTGTGGGGGTTTCTCTAAGGACCTTCGCAGCCAATGGTAAGCTCCATTCCTTCATTCCCCCTTGGGGGCTCCGGAGGCCGACTGAAGCACTGGGCCAGGCTGCTCAGCATAGGAAGCACCACCCACGAAGCAACAATAAGTAGGAGGCTGCGTGCAAGAGGAGGATATGCAGCAGCAGGTTTCCAGAAGCGAGAGGCCCCAGCAGAGCCAGTGTAGCAGCCAGCCCGTTTAGGGCAGCCGTCTGGTAAGAGGTTGATGGGGCTTTGTGCTTTCTGACTAATGCACAGATTTATTGCAAGAAAGTTCCATGGGTTCTTCAGGTCAAGCAAACAGCTGCTGGAACACACTGAACTTGTGCCAGGATCAGAGGCTGGATAATGACTGATAAGTGAAGCTTTACCCTGCTGAGATCCAAGGTCATCCCTCTTTTCATGCCTCCTCAAAGACCTCAACACAATGGATTTTTAGCAAGAAAATTCTTCTCAATTCCTCAAAATCCGCTGCCACTTGGGGGGTTACAGGTCATGCTTGCCAACCTTCAGTAGCCCCTATTGTGTTAGACTCTCCTATTAGGCCGAGATACCCTGATGATTCTGGGCTGCTATGCAGACTCCGAGTTTACTTTCGAAGCCCAGACTGCTTCAGTAGTTTTAAAAAAAAAAACCCCACACATTTTATTGCTCTACAACAACTGCACTCTATTCAACTTTGTTTGAACAAGATTACGGCAACATGCTCTCCTGTGGCATGAAAACTCTAACATGCAAACATTTGCAAAATGTTACCATCAAGCTGCTCTGATCAACTGGGGGATATGATGATGTTTCCCCACTTTTGGCATTGAACATTGGCTTTGTGGCTGTCAGAATCTATTGCTTAGCTTTGAAGGCCCTGCTCTTTGCCAATCCCCAAAAGCTTCCACCCTAGGTAACCACCTAGTTCGTCTAATGGTTGGGCTGGCCCTGCTCCTAATTATTTATTGGAACAAATTTTAAATTTAACCTCTTTGCCTATAAAGCTTTTCTTCAGGAACTACTTTCATCCCTAGCAGCCCATTTGGCAACTTTAATTTAAAACTAACCTTTGGAATTCACACGCCAATCAGCATTTTTCTATGTTGTGCCTTCATTCTGGAATTCATTACCGACAATTGAGAGTGTAACAATTGTAGGGAAAGTTTAAGAAGAGACTGATCCTTTTCTTTGACGTGGAATATGGGTTATAATGAGACGATGGTTACTAAGTGGAGTGAGGGAATAGCCTAATTGTTAGAGCACTGGCTTGGTAACCAAGAGACCAGGGTTTGATTCCCATTAGCACTCCTTGTGGCCTTGGGCAAGTCACTTAACCCTCCATTTCCTTGGAAGAAAGGCCTGGCAATCTACTTCCGGTTACACTGCCAAGAAAACCCAGGAGCTGCTGGGTTGCCAGGAGTCAGCATTGACTCAAGGGTACACATTGCATTTTGATTACTAAGTGATACTTTTTTTTCTTCCCTTATTACCTATTATATATTCACTTTTCAGTAGTTCCTTTATCTATATGCTGCCTTGTTATGCTATGTTCATTGTACTTATATATTCCATTATTTTATAATATTATACACTGCTCTGTTACATGTATAACTGAAAGGCGGTATAGCAAATGACAAACCAATCTTCAAAAAGTTCAAAATATGGCAACTAAAGTGATAATGTACAGTGGTCCAAGGGATTGGGTCACCCAATTGCTGTCGGCATTTCATTGGCTCCCTTTTGGCTAGCAAAATTAAATTTAACATTTTACATTTGTACTTACATGGAATGTATCTAGATTATTTGGACAGTAAACTGATCAAATGCATCTATTTATAGCTTGCGTTCCCAGTGATATCAAGCCCTCATTCTTTTAGCACAGTTTCTTTAATGTGCCTTTCCTTCAAACAGTTGGCCCCTAATTTATGGAATAAGTTACTGGTTCATTTAAAATTGGAAACACATTCTTCTCTTTTTTTTACCTCATTTAAATACTTGACTTTTCACTCAGTCATGCGTTAACAAGAGTACGATAGTAGGAATTTGAGTGTAGGGTGTTCTGTGTTTATTTTCATGTTTTCATTATTGTTTTTATTAGAAAATAAAAAGTAACATTGATAAATATCTATTGTTGCTTTGTTTGATATTTTATTGTTAGATGTTCAATTAGAGTTTTACTTGTTTAATATTAAATGTTGTTATCACTGACTACAATCAGCTCTGTACAGTCTGGTAGCGAAAGGGCAGAATATAAATGCTCAAATTAAAATTAAATTAAAAGGCAAGAAAGCCACACTAAAAAAAAAAAAAAAGAAGATTACATAAGACAATCCGTGGCTCTACTCACAGAGAAACACACCACACTGACAAGTGGGCTCAGGTCTATAGTTTTAGTCAGAAGGGGGCACCTCAGGTGCAAAGAATTGTTCCTGGGTGTGCATGGGATATTAAGTTTAGCTGAACAATATAAAATGGGACATTGGGGGGGGGGGGGTGAGGTCTGGGAGACTCTCCACCTTGGAAAATAACAAACAATCACCCCAAAAAGTCAGGCAAATATTTTGTCTGCATTCTTTATTTCTTGTCCCCCCAACTATAGAGGGCCCCACTCAACCTACTCAACTCTAGGTTCTAGAGTGACCCAGCCCTACTTTCATACTTCCAGACCACGTTCCTCCATCTCACTGTTTAGCCAATATTTACTTACATTTTAGTGATGTTGTTACTGCTACTTGCTATTGTTAAGTTTTGTTTGTTTTGCTAACTTTTGTTTGTAGGCATTCATGTCATCTGTTTGTTTTATTAATACTTTTTGTAATGTACCTTGAACTTATTCATGCTTAAGATAAGAAGTAACCAAATTAAATTTAATAGTGGTCCATGATGCAGAAAAGGAGGTAGGGATAGACGTCACCACCAGTGCCCTTTTCGGCCTTCTCTCACATTTAAAGAGGGATCCTCCAACATCCACTCCTAAGGGGAACAATGGGAGTTAAGCGTACTGAGCTGAAGGAGGGACAGCACCAGACACACTATCTGATCTAGCCACAATCGGTGGTACGTTTTCTTAAAAGACTAAAGAAGTAGGTCGAGGTCAGCAGCAATGGAGAAAAGGTTCCAGGCTGATGACCTGGCAGAAAAATCACCACCGAGCACAGAGGACTGAGATTCTTGCTCTGTAGCAGTTACGACTCAAACAATTTCAGAGAAGTCATCAACAAGTCAAAATGTAAAAAACGTAAGATCTGGGACTGCTGCAGTTCAGTTCACAACAAACCAAGGGGGTCTATGCATAAATTGTATTGAACTCTGGGTAGGGCTGGGGTTCCCTGCCGGAGGTTTTGTGCCTTTGTCGTTGGGAGGAACAGAAAGTGGAAACAACTTGGGCTCCCACCTTACTTGGGAGGAAGTTCTGTGTAAAATGAAAACGTTAACAGGAAACCCTGTGAGACAGGGCGCTGTGCTAGAGAGAATGAGAGTGACAGAGACAGTGGAAAGGCAAGAGAACAGGGAACAGGAAGGAGAACAGACAGAAAACACAAGGAAGATGGAGCAAAATGAAAAGGAAAAGAAGGACTGGGGAGAGAGAGTGAGAGAAAGGACTGGGGCACTGTGGTGTCAAGCTAAAATTGGCAGTCTAAAATTTCAATTGACAAAAACAAAACAGGAAAAGGCAAGTCTGTGATAAGAGTTGTGAAAGTCTGGGGGATGGTAAGATGATCGACAGCTCCGTTAGCTGGGCGATTACAAGCTGAAATTCTCCCAGCTATCTTCACTGCATTCTCACAATATGATGTTTTCTAAGACAGAGCAGGGGCTAAAATATCCATCACAAGAAGCAACCCTGCCCCTCCCCTACCCAACCCTCCCGCACAGTCCTCCATAGCACCTCCCACACCATCACCCTGCAGCACTGCCTGCACCATCCCTCCCTCGCAGCACCCCCACAACACTATCCCTCCAACAGTCCCCTGAAGTGCCTCTTGCACCATCTTCAACACCATCCCCTGCAATGCCCCCAACAACCACTTGCCCCATCCCACGCAGTACACCTTGCACCATGCCCTACACCGGTGTTCTTCATTATAAGATCTAGGAGGCAGCAACAGCTCTCATCCAGAGTGGCTCCCTGACTTGTCCCCCAAGTACACACTCTCCTCCCATCCCCTCCAGAGGCTTGCTGCCAGCTTGGCCCTTGGAACAGCTGGACTGCTCATCTCAATGAGTTTGAGCCAGAGAGTGCCCAAACTCCTGCATTATCCTCACAATAAGGAGAACGGCACAGGAGTTCAGGCATTGAGGGTCATGTGATGCTGGAAGAACACAGAACAGCTATTCCAAATGGGAGGGAGAATCAGATTCAAGGGACTGTGGTGGGACAACACGGTCAAGGCAGGTAAGAATTGAGATGGGCTGGCCTGGGCCATTTCCAGCTACCAAGCCAGGTGAGGCTTCAGTGTACCCATCAGGGTATGTTTTAGTTTGCAGGCCCTCAGATGTGAAATTTGCTTCCGTTGGCTTTGCGTTTTTCGGGAGAAAGTAAAGGGGTGTTTTTTGCTTGGACATTTTTTGGGAGAAGGGTATGAAGATTTTGGAGAGGGTGTGCAAGTGAAGTGGCAATTAAGCGCGAGGCTTTGGATTGTGTTGGGATTTTGCATTGGATTGTGCTGTGCTTTGAACTTGTTGGTGAGGCAAGTCATCAAGTTCAATAAATAATTGTTGTTTAAGTTCAATGTATATTGTTGTTAACTACCTCATGTTAAATGTAACCTTCCAATTGTGACCACTTTGATTGTAGGATAAGGTGGGATACAAATCTGTTTAAATAAATAATTAGGGAAAAGCATGCGTGGAGTAGTCGCCTTGAGAATACTGGACAGAGTGAGGTGGGTAGAGAGCTGAGGGTGAGAGATAATGTTGGGGGGGGGGGGGCGCAGATGACCTGAAAGAAAATGTGTGTGGCAGAGCAGAATGTACTTTAGTTACACAAGTTGTTCCGAGTAGCTGAATCAGTCTCATCACAGTGGGACCTCTCTTTGTCCAGTCCACCAGACATCCTTGTACAGTTCTGACTCTCATATTCATGCTTTTTTTTGCCAGTTTGGTCCCCACTTGAAAAATAGTGAAGATCTCTGTCCCACACCACTCCCTTCACAAGCCCCTCTACATTAGCCCCCTGCTTCACTGCCCATATCATCTCCTGACAGTATTCTCCAGACCATTCCCCATAGAGCTCCTTGCACCATCTCCCTTCATCCCTCTAGGATCAGCAACTCCCATAACAACCACAATAATCTCTCTCTGCAGGATCCCCCATAGCACCCCCTACATTGACACCCATGTTCCTCTTCCATCTCTATCTGTCATCCTCCCAGTTCCTGCAGCCCATAACCTTTGGCTCATCTTCTCTTCTTCTTTACACACATCTAAAATACTACTCAAATGTGTTTTTGGGCTCCCCTCCAAAGCCTGCCACAATGGAAGTGATTTCTTCCAGCCCTGACCACAGTAGTACACTCCTCCCGAGTCTGCTTGCAGCGGCGGCAGCTTCTCCCAGGCCAATATCTAGGCTTAAGCCTGGCCACAGTGCAAGTGATGCTTCCGGGCCCAGTTCCAATTGCAATGCAGTTCTTCCTGCGCCCAGAGCAGCAGTAGGCATCTTGCACCAGTTCTTCCTGCGCCCAGAGCAGCAGCAGGCACCTTGCACCAGTTCTTCCTGCGCCCAGAGCAGCAGTAGGCATCTTGCACCAGTTCTTCCTGCGCCCAGAGCAGCAGCAGGCATCTTGCACCAGTTCTTCCTGCGCCCAGAGCAGCAGCAGGCATCCTGCACCACCTTTTATGCAGTCAGGTGACCCGGTGCCTGGAAATGTTCTACCCTGTTCAAGCATGCATTTGTGTTTCTATGGCTACACATAGTTAACTTTTCTGCACTGTGTCTGTATGAAAACAAGTTAAGCAGTCCAGCAGCCGCCTCTCGAGAGCAACACCCAATGCATCGTTCTGCCTTTACCCACTAGGTGCACAGTTGTCATCTTACAGACCTGCCTGGTGTCTCTTGGTTCCTGTGTTCCATTCTCATGTTGGCCACTTGAGAAAGAAGGGAAGATTACCCAGGAAGAGCGACCCTGGCACGCACGGCAAACAGGAACGGCCACTTCCTTGAAGTTTGCAAACTTTTGTCCACATCACTACAAGCCTGGCTCTGGCAGCCTGCAATGATGGTGCTGGTTACTCACAAAAAGTCACAAGTTTATAGGAGTGAAATGTTTACATTTTTTTTAACCAACCTTGCAGGCAGCTCAGTTTTTGGCATAGTTATTACTGGATTATTCATTAGTTTACAGATCCCTCTTCTCAGGTCACTACAATGGCTTCGATTCACTTAAGGGAATAAGATATGCCATACTGTATCGCACTAGGGGCCCATCAAGCCCATTATCCTGTATGCAACAGTGGCCCATCCAGGTCACAAATACCTTTTTGGGAACCTGACAGGTAAGAGATTCCATGCTGCTTATCCCAGGGTAAGCAGTGGATTTCCCTGGTCCTCTTTTATAATGGTTTATGGACTGTTCCTCCAGAAAAACTTGTCCAACCTTCTTTTAAACCCAGCTACAATAATAGCTTTTACCGCATCCTTTGGTAACAAATTCCAGAGTTTGATTATGCATTGAGTGAAAAAATATTTTCTCCAATTAGTCTTAAATGAGCTACATTGTAGCTTCATTGCATGTCCCCTAGTCTTTCTACTTTTTGAAGGAGTAAACCACCGAACTACGTTGACCCATTCTACCCCATTCATTAAATTTATAGACTTCTATCGTATCTCCCCTCAGCCGTCTCTTTTCCAGGTTGAAGAGCCCTAACCTTTTAAGTCTTTCCTCGTAGGGGTATCCTTCCATCCCCTTTACCATTTTGGTGGCTCTTCTCTGAACCTTTTCTAATAACGCTATATCCTTTTTAAGATACGGCGACCAGAATTGCACACAATATTCAAGGTGTGGTCTCACCATGGAACGATATAGAGGCATTATAATATCTTTTGTTTTATTTTCCATTCCTTTCCTTATGATACCTAGCATTCTATTTGCTCTCTTGGCTTCCGCTGCACACTGGGCCGAGGGTTTTAACATGCTATCCACAATGACGCCTAAATCTTTTTCCTGGGTGGTGGTTCCTAATGTGGAACCTTGCATCGTGTAACCATAGTTTGGGTTGTTCTTCCCTAGGTGCATAACTTTGCACTTGTCCACATTAAATTTCATCTGCCATTTTGATGCCCAGTCTTCCAATTTATCAAGATCCTCTTGCAATTTTCCACAATCCTCTTGGGTTTTAACAACTTTAAATAGTTTTGTGTCATCTGCAAATTTGATAACCTCACTCGTTATTCCACTTTCCAGGTCATTTATGAATATGTCAAGCAGCGGACCCAGCACAGATCCCTGGGGTACACCACTATTCACTTTTCTCCATTGGGAAAATTGGCCATTTAGCCCAACCCTCTGCTTTCTATCTTTTAACCAGTTCTTGATCCACAGTAGTACACTGCCTCCTATCCCATGACTCTTTAGTTTTGCCAAAAGTCTTTGATGAGGGACCTTGTCAAAGACTTTCTGAAAGTCCAGATACACTATATCAACCGACTCACCTTTGTCCACCTGTTTATTCACACTTTCAAAAAAACATAATAGATTAGTAAGACAAGATCTTCCTTGTCCAAAACCATGTTGGCCGTCTCCCATTAGGCCATGACTATCTACATGCTGAGTAATTTTATTCTTTATGATGGTTTCTATCATTTTTCCCAGGACTGACGTGAGGCTCACCGGTCTGTAGTTTCCTGGATCACTCCTGGAACCCTTTTTAAAAATTGGTGTTACGTTCACCATCTTTCAATCTTCAGGTAATACAGATGATTTTAATGAAAATTCACAGATTACTAATAGCAGGTCTGCAATCTCATATTTCAGTTCTTTCAACACCCTTGGATGTATACCATCCGGCCCAGGTGATTTGCTACTCTTCAGTTTATCTAATAGTTGTAATACATCTTCCCGATGTATCGATATTTCCTTCAATTCTTCCGCACCTTTAAATACCACTTCAGTCATGGGTAAAATCCCTACATCTTCCTCAGTAAAGACCGAAGCAAAGAATTCATTCAGTCTCTCCGCTATCGCCTTGTTGCCTCTTAGTGCCCCTTTAACTCCTCTATCATCTAATGGACCAACTGACTCTCTCACAGGTTTTTTGCTATGAATGTACTTGAAAAAATCTTTATTTCGCGTTTTTGCTTCCGCAGCAAGCTTCTTCTCAAATTCAACCTTTGCCTGCTTTATCAATGCCTTGCATTTGACTTGCCAGTGCTTGTGCTGTTTCCAGGTTTCGTCATTTGGCTCTTTTTTCCATTTCCTGAAAGATGCTTTTTTGGCAACAACAGCCTTTCTGACCTCCCCTTTAAACCATGCTGGCAGTTTTTTGGACTTCCTTCCACTTTCCTTACAGCTTGGAATACAGCTGGTCTGGACTTCCAAAATAGTATTTTTCAACAACACCCAAGCTTGATGTAAGTCTTTAACCATTGCAACTGCTCCTTCTAGTTTTTTCTTAACTATTTTCCTCATTTTATCATAGTCTCCCTTTCAAAAGTTAAAAGGTAGTACTGTGGATTTCCTTACTATCCCTCCTTCACTAATTAAATCAAATGCGATCATGCTATGATCACTATTGCCAAGTGGCCCCAACACCCTTATCTCTTGCACTAGATCTGGTGTTCCACTAAGGACTAGGTCTAATATGGCTTCCCCTCTGGTCGGTTCATGAACCAGCTACTCCAAGAAGCAGTCATTTATGTCATCTAGGAACTTTATCTCCCTAGCATGTCCTGCCGTGACACTGACCCAGTCGATACCGGGGTAATTGAAATCACCCATTATTATTACTGCGCTATAACTTTTGTTAGCTTCCTTGATTTCTTTGAGCATTTCATCATCCATTTGTTCATTCTGTCCAGGCGGTCGATAGTACACCCCCACTGCCATCGCCTTCCCCTTTTTACATGAAATTTCAATCCATAGAGATTCTACAGCAAATTTTGTTTCCTGCAAAACTTTAATCCTTTCTGACTCAATGCCCTCTCTAACATAGAGCGCAACCCCTCCACCAATTTGATCAGCTCTATCATTACGATATAGTTTGTATCCAGGTATCACAGTGTCCCACTGGTTGTCCTCCTTCCACCATGTCTCTGATATTCCAATCATATCTAACCTCTCATTTAGTGCTATATATTCTAACTCTCCCATCTTATTTTTTAGACTTCTAGCATTTGCATACAAGCATTTTAGAGACTATATTTTATTCATATTAGTTGGCTGTTGGTAGACATGGGTAATTTGGGATCTTTAAGCTCTGTCTGCTCCATACTCGAGGGCATTTGGGCTACTTTACTCTTTTTTGGAACCTCTCTGCTTTTGGTAGTATCCTTCAAGGATACATTCTTCCGAACCATCCGCTCTTGGGCGACTGTCGGCTTTCCCCTATTATCTAGTTTAAAAGCTGCTCTCTCTCCTTTTTAAAGGTTATTGCCAGCAGCCTGGTTTCATCCTGGTTAAGGTGAAGCCCATCCCTTCGGAAGAGCCTCTCCTTTCCCCAGAATCTTCCCCAGCTCCTAACAAATCCAAAACCCTCATCTCTGGAGCTCTGCCTGCCTTTTGGGTACTGCACGTGGAACGGGAAGCATTTCGGAGAACACTACCCTGGAAGTTCTGGATTTCAACTTCCTACCTAAAAGCCTAAATTTAGCCTCCAGAACCTCCCTACCACATTTTCCTATGTCATTGGTACCGACATGTACCAAGACAGCAGACTCCTCCCCAGCACTATCTAAGACCTTATCTAGGTGGCGCGTGAGGTCCGCTACCTTCGCACCAGGCAGGCATGTTACCAGGCGATCCTCACGTCCACCAGCCACCCAGCTATCTACATGCCTAATGATCGAATCACCAACTTTAACGGCTGTCCTAACCCTTCCCTCATAGGCACATGGCCCTGGAGAAACTTCCTCGGTGCGAGAGGGTTTTACATCACCTGGAGGACAGGTCCTAGTTACAGGATCACTTCCTGCCACACCAGGGTGATGCTCTCCTGTCACGTGACCTCTCTCCTCCATGGCAACAGGGATGCTGCCAGACTGGAGGTGGGACTTCAGGACTATATCCCTGTAGGTCTCGTCTATGTACCTCTCTTTCTTTCTTATGTTTTCCAAGTCTGCTACTCTAGCCTCTAGAGAACGGACTTGTTCCCTGAGAGCAAAGAGCTCCTTGTACCTAGTGCACACGTAAGACCTCTCACCAACTGGGAGAAAATCATACATGTGACACTCAATGCAAAAGACTGGAAAGCCCCCATCTCGCTGCTGGAGTGCTCTCTGCATCTTTAATTTTAAGTTTTTGTTTAGATCTTTAAGTTCTTTACTTCCTAAGAGTTGCTATGGATATTTATACTAATAAAAAACTGTACCTATTAGCTTCATGGAGTGTCTCCTAGTCTTAGTATTATCTGAAAGATAAATTACCTTCCTCTGTTCACCTGCTTTACCCCACTCATGACCAGGGGATGAGAGAGAGCGGCACCCAGAGAATTCAAAACCACAAATACCACACAAAGAAACTGGGAAGGCGCGTGGGGAGGACAGAGCAGCACCCAGAGACACCCGAAGAATGAATACCGCAGAAGCTGCTGAAGAGAGAAGACATGGGTTGGAGGACGAGAAGGCACTGCTCACATTGTCAAAGTGTGAATACAGCACCGATGGTGGAAGAGAGAGATCCAAAGTCTGAATACAGTATGGACAGCTGAAGAGTGAGCCCTGTGGCCGGCTCCATTGAAATATCAGCAGCAATGCATGGATGCTGCATCACATCCCGCAGGCTAACTTTACCCACGGAAAGCCAGAAGGGAAGGCGTCTATACTAATGACAGTTTAGGAGATCACGGCATCCTGTACTGCTTAAGTATTGACATAGTCCTCTCAAGTAGTCGCAAAGAGAGTCATTTTATAGGGGTGCCTATTTTGAGGTTACTTTATAAATATACTAAGGGCCCGATTTACGAAAGGCATTTACACAGTTTACAGCCCAGTAGACCATGTAAATGCCTTTAATTGAGATATTCAAAGGAAGTTACACAGTTAGTGCCGTTGAATAGCCCCTTCTAACTCCCTGATGCTATCTGGTTAGCATCCGGGCGTTCCAGGATAGAGTGGAGGCGGCGACAGGCGATAACTGGGCAGCAGCAATATTGCAATCTGTGCAGAAAAGATGGGCGAGGGTTTTCCCTGGATATTCAGTGCCGTCACTGCAGCACTGAATGTCCGGGTTAGAGGTTTGGGGGAGGGCTACTGTATATGCCGATGCGGTGCATAGCTCTTCAGAAATGAGCCTAGTTCAATACTGGGCCCTAAGTGTCTGGGTCTTTATAAAATATTAGCACAAAAGCTGCTGAAATCATGGCCACAATGCAGCGGCGTGCACTTCTGTCAGCTCGAGAGCTGCTATAAATAGCTGAAGTGCACACCTCGGTGTGTATCTTGTAACCTGCATGTAGAGTTACTTCACGACTCTGTCCATACGTCTCCCCAACTCCGCCCCCTCTCCCCCCAAGTCACACATAGGTAGGCGCACATATGTACATGGGGGGGGGCATTTTATAAGAGACATCCATGTGCAAAAAATCCTTTATTTAATTGATTTCAAAACATTTCTATGCTGCTACCATGTATGACATTCAGTGTTTTACCCTAAAAATGGGTACAACAAAATCATGGCAGACTGAACATAAGAACATAAGATATGCCATACTGGGTCAGACCAAGGTCCATCAAGCCCAGTATTCTGTTTCCAACAGTGGCCAATCTAGGTCATACGTACCTAGCAGTTTCCCCAAGGGACACAGGTTCCACAATGCTTGTATTGGTTCAAGCATTGATATCCTGGGTCCCTTCTTAATAATGGTTTATGGACCTTTCCTCCAGGAACTTGTCCAAACCTTTTTTAAACACAGCTACACTAACAGCCTTTACTACATCCTCCGGTAACAAATTCCAGAGTTTGATTACACGTTGAGTGAAAAAATATTTTCTTTTATTAGTCTTAAATAGTTTACCCTGTAGCTTCATTGCAGGTCCCCTAGTCTTTCTATATTCTGATAAGGTAAACAATTGATCTACGTTTACCCGTTCCACTCCGTTCATTAATTTATAGACTTCTATCATATCTCCCCTCAGCCGTCTCTTTTCCATGTTAAAGAGCCCCAACCTTTTTAGCCTTTCTTCATAGGAGTATCCTTCCATCCCCTTTACCATTTTGGTGGCTCTTCTCTGAAACTTTTCTAAAATCGCTATATCCTTTAAGATACAGCGACCAGAATTGCACACAATATTCAAGGTGTGGTCTCACCATGGAACGATATAGAGGCATTATAATATCTTTTGTTTTATTTTCCATTCCTTTCCTTATCATACCTAGCATTCTATTTGCTCTCTTGGCCACTGCTGCACACTGGGCCGAGGGTTTTAACATGGTATCCACAATGACGCCTAAATCTTTTTCCTGGGTGGTGGTTCCTAATGTGGAACCTTGCATCGTGTAACCATAGTTTGGGTTGTTCTTCCCTAGGTGCATAACCTTGCACTTGTCCACATTAAATTTCATCTGCCATTTTGATGCCCAGTCTTCCAATTTATCAAGATCCTCTTGCAATTTTCCACAATCCTCTTGGGTTTTAACAACTTTAAATAGTTTTGTGTCATCTGCAAATTTGATAACCTCACTTGTTGTTCCACTTTCCAGGTCATTTATGAATATGTCAAAAAGCAGCGGACCCAGCACAGATCCCTGGGGTACACCACTATTCACCTTTCTCCATTGGGAAAATTGGCCATTTAGCCCTACCCTCTGCTTTCTATCTTTTAACCAGTTCCTGATCCACAATAGTACACTGCCTCCTATCCCATGACTCTTTAGTTTTGCCAAAAGTCTCTGATGAGGGACCTTGTCAAAGGCTTTCTGAAAGTCCAGATACACAATATCAACCGACTCACCTTTGTCCACCTGATTATTCACTCCTGTGGTCCCACCAACCTGCTCCCCCCCCAACAAGGAAACAAAAATGTCTTCAAACGTTTCCAAAAGCGTCCCTTAGCTAAATCCTGACACAACCCAATAGGAAGCTTATTCCACCACACCACTGCTGCCACCCTAAAGACCTGCCCCCATAGTGCATAGAGCACTTAGATGTCTGATGCCCAAAAAACATTCCTCCACTCTGCATGCCCTCCTCTACCATTTCTGTAATCCCTCGCCTACACACTGTATCATCTACACAGGCTGCCCCCGCAGGTACATAAGCATCCAATAAATCCTCCCCTCCTGAATGTCAATAACATCAAGAAAGGTTATCTTGAGCACAATTCTTGGCTTCTCCTGGGTCCAGGTGTCTTTGTTGCCTCCTGTACAGAGAAGCACATGAGCCCCGTCAGCCCACACCACACGAATCTTTGAGAAATCCATGCACCCAGCCCAGGAAGAGAGCAGAAGAGCCAGCGCTCGTTGACAGGTGGCACAGTGCTGTTATCTGACAACGACCCCCCCCCCCTCCCCCCCACTCCAGGTCTGTGCTGGCCTGTTTCATAGTAATAATGCTGAAATTCAACCAGCTACCTTCCAGGAATATTTGCTTGATGCCGAGAGTTCTGGAGGCATGGGAATTTTCCCAAAAAAACCAAACAAACCTGTTGCACCACATCAGATTATAGCTATTGAGTTAGGGTGTATCTTGAACAGAACAGCAAAACCTGTTAAGCCTAATGTAGGCAGCAAGATAAACATCAAATCACAGAAAGGTTTCTCTCATGCCTGAGGAGATACTGGTGTTTAAGCTTTCTGAAAGTTCCTCCTATTTCTCACCAGTATGAATTTGAGTCTTAAAACAAAGAGCCGTTCTGCAGATGCTTATCAGAACCTTGAGCACGTTCATACTGATAAGTCTGAAAACAGCACAGGCAGCTGAAAGGGGACCCAGGAAAGGAAGTGTTAGAAAACTAGTGCCAATAGTCACACTCAGGAGCAGATGCTATGCGCTGAAGCTCAGTGCACAGTTTTCCTAACACAAGCTTAACGCAAAGATTTGTTCCCTAATGCTGTATGCAAAAACCATACGTTAAACACTGGATATGTGCACACAGGTGTGCACTCACAAGGATGTTGCATCGGCATTTGTGTGCATGTGCTGGAATGGTATCTCCCATAAACATTACTATGCGATTTTCTGTGCAGAATAATATCGGTGTTTATGCGTGAAACAGCATTCCACGGACATATGCAGAACACTGTTCCAGCACATCTCCTCCTCCCCTTCAGCAAAGCCAAAAAAAGGTCACGTGCGCTGGAGATAAAGAAAAGAAATGGGTATAAATCCCTCACTAGTGCCAACCACAGAAAAAATGAGTTAAGCCTTTAAGCTTCCTCAGACTTTGTGTTAAAATCCCAGCATTGAGCTTCAGGTTTTCTGTGCACTTTTCTGCATTTGCGCTAAAGAGCTAATTGCTTTTTTTTTTTTTTTTTTTTTTGTGCCATAAAGTCAGTGTTAACTCATGGTGATCCAGCTACCTCTGGGTTTTCTTGGCAATGTATCACCAGAAGTAGATTACCCTCTATTGCCTCAGAAGAAAAGGCTGGCAAAGTGACTTGCCCAAGGTCACAAGGAGTGCCAGTGGGAATCGAACCCTTGATCTTCTGGGCAGAAGGCAGTTGCTCTAACCACTAGGCTACTCCTCCACAATTGCTTCATCATCATGGATTTAAATGTGCCGTGTGCTGCCATCTGTTCTGGTAGTGCACAAAATTGTGTGTAAAGCTTAGCACACTTTCCTGCGTTGGCTCATCAAGTTCTGAGCACAGTAAGACCTACAAACCAGTGAACTATTGCTAGGAGCCACACATCCGCAAACGTGTGCCAGGAGTCATGCTCTCAGCCTCTGAGTAAGCGAGATCCATACGCCCAAAATATATCTTCCAAAAAATGAAAAGCAGACTCAGAGAAAAAGAAGGAAAAAACATAAAAACTGGGGCAGGGTTGGGCCTGGCATGTACTTGGATGGGAGACCACCTTGGAATACCAGGTGCTGTAGGCTTAATGTGCGGAAGAAAAGGCCTGGCCATCTACTTCAGGTTGCACCTTGCCAAGAAAGCTCAGGAGATGGGTTGCCAGGAGTCGGCATCGACTCAACAGCACAACCCAAGTTAAAAGGAAAGTTTAATAATGCAGGCAAAAAAGAGAAATGAAAGAAGCTTACTATAGAGACAAACGTTAGTAAGAATTTTTCAAAGCAAAAAGCTCTTGAGGGAGTCAGATGGACTGTTGTAAAAGAAACATTCAAGGAGGACCAAGCTATACTGTAACAGATAAATGAAATGAACTCTTTGCTTCCATCTTTATGAAGAGGGTGTGAGCAGATACCCATGCTGGGAACACTGATGGTGACGACTCAGAAGAACTGAAGCACAACATAATGAAAATGGAATATGTAATAAGAGAAAACTGACATAAGAACATAAGAAATGCCCTACTAGGTCAGATCAAGGTCCATTAAGCCCAGTATCCTATTTCCATCAGTGGCCAATCCAGGTCATAAGTATCTGTCAGGTTACCAAAAAGGTACATAGATTCCACAATGCTTATCCCATGGTAAGCAGTGGATTTCCCTGGTCCTCTTTAATAATGGTTTGTGGACGTTTCCTCCAGGAACTTGTGCAAAGCTTTTTTAAACTCAGCTACACTAACAGCTTTTATTATATCCTCCAGTAATGAATTCCAGTTTGTTTACTCGTTGAATGAAAAAAAAATTGTTTATTAGTTCTAAATGGTTACATTGTAGCTTCATTGATTGTCCCTTAGTCTTTCTACTTTTTGAAGGAGTAAATAACCAATCTACATTTACCTATTCCACTCCATTTGTTAATTTATAGACCTCTATCATATCTTCCCTCAGCCGTCTCTTTTTCAAGTTAAGAGCCCCAACCTTTTAAACCTCTCCTCTTAGGGGTATCCTTCCATCCCCTTTACCATTTTGGTGGCTCTTCTCTGTACCTTTTCTAATTATGCCATATCTTTATGGCAACCAGAACTGCACGCAATATTCAAGGAGTAGTCATACCATGGAAGGATACAGAGGCATTATAATATCCTTGGTTTTGTTCTCCATTCCTTTCCTGGTGATTTCTAGCATGCTATTTGTTTTCTTGGCTGTTGCTGCACACTGGGCAGAGGGTTTCAACGTATTATCCATGAAGACGCCGAAATCCTTCTCCTGGGTGATGGTACCTAATGTGGAACCTTGCATCATGTAACTGTAGTTTGGGTAACATTGCACTTGTCCACATTAAATTTCATCTGCCATTTGAACATCCATTCTTCTAATTCATCAAGGTCTTCTTGCAATTTTTCACAATCCTCAAGGTTTAATAACTTTGAATAATTTTGTGTTATCTGAAATTTTGATCACTTAACTTGTCATTCCCATTTCCAGGTCATTTATGAAGATGTTAAAAAGCAGAGGCCCAACACACATCCTCGGGGGTACTCCACTATGCACCTTCCTCCATCGAAAAAATTGACCTACTCTGCATTCTCTCTTTTAACCAGTTCCTGATCCACAATATTACACTGCCTCCTATCCTATTACTTTTTATTTTTGCCAAGTCTCTAATGAGGGACCTTGTCAAAGGCTTTCTGAACATCCTGATACATTATATTGATGTCTTACTTTTGTCTACCTGTTTATTCACACCTTCAATAAAATATATAATCTGTATATGTACACTCTGGAGGAGAGGAAGGATAGGATATGATTCAGACCTTTAAGTACTTAAAGAGAAATAACGAACGAACAAACAAACCTCTTCCAAAGACGGGGAAGCTGTAAAACTATTTATTTTATTTATTTATTTAAAGTCTTTTTTATACCGCACTCTTTGGAATCAGTGCGGTTTACAGTCAACAACATTTGTACAGTGCAGGTAGACCTACACTGGACTTACAATGAACAGGTGTATCAACATGGGACTAACAAGGGTAACTAAGTACAGGCTGAGCGCCCGGTCACAGGTGACCGAGTCTGACTGCAACGATTTACAGGTTGTCTAACTATATACAGATTGGACGCCCAGGTGCGGATGTATAGACTTACTCGGTGACCATGTGCGGTATTCTGTGGCTATATACACTTAGCATCTATTACACGGTGGTATCATTACAATATAACACATTGGTATCATTTACAGTATATACGCTTGGCATCTGTTACACGGGATATCATTACAGTACTACACAGTGGTGTCATATACAGTATTAGGTCGCTATATACACATTCCATAGACTGGGTGTATCGTTGATCTAGACGGCGGGGCTGCAATCGTGTGGCGTGGGTGCACTAGGGGTGAAGTCCTGGTTTTTAAGTGTGTCTGATTGTGATATGTCATTTGTATGCGAGTAGTGCAGGAGGAAAAGATGGTGCTTCAGTGCCTTCCTAAATTGGGCAAGGTCGGTGATGGCCCGGATGGCAGGTGGAAGGGCGTTCCAGCATGTGGGTGCATAGAGGGCAAAGGCTCTGTTTCTTGTTGTTTGCGAACATTTTGTTATTGCCTTTGGGATTATCAGAGTGTTGGCAGCAACTGATCTCCTGGCTCTGTTGGGGGGGGGGGGGGTGGAGGTGGTCTGTGAGGGAGGCAGAGGAGCACTTATTGATGGCTTTGAAGGTCATCAATAGTATTTTGAAGGAAAGTCTGCAGTGGACTGGCAGCCAGTGCAGGTATTTCAAGATTGGGGTTACGTGTTCCCTCCTGGAGGCTCTGTGCAATATTCTTGCGGCTGCATTCATCGCAAGCTGCAGTGGGTTTAGTGTGTTCTTCGGGAGTTCTTGCAGAATTGCATTGGCGTAGTCAAAGTGAGGGATTACTAGCACCTGACAGATTGTTCGGAAGTCGTCTGGCTCAAGCAGATGTCCATGTTGCTTATATGGGCCTTCATGTCTAGCTGCTGGTCTAGTGTGACCCCAAGGTAACGTATCGTAAGCTTGCTGAGGAGCTTGGTGTCTCGTACTTTCAGTGAGGTGGGCAGAGTAAATGCTTGGTTCCTGGTGATGAAGAGGACATCCGTTTTGTCGAGGGCATAACATGAAGCTGCAAGGGGGTAAACTGAAAGGCAATGTCAGGAAATACTTTTTCACTGAAAGGGTGGGGGATGCTTGGAATGCCTTCCCGATGGAAGTGGTGGGGGCAAATACAGTGACAGAATTCAAAATGGCATGGGACAGACACTGTGGATCCCTCTACAGCAACAGGATAATATCAAAATACACTTAACTATCTAATTTCTCAACAAATAGGGGTGTCCTACATGGAGCGGTGGGTTCACCCTAAACAAAGACGTGGGGAGGGGTGGCCTGCAGAGAGCGGCAGGTGCACCTACTCTTGCCATCTTACTGGGCAGACTAGATGGACCATACCGGTCTTTATCTGCCGTCATTTACTATGTTACCATATATTACAGATGACTAGTAAGACAAGTCACTTTACCCTCCATTGCCTCAGAAGAAAAGGCTGGCAATCTACTTCCGGTGATACATTGCCAAGAAAACCCAGAGGTAGCTGGGTCGCTATGATTCAACACCGACTTGATGGCACTAAAAAAAGTAAGACAAGACTTTCCTTGGCTAAATTCATATTGGCTATTATTTATAATGGTTTCTATCATCTTACCCGGTACAGACGCCAGGATCACTGGTCTGTAGTTTCCTGGACCATCCCTGAAACTCTTTTTAAAAATTGGTGTTACATTAGCCATTCTGCAATCTTTAGGTCCTACAGATGATTTTAATGATAGCTCACAGACTGCAGACCTACTATTAGTAATCTCATATTTCAGTTCTTTCAACACCCTCAGATGTATACCAACCAGTCCAAGTGTTTAGCGTCTCTTCAGTTTATCAAATACTTGTAAATCATCTTCCTGGTTTAGCGATATTTTTTTCAATTCTTCTGATACATCACTTTTATATACCATTTTCAGGCATGGGTAACTTCCTCATATCTTCTTCAGTAAAGACCGAAGCAAAGAATTCATTCAGTCTCTCCGCTATAGCCTTGCCCTCCCTTAACGCCCCTTTTACCATATAATGGTCCAACTGACTCTCTCACAGGATTTTTGCTATGAATGACTTGAGGTGGTTTTTATTATGCATTTATGCTTCCACGGCAAGATTTTTTTCAAATTCTTTCTTTGCTTGCCTAATCACTGCCTTGCATCTAACTTGCCAGTGCTTATGTTTCCTGTTTTTGTCATTTGGCTCCATTGTCCATTTCCTGAAAGATGTTTTTTGGCTACAACAGCCTCTCTGACCTCACCTTTAAACCATACTGGCAGTTTTTTGGCCTTCCTTCCACTTTTCTTAAAGCGTGGAATACATCTGGTCTGGGCTTCCAAGATAATATTTTTAAACATCACCCATGCTTGATGCAAATCTTTATCCTTTGCAGCTGCTCCTTTTAGTTTTTTTCTTAACTATTTACCTTATTTGACATAGTCTCCCATTTGAAATTTAAAAGGTAGTATTGTGGATTTCCTTGCTGTTCTCCCTCCATTTATTAAATCAAATGCGATCATGCTAGGATCACTATTGCTAAATGGCCCCAATACTCATCTCTTGCACCAGATTCTGTGTTCCACTAAAGACTAGGTCCAAAAATAGCTTCTTCCCTTGTCGGTTCATGAACCAGCTGCTCCAAGAAGCAGTCATTTATTTCCTCTATAAACTTTATCTCCCTAGCATGTCCTGCTGTGACATTGACCTAGTGTATTTTGCAAAACTAATTCTGTGCAATCAATACTCTTTCTAATAAAGCGCAACCCCTCCACCAATGTGATCTATCCTATCACTGCAATATAGTTTGTACACAGGTATCAGTGTCCCACTGGTTGTCCCTCTTCCACCAAGTCTCTGACATGCCAACTATATCTAACCTCTCATTTAGTGTTCTAACTCTCCCATCTTATTTTTTTAGACTTCTAGCATTTGCATGCAGGCATTTTAGAGAGTGTATTTTATTCATATTAATCTGGTTATCAGTTGATGGGGAAATATGGAATCTTTCAGCTCTGTATACTCTGCTCGTAAGGGAATCTGGATTACTTTTAACTTTAATGGAACCTCTGTCGGGATGCACTAACTTCCCTCTTTTGCTAGTAACCTTCAAGGATGCATCCTTCCAAACTATGTTCTTCTGGGTTACTGTTGGCTTTCCCCTATTATCTAGTTTAAAAGCTGCTCTCTCCTTTTTTTAAATGTTAATGCCATTAGCCTGGTTCCATTTCTGTTAAGGTGGAGCACATTCTTTCGGGAAAGCCCCTACCTTTCCCAGAACGTTGCCCAGTTCATAACAAATCCAAAACCCTCTTCCTTGTACCATTGTCTCATTCATGTATGGAGACTCCGGAATTCTGTCTGCCTTTTGGGTTCTGTGTGTGGAACAGGAAGCATTTCAGAGAATGCTACCCTGGAAGTTCTGGATTTCAATTTCCTACCTAAAAACCTGAATTTAGCTTCCAGAACCTCCCTCTCACACTTTTCTATGTCATTGGTACCAACATGTACTAAGACAACAGGCTCCTCCTCAGCACTATCTAAAACCTTGTCTAGGTGGCACATGAGGTCTGTTACTTTCACACTAGGCAGGCATATTACCATGAAATTCTCACGTCCACCAGCCACACAGCTATCTACATGCCTAATGATTGAATTGCCAACTATAACCTGTCCTAACTCTTCCCTCATGGGCACATGTCCCTGGAAAAACCTCCTCGGTGTGAGAAGGTTTTACATCATCTGGAGGACAGGTCCTAGCTACAGGATCACTTCCTGCCATACCAAGGGGATGCTCTCCTCCCACGTGATCTCTCTCCTCTATGGCAACAGAGAGGCTACCAAACTAAAGAGTAAGAAATCACCAGGCCCAGATGGTATACATCCCAGAGTTCTGAAAGAACTCAATGAACCTGCAGACTTATTATAATAATTTATAATCTACCGTTAAAATCAGCTGTGGTACCCAAGGACTGGAGAGTAGCCAAGGTAATACCAATCTTTAAAAAAGGCTCATGAGGTGATCTGGGAAACTACAGACTGATGGGCCTGACATAATGCTGGGCAAAATGGTAACAACAACATGATGGAAAGACACAGGTTAATGAGGCAGAGCCAACATGGGCCAAACAAAAGAAAGTCTTGCCTTACCAATTTTTTAGATTTTTGGGGAAAATGTTGAATATGTAGATAAAGGTAAGCTGATCGATATAGTCTGACTTTTCAGGAGTCCCAAGGAAATTCAAATGTCAGGGGATGGGAGGCAATTCTCCACTGTGAGCTGAAAAACAGCTAAAAGATGGGAAACAGACAGTGGGACTAAAAGGTCAATTGTCTCAACGAAGAAAGGTAAATAAAGTGCCCCGGGAATCTGTACTGGTGCCTTTAACATATTTATGAATTATCCGAAAAAGAGAATAATGGGTGAGGTGATTACATTTACAGATGATAACATTACTCAAAGTAGTTAAATTACAAGCAGATTGTGAGGAGGTGGAGAAAGGCTTTGAAAGACTGGGGGCTGGGCATTCAAATGGCAGATGAAATTTAATGTGGACAAGTGAAAAGTGATGCATACAGGAAAAAATAATCCCAACTATAGGCAAAGGTCACAAAAGCAGAAAGATTGAATGTCAGGATTTTTTTTTTGAACGGGATGACGAATAAAACAGAATTTCAATGCATTTGAATTAATCCATGGGGCAAACACACCTCTAGTACAGCGCGCGGTTCCGATCGCCCCATCTCAAAATGATATAGCAGAACTAGAAAAGGAACAAAAAGGCAGGGCGGGCCCCAGAGTTCCTTCAAGGTGTTGGCATCCTTTGCACCCCTCACCCCGCCCAGGAGATGAATGCCCTACCCTTTGCAGCCCCCCAGAAGTTGCATGCCCTTGGCGACTACCTGGTTTGCCTAATGGTTGGGCCGGCTCTGCAGAAAGGGGCAACCACAAAAGTGACAGTGGGGATGTAATGACCACCTCACCTTCCCTCCTCCTACCTCAATTACCCCTCCCCCCTTGCTAGAAGCTGTTTACAGCTGAGAGGAGATACCTTAAAGGTCTATATAACCAGGAGTGAAGTGGAACAGGTAAATACAGAACAGTGCTTTATTCTTTCAAATAGTAGGGGGCCCCCCTCCATGAAACTAACAAGTAACACATTTAAAAAGAAACTCAAGAACATAATTTTTCACTTAATACATGATTAAATTGTGCAGTTTGCTGCTCAGAGACTAGTAAGACAGCATCGCTGAGTTTAAAGAGTTTAGACAAGTTCCGGGGGGGAGGGGGTCCATAAAATAAGCCAGGTAATGGAGAACCCTCCCTCCCCTGGATGTGATCAATACATAATGGATATCTGTGGGATCCTGCAAAGGACATAGCTCTGGCCCTTGCTGGAGACAGCATACTGGGCTGGATGAACCTTTGGTCTGACCTGGTTTGCCACCGATGTTCTTAGGTGCATTAGTGCCAAGATCCACCCACCTGAGCGCTGCAGGATGCACAAGGCACCCTCCCAGCCTCCGAAGGAGCCCCACACACACCAGCAGAACACTAGTTCCAGGATTCACACTCCTGCATTACATCACTCCATGCGTTAGATTTCATAACACCAGTTGAAGCAGAGCACCAAAGAGGAACCAGAAAGCACAATAAGCAAAATAAGAACTGGTGGAAAAGGCAGAAAATAAATTAATGCACAGCGCTGGCTTTGCACCGGCTCAAGTTTTTTTTAAAAAAGAAAAATAAACTTTAAACGAAGAAATCTGACTTTTACACGTATAAACGGCACAAATAATTGCAGTTTCTCCCCTGGATATACTTTGGGGCTCAAGAACTTGGTTGACTCACCTTCAGGCCTGTAGGGGTGCTGTGGGGGCTCCCAGAAGGCGAACGGTGCACAGTTATCAGAGCCATGGCAGCCAACAGAAGACTGCGAGGGGGTCTGGGGGTTAAGATTTATCAAGAAAGCCCTGTAGATCTTCTGCTCTCCTAGCGCAGCCCCTCTGCCCTGCACTGCGGGGGAGATCTGCTGCCCCCACCGGTTGCCGGAGGCTGGCACAGAACTTTCTTGGCTTCCTCTTTGGCTGCTGCTCTTTTCTTGCCCTTTGCAGCACTGAACCAGGAAGAAAAGCGGCTGCAGCCCTTCCAGGATCTCTCTCTCTCCTCCTCCCTCGGAGGGAGGGTCTGAGACTGCCTGCGAGCCTCGGGAGTCGTGCCAGCTCCCTACAAGCGGACGGAGAGCGAGACCGATGCCGAGACGAGCAAGGGGCCCGGTCGTCACGCTTTCTCCAAGGCGCTGCAGCTCTTAAGACAAGCTCCTATGTGCGGTTTTAGCACAGCGATCCTGCCTATGCACAGAAGCACGCCGTTCCGCTGAATTTCATGCGTAAACCACATCATCACATCTAGGGTTTCAAAAGGAACCCGGGGGGGGGGGATCAGATTCCCCCCCCCCCAGTCTCGCTCCCATCTTGTCTTCTGCTCCCCCGCCCCTTTCCTCTTCCTCCTCCTTTCAGCTTTCTCTCCACCTACCCTCTCCCTCCCGTTTCTCTGGCACCACTCCACTTCCTCTCCTTTAGCTATTTCCCTTTACCCTGAAGTTCTTTTCCATTTCACCCCCCTCCTTTTACAAGCTTCCTCTTCATTTCAGCCCCAGCCCCCAAGAAGCTCAGGTGTTCCTCTCCATCTCCCCTGCTTTCTCTTGGGGTTTTCTCCCTCATCTGCATAATACTTATCTCGCCTCCTGTATATTACTACAGCTACTATTTTATTTATTTACTTATTTAACATTTTTTTTCTATATTGCTTTTCTACCAAAGTGGTTTACATGGAACAGGTAACATGGACAGAACATAGGGTGTGTGTTCTGTCTTACATTGTAACATAACAATAACAGAATATCATACAGAGAAAAGCTCAAACCTTCCGGGGGGTAAGCATGGTGGGCCCAAAGATTTCTGCCGCCCTAGGCAGAAACCCTAGCCTTGCCGCCACCCCTCCCCCTCCCAGCTGTCTTTGGTTCCATCTCGGGAGGGGGAGGCGGGCAGCGGCAGTCTTTCTCAAAGCAGCATAGTTTTGCTGCTGCTTTTGGAAATACTGCTGCGGCCCGCTTCCCCCCCAAATGGAATTGGCGGCAACTAAGGGAGAGTGCCACCGCCTAGCTCACCTAGTGGACGGGCTGGCCCTGGGGGTAACATTTACATCTTAGTTTACTGGGTGTTAGCAGCATGTTAGCGTGGAGGAGCAGCCCAGTGGTTAGAGCAACTGCCTCATACCTAGAAGATCAAGGGTTCAGTTCCCACGGGCACTCCTTGTGACCTTGGGCAAGTCACTTTACCCTCCATTGCCTCGGAAGGAAAGGCTGGCAATCTACTTCTGGTGATACATTGCCAAGAAAACCCAGAGGTAGCTGGGTCGCTATGAGTCAACACTGACTTGATGGCACTTAAAAAAAAAAAAGCATGTTTATAGGATTGATGGCAATGAGTTACAAGGCTCACATTATTCTGAGAAGCGGGTGGGGTTCTCTTCATGCAGTGAGTCGGTGCCATAAGATTCTTGAAATAGGTCTTTAGTCTCTTTCGGAAGTCTATTAGATCTATACTCCCTATTACTACTTTTCATTTCTATAGTGCTACTAGCTGTAAGCAGCACTGTAAAAATGCACATACACACAAGAGATGCTCCCTGCTCCATAGAGCTTACAATCTATTCAAGGCAAACGAGATTATGGGTTTCTTGGCATTCAGTACGGTGTGCATAGTGGCCGGCCACCAGGACTGGGACATTATCAGCATGTGCTCCCTACCCCCTCACCCCGAGCTGCAACTAGGTATGTTGGTACCGGGGGCAAATAGTAAGAAACAAGCCCTCAATTGGGCAAGGGGGAGGGAGAAAGGCCATGTTAGGCCTGCTTAAGCTACAGCGGTGGCAACAAAGACAGCATTTTCTCTCTGCCGTCTCCTCCTCCTGTGCCCATGGGCTTAGTTTGTCTATTATTTTGGGGGTCAAAATACAGGGAGAGCAGAATGGCCTGGGGGGGGGGGGGTTATCTTCCTTCTCTGTTTTCTCAGATTACCATGAATTAAAGGGGAAAGGGAGAAGACAAGGTCTAAATGTTCACCCCACTTCCCTTAGGCCCACCCGCACCAGCCTCAAACCTCCCATCTGTTCAGTTACAGCAGGGCAAGTCAATGAAAATATTTTCAGATTGTTCCATTTCTTTATCTTCTGTTCTTATTTTCTTCTAAATGGGTAGTTCTGGCACGGAGACCACATTCAGCACTGCTGCTTAAATTAATACCGTCACTGAGTCACTATGCCAGCTGAATATTGACCCTTTTGTTTTTATTTCTCTGATCACTATAGTCACTTTTCCTTTTTCCACATTTCCTCTCCCCTTTGGTTTCTAAGTGTCCTTCTGTTCCCCATTCTATTCTCTCAGTCTCTTTCCACCCTGCTGCCATATTTCGTCTTTTGTTTATATCATTCCTTTGGTTGGACTCAGAAGTAATATGTAGAAATATTTCTTTACAGAAAGAGTGGTAGATGTATGGAATAGTCTCCCAGTGGAGGTGGTAGAGAAGAGAACTGAGCTCAAGAAAGCATGAGACAAACACACAAGATCTCTAAAGGGAAAAAAAGGACCACAGTTGTGGTCAACATTATTGGCATTCTTGCAGTTCAACCCCTTAATTTGCAGTATCTCCTACAAAAAAGTGGCCAGTAAAATGGCTTTGCACTATATATTCATACATATTTGACACAGAGAATCAAACAAGACCAATTTAAAAAAGAAATAGTAGGAAACAGTATAAAAATTGGGATATTGCCAGGGCATGATTATTCATACAAATAAGAGGATATAGATTCTACCTGAATAACTAAATAATATCTAGACCATAATTTTTTTGTTGGATCATTTGCCTTGAAAGATTACTCTTTCCTGTAGCAAACCCTCCGTTTTTCTCTTTTATATAATCGGTTTGAACAAAAGAACCACATTGGCATTGCAGTAAAATTAGATGCACCTGTGATCAATTGTAAGTACTCACATGACTTAAATCAACTAATGGATGGCTCTAATGTTTAAAATGGCCATATTCACTCCCTGTTCCATTTTCACAATGATAAAGACAAGAGAGCTGACTGAGACTGTCAGAAAAGCCATTATCACCAACTTCAAAGGAATACAAGGCCATCTTGAAAGATCTTGGAATTCCTGTGTCTACAGTTCGCAATGTTATTAAGAAGCTTTCTGCTCGCAGAACTGTCAAGAACCTCCACGACGTAGTGGGAAGAGGAAAATTAATCCAAGAAGTCTTCGAAGGTTAGTGGGAACTGTTGGAAAAACATCACGTACAACATCTAAAGAGCTTAAGGCTGATCTGAAGCAACGCTGAGTGGTGGTTTCAACCCGCACCATATGCCATGCACTAAACAAAGAAGTCTTCATGGACGAAGGCCAAGGAGGACCGCACTGCTCAAAGACAGACATAAAGAAGCAAGCCTGATCTTTCCCCAAAGGTAAAAGGTAAAAAGTGGACTGTTGTAGTTGTTGTTATGGAAGGACAGACTAGATGGGCCTTGTGGTCTTTTTCTGTCATCATGTTTCTATGTAACCCACCTTGAGAAACCACAATCCTTCTAGGAAAATGTTCTGTGGACAGATGAAACCAAACTTGAGCTCTTTGGCAATGCAAACCAGTGATACATTTACAGGCAAAAAAATGAAGCTTATAAGGAAAAAAAACACCCTGCCTATAGTTAAATATGGTGGAGGTTCCATAATGTTGTGGGGCTGTTTTGCTGCCTCAGGAACTGGAGGCTTGGAACGTATTAAAGGAATCACAAAGTCAAAGGACTATCAAAGCATTTTGGAGCGAAATATGCTACCCAGTGTCAGAAAGCTAGGTCTGGGTTGAAGCAGGACAGTGACCCAAAAAGATACATCCAAAAGTATGGTTAAAAAGTGAAAAATGGACTGTTTTAAACTGTCCAGCAATAAGTCCTGATCTCAGTCTAATCGAGAACCTTTGGAAAGAGCTGAAATCTGCCATTGGAATCCTGGAAACATTCATGAGCTGGAACAAATCACATTTGAAGAGTAGGAGAAACTATCAGCAGACAGATGTATGAAACTTATAGATGGTTACAAAAAATGTTTGGGGACTGTCATCACTGCCAAGGGTTGTGCAACCAAAAAAATGCCATTAATCCTGTTCAGGACATTTTTTTGTTTGTTTGTTTTCTCAAGATACTGTTGACCACCTCAGAGAAGAGCCACCAAATGGTAAAGGGGATGGCAGGATACCCCTATGAAGAGAGGTTAAAAAGGTTAGGGCTGTTTAACCTGGAAAAGAGATGGCTGAGGGGAGATATGATAGAAGTCTATAAATTAATGAACGGAGTGGAACGAGTAAACGTAGATCGATTGTTTATGTCATCACAATATAGAAAGACTAGGGGACATGCAATGAAGCTACAGGGTAAACTATTTAAGACTAATAAGAGAAAATATTTTTCACAACGTGTAATCAAACTCTGGAATTTGTTACCGGAGGATGTAGTAAAAGCTGTTAGTGTAGCTGGGTTTAAAAAAGGTTTGAACAAGTTCCTTGAGGAAAGGTCCATAAACCATTATTAAAAGGGACCCAGAATATCACTGCTTGACCCAATACAAGCAATGAGGAACCTGTGTTTTTTGGGGAGACTGCTAGGTACTTATGATCTAGATTGGCCACTGTTGGAAACAGAATACTGGGCTTGGTCTGACCCAGTATGGCATATCTTATGTTCTTACCTCCTTCTCGACACTTTGTCCTTCCTTGGTTTTAGGGGCACTGTGCTATCCTGGTTCTCTTCTTATCTCTCCCATCGCTCTTTCAGTGTTTGTTCTGGTGGATCCTCCTCTACTGCTATCGCTCGCTCAGCTGGTTTACCCTAGGGGTCTGTTCTGGGCCCTCTCCTTTTCACTCTATACCCACTCTTGGAGCCCTCATCTCTTCCCCTGGCTTTCAGTATCATTTTTATGCTGATAACTGTCAAATCTGTCTATCTACACCTGCCATTTCTCTTATACTCCAAGCCCATATCTCTGCCTGCTTATCTGACATTACTGCCTGGATGTCTCACCTCTGAACTTCTTATTTTTCCCTTCTCCCTTCCTCCTTTTTCTATCTCTGTTGATAACACTCTTCTGCTTCCTGTTTCCTTGGCCTGCAACCTTGGGGTCATCTTTGACTCCCCCCTCTTCTTCTCCACACATATCCAACAGATAGCTAAAACCTGTTGTTTCTTTCTGTATCTCATTAACATAATTTGCCCCTTCCTCTCTGAACACACTACTGAAACTCTTATCCACTCTTTGGTCACCTCCCATCTCGACTATTGCAACCTCCTCCTTGCTGGTCTCCCTCAGAGTCACCTCTCTCCTCTTCAATCTGTTCTGAACTCTGCTGCACGGCTAATCTTCTGCCAGCAATACACCTATAACCCCTCGTCTCAAATTACTTCATTGGCTCCCCTTTCATTTTCATATCCAATTCATACTTCTCCTTCTACCCTATAAATGCATTCGCTCTACTGCCTCTCAGTACCTTTCCTCTCTCCCTACACCCCTCCTCTTGAGCTCTGCTCTTCCTCTGGCTTGCTTCTCTCTATGCCCTTCTCTTCCACTGCCAAACCAGTGTTCAATCCTTTCACCTTGCTGCTCCTTATGCCTGGAACAAACTTCCTGATTCTACACGTCAGGTCTCATCTCTTCCCCTTTTCAAATCCATGCTAAAAGCTTACCATTTTGAGGCTGCTTTGGGACCCTAATTCCCTTGTTCTCCTTGTGTCTCCTTTCCCTCTTTGAAATCGTTGTTTCTCTTATATTGTACTATCTGTCTTGATTAGATTGTAAGCTCTAATGAGCAGGGCCCATCTTCTATATGTTCTTGTATAGCACTGTGTATACCTTGTAGCGCTATATAAATGATTAATAGTAGTTGTAGAAATTACTACACCTAAGTTGCACAGACAACTTTTTTTTTGTTGTATACCTTTGAACATACTATTAAAATATTATAATGACATATAGTTGAAATATTTCCAATTATTTCTCAAGAGATTGTACACCACATACCTAAAATGCAAGGGTGCCAATAATGTTGACCACAACTGTATAGTAGTTGGTATGGATGGGCAGACTGGATAGGCCTTATGGTCTTTTTCTGCCGTCATGTTTCTATGTTTATTTTTCCTTCTCTTTCTCTGTCATAGCTATATTCTTCAGTTCTTCTTTTGCCACCCCATCCTCCCTGCTCCCCCAGCACTTGCCCTGTCCCTTCCCACTCCTATCACACACCCTTCACTTCTTTTCCTTATCACTCTCTTCCTCCTTCCCTTTCTTACAACCCTCCTTTCCTCTCTCTCCTCTCCTTCACTTCACCCTCCCAGTCCCTCATCTCTTCTTCCTCCTCTTCACATTCTCAGTGTTCATCTCTATCTCCTCCTTTTCTTGCCTTCCACACTTCTTTCCACCTTCCCTTCTTCATCTCACCTCCCCCATCTCTTTCCTTCATCCTCCTCACCTCTCTCCTGCTGTCCTCCTCTATTCTTCCCCTCCCATCCTTTCCTTCTCATGTCCCCCATTCCCCATCTCAAGCTTCTGCCCTGTGTTCTTTCCTATGGAGATGAAAGCATAAACAGTTCTGATGGCCCCTACAGCCCCTCCTCTTGTACATGTGCTTCTGTGTTGAGACAGGAAGTTTGTAAGTAGAGGGACGAGGTGGACTGCAGGAATCCGCAGAACCAGGGAAGCCAGGTCTCAAATACCCAAGATCACAGGGTGCATAGTGGTAAGTCATTTAACCCTCCATAGCCTCAGGTACAAACTTAGACTATAAGTCTTCTAGGGAGTGGAAAATACCTCTATACCTGAATGTAACTCTCCTTGAACCGCTACTAAAAAAAGGGCATGAGCTAAATCCAAAAAAATTCTTAAAAATCACTGCATGCTTCAAGACCCTGTGATCTGCCCTGCTAGCATCTCCCTATTCTTTCCTCCATGGTGTCCAGCATCTCCCCTCTCACCTCCTCTTCCCTCACCTCCTCTCCCAAAATAGTTTAGCATCTTTCCTCAGCTCTCCTTCCCCCATGTGTTCCAACATTTTCCCCTCTCTCTCCCCATCAGCATGTCCCTCCTCTTGCCCCCACCCCTGCTGAAGTTGTCCTCCTTGTCATTGCGGTTGGGGCTCCTTCCCACTGCTGTGATGGTGCCACCACTGAAAAACGCAATGTGCTTTGGAGCCTCGCACTGAGGCGCCCCTACAAGACTCTGCTGGTCCTGCCCCCATGGCAGCAGCAAGTGTATGTCAGACGGGATGGGACTGAACCTTGCAGACTATTTCAGCATGAGACTCAACAGCATGTTGTTTTTTTCAGCGGTAAGTTTTGGCAGTGGCAAAGAGCCCTGACAGCAATGAGAAGAAGCTTGGGGGAGGGGGGGATGGAGCACGGGGCATGAGAGCAAGGGGAAGGGAGAGATGCTGCAGCACATGGGAGTGGAAGGAGGCATGCCATCCTCCAGTATTTGGAGAAGCAGGGGCCCCTCATCCCATCCCCCCCCCCCCAATCTACACCCCATGATTCTGGCATAGCAAAGGGAAGACAAGATGGCTGCTAGCCTGCTGATTCCGAAATTTAGGAACAAGCTAACTTCGATGAAAATCTGCCCAACAGAAAATAATAATTCTGCTGTTTTCAATTTCCATTACTATTAAACGTTTATATCGAGCTACAAGGTATATATGGTGCTATCAAAAAGTTTGTGAACTCACTCCACTGCTTGGGAACAGAACACAGTAGAGCAGTGCGCCACCATGTGGCACTACTCAGCAGCCTTGTGAGTCAGTGTGCTAAGTGGATGTGGGACTGTGCTTCTTTGTTTACTACATGTTTCACGACTTTCTCACCACCAAAAATGAATGAGAAGCTCGAGCAACGTGCATACCAAAAGCACAGGGACACTGTGAATGCCGACGGTGACATTTTGAAACATGTCATTCCTGGGGATGAAAGCTGGGTTTATGGGTATGACCCAGAAACCAAAAACAACAGTCCTCACAACGGAAAAGTCCATCATCACCTCACCCCAAGAAAGCACGGCAAGTAAGGAGCAATGTGAAGTCAATGTTGATTGTTTTTGTCAACCACAAAGGACTTCTTCTGCAGGAATTCATTCCTCAAGGACAAACAGTCAATGCAGACTACTACATTGTCATGCTGCAGCATCTGCAGGACCGTGTGAGGTACAAACCTCCTGAGTTGTGGGTCACTGGGAACTCGATGATCCACCATTACAATGCCCCAGCATACACATCCATCAAAGTGCAGCAGTGTTTGGCCGAAACAACATGGTTGCCATCCCTCACCCTTCCCTAGTTTCCTGACTTGGCCATCTATGACTTTTTCCTCTTCCCTGGATTGAAAATGAAGCTCAAAGGGTGCAGATTTGACACCATTGTGAAGATTCAGGAAGAGACAAGAACTGTGCTGAAGAGTCTGAAGAAAGAGGACTTTCAGAAGGTGTTCTAACAATGGCAAGACAGGATCGATGCATCAACTCCCAAGGGGACTACTTTGAGGGGAGGGGTGGCCATTAAAATCTCAAGTTAGTGTAGCATTTTTTAATGGGGGTTCAGGAACGTTTTGTTAGTGCCTCGTATGCAGCCCTGCACAGCTACATAGAAGAGATGAGAGAGCTCCAGCTTGGTGCAGCTAAGAGGGGACCTTTTACAAGTGCAGGCATGCATAAAAAGGTGAATTTTGAAAACGAAAGTATACACATAGTTCCGCTTTGAAAATTGCCAAAGGGACTTCACATGCTTACATTTACATCTGCTTGTTAGCATACACAGATTTTCTGAGTCAATTTATGCGCTTACAGCAGAATTTGCAAAAGTATGTGCAATGCATAAACACAAACCCTCCCCAACCCTGCCCCTGGGAACATCACTGCTCAGTTTGGCTAGACTGAGCAGTGTTCCATGTTCCCTGTAAAATAGTTATCTCCAAGTTATAATGCCCTGTTCAATGTAATTTCAGTTTGTTCAATGTAAACCGCACTGATGCAGAATAGCGCGGTATATAAGAGAATGTAAATAAATAAATAAATAATGTGTGCATAGGCTGTACATGAGAGAGGTTACCTACACATCAAGCACACAATTTTATGAAAGCCTAGTTCCATGGATCAAGCACTATTTCACCATGGCAGTGTTTTAGGAAATTAGTCTCCTTCAGTATAGTCTACAGCTATTACAGACAGAGACTGAAGGCAGATGGATAGTGAGGCGCAAATAGGGATCCTGAAATATTATCAAGATGTTAGATCACAGCAAAAGAGGGAGAAAATACTGACCTATCGATGGATGGCTGGTTGCATCCTTAGAAGAATCATGAATAAGAACTTTCGTTAGAGGTAAAACAAAGCAGAATTGCTAGAGTTAGAAAGCATAGTCTAAGATCAGTGCAGATGGCATTTCCTCTGTGTAAAAGGAAAGCTTTCTGCTTCCTTTCAGATGCCCATACCTGTCTAGTCTCTAACATCTGGCAGGCATTTTCCCCACTTTCAGAGTCTATTTCCTGCTCCCCCAAATAATGATGTGAGTCCCAACATCTGTGAGAAATGTTTTCCAACCATTCCATGTTGTATCTGCCCAGGTCCAGCAACAGGAGCACAGGCCACAGAGTTTCAATTTGCTGCAACTTCTGCAGGTAAGGGGAAAGGCACAAGGAAAGAGTTATGGATGCCTCAGGTTCCATGGACTGCACTGCTGCTCACCAACAGGAGGTGGGAGGATAGAGGTAAACTGAGGAACATAAGAGGAGAGAAGAACGATGGGTGAGGAGAGATGATGGAGGGAGAAAAGGGAGAGAGAAATAAGGAAAAGTGGGAGGGAAGGAGGAGAAAATGATAGGCTAAAGGAGAAAGAGATGAGCAGAAAATGTAAGGAGAAAAAGATAAGGAATGAGGGACAGATGAGAGAGTAAAGGAAGGGACTGGAGGAGAATAGAGTAAAAGAGGAATGAATATGTGCAAGAGGAACAGGAAGAGAGAGTATAGTAAATACTGAGAAGTATGATGAAGAAAGATGTTAAAAGGAAAACTAAATGACAAAATAGAAAGGGGATCAAGGAATGAGATCAGTAAAAAGAAAGAAGAGAGAAAAAACAGGAGAGAAAAATCTAGAAGAAAGGTGAGAGAATAGAGTGCGCAAGAAAAGAAAAATTAAAAATCAGGAGAGGAAAGAAAAATTGAAAATTATTAAATAAGGAAAAAGAGGGAAAAATGGAAAATTAAGATCTAACTTAAAAAAAAGAACTTGAGATATTAGGAGAAAGGAACAATAAAGAATCATAAGAGAAAAAGATAAGTAGATTAAAAGATCAAAAATTATGAAAGTTTGCAAATCTTTTATTGAAAATGATTATGCTATATAACCAGCTAAGCTGTTAGAACAGGAGCATAGACATTAATAGCAAGCACTGGATGAAGTGAAGAATAGTTTGCTTAGCTGTTAGATTCAAGTGCGTGCTTGTTACATTTGATTATGACATTCAATTTTTATTGTAATTATATCACACATATGTAGTAAACTGAGATTTCTTCACTAGAACATTGGTGGAAATTGAAACACTCATGCTGATCCTCGAAGAAACAAGAGTCTTTATAAGTTGCAATACATATTATATGGGTCCTTTAAAAGTTATTACAGAGAATATTTTTTTATACCTAGCTTTTAAGAAAATGGATTCGGAGGTTGAAGAAAATGTAAATTTCTTTTTCTAATTTCTATCACCTCACCCTCAACAATCCAGCTAGTCTGGTCATCGCAACACCAGTCTTTGATAGCGAGCCATGCACCAGGACTCCCTACAGAACCCTGTGATCATGGTTCCTGAATCCAGCCACTAGGTATCAGCATTAACTATTTCTCCCTTCCCCACTGGAGGCTGTAAGTGCTCTGCAGTATCCTCGACTGATACAGGGAGCAAAAATCTCCTTCTCACTAACTACTGTGCCCTGGCTGTTCTGAGGCATAGTTCTGGTGCTGGGAGTTTCAGATTTCAGAGCAAGGTTCCCAGCAGCCTGTTTTTCTGGAAAGTATGCTAGGGCACAAAATTTGGATTCTCATAATTCCCATTATGAGGGTAATTCTATAACAGGATGCAATAAAATGCAATGTGTGCCTTTGAGTCAGTCCTGACTCCTGGCGACCCAGAAGCTCCTGGGTTTTCTTGGCAGTGTCACCGGAAGTAGATTGCCAGGCCTTTCTTCCGAGGCAATGGAGGGTTAAGTGACTTGCCCAAGGCCACAAGGAGTGCTAGTGGGAATCGAACCCTAGTTGCTTGGTTACCAAGCCAGTGTTCTAACCACTAGGCTACTCCTCCACTCCATGTTTAAAGTCCAAGAAAGCACCTATTGAGGTCAAAATCTGTTTACTGAAATCATCATAGACAAACCAAATCCTGGTTTAAGAGAACACTTACACACACCAGTGGACCATGGACATTTTAGTTCCATTTTTCTATTTACACGCACCCTACCCCCTTGAGATCAAATAAACACATTTCTTGATAATAATCTGTACAACCCCCCCCCCCCCAACTTCCGTTCATACATTACAGCCACACCTAGCCCCTTCTCCCATCTAGGACCGATCTTATCCAAAGAATTGGTGAGATGTTGAAGAGTGCGATTATTTACTCTTCGTGTTTTATATTCAAGCAAGACTTGCTGCCCAAGCCACTTCACAGCTGGCTTTAGAGTGCATTTAGGACCTGGCTCTGGATCCTGGGAGGTAGCGTCTGCAGATAATCATCCCATATATCCAAAAATTGGTGCACATGCTTCTGTTTTCCTTGGGCACACATACGATCCATTTATAGGAGTTGATATAGACTGCCCCTCCATTGTCACAATAAAGGAGATTTCTGGCTGACACACACCAACAAAAAGATGTTTTCCCCAACAGCCATGTCTCCTGACCCACAATCTTGTCCTCACCCCATGTAGGTCCCCTTGGGACCTGCAGTCCGGGCACCCTGAACCTGAGCACTCCCACCATGTACGCTTGCACTTTTGACCAAAATATACAAACCCTCCTCAGGCAACTCCAAAATATATGCCCCAGAGTGGCCTTGGCTCTCTGCATTCCAGATAGTCCAGGCTAGCAGTGCTCCCCACCCGGAAGGCCCTCAGCAGAGAGTAATAAGCCCACCAAAGCACTTTATTCCTCAGTCGCAAAGAGCAGCAGTGACTGTGACTTGGGGTATTCTCCTCATAGCAGCCAAAAGTACCTCCCCTACCACCTTTCTCTCTAGTTCCATGTTCCATCTAGCTTCCAGCAATCATAATTTGTTGGGACCATCAGGTCCCCATAAGCCCTCTGCAGAATTGAGGTGCGTATCCACCTTATTTCCCCTGACAAAATAAAATTCTCTAATTGTGAGCAGAAATTTGGGGCAGACTGGTCTTTGGTCAAACCCTAAACAGAACTACAAAGCTGCAAGTAGGCAAACGCATCCTGGTTAGCTAGTCCTACTTGCTACACCAAATCTGGAACCTGAGGGACTGATTTCCAGTAAGAAATCTCCATTGCTCCACAATGGTAAATACACAGATTGCTCCGTGGAATGCACCAATCAGTTGCAGACTTGATGCCATATCCAGCAGATGATCCGGACAGTGCTCGCACATCTAAGCTCTCAGAGCAGCTATATCAGTATGATATATGTAAGAAAAAAGAGGACTAGTCCATGCTGCCTTTTAAGACAGCAGAGTATCATCCTCTGTATCAAACAACCAGTCTTTGAGATATCATAGGGAGCAGGCCACACCATAACTCCCTATATCTGGAAGCCTGATGCTCACCTTCTCCCATGCGCCCGTTAACATGGGCAGTGGGATCCAAGCCCTCCTACCCCTCCACAGAAACTGGGCAAGTAAATAATCCAATTCCCCAATGTCTTTTTGAGGAGAGTCTAAGGCAATACCCGGTGAGTATACAGCCATCTTGGAACAGAACAGTCTTGAATAATGCTACTTGCTTTTTGAACGATAAGAGTACCAACCGTTAGATGATAGAGGGGTAAAAGGGGCAGTAAGAGGAGACAAGGCTATAGCGGAGAGATTGAATGAATTCTTTGCTTCGGTCTTTACTGAGGAAGATGTAGGGATGTTACCCAAGACTGAAGTGGTATTTAAAGGTGATACTGCAGAGGAATTGAGAGAAATATCGCTACACCGGGAAGATATATTACAACTATTTGATAAACTGAATAGTAGCAAATCACCTGGACCGGATGGTATACATCCCAGAGTGTTGAAAGAACTGAAATATGAGATTGCAGACCTGCTATTGGTAATCTGTGAACTTTCATTAAAATCATCTGTAATACCTGAAGATTGGAGGGTCGCCAACGTAACACCAATTTTTAAAAAGGGTTCCAGGGGTGACCCGGGAAATTACAGACCGGTGAGCCTGACGTCAGTACCAGGGAAAATGGTAGAAACCATCATAAAGAACAAAATTACGCAGCATGTAGATAGTCATGGCCTAATGGGAGACAGCCAACATGGCTTTAGACAAGGAAGATCTTGTCTTACTAATCTGATATGTTTTTTTGAAGGTGTGCATAAACAGGTAGACAAAGGTGAGTCGGTTGATATAGTGTATCTGGATTTTCAGAAAGCTTTTGACAAGGTCCCCCATCAGAGACTTTTGGCAAAGCTAAAAAGTCATGGGATAGGAGGCAGTGTACTATTGTGGATCGGGAACTGGTTAAAAGATAGAAAGCAGAGAGTAGGGCTAAATGGCCAATATTCCCAATGGAAAAAGGTGAATAGTGGAGTACCCCAGGGATCTGTACTGGGTCCGCTGCTTTTTGACATATTCATAAATGACCTGGAAAAGGGAATAACGAGTGAGGTTATCAAATTTGCAGATGACACAAAACTGTTTAAAGCTGTTAAAACCCAAGAGGAAAGTGGAAAACTGCAGGAGGACCTGGATAAATTGGAAGACTGGGCATCCAAATGGCAAATGAAATTTAATGTGGACAAGTGCAAAGTCATGCACCTAGGAAAGAACAACCCACACTATAGTTACTCGATGCAAGGCTCCACATTAGAAGCCACCACCCAGGAAAAAGATTTAGGAGTCATCGTGGATAACATGTTAAAACCCTCCACCCAGTGTGCAGCGGCGGCCAAGAAAGCAAACAGAATGCTAGGTATCATAAGGAAAGGGATGGAGAATAAAACAAAGGATATTATAATGCCTCTGTATCGCTCCATGGTACGACCGCACCTTGAATATTGTGTGCAATTCTGGTCACCGTATCTTAAAAAGGACATAGCGTTATTAGAAAAAGTACAGAGAAGAGCCACCAAATTGGTGAAGGGGATGGAAGGCTACTCCTATGAAGAGAGGCTAAAAAGGTTAGGGCTCTTTAGCCTGGAAAAGAGACGGCTGAGGGGAGATATGATAGAGGTCTATAAATTAATGAATGGAGTGGAACAGATAAACGTGGATCAATTGTTTACGCTATCAGAATATAGAAAGACTAGGGGACATGTAATGAAGCTACAGGGTAAACTATTTAAGACAAATAAGAGAAAATATTTTTTCACTCAACGTGTAATCAAACTCTGGAATCTGTTACCGGAGGATGTGGTAAGGGCTGATAGTATAGCTGGGTTTAAAAAAGGTTTGGACAAATTCCTGGAGGAAAGGTCCATAAACCACTATTAAAAAGGGACCCAGGATATCAATGCTTGACCCAGTACAAGCATTGTGGAACTTGTGTCTTTTGGGGAAACTGCTAGGTACGTATGACCTAGATTGGCCACTCTTGGAAACAGGATACTGGGCTTGATGGACCTCGGTCTGACCCAGTATGGCATGTCTTATGTTCTTATGTTCTTAACCACTCATTACACCGCTGCTTGATTATGGAAACTCACTATATCAAGGCCTACCCCAGCAGACACTCCACCCACTACAGATGGTACAAAACACCACAGTACGCATCATTACAGACACACCAAGGACCGAGCACATCACTCCCGTCCTACAGCAACTGCACTGGCTCCCAATGGTGACAAGAGCTAAATACAAGACAATCATGATCATCTTCAAAGTCATTCACCATCTCTCAGCAGACGCACTCCAAAACGTCATAACAAGGGATATCAGCAATAGACCAAGAAGAACTAACAACAACAACAACATGATCGGCACACCTGCAGACTATCACAAAACCAAACAATCAACTTCAAAAAGAGCACCATCACTACTGGCATCCACACTATGGAACTCCCTGCCAACGAGCCTGAGAGCATTAGATGACCTCACAGAATTCCGCAAAGACCTCTAAACATTTCTATTTATAGAAACATATGAGCTTCCAGCCAACATCCCATACCCATACTGAAATACCACTTACGCCGCCAACTAAGCACGCACCCATCCTATCCACACACACAAGTTTATCATACCACGTTACTAAATATCTTCATGTTATGTGACCTTTAATTATACTGTCTAAATGCTGTTATGTAACTGTACTGTCTAAATGTTTACATGTACCCTAATGTTAAATGTAACCCTCCAATTGTGATGTGACGTGACCACCTTGATTGAAGGATAAGGTGGCATACAAATCTGTCTAAATAAATAAATAAGAGGCAAGTCCTGCCAGCATCGTAGTTTCACTTCCATTGCTTTTAGTAGGAGGGTGATATTGCATCTATATAGTGTGTATCCATTGGTAAACTAATGCCCCAAAACCAAAAGGAATCAGTAGACCATTGAAGAGAAAAGTAATCCCTTAAATGGGCCTGGATCCCAACTATGCTGGCCTAAATTCAATTTAAAGCCAGAAAATTTCCAAAGTCTTGGAAAAGCCTCATCAAAGCCATCACAGATGTAGCTGGTTCCGTGAGATACACCAGGAGATCGCCCACAAAACTGGCGACCCTAGTCTACTGAGCCAATTTTAACTCCTCAAATCTCCTCCGTTCCTCATATCTTACACAAGAGAGGCGCCAAAGTGAGAAGAAACAAGGAGAAAAGAATGCAGCTCTCCGAGTGCCTCACTGAAAATTACAATTTGCTGTCCAGCATCCATTGAACAACACTGCACTTCTAAGAGCTGAATATAGAAGCCGGACTACCTGCCAGGATCACCCAATCAGACCAAAGGACTCCAAAACACAAAACAAATACTCCCAATTCACCCAATCAAAGGCTTTTTCAGAGTAAAAGCTGATGAACAGTGAGGGAACCTGAATGGCTACACAATGGTCAATCAAAACCGGTATTTTATGCACGTTATCTAACATACATCTCCCCCTTACAAAGCCCACTTGTGAGTCGTGAATCAGCGAGGGCATACTGATCTGTCAATTCAATAGAACGTTTAAATTAATGTTTAAAAAAAAAGTTATCAGGCAGTAAGACTGTGGTTGTAGTTGGCCTTTCTGTGGTTTATGCAACATCGTGATGAACGATCATTTACACTAAAGGGGAATTATCCTAGAAGAGTCAGCTGATCACACATTTCACATAAAGACATGCAAACCTTATCCTGGAGAGTTTATAGATCTCATCGCTAAATCTATCTAAGTTAGATGCCTTGCATAGATGTAACTGCTTGACCACTTTCTAAATCTCTCTTGCAGTGATCAGATCACTCAAAGTCTTTGATTGCATTGGCTGGGTAATACACACTCTCATAGATATTGCCTAGCCCTACATATAACTGTTGGTAGAAATCCCTAAAGACCTCCCAAGTTTCGCTCATATGAATCTTGAAGTGCCCAAGTCAGGCGGGCACCCTCTCCCCTCTTGATCAAGGAAGAGAGTGGCTTATCAGATTTGTCCCCATATCTAAAGAGTCTATAATGGAACTACAACATTAATTTTATAGCTCAGTCATGAAAGACTGTTCAGCTCAATTTAGGTGGCCAATAGACTCGTACATAAATCCCCCGTGGGCTGGGCTGCATATTGTTTGAACAGCCCACACAAACAGTTTCTCTAGAGTGAGTATGCATTTGTTGACATCTTTCCTACCCAAAATGACCCCAGACTATAGTGAAATTGTCTTTGTATTCCGCATTGCAACAATGCAATTTATGCCTTCAAGTCAGTGCTGACTCCTGGCGACCCAGCAGCTCCTGGATTTCCTTGGCAGCCTGACCGGAAATAGATTGCCAGGCCTTTCTTTCAAAGCAATGGAGGGTTAAGCGACTTGCCCAAGGCCACAAAGAGTGCTAGTGGGAATCAAATGCTGGTCTCTTGGTTAACAAGCCAGTGCTCTAACCTGTAGGCTACTCCTCCATTCCCTATTAGTTTCTTCAAAATGCACACAGTGGGAACATAAAAAGATCTGAAAATCAGAGACCCCAGACAAATCATCATGGCAGAGCCAAGTCCCGATAGCCAGGCTGATGGATATCTGCCAGGGGTGGGCTCTATAATGAGGCAGAGTGAGGCGATGGCCTCAGATGGCAAATGTTTGGGGGAGGCAAAAATGCCGCCAAAACAGCCGTCTCACTCCGCCTTCAGTTTAAAAAAAACAACCAAAAGATGTGGACAAGCTGCTATGGCCGCAATAGCGGTAATTTAAAATGAAAGAGACCGGCATGGAGACTCCTAGCTCTATGAAACCCTTTCTGCCGCATCCTGCTCTAGCATCACTTCCTTTTAGGGGCAGGACGCAACTGCAGGATAGGGCCAGGAGGCTCCGCATCAGTTTCCTTTCATTTTAAATTACTGCTATCATAGCCACAGAGGAAGGGGAAGGAGTAGAATGGAGACACAGGTGGCAGGAGAGGGAGCGGAACGAGCTACATGGGGGAGAAGGAGAGGGAGCGGAATGGAGCTATACAGGGGGGAAGGAGAGAGAGCAGAATGAGCTACATGGGGAAGGAGAGGGAGCTGAACGGAGCTCACAGAGGGGGAGAGGGCTGGAAGGGAACTGACAGAGGGTGAAAGAGAGGGCTGGAAGGGAGCTGATAGAGGGGGAAGAGAGGGTTGGAAGGGAACTGACATGGAGGGAAGGTGGGGGCTGGAAGGAATGACATGGGGGAAAGAGGGAGATGGAAGGGATCTGACACTTGGAGGAGGGACTGGAGGGCACTGACACTTGGGGATGGACTGGTAGGTGGCTGGGTAATGGGGAGGAGGCTGGCAGGGAGGGGACACTGGGACTGGAAATAGGCTGATGGAAGGAAGTGAAGAAAACAAAAGAAGAGACAAGAAATGGCAGATGGACTACAAACCATAGAAAGAGAGCTAAGAGAAGACAGAGGAAAGCAGAAACCTCAGATCAGGAACCACATGACCAGAGAATAAAATGGTCAAAGGTAGAAAAAATAATTTTATTTTCAATTTAGTGATTGGATTTTGCGCTAACTTTATAGTTCACACAGTATAGGCAACTGCATCTCTTACCTGTTCTGCACTGCTTGCAGATTCTAGCTTCTTGGGGTTTTGGTTTAATTTTTGTCTAAATGTTTTATTTTTACTTTAGGTTGTGATCACTTATTCTGTACATGGCGAGAATCTGTGTTCTGAGTGTGCAACCAAGGCCATGTGTTCTGTTAACATGAAATTTGTACGCAGGGATCTGTACTGTAGTAATTTGCCTTGTTCAGCTTTTCAATTATGTGTTAGATGTTCTAGGGCCCGCTGCAGTATTTATAGTGCTGCTTTTTTCTGGGTAGGCACCTTGTATGAGTTTTGGAAGTTTATGCTGGTAATGGTATGGTAGATTTGGCGACTTTTGTAGGGTTTTATATTAGTTCCCAATATGCCTGGTACTGGAGAATATTTGTTAGTGAGATAAAAAAAAATCTGATTCTGGTTAAGATATTGAGTTCTGTGGGTAAATGTCCTAGTTCTGCTCTGCACCTACTGTTGACGGAGGGGGTTCTGTGGATGCAAAATATATGTTCAAAAAGAAAAAGAAAGAACCATAACACAGTTTATAACAAAATAAAAATGAGTTATAATTTAGTTTTATAAAGCGTGCTGTGGTTCTCGCTCATTGTTTTGGTTTGGTTCAGTCTCTGACTGGAGTTTTGAGAAAGCGCCCACACACACACTACGGAGTGGGGGAGGGGAGGAGCCATCTCATCCCTCACCTCAGGCAACAGATTGACTTGAGCCACCCCTGATATCTGCCCACCACATTGCATGACCTGATATTTTGATGGAGCCAATCCACACCTCAGAAAGACTACCCAGCGTTTCCCTGGACAACAAAAAGAAATCTATCCAAAACCATGTATCATAAGCCTTAACAAATGCGAATAATCCTTCTCCAAAGGATGCAACACCCGTCACACATCCATCAAGTCATAACCCTCACAGAAACTCACCAAGCCCTTTGCTAGCTTAGATTCCCCAAGGAAGGCCATGAAATTCCAGCCATCATAGTAGACAAGACACAGTAGAAATCTCCTCCCAGTATCATCAGAGACTCCTCCACTGAGCCCTGGCAATGAATATCCAAGTTATCCAGATTACCAGCAAGCTAACTGGTCAGCAGCAATATTGATCCACTGCCTATTAGCTTCCACGATAAAAGCCAGGCTAGCCTTTAGCTGACTTTCACCACATGTCAATAACCAGGCAGTGGTTCAATATTGCCACCGTTAGCCCTTGTGATTCTAGATCTTAAGATTAGCCCTTATTTTTACGCTGACGATATCCAGCTTGTCATTGCTCATGACATCTGGGACTCTTCCTTTCATTCTGACCTACAATAACTGGACTCTCTTTACAGACTGGCTCCTTCAGCATAAAATGGTGCTAAATGCAGCAAAAACCGAAGCCCTGTGGCTCTCTCATAATCACAGGCCCTCCCTTTCTCCCCAAACATCTCTTCCCACCCTATTCTTGTTCAAAGGTCCATCTGCTCTTTAGGTGTAATTATTGATGATCAACTCTCCTTTAAACCTTACATTTCTAAGACAGTTAAAAGCTGGCTTTTTGTCGCTACACAGGATTAAATTGGTCAGACCTTTTCTCAACAACAAAGCTCTGAAAACTGTAAACCACTCACTGGTAATAAACAAACTCGACTATTGTAACTCCCAGCTGGCTGGCACTTCTCTCTCTCAGCTGAAAATAATTCAGTTAATTCAGAACATTGCAGTCAAACTCATCGATAACGCAAAGAAGTCTGATCATGTTACACCTTTGCTTTTCAAACAGCACTGGCTTGTAGTGACCTTCTGACGTCAATCTAAAACCCTTTTACTGGCCCATCATGCATTCTAACAGGTCTCCCCCATTACCTCCACTCACACCGAGGGCCGTAGATGCACCCTGTGTGACTTGCAAATCTAGCGTGCCTTCCTCCCCCAATCACAGGTTTGTCATTTGCCCCATCCCCAGCTCTCCCCATCTTACCTCCATATCCAGCTGGCTCCCCCCCATATTGCTTGTCTTTGCCCAGCCATTGCCACTTTTCGTGTTCCCTCAGCGGCGCTGGCAGCAGCGGAGCAAACATCTAATTGAAAAAAAAATCTGCAGGTCTTTCCAACTCCATGCTTGCATGTTGGTCTGATCCCTCCCTCCTCTGATATATGCTCACATCAGAAGAGGGAGGGACCAGACCAGCCATTCAAATAGGGTTCTTTGCAACTCCAGACCAACATGCAAGGCAACCCAAAAAACGACAGCGGGGCAAGGATAGGCAGTGTAAGGGGGGGGGGGGGGGAATATCAGGCCGTTAAGAGTTTAATTCTAAAATATCTGGGTAGCTTCTGTTGGTCAAGAAGACAAGTTGAATATCCGCAAAATAAAATCCACTAACGTGGCTAAGGGAGCAATAAATGGATTGAACAACGTCGCTGCCAGTATAGTACACTTAGCTTTCCTCAGGGAAAGAGAACAGGATTTAGATATTGTTTCCCGTTCTGACTGCATAAGAGTGGTTTTGAAGATAGGAGGAAAACAAGTTGTAAATTGTATCCTTGATTCCTAGACTAGAGAGGTTTGCCAGCAAAACAGTGGAATCTACTAAATTGAAGACAACGCAAAGATGAAGTGATATTAATGGAGTGGAATGACTGGATTCCAGTTCACAGTACCTTTCATTTAATACAGTTGTGGTAAACATTATTGGCATCCTTGCATTTTAGGTATGCTGTGTACAATATCTTGAGAAATAACACAGGTACACTAAAAAAAAATTTTTTTAAACTGCCTCTAATGTTTCGATTGATTTTTACGTTTTTTGGTGCGCTGAATCCAAATCTGGTAACCAATTTGCTCCATCACGTACAGAGTTTTTGCTACATTGGGTTAGCGGTTTGAGGTGAACGTTTCAGATTGAGTGCGATCGAGATAAAAGTTTCTTGGATGAATTCTTTATACTAATTGTTTAGTAGTTATTCAAATAAGAATAAAGAAAATTGTAACAAGGCAGCACATAAGAATAGAGTAATGTCAACAAAACACACTGTGATGGTAGCAAAATTGTCTGCACTTAAAACAGCCACATACATGTGCACAAACATTGAGCATATAAGAGCGAGGTTAGACACAAAGCAAAGCAAAGAAATGTGCAAAAAATGTTGTACAGGTATGTATGTAAGAATAGAAAACGCAAACCGCACCATTGCAATACATGAAGACAAACACCCGATGGTGTGAAAATAAAATTCTAATAAATGAGATCCGACACTGTGGTAATAACTAGCAAATTTTTATTTCAAAGTTTAGTAAAAACACGATATTTGTCAACACAGTTTAGATTTTAAAGTCATTCTTGGGTCAATCAATCTCCTGGTGGGCCCGTTTCTTCTTCCCCCGAATGCTTCTCTTGGTGCGCTGCTTGGCGTATTTTTCATCTGGGGTTTCCCGCAGCAGCAACCAGCAGAAATCAGCCATCATAGTGGTGTTCCATCTTCCTTGGTACCTTCTCTCTGCGTCCTTGATGTCCTGGTGAAACCTTTCACCTTGTTCTTCACTGTACGCCCCCAAGTTTTCGGGAAAGTACTTCACATGGGAGTGCAAGAAATGGACTTTCAGGCTCATGTTACAGCCTTGTTCTTTGAAGGCATTGAGCATCCTGGCAGCAATATCCTTATAGTTCTCATCCCGCCTGTTCCCCAAGAATTTGAGAACAACATCCTTGAAGGAATCCCAGGCTTCTTTTTCCTTCTCAGACATCGTTTCAGCGAATGCTCCATCTGAAATGAGTTTCCTTATATCAGGGCCAACAAACACTCCTTCCTTTAGCTTTGCTTCAGAAAGTCGGGGGAACTTTGAGCAAAGGTACCGAAAGCACTCACCATCTTTTGGAAGGGACTTGATGAATTGCTTAATGAGACCCAACTTAATGTGGAGAGGTGGTAATAGAATTTTATCACGAGGTACCAAGCTCTCATGAAGAACATTTTTCTCACCGGGTCTCAAATACTCCCGAATTGGCCAGTCCTTTTTACCCCAGTGTAGGTCGCGGGCCCGGCTATCCCACAAGCAAAGGAAGCAGGGATATTTGGTGAAACCGGATTGCTGCCCTAATAGCATGGATAGAATTTTAAAGTCTCCACAAATCATCCACTTATGCTCATCATAACGAATCTTCTGAAGAATCAGGGCCAAATTCTCGTATTTTTCTTGGAGAATAACAGAGTGAGCAATAGGAACTGAAGCGAATGTGTTGCCATTATGAAGAAGAACACCTTTTATGCTGTCTTTTGACGAATCAATGAACAGCCGCCATTCAGCAGGATCATACTTGAGTTTAAACTTTTCCATCACTCCGTATATATCGTTGCAAAATACCAAATCTTCCTCTTTGCTGAAATACTTCAAAAATTTATTTATTTATTTATTTATTTGCATCTCTTATATACCGCGCTATTACAATCAGTGCGGTTTACAGTGGAACAGAACATAAAACAATGTAGCAGTTACATTGGGTTTACAATAAAACATGGGATACAAACTTGGAAAAACAGGGGGAAAAACTATGTACAGTGTCTCGCGGTTGCGGTACCAATAAAAAGTTGTTCCTGGTGACTGCACCACTTACACAGGGCTAGGTACAGTGCTGCTCACACCTTATCCCTTATTGCCCCAATCGTGCCCTTCATTCTGCCAACCAGAATCTACTCGTCATCCCATTGAAATCCACCTTGCACCTTGAGACATACAGATACATGGCTTTCTGTTTTTCTGCATCCTCGCTCTGGACCACTCTCCCTACAAATCTTCAGCTTGAATCGGCCTATAAGAAATTTAATGCAGGGCTGAAAACCTGCTTTTTTGAGCAAGCCCCTAACAAACCAAAATATGGCTTGTCTTTAAACTTTAGCTGTTAGCTGCATATTTCTTACCCTTATGTTCCACCTGGCTACATATTGCTCTTGTCCTGGAATTTGTTGTTCTACAACCAACTTGTTTCCTTTTGTTTCTGTGTCCTGTTTTTTTTTTCTGTGTATCCGTCTTTTCCTTTTCGGGTTGTTATTTGCATATTATTCTGTTCCCCTTTTTTTTTTATTGTAAACAGCTATGATGTTCGCACCTTAGTGGTATAAATATTCTGCCATTAAATAAATAAATTGATGGGTGCTGCTTCCAGAACTCCCCAGTGCTGTAGCTGGTTAACATCTGGGCGTCTAGTGGCAGGCACCCATGGGTATTCAGCGGGTCTACCTGACTACCTGTGTTAGTGCCGCTGAATATCCCAGGTCTGCTGACTATGTTAATCGCTTTGAATACCCCCCTCATAGTGGTCTTGGAAAATCCTTCATAACCCTATCAACCTGGGGTCTCACATTTTTGCATACTAGTATAATCAATCAGGTCTTTTCCCTCCCGGAGGAGGCACCAAGAACATCCCCTATCTACTGCTGTTTTAATTTGCTATGCTTCACTGCAGTCATCCATGTCTCTTGCAGGAATGCTCTATCCACCTGCCAATCTTGCAGGGCCTTTAGAATTTTATACCTCTTATTTATTTATTTAAAGGGGTTTTTTTTATACAGTTTTATCATTTAATCAAAGTGGTTTACATTGTAATAAACTTGGTAATGTACATTAAACAGGGACCTTAATAACTTGGATTCTTCTGAGGCAATGGAGGGTTAAGTGACTTGCCCAAGGCCACAAAGAGTGCTAGTGGGAATTGAACCTTGATCTGTTGGTTCCCAAGCCAGTGCTCTAACCACTAAGCTACTCCTCCACTCAATGGAAGTTCCAATCTTGAAGATAGTCCAGGTCAAAATACAGAGTCTCTGCTTCTTCGGCCTACCCCTATGTATGGCCAGATCCAGAATCCATCATATAATAGCACCAGGAAAGGGTCTTCCCAGCCTGGAACCCTTTTATGCATTGGTACACACTCCCCATGCAATAGCTAGGGTTAGCCATCCTCCCCTCCCTACCTAACCTCCACACACACTTTCAAAGACTGGCATACCTATCCACCCATACCCTAAAACATCCTCCCTCCCCTTACCCCTGACCTGTTCCCCATTCCTCCACTCAATCCAGAGAGTGACCAGGCTAGCATTCAATGGCAGTCTTAAAGCTTTCCAAGAACCCTCGGGTTGACGCTTAATGGTGGCACTATTGGGACCCAGTTCCAAGATGGCGGAGGAGCAGGGACACTGCTCGTAGGTGCGGATTGACTGTGCGGCAGACGCGATCTCGATGGGGAAGAAGAGGAAGCAGGTGACAGCGAAGCCCCCAGTAGCCTCAACACCCCGTGAAGGAGCAGCGCAGGCCTCCATTGTGTCTTTCTGCACCGTTCGGTCGGCGCCGATGGATTCAGCGGATCCACCTGGTGGTGTGGCGGATCTGAGCAGTGACGGTGTGGAGTTGAGCCCTTCCAGCTGTTGCCGCCGCAACCCGGTAGAAGTCGGGAGGAGGAGATAGGAGCTGAAGTGTCTCCGGGTCGGGAGGTCAGCTCCGTGGGTGGGGGCGCCTCCTCTCTACTGAATGTGAGTCCTGGTGAGCGTCCTGGTGGTGTGGAGGAGGTTCATTCCGCCAAGGAGGGCTCAGGAGGAGCTCGGAGGAAGACCGGCTCGACGGAGTTTGTGGAGCCCCAGGTGATTTGCGGCTTGAAGAAACCAGCTAAAGTAATTTTAGACAGCTTATGGGAAGCTATTTCTTCCCTCCAGAGCTCCCTTGCCCCAGTTGTGGGGGCTTTATCTCAAGAATTTCCGTTGGTGAAAGGGAGATGTACAGCGGTGGAAACGAAGTGTGAGGACCAGGCTGCAAAAATTGCGCTGCTGCTGGAGTCTAGTGTTTCGGACTTACAAGTTATGGGTGAGACTATTGCCAAGGACCGTTTAATTTCTTTGAGGCGTTTTGAATATATGGATAACTCATTGAGGAGAAATAATCTTCGCTTCTTGAATTTCCCCAGAACCCCCCTGTTGGATCCCCTAATTTTGGTTCGCAGATATCTTATGGAAGTATTATTGATGCCTCAGGATAATTTACCTCCTATTGTGAAAGCTCAATATGTTGTAATTTCTTCTGGGACTAGTGGTGAGGGGACTGGGGCCCCTGTTGGGGATGGTCCGATGGGTTTATCTGATTTTTTAGAGAGTTCCCTAGAGGTTGTGACAAGCAGGGCAACCATGGTAGTAGGTTTTGCATTCGAATCCGACCGCAATGCCGTCCTTAGACTTTATTTCCGCAGGATTTCTTCTTCCCAGTTTTTGGGCTCTAAAATATTAATATTTCCTGATTTATCTCGGGACACCCAGAAGAGGCGTAAGGAGTTTTTGGCCTTGCGTCAGAGAGCCGTCGCCTTGGGTGCTCAATTTAAATTGCGCTATCCTTGTAAATGTGATGTATTATTTCAATCTAAACATTTTCTCTTTTTTGAGCCCAAACAACTTATTGATTTTCTTCAAGTGAGGGAGGCTGGGGGGGCAGGGTAGCTCCTGTACTGGCAGCCATTATTGTAATCTATGCTCATATGATAGGGGGGGGGGGGTTCTCTCCTTTTATTTGTTAAGTTTACATTTCTTAAGTTTGGAACCGTATTGAGGGTTTTTTGTCTATGGGGTCTATCTAATTGGGGTGAAATGTATTACTGGAATTATTAGTGGTTTGTCTTATTGTAATTTGTAATTCCCCTTTTTCCTTTGTTCTTTTTTTCAATTGTTGTATTGGAAATTTAAATATAAAATTTAAAAAAAAAAAGAACCCTCGGGTTCAGGTAAGCCCACAAATCATAGATTTTTTCTATCAATCACAATTTTCAAGAGCATTCTTATCAGCCTGTTGGGCTACTTTTGTATAGAATGAGGCTAGGCAAATTGCTGCCCCAAGTTCTCTAGGGATTTGGAGACTGAATCCAACTTGCAATTTAACTGGCTGTCTAGATTCTATACTGCAACTTCCATCACTTCCTCAACCATAGTCCCAGAATTAGGGGATCAGGGGCTCTCTGGGTGTGCCTCTGCCATCTTGCCATCGCCAGGCTTGTTTCTCCTGGTCTTTTCTCAGCCCTTTCATTGCAATGGGTTTCTGGCACCAAACCAGCTCCAGGACCGAGCAGTCAATAAGAGAGGGTGGGTAGGATACCCAAGTGTATAAACTGATGTCCCACAGAGGGAAACCCTGGAGCTCAAGGAAAGACATCCACCTTGGCTCACCACATCACATGATCTCCCCCAAGAAAGCACTTATTTAAACTTATTTTAGAAGGCCACATAAATGCCTATGTGCCTTAAAGAATAGATTCTTACAACCAGTCCCAATAGTGCACAAATTGACCCCTGTTTCAAAGATGGTATAAACACATTCTCTATGCGTATATGTCTATATTTTATAAAATGTGCCTGTATATCCCAACTGCACTTCCATTCTGCCCAAACTAAATTCCTAGGGACTTTTATGCCCAGCGCATTTAATTATATGCGATAGGTGTGTCTACTATATGCATGTAAAAGGCCACACAATTTTATATCAGGCCTTTTCCTTATGTAAAACCAGTTTTATGCAAAGAAAAAACAACCCCCTAAAAGTCATTTAGCCAGACTATTTGGGACAGTAGAGAAATACCAAAATGAAAGCGTGGGGAACAGTGCAGCACGGATGATGTTTCTTATGAAGGAAGCATCAGAGGGCGCCCACTTGTTTAATCTGTAATGTTTGGAGAAGTGCGCAGAGAACTTCAGTTGCTCTGTGGGTCTGATTGGTGGATGCACCTGTCATTCTAGCAAATAAAGCTGGTCCTGCTCTAGTAGTCTATGTCATGATCACCATAGAAGGATCCTTATACATAACATTTTATCCATTTCACAGTACAAAATTTGGAAGCGGATCATCTTCTAGTACCTACTGCAAATAGCAACGTGTAGAAATACTTGTTTCTGTTCCAATAGTATTTGAATGCTTGTTGTCTCGTTAATAAAGTGGCTTCTCTTTATGTTTTTGTTGGGTCAGGACGCACAGTGCAGAATTTAATTTCCTGGTTACAGTGAGACTTGGAGTTAACTTTTGAGTGAATCTGAGAACAGTTCTGAGTCTCACTTTGCTATGAAAACAAAAAAAAAATGTGAATAAAAGGAAGTGAAACAGACAAGATCTTCAGTTCACTTCACTCTATAGAGCAGCTGACCACCAAAAATACAGACTTTATAGAAAGAAGAGTTAAGGAAGATGAAAATAAAGGGCCTAAAAGCAGCACCCATTACAGCTTTCAAGAAGAGGAGCCTATGCATTAAAGGTTAGCGTGTGCATGAAAGTGCACGAGGAGAGGAATTTCATAACTGTGCATATGCAGGAAAAGTGTGTGCGGATTTTCCCCCTGTGGGTACTTGGACGAATTTTCAAAACTGAAATATGCGCTTACTTTTCCAGTTGCTGCCCCTGTTCATGTAGAAATCTTTGCCTAGTGTATTAGCTTAATAGCAGTTTATTTGACCAGACCTTTAATTACTATTTATTATGCTTTTTTTATTTATTTATAATTTATATTATAACAAACAATTCCAGAATACAATCTGAATCGAAATTCAAATAACAGAAAGAGATCAACACATTTATCTCAATAGAAATTCACCAAAGAGAATACATAACAAGATAGATAGACCACAATAAAACCCCACTATAATATCCAAGAAAAAAGAAATCATACTTAGGAAACCTAAGATACAAAGAAAAAAAAACCTCACAGGAGCAAAGATATCATGGTATGGCAGCCGATATGGGACCCCCCTCTATCCCTCCCTCCCTACTTTGTATAAATAAGTACATATTTTTCCTGACCTTGCTCGAGACACCCAGAAAAGGAGGCGAGATTTTCTGGCTTTACGCCAGAGAACTCTCTCCCTGGGAGCTCAGTTTAAATTAAGATATCCGTGTAAATGTGTGATTTTGTATCGTGCTAAACAATATTTGTTTTTTGAGGCCACGCAATTGTTGCAATTTATTTATTATGCTTTTGAGAATTCCTATTGCTTATAGCATTCTTTGAGAGTAGTGTCTGCTTGATTGCTGCTGCTGCTGCTGCTATTAACATGGATCGATTGATATTTTTTTAACTCTTTATTTTAATAAACCAACTTGTTCATCACATCAAATACAATGTACCACTGTAACATAAGCATAGCTCCTATAGACATTAACATTCTGTATTGAAGAGCCTCAAGGCAACAGCAGCCGCCCAACTAACCATGTTGGCCAGTCACATGAGCCCAGTAAAGAGCCCAGGTCTAATCGTAACAGTCTCTTTTATTCTTGAGGACATAGGTCAAGCATTTGTCTGTAGCCACAGCAGCTACCCACTGTCTCCATGTAACAAACAAAGGCTTAATTTTTCAAAACTAAGCTATCATAAGACAGGCAGTATGAATCAGCTGAGTATTTAACTTAAGTATTCCTTTAGGATGTCCACCAGTTTCACTAATCCCCAGCAAACCCAGCACCAGCGAAGGCAAACCAAGACTTGCAGAATATCCTCCTACCCCAGAACTGTGTAGCCATGGGATATTCCTACCATATGTGAATGAATGTGCCACACGACCCACAGTCATGCTAGGAAAGTACATTGGTTATAAGACTGAATTTACAAAAATAGACCAGGTACTGGTATGTGCAATGCAGCAGTCTAACCAACATTTCAATAAATCCACAACAAACTGTCATTTCATCCATATTTAACTGTAAATCCTCATTCCATTTAGTGATAATAGACATTGATGTGGTGCATGCTTCAGCTCTTTTCAACAGTGTCCTATATAACAATTCCTCTAACTCAGTAGGAGCTTGAAATTACACCACTGCCCCTTCCCAACCTCTGGCAAGGAATAGCCTCCTGTAAATGAAGGTACCTGATCAGTCCCATTCTAGAAATCCCAAACTCTTGCATCAACTTCCCAAATGGCTTGAACTCTCCATTATAAAACAGCTGGACCACAAAATATAAGTCCTGTTGTGCCCAATTATCACCTCATCTGAAAACAAAGGCATGGGGAGGGATGACCTACACAGAGCGGCAGGTGCACCTACTCTTGCCACCTTGTGGGCAGACTAGATGGACCATACTGGTCTTTATCTGCCGTCATATACTATGTTACTTGTTACTATGATACACCCCAACAAATATGCATTATTGGCAAGAGGGGCAATTAGCAAGACAGACTCTTCTCTTATCCCTAAATAATGCTTAATCACCTTCCATACCTGCAATGTATGGGATAGGATAGGATTGACGCTCACCACAATACACATGCAGGGCAATGCTAGATCTGCAATGAACAGTAACCCTAAGTTGAAAGGATCTATTTCATTTTGCTCCAGTCCCAACCGGGCCTGATTAGACTCCCCAAATAACCAGGATCGTACGCACTGTAGTCTAGCTGCCCAATAATACAATGTAAGATTTGACAACATTGTGCCCCTCCTCCCACCACGTTAGGCTTGTACAAAGTATCTAAGTTAATCCTGGCCACCTTTGTATTCCAGAAACAGTTCAGAAAATAACACGCATGGGCATGTTACAGGGTAAGTGCTGGAACAAGTAAAGCAAGCATGGAAGAATGCTCATCTTCAACACATTAAGTCTAAGAAATGCATAGACTCATCCACTCTACCAAATCTGAGTATGCTCAAAACTTAGGCATAATTCAGTCTATACAGACTGTTCGTTGGGCTGGGACCCGGACTCCTAAATAGGGGAATTCTACGATCGCTTGCTTGAACTGAGCCAACCTATCTGACAGTCAACGTCTAGGCCCCACTGGAAATACATATGACTTAGAAGTATTAATGCAATAAATCCGCACTATACTCATCAAGCATGCGCAACAGAGGGCCCACCAATTGGCAGAGATCTGTGATATAGATTAGCATATCATCAGCACACAAATAGAACTAATGCTATACTCCCAGAAACACAGACCCCGATATTGCAGCATTCTCCCATATCCATTGTGCCAAAAGTTCAATTATCAAATCAAACAGTAATGGGAATGCATCTCCCATCTAATGACAAAGATCTCCGTCAACTGTCCATTAATTGGTATACGAGCCTTGGGTCCCCTGTATAAAATCCATTAGTAGTCAATGAATAGTTGGAGAGGTCCATACTGCTCAAGCATCACAAACAAGTAAGCCTAGTTTACCCTATGAAAGGCTTTGTTTGCATCCAGTGCCAAAACAAGGCCAGCAATCCATTGCCACTTAGCTACATGTATAATATTAAACATCGGTTGCATATTTGCTACCAACAACTGTCCCTTAACAAACCCATTTTGGTCAGCCTCCACCAAATGGGAAGCACTTGTTCCATCCTGATCTGCAATACTGTAGCTAAGATTTTAACATCTGTATTGAGGAGGGAAAGTAGCCAGTAAGGAATGCATTCCACCCTGTCCTTATCCTTTTTATGGATCAGAGTAATAGTAGCTTCAAGAACTTATCAGAAGATCCCCTGCCAACCAAGAAACCCCCAAATAAACTCCCCAAGACTGGCACAAGCTCTAGAAAGAATTGTAAAAGTCTGCTAGGAACCCATTGGATCCCAGACATTCCCCTTGCGGAAGAACCTTAATGGCTTGAGCTATCTCCTGAACCGTTATCTCTCCATTTGCCAAATCTGCCTGCTATGTAGTCAGCCGAGATAGATGCATCTTTGCTAGAAACTCCCGGAGGCTCTCCTCTGTTGGAGGAATACCATAAGCATATAGTGAGGCAAAGTAGGATCTAAAAGCATCCTTTATCCAGGGTTGGCGCTACCATTAGGCAAAGTAGGCAGTGTCCTAGAGCACCCCTCTCCAGGACCTGCAATGGCAGCAGTGAAATAGAAATAGCAATGCAGTATGTACTCAGAGCATGCAACGCTGCATGCTATTGGTGCTCTGCTTTGATCAGCCACTTCTGCCCCCTTGCAAATAGGAAGTCTGCTCTGGAGAGGGCAGGACTGTTTGTATCAGAACACGTTTTCTTACATTGTTACTTCAACTCTTTAATCTGTGCCTCCAAACACTTATCCCTATCCAACTCAATCTTTATCAAATGGACTTTCAATTTGGCAGGGAACCAAGGCAGATGCAGGCAAGAGGAGCTCCTTGGACTGCTTCACTCTCCACCCTCTGGAGTCTTGTGTTTTGGAATTGTGCCCCACATTTCTGTATAACACTATGCCTAAACAAGGCAAAATGAAAGGGACAAGGAGTTTTGTGCGGCAAAGCTGGTCAACAAAGTGAAGAAACCACGGGAGTTAGCACTGCGGCATTGCTGGGCTCAGCAATTTGCAGTGAGGGGGAAGAAGGCTCCAATTTCTCGAGGAAAGCCTGTGGCTTCTTTTAAAAGAGATCAAGATTCCAAAAATGAGGTAATGGAAACAGCTCTTGGTAAATCTGAAGAGAAGTTTGGGGTTGTGATCTCCCTAGTCACAGAAGCAGGGGGCCACATTAGTGACTCAGAGAACAGACACGAGAGGAAAGGTGTGACACTACAGCAATTGCAGAGGCAACTCAATAATGTGAGAGAAAATATGGAGGATCAAGAGAAAACAGGTGTAGACAAACCAACACAAGAATATACAGGGTACCGGAAGAGACAGAAAGAACATATGCAAGAAATTATGTGCAGGTTTATTTCTAAGTCCCAGGCATTCCACAATCCAAAACTGAAAGACTATATAGAGAATTACACTCCAAGTCCACTTCTGATAGCCCTCCCAGAGTGATAATTGAAAATTGCTATGGTATAGCCTAGCGGTTAGAGCTTGGTAACCAAGCAACCAGGGTTTGATTCCCTCTAGCACTCCTTGTGGCCTTGGGCAAGTCACTTAACCCTCCACTGCCTCAGAAGAAAGGCCTGGCAATCTACTTCTGGTGACACCGCCAAGAAAACCCAGGAGCTTCTGGGTCGCCAGGAGTCAGGACTGACTCGAAGGCACACATTGCATTATTACAAAATGCAGGAAAAATGGTTATGTGACTTATAACATAAGATATAGTTTTACCCTGACCTAAGTGGAGGAGTAGCCTAGTGGTTAGAGCAACTGACTATTACCCAGAAGATCAAGGGTTCAGTTCCCACTGGCTGACCTTGTGCAAGTCACTTTACCCTCCATTGCCTCAGAAGAAAAGGCAATGAAGCTACAGTGTAACCCATATAAGACTAATAAAAATATTTTTTTCACTCAACGCGTAATCAAATTCTGAAATTCATTACCAGAGGATGTAGTAAAAGCTGTTAGTGTAGATGGGTTTTAAAAACATTTGGACAAGTTCCTGGAGGAAAGGTCCATAAACCATTATTAAAAAGGACCTGGGAAATCCACTGCTTTCCCCAGTACAAGCATCTTGGAACCTGTGTGTCTTTTTGGGAACCAGCTAAATACTTGTGACCTGGATTGGCCATTGTTGGAAACAGGATACTGGGCTTGATGGACCTTGGTCTATCCCAGTATGGCATATCTTATGTTCATATGTTTGTTGCTATACATGCCTCAGAGGAAGTCTAAAGTTAGAAGTGGTGCCTGATGTCCGAAAATTTTCTGTGATCAGGCGGGATTGTCCTAGTCCCTGAGAATTCCCTAACTAGTTCCGACAGTTTATTGCACTATTATCTGTAAAAAGTTAGAAATTTCTGTTCTATGTAATGTATACAGAAGTATACATGTATACAAAACTTAACTTGTTCCATGTAAACCGCCCCTGATCTCTGGAAGGGGCGGTATAGAAGAAATAGATAAATAAATAAATAAATAACCACACCTCCAGGTTCTTGGGAACGCCTCCTCCACACTCCCATTCATATTCGGATGTCTTCAGAACTGGCTTCTAAAATAGTTCTGGAGACAGTCTCTGTGCTTTGGAAATCCCTATGCCTGTTTTTGGACGTCCAAAGCATGAATAGAGCTTCTATAGGGACCCCCATGATGTCCAAATATATGTTTTTGTAGGATTTTTCTAGGAGAGCTGGCATTTAGATGATTTTGACTGAGTTTCACTGGTAAACAAAATCCAAAAATGTTTCTGTTACAGAAATGAAAATGGCTGATTCTAGTACTGTTTTTGGTTACGAACTCAGATATGTATTTAGAAATTCTCCATCACGTAACGTTTTTGAGTAACATGTAGTTTAAATTTAGACTATGTTGCTCATATTTACATTAGATGTATATTGTAATGTAATGTCTCCTAAAAGGTAGTTGTATATGATTTTCTGCTGTATTGCACCTCAAGAACATCCCTCTTAAGGGTCCAACAATAGTCTGCAAGCATACTGGAGCTCAACTTGCCCTAGTACCTATTTTCCATTACCGAAATGTCCTGATGAAACCTTTCCCCATGTTTATCGCTGACTGCTCCTAGATTTGCAGGAAAAAATCCAGGTGTGAATGCAAGAAGTGCATTTTCAAAGACATGTTACATCCCAGTTTCTGTTAAGATTTCAGTAGAGTATCCACTGATTCTGTGTAGTTGTCTGCCTTGTTATTTCCCAAGAAGTCGCAGCAAACAGTCTTAAAGGACTCCCATGCAGCTCTTTCAGTTTCATTCAACTGACCGTTAAAGTTTTCATCTTTCATCAGTTTTCTAATATCAGGTCCTACAAAGATCCCTTCTTTGATCTTCGCCTCACTGATTCGTGGAAATGTCTTTCTTAGATTATGCAAATCCAAGTCCACTTCTATCCATGGCTTTTACAAAGTTCTTCATAAGACCCAACTTTATATGGAGTGGAGGTAGATATACTTTATTCAGCTCCACAAGTGGGTCATGTGCAACATTTTTCTGGCCTGGGACTAGTAATGTTCTCTTTGGCCACTGTTTCCGGATGTAATGATTTTTCCTGTCCCTGCTGTCCCACTCACACAGAAAGCAACAATACTTTGTCCAACCAAGCTGTTGTCCAAGCAAGAGGGCAATTACTTTTAAATCGCCACAAATATTCCACTTGTGTTCTTCATACTTGATATTTGTTAGCAGGAGATGCATACTGTAAGTTTCTTTCATATTGGAGGCATGAGCTACTGGAACTGATGGTAAAATATTTCCATTGTGGATAAGCACAACTTTTAGGCTATATTTAGAAGAATCAATAAATAGTCGCCAATCCTCTGTTCTATAATCCGGACAAAGTGTTTCCATCAGGGATTTAACTTCACAACAAAAGGCAATTCCATCTTCAAAGGCAAAGTAATCCACAAACTCGGTATGCCTATTTCTAAAAGTGCACACTTTGGTTTCTTTCTGAAGAAGATTCCAGCCTTTCAATCATGACCCTAACAGTTCTGCTTGTCGCTTTGAAAGATTCAAATCTCTGACGAGATCATTCAAATTGCCTTGGTCCAGTAAATGTGGTTCAGAAGAGGAACCGGATGCCTCCAAGCTTGGATCTTGCATTACAGCATCGCCATCATCGTCAACATCATCAGCATTCATTGGTTCTTCTTCTTCTTCATCCTCATTCACTGTAAGATTTTCTGGAGGTTTTGGCACCGGCAAATCTTGACTGTGAGGCTCAGGCCTCATGGCAGATAGCAAATTTGGGTAATTTACAGTGTTTTTTTATTTTGAAGTAATGCCTGCAATGTTTGTAGGGCAAAAGTAGCAATCTGTCAAGTGATCTCTTGGTTCCCTCCAGATCATTGGAACAGCAAAATTCATGTGTCGAACACCCTTTACCCAACCTCTTAGGAGTCTGACACAGGTAATACAGCAGACGTGAGGCGCCCAATTTTTGTCCTGGTCACTGACTTGACATCCAAAGTATAGCTTATAACATGTCTTAACAAGCAGAGTAAAATGTCTTCTCTGCTTCTTAAAAGTAACCTCACCGCAAATGTAGCAAAATGAATCCGGACGATTAACACACTTTCGAGACATTGTTAAACAACTACAAGCGATAACCGTAATGTTTATTAACCAACTGCTGTTTATGAAATAGATTAATGCAAACTCACATCCATTCAGATTCTGTTTTTTTCAATCGCTGATGGCGACAGAAAGCATACCAATACATGACTCAACGTTTTCTGCTTGTATCAGCCAGACCAGTAGGGCAAGGGGCCCGGTTAATTAATTATAACTACATGACTCAGCATTTTTGGTTGTGGCTGACAGCATATAATAATAATTATGATGGAATTTTTTGTATTTAACCTTTGTTTACTGAAACAAAACTGTAACGGCTAATTTACAGTAATGTACACACTTTACTAGATGATATCTCTTGCAGTATGGGTGATAGAAAAATTCTGATACCATATTTGTAAACAATGGGAAAATGACATATGAAACAGGTCAGAGCGGGTCTGTGACAAAAATTGTGTTGACCGGTGTATCAAACTCTTGGAAGGGGGTGCTAGGGACTTAAAAATTAATTGCAAGTGGGGTTCACCTAGCGAGTCTAATACTCATGCACTGACCCTGGTGGTAATGCTGCAGAGGAGAAAATAACTTTTTAAATATAGCATAATGCAGCATAATGGATATAAAGCAAGGATTTGGTTTCCAGTCTGTCTAGCTGTGATAGTAAATGAGGTAAGAAAGTTTCATGCAAACCCAGAGGACAGAAATGTTTTTAGCAACACACAACAAAGTGCCAAGGGGGTTGAGTCAAGTGTAAATAGGGCATGAAAATCCCCAAGTAATGGCAAGAAAGCACTGAGTCATAGGTTGGGCCAGAAAGAGTGTTATGGACTCACCTAAGTCCAGGCTAAGTTCCCAGACTATACAAAGCAATCATTCCACAGCAGAGTAGCATGAGATCCTGATCAGTACACATGGCCCCATGAGTCCTAGAGGTGGTGATAGCAAGAGAGAATGTCCTTCCAAATGTCCTATCATCAAAACAGTGTGCTCTAGTGGAAGCCTTTAAAAGTTTGAGATAATATTCTTTGCTATTGATGTTGGAAATAATGGCACAAAGAATTGATAAAAAGTGACTTTAGGTTTAAATTTTCAAGATTCAACGGAACCCAATACTTGACAGCAGAGTGTTGCCCCGAGCCATATTCTTGATGAAGTAACCCTCTCCAGATTTGTTGAGTTGAAAAAAAAAGATGAATGAGGGTCCAACTAAACTGAATGTTGTGCATGGGAGGAAGTGAGTATGGCAAAATGAAGAAATGTGCTCCTCTGAGATGAAGAAATTGTGATCGGTAGGGGTGGGGGGGGGTGGAGGAGGGGACAGTTTTTTTGGTTAAAAGGGGAGGAAAGAAATTATTGATGAAGGGGCATGATGCATCTCAGTGCGCTTAAGGTGCATGATTATCTTGGAGTAAGAGCAAGAATCAAAGGCAATCAAGTCCTGAAAAAAAGATTGAAAACGTGTTGAAAAGATATTCAGCATTGGCGGCTAGGGCTTGTAATGTGCATGGCCGTAGCCGCTGAAGAATAACTCCAGCCACTGGCATTGAATATCCAGGGTATCTGCAGAATCTAGAAGCTAACTGGGTTAGCTTCCTTGGGTATAGTTAAGCCAGCATTGGCCGCACCTGACTTTACCCGCAGGTTGATAACCAGGCAGTGGCTCAAAATCGCAGCTGTCTGGTTAGCGATGGATGCTGCCTCTGCTCTGCCGCGGAACGCCTACAACATGCCCTGAAGCTAACCATGTAGAATCATGGCATGTAGCGGTGGCTATTCAGTGGCACTAACCATGTTAGTGCTGCCAAATATCCCGCTAACTGGCATTGAATGTTTGCCATCTATGTCATAATGTTGGAGGGATTTAGGAGCCTATCAAGAGAAAACAATTTTAAAGTACTTAAGACATAACAACCATAGCTGCCCAAATGGATGGTTTATCTTAGTATGGGATCATGTTCATGACAAAGGATCACATTTCTGTGGCAACGGCAACAAAACTAGCATTACCTGCAAGGAAGAAAGACCTGGCAATCTACTTTCGTATCGCACACGAAAATCCAATGGATAGTTACAAGAAAACAAATTGCAATATACAGATGTGGTCAACATTATTGGTATCCTTGCATTTTAGGCATGTTGTGTACAATATCTTGAGAAATAATTGGAAATATTCCAACTGTATGTTATCATAATATTTGAATAGTATGTTCAAATGTATACAACCAAAACAAGATGTCTCTATAACTTAGACATAGTAATTTCTGAGAAACAAAAACCAAAATATGACAGGATTAATGGCAACCTACACTAATATTTGGTTGCACAACCCTTGGCAGTTATGACAGCCTCCAAATGTTTCTTGTTGTAGCCATCTATAAGTTTCGTACATCTGTCTGCTGGTAGTTTCTCCACTCTTCAACTGTGATTTGTTCCAGCTCATGAATGTTTCCAAGATTCCTTTTCCAATGGCAGATTTCAGCTCTTTCCAAAGATTCTTGATTGGATTGGGATCAGGACTCATTTCTGCTAGTTTAAAACAGTCCATTTGTTCCTTTTTAACCATTGTTTTCTACTTTTGGATGTATGTTTTGGGTCATTGTCCTGCTGCAGGACACATGACCTTCAACCTAGACCTAGCTTTCTGATACTAGGTAGCACATTTCACTCCAAAATACTTTAGTAGTCCTCTGACTTCATGATTCCTTTACTACGTTCCAGGCTTCCAATTCCTGAGGCAGCAAAACAGCCTCACAACATTATGGAACCTCCACCATATTTAACTATAGGCAGGGTGTTTTTTTTACCTTAAAAGCTTCATTTCTTTGCCTGTAAATGTATTGATGGTTTGCAATGACAAAGAGCTCAAGATTGCTTTCACCTGTCCACAGAACATTTTCCCCGAAGGATTGTGGTTTCTCAAGGTGGGTTTGGGCAAAGATCAGGCGTGCCTTTTTATGTCTGTCTTTGAGCAGTGGAGTCCTCCTTGGCTTTCGTCCATGAAGTCTTTTTTGTTTAGTGCATGCATATGGTGTGGGTGGAAACCACCACTCAGCATTGCTTCAGATCAGCCTTAAGCTCTTTAGATGTTGTACGTGGTGTTTTTCCAACACTTCGCACTAACCTTTGAAGACTTCTTGGATTAATTTTCCTCTTCTCACCACATCCTGGGAGGTTCTTGGCAGTTCTATGAGCAGAAAACCTCTTAATAACATTGTGAACTGTAGACAGAGAAATCCCAAGGTCTTTGGAGATGGCCTTGTACCCTTTTGAAGTTTGATGATAATGGCTTTTCTGATGACAGCTCTCTTCTCTTCACCATTATGAAAATGGAACAGGGAGTGAATGTGTCAACTTTAAACATTAGAGCTATCATTCATTGGATGACTCAAGTCAAGTGAATTCTGACAATAGAATACAGGTGCATCTAATTTTATTGCAATGGGAATGTGGTTCTCCTTTTCAAACTGATTTGAATGGTTTATAAGGGTGCCAATTGGTCTTGTTTTATTTGATTCTTTTATGTGTCAAATATGTGTGCATCTATAATCCAAAGCAATTTCACTGGCCACTTTTTTTAAAGGAGATATTGGACATTAAGGAGTTGAACTGCAAGGGTGCCAGTAATGTTAACCACAACTGTATTGCTGGAAGGCACTCAACAGGCTACTGGGGAAGAGCTGAAGACTCTTCAGAGTAAAGTCAACATTTATGATGTCGTTGGAACAATGCCCTCGGGATTTCTGACTTCTGATGTAGCTACGCATGAAATCAGTCAGAAGCTGCAAAGATGTCTTACATATCAGGACATGAAATGTATAAAGCATGAACCAAAGGAAGCTGGAGGTGGCCAAGAATAAAATGGAATATGTACAACTTCATCTGTTGGGGTTCAGCAAACTGAAATGGACTGGTATTGGATACTTTGAATCTGATGATCATATGGTATTCTATGCTAGAAATGAGAGACAAAGAAGAAATGATGTTGCATTTATAATTAAGAAAAGCCTTGCAAGAACTGTAATGAAATACAATGCAAAGAACACTTAATTTCTATTCATCTGCAAGGAATGCCCATCAACAGCACTATTATTTAGATATATGTGCCAACAACAACTGCAGAAGAGGAAGAAGTGGATGAGTTCTATGAACAAGTACAAGCTGAAATTAGCAGAACATGCAAACAAGATATACTGATAGTCATGGTGAATGGAACGTAAAAGTTGGGAACCAAGAGTAAAATAAAGCGGTTGGAAACTATAAGCTTGGCAACAGAAATGAAGTTGAGAAATACTAAGAGAATTCTGCAAAACCAACAATCATTTCAAAAACCTTCTTCCAGCAACACAATTGGTAACTGTATGCATGGACTTTGCCTAATAGATTGTACAAAACTCAAACTGGCTACATCTGTGGAAAAAAACAATGGAAAAGCTCAATAGCTTCAATAAAGACAAAACCTGGAACCAATTGTGGTATAGATCACTAGCTGCTAGTATGCAAATTCAAGCTAAAGCTGAAAAAGATCAAACCATTCATAAATGTAGCAAAATACTATCTTGAAAATATGCCACTAGAATTTAAAGGCTGCCTATGAAACAGATTCACTGCTTTGGATACAAATAACAGCGCACCAGAATTGTGGGTTGACATCAAAAAAGTTGTGCTCAAAGAAAAGTCTCTGCAAAAGGTGGAAAAGCAAAAATGGACAAAATGTATGACTGAAGAAACTCTGAAAAATGAAGAAACACAAAAGCCAGAGGAGAAAGAAAGGTAATCATGGAAAACAGAAATTTCCTATGTGCAGTAAGAAAAGACAAAAAGTACTACAATGATGCATGCACCAGAAACTATTAGAGGGAGAACAAGATTGGCTTTCCTAAAGCTATGAGAGTTAAAGAGAAAATGCTAGCCTCAAATTGGAATGTTAAAAGATGCTAAAGAATCTAATGTTGAATGATGCTGAGAAGATCAAGAAAAGGTGGAAATAAATACAAAGAGTAATTATACCATAAAAATCAAGTGGCTCAACAGCTATTTCAACCTAGATTTTACGATCAGGAACCATTGGCATTGAAAGAAGAAGTCAAAACAGCATGGAAAGCATTATCAAAGAAAAAAGTACTGGGCATTGATGGCATTCCCATTGAAGTATTACAGCAATCAGATGCAGCTGTTACAATACTTAAAAGGCTTTGCCAAGAAATGTAGAAGACAACAACTTGGCCAACTGACTGGAAAAGATCTGTGTTTATACCAATATTGAAGAAAATGATCCAAGTGACTGTGGAAATTATCACACAATTGCTCTGATCCCAGATGCCAGCAAGATCTACTCAAGATCATTCAGTGGAAACTACAACCATACTTGGAAAGAGAACTCTCTAAAGTGCAAGCAGGGTTCAGGAAAGGGCAAAGAACAAGAGATATCGCAAATGTGAGATGGATCCTTCTTCCAGACAATTTTTCTTAGTGTTTCACTCTCTTTCACAGACCATTGACAGCTCAACACCTTCTGCCCACCCTCCTCTGCCAGACCCCACTCGTCTTGCCAATTACCTTTCCGAGAAGATCTCTTTGCATCGCTAAAAGTTCTCCCCTATCCATCCCCCCTAGCAGAAGTCTCACCATCCCTTCCCACTCCTAGCCTGGTACCTGAGCCCCTACTCTCCCCCCTCCGCGCCCACCCCCACATTCCCCCATCTTTGGCCTTCCTTCCAGTCCATCACTGCTACTGTCCTACTCAAGGTTCTCAACTCTTCATGTACGACCATATGCCCCTCCAACCCTATCCATTCCTCTTGGATCATGGAACCTTCTCTAGCTTTCCCTTCATGCTTTTCATCTTCAACTGCAGCCTCGCCTCTGGTGTTTTCCCCTCCCTATGGAAGCACGCCCTTGTCCGCCCTGTCCTCAAAAAATCCTCCCTTGCCTCCAACTCCTTGGCTAACTGACACCCAATCTTCAATCTCCCCCTCCTCTCCAAAGTTCTTGAGTCTTCTCTCAACTCTCCTCACATCTAGATTCTACTCATTTATTGCATCCACGCCAAGCTAGTTTCTGCACTGGCCATAGCACAGACAATATCTTTCTCTCCCTACTCAATGAAACACACATTGCACACGAACAAGGCAACTCGTGGTTTCCTTAGATCTCTCCATGGCTTTCGATCTGGTAGATCACCCCCTACTACTTTCTCGCCTCTCTGACTGTGGGCTCCAGGACACAACTCTTCACTGGTTTCAGTCTTTTTTGTCCTTCCGTTCCTTCTCAGTGATTTGTGGTTCAGCTTCATCCCCTGCTGGCCCCCCCCCTTACCTATGGTGTCCCCCAGGGTTCAGTATTGGCCCCTCTCCTCTAACATTTTCCTGGCCCCTCTTGCACTACTGACCCAGCAACTTGGTATTTCCACCTACTTCTATGCAGATGATATCCTCCTTCTCTTTCACACAAACTCCCACTCCTCAGACTTAGCCCTCTTAAATGTCTGCTTATCTGCTGTCTCTGACTGGCTTTTTTCCAACCGTCTCTCTCGCAACCCCTCCAAATGTTCTGCAGTATGTCTCACCGTCAACATCCCCTGGGCCATAATAGCCCCTTCTCTGTCCCATTCCCAGTCCCCCTTGTTCATTCCCTGCACTATCTGAGGGGTCATAGTAGATTTCTGTTTAACTTTTCATGACCACATCTCCTCCCTGGTCCAGTGGTCCTTCTTCTTCCTCCATTGTATTCACGCTCTTCACTCTTTTCTTGACCAGCACACCCTCTCCACCCTCCTTCTATCACTAGTAATCCCATACTAGACTATTGCAACAGTGTTCTTGCCGATGTCCCACACTACCAACTTTGTCACCTTCAACTTCTCCAAAACACAGTAGCCCGGATCCTCACCCATGCTTCGCACCATGAACACATCACTCCTACTGTGATCCGTCTTCACTGGCTCCCCATAAAATTCCACATCAATTACAAAATTCTCACTTCCGCTCACCAGGCAGTCCACACAGATGCACCATAGAACTTGACCAACCTTCTTCAATTCCACTCTCCCCACCATCTCCTCAGATCCCTCCACACCCACAGGTTGGCCCTTCCCTCAGTTTCACGTGTGCTTCTGGAACAAACGCGCCACTCAGCTTTCTTCTTCCTCACCCCTGCCCTATGAAATTCTCTATCTGCCTCACTACATGCAGAGACCTCCTTTCTCCAGTTCAAATCTCAGCTCAAAACACATTTGTTTCAATTGACTTATGAACTTCCCTCTTCTTCCCCTGAGCAACACCCCCCCCCCCCCCCACACACACACACACACCAGTCTGTCCCTCCTCAGGCTACGTTTTCCCCACTCCTCCCTACCTGGCCCATCTCTCTCTCCTCTGTTTTCTTTCTTTTCTGTCCTGTCCTATTTATGATTTGGTGTTCCTTTCCTTTTTTTCTTTATTTTACTTTGGACTTTTTGTAAACCGCTCTGATGCCTTGCTGCCTAGGGCAGTATATCAAATGACAATAAAGATAAAGATAAAGAAAAAACAAAAAAATACCAAAAGGATATCTATATCTGCTTTATCGACTACAGCCAAGCCTTTGATTGTGTAAATCATGAAAACCTCTGGGCCACATTAAGAAGCCTAGGTATAACAGAACACCTGATAGTTCTCATGCACAGCCTTTACATTGACGAAGAAGCAACAGTTTGAATGGAACAAGGAGAAACAGAATGGTTTAAAATCAGCAAAAGATGCATGCCTTCCCCATACCTGTTCAATTTATAAACAGAGCAAATTATCAGAGAAGCAAGACTGGATAAAAACAATCAAGGCGGAAAATACGTGATGTGTTGAGAAGAGCAGACGCTGACTGCTCTTGCTCCGGAGATCCTATTCGTAAATTGTAGTGCTCTTGAAATGGCCTCATTGATCTGAACTTGGCTACCTGTTCCTGAAGAGCATCTGAGCCCTGAAGTACTGAAAATTTTGGGAAACGCAGGTTGGAGAATGAAATCTGCCTGGAAAGAAAAATTGGCCTTAGTGGTTATAAAAATGGCGGATTCTCCGTTGCTGGCCTCCCTGAACCAGACTGCACTGGTGGAGAAGTGTCCGCTGCAGTGGTGGAAGCTTTATCAGCACAATTCACTGAGGTCAATAACAAGCTCGACCTTATGAATAAACGTTTGAAATGTTTTGCGGCCAGCTACGGGAAGCAGAACAACAATTAGCCCAGACTGAAGTGGAACTCACTGCAGTAATGGCTGAAATCAGACAGTTGTTCGAGCCGGTAAACTGCCATTCTGAAAAGCTTGACAACCTCAAACTGCAGCTGAAGAAAAAATCTTCGTATTGTGGGAGTACTGGCTGCAATATAAGACCGGGAGTTGTGTGGCTTACTTGAGCATTTGCTGCCTCTGATATTATCACTTGGAGTGGACTGTGGTCCCTTGCAGAATGAACGGGCCCTTCGCGTAGGCCCACAATAGGAGGCAGACTAATGGCCCTGGATTATTCTGGACAAATTTCTAAACTATGTCCAGAAGGACAAAATATTGCGAGTGGCCAGAGTTCATGGTGTCATTTCCCAAGAAGGAGGCCGTATCCTGATATTTCAGGATTATTTGGCAGCTCTGAGCCAGTGATGCAGGGCCTATGCAACTGTGGGTAGACAACTTGTGGAGGCAAAGATCAAGTTTGCAATCATCTATCCTGCGAAGCTCCGGGTGACCCAGAATGGAGCTACTACATTCTATGACTCTCCCGAGGTGGCACTTCGATCCATACCTGAACTTCAGCCTGTGCAAAGTTCATCATCAACTCTGGACTGAAGGTCTCAGACCTAGGGACAATCTGGGAGCTTGGGCCTGGCCACCCCCCTGCAACCGGAGCTTTTTAATAGCCCTGCTGGGCCTCTATTGCAGGACGCTTTCCCGAGAACTAGGAGAATTAAGCCGATCCAGCCCCTAATGGAACTGCAAATGATGGCGCAGTCCGTGCATGAAATGTGGAGGAACTTTGGTAAGTGACCAGGGATTAGTGGCAATACCAGGACATGAAAATCCTGGATGGATGTTGTACCTGCAAGTCCCTGGTGCTGGTCGAACTTACTGCAAGCTGAGCATGATTGTGTGGCAGCAGGGGAGACTCTTATTCCCTGAAGACTGGACTGGGGCATGGACTGGTTCTGTTTTTGTCCTTCCTAATTGTTTAGTTTATATTGTTAGTTGACGCACCAGTTTACAAAAATGATTAACAGCTTTAACAAGTATGTCTGTTAAATTTGGTGGGATGCATGGGGAGGGAGGAGGGAAAAATCAACGGGTGGATAGAACTGGGATTGCTGTGGGTTAAGGGCAAGGGATGGATGATTGAAGATATGTGTGGTATGAATGGTAAATGGATTGAATGGGAACGGAGTACTGCAGGTTTGAGGGGAGGATGGGAGTGGTGAGAGTGACAATCATAGTAGATTCAGACTGGCAAGGGAGGTTGCTCTTGCTGGCTGCCCACATTGGGAGGGCTCAGTAGGTAGGGCCAATACTTTAAGGAATGGCTGGAGGTTTGAAGGAGTAGGAAGGCATAGAGGGTATGGTCGGAAAGGAGCCTCAGAGGGCGAGAAACGATATGGGCTTAATCTTTGGAGGTATCCAAGGGGGAACCCTAACACACAAGTGTTCCATTTGATGTCAGGAGGAAGGAAAGTTAATGAAAGGGGAAGGAAGAAAGGTGAGGGCGGTGAGGGATAAAGGGGTATGGATAGAGGGTTAGTGTCTCAAAATGAAGATTGGAAATGGGGGGTGGGGGGAAATGGGGGGGGGGGGGTGGAGTAGCTGTGGTTGGACAGGTGGTATACAACTAGAAAGGGCTGGATGTAGGGGAATCTAGGCTGGGGTGCCCCATGAGATATGCTTTCTGGACCTCTCGAGGGAGAAGCTCCAAGGTTTGGAAAGTAAACTGAGAATCATTTCATGGAATGTTTGCAGGCTAGGTTCACCTATTAAATGCTATAAAATTGTGTGGGCCCTAGCTAGACACTAGTGTGATATAGCTTTTCTACAAGAAACACATCAATCTGCGACCGAGCATGTCAAATTAAGTAGGAATTAGGTTGGACAAGTTTTTGGGGCCCCTTCGCAAGGGAAAAAAGGAGGACTGGTTATTATGATTCATAAGATCATCCGTTTTGTGTGTACAGATGAAATGGCAGATGAGTCTGGGCGCCTGCTTATCTTGAAAGGAGAAAGCGTAGTTACTCACCTGTAACAGGTGTTTTCCAGGAGCAGCAGGAATCAGTCCTCACATATGGGTGACGTCGGCGCCGACGGAGCCCTCGCGGAGCAATTTTCCCCAGCTTTCAAAGAAAGCCTTTGGGAATTGCAGCGCGCATGCGCGGTCCTCTTCCCGCCCAAGGGTGCCATCTTGCTCAGTCAGATGACATAGCTAAAAGACAGCAAAAATTAGCAAAAACGAAAGCATAAAACTGCAACTCCAAGGGGAGGAGGGAGGGTTGTGAGGACTGATTCCTGCTGCTCCTGGAGAACACCTGTTACAGGTGAGTAACTACGCTTTCTCCAGGACCAAGCAGGAAGTCAGTCCTCACATATGGGACTCCCAAGCTTAAGGCTACCGGAGACCCTAAGCACAAAAATAAGCTCCCTCTAGCTCAGCAGCACAGAAGGAAGGAATCTTCTCTGAATACGTCTCCAACCGGTAGCCCAACATCCGGGATGGAGGGCAGGAGTTGCCTATACCTCGAAGAGGTTACGGAGGACTGCCTGTCCAAAAGCACTGTCCCTGCAGGACTCCCTCTCCAGGCAGTAATGGGCTGCAAAAGTCTGGCTTGAAGACCAAGTAGCGGCCCGGCAGATGTCTGCCAACGGAACAGAGCGGAGGTAAGCCACTGACGTAGCCTTCGCCCGAACACGATGAGCGGTGACTCTACCTTCCAGCACGAGGCCCGCAGCCTCGTAAGCCCAAGCGATGCAGTCCGCAATCCAGATGGACAGAGTACGCTTGGAGACAGGGAGCCCCAACTTGTTGGGGTCATAAGACACGAAGAGCTGAACAGCCCTTCGGTGCTCCCGCGTACGGTCAAGGTAGAAGTTCAGCGCCCTTCTACAGTCCAGGGTATGCAGGACCATTTCAGCTCGGCTGGAGTGTGGCCTGGGAAAGTAGGTCGGAAGTACCACCTCCTGGTTGATGTGAAAAGGGGAAACCACTTTAGGAAGAAACTTAGGGTGAGTCCGTAGGACTACCCGGTTCTTGTAGAACCTAGTGTAAGGAGGATCAGATACCAGGGCCTGCAGCTCACTAACGCGTCTAGCAGAAGTGAGGGCCACCAAGAACAAGGTATTCCAGGAAAGAAAACGAAGAGGACAGGTAGCCATAGGCTCAAAAGGCGGACAGGTAAGCCGCTGTAAAACCACATTGAGATCCCAGTTCGGGGCTGGCGGGCGCAAAGGTGGTTTAAGGAGTAGGAGGCCTCGGAGAAAATGAGCCACCAGAGGGTGGCTGGAAAGAGGTCTACCATCCACCGGTAGGTGGTGCGCAGAAATAGCAGTGAGGTGGACCTTGTCCGAGTTGGACTTAAGTCCAAGATTGGAAAGGGAAAGCAAGTACTGCAAGACCACTGATGTTGAACAGGAGAAGGGGTCTTGCAACTGCTGAGTACACCAGACAGAGAACCGACGCCACTTAAGAGCGTAGGACTTCCGGGTGGAAGGCCTCCTGGAGGCCAAGACTACCTCTTCCACATCTGGAGGTAGCTGGAGAGGAGCAAGGACTACCCTTTCAGCAGCCAGGCCATCAGATGAAGGGACCGAAGGTTGGGGTGCAGGAGCGTCCCCTGATCCTGCGAGAGGAGGTCGGGCTGAAACCCCAGAGGAAGAGGGGTGTCCACCGCCAGCTGCATCAGAAGCGGGAACCAAGGTTGTTTCAGCCACTTGGGAGCCACTAGGATCACCGACGCCTTGTCTCTGAGAACTTTGAAGAGCGTCCGAGACACCAGAGGCATGGGTGGAAAGGCATACAAGAGGCCTGTGGACCATGGAATCAGAAAAGCATCCGCCGCTACCCGGAGAGGATGCGGCTGTCGAGAGCAGAATCTGGGAAGCTGCCGGTTCAGAGGACTGGCGAACAGATCCATGGTGGGGAGGCCCCACCGGAGAAAGATCTGCTGAACCACGAGCGGATCCAATCTCCACTCGTGCGGTTGGAGGATCCTGCTCAGTTTGTCTGCCAGGTAGTTTTCTTGACCTGGGAGATAGACAGCTTTGAGGACGATGTTGCGATGGACGGCCCAAGAGCAGAGCTTCTGTGCTTCCTGACAGAGAAGGAAGGAGCCGGTTCCGCCTTGTTTGTTCACGTAGAACATGGCAACCTGATTGTCTGTCTGGACAAGTACCGACTGGTGAGAAATCAGGTGAGAGAAGGCTTTGAGCGCTAGGCGGATGGCTCTGAGCTCCAGGAAGTTGATCTGCTGAGCGGACTCCCAAGGAGTCCAGAGACCCTGAGTACAAGTCCCTTGGCAATGTGCTCCCCAACCCTGGCGAGAAGCATCGGTCGTCAGGACCCAAGAATGTGTAGGGGGCTGAAAAGTCACCCCCAGCACTAGGTTTGGTAGATGAAGCCACCATCGCAGAGAGGAGACCAGCTGGTCGGAGATCTGTACGGAGTCCGCTAGGCTCCCAGTGGCCTGATGCCATTGTTTGCGAAGGCACCATTGAGCAGGTCGCATGTTCAGGTGGGCATTGGGGGTTACATGGACCGTGGAAGCCATATGGCCGAGCAGTCTCAGAAATTGCCTGGCCGAGACCAGGGAATTGCTGTGAAAGCGGCTGGCGAGATCCATGAGCCTTTGGGCCCTGTCCAGAGGCAGGAAGGCCCGCGCCTGAAGAGTGTCCAACCTGGCGCCGATGAATTCTAGATCTTGAGAGGGGAGCAAAGTGGACTTTGCGAAGTTTATGACAAAACCCAAGTGCTGGAGCAGAGCCACAGTGCGATGAGTAGCCTGAGTGGCTTCTTGGGCAGACTGGGCCCTGATGAGCCAGTCGTCCAGGTATGGGAACACAAAGAGACCTTGAAGTCTCAGATAGGCCGCCACCACTGCTAGGCATTTGGTGAACACTCTGGGGGCGGAGGATAGGCCGAAAGGCAGTACTCTGTACTGGTAATGGTGTCCGCCCACAACAAACCTGAGGTATTGTCTGTGGTCTGGATGAATAAGGATATGAGTATACGCATCCTTTAGATCTAAGGAGCATAGCCAGTCTCCCTGCTGGAGGTAGGGCAGCAGGATTCCAAGGGTAAGCATTTTGAACTTTTCCTTTGCAAGGAACTTGTTGAGGTTTCGCAAGTCTAGGATGGGTCTGAGGCCTCCTGTTCTTTTCGGAATCAGGAAGTATCTGGAATAAAACCCTTGACCCTTCAGGTGGTGGGGCACCGGTTCCACGGCTTGTTCCTGAACAAGACTTGCTAACTCCTGAAGGAGTAAGTCCCTGTGCAGAGGAAGTCTGGAAGGCTCCCCTGGAAAGTAGGAGGGAGGTACCTGGTGAAAATGAAGAAGATAGCCCTTTTGAACTATCTGAAGCACCCAGGTATCTGTGGTGATGTTGGACCACCTGTGGGCAAAGTGGACCAGCCGGCCTCCTGTGCTGAGAGAAACCAGCTGAGGGGGAGAGGCTATGCTGAGAAAGTCAAAACCCCCACCCTGCTGAGCAGGGGCCGGTGGTGCAGGCTTGGGGGCTTGCTGCCTACGGGACCCATTACCCCGTCCCTTGGCCTGCTTTCCCTGTGGGGGAGCTGGTGAGGCCTGATACTGAGGGTAGTATTTATAGGCAGCACCTTTCCTCGGGTAAAAGGGCTTTTTCCCCGAGGCCTTCTTCTTTTGAGAAGGGGCAGAGGTCTTCCTTGAGAGACGAGTCCTGGTGAGAGTCTCCGTCTCAATTTGTGCAGCCTTCTCATCCATGGGCTTGCCAAAGAGGTTATCACCTCGGCAGGGGACATCGACCCACTTGTCCTGTACCCAGGGCTCGAGGTCGGACGTCTGAAGCCAAGCCTGGCGGCGTCCACCGATGCCGGCCACGGCTACTCGAGCCGAAGCCTCAAAACCATCATAGGCTGCTCGAGAGATAAACTTGGAGCACTCCCGAATACCAGTTTTCAAGGATTGGAACCTCTGCAAAGGTTCGTCGGAGAGACCAGCAGAGAACCCGGCTATTTCCTTAGCCAGGTCTCGGAGATACATGCCCATGTAGAGCTGGTATGTCTGGACTCGACAAGCAAGCATAGAGCCCTGGAAGCACTTCCTACCGAGGGCATCCAGGCTTCGGGCTTCCCTACCAGGGGGCACCGAGGAGTGCATCTTCTGACTTTTCAGTCTATGCATGGCCGAATCCACCACCATGGAATGGTGCGGTAGTTGTGCCTTTTGAAACCCGGGGCTCTTGCGGACTCGATAAATGGAATCGACCCGCTTGCTTAACACCGGCGACGACGCCGGGCTCTCCCACATGCGGAAGAGAAGCCGTTCCAGCATGGGAGGAACCGGTACAATAAAGGCCTCCTTCGGGGGAGAGTCATATTGGAGGGCATCGAGTTCTTCGACTCGAGGCTCCTCCTCGGGATCCGCAGGGAAGGCCAAGGCTTTGGCCATATCCCTCACAAAGTCTGAGAACCGGGTATCCTCTGGGGGGGACCGTCTCCGAGGTTCGGACTCGGGGGAGTCCGAAGGGACACACCGAGTCCGAAAGGAACCAGGTGACTCTTCGTCCTCAGATTCCCAGGCCGACTCCTCAGAGGAGGAGTCGATCGGCTCCGGGCGGGCGGGCACTGATGCCATCCGCCCCGACGCCGAGGGAGTCGGCGTCGACGACCTCGGTCCCGAACGGGAGGCCGAAGGAGACCTCGACCGAGGATCGACTCGAGCCCTCATGGACTCGAGGATTGGCTCGGTCTCCGGGGTCGATTTGGAGGTCGACGTCCCGGCGGTCAGGGCAGAAGCACCAGCGAGGCCAGCGATCAATGCCCGCTGCTGGTCCAAGAAGGCAGACAAACTGCACTCCAAGGCCGTCAACCTGAGTCCGAGCTCAGGAGACCCAGCAGCCCCCGACTCAGGCCCCGACGGTGTCGGGCCCGACGTCGGGTCCTTCAGAGGCGAGTCCACGAGGACAACAGTACTTACGTGAGCGGGCAAGTCCACCTCGAGTCGAGGATGTTTTGACGGCCTCTCCGACTCCAAGGACCCCGGACGGGAATCGGGGCTATGCGACCTGGCCCTCGAGGAACCAGGGGCGTCCACCGATCCCGCCCTCGTGGGTTTCTTCTTCCGATGATGCTCCCGGGTAGGAGACCCCCTTTCAGAGGAACTCCGACGATGCTCAGGACCAGAGTCCCGAGACGTCGAAGCCTCTGACGAGGTCCGAGCCCGGCCGGAGTCAGAGAAGATGCGCTCCCGCTGGTGCTGCCAACTCCTCAACGCTTTTGAGGACATTTTGCCGCATGGCCTGCAGATCATGGGGTCATGATCTGGGCCGAGGCAGCGTTGGCAGAAGTCATGAGTGTCTGTAAGAGACATAAGTTTCTTACAGAGGTCACACTTTTTGAAACCACTGGCCGCCATCGGGGGAAAAAGGGCCCCTGCGAGGTCGAACGACCGGGCAGCCAGGGAAAAAGGAAAAAGCGCGAAATCTGTCACGAAGGACAAAAAAACGAAAAATAAAGGACGGACTCGCAACCGGCGTCGCGAGTCCGGGCGGGAAAAGAACCGGCGTCGAACCGAAGAAAAAAACAGAGAAAAATAGAGAAAAATCAACTTTTCTGCGGGGATTCACAGGCAACGTCTGTAGGGCTCCGCGGAAAAAAGAAGACTGAGCAAGATGGCACCCTTGGGCGGGAAGAGGACCGCGCATGCGCGCTGCAATTCCCAAAGGCTTTCTTTGAAAGCTGGGGAAAATTGCTCCGCGAGGGCTCCGTCGGCGCCGACGTCACCCATATGTGAGGACTGACTTCCTACTTGGTCCTGGAGAACTATTTATTTATCCAGACTTGTATACCACTTTTTCCTTCAATCAAAGTGGTTTGGATCACAAGTTGGGTTTACATTGAACAGGGCGACACAACATACAAGTAGACTATAGATGGGGTTATCTGTACATTCAAGCATGGAGAAGGGTTCCTTTAGGTTGCTTGGCCATAGACTTCTATGAATAGGAAGGTCTTGAGGGATTTGCAGAAATCCTTAAGATCATTTATCATACGCAGTTCGTCCAGGAGGGAGTTCCAGAGGGTTGGTGCTGAGAGGGATATGGCTCTGTTGGATGTAACTTGTTTTGTTTTATGGTATCCAGCTGGTGTGCGTAGTCTGTTGCTGTTGTTAGTTCATCTGGGTCAATGTGTCTTTGATTATCAAGCTGTGGAGGACATCTGCTGTGCATAGGTGTATCATCTTGAATATGTTTATAGTTGTTTTGAATCTTGCCCGTGCAGTTTTTGGGAGCCAGTGCAGTTGCTGAAGTATAGGTGTGATGTGTTCATGCTTGGCTGAGCCAGTTATGATGCGGGCTGCAGTGTTTTGCACCAGTTGGAGTGGATGGGTAGTTTGCTTATGTAGTCCTTGATATAGGGAGTTTCCATAGTCCAGTATTGGGGTGATGACTGCCTGGCATACGGTGCAGAAATGGTCCTGGCTGAGGATCGGTTTGAGTCTCCAGATGATTTTCAATCATTGGTATGCTTTTGCGGCAGTTTTGCTTATATGTGATTGAAGGTTTAGGTTCCTGTCCAGGGTGACACCTAAGTATTTCACTTTGTCCTTTATTGTTAATGGTTCGGTTCAGGATACTGATGTCTTGAGGTGGGTTAAAATTGGTATTTCTTATTATGATAATTGCTTCCATTTTTGTCATAGTTGACTTTCAGGTTGTTGCTTGCGAGCCAGTTGTTCATGTCCTCGAGGCAATAAGTTATGGGGGCCATGTCTGGAACAAGTGTGTTTATGGGAGTGTATACCATAATGTCATCTGCATAGATGTGATATTGAACCTTGTGGCATTTTTTTTGTTTTGTTTTTATTATTTATGTTTATTAGATTTTTAACTGACAATACAATTATCAGAAAAAAAACCCCATAGAAATACAAAATAGCAGAAGTAGTGTATATACAAGGAAATCAAAAAGAATACATTAGCCCACGTCTCGGGGATATCAGACCACATATATAATATAGAAAACCTAACCAGAGAAGCCCTCAAAAAGGGCAAGTCTGGCTAACACATTTCCCCAGCCTTACACCCTCCCATACACACCGGTGAAAAAAAATTTAAGAAAATACTAAAAAAGGAACCCATCATGCATCCTCCCTTCCAGAGACCCATTTCTCTAAATCTGAAGAGGACAAAAAGACAAATTTATCCTGGCCCAAGGAAATTAAACATTTACATGGATAACGTAAAAAGAAAGTAGCGCCAAGAGCTAAAACCCTGGGTTTATAAGCTAAGAAGGATTTCCTGCGCATTTGTGTTAGGCGAGATACGTCTGGAAAAATAGATACCCTGTCTCCACAAAACAGGGTTTCTTTTCTCCTGAAGTATGCTTTGAGAATAGCAACTTTATCAGTTTCTAAGGATAGGGTAACTAACAAAGTGGCCCTAGTTGTAATAACATCTTGTGTGTCCTCCAAAAATGCTGTCAAATTAAAGGAATTTTGTTCTTCCAAAACAGCCAATTCTGCATCAGTATTGGGCAAAGCAACTTTGGTAGGAATATAATAACATTTAGTAAATTCCAGAGTGTCAGCATTAGGTAAAAGCAATACTTCCTTCAGGAATTTCCTAAAGAGAATTAAAGGAGAAAGCAACGATATACAAGGAAAATTAAGCAATCGCAAATTTTTACATCGTAACAAATTCTCTAAATTTTCTACCTTCTGATGCAGAGCCACACTATCTTTTATTACATTAGCATGAGACAAAGAAACTGATTTAACTTGAGCATCAACATTTGAAAGGCAGGAAATTAAATTATCCATTTGTAAATCCAAACCCTGAAACTTCAAGATCACGTCACTGGTAAATTGGCATAACGATGGAACTGTCTCAAATCAAAATTCGCTCAGTTCGTTTGACAACTTGCCAAATATCTAGTAACGAGATTGGAGAGGTTTGAGAGTTACCATCAAGAGGGGCGGGCTCCTTCCAAGCCACAGCTTTGGGGAGAACGCCAACATCAACGGGGCTCGGACATGGGTAGGATACGTCTGGCAGTTCCAAAAAACCCGGAGGAAGGGGAGGGGTACACTCAACTGAGCTAAGGCTAGCCCCCTCAATGAAGGGAACAGGGAGGACAGTACCTGGTTTTGATGCCACTGGTGTTGATATCACATGTTTATCCATAGGGCCCTCTGCGGGCTCCGCTGTAGTGAGCTTCTTCTTTCTTTTACCACCAGGCATGCTGACTCACGCACAAAACTTCCTCTCCTAATCGGCTCCTAAGGGGCTCACAAGGGGCCAGTTGCTCCCCTTTCGATATGCCCCTTAGGATACGCCCACAACAGACGCCGACGACAGATGCCGTACTATACGGAGCTCTGCATTTATCAGGGCCTTGGGTGACATCAGGTTAGCTGCCCCACGCAAGCCGGCAGGCTTCAGAAACCAGCTGCACTCACCCCCTCCGCGGGAGAAACAGGTTACAGGCAAACACTCCCAGCAAGAAGCACTCTCCCGGATCTTTTATCAGGGCCTTGGGTGACGTCAGGGTAGCTGGCCCACGCAAGCTGTCAGGCTTCAGAAACCAGCTGCACTCACCCCCTCCGCGGGAGAAACAGGTTACAGGCAAACACTCCCTGAACCTTGTGGCGTTTGATAATGTTACAGATCGGTTGGATGTAGATGTTGAATAGCATGGATGAGAGAACTGATCCTTGTGGAACTCCTTGGTTGATAGGGATCTGGGTGGATTTTGCTTGGCCGCATTTGTCTTGCTGCGTCCTGTTACTTAAATATGATGTGAACCATTTTATTGTGGTGTTGCATAGTCCAATCTCCTGTAATCAGTTTATCATTATTGTGTGGGATACTGTGTCGAATGCTGCCGAGATGTCTAAGAATACCAGTAAAAATCAATTTTTTATATTGTCTAGGCCTTTCAGCAGGTTGTCAAAGAGGGATGTGAGCAGTGTTTCTACGTTGGGTTGTGGTTTGAATCCATGCTGCTGAGGGTCTAACGGTGCTTGCAGATCGATGTAGTCCTGTAGTTGTCTTTGTGTGACTTTTTCAATAACCTTTGTTAAGAATGGTAGACTCGATATGAGGCGGTATGATTTTGGGTCTGTAGTGCTCAGTTTTGCACCCTTGAAGATGGGCCGTATCATGGCTTGTTTGAGTGCCTGTGGCAGGTGCCCTTGTTGCAGGGACTCCTTTACAATTTTGTGGATGTGCTGGGATGGTTGGTCTTTGGAGTTTTTGATCCATTCAACAGGGCATGGATCTGATGGGGACGTGGTTGTATTCAGGGCATGCACAATGTCCTCTATGTGTGGTACAGTTGGTATGGTGACGTTTTTCCAGGTTTGATGTGTGTCAGTCCAGTTTTGGTTGCATGTGGTTGTGATGCTTGTCGGGGCTTCTTGTTCCTTAGGTAGATTTCCCTTCTAGTTCCTTAGAACTAGAAGGGAAATCTATTATTCTCTGCAATGTGCATGACCCAAGTTCACTGGATGCTCAGCTCAATGCACGATTGGCCTCCACTGTTGAGCAGCTGCCGGAGACTCCAGTGGTGATAGGCAGGGACTTTAATAGAGTTCTGGACCCGAGTATAGATACCTCAAGCCCGAAGGGGGAGGGAGTGAGAAGAGGCATTACCAAAGTTTTGCGTGGCCTTAAGCAGTGCCTGCATTTGGTAGATTCTTGATACCTCTTGCATCCTACTGACCGAGACTACACTCATCAGTCTAGGGCATATGGTTCTAGTGCCCATATTGACTACCTGCTGGTATCCAAGTCCCTGTTTGCACAAGTGGAATAGGCAGAGATTGGACCAGATGAAATTTCTGACCATACCCCACTATGGGTTGATTTGGCCTGGCAAGATCAAGTGCCTCACATTAAAATATGGTGGTTTCCACTAGAGCTATATAGCAATGAACTATTTCAAGTGTATATTCGGGACAGATGGAAAGTTTATTCTGTGAACAATGCACAACATATCGAGACACCAGAACTATTCTGGGAAACAGCAAAAGTAGTTCTCAGGGGTGATATCATAGCATATGTTGGTCAAAGGCATCGCCTGCTTAGTGCCCAAGTGGTCCGATTGGAAAAACAGGTGGTGTTGGCACAGAAATATCATGCCTGCAACCCCACCATAATAACTAGAACTCGATTATTAGAATTGCAGACTGCTGTAAATGAGATTATTCATCAGTGAGCAAAAAAAATCAGTGGTGTATTGTAAGTACCAATTATATCGTTATGGTGACAAGCCTGGACGACTTCTGGCATGCTGCCTTAAAAGGGGAAGGGGGTCACAGACAGTAGCTGCACTCCAGGATGTCATGGGTAAGCTCCACAAGAACACGACATGGATAGCATGGATATCACAGGTACACTAAAAAAATTTTTTTTAAACTGCCTCTAATGTTTCGATTGATTTTTACGTTTTTTGGTGCGCTGAATCCAAATCTGGTAACCAATTTGCTCCATCACGTACAGAATTTTTGCTACATTGGGTTAGCAGTTTGAGGTGAACGTTTCAGATTGAGTGCGATCGAGATAAAAGTTTCTTGGACGAATTCTTTATACTAATTGTTTAGTAGTTATTCAAATAAGAATAAAGAAAATTGTAACAAGGCAGCACATAAGAATAGAGTAATGTCAACAAAACACACTGTGATGGTAGCAAAATTGTCTGCACTTAAAACAGCCACATACATGTGCACAAACATTGAGCATATAAGAGCGAGGTTAGACACAAAGCAAAGCAAAGAAATGTGCAAAAAATGTTGTACAGGTATGTATGTAAGAATAGAAAACGCAAACCGCACCATTGCAATACATGAAGACAAACACCCGATGGTGTGAAAATAAAATTCTAATAAATGAGATCCGACACTGTGGTAATAACTAGCAAATTTTTATTTCAAAGTTTAGTAAAAACACGATATTTGTCAACACAGTTTAGATTTTAAAGTCATTCTTGGGTCAATCAATCTCCTGGTGGGCCCGTTTCTTCTTCCCCAGAATGCTTCTCTTGGTGCGCTGCTTGGCGTATTTTTCATCTGGGGTTTCCCGCAGCAGCAACCAGCAGAAATCAGCCATCATAGTGGTGTTCCATCTTCCTTGGTACCTTCTCTCTGCGTCCTTGATGTCCTGGTGAAACCTTTCACCTTGTTCTTCACTGTACGCCCCCAAGTTTTCGGGAAAGTAGTTCACATGGGAGTGCAAGAAATGGACTTTCAGGCTCATGTTACAGCCTTGTTCTTTGAAGGCATTGAGCATCCTGGCAACAATATCCTTATAGTTCTCATCCCGCCTGTTCCCCAAGAATTTGAGAACAACATCCTTGAAGGAATCCCAGGCTTCTTTTTCCTTCTCAGACATCGTTTCAGTGAATGCTCCATCTGAAATGAGTTTCCTTATATCAGGGCCAACAAACACTCCTTCCTTTAGCTTTGCTTCAGAAAGTCGGGGGAACTTTGAGCAAAGGTACCGAAAGCACTCACCATCTTTTGGAAGGAACTTGATGAATTGCTTAATGAGACCCAACTTAATGTGGAGAGGTGGTAATAGAATTTTATCACGAGGTACCAAGCTCTCATGAAGAACATTTTTCTCACTGGGTCTCAAATACTCCCAAATTGACCAGTCTTTTTTCCCCCAGTGTAGGTCGCGGGCCCGGCTATCCCACAAGCAAAGGAAGCAGGGATATTTGGTGAAACCGGATTGCTGCCCTAATAGCATGGATAGAATTTTAAAGTCTCCACAAATCATCCACTTATGCTCATCATAACGAATCTTCTGAAGAATCAGGGCCAAATTCTCGTATTTTTCTTGGAGAATAACAGAGTGAGCAATAGGAACTGAAGCGAATGTGTTGCCATTATGAAGAAGAACACCTTTTATGCTGTCTTTTGACGAATCAATGAACAGCCACCATTCAGCAGGATCATACTTGAGTTTAAACTTTTCCATCACTCCGTATATATCATTGCAAAATACCAAATCTTCCTCTTTGCTGAAATACTTCAAAAATTGTGTCTCGCGGTTGCGGTACCAATAAAAAGTTGTTCCTGGTGACAATAGATTTTTCTGTTTAAGCCGAGAACCTAGCAGTTGGGCAGCATCTTTTGGGAGTCCTAAATCCCGGACTAAATCATTCAATTCAGCTTGAGAGAAAAGTTCAGGTTTCGGATCTGGTTCAGTTTCAAACTCGGAAGTACTGGACTCATCGGGAAAAGCCATCTGATGAGTCTCATCATGATCAGAACCGTCCACACAAATATGATCCAAAGATTTTGGTGGTTCAGGCACAGGTACTTCGTTGCTATGAGGCATAGGCCTAATTGCTGAGGGAAGGTTGGGGTAACTTATTACGTTCTTATTTTTTAAGTTGTATCCCTTCACAATGCAAGAGCAAAAATAGCAGTCACTGCTGTGGTCTCTTTGTTCACGCCACATCATAGGTATTCCGAAACAAAATGCTTGTTTTTTACCTTTCATCCATAAGCGTAGATCTTCCTCACATGTCTTGCACACTTTGTGAGGAGCCCACGGTTTGTCTTGATCGCCTAACTTCAAACCGAAATAGGCGAAATATACTATTTTAATAAATGCAGAAATGTTCCTCTGCCGCTTTTTCACGGTATATTCCCCACAAATAAAACAAAAACTGTCCGGAGAGTTGACGCAACCTCTGGCTCTGTGAGCCATCACAAATACACAGCACTGCAAACTACAACTGTAGTGAACCACTTCGGAATAAAGCTGGATTACGACTGAGCAAACAAAAGGTAATAATGAACTTGCAAGAAACTGAAATTTGACAGGAACGTTCATGTCGCAACCACCGTGTTTGAGCGAGCGAATGAGGCGAGGCGAACAGGAAAGAACATGCGCCAGCGCGAGTACTGGATTTAGCCCCCCGCCTCCCAATTGTCCTGTTAATGTATAAAATGAATACAAAACACTCTAAAATATCATGAGGGAGTGTTTCTAGTTAGTTAACCATTACAACCTCTATTTTGGGCCAAGAAAATAAACTGCAGTCGGCTAAAAAGAAATTATGTGAACATTCCTTATATGGGTAAGAAATCTAATTTTGCAAGAAAATGTGACATGATGGAACATTTTGGCTATTTTTCCTGGATTCAGCACCCCAAAATCTATAGGAATCAGTTGCAAAACTGGAGGCAGTTTTTTGGTAGTGTACCTGTGTATTCTGAGAATTTTATCAAACCCTGTAAACAGGGGAATTGCTTTCCCCGAGGTGCAAGACCAATTATCTTTCAGCTCAACAAAGGGAGATGCTAGGAGTGCTGATATCGACTGAAGAGATACAGCGGAGTATCCAAGGGGCCAAGTGTTGTAAAATGCCTGGCCTGGATGGGTATAACACAAAATTCTAAGATTAAATGGGACTTTGTCACTCCGCCCCTTGTAGAGATGTACCGGGATACACCATTTCAGAGCCATTTCAAATGGGAGGCTAACAAAGTGCATATTACTATCCTGCCTAAACCAGGGAAGGACCCCCTCCAAGCATCTTCTTATCGGCCCATCTTTTTAATAAACTTTGATCTGAAACTTATGGTGAAAATACTGGCGGACCATTTGGCACCCCTGCTGCCGAGTTTGATACAGGAATCCCAGGTGGGTTTTGTGAGAGGCCGCTATGCAGCACGGAACCTGTGCAAGATTATAGCATCCCTTGAGTGGGTTCATGAGCACCAGATTTCCTCCATCTTGATGCTGAGAAGGCTTTTGATAGGATGAAGTGGCATTATCTTTTTCATCTTCTGCCCCAATACAGCCTCGGTGATCAATTTGTACAGATGATACAGCAGCTGTGGAAGTTAATGGGACCTTGTCTGACACTTTTGGGATAGAATGGGGGACACGACAGGGCTGTCCATTCTCCCCGTTATTGTTATTTCACTAGACACTGAACCTCCTCAACATTCCTACATCTATCTGCAAAACCAAACAAATAACAAGCAACAGAGCATTCACCTACACAGCCCCAGTACTATGGAACTCACTACCAGACTCGCTTCTTTCACTCAAAGACCTACAAACATTCAGGAAGGAATTAAAGACCCTTCTCGTCATTGAACACTACAGCAACCACAACACCACCAGCACCCAGCCATCCACCACCTCCCCTCATCAGGCATAATCTCACCAAAAGCATAACTGCAAATGTCACAACCTCTCTAAAAAAGCATAATTTGCACCTAATAACTGCAGTGAGACTCTTCCTGCAGTAAACTATATAACACCCACTAAAGAAACTGCAACAATGTTTCATTTTACGTTACAATGTATATAACTTAACATGATTTAATGTACATAGTTACCTCTGAGTTACAATGTATATAGTTCAATTCTGTTCTATGTAACTTGTTGTTCCATGTAAACCGCCCCTGATCTCTAGAAGGGGTGGTATAGAAAACTGAACAAATAAATAAGACACGCTCATACGCAAACTGGTTGCCTGTGGAGAGGCACCAGATATCCAGATCGGATGAACGTAATTCAAGATAGCTGCATTTGTGGATGATATGCTAGTCCATTTGACATCACTGAAGACAGTATTGCTCCGGGTGCTAGAGCAATTTGCGGTCTTTGGGGAGATAGTGGGACTATGTATCAATCAGGATAAATCAGAGGCTTTGGACATATTGGGGCAGTTGAAGCCTTCCCTTTGCTATGGGCAGATATAGCTTTTACCTATTTGGGCATTCAATTAAAGAGTAACCCATGTTTCCTGTATAGATGAAATTGGTCTAGGTTTATGCAGCAGCTGCGGACTTGGATGCAAGGCTGGAGCCCTTTGCCGCTCTTGTTGGCGGAACGCCTAGTTGCGTATTGGATGGTGCTCTTCCCTAAACTGCTATATGTGTTACAAACCCTGCCATTCCGTCTCCTCGCTTGAACGGGAGATTTGTAATTTCTTATGGAGGGGGAAGAGGGCTAGAATAGTATTGTCCTTTTAGCGTGGATCTTGGGGATGGGCCGCCCTGACATTGCCTGCTATGCTCAAACATGTTAGCTGCACCACACTGTGATTTGTTGGGGAATACAGAGGTGTTCACTCCACGGGTGGTGGAAGAGTCCTTTGTCACCCCATATACTCTTCTAGAGGTCCTACAAATAGAAAATAATGACCTTCCACTGAGACTTAAATGGAGTTTATTGATAGATCCAATAAGGAAGGTGTGGCGCTATTGTTGTGCCCATTGGCAGATCCCATCTATGACCTCTAGCTGGTTACCTCTTCAGAAGAATATCTCCTTTGTGCCTTGATCTGAGACTCGGGCATTTCAAGAATGGGCAGCAAAAGGGTTGAGCAATAGCGGCCATGTGGTGGACATGTTGGGAACATGTAAAACCTTTCAGGACATAAAGGAGGAATATGAATTGGGGAATACTCACTTCTTCTCTCTCTTTCTCCACTCATATCCAACTCGTAGCTAAGACTTGCCATTTCTTCCTTTATAACATCAACAAAATTCACCCCTTCCTTTCTGATGACACTACTAAAATGATTGTCCACTCCTTAATCACCTCCCATCTTGATTACTGCAATATTCTCCTTGCTGGCCTTCCCGTGAACCATCTCTTTCCCCTTCAATCTATTCAACATTATGCTGCTCGACTAATTTTCCATCAGCATCGCTTTTCCCATATCACTCCTCTTCTCAAGTCCCTTCATTGGCTTCCCATCCGCTTCCGGATCCAATTCAAACTCCTCCTCTTGACCTATACTCTTCAGCCCCCCACTACCTATCATCTCTTATCTCTCCTTACATCCCCTCTTGTGTTCTTCACTCTTTGAACAGCCTTCGTTTATCTATGCCCTCCACTCGTACTGCTAATTCTAGACTTCACTCCTTTCACCTGGCTGCACCCTTTGCCTGGAACAATCTACCTCTGTCTGTGTGCAAAGCACCTTCTTTGGACCTCTTCAAGTCCAGATTGAAAACCCATCTCTTCTCTATTGCTTTCTGTTCTTGATTCTTGTTATTGTATACTTTGTCTTACTTGATTGTATTTGTATTTTGTGATCTTCTTGATTAGATTGTGAGCTCTGATGAGCAGGGACTGTCTCTTCTTCATGTATGTACAGCGCTTTGTACATTTGAAGCGCTATATAAATGTTAGATAGATAGATAGTTCTTCACTTATCTTCAGTTATGACACCATGTAGGGTCTCTTCCATGAGAGGTACTGAAGGCTGAGACATCTGTGCAAATTTTACAGTTCTTTGACTTGGGCGAACAATGTAGCCCAACTATATCCATCTATGTAGGCCAGCTGGAATGCTGATCTAATACGATGGACTATCATGAGATTGAGTGGCACTGGGAGATGGAATTAGGGTTATCTGTGGCTCTTGCTGTGGTTCGGTGCACGTTACTTCACATATCCGACTTAGTGCAGTCAGAGAGGCTTCAAGAGATGCAATTTAGGGTGATGTGTCAGACTCTTTTCTCTCCACGCCATGCACTACGCAGTAGACTATTGCAGACTGAGGGCTGTCTAAGGGTGTTCGGTATCACTGGTGGACTTGAGCCATATGTGGTGGGGTTATAGGGAAATTCAGAAATATTGGAGGGGAATTCAGAGATATATGGTCTTGGGTTGGACAGAAGGTGAACTGGACTGGATACCTGGTGGTGTTTGACCTATTAATCTCCACAACTCCTAAGGGGTGCTAGGTCAGATTGCTCATCTGAAAAGCATGCATGACGACAAATAAATCCATCTTGACGTGCTGGCAAAGCCCCTATCCACCATCCTTTTGGGAGTGGCGGAGTTCTTTCCATCAACCTATGCTCATGAAACATCAGGCTGCAAGGAGGAATGGCCAGAAACAAGAGACATTTATGCCAATTTGGGAGTGCTAAATCAGTACTCTGTCTTTTTGGGTACAAAACAAACTCTTAACCCTTTGGGGGGCACTGGGCAGGGTGATGAGGGGAAGAGTGAGCCTAGGGCAGTGCCCCCCTCCTTTTTGGAGACTTGAAACTCCACAGGAGAGAATGTATCTGCATATGTGTGTATGGGCACCTGTCCAGCTATGGCTAAAGTATGGGGGGGGGGGGGGGGAGTGTGGGTAGGAAGGCTGAGCAGGGGGATAAAGTAATAAAATATTTGTATGTGCAGTGGCTGTAAGCTGTTATCCCCAGGCACTGTGCAAGTGTTCTCACAGTGCCCCTTGTGTGTATTTTGAGGTGTGTTAATAAAAAAGTTGTTACAAAAAAACAAAACAAAAAAAAATCAATCAAGGTGTGAAGATTGATGAAGTAGGGACAGCACTACCCAGTAAGCTGGGTAAGCATGGCATGGGGATGCCGATGTCAGGAGGGTGCTGTTGCTAGCTGTCCATCCCCACTCCCCTAGTGGAGAGCCTGCCTGCAGGACATGCTGCTCCTGTGGGCAGAAGGCTGTGAGTAGTGATTGCAGCCTCTCACACGTTGGCTCTCTACTAGGCCACCGGCACTGCACAGATCATCCTGAGTAGGGGTGAGCAGCTGGTAATGGTGCCCTCCTGACATCAGCTCTCGCGGGCAGATTCTGTTTCTCTGGGCCACAGTCGCTGCTTGCACAGCACCTGCCCGCGGGACATGCTGCTTCCACAGGCAGAAGGATGTGAGAGGCAGCAATCACAACCCAGAGAAGTGGAGCCCGCCTGCAGGAGCAGCATGCCCCACGGGCAGGGGCTGTTTAGGGAAGATTCTGACCTGCCTTTCTGGGCTGGGATCATGGCTTGCACAGCCCCTGTCTGTGGGACATGCTGCTCTGCAGGCAGGCTCTGCACTTGTACATAGAAGGGGTGGATTTAGTGGGGAATGCATTTGGAAGTGGGAAGTGGAGATGAGGGTGCATTGGGACTTGGATGTGGATGGGCACATGGAGTCAAAAGGGAGATGCTGGATGCAGGGGAGGAATAGAGAGGCAGCAGGGATAAGATTGAGGTGAGGGGTTAGAGAGATAGAGGGAGATACTGGACATGGGAAGGGGGACATGGGGGAACAGGCATATGGAGATGTGAGAAGATGGAGTAGTGATGTGGGCCAAGGGGTTATAGGGAGACTAAGGGAGAGGGGACAGAGGAGAGATAATAAGGGGAGAAGGAAATGCAGAAAATGGGGTAAATAGGGAGAGAGAGGGGAGATGAACATGAGATAAATAGGTTGAGAAAGAGACGGAGAGATGCTAGACATGGGAGTAATAGGGAGGGGATGGTATGCTATGGAGATGGGGTAGTGCTAGTTAAGGGGGGTATAGGAAGAGAGAGCGGAGATACTGGATGGAGGGGAGGAGAGAGTCAGAGAGAGAGACACTGGATGATGGGGGAAGAGATGTTAGACATGGAGGAGGAGAGTGAGCAAAAGACTGGGGAATAATGGACCAGGGAAGAAGAGCTGGGGAATGGAAGGACTGGGGTGAAGGTTGAAAAGTGGTAGGTAGATTGAGAACTGGATAATAAGAAGTAATGAAATCTGGGTGGAGAGAGAGAGAGAGAAATAAATGGAACAAAGCTGAAAGGAAAAAGATCAATATTCAAGATGATAGGAAGTGAAGAAAGCAAAAGGAGAGACAAGAAATGGTAAATGGACTAGAGACTGTAGAAAGAGAGCTAAGAGAAGAGAGGAAAGCAGAAGCCTCAGATCGGGAGCAGCATGATCAGAGAATAAAATGGTCAGACAACAAAACTGTATGAGTTTTGGAAGTTTATGCTGGTATGGTATTAGGTGACTTTTGTAGAATTTTATAATATGCCTGGTACTGGAGAATGTTTATGTTGTTGTTAGTGAGATGACTGGAATCAGATTTTAAAAAAATATATATTTATTTATTTATTTAAACATTTCTATACCGTGTTTTCCAAAGGATCAAGTGCGATTTTTCTGTGGGTGAATGTCCTACTTCTGCTCTGCCTCTATTGTCAAGGGGGAGGTTTCTGTGGATGCAGAATATATATTCAAAAAGAAAGAGCAAAAACCATAATATAGTTTATAGCAAAATAAAATGAATTTCCTTTCTCGTGGCAAACCTTCTGTTTTTATCCTCTGCAAAGGCAACAAAGCCCCATAAAAGTAATAAAAGGGACAATGCAACAAGCAAACTCTTGGATATACTTAGCTGTATGTTGAACTTCTAAACGCCGTTGCTTCAATCGATTGGCAAAATTCTTTTTCCGAACAGTGCTGTTTGGAAAAATAATTTTGCCAATTGATTGAAGCACCCTTACAAACCATTCAAATTGAACAGAAGAACCACATTCCCATTGCAGTAAAATTAGACACACCTGTGATCAATTGTCAGTACTCACTTGACTTGAATCACCCAATGAATGATGGCTCTAATGTTCAAAATGGCCACATTCACGCCCCTTTCCATTTTCACAATGGTGAAGACAGGCGCTGCCTGAGACCATCAGAAAAGCCATTATCACCAAACATCAAATTTCAAAGGAGTACAAGGCCATCTCCAAAGACCTTGGGATCCCTGTGTCTACAGTTCATAATGTTATTAAAAAGTTTTCTGCTCATGGAACTATCAATAACCTCCCAGGATGCAGTGGGAAGAGGAAAATTAATTTCAAAGGAGCCCTTCACAAGCCTCTTTTTTTTATCCTGACAATGACTTAGGGCATGTTTACTAAATATTAATGTGCGTTAAGTGCCACTGTGCCAAAAGAAATAAATGGGTGTTGCTGCACTTAGCGCACATTAATTGTGAATATGCGTTAACTTTTAGAAAGCAGGCATTTGTAACCAAGAGGGAATACAGTCCAAAGGACAGAAGATAGTCAAATGCCTCCCAATCTCTTCAGCCAGCAAAAATACAAAACAAATTGTTGGCATAGTCAGTATGGAAAGTGAGCATTCCGAAATTGATATGATCATCCACTTGGGTACAAATGACCTGGGTAGAAACAGTACCTCTACAGTACAAAGGGACTTCCAGACTCCAGGAGAGAACTCAAACCCACTGTCAACACAATAGCATTCTCAGACGTTCTACCTGTACATGCTTAGGGGGAAGGAAGGCTGCATCATATAACCAACTTTAATACGTGGCTCCTAACCTAGTGTAAACAAGGATTTGAATATATAGGCAACTGGGGAAATAGATGGAACAAGAGGCTATATTGTGTTGATGGACTGCATCTCTCTGTGGCAGGGAAAAGGATCCTCCCTTCTACTATCTCCTAACTTCCTGCTGCTTCTTGCTCTTCTCTCTGCTTATCCTTACTCTATGTGTGATTGCATCATCTCTGTCCTGTCTCATATTGTAGCTCTTTTCCTTTTCTGGCTCTAGCCAATGCTGTGTATTTTATGCAATTGTAAACCACGCTGGTGTTAATGAAGGAGCAGTATATCAAGCAACCAAATAAACATAAACTTAAGTGAAAAATTCAGGCAATATGTGGACAGGCATTTAAACTAGAGAAAGGGGGTGATGGGTGGAAAAAGCGTAGTTACTCACCTGTAACAGGTGATCTCCGGGAACAGCAGGAATTTAGTCTTCATATATGGGTATCGTCGGTACCGACAGAGCCTGCGCGGGAACGCTCCCCAGCGTCCAATAGGAATGCTTATGGGAGCATCCCTCAACACATGCGCGCTGCCTTCCCGCCTTTCCAACTGTCCCTCTTCAGTTATGTTTGTAGCTGAGTGAAAGGATAGAGGGAGAGAGGAAAGAGACAAAGAGATAGAGAGATAATGCTTAGGGGAGGTGGGTGGGTTGTGAAGACTAAATTCCTGCTGTTCCCGGAGATCACCTGTTACAGGTGAGTAACTACGTTATCTCCAGGAACAAGCAGGAATGTAGTCTTCCCATATGGGGACTCCCTAGCTGAAGATGCCAGGGAGATAGCCCCAGGAAGGTGCCACCCTAGAAAAGTAGGCATTCTTCCTCCCATGGATCTCTGGCATTCCACCAGGGTTGGTGGGCAGGAGTTGAATTAGGTCTGAAAGAAATTATGAAGAACAGCTTGGCCAGAGGCGGCATCCCGACGGGAGGCTTTATCCCGGCAGTAGTGGGCTGTGAAGGTGTGTACCGAAGCCCAGGTGGTTGCTCGACAAATGTCATCGATAGACACAGAATGGAGACTAGCCATGGAAGCTGCCATGGCTCTCACGTTATGAGCTGTGACATGGCCCTGAAGAGGAAGACCCTTACTCTCATAAGCAAAGGATATACATTGGGCAATCCATTTAGATAAAGTTCTTTTGGAGACTGGAAGTCCCAAATGACTAGAGTCAAAAGCTATAAAAAGTTGCGAAGACTTTCTATATTGCTGTGTTCTCTGTAGGTAAAAGGCTAAGGCTCTTTTACAATCCAAAGTATGGAGGTTTCTTTCTGCATTAGAGGCGTGAGGCCTCGGAAAAAATACAGGAAGATAAATTGATTGATTCAAATGAAAAGGCGAAATCACCTTTGGCATAAAGTGTGGATGAGTTCTAAGAACAACCTTATCAAGATTTATTTTATTTTATTTTATTTATTTATTTAGTGTACACTTGTATCCCACTACTTCCAGCGATCAGCAGCGGTTTTCTATACATAATGGTGCGGCTGTACAGGCCGGATTTGGAACATACAGTGTGATTTCAGGGGTGGGTAAAAGGCACATCAAACAGTCACATATTTACATTTGATTGTATAAGAGGAGACTTTACAAGATGAAACCTAGTATAAGGAGGATCAGCCACTAAAGCTTGCAGTTCACTAATGTGATGTGCAGAGGTAATTGCAATTCCAGGTCAAAAACATAAGGGTTGTAGTGGTTAAAGGCTCAAAAGGCAGCTTCATGAGCTGCCTGAGAACTACATTTAGATCCCATGCCACCGGTGGTGGCTTAATGGAAGGTTTGGTTAACAGAAGACCTCTCATAAATCTGGGGATGAGAGGAAATTGGTTGTCCATTCAGAGGCTTATAAGAAGCTGCAATTGCACTAAGATGGACTCTTACCAAATTGGTCTTTACACCAGAATTCGCTAAGTGAAGGAGATACTCTAGTATCGATTCTAAAGGTATGACAAGGGGGTTTAATCCCTTCTTGGAGCACCATATAGTAAAACGTTTCCACTTGAAGACATAAGATCTTCTTGTGGAAAGTTTTCTAGAAGCCTGAAGGATATCCTTTACCTGTTGAAATCCTGTAGGTTTAAGCCTTCAGCAACCAGGCCGTGAGATGCAGGGACTGGGGACTCGGGTGCCATAGCATCCCGTCCTCTTGGGAAAGGAGATCTGGAGCATGCCCTAACTCCAGAGGTGCAGCTTGAGAGAGATGTAGAAGCAGGGGATACCACGCTTGGCGTGGCCATTGTGGCACTATGAGAATCATGCGACCCCTGTCTCGCTGAAGCTTGAAGAGTGTTTTGGGGATGAGGGGAATGGGTGGGAAGGCATAAAGGAAGTCCTGACCCCAGTGAAGGAGGAAGGCATCTCTTGCCTGACAATTGTGAGCCGGAATCCTGGAACAGAACCGGGGAAGTTTGGCATTCAATGGACTTGCAAAGAGGTCTATGTCTGGAGTGCCCCAGAGATGAAATATCTTTGCCACCTGGTCTAGGTGGAGAGACCACTTGTGAGGCAGCAGTACTCGACTGAGTTTGTCTGCCCAAAGGTTTTGAATACCTGGAAGATATACCACTAGAAGGTGAATTTGATACTCTCTGGCGAGGGCCCACGGTCATAAAACTTCGTTGCAGAGAGCCTGTCCCGCTCTGCTTGTTCACATAGAACATGGCTACTTGATTGTCCATCTGAACTAGGACTGTCTTGTAGCTGAGCTGGGCGTGGAATACTCAAAGAGCTAAATAGATTGCTCTTAATTCCAGGAGGTTTATGTGTAGACCAGCCTCCTGTGGAGTCCAGGTGCCCTGGGTAGAGAGATGATCCAGGTGTGCTCCCCAACCCACCTGTAATGCATCTGTTGTTAGGGTGGCCTGAAAAAGGGGTTGATGGAAAGGAGACCCCACTGTCAGATTTTCTAGTGATTGCCACCATTGGAGGGACAAAATTAGTCATTGAGAGTTTACTATTTTGTCTGATAAATGTCCTGTGGCCTGTGTCCACTGTGTGGATAGGGTCCACTGAGCTGCTCGCATGTGGAGGCGAGCATATGGGACTACATGAACTGTAGATGCCATATGTCCCAGCAACTGTAGTAGCTCTCGAGCAGTTAGGGAGGATTTTCCTGCTGCTTGAGAAGCTAGTTCCATTATGCGAAGACACCGGGCCTGAGGGAGGAAAGCCTTTGCCTGTCTGGTATCTAGACAGGCCCCTATGAATTCCAGGCATTGGGAAGGAACAAGTTGGGATTTTGGGAAGTTTATTACCAACACCAAGTATTGGAGGATTTGCATTGTGCGAGACAGTACAGTGCTGGCCTCCGCAACTGTAGGGGCTCGAATGAGCCAGTTGTCTAAGTAAGGGAAGACAAATATCCCTAGGGTTCGTAGAAATGCAGCTACTACTGCCATGCATTTCGTGAATACCCTTGGAGTTGAAGCCAGACCAAAGGGAAGAACCCTGTACTGGAAAGGTTTTCCCTTGAAAAGGAATCGTAAGAATTTCCTGTGATTTGGATGGATCAGAATGTGAGTGTATGCATCCTTTAAGTCTAGAAAGCAGAGCCAATCCTGGCTTTGAAGGTATGGCAGAAGAGTTCCAAGAGAAATCATATTGAACTTCTCTTGGAACAGGTATTTGTTCAATTCTCTGAGGTCTAGGATGGGTCTGTGCCCTCCTATTTTCTTTGGAATAAGAAAATAGGGGGAGTAGAACCTTGCACCCCATTGAAGAATGGGTACCTCTTCTATTGCCCCTTGGGCAAGAAGTGTTGAGACCTCATGATCTAGCAGATTGTCTGCGGAGGTTTGAGAATTGAATTGACTTAGAATTGTAGGAGGGGGCATGCTGTGAAAATGGAGCTTGTACCCCTCTCCTACAATGGACAGAGTCCAATCTTCTGCTGTTAGCTGATGCCATCTGTTGGCAAAGTGGCATAACGTGCCTGGGATATTGGGGGGTTGGGGACCCCTCAGAAGCAGGAAGGCTAAGCTCTCTAGGAAGGAGTCAAAGCCCTTGAGGGGGCTGAACCTGCGGAGCTGGTTGAGCTCTCGGGCCTTTTGGCTTCTTTTGCTGTCTAGTTTGTCCCTTTTGGACAACCTGACCCTGAGTTTGACTCTGCTGGGTATAGAAAGGATAAAATTTCCTCTTTTTGCTGAGAGTTTTTTTATAAGGCTTCTTTTTGGCTAGAGTGGCTGTAGATTTTGACAATCTATCTAGAGTGGTATTGTCAGCATCTAACTCGTTAGCCTTTTCCTGCCAGTTCTTGCCGAAGAGATTCTCTCCCGTGCAAGGAATGTTGCCTAACTTGTCCTGTACCCAAGTCTCAAAGTCTGATGCCTGAAGCCAGGCAATCCGTCGTGCCCCAATGGCAATAGCAGAGTTTCTGCTGATGCATTCAAAGCAGTCAAAGGCTGCACGATTCACAAACTTGGAGACATCTTGAGCATGCTTAACTAGAGCAAGAAAGTCTTGTCTCTTGTCATCTGGGAGAAGTGGGCTCATAAGCTCCAAGTCTCCTGTAACTTCTTTGAGGAACATGCCCATATATAGAATATATTAACTGATCCTAGCTGAAAGCATGAAAGGTTTGGCACCCAAAAGCATCCAGAGTCCTGCATTCACGACCTGGGGGATTGGATGCATGCCTCTTTGCACTTTTCATCCTATGCATGGCTGACTGCACCACCATTGAATGGTGTGGCAGCTGAGTCTTTTGAAATCCAGGACATGGCGTAACTCGATACATAGTATCAGACCTCCTAGAATGAGGAGATGTAGTCAGAGGTGTCTCCCACATTCTGAGCATCAACTTATGGAGAATTTCATGGATGGGCAGAGTGGCTGCCTCCTTTGGAGCTTTAGGATATTGGAGAATTTCCATTTCCTTTGTTCTGGGTTCCTGTTCAGGAGCTACCATGATTGAAAGGCCTTTGGCCACATCACGAATAAAATCCTGAAAAGACATGTCCTCTGGAGGTAACATTCTGCGTTGGGGAGAAGAGGGATCTTCCGGGAGAAACCCTGTGGTACCGGCAGAATTGTCAGAGTCTTCAAAATCGGAGGATTCGAAGTATTCCTGACCACGATGCTCATGCAAAGCACGGTCCCGGTATCGATCAAAGTTGGTACCAATCTGCCGATTCCAGCCAAAGATGGCATGGGAAGAATTCCCACCGAGGCCGGTATCGTCGGTACCGGCATTGGTATCGATGTCAGTACTGGTGCCCGTTGAACCATAGGAATCAACGGTACCACAGCTGTGAGAAGAGCTGCAATGCTGCGTTCGATAGCGAGGAACCTCTGGTCTATCGACGCTACCGATGCCTGGGTGTCGGTACCGGTGAAAACGGCCAAGACCCCTGAGCATGGCACCAGTAGTTCTTGCGAGGTTGAGGCCTCAAGAACATCTTGGAACCCCATTGATGCTTTGGAAGCTGAAGCCTCCTGCCGGGGCTATTTTGCCAGTGTGGTTCCCTCAAGGGCAATGCCAGTGGCCTCTCGATGCTTAGCAGGAGAGCTACCCTTTGAGGACCGGCTTTTTTGTTTAGTTACCTGAGATCCATGGGAGGAAGAGGAGGCTCTTGAAGATGTCGATGCAATGGATCTTAAACACCATAAGAGATATGTCAAAAAAAAGAAAATTTTTGTCGGAACTACTGCCGTGAAAACTTACGTCCTCTCGAAGCAGAATGTTCCTTTTAATAAAATTTTTAATAAGGGATAGAAACCCTAAATTATACCCAGAAAGGTATCAAAAACCCATAGGGTAAAAACAAATGTGTAAGGTGAATTTGTAAGAAGACTGCCCAAAGTCCCACATCTCTCATATAACAAATATGGTACTTAGCTGAAAAGACCAATCTTCTGTTTTATAATAAGACCTCTCAGTCAAGGGAGATGTGTCCTCGCAGTCAAGACAAAATGTCCTGCAACAATCATAAATTGGAAGTATTGTTGACCCAACGTTGTGTTTCGGGCTTGTGACTTTCCTAGCCCTTTCTCAAAACTCCGTTGCTGGTATAAGGGGTAGAGAACACTCCCGTTCATTTAAAACTCTCACCAAAACATCTGACCGGCCAATTAGCCAATGAGAAGACTGCCCGAAATTAAAAAGACAGAGTTTCATAAAATACTCCACCAATCCAGAGAGGAGTTGAGACCCGTAGGTGGTAAGGAATTTAAGAAAAAAATCCAATACTGTTCACGGTAGAGGAGGCGAGCCTCCCGATCCCCGCCTCGAGTCTTTTCTGGGACAGAATCAAGGATATGCCATCGTAGATCTATAAAAGCATGCTGGAAATCCGCACAGTGTTGTACTACAGGGGCCGATAATACTCTCGTATTAATCCTAGAGCGATGTTCTTGTAGACATTTCTTCATAGGCCGAATGGTTTTGCCAATATAGTTCTTATCACAAGGACATATCAGTAAGTAAATAACAAAAGAGGACTGACAGGTCGTATAAAATTTACAGTAATAGGAGCGATGAGTAACTGGATGCGTCCAACAAGTGCCCTCCAATGTTATGGCACAAAAATCACAGTTCTGGCAACAATAATGTCCTGTAGTCTGCGATATAGGGACATCATCCGTGTAGTATGTATAAGCCAATCGGCCAAATTTCTACTTCTCCTAAAGGCCAACATTAAGGGTACATCAAAACAAGTGTATAAAGATAAGATAGACCAGTGTTTTCTAAGAATGGCAACCACTTCCTTAGACTGAGGCATGTAGGGCAAAACACCTACAAATGATGAAGCAGTCACTGGTCGTTCTTCCTCTGTGTTACACTCATTTTGCCACCATTCAGGGTAATTAAAGCGTGCTCTACGATAAGCTTTTTGAATGACCGAGGCCGGATAGTCCCTATGACGAAGACGAAGTTTCAGATCAGATGCTTGTTTTTTAAATTCTTCCACAGTAGAACACAATCTCCGTAGACAAATAAACTGTCCAACCGGTAATCCCCTACATAGGGAACTAGGATGATAACTACAAAAGTGTAATAAAGTATTCCGTTGGACAGGCTTCTGAAACAGCGTGGACTTTATTACATTACGGTCTTTAAACAATTTCAAATCTAAAAATTCCATAGACCAATAGTCATATTTCGGAGTGAACTTTAAATCTGCGAAGAGAGAATTAATCTGAATCAACTATAACTTCAAATGATATAAGTATTCTTCGCACATTAATATAATTATTAAAGTAAACTATTATTTGTAATATAGTTCAATATTGTTATGTTATATATTGTGGCAAGGAGAGAGTAGTGCCACCTAGAAAAGCAGGAAACATTGAAGGTTTTACCTTGGCTGGGGGGATGGGCACATTAGAAAACACTTGTCAGAGAAAACCCAGGGTTAGAAGTTCACAGCAGAAAAACCCCAGGGTTGATAGTCAGTGGGCCAAAACTAGTGTTGAGTCATTCCCACGTTACACACCAGATAGGAATCAGAGAAGCAGGTACTCGGGGGAGGAGCTTGCAAGGGAGTGCCCTTGTCACGTAGCTGCTTGTAAAAAAGGGCAGACAGAAACGGAAAGGAGAAGGGAGAGAGAGAGGAGAGCAGAGGAAGAGAATCACCTGTCTTACCAGCACGAGGATTCTGAACCTGACTGGAACCAGGCTCCCAGGCTCTATGCTGAGAGGAAGGGAAGACCTGAAGCCAGATTCGCTCCCCAGGAGAAAGGGAAATACTGCTGCTCTCCAGGAAGAAATACTCACAGGCCAGGCAGCTGCTGTTGCAAGGCCCAGAGATACACTGCTAGTGCAGTGAAACCACAATGCAGGTTAGTGGGCAAGCTAAATCCTGTATTTGAAAGAAGCTTAAAGAAGCCACAAGAAGGCAGAACTTTTACCCAGGCAAAACCCTTGCTGGAACCTAGATGCAGGCATTGCTCTGCTAGGGAAGCTTCCAAAGCAAGAACTTTTTATAGAGCCCGAAGGAGGTCTGACCGGTCCTCTGATTACAGCTCAGAAGAGGGTTTTATTGATAGAAGGCCTGTATGTAAAACTGTGCAAGTTAAGCATCAAACCAGGAGAAAGCCTAGGCCCAAAACTGAACACAGGGATAGTTCTTCAGATGAGGAGGAGATTACCTGTAGACATTTACATGAAAGGAAAGGAACTTTTAAACCACGGCTTTTGAAACCCCATGAGCTTTTACTTAAAGGGGAGAAACCTATTAGGTGGCCAAGACTGAAGAAACTGTTAATGTATGGAACTAATACCATTCCAGTTAAGAGTCCAGAACCACTACCTGAGAGTCCTCCAGAGAGCATGGAAATTGACTCTTTCAAAGGGGATTCAGATCCTTCAGTCACTGACATGGAATGTGATTGTTGCACTGTATGTGATTTACTGTTTTGAGGAATAATATCTTTTGTAAGAGCTAAGAAGAAAAGCTTGTTTAAAAGACTTTATTTTTGACCTGGCAAAGTTTGCATATATTTTCTTTGGGAGGAGTATCCCTACTTTTGTTTTCCTATGGACATTACCTGTTGTGAGTCTCTGAGAACCCAAATAAAAATCTGTGATCTTTAACCAACGGCTCAACTACAAATTCTTATACAACCTCAAGGTTAAGGTGCAGCGCCTCCTGCTGGTCAAGCTATCTGGCACAGGGGCGGGGCTCACAATATATATATAATATAGTTCAATAATGTTATGTATATTGTAATACATTTATACTATTATTTGCATTACAATACCTGTAATAATGTAATCTAGTTCATAAAGTTCTGAATCATATGTATTGATATTTGATTTGTTATAATGTAAAATGTTCCTAGTTATACTGTAATACCTAGTCCTTAAAGTTCAATGTACCTGTTCTATTTGTTATAATGTAAACCGCTGCTGATCCTTGGAAGCAGCGGTATATAAAAGCTGTCCAAATAAATAAAATAAATAATAAAATAATCCAATCAAAGAAGACTAGTAACTGATCTTCAGTACATGTCCAAAAGAAAAATATATCGTCTAAATATCTCAACCACATCCGAATATATTGATACCATATCGATGGATAGATATGCTGTGTCTCAAACTGGTGCATATAAAAAGTAGCTATCGAGGGAGCCACTGTGGCTCCCATCGCAATTCCATAAATCTGTTGATAATAAACGTCATCAAATTTAAAGAAATTCCTTGTAAGCACCAGAGACAGCAGTTCTAAAAAAAAATTATTTTGGTAACCGAACTGGTAACGTTACCGGGATGGATGCAGCAATGTTCAGTGCAACTCCCTGATTAATATTGGTGTATAAAGCTTGAACGTCCAAAGTTACAAGATACCATGTAGACATATCCGATTCTTGTGAATGTAAAATTGATAAAAAATGACAGGAATCTTTAATATGTGAAGAGATTGTAGGCAAAAGAGGGCGAAGGAACATGTCACAAAATTGTGACAGTGTTTCCAAAACAGAATCCTGACAAGAAACAATCAGGTTTGTCCAGGCTTTTATGTATCTTTGGTACCATGTATAAAATTGGTGTCACAGGAAAACGTTTATTCAAAAACTTAAATTCTTTGTTTGTGATCCAATTATGTTGTACAGCAAATGTTGTACAAGAAGTAATTAGATGTTGAAGTTCTAACGTCGGATCTTCCTTTAAAATCTTATAATATTTCCTGTCATTAAGATGTGCACTCACCACGGAATGATAATAAACTTTATCCTGAACAACTGTAGCGCCCCCCTTGTCCGCTCTATGGATGAAAATATCTTTACGTTCACTAAGAGACTTAAGAGCTGTGTACTGAGATTTTGTCAAATTAGAAAAACTTTTTCTAGAACCTGTTTTCTTCATAAGTTCCAAGTCACGCAACACCAATTTCTGATAAGTGTCAATAGATGAATTGATCTGTCCTGGCGGAAGCCATCTCGAGGGAGTTTTTATGATAGAATTATATTCTCCCTCAATTTGGAGATTAATACTACAAAAAAAGTGGGTCACTTGGAGCTTCCTGAAAAAACGATATAGAGCCACCCGCATCCGAAACGGGTCATAGCGTTTCTGGCATCCGAAGAAAAGAGAGAACCAAGCTTTGCAGCCCGGTTATGTCTTCCTCTCTTAGTCATCCCCATACAGGAGAGACATTCAGATGGAGAATGTTCAGGCCCTAAACATTTAGGACACCAATCATGGGTGTCAGTGACAGAAATGGTACCGCCACACTTAGTACATTTTTTAAAACCACTAGTTGGTAGGAATATGAGGCCTAATACCCAAAATGGCGCCTAGCACCGAAAAAGAAAAGTTTCTGAAGAGAAACAGTTCAAAGTATAAAATGTTTTTGAAAAAAGAAAAGAAAAGAACCGGCGGTACCGGTAGGTGTCGTGCGGAGGCAAATGCGACCACAAGAAAACAATTTTAAAGACGGAATTTTCTGCGGTGACAGGATATGGGTCCTGTTAGCCTCGCGGAAAACGAAGAACTGAAGAGGGACAGTTGGAAAGGCGGGAAGGCAGCGCGCATATGCTGAGGGATGCTCCCAAAAGCGTTCCTATTGGATGCTGGGGAGTGTTCCCGCGCAGGCTCCGTCGGTACTGACGATACCCATATGTGAAGACTACATTCTTGCTTGTTCCTGGAAATGAACAAGTTCAGAATCTCATTCCCAGCAAAAATAACAACATTAGAAACAGTCACCATATTAATCTACACATCAATGGCAAGTGGGAAGAGGAGTGTAGAATAAAATCCATGCAAAATACAAGTAAGCCAATCAACAATCGCTGGAAGGCAATGAGCAGAAATGCTGGAAGCCTAACCAACAAAGTTCCTGATCTGGAAGCCCTAATGGTGGAAATGGACTTGGACAGAAACATGGTTTAACAAGTCACATGAATGAGACAAAGCTGGCTATAATTTATTTAGAAGAGACAGAGAAGGCAGAAAAGAAGGAGTAGCAGCTCTATATGTCAAAAGCAATATTAAAGCTGCTGAAATGCAGGAGTCGTGGGGTCAACATGATGATGGCTACCTGAGCATACGTCCTTGCACCAAGCTCTGCTTCGTTTCCCGCTAATTCTAGCATTAAAAAATGTGCAGAATTACACCAGTGAACCAAGGACCAACACGCTGCAGTGAGAAGCGATAACCGTGCAGTCTAAGAGAAATGGGAAACCCCCGGGGGAGGGGGGGGGGGGGGTTATGCCAGTGAAAGCGACCAAAATGCTGAAGGAAAAGGTGGTTGACTGCAAAATGGCAGCAGAACAGAGAGCACCAATAGTTACTCTACACGAAGAGGCAGTGTGGGACCAGATCAGCAATATCACTGCAGCCCTGGCTGATAAACTGACCCGACTGCAGACTCGATTGATGATTTGCGAGGCAGTTTGGAGGCCCAGACAGCACGACTTCAGCAGTTGGAGGACTAGGTGTAGAAATGCGACCAGGATGCTGAGGCCTTGGTGGCACGGAACACAGCAACCAGGTACTGCTCGACAAAGTTGATGACCTAGAAAATCGCAGTTGGCGAAACAATATAAGGATGGTGGGTCTCCCAGAGAGTTTGAAGGTGGAGGAACTGTACGATGTCATTGAGCACTGGCTCCCACAACAAATAGGCCTGCAGACTGCAGGGGAATGTATGATTGTTGAGCGTGTGCATTGGGTCAACCTGTGACAGAAGGCAGCAGAGTGACCGCGGCTGGAGTTAGCCTGAATATTGAACTTTGCCGAGAAACACCACCTAATGACTTTATATTGGGGCAACTGAAAGCTAGAATATCAAGGGAAGCCTGTCTTGCTCTTCAATGATTACTCAGCATGGGTGGCAGAAAGCTGGAGGGCGATGGCCCCCTATTGTTCAGTATTAGTGAGACGAGGCATCCGTTTTGCGTTGCAATACCCTGCTCAAGTAAGGTCACTTATGCCAACCGGACACAACAGCTTGTTATGGTCATAGCTCTGAAAGCTTTTGGGGATGGTCTGCCAGCAGAGTGAGGCCCGGACCTCTTGGGCAAATTGGTGCCCTGTTGGCCCAATATTTATTTATTTAGCCTTATTTATATACTGCCTTTCTCCAGATCAAAGTGGTAGTAAGTTACTAGTTATTGTTGTGGACGTTGGGGGTTCTGCTGGATTTGGCCAGCGGCAGCTAGAGGTTCCTGGAGGAGCTATAAAAAATAGAGCAACTATGTAGAAAGTGGGTGCAATCTGCGTCTGGGGTGACTATTCTGGCACCCCACCCCCATCTTTGATAATAACTGGGGTGAAGACTTATAGAGGATGGCTGCCCCCAAGACAATGAACTTGAACAGATGGACTGCCACATTTTGGCTGATAGGCCGGTGGAGCTATATGTGGACTTTGCCACACATGCAACGGAGTGACCCCCGGAGGACTGGAGGAGCAGAAAACTAAAGAGCTGAAGAACAGGACATTGTTGTGAGATCAACAAGGGAGCGAGAAAAAGCAATTGAGTAGGGGTGTGTGAAGACTGCACGGGGAATGATTGAGCTGACAGTGTGTATGGATGGCGAGTCAGACCGAGGGGCTTGGTATGTTATAAAGGGGAGAGGGAGAGCTTGGTGTAGAGTGAATGGAGAGGGCTGTTCGTTTAGTGGAGGATGAGGGAGGAGAGGGGCAATGGGGGGGATGGGTGGGGGGCTTGGAGTTATGGGGGGAGACAGAGAAGGGGGTAAGCACGGGAGGAGGGGGAAGGGACCACTCCACAACCCTGAGACTGCTCAATGGCATGAGGAGCAGGAGGCGTCACTCTGCTGGGAAGTGCTCTGGGCCTGTGATTTATTCAAATGGCACATGAGGTAGGTACCCAACCCACGCGAGAGAATTGGCTAAGCAAACTTTGAAGATATTAACTCTTAATGTAGTAGGCATCCACTCGCCAGTTAAGAGGACTAAGCTTCTAAATTTCTTTCACAAAGAGCAAGCTGACATCATCTTTATGCAGGAAACCCACCTGCGTGAGGGTGAGTACCGTAAGCTTTGTAAGGAATGGGTAAGAGAGCTGGGAGTTTCTTCCTATAATGGCAGGCAAAGGGACATAGCTACCTGGATACATAAAAGAGTTGCGTTTAGGACACACAAGAGTGTAGTCGACCCAGAGGGGCAATACCACATATTGGGAGGGAGTGTGGGGGGGGAGGGGACAGAGGGTAGCACTCTGTAACTTATATACTCCCAATGTGTATCAGCATGGCTTCTTAGAACATAAGAACATAAGATATGCCATACTGGGTCAGACCAAGGTCCATCAAGCCCAGTATTCTGTTTCCAACAGTGGCCAATCTAGGTCATACGTACCTAGCAGTTTCCCCAAGGGACACAGGTTCCACAATGCTTGTATTGGTTCAAGCATTGATGTCCTGAGTCCCTTCTTAATAATGGTTTATGGACCTTTCCTCCAGGAACTTGTCCAAACCTTTTTTAAACACAGCTACACTAACAGCCTTTACTACATCCTCCGGTAACAAATTCCAGAGTTTGATTACACGTTGAGTGAAAAAATATTTTCTTTTATTAGTCTTAAATAGTTTACCCTGTAGCTTCATTGCATGTCCTCTAGTCTTTCTATATTCTGATAAACAATCGATCTACGTTTACCCGTTCCACTCCATTCATTAATTTATAGACTTCTATCATATCTCCCCTCAGCCGTCTCTTTTCCAGGTTAAAGAGCCCTAACCTTTTTAGCCTTTCTTCATAGGAGTATCCTTCCATCCCCTTTACCATTTTGGTGGCTCTTCTCTGAACCTTTTCTAAAATCGCTATATCCTTTTTAAGATACGGTGACCAGAATTGCACACAATATTCAAGGTGCGGTCTCTCACCATGGAACGATATAGAGGCATTATAATATCTTTTGTTTTATTTTCCATTCCTTTCCTTATCATACCTAGCATTCTATTTGCTCTCTTGGCCGCCGCTGCACACTGGGCCGAGGGTTTTAACATGGTATCCACAATGATGCCTAAATCTTTTTCCTGGGTGGTGGTTCCTAATGTGGAACCTTGCATCGTGTAACCATAGTTTGGGTTGTTCTTCCCTAGGAGCATAACCTTGCACTTGTCCACATTAAATTGCATCTGCCATTTTGATGCCCAGTCTTCCAATTTATCAAGATCCTCTCGCAATTTTCCACAATCCTCTTGAGTTTTAACAACTTTAAATAGTTTTGTGTCATCTGTGTCTTCTCCTTTCTGTTGGCTATGTTGGTGGGGTTCGAGGGGTATAAACTGATGTAAGAGGAGATTTCAACTTCCCCAGAGACCCTCTAGTAAACCGTAATCCCCCCAGACCTAACATATAATATGCGGATCAGAAAGGGATGAAGTTCCTAATAGAAGAGATGGGACTATTGGCTGTGTGGCGAACGCTGCACCTTGCAGAATCTCATTTCACACATTATTTGGCTCCCACAACATCTATGCGCGGTGTAAACGGGGGCGCTGGGTGTGAATGTCCACAGTCTTGGCAAAGGCAAAATACTATTATGACTTGCAAAGGATTGTGGGGAATATAGTCCACTCATACCAGAATCAGCCGTTCACAAATAATGAGTTGTGTTGCTCGAGTGTAAGCAAAGAAATATGTATTTTATTCATGGGGTTAATTCTCCCACACAGATTTACTTGGTAACACAAAAGGATACTTGCTTTCAGTATTGTACTTAGGAAAAACAAATCATGATATCAGCAACTGAACTTCTTAAGCAATCAATCAAACAATAAAGACCATGAGGGGAAACAGAAAAGGCCTTTCTGAAGCCTCCTGCTAATACCTTTTAGCAGTACTCCAAAAGCAAAAACAAACCCCAAAAGTAACCAAAAACTGTTCTTTTTTCAAGGATAACTTTCTTCTATTTTCACACACAAACAGTAGTTTCCTTTCAGAGCTCACGTGCAACTGTGCGTGGCTTAATTACCAATAATTAGCCAGCTGCAAACCCCTTTGCTGGTTCACTTTCTCTACGTGGCTCAAATCCTACCCTAAAGCTTTCTTGTAAACTTTTCTGGGTAGATAGAAGAACAAGTTATATTCCTTTTGATGGTTGTTGTATTTGTGAAAGTATTTTACCACAGCAGCCTAGAGAGAGAGCAATCCATGTATTCATTCGGATCATTTAAAATATCTCCTTCTTCTTCAAATATCATAGAATCAATATCATGGTCTGGCTCAGAGGAATTCCTTAATGGAACACTCTCAGGATAATGTTTGATTCCCTGCTGTCTCCCCAGGTGAAGAGCTAGGGCATAGATCAGTGTTCATACCTGAGCTTCCTTTGCTGTTAGGGTTCCTCTCCAGATATCCTGGCCAATAAGTAGTCCAGCTTTTATGTCCAGCCTTCCAATCAAGATCCCTGGACACTGGGTCTCTCTTCACATACCTTCTTGCACTGGTCTTAGGGCCCCTTCCAAATGCAGCCGTCTCCCTCAAAGGTGCCGTCTGGGACTTCCTGGCTCTGTAACCCCACTCCTCTGGCTTCCTCCAGTCCAATGGAGTATGCTTGCCTCTGGAATGACTCCCAACACACGTGCTGCTATGGGCTCCTTCTTTAGACCTCCAAGATGTTTTCCTCTTCTTCCTTCCACGTTGATGCTGCTGCTTCCTCTCTCTCTGTCCTTGAGCTCTGAGTTCCTCAACTGATTCTGTGTAGAATATGTTTTACTTTTAACTTGTTTAGAGGGATACTCCACCCTAGCACAGCTCAGCTGTGCTGAATCAAGCCCTGCCCTTGGAGATGAGTGATTGGGGATTACCTCATAGCTCTCCTGATTGAACACACGTTTCCTCACTTCAGCTCTTCTAGAGGCTGTTTGAAACCTGGTGCATTCTGGGACTGGTAGTCTTTTATGAAAACATTCTGTTTTAGTATTTCTACCAGCAAAGACAGGTTTGCTTGTTTCAGAGCCAATTCACCTCTATTATAGCTCCTTCCTGAACTATGATAAGCTTCCTTATCACATACCCCCCTGCTTAAGTTATTACGGACTGGTGCAACTGGTGAAACTTCTTTCCTACAGTCCGTATTACCTACGAGAGTATTATCTTTTTGACGCTCACCTACTTCTTGGCTGACTTCAGGGTCATTATTATTTACAGGCCTCTCCTTCCAAAACTTAAGTACATTAATGTGGTAGGTCTTTATACGACCTCTTGCATTTTCTACCACATAAGATACTGGGCTCATTTGTCTAACAACCTTCCATGGCCCTTTCCACTGTACTTCAAATTTCGGGGCTGTACCTGCTACTTGAACCAAAACCTTTTCACCAATACTTAATTGGTGGCTTTTGGCCTTCCTATCATACCACCCTTTCTGGCGCACTTGACTGTCCTGCAGGTTTTTCTCAGCAACCTGCGAGGTCCTTTTTAAACGTGCTCTCAAGTCACGTAAAAACTGTGGCACCTCCTGACTTCCTGGTTCAGGATCAATCCATTGTTCCCTCAAAATATCTAACAAACCACGTGGAGCCCTACCATACATCAATTCATATGGAGTTACACCTAGGGACACCTGAATTCTTTCCCTGCAGGCATATAAGGCAAAGGGCAATAACATATCCCATTCTTTTACCTATCCTGCTAACCCCCTTCTCAACATTTGTTTGAGAGTTTGGTTGAATCTCTCCACCAAACCGTTTGATTGTGGATGGTAGGCTGAGGTTTTCACGTGATGAATGCCAAAGGCATCCCAGACCTGGGCCAAATATTTGGATACAAAATTGGACCCTCGGTCAGTCAACACCTCTCTCGGGAATCCCACTTTGCAAAACAATTTGACTAGCTCTAAAGCTATTGTTTTTGCAGAAACATTCCTCAATGGTATGGCCCAGGGAAACCTTGTTGCCTGATCTACCATAACTAGGATGTATTGGAAACCTCGGGGTGTTTTGACTAATGGGCCTACAATATCCATAGCAATGCGACCAATTGGATCTGTGATAATTGGCATGGGAATCAAAGGCACCACCGGTGGGTGAGGCGCTGTAACTCGCTGACACGCTGGACATGCAGCACAAAACTGGGCAGTTTCTTTGAAAATACCTGGCCAGTAAAAACGCATAAGTATTTGATCCAGCGTTCCTTGCATCCCTTTATGACCTCCAGCTGGATGATCATGTGCTAATCTAAGTACTAGTCCTTTGAAAGTTGTGGGTACCACCAATTGTTTACGTATGGTCCCATTTCTGGGGTCCTGACTCTCTCTATATAATATTTCATTATCTAGTCTGAATCTGGGCAACTCCTCCCTGACCTCTTGTGCATTCTTTAAAGCTCGGGTGAGAGCTTGATCAGCTCGCTGCTCTTGTGGAAAGTTAGGAAACTTTGCCACTAACTCAGCTGGCACCCAGGGTAAACTTTGACCAGCCAACATCTCAGCCCTACCCTGTGCTCTGCAAAGTCTCTCACGACGCTTTTGTGCTTTCAACTTTCTTACTTTCCCAGATGGTGGAGTTATTAAATCATCATGAGAGGGTAAGTCTCCTAATAACTCTGCCTGCTCCCCCTCCTCCTTCTGGCTCTCTACCTTAGCCTGTGAGCGGGTGGATACAAGGCCCCTCTTCTGCCCTAGTTCCTTCTTTATAGTTTGGCCTTCTGGAAGCTTAACACCATCTTTTTAGCTAGGGACTGAGGACTTCCAAACAAAGGCCCGGGAGCTATTACCATCATTCCTTCTCCCTCCTTCTTTCCTAGCCCTTTCACTAGTCCCTGCTTAAATCTTGGCCAGTCCCTTCCTAGAACCAAATCAAATGGAAGCCTAGGCACCACTGCTAAAAGAATCTCCTCTTGTTCCCCCCAGGCACTTAACCATTAGCCTATAGGTGGGATATGATGTTGCAGCACCATGAATGCATCTGATGTGAACCTGGCTTTCAGGGGTTCTAGGCACAAATCCTTCTTGGGCCTCTATCCTCTTCCAAAGCCTCTTTGACAGCATACTCTGGTCTGCCCCAGAGTCTAACAGAGCATTTGTGGTAATTCCCTGCACATCAACCACCAAAAGGAATCCTTCTTTGGGCTGTTTTAAATCAACACCCATCAAGCTAGTGTGTATCTGGCATCCCCTTTCCAAATGTCCCCATTTTCCACATTTTCCACATTTCTTTTTACTCCACTGTGTCATCTGGGTTGGCACAGTACAATTATTCTCAGAAACATTTTTAACCATTTTCTTTTCTGATACAGCACAGCTTGCCTCAGCACCAACCTTCAGAGGGCCACCCATTCTATGGCAAGCCTGCGTGGCTTCCAAGAATCTCTCTGCTAGCATGGTTACCTCTCCAAGATTCTGGCAATTTTGCTGTATAAGGAAAGTGTGCAAATCGTTAGGCACAGCAGACATAAATTGTTCAAGCATAATAATGTCTAATAACATTTCCAGAGTCTTTCCCTCAGGCTCCAACCATTTTACAGCCAATCCTCTGATTCTCTGACTCAGAGCCCTGGGTGTTTCACCCACTCTTAATGCAGTAGCTCTAAACATTCGCCTATACTCTGAAATAGACAACCCTAGGCGATCTCTTATAGCAGCCTTTACATCTTTATAATTCAAAGCTTGGGCTGCTGGCATTGCTCTATAAGCTGCAAGCGCCTCCCCAGTTAATGAGGCTGCCAGCCTTACTGCCCACTGGGTCTCTGGCCATGCTAATGCTTGTGCCACTCTCTCAAAAGATTCAAGGAAATCATCAACATTATCATCTGGAGTCAGCTTCCCAAAACTAAATGCCCCAATTCCCTGATTGAGTCCCACATTGTCCACATGTGGTATACCAGTTGTTACTGCTGGTCTTGCATCCGGTCCACTTTGGTTATGAAGAGCAATTAAGGCTTCCACCAGATCAAGCACTGGCTTCTGCTGGTCCCTTAATGCTTTAATTGCAGTGTCCTGAGCCTGCTGCGCTAGCTCCTGTTGCCTGCTAAATTGGGCTGCCATCCAGCTGGGCAGTTCCTTTGGATCCATCTTGAATCCCTGCAAGAAACAAAAGAAAAAAAAACACAGAGCAGCAGCCTCCAAACAGGTGTTTTTCTCCTATTTTTTTTCAATTACCCCTGTGTCTTACTCCCATCCACCACTAGGCTTTTCCAAGGGTTGCAAAGCAGAGATGGCATCCATCTGTCCAAGAGAGGTCAACGCATCTTTGGTAGTAGACTGGCTAATCTACTGAAGAGGGCTTTAAACTAGATTCCTTGGGGATGGGTGAAGAAAGCCCCCAGGTAAGTGAAAGCCCCCAGGTAGGTGATACATTAAATACCTTTATGGAAATGGGTAACAGGGGTAACATATGGAAAGCAGTATGTATTAATGCCCGTAGCATGGGAAATAAGATCCCTGAGGTTGAAGCTTTGGTGGGAGTGGCTGACTTGGATTTAGTGGCAGTTACAGAAACATGGTTCACAGAAAACAATGACTGGGATGTAACTATACCTGGCTATACTTTATTCAGGAAGGACAGGGTAGGAAGAAGAGGAGGAGGAGTGGCACTATATGTAAAAACTACTATTAAAGCTTTGGAATTACAGAGCTTAAAAGGGAGAGAGGAGGCATTGTGGGTTAAACTAGAAAGAGGGAAAGAGAAATCTATTTGCATTGGAGTGATATGCAGACCTCCCTCACAGGAGGAAGAGGTGGACAGAGAGTTAATTGAAGACATACGCAGCATTGCTAGGAAAGGGGAAGTACTACTGATAGGAGATTTCAATATGCCAGATGTTGATTGGCACATTACTGCTGCAGTATCATCTAGAAGTAAGGAGATCCTGGATTCTCTACAGGGAGAACTATTCAGGCAATTGGTAACAGACCCCACACGTGAAGGGGCCATACTGGACTTGGTGCTTACCAATGGTGAAAGTGTTTCTGATGTTGTAGTGGGAGATCATTTTGCATCCAGTGATCACCAGATGGTGTGGTTCAGTATTAGGACTAGGGCTGTTAGAATCCATTCCAAGGTGAGGATCTTAGACTTTAGGAAGACTAACTTTGCGAAGATGGGCCAATACCTCAGGGAGTCGTTAGTGGGATGGGAACAGCTGGGGGATGTAGAAAAACAGTGGGCAAAACTGAAAGGGGGTATTTTAAGGGCAACCAACCTTTTTGTTAAAATGGTAAATAAAGGCAAAAGGAACAGGAGACCGCTATGGTTTTCGAAGGAAGTAGCTGAAAAAGTGAAGAAAAAGAGGGAGGCCTTCATGAAATACAAGAGATCACAGAGAGCAGAAGACAGGCATCTGTATTTGGAAAAACTTAGAGAAGCTAGCAAAGTAGTCAAGAAGGCAAAGATTCAAAAGGAGGAGGAAATAGCCAATGCAATAAAATGGGGGGGATAAGACATTTTTCAGATATATTAGTGAGAAGAGGAAGAGCAAAAGTGGTATTGTCAGACTCAAGGGTGCAGGGGGGGAATATGTAGAAGCTGATAAGGATAAAGCGGAATTGCTTAACAAATATTTTTGTTCTGTGTTCACAGATGAAGAACCAGGAGCAGGACCTCAGAAAACACCCACAAATAAGAACAGAAGCGAGGGACATCTTGAACTATTTTCAGAAGACTGTGTTCGTGAGAAACTAGCTCAACTTAAAGTAGACAAAGCGATGGGACCGGATGGGATACACCCTAGAATACTGAGGGAACTTGGGGACGTTCTAGCAGCTCCACTGACTGACCTTTTCAATGCCTCGTTGGAGTCAGGAGTGGTGCCAAAGGACTGGAGGTGCCTTTACACAAAAGCGGAAGTAAGGATGTGGTTGAAAACTACAGGCCGGTTAGTTTAACTTCGGTGGTGAGTAAATTATTGGAAACGCTGCTGAAAGAGAAAATAGTGAGGTTTCTGGAGTCCGGCGGATTACAGGATCCGAGGCAGCATGGATTCACCAGAGGCAGGTCTTGTCAGACAAATCTGATTGATTTTTTTTGACTGGGTGACCAGGGAGTTGGACCGAGGGAGAGCTCTAGATGTGGTGTATTTAGATTTCCGTAAAGCCTTTGACACTGTTCCTCACAGGCGACTTATAAACAAACTGAGCACCCTAGGGATGGACCCTAAAGTTACTGCATGGGTTAGAAATTGGTTGGGTGGGAGGCGACAAAGAGTACAAGTAAATGGAGCTCACTCTGAGGAGAAGGATGTTACCAGTGGTGTGCCCCAGGGATCTGTCCTTGGTCCGATTCTTTTTAACATCTTTGTTAGTGATATAGCGGAAGGGCTGTCGGGTAAGGTTTGCCTCTTTGCGGATGATACCAAAATCTGCAATAGAGTAGACACCCAGGAAGGGGTAGATAACATGAGGAGGGATCTAGCTAAGCTTGAAGAATGGTCTAGAATTTGGCAGCTGGGATTTAATGTTAAAAAATGTAAGGTCATGCATTTGGGCTGCAGCAATCCAAGGGAGCAATACAGTATAGGAGGTGAAGTACTTTTGTCCACTAAAGAAGAGCGGGACCTAGGCGTGGTTGTGTCTGATGATCTTAAAGTAGCTAAACAGGTGGAAAAGGCGACAGCAAAAGCTAGAAGGATGCTTGGGTGCATACAGAGAGGAATGGCTAGCAGAAAAAAGGAGGTGATAATGCCTCTGTATAAGTCTTTGGTGCGACCTCATTTGGAGTATGGTGTGCAATTCTGGAGACCGCACCTTCAAAAGGATGTGAACAGGATGGAGTCGGTGCAGAGGGTTGCTACCAAAATGATTAATGGGCTTCATTATAAAGCATATGAGGACAGACTTAAGGATCTTAATATGTACACCTTAGAGGAAAGGCGGGATAGAGGTGATATGATTGAGATGTTTAAATACCTCCGTGGCATAAATGTTCAGGGAGAGAGCCTCTTTCAATTGAAAGCAAGTTCTGCTACGAGGGGACATGGGATGAGGGTGAAGGGAGATAGATTCAGGAGTGATATGCGGAAATATTTCTTTACGGAAAGAGTAGTGGATCCGTGGAATAGTCTCCCAGTGGAGGTGGTAGAGATGAGGACAGTAACTGAATTCAAGAAAGCATGGGACCAACACAGAGGATCTCTAAAGGCAAAAAGTGGACTGTTGTAGTTGTTATGGAAGGACAGACTAGATAGGCCATGTGGTCTTTTTCTGTCGTCATATTTCTATGTTTCTAGACATGCCCAGGTACTTATTACCTTATGCCAGTGATGAATCCAGCTTACACAGGGTCTTTTCCTCCTGGGACAGCCACCTGGAACAGCTAGCTCTTTTTTCTCCAAAGTGTTGTTAAAGGAAAATCCTTTTTCCAGCTTTTAACTTGAACTTTCTTTTTTCCTTCAGATTTCAGTTGTAATCCTTATATCATGTAAATCCTTTGCGCAAAAGCAATCCGAAAAACTACGCCAACTGTAAACGGGGGCGCTGGGTGTGAATGTCCACAGTCTTGGCAAAGGCAAAATACTATTATGACTTGCAAAGGATTGTGGGGAATGTAGTCCACTCATACCAGAATCAGCCGTTCACAAATAATGAGTTGTGTTGCTCGAGTGTAAGCAAAGAAATATATATTTTATTCATGGGGTTAATTCTCCCACACAGATTTACTTGGTAACACAAAAGGATACTTGCTTTCAGTATTGTACTTAGGAAAAACAAATCATGATATCAGCAACTGAACTTCTTAAGCAATCAATCAAACAATAAAGACCTTGAGGGGAAACAGAAAAGGTCTTTCTGAGGGCTCCTGCTAATACCTTTTAGCAGTGCTCCAAAAGCAAAAACAAAACCCAAAAGTAACCAAAAACTGTTCTTTTTTCAAGGATAACTTTCTTCTATTTTCACACACAAACAGTAGTTTCCTTTCAGAGCTCACGTGCAACTGTGCATGGCTTAATTACCAATAATTAGCCAGCTGCAAACCCCTTTGCTGGTTCACTTTCTCTACGTGGCTCAAATCCTACCCTAAAGCTTTCTTGTAAACTTTTCTGGGTAGATAGAAGAACAAGTTATATTTCCTTTTGATGGTTGTTGTATTTGTGAAAGTATTTTACCACAGCAGCCTAGAGAGAGAGCAATCCATGTATTCATTCGGATCATTTAAAATATCTCCTTCTTCTTCAAATATCATAGAATCAATATCATGGTCTGGCTCAGAGGAATTCCTTAATGGAACACTCTCAGGATAATGTTTGATTCCCTGCTGTCTCCCAGGTGAAGAGCTAGGGCATAGATCAGTGTTCATACCTGAGCTTCCTTTGCTGTTAGGGTTCCTCTCCAGATATCCTGGCCAATAAGTAGTCCAGCTTTTATGTCCAGCCTTCCAATCAAGATCCCTGGACACTGGGTCTCTCTTCACATACCTTCTTGCACTGGTCTTAGGGCCCCTTCCAAATGCAGCCGTCTCCCTCAAATGTGCCGTCTGGAACCTCCTGGCTCTGTAACCCCACTCCTCTGGCTTCCTCCAGTCCAATGGAGTATGCTTGCCTCTGAAATGACTCCCAACACACGTGCTGCTATGGGCTCCTTCTTTAGACCTCCAAGATGTTTTCCTCTTCTTCCTTCCACGTTGATGCTGCTGCTTCCTCTCTCTGTCCTTGAGCTCTGAGTTCCTCAACTGATTCTGTGTAGAATATGTTTTACTTTTAACTTGTTTAGAGGGATACTCCACCCTAGCACAGCTCAGCTGTGCTGAATCAAGCCCTGCCCTTGGAGATGAGTGATTGGGGATTACCTCATAGCTCTCCTGATTGAACACACGTTTCCCCACTTCAGCTCTTCTAGAGGCTGTTTGAAACCTGGTGCATTCTGGGACTGGTAGTCTTTTATGAAAACATTCTGTTTTAGTATTTCTACCAGCAAAGACAGGTTGCTTGTTCAGAGCCAATTCACCTCTATTATAGCTCCTTCCTGAACTATGATAAGCTTCCTTATCACAGCGGCTGGATTATCTGTTCATAGCAGAAAATATGTTCTGGGTTTGGACAAGGCAGACATACGGAATCCCAGTCTCTCTGATCATGCTTCTGTATAGATGGGGATTTGGCAGCAGGAAGGAGGGGGGGAACAGGGGAACTGACCTTGGCAAATGAACCATACCCTATATAAAGGCCCAGAGTTTCATAATCATCTGAAAACTGCTTGGCAAAGGTACTGGGAGCACAACGATAGAGAAGACATTTTATTTATTTCATTCATTTAAGATTTGATATACCGCTTAATATGGGTACAGCAAAGCAGATTACAAAATTATACAATAAAAACTCAAGCAGAAAATGAAAAGACAGATATAGGACAGATGGAAATATTAAACATGGATAGGAGGGTCCTCTAGGAAGCAGCAAATATGAGGGGGAAGAGTGGCATTTGTTGCTAGACAGAAACGACAAGGGGGATGAGTGGTTACTTACATTGTCTAAGCAGTTACATCTTTTTAGGCAATGGCACATAAAAAGCCTGAGGGTCGAAGAGCGTGTGCAATACCTACAGGTGTGTCATGCTATTAATGACCTGCTGAATCAGAGAGCAGAGAAGGGATATTCGACTATGTAAATATAAGCTCCATAGATAGAGCAACAAAAGTGGGAAGCTCTTGGCAAATTTAGTGAGCCCTGTGAAGAAAAAGAATGTGATCACAGCTTTTGTGACCCCCAGGGATACAAGCATGAAACAGCATGTGACATCTTAGCTCAGTTCCATCAGTATTATAGCACACTATATGGAAAGGGATCCCAGGATGATATGGGAAGCGAAGCCTTTTTTTGGGAGCTAGCAATGCCGGAGCTGGGAGAGGAGGCAAGGTGGACACTATACACCCCTTTTACATGAGACAAAGTATTGCAAACAGTATACTCCCTCAAATTTGTGAGGGCCCAAGGCTGGAGTTCTATAAAATTCTGGGAGATAAGATGGTAGCTCCCTTTTTGGCGCAGTGTTCAGAGGCCCTGGAAAAGGGTGACCTGGGTGGGGGGAGAGACAAAACCAGGCTACAGTAGTGGTGCTGCCCAAGCCGGGCAGGGACCTGACATTGATGGTATCTGATGGTTATGATTGTTTTGCAATGCAATGTGTACCTTCGAGTCAGTCCTGACTCCTGGCGACCCAGAAGCTCCTGGGTTTTCTTGGCAGTGTCACCGGAAGTAGATTGCCAGGCCTTTCTTCCGAGGCAATGGAGGGTTAAGTGACTTGCCCAAGGCCACAAGGAGTGCTAGTGGGAATCGAACCCTGGTTGCTTGGTTACCAAGCCAGTGTTCTAACCACTAGGCTACTCCTCCACTTATGATTGTTTTAATTTCCCCTTTTTCATATATATATATGTTACATGATTTTTATTTACGTTTTGATCACTAATTTAATTATTTATTAATTCATATTACTTTTTTATATATGTATTAAGATTTTTTATATATGTATTAAGTTATTTATATATTTTCTTTTTATTATTTATTTATGCTACAAAATTGTATTTTTGTATCTTAAGTGGAACTTTTGTTCCCTTTATCAATGGTGTTTTATGTGTGTACATACACATTAGGACTTTGTTCCTTTTTATTTACTAATTATTTTATGTATGTGTATTGGATATTATTTGCTTCAGATGATTTCTTGTTTTTATCTTCATTTAGAGGTTTTGCACCCCCTGAGGAAGGCCTCTGGGCGGAAACGCGTTTTTTTTTTTTGTCTAATAAAAGAGCCTGTTTCCTGTCTTACAAACCTGCTGCTTTGTTTGTTTTGTTCCCCGTGTGGGCTCCTTTGCTCTTTGTGGCTTCCTATCTAGTCTGTCCTTCCATATCAACCATTACAACAGTCCCCTTTTTTCCTTTAAAGGTACTCTGTGTTTGTCCCATGCTTTTTTTAATTCAGATACTGTCCTCATCTCTACCACCACCATTGGGAGACTATTCCATGCATCTATCGCTCTTATCATAAATATTTCTGCATATTGCTCCTGAGTCTATCGCTGCTCACCCTCATCCTATGTCCCCTTGTAGCAGAACTTGCTTTCAATCGAAAGAGGCTCTCCTGTGTATTTATGACATGGAGGTATTTAAACGTCTCAATCATATCACCTCTATCCCGCCTTTCCTCTAAAGTACACATATTAAGATCCTTAAGTCTGTCCTCAAATGCTTTATAATGAAGACCACTAGCCATTTTAGTAGCCACACTCTGTACTGACTTATTCCTGTTTATAGCCTTTTGAAGGTGCGGTCTCCAGAATTGCACACTATACTCCAAATGAGGTCGCACCAAAGACCTATACAGAGGCACTATCACTTCCTTTTTTCTGCTAGCCATTCCTCTCTGTATGCACCCAAGCATCCCTCTAGCTTTTGCCATCACTTTTTCTACCTGTTTAGCTACTTTAAGATCATCAGAAAACAACCACGCCTAGGTCCCGCTCTTCTTTAGTGAACCCCCTATACTATATTGCTCCCTTGGATTGCTGCAGCCCAAATGCATGACCTTACATTTTTTAACATTAAATCCCAGCTGCCAAATTCTAGACCATTCTTCAAGCTTAGCTAGATACCTCCTCATGTTATCTACACCTTCCTGGGTGTGTACTCTATTGCAGATTTTGGTATCATCTACAAAGAGGCAAACCTTACCCGACAGCCCTTCCGCTATATCACTAACAAAGATGTTAAAAAGAATCTTACCAAGGAGAGATCCCTGGGGCACACCACTGGTAACATCCTTCTCCTCAGAGTGAGCTCCATTTACCTGTAGTCTTTGTCGCCTCCCACCCAACCAATTTCTAACCCAAGCAGTAACTTTAGGGTCCATCCCTAGGGTGCTCAGTTTGTTTATAAGTTGCCTGTGAGGAACAGTGTCAAAGGTTTTACTGAAATCTAAATACACCACATCTAGGGCTCTCCCTCAGTCCAACTCCCTAGTCAACCAGACAAAGAAATCAATCAGATTTGTCTGACAAGACCTGCCTCTGGTGAATCCATGCTGCTTCGGATCCTGTAATCCGCTGGACTCCAGAAACGTCACTATTTTCTCTTTCAGCAGCGTTTCCAATAATTTACTCACCACCAAAGTTAAACTAACTGGCCTGTAGTTTTTGACCACATCCTTACTTCCGCTTTTGTGTAAAGGCACCACATGAGCCTCTCTCCAGTCCTTTGGCACTACTCCCGACTCCAACGAAGCGTTGAAAAGATCAGTTAGTGGAGCTGCTAGAATGTCCCCAAGTTCCCTCAGTATTCTAGGGTTTATCCCAACCGGTCCCATCGCTTTATCTACTTTAAGTTGAGCTAGTTTCTCACAAACAGTCTTCTGAAAATTGTTCAAGATGTCCCTCCCTTCTGTTCCTGTTTATGGGTGTTTTCTGAGGTCCTGTTCCTGGTTCTTCATCTATGAACACAGAACAGAAATATTTGTTAAGCAATTCTGCTTTAACCTCATCTGCTTCTACATATTCCTCCCCTTCACCCTTGAGTCTGACAATACCACTTTTGCCCTTCCTCTTCTCACTAACATATCTGAAAAATGTCTTATCCACCCATTTTATTGCATTTGCTATTTCCTCCTCTTTTTGAATCTTTGCTTTCCTGACTACTTTGCTAGCTTCTCTAAGTTTTTCCAAATATAGATGCCTGTCTTCCTCTCTCTGTGATCTCTTGTATTTCATGAAGGCCTCCCTCTTTTTCTTCACCTTTTCAGCAACTTCTTTCGAAAGCCATAGCGGTCTCCTTTTCCTTTTATTTACCATTTTAACAAAAAGTTTGGTTGCCCTTAAAATATCCCCTTTCAGTTTTGCCCACTGTTTTTCTACATCCCCCAGTTGTTCCCATTCCACTAATGACTCCCTGAGGTATAGGCCCATCTTGGCAAAGTTAGTCTTCCTAAAGTCTAAGACCCTCACCTTTGAATGGATTCTAACAGCCCTAGTCCTAATACTGAACCACACCATCTGGTGATCACTGGATGCAAAATGATCTCCCACTATAACATCAGAAACACTTTCATCATTGGTAAGCACCAAGTCCAGTATGGCCCCTTCATGTGTGGGGTTCTATTACCAATTGCCTGAATAGTTCTCCCTGTAGAGAATCCAGGATCTCTTTACTTCTAGATGATACTGCAGCAGGAGTGTGCCAATCAACATCTGGCATATTAAAATTCCCTATCAGTAGCACTTCCCCATTCCTAGCAATGAGGCGTATGTCTTCAATTAACTCTCTGTCCACCTCTTCCTCTTCTGAGGGAGGTTTGAAGGCAGTCTTTCCCTGCTTTAGGGAGCAGTGTAATAAAGGCCTGATTCTCTCCCCATTTAAACCCCTGCTATTGCGAACGTTGTTGGAAAACGGCTTCCATTAGGACCACCACCTCAACTTGTAAAATTTTGTAAAATTCAACTTTGAACCCGTCTGGACCCGAGGCCTTACAACACTGAGCCTGTTGAAACAACCTTAAGAACATAAGAACATAAGACATGCCATACTGGGTCAGACCGAGGTCCATCAAGCCCAGTATCCTGTTTCCAACAGTGGCCAATCTAGGTCATGCGTACCTAGCAATATCCCCAAAAGACACAGGTTCCTCAATGCTTGTACTGGGTCAAGCATTGATATCCTGGGTCCCTTTTTAATAGTGGTTTATGGACCTTTCCTCCAGGAACTTGTCCAAACCTTTTTTAAACCCAGCTATACTAACAGCCCTTACTACATCCTCTGGTAACAGATTCCAGAGTTTGGTTACACGTTGAGTGAAAAAATATTTTCTCTTATTTGTCTTAAATAGTTTACCCTGTAGCTTCATTACATGTCCCCTAGTCTTCCTATATTCTGATAGTGTAAACAATTGATCCACGTTTATCCGTTCCACTCCATTCATTAATTTATAGACCTCTATCATATCTCCCCTCAGCCGTCTCTTTTCCAGGTTAAAGAGCCCTAACCTATTTAGCCTCTCTTCATAGGAGTAGCCTTCCATCCCCTTCACCAATTTGGTGGCTCTTCTCTGTACTTTTTCTAATAACGCTATGTCCTTTTTGAGATACGGTGACCAGAATTGCACACAATATTCAAGGTGCGGTCGTACCATGGAGCGATACAGAGGCATTATAATATCCTTTGTTTTATTTTCCACCCCTTTCCTTATGATACCTAGCATTCTATTTGCTTTCTTGGCTGCCGCTACACACTGAGCGGAGGGCTTTAACATGTTATCCACGATGACTCCTAAATCTTTTTCCTGGGTGGTGGTTTCTAATGTGGAGCCTTGCATCGTGTAACTATAGTGTGGGTTGTTCTTTCCTAGGTGCATAACTTTGCACTTGTCCACATTAAATTTCATCTGCCACTTGGATGCCCAGTCTTCCAATTTATCCAGATCCTCCTGCAGTTTTCCACAATCCTCTTGGGTTTTAACAGCTTTAAACAGTTTTGTGTCATCTGCAAATTTGATAACCTCATTAGTTATTCCCTTTTCCAGGTCATTTATGAATATGTCAAAAAGTAGCGGACCCAGTACAGATCCCTGGGGTACTCCACTATTCACCTTTTTCCATTGGGAATATTGGCCATTTAGCCCTACCCTCTACTTTCTATCTTTTAACCAGTTCCCGATCCACAATAGTACACTGCCTCCTATCCCATGACTTATTAGCTTCGCCAAAAGTCTCTGATGGGGGACCTTGTCAAAAGCTTTCTGAAAGTCCACATACACTATATCAACCGACTCACCTTTGTCTACCTGTTTATGCACACCTTCAAAAAAACATATCAGATTAGTAAGACAAGATCTTCCTTGTCTAAAGCCATGTTGGCTGTCTCCCATTAGGCCATGACTATCTACATGCTGCGTAATTTTGTTCTTTATGATGGTTTCTACCATTTTCCCTGGTACTGACGTCAGGCTCACCGGTCTGTAATTTCCCGAGTCACCCCTGGAACCCTTTTTAAAAATTGGTGTTACGTTGGCGACCCTCCAATCTTCAGGTATTACAGATGATTTTAATGAAAGTTCACAGATTACCAATAGCAGGTCTGCAATCTCATATTTCAGTTCTTTCAACACTCTGGGATGTATACCATCCGGTCCAGGTGATTTGCTACTATTCAGTTTATCAAATAGTTGTAATATATCTTCCCGGTGTAGCGATATTTCTCTCAATTCCTCTGCAGTATCACCTTTAAATACCACTTCAGTCTTGGGTAACATCCCTACATCTTCCTCAGTAAAGACCGAAGCAAAGAATTCATTCAGTCTATCTGCTATAGCCTTGTCTCCTCTTACTGCCCCTTTTACCCCTCTATCATCTAACGGTCCAATTGACTCTCTCACAGACCTTAAATATCTCTTGAGCCTCAATGGGTGCCCCCAACTGCTCCACTTGCCGCGTAGTCAATTTAGGTAGAGATAGGCTCCTGAGATATGAGTTAATCATATCCAAATGCACTCATTGTCCCTTATATAAATCACAATGAGTGAAAACAATGGGCGATCTCCTCCACTGCTTTATGTAGTTTATCTGCCCCATCCTGTATAGCTGGCACCCAGTGTGACCCCTGGGCTCCATGCAGACATCTTGCCAACAGCTTACCTGTCTTATTCTCATGCTGAAAAAGTCGATGGCGATGTGTTCGCTCCGGCATTTGTCCTGGAAGGTGGCCTTCCTAGTGGCACTGACCTCGGCTTGCCAAGTCAGTGAGGTTCAGGCGCTCATGGCTGGTGCCCCTTACACCAGGTTTTATCGGAAAAGGGTGGTCCTCTGGGCACATCCGAAATTCTTGCCTAAGGTCGTGTCAGCTTTTCATCTCAACCAGGAGATAGTCCTGCCGACCTTCTTCCTGAGGCCTCATGCCGATGAGGCGTCGGCGACTCTCCACATCTTCGACTGCAAGCGGGCACTCGCCTTCTACTTGCAGCGAACCCAGACTCATTGCAAGTCTGACAAGCTCATGACCTACGATCCCAATAGGCAGGGGCAAGCAGTCACCAAGCGCACCTTCTCTGTTTGGGTGGTGGACTGCATCGCGTTCGCCCATGCAAAGGCAGGCGTCATTCTGGATCGTCAAGTCACTGCACATGGGGTCCGAGCCAAAGCGGCCTCGCTGCACTCCGTACCCATGATGGACATCTGCCGGGCGGCAACCTGGTCTTCTACAAATACCTTTGCCATCCACTACTGCCTGAAGAGGGAGTCCCGCCAGGATAGCGTCTTCGGCCAGGCTGTACTCCTAACCTGTTCGGGGTATAAGCAACTCCTGCCCTCCGACCTTTCTTCATGGCTTCCGAGGGCTTTGCCCCGAGGACTCTGGCTCCTTCAGGCTTCGGCTTCTGCTTACAGTGTCGCGGAGGCATTTTTTTGTTACAGGTTCGGTAGCCTGTAGCTAGGGAGTCCCATAAGTGAGCACTGACTTCCTGCTTGTTCCTGGAGAAAGCGGTTACTCACCTGTAACAGGTGTTCTCCAGGGACAGCAGGAATCGGTCATTACTCTCCCGCCTCCCCTAATGAGTTGCTGTATTTTTGTCCTTCCCTTGCCATCTGCTTGGTAGGGCTCAAGCTAAGGGACCTGACTGAGCAAGATGGCACCCTTGGGCGGGAAGAGGACCATGCATGCGTCGCAGCAATCCCAAAGGCTTTCTTTGAAAGCTGGGAAATTGCTCCACATAGGCTCCGTCGGTGCCGACATCACCCATAAGTGAGGACTAACTTCCTGCTTCTTCCTGGAGAACTAAAAGTGCATCTGCATAAATAGGGAAAGTTTAATATTAGCATACTGCTAACATTTTCTTTATGTATGAAAACATTTAGCAGGAAATTATTCCCTTGCATGCACTGGCAGAAGTCATGCCAGCTAGTTCAGCAGTCCCTAGGGCCTTGTCTGACATTCTAGTCAGCAGCACCATACCACGCTACAATTGCACCCTGCATGACTTATGAACCTGTTGTTCTCCGATTATGATAAATCAGACTTTATCAATTCTGTGTTTACTACCTTAGTAAAATAGTATTCCCAACTTCACATAGGCCTATTGGTTAATACAACCACTAATGGTTTTTAGGTTTAGCAAAGTTGCTTACCTGTAACGGGAGTTCACAGTAGACAGTAGGAAAATGAAGCCACCCTCTTCTGGTGGTGACAATATTGATGGAGCCAGAGTGCCTGGAGCCTTCCCCCAGCTAAAGAAGCTTTTAAGGACTTCTGTGCACACTTGAGTAGAATGGTGGTTAAAGCAGAAAATGTTTTGCATTAGGTAGTGGGTTATTTCCATTTTTCTTTTTGTTGGGGACATGGGATGAGGGTGAAGGGGATAGATTCAGGAGTGATATGCAGAAATATTTCTTTACAAAAAGATTGGTGGATCCGTGGAATAGTTTCCCAGTGGAGGTGGTAGAGATGAGGACAGTATCTGAATTCAAAGAAGCATGGGACAAACACAGGATCTCTAAAGGAAAAAAGGGGACTGTTGTAGTGTTTGCTATGGAAGGACAGACTAGATAGGCCATGTGGTCTTTTTCTGTCATCATATTTCTATACATAGCCCAGAGCTGCCAAAGGTAGTGGTAGCAGTTCATTATGGTTGTAAGATCAGCCATAAAGGTTTTTAATAATTGCTTGTTTGAAAGATGTATGTCTTGCTGTGAAGACTAGTGATCGAGGCATTAATGATGTGCAAAGGTGTACACAGAGGACCAGGTAATGTTCCTACAGATATCTTGGAGAGGGCTATTTTGTGCATGTGCTATAGAAGCCACTTTCGCTCTGAGCTGATGTGGGCTCATCGTTCTAGGAGGTGGTAAACGGGTGCATGTGTAACAGGCATTGATGCAGTCAGAAATCCAACTGGCTATAGTTCTTTTAGATGCTGGTTCGCCAGGGTCGTTAGGTTTGTAGTTGATATAAAGCTGGTTGGTTTTCCTTATATCCTTGGTTGCTTGTAGGTAGCATGTGGAGAGGATACTCCAAGTCTTCCAGTTTTGCATTGGAGAAAAAAGTCAGGAGAACAAGAGATTCATTCAAGTAGAAAAGTGAGACTATTTTTGGGAGGAACTTGGGGTATGTTCGAAGGAGCACTCTATTGCGAAAAAGAGTAGTTACTAACCTGTAACAGGTGTTCTCCAGGAGGAGCAGGAATCAGTCCTCACATATGGGTGACATCGACGTCGATGGAGCCCTTGCGGAGCATTTCCCCAGCTTTCCAAGAAAGCATTTGGGAATGCAGGCACGCATGCGCGGTTCCCTTCCCGCCTAAAGGTGCCATCTTGCTCAGTCAAATGACATAGCTAAAAACAGCACACAAAAATGTAAAAATAAACTATGTACAACTGCAACTCCCAGGGGAGGAGGGAGAATTGTGAGGACTGATTCCTGCTGCTCCTGGAGAACACCTGTTACAGGTGAGTAACTACTCTTTCTCCAGGACCAAGCAGGAAGTCAGTCCTCACATATGGGTGACTCCCTAGCTCTGGGCTACCAGGAACCCAGGCTGAACAAGAGAACTCCCTCTAGTCCCAGCATCAAAGAAAGGCTTTTCACTGACAGAACCTCCACCGGTAGCCCAACGGAGGGCTGGAGTTGCCTAAACCTCAAAGAGATTCCGGAGTACTGCCTGGCCAAAAGCACTGTTCCTACGGGACTCCCTCTCCAGACAGTAATGGGCCGCAAAAGTCTGGATTGAGGACCAAGTTGCAGCCCTGCAGATGTCCACCAACGGTACAGAGCGGAGGTGAGCCACTGAGGCAGCCATTGCCCTGACACGATGGGCCGTGACCTGACCCTGCAAAGGAAGGTCAGCCGCCCTGTAAGCCCAGGTGATACAGTCAGCTACCCAGGTGGACAAGGTACGCTTGGACACAGCTAACCCCATATTATTAGGGTCAAAAGATATGAAGAGCTGAGTAGCCCTTCTATGCCCCTGCGTATGGTCAAGGTAGAAGGATAAGGCCCTCCTACAGTCCAGGGTATGCAGAACTGCTTCAGCCTGGCTTGCATGAGGCCTAGGGAAGAATGTTGGAAGAACCACCTCTTGGTTAAGGTAGAAGGAGGAGACAACTTTTGGGAGGAACTTTGGATGAGTCCTAAGGACTACCCTGTTCCTACAGAAGCGGGTGTAAGGCCTGTCACAGACCAGGGCCTGAAGCTCACTCACTCGCCTGGCCGAGGTTAGGGCTGTCAAGAAGAGTGTCTTCCAGGACAGGAAGCGTAGATGGCAAGTAGCCATCGGCTCAAAAGGTGGGCGAGTCAGTTGCTGCAAGACCACATTCAACTCCCACTCAGGAGCAGGAGGACGGATTGGAGGCTTGAGTAAGAGCCTCTGAGAAACCAGGACACCAAGGGGTGAACCGACAGAGAATGTCCTTCCACCAGTGAGTGGTGAGCTGCTAGAGCTGAGAGGTGGACCCGAACAGAATTGGACTTAAGTCCCTGATTTGATAAGTGCAGTAAGTACTGAAGCACTACTGGTACAGTACAGGAGAAAGGATCTTCGGTACGTAGCTGATACCACACAGAAAACCTTTTCCATTTCAGAGCGTAGGTTTTCCTAGTGGACTGTTTCCTAGAGGCTAGGACAACCTCCTCAACTTCCCGAGGTAGGCCCCAGGGAGCAAAAACTATCCTTGCAGCCTCCAGGCCATCAAATTGAGAGCTTTGAGATTGGGGTGCAGAAGGGAACCCTGATCCTGAGAGAGAAGGTCGGGTTGCAACCCCAGAGGCAGTGGGGGATCCACTGGCAGCTGAAGCAGAAGTGGAAACCAAGGCTGTCTCGGCCACCTGGGAGCCACCAGCAGGACCGAGGCCTTGTCCTGAAGAATTTTGAAGAGGGTTCGGGCCACCAAGGGTGTGGGAGGAAATGCATACAGGAGGCCCTGAGACCAGGGAATCAGAAAAGCATCTGCTGCTATCCGCAGAGGATGCGGTTGCCTGGAGCAGAACTTTGGCAGCTGTTTGTTCAGTGGACTGGCAAACGGATCTATGGATGGAAGTCCCCATTTCAGGAAAATCTTCTGAACCACCAAAGGATGGAGCTGCCACTCGTGGGGCTGCAGAATCCTGCTCAACCTGTCGGCCAGGTAGTTTTCCTGGCCAGGTAGATACACAGCCTTGAGAAGCATGTTGTGCCTGAGAGCAAACAAGCAAAGGTCCTGTGCTTCCTGACAAAGGAGCCTGGACCCAGTTCCTCCCTGCTTGTTCACATAAAACATGGCTACCTGGTTGTCTGTTTGAACTAGGACAGACTGATGAGCCAGGGTTGGAGAGAAAGTCTTGAGGGCTAACCGAATAGCCCTGAGTTCCAGTAGATTGATTTGCTGTGCGGCCTCCCAGGGAGACCACAGGCCCTGGGTGCACTTGCCTAGACAATGAGCTCCCCAGCCCTGCAGGGAGGCATCCGTGGTCAACAACACTGTGAACCCAGGAATGTGAAAAGGCACCCCTTGCAGTAGATTGGGTGGGTGCAGCCACCAGCGGAGGGAGTTCAGAAATTGTCTGGACACCCTTATCCTGTCTCTGAGGCTGCCTGTGGCCTGTGACCACTGAGTCCGAAGGCACCACTGTGCAGGCCTCATATGGAGCCTGGCATTGGGGGTCACATGTATTGTCGAAGCCATGTGGCCAAGAAGCCTCAGGCAGAGTCTGGCGGAGACCAGTGACCTGCTGAGAAACTGGTTTGCTAAGTTTATCAGTCTTTGGGCTCTGTCTTCAGGCAAGAATGCCTTTGCCAGCAGAGAGTCCAACCTTGCCCCTATGAACTCCAAGTTCTGGGAGGGGAGCAAAGTGGACTTTGCGAAGATTATTACAAACCCCAGGTTTTGAAGAAGAGCAATAGTTCTGAGGGTGGCTTGTCTGGCCTCTTGGCACGTCTGACCCCTGATGAGCCAGTCGTCCAGATAAGGGAAGACAAAGGTTCCCTGATTTCTCAGGTAGGCCGCCACCACTGCAAGGCATTTGGTAAAGACCCTGGGAGCGGAGGTGAGGCCAAAAGGCAGTACTCTGTACTGATAATGGTTTCCTCTCACAATGAACCTGAGGTACCTTCTGTGGTCTGGATGAATGAGGATGTGAGTGTACGCATCCTTTAGATCTAAGGAGCATAGCCAATCTCCCTGCTGGAGGTAGGGCTGAAGTGTTCCAAGAGTAAGCATCTTGAACTTTTCCTTCTCTAGGAATTTGTTGAGATTTCTGAGGTCTAGAATAGGCCGAAGGCCACCGGTTCTTTTGGGTACAAGGAAATACCTGGAGTAGAACCCTTGACCTTGTAGGTGAGGAGGCACAGGCTCCACTGCCCTGTCCACCAACAGACCTTGGAGCTCCTGAAGGAGAAGATCTGTATGCAGGGGAGGCCTTGGAGGCTCCCCTGGAAAGTATGGAGGAGACAGCTGTTGGAAGTGTAGCAGATAGCCCTTGTGGACTATGCTTAGCACCCAACTGTCTCCAGTGATGAGTGGCCACTTGTGGGCAAACAGGGCGAGGCGACCTCCTGTGCAGGGTTGGGAGAGCAGGGACGGAGAGGCTATGCCTAAGGAGTCAAAAACCCCCACCCTGCTGAGTGGGAGCAGGGGCCAGAAGCTTGGGAGTCCTCTGCCTAAGGGGCCCATTACCCTGCCCCTTGGCCTGCTGACCCTGAGGGGGAGCTGGGGAGGCCTGGTACTGTGGGTACTGTTTGTATGCAGTGCCCTTCCTCAGGTAAAAGGGCTTTTTACCTGAGCCCTTCTTTTTGTGAGAAGGGGCAGAAGTCTTTCTAGACAGCCTTGTCCTCGTGAGGTGCTCGGTTTCGAGCTGTGCGGCCTTCTCAGTCATGGGCTTGCCAAAAAGGTTCTCACCTCGGCAAGGGACATCGACCAACTTGTCCTGAACCCATGGCTCGAGGTCCGATGACTGCAGCCATGCCTGGTGTCGAACCACGATGCCGGCTGCCGCAAGACGGGCCGAAGCCTCGAAGCCATCGTAGGCAGCGCGGGACATAAACTTGGAGCATTCCCGGATCCCCGAGGATAAGGACTTGAACCTCTGCAAGGGTTCCCCGGAGAGACCAGCAGAGAACCCGGCCAGCTCCTTGACCAGGTCCCGCAAGTACATGCCCATGTACAGCTGGTAAGACTGGACACGGCAAGCAAGCATCGAGCCCTGGAAGCACTTTCTACCAAAACCATCCCGGTTCCGGGCCTCCCTGCCAGGGGGCACCGCGGAGTGCATCTTCTGACTTTTCAGGCGATGCATGGTCGATTCCACCACCATGGAATGGTGTGGCAGCTGCGCCTTCTGAAAGCCAGGGCTCTTCCGGAGTCAATAGATAGAATCGACCCGCTTGCTTAGAACCGGCGCCGAGGCCGGTGCCTCCCACATTCGGAAGATGAGCCGTTCCAGCATCGGAGGAACCGGAACAGTAAAGGCCTCCTTCGGAGGAGAGTCATACTGTAGGGCCTCGAGCTCCTCCTCGGGGTCCACAGGGATAGCCAACGCAGTGGCCATATCCCGGACAAACTCTGAGAACCGGGTATCCTCCGGAGGGGATCTACTCCGGGGCTCAGACTGCGGTGAGTCCGACGGGATGCACCGAGTCCTGAAGGTGTCGGTGGACTCCTCGTCCTCCGTCTCCCACATGGTCCACAGATCTTAGGATCGTGGTCAGGACCCAGGCACCGAAGGCAGCAGTCGTGTGTGCCGGTGAGAGACATTAGTTTCTTGCACGGATCACACTTTTTGAAACCACTGGAAGCCATCGGGGAAAAAAAGAGTCCCCGCGAGGTCAAAGGACCGGCCTTCCAGGGAAAAAGAAAAAAAGGGCGCGAACGCCAGCCACGAAGGGCAAAAATCAAAAAAATAAGAGCGGGCTCAATACCGGTGTACCGAACCCGGCAGGAGGGGAACCGGCGTCGAACCGGAGAAAAAATAGCGAAGGAATCGCGAAAAAATCTAACTATTTTCCGGGAGGACTAGGACACACGTCCGATGGGCTTCACGGAAAAAGAGAGACTGAGCAAGATGGCACCTTTAGGCGGGAAGGGAACCGTGCATGCGTGCCTGCATTCCCAAAGGCTTTCTTGGAAAGCTGGGGAAATGCTCCGCAAGGGCTCCATCGACATCGATGTCACCCATATGTGAGGACTGACTTCCTGCTTGGTCCTGGAGAAAACTGAGTATATAAAGGATGATGTATGAGAGCTTGTAGCTTACTAATGCTTCTTGCAGAAGTGATGGCCCCAAGAATAAAAGTTTTTGAAATAATATTCCTTTATGGAGTTTGGCCCATTGTTCAAATAGGCGTTTTTATAAGTTGCACAAGAACCCATGAAGGAGGTGAAGGTCGTACAGGGCGTTTTGTGTTCATAAGGCCTCTCGTGAACTTGGAAACTAAGAGAACAGTAGATTTGTAGTATTTTGCTCACGCCTTTCCAGGGAGGGATCAAAAGCGAGTTACATTCAGGTACAGTATGCATTTCCCTGTCCCCAAAAAGCTCACAATCTAAGCTTGTATCTGAGGTATAGAGGGGTTAGGTGGCTTGCCCAAGGCCACAAGGAGTGCCAGTGGGATTTGAACCCTGGTCTTTCTGGCTCTAGGCTGCTGCCCTAACCACTAGGCCACTCCTCCTAGATTCAACTGTGATTAACATTATTGGCACCCTTGCAGATCAACCCCTTAATATCCAATATCTCCTAAAAAAAAAGTGGCCAGTGAAATAGCTTTGGACTACATATGCACACATATTTGACGCATGGAAAAAGGGATAAGTGAATCAGCATTGCGTTGGTGCAAATCCTATCTAACCGATAGGTGGCAGCAGGTTCGAACCGGAACCACAACCTCTCAGCCCTTCCAACAACAACACGAGGTACCCCAGGGATCATCTGTCTCTGCACTCCTATCCAATATCTATATGCAACCGTTATGCGAAATAATCCGCTCATTTAACATATCATGCCTGCTCTATGCGGATGATGTGTTACTCTTTACCCCATTCATGATTGAAAATCCGGTCTTCACCCAACTGATAAACTGCTTCGATGCCATAACTGACTGGCTCCTCTCCCAAGGCCTCAAGATCAACTTTAACAAGACTGACATACTATTTGTGACAAGAAACCAGTCCTTCTCGCCTCTGACAACCTTAAAGACAAGAGATGCAGAACTCGCAAGCAGACCTAGCATCCGCTACTTAGGCATTATGTTAGACCAACGGCTCAATTTCAAGGTACACATCCAGCAACACTATCAAACAAATCTATCACAAGATACGAACCCTATGACATCTTCGACCCCTGCTGCAACCTGATGACTTCAGATCAGTTTTTCAGGCATTACTGATCCCCCACTTTGATTATGCCAATGTAATCCTACAGGGCTTACCCAAAAACACCTTAAACCCCCTACAGTTAGCTATGAATGCTGCCGCACGTGTCCTGAGTGGAGCCGCCAGAGCTGATCACATCACCCTGGTCCTTAAGAATTTACATTGGCTACCAATCCACTGTAGACTATCTTATAAAGTAATCATCATAACCTTCAAGGTCATCAAGTTAGCCGCCACAACCCTAATGGACCTTGTCCACCCCATGTCGGCAAACAGAGAAAGGAGAACATGCACAGCCAATACCCTACTCATCCCCAGCGAAATAACAAAATGTACCAAGACAACAAGGAACAGAGCTTTTAAGTTTTATGCGCCCAGCTGCTGGAATGCACTCCCAGCACCCATCGGAGCCATAACAGATCTAGCCCAATTCAGAAAAGCATTAAAACATCATCTCTTTCTCTTACACTACTCTCAACCCCCCAATCTAACACTTTATAGCACACACCCAACCACGGATACATGAATCACTGTTAATGGTTGTACATATTGTAGATACAGATTGTAAATAATATGAAATTGATGTACATAGTTATTCCCAAACTGAAATCCAAATTTAATTTTCCTGTTCATTGTAAGTGCCTTATCGGCACAAAACCGTTATATGTAAACCGCGCTGATTTTTAAGAGTGCGGTATATAAGAACAATAAAATAAATAAAATAAAAGAATCAAACAAGACCAATTAAAAAAGGAAATAGTATAAAAACTGGGACATTGCCAAGACATGATTATTCACTCATCATACATACTCACTCGTATAAAAATTGCACAGCTAATCAATAATAACAATACAGAGAAACCCTCAGATATATTCGCTTTAGGACTTAAGAAGCAGGATAAACCTGCTATTAACCATTTCCTGCGTTTTCAGTCATTGGTCTCATCTGTGTTAAACTAAACTGTTACTTCAAAGAATACATAACAGCATCCAACATATAAATAACAAATTAATACAAAATAGGCACATGGCTGGACTTTGCAGTCATCGTAACTCGACATGACATGTTTCAAGTTATCCTTCCATCAGGGGAATCCTTTACAACCATATCCAGCCAACAACATCTTACAAACTATCAGCTGTTGACCAAACTGGAATTTACATCAGAATATAAAGAGCTTCCCATCACAAGGACACACACAGATTCAGACAATTAATTCATCACTAAACAACATACAACTGACTAAAGTATCACATCTAAATAATTTTATTTATTTATTATTTATTTATTACAATTTCTTATATACCGCACTATTCGACATCAGCGCGGTTTACATTAAACAAAAGACCAGAACAACAGGCTGTTCGGTTTTACAGAGAACAGGTGTACAAACTTGGATAACGTGGGTGAACTATTTACATGAAATATCTACAAGTAGGCGTTATGACCAAGCTCTAGAAGTATCATGTAGTTACTTTCTTTGGTGGGGTTAGCTAGGTTTCATTGCTGCCTGGGTAGTACTTGAGGAACAGGTGATATTTGAGTGCCTTCCTGAACTGGGCTAAGTCAACGATAGCACAAATGTTCGATGGTAGAGCATTCCAACATCTTGGGGTGCAAAATTTGAAAGCCCTGTTTGCCATTGTCAGGGTGCATTTTGTCAAGTCCTTCGGAATTATTAGAGAGTTTAATTCTGCTGGTCTTCTGGATCTGTTAGGTGGAACGGTGTGAATGAGCTCTGTAAGTGAGGAGGATGAAAGACCATTGACGGCCTTGAAAGTCAGTAGTAAGGTCTTGAAAACAAGCCTTCCATATATGGGGAGCCAGTGAAGTTGCTTCAGGATAGGCGTCACATGGTCGCTCCTAGAGGCTCCATGGAGGACCCTTGCTGCAGCATTCATGGCAAGTTGTAGCGAGTTCAAGGTAGAATGTGAGAGACCTTGTAAAATGGCGTTGGAATAGTCAAAGTGTGGTAAAATTAGTGCTTGGTATATAGTCCGGAAGTCCTCTGGATCTAATAAGGAACGCAGGTGCCTGAGTGTTCGGATCTTGAAGTATATTGCTTTTACTATGTTACCTATTTTATTTATTTATTAACATTTTTTATATACCGCACTATTCGTTATCAGCGCGGTTTACATGGAACAAGAAACTTCAGACAATTTACATTTATCTGATTTTTTACAGTTAAACAGGCAAACCAACTTGGATAACAGGATAACAGGAGCAACTATTTACAAAACAACTATTTACATAACAGTGTCATAGAGTCTGAATAGTGTATTGTTAATCTATTGAAGAAGTGTAAAGTGAAGTTGAGACAGGAAAGTTTACGTGGTTGGGCTGACGTTATTGATATTTGTGTGTGACTGTGTTTCTTTGTTCTCCGGGAAGTATTTGAGGAACAGGTGATGTTTCAGGGCCTTCCTGAACTGGATGAGATCAGGGATGGCCCTAATGTGAGGTGGAAGGGTGTTCCAGAGTTTTGGGGCACAGAGGCTGAAGGCTCTGCTCGATGTTGTGGAGTTGTATTTTATGACTTCCTTTGGTACGCTTAGCATATTTAGTTCTGTGGTTCTTCTTAGTCTATTGTGTATGATTGGTTGAATCATCTCCGATAAGGAGGTGGATGCGAGACCTTTGTATGCTTTAAAGGTAAGGAGCAGAGTTTTGAAAGTGATTCTTGCTTGGATAGGAAGCCAGTGTAGTTGTTTTAGAAGGGGTGTTACATGGTCTCTTTTGGATGCTCCAAAAAGCACTCTCGCTGCACTGTTCAAGGCAAGTTGAAGCGGATTTAATGTAGATTGAGGAAGGCCTTGTAGAATGGAATTTGCATAATCGAAGTGAGGAATGATAAGAGCCTGGTAAACAGTACGGAAATCGTCTGGGTCAATCAGTTGGCGTAGATGTCTGAGGGAGCGGATCTTGAAATAAATTGCTCTTACTGTGTTGGATATGTGGTTCTTCATGTCAAGGTTTTGATCAAGGGTCACTCCTAGGTATCGGATATGAGGTTTTACTTGCAGCTTAGCATCTTGAACCTCCAGGCATGTAGGTGGTATGAAGTTCGAGTTCCTTGAGATAAAGAGAACCTCTGTTTTTTTATGTTGGATTCTGAGGTTTTGTGTCAGTAGCCAGTTCGATATGGCGTTGAAACAGTTAGTTAAAGGAGTGAGGTCCATCTTATCTAGGCAGATCGGCATGTATAATAACACATCATCAGCATATATCATACAATTGACATTAAAAGATCTGATGATGTCACATATAGGTTGCATGTATATGTTAAATAGTAATGATGATAGGGAGGATCCTTGTGGGACCCCTTGTCCTTGATGAAACGGATCTGATATTGCTCCATCTGATCGCACATGCTGCCATCTACCTGATAAGTAAGAGTTACACCATTTTAGTGCTGTTCCAGAGAGGCCCTTTTCTTTTAGACGGATAATAAGAAGCTCATGACATACCGAGTCAAAGGCTGCCGCAATGTCCAAAAAGATAAGAACGAAACCATTCTGGATGTTGTCAATGCCGGAGTTAAGGTTATTGAGGAGGGTGGTAAGGAGAGTCTCAACACCATGTGATTCTCTGAAACCATGTTGGCATGTATCCAACGGAGCTGCAGAGTCAATGTGGTCTTGTAGCTGCCTATAAACCACTTTTTCAATTATTTTTGCGAGCGTAGGTATACTGGAAATGGGTCTGTATGAGTCTGCTTTATGTGGGTCCAACTTGGAGTTTTTTAGTAAAGGTCTGATGGAGGTCTGTTTGAGAGTAGTAGGGAATGAGCCGGTGTCAAATGATAGTCTTATAATCTTGGATATTATTGGAGCAAGCTCATTGCGGAGATCCTTTATCCAGAAGGCTGGGCAGGGATCAGTGTGAGCTGTGGAGGTATTGAGAGTTGCGATGATGTTTTCAATCAGTTTCAAAGAGGGAGTAGTGAAAGACGTTAAAGGTGTTGGGTGCCTTTGAATTGTAGGAGGAGGGGGTATTGCAATTTCATTTGTCCGGCACATCTTAGATTGAATGTAATGTGTACCTTCATATCAAGACGTTGTACCTTCATATCAAGTTCATATCAAGACGTTGGTCCAACATGACCCCAAGGTATCTTATTGTGTCTTTTGTTTGCAGATCAGCTTCCTTAACTCTTACATGGGGTGGTGGAGTGAAATTGTGGTCCCTCGTGATGAAGAGTACCTCAGTTTCTTGTGTTGGATACGGAGGTTTTGAGATTGGAGCCATTCTGAAACTGCGTTGAAACATTCTATCAGGGGGGAAAGGTCCATTTGATCCGTAGAGAACGGCATGTAAAGCAGAATATCATCTGCATATATCAAACAGTTCACATTGAAAGATCTGATGATATTGCAGATGGGCTGCATGTATATGTTGAACATGAGTGATGATAGAGAGGAACCTTGCGGTACACCTTGCCTTTGATGGAAAGGTTTTGATTCTTCTGCTCCGGATTTTACATGTTGCAATCTTCCAGCCAGAAAGGATTTACACCATTCGAGTGCAGTGCCGCAGATGCCCTTCTCTTTCAGTCGCCCCAGGAGAAGTTCATGACTTACTGAATCGAATGTTGCAGCGATGTCTAAGAAGATAAGCCCAAAACCTTGCCGGATGTTGTCGATACCTGTGATTATATTATTGAAGAGGGTGGTAAGGAGGGTTTCCACGCCATGAGACTCTCTGAACCCATGTCGGCACTGGTCTAGAGGGGCTGCGGAGTCTATATGATCTTGGATTTGCCTTTGTACCTCTTTCTCAATTATCTTAGCTAGGAGAGGAATACTAGCTATGGGTCTGTATGAGTCGACCCTCTGGGGGTCTAGTTTGGAGTTTTTTTAAAAGAGCTCTAATGGATGTATGTTTGAGTGCTGTGGGGAAAGATCCAGTTGTGAATGATAGGTTCATAAGTCTTGTAATGAAAGGACTGAACTCACTGCGTAGCTCATTTATCCAAAAGGCTGGGCAGGGATCAGTTTGAGCAGTGGTGTATTGAGAGATGTGATTGTGCCCTCAATGTATTTTGCAGATGGTGTGGAGAACATAGATAGGGACATTAGGCAAGTTGGTTCTTGTGCGGTGGCTTCTGATACCTTATCTGTCTGTAGTAGTTTAGACTGCAGGTAGTCGGCAAATTTTTGCGGGTGAATCTCATCATGCTGCTCAGGAGATGGTTCCTTTGAAAGGGTTTTGACTAAATTGAACAGATCACGTGATTTGTTCAGTGATCTTTTGAGAGTGTCGGTGTGAAATTGCTTTATTTTGGCCGTGATTGTCTCTCGGTGAATTGATAAGTGGAGTTTGTAAGCTGTCTGATCCTCTATGGAGAATGATCGGCGCCATCGTCTTTCAAGTCTTCGTAGATGTGTAAGAGAAGACTGCAGCTCAGGGGAGAACCATGGAGCAGAGTTCCTTTTCCTTGGGGTGTTATTAGGGTGCGGTTGCTAAGGTTGCTGTTCCAGTAGGAAATCATATCTTCAAGGTTGAGAGTTGTGTCGTTGAGGAGTGGGTGGGTCTCAGACAGGATGAGCTCTCTGTTGAACGGTCAAAAACGTTTTGTTGACGCTCTTGAGGTGCTGTTCAATCTTTTGTTGTCCTGTGGTTGCTTGTTGTTAAAGGGTATCTGGAAGTTGATTAGTTTGTGGTCTGACCAAGGTACAGCGGTAACAGACATCACAAGGTTGTGGCTTTGTTCTAAGACAGACTGTGGAGCGAACACCATGTCGAGAATATTTCCCTTTATATGCGTGGATTCCTTGATTATTTGCTTGTATCCCAGATCTTCAATAGCATCCAGGAGGGCGGACGCCTGATTTTGATGCAAAGATGGGAGATTGAAATCTCCCATTATCCAGTTTGGTGTATTGGGATTGTGGATGTTGGCAGCTAGGTCTAAAATAGTAGGGAGGTCGTCCGGAGAGGATGAGGGGGCTCTGTATAGCAGGTTGATAGAGCACTGTTCGTTTGCAATGGATATTATATCCAAGTTGTTAGTGCTAGTTGAGTCAGTCGTGTGGAAATGAAGGTCTGTCTTGGTGAGTATGAGCGCTCCTCCTCCTTTCTTATTTTCTCTATGTCGTGTGTGTATAGAGAAGTTGGGGGGAAGAAGTTGGTTGAGGAGGACATTGTCCTCATATGATAACCAGGTTTCAGTGATCATGAGTATATCCAGATCATGGAGGGAAATTATGTCTGGGATGACCAGCCATTTCTTACGAATTGAACATGCATTTATGAGGGCACATTTTAGGCTTCGGGAATGCGGGGATTCCTCTTGTTTAGATTTCCTAGATTGTTGGAGTGCGATGTGTATCAAGTGGGAGTGACGCGTGTAAGCTTCACCTTTTGGATAATGATATGGGGTCCCTGACCATCTTTTTCCATGATTCTGAAGGATTGGGATTTGATTGGATGAGGGGGAAAGGGCAAGGGAGTTATCAAGCCAAGCTGCGAGAAGATAAAAACTGACAAAGGCAATAAAGTGGAAGGCCATTTGGAAACTTCAAATGGGCGTGTTTGAAAGGAAACGTGTGGGTGGATTAGTTGTTTAAATAATGCTGTTAAAGCGGGCTGGTAGATGCACCAATTTGACTGGCAGAATGACACTATAGATAATTAGCTGTATCATATGCAGTCAGAGAAGCGTCATAGGTAGATACAGACATATGGCATGGATATAGATCAGAGAACATGTATAATTAACAGGCAGTAATGTACATTGTAAAACAAAGGTATATAAACGAGCAGTCTACTTAAGCAGTCAGATGTCAACCATTGGTCATTACCACAATGATAAAGTCGTGCTGTTATGAAGTTTTAGCCCAGCGACGGTAATGACATATATATATATATATATGTAATTAGCAGAGACCCGTAGGGCAGGGTCTGAGGTATAATAATGCCTAGGAAGAAGTTCCAGGGTAGAGTACCTGTTCAGCTCTTTGGATGATTACACTCTGTTCTGGGACTGCCTTACTTAATTCAGCTTACTGGGCTGCATTTGGTCCCCACCAAAGGGCCCTCTGGCGAGGCCCTCAGGCGCGGGACCGCCTGAAGGCGGCTTCTTTTTGGTGCGCGTTGGCTCCTCCTCCTTCTCCCACAGCCCCGACTGGGCTGGAGAACCCCGAACGGGAAAGCTGGCAGGCCCGCTCAGGGTGCTCGACCCCGATCGGGGGAGCGGAAGATGGCTGCAGGCTGTTCTGCTGGCCCGCCGATGGCGGCTTCTTTTTGGTGCACGTTGGCTCCTCCTCCTTCTCCCACAGCCCCGATTGGGCTGGAGATCCCCGAGCGGGAAAGCTGGTAGGCCTGCTCAGGGTGCTCGACCCCGATCGGGGGAGCGGAAGATGGCTGCAGGCTGTTCTGCTGGCCCGCCGACGGTGGCTTCTTTTTGGTGCACGTTGGCTCCTCCTCATTCTCCCACAGCCCCGATTGGGCTGGAGATCCCCGAGCGGGAAAGCTGGCAGGCCCGCTCAGGGTACTCGACCCCGATCGGAATAATAAAACAGTAAGTCTTAACTAAAAAGAAACTAAAGAGCTCCACATGATTTCATTGCTAAGACCCACAGGCTCCAAAACCTCCAAACAGGTAGTGTGAGTAAGAAGTTACAAGAAAGCATAGTTACTCACCAGTAACAGGTGATCTCCGGGAACAGCAGGAATTTAGTCTTCACATATGGGTATCGTCGGTACCGACGGAGCCTGGGCGGGAACGCTCCCCAGCATCCAATTAGAAAGCTTTTGGGAGCATCCCACAGCGCCTGCGTGCTGCCTTCCCGCCTTTCCCAACTGCCTCTCTCCAGTAATTTGTTTTCCGCAGAGCCAGCAGGTCGTTGTTCCTGTCACCGCAGAAAGGGAAAGAGATAGATAGAGAGATAAAACTCCTAGGGGAGGTGGGTGGGTTGTGAAGACTAAATTCCTGCTGTTCCCGGAGATCACCTGTTACAGGTGAGTAACTATGCTATCTCCAGGAACAAGCAGGAATGTAGTCTTCAAATATGGGGACTCCCTAGCTTTAGATGCCAGGGAGAGACCCCAGAAGTTGTGTGTCCCTGTGAAAGGGCTCCACTTCCCCCCATGGATCTCTGGCATCAAACCAGGGATGGCGGGTAGGAGTTGATTAGGTATGGAACAGGTGTTGGAGAACAGCCTGACCAAACAAGGCATCCCGGCGGGAGTCCTTGTCCAAGCAGTAATGGGCTGTGAAGGTATGAACTGAGGCCCAAGTGACTGCTCGACAGATGTCGTCGATAGACACAGAGTGCAGCTGAGCCATTGAAGCTGCCATGGCTCTCACATTGTGAGCTGTGACATGGCCCTGCAGAGGAAGATTCTTACTCTGATAGGCAAACGAAATACACTGTGCAATCCAGTTGGATAGTGTTCTCTTGGAGACTGGAAGTCCCAAATGAGAAGGATCAAAAGCAACAAAGAGTTGAGAGGACTTTCTATGTTGCTGTGTTCTTTGCAAGTAAAAAGCTAAAGCTCTTTTACAGTCCAAAGTATGAAGATTCCTTTCTGCATTTGATGCATGAGGCCTTGGAAAAAACACAGGCAGGTAGACCGCCTGGTTAAGATGAAAAGGCAAGACCAACTTTGGCATAAAGTGTGGATGAGTCCTACGTACTACCTTGTCATGATGGAACCTTGTATAAGGCGGATCAGCCACTAGTGCCTACAACTCACTGATGCAACGTGCTGATGTGATTGCAATGAGAAAGATAACCTTCCAGGAAAGGAATTTCAATGAAGTAGTAGCTAAGGGTTCAAAGGGTGGCTTCATGAGCTAGCCAAGAAACAGATTTAAGTCCCATGCCACCGGTGGTGGTTTAATGGGAGGCTTAGTTAGAAGAAGGCCTCTCATAAATCTTGCTATAAGAGGATCGGAGGAAATAGGTTGTCCATTTAAAGGCTTGAAAGAAGCTGAAATAGCACTCAAATGGACTCTTACTGAGTTAGTTTTAAGTCCTGCATTGGATAAATGAAGGAGATACTCCAGTAATGATTCCAGAGGTATCGCAAGGAGGCTAAGACCCTTCTGCGAGCACCATATGGTAAACCTTTTCCACTTGAAAGCATAAGAGTGTCTTGTGGAAGATTTTCTGGAATCATAAAGAATATCCTTTACTTGCTGAGAAAGGTTAAGATCATGAAGATCTAGGCCTTCAGCAACCAAGCCCTGAGATGCAGAGACTGGGGACTGGGATGCCATAACATTCCATCCTCCTGAAACAGGAGATCTGGAGCAGACCCTAACTCCAGAGAGGGAGCCTGAGAGAGATGTAGAAGCAGAGGGTACCACACTTGCCGTGGCCAATTTGGAGCTATGAGAATCATACGACTTCTGTCTCTGAAGCTTGAACAGGGTTTTGGGAATTAGGGGAATGGGTGGAAAGGCATAAAGGAAGTCTTGACCCCAATGAAGGAGGAAAGCATCCCTGGCCTGAGAGCCCTGAGCCGGAATTCTGGAACAGAACCGGGGAAGTCTGGCATTCAACGGACTTGCAAAGAGGTCTATGTCCGGGGTTCCCCAAATTTGAAAAATCTTGGCTATCTGGTCTGCATGTAGAGACCATTCTTGTGGAAGCAGAACTCGACTGAGTCTGTCTGCCCAAGAGTTCTGGCTGCCTGGAAGATACACTGTCAGGAGATGAATCTGATGCTCTCTGGCGAGGGCCCATAGTCGCAAAGCTTCATTGCAAAGCGACAGAGAGCCTGTTCCTCCCTGCTTGTTCATGTAGAAAATGGCTACTTGATTGTCCGTATGGATGAGGACTGTCTTGTAGCTGAGCAGGGTGTGGAACACTCGAAGAGCAAGGAAGATTGCTCTGAGCTCTAAGAGATTGATGTGTAGATGAGTCTCCTGTGGAGTCCAGGTGCCTTGGGTGGAGAGGTCTTGCATATGAGCTCCCCAACCCATTGGTGAAGCATCTGTTGTGAGAGTTGCCTGGGGTAAAGGTTGTTGAAATGGGGACTCCAGCAACGGGTTTTGAGTGGACCGCCACCATTGGAGGGACAAAATAAGGCGACTTGTGTTTGCTATTTTGTCTGACAGGCACCCTGATGCCTGGGTCCATTGAGTGGATAAAGTCCACTGGGCTGCTCTCATATGGAGGCGAGCTTAAGGGACCACATGCACGGTAGATGCCATGTGGCCTAGTAGTTGTAACATTTCTCGAGCAGTGAGATGAGGCTTTAGCACTGCTTGAGAAGCTAACTGCACCAAGCGAAGGCAACGGGCCTGGGGAAGATAGGCCCTTGCTTTTTTGGTATCCAGCTAAGCTCCTATGAACTCTAGAGACTGAGTGGGAGTTAGGCTGGATTTTGGGATGTTTATGACCAGACCCAAATACTGAAGGATACGCATTGTGCAAGATAGAGAAATCCTGGCCTCTGACTCTGATGGGGCTCAAATGAGCCAGTCGTCTAAGTAGGGGAAGACAAATATTCCTAGAGTGCAAAGAAATGCTGCTACCACAGCCATGCACTTTGTAAACATTCTTGGTGCTGAGGCCAGGCCAAAAGGAAACACCCTGTATTGGTAGTGCTTTCCTTGAAAAAGGAACCGAAGGAACTTTCTGTGAGTTGGATGGATGAGAACATGAGTGTACGCATCCTTGAGATCTAGAGAACAAAGCCAATCCTGACTCTGTTCAATTCTGAGGTTTAAAATAGGTCTGTGTCCCCCTGTTTTCTTTGGGATAAGGAAATAGGGGGAGTAAAACCCTGTACAGGAATGGGTACCTCTTCTATTGCCCCTTGGGAAAGAAGCATAGTGACCTCTTGATCTAACAGGTTGGTGAGAGAGGTCTGAGAAATGAACTGTCTTACCATTGTGGGAGGGGGCATGCAGAGAAAGTGAAGCTTGTACCTCTCTTTTATAATGGAGAGAGTCCAATGTTCTGCTGTTATCTGCCCCCATCTGGGGGCAAAATGAGACAACCTTCCTGGGATGGTGGAAGGTTCTGGCCCATTGAGGGCCAGGAAGGCTAAGTTCTCTAGACGGGAGTCAAAGGCCTTGTGGAGGCTGAGACTGCTGAGACGGTTGAGGCTTAGCAGTCTTTGCTTTCCTTTGTTTAGGTGGTTGCTGACTCTTTCGGGCAGGCTGACCCGCAGAACGTCCCTGCTGAGAATAAGAGGGATAAAACCTCTTCTTTTTGGAGAAGAATGGTTTCTTAAAAGATTTCTTCCTTGCAGGATTAGCTGTGGCTTTGGATAACCTATCCAAAGTAGAGTTGTCAGCATCCAACTCATTGGCTTTCTCTTGCCAATTTTTGCAAGATTATCACCTGTACAAGGGATATTGCCCAGTTTATCCTGGACCCAGAGCTCCAAATCGGATGCCTGGAGCCAGGCAATTCTTTTTTTTTTTTAATTGTTTATTTAGATTTTCTTGAATACAAATATAAATATACAAAAGAGAAAATCCAACCAACAGAATAATACATTCAAGATCAATATATCAAACACATCATGCAAAACACATCAAGGAAGAGAGAGAACCACATACTCCCCTAAGAGAGACTAGAAAAATCTGAAAGAAGAAAAAAGGAGTAAATAAAACTCCAAATCAGGGAGCAAAAATAAAGAGCCAACCCACCTACACATCTTCCTGCCTAATTACTCCCTCCTTATCCATAAGAAACTGACGCAAATGAGCCACATCAGTGTAAACATAATCATGACCTTCATAAGTTATTAAACAGCGGCAGGGAAACTTCAAAAAAAAGGAAGCCCCCAGAGCCACAACTCTTGCTCTGAGCTCGAGGAACTGCTTCCGTCGAGCCTGAGTGACCCTGCCCACATCTGGGAAAACCTGAAGCTTATACCCACAAAACAAAGCATCTTTACATTTAAAATAAGCACGTATGATTCTCAACTTAAGTGATTCAGACCCAAAAGTCACCACCAAAGTACAACGCTTTGGAATGACATCGAGCGAATCCTGCAAAAACTCCGTAAGATTAGGACCTACTGAGTCATTCAAAGGAAATTCATACTTAGCCTGACCCGAGGTCCCAACATTAGGAAAAAAAGAATACATTTGCACAATATCCACAGAATCCTTCAAATGTAAGATTTCAGACAAATACTTTTTCAATAGTATCTCAGGAGAAAGCAAGCGGGTGGAAGGAAAATTCAAAAAGCGAAGGTTCCTAGCCCGCTGGTGATTTTCAAGCAACTCCAAGCGATAAGAAACAGAAGAAATATCTCTAAGAAAACCAAGATGAGAATCTTTATACGATTGGAGCTGAGAATCCACCAGGGTCAAGGAACCAACAACATCGGTCATTTGATTATCAATCACTTTAACCTTGGTGACAACATCATGTGAGAAATTACATAAAGAGGTAACAGTGGTAGTCAGTCGGGTCTCAATCTTTTGAAGCATTGACCAAATATCCGAAAGAGTCACCTCACTTTTAAGTGGTAAACAAACATTTTCAGATGTAGCAGGGTCCACAGGGACTAATACAGGAGACATAACTTGTGAAGGCAACTTCAAAGGAGTAGACGAGTGAGAAGGCTGGGGGAAAGGAGATGGTGTCCGGATGTCCGGGCTCAACGAAGCCCCATTCAAGGACTGGCTCGCAAGTGGAAGGGCAGTGATATGCTTGTCCATGGGACCGGACACCTTACCTCCCTCTCCTGACGGTGCTTTAGCAGTTGATTTTGCCTTCCGTTTCCCCATGAACAAACACACAACTGCTGACGCTCCTCAGATCACCAAACGAGCACCAAAGGAGCACACAAGGAGCAGGCCTAGCCCCTTGTGACTCGCCCCTTAGGACACGACCCCGCAGGCTGCGAACACGCGGCCGCGTGTAGCCCCACTGTGCTTTGTAGGTCTCGTGGGGGGTCCTCAACACCAGCGGCGACCACTCTCTGCCTGCAGCTGTCTCCGCAGGCACCCGGCTCCAGCCGACCACGTTGCTCCGTGGCAAAGAAGAACCGTGGCAGCTCCCTCACAAGGCTGCTCTCTCACCAGCGAGGCACAGCACCCGCTGTGCTTTGTAGGTCTTGTGGGGGGTCCTCATCACCAGGGGCGACCACTCTCTGCCTGCAGCTGTCTCCGCAGGCACCTGGCTCCAGCCGACCACGTTGCTCTGCGGCAAAGAAGAACCGCGGCAGCTCCCTCACAAGGCTGCTCTCTCACCAGCGAGGCACAGCACCAGCTGTGCTTTGTAGGTCTCGTGGGGGGTCCTCAACACCAGGGGCGACCACTCTCTGCCTGCAGCTGTCTCCGCAGGCACCCGGCTCCAGCCGACCACGTTGCTCCGCGGCAAAGAAGAACCGCGGCAGCTCCCTCACAAGGCTGCTCTCTCACCCGCCAGGCAATTCTACGTGCATCTATGGCAATTGCAGAAGTTCTGCTTATGCACTCAAAACAGTCAAAAGCTGCACGATTGACAAATTTAGAAACATCCTGGGCATGTTTAACCAGTGTGAGAAAATCTTGCCTCTTATCTTCAGGAAGAAGAGGGCTCAAAACCTCTAAATCTCCTGTGACTTCTTTAAGGAACATTGCCATATATAAAATATAGGAACTGATCCTGGCAGAAAGCATGGAAGCCTGGAAAGTACGACGTCCAAAGGCATCCAAAGTTCTACCCTCACGTCCCGGAGGATTAGAGGCATGCCTCTTTGCACTCCTGATCCTTCTCATACCTGATTCCACTACAATAGAGTGGTGAGGAAGCTGAGTCTTCTGGAAACCAGGACAAGGAGGGACTCGATACATGGTATCCAGTCTATGAGAGTGGGGAGAGGTGGGGAGAGGTGTTTCCCACATTCTTAGCATGATGTAAGATCTCATGGATAGGCAAAGTAGCTGCCTCCTAAGGAGCCTTGGGATATTGTAGAATCTCCAACTCCTTTGCTCTGGGCTCTGTTTCAGGAGCCACAGTAATGGAAAGACCTCGAGCCACCTCCCTGATAAAATCCTGAAAGGAGATATCTTCTGCAGGAGACATCCTACGCTTAGGAGAGGAAGGCTCCTCCGGGAGAAATATTCCAGTACTGACAGAGTCGTCAGAATCTTCAGACTCCTCCGAGGATTCAAAGTACCTTTTGTCCGGATGCTCCTGTAGAGCACGATACCCGTACCGATCGAAGTTGGTACCGGGGGGAATCGGTACCGGAGTTATCGGTACTGGAAGGCATAGCATGACTGTGTGCCGGCAAAGCGGACACTGATGTCGATACTGTCAGTACCGCTACCAATACTGGTGCCGGAGTCGATGCTGGTACCGGTTGAACTGTCTGACACGGTTCCGAGGGTGTCGATGCCGCAAGGAGAGCCGCCAGACTGCGATCAATAGCCAGGAACCTCTGGTCTATCAACGCCGCCGATGCCTGGGTGTCGGTACCAGAGAAAGCAGCCGGTACCCCAGAGCATGGCACCAGTAGTTCTGCCAAGGTTGAGGCCTCGAGAACATCCTGGAGCCCCGATAATGCTTTGGAAGCCGAAGCCTCCCGCCGGGGCATCTTGATGCTTAGAAGGAGATCTACCCTTTGAGAACTGGCCAGACTTATGTTTAGTTACCTGAGATCCATGGGAGGAAGACGAAGCCCTGGAAGATGTCGATGCCACAGAAGCTGCATCGGAGGGAAAAAGGGTGCTGAGCTTAGCAGCTCGGTTTTGTCGACCCCTCTTGGACATCATGGCACAAGCCATATACTCTGAGATGGAGTGGTCAGGACCTAAACATTTAAGGCACCACTCATGAGTGTCGGTGACGGAGATGGTACCGCCACACTTCGTGCACTTCTTGAAACCCAAAGCGGGTTTTTCCACAGTGGAGGAAAATTTGGGCCTAAGGCCCAAAATGGCACGTGCACGTGGAAAGGTTTGGAAAAAAATACTGTATTTTTTATATATATATATATTTATTTTTTTTTTTTTAAAGAAAGAAGAACCGGCGGTACCGGTATAGCGTCAAGGAAGGCAGACGCAACCACAAAAAAAGAGGAGAATAAGGAAACATTTTCTGTGGTGACAGGAACGACGACCTGCTGGCTCCACGGAAAATGAAGAACTGGAGATGCTGGGGAGCGTTCCCGCGCAGGCTCCGTCGGTACCGACGATACCCATATGTGAAGACTACATTCCTGCTTGTTCCTGGAGATGTTTCTAACTAATGTGTTGATGTATAAGGAGCTGGAATCTGTTTTCAGATTCTTTACCCTTGTGGAAGAAAGAGATGGTATGAATGCTTTCTCTTATGGGAATGCTTTCCAGAGTTTTTGTCCTTAGCTGTTTTAGAACAGGGATTAATAGTTCTGAATAGTCTTTTGAAACTTTTTATTTAATTCTGCCTCTGGAAGTGCTGTAGGGGCTGCAGCCCTTCACTTTTCAGTACAGGAGCATACTGTCTCTGTAATTTTTAAGATCTGAGGGAGTGGGAGTGCTAGACCGGTCCAGAGGTAACGTTGTTCTTGCCCGACAGGAGTATTGTTCCTGCAGTATGGAGCCAGAACTGGGACCAGTGGGGTCCTTGGGGTGGGAAAAGAAACAGTTTGAGGAGTCAAGATCTGTAAGTGCTGTGCTTTGTGGCAGATTTTTTTTTTTAAATTCAGTTTCACTTCAAAAATGAAAGCATTAATCTACTCTCCTCTGGTTGCTGAATTGCTAAGTTTCAATTTGTTTTGAAGTGCGAGGTGGTGGAGTAGCAGCAGTAGGGCTCATTTGAACTCTGCAGCAGAGGAAAACAGACTGCTTAACCAACATCCTTCTCAGGAGCGCGAACACACATGCAAGCGCACAGAAGTCCTTAAAGACTGCCTTTCCTGCCTGCTTGCCCACAGAAAGATGCTTAGAATTTTTCAGAAATGTAATTTTTGTGCCCCTCCATATTTGTGCCCTTTGCAATCACATTGCTCACACAGTCTTTGATTCCAGAGAGCAATACTCCTTACTCTTGTGATCCACTTTTACATGTTCCATGCCCTCCTACCTCAAGATCTGGATGATCAGCCCAGTCTGTTTTACAGACTAAAAAAACACTAGGGATCCATGCTCTCTTTTCTTTCTTAATTTTAGATTTTATTACATGATAGATAGAAGTTAAAAAAAAAAACAATGAAAAAAAAATCAAATAGGCCATATCAGAAGTAGCAAAAACAAGACAATATTCTCAACCTTGCTGTTATAACCTTTATATGTGTGAATATATATATGTATATTAATAAAAATAAGATTAATAAATAAATAAATTAAAAACCCCACGCACAATAGAAATCTTCATTCTGAAACTTGACTGCAAATTCACCAAGTAAAAGGGGGTAAAGCAGCAGATTTTGGTTTGATTGCTTTGCACTTTATTACAGAGTTCCCCTGGGGCATCAGAAACCATATGACAGATGAAAAGGGGACAAAGAGGCATCTGCCCTTTGCTTGGCTCTCCAAAGTCATCTAGTCATAGCCCACGAGTGCAAATAACTGGAAGAAGGTACTTGTCTGTGTGTTATTGTTTTCATGTATTGTTTCTTTTGTTGATTAATACCGATGAATTATCAAAGGCCAGGCCCTTCTTCACCCTCTTCAGTTAAGCTTTAATTAGTTGTCTATTTATTCCCATGAGCCGTCGATACTTTTCCCCTAAAGCTTTTCTGGAACACAGCAGAAATTTTCTATTTGCGATCTGAGAAAGCATAATTACTCACCTGTAAAGAGTAGTTACTCACCTGTAACAGGTGTTCTCCAGGAGCAGAAGGAATCAGTCCTCACATATAGGGTGACGTCGGCGCCGACGGAGCCCTCGCGGAGCAATTTCCCCAGCTTTCAAAGAAAGCCTTTGGGAATTGCAGCACGCATGCGCGGTCCCCTTCCCACCCAAGGGTGCCATCTTGCTCAGTCTGATGACATAGCTAAAAGACAGCAAAAAAATTAGCAAAAACGAAATGATAGGACTGCAACTCCAAGGGGAGGAGGGAGGGTTGTGAGGACTGATTCCTGCTGCTCCTGGAGAACACCTGTTAAAGGTGAGTAACTACTCTTTCTCCAGGACCAAGCAGGAAGTCAGTCCTCACATATGGGACTCCCTAGCTTAAGGCTACCGGAGACCTCAAGCAGAAAAATGAGCTCCCTCTAGCTCAGTAGCACAGAAGGAAGGAATCTTCTCTGAAAACGCCCCCGACCAGTAGCCCATCATCAGGGCCGGAGGGTAGGAGTTGCCTAAACCTCAAAGAGATTATGGAGGACTGCCTGACCGAAAGCACTGTCCCTGCGGGACTCCCTCTCCAGGCAGTAATGGGCCGCAAAAGTCTGGCTTGAAGACCAAGTAGCGGCCCGGCAGATGTCTGCCAACGGAACAGAGCGGAGATGAGCCACTGACGCAGCCTTCGCCTTGACACGATGAGCCGTGACTCGACCCTCCAACGAGAGTCCGGCCGCCCCATAAGCCCAGGCGATACAGTCAGCGACCCATATGGACAAAATACGCTTGGAGACAGGTAGCCCCAACTTATTGGGGTCAAAAGAAACGAAGAGCTGAACAGCCCTCCGATGCTCCCGCGTACGGTCAAGGTAGAAGGACAAGGCCCTCCTACAGTCCAGGGTATGCAGGACCATTTCAGCCCGGCTGGTGTGCGGCCTGGGAAAGAAGGTCGGAAGAACCACCTCCTGGTTGAGATGAAAAGGAGAAACCACTTTTGGAAGAAACTTAGGGTGAGTCCGTAAGACTACCCTATTCCTGTAGAACCTAGTGTAAGGAGGATCAGACACTAGGGCCTGCAGTTCACTAACGCGCCTAGCAGAGGTAAGGGCTACCAAGAACAAGGTTTTCCAGGAAAGAAAACGAAGAGGGCAGGTAGCCATAGGTTCAAAGAGCGGACAGGTAATCCGCTGCAAGACCAAATTCAGATCCCAACCAGGGGCTGGTGGGCGCAAAGGAGGCTTAAGGAGGAGGCCTCGGAGAAAACGAGCCACCAAAGGGTGGTTGGAAAGAGGCCTGCCATCCACCGATGCGTGATGCGCAGAGAAAGCACTGAGGTGGACTCTGACAGAGTTGGACTTAAGGCCCAGATTGGAGAGGTAAAGCAAATATTGCAAGACCACTGCCACCAAGCAGGAAAAGGGATTCTCAGACTGCTGAGCACACCACACGGAGAATCGACGCCACTTAAGAGCGTAGGACTTCCGGGTGGAAGGCCGCCTGGAGGCCAAGACGACCTCTTCCACCTCCCGAGGCAGCAGGAGGGGAGCAAGGACTACCCTTTCAGCAGCCAGGCCATCAGATGAAGGGACCGGAGGTTGGGGTGTAGGAGAGTCCCCTGATCCTGTGACAGGAGATCGGGTTGAAACCCCAGAGGAAGAGGAGTGTCCACCGCCAGCTGCATTAGAAGCGGGAACCAGGGTTGTCTCGGCCACCGGGGAGCCACTAGGATCATCGAGGCTCTGTCTCTGAGAACTTTGAAGAGTGTCCGAGACACCAGTGGCCTGGGAGGAAAGGCATACAAGAGGCCTGTGGACCATGGAATCAGAAAAGCATCCGCCGCTACTCTGAGAGGATGCGGTTGTCGAGAGCAGAATCTGGGAAGCTGCCTGTTCAGGGGACTGGCAAATAGATCCATGGTGGGGAGGCCCCACTTGAGAAAGATCTGCTGAACCACCAACGGATCCAATCTCCACTCGTGAGGTTGGAGGATCCTGCTCAGCTTGTCTGCCAGGTAATTTTCTTGACCTGGGAGATAGACAGCTTTGAGGAGGATGCCGAGAAGGACGGCCCAAGAGCACAGTCTTCGTGCCTCCTGACAGAGAAGGAAGGAGCCTGTGCCTCCTTGTTTGTTCACGTAGAACATGGCAACTTGATTGTCCGTCTGGACAAGCACAGACTGGTGAGAAGTGAGGTGGGAGAAGGCTCTCAGAGCTAGGCGGATGGCTCTGAGCTCCAGGAAGTTTATCTGCTGAGCAGACTCCCAAGGAGTCCAGAGGCCTTGAGTACATGTCCCTTGGCAATGTGCTCCCCAACCCAGGAGAGAAGCATCGGTTGTCAGCACCTGAGAAGGCGGAGGAGATTGAAAATCCACTCCCAGCACCAGGTTTGGCAGATGAAGCCACCACCGCAGAGAAGAGACCAGCAGGTCGGATACCTGTACTGAGTCCGTCAGGCTCCCTGTGGCCTGATGCCATTGAGTGCGAAGGCACCACTGAGCAGGTCGCATGTTCAGGCGGGCATTGGGGGTCACCTGGACCGTGGAAGCCATATGGCCGAGCAGTCTCAGAAATTGCCTGGCAGAGACCAGGGAATTGCTGTGAAAGTGGCTGGCGAGATCCATGAGCCTGTGTGCTCTGTCTAGAGGCAGGAAGGCCCGCGCCTGAAGTGTGTTCAACCTTGCGCCGATGAATTCGAGATTTTGAGAGGGGAGCAAAGTGGACTTTGCGAAGTTTATGACAAATCCCAAGTGCTGGAGCAGAGTCACAGTGCGATGAGTGGCCTGAGTGGCCTCTTGGGAAGCCTGGGCCCTGATGAGCCAGTCGTCCAGGTATGGAAATACAAAAAGGCCTTGAAGTCTTAGATAGGCCGCCACCACTGCTAGGCATTTGGTGAACACCCTGGGGGCGGAGGATAGGCCAAAGGGCAGTACTCTGTACTGGTAATGATTTCCTCCCACAACAAACCTGAGATATTGTCTGTGGTCTGGATGAATAAGGATGTGAGTATAGGCATCCTTTAGATCTAAGGAGCATAGCCAGTCTCCCTGCTGGAGGTAGGGCAGCAGGATTCCAAGGGTAAGCATCTTGAACATTTCCCTTGCCAGGAACTTGTTGAGGTTTCGCAAGTCCAGGATGGGTCTGAGGCCTCCTGTTCGTTTTGGTATCAGAAAGTATCTGGAATAAAAGCCTTGACCTCTCAGGTGGTAGGGCACCGGTTCCACAGCCTGTTCCTGAAGAAGACTTGCTAACTCCTGAAGGAGTAAGTCCCTGTGCAGAGGGAGTCTTGGAGGCTCCCCTGGAAAGTAGGAGGGAGGGACCTGGTGAAAGTGTAGAAGATAGCCTTTCTGAACTATATGAAGCACCCAGGTATCTGATGTGATGGCTGACCACCTGTGGGCAAAGTGGACCAGCCGGCCTCCTGTGCTGAGAGAAACCAGCGAAGGGGAAGAGGCTATGCTGATGGAGTCAAAAACCCCCACCCTGCTGAGCAGGGGCCGGTGTTGTGGGCTTGGGGGCCTGCTGCCTACGGGACCCATTACCCCGTCCCTTGGCCTGCTGACCCTGTTGGGGAGCTGCTGAGGCCTGATAATGAGGGTATTGTTTATAGGCAGCTGCCTTCCTCGGGTAAAAGGGCTTTTTCCCCGAGCCCTTCTTCTTCTGAGAAGGGGCAGAGGTTTTTCTGGACAGCCGAGTCCTGGTCAGAGTCTCGGTCTCGATCTGTGCAGCCTTTTCAGCCATGGGCTTGACAAAGAGGTTTTCACCTCTGCAGGGAACATCGACCAACTTGTCCTGTACCCATGGCTCGAGGTTGGATGACTGAAGCCAAGCCTGTCGGCGGGCACCGATGCCGGCTCCAGCTACTCGAGCCGATGCTTCAAAGCCATCGTAGGCTGCTCGAGAGATAAACTTCGAGCACTCTCGAATACCAGTGGACAAGGCCTGGAACCTCTGCAAAGGTTCCTCGGAGAGACCAGCAGAGAACCCAGCAATTTCTTTTGCCAGGTCTCGGAGATACATGCCCATATAGAGCTGGTAGGTCTGGACTTGACAAGCAAGCATAGAGCCCTGGAAGCACTTCCTACCGAGGGCATCCAGGTTCTGGGCCTCCCGGCCGGGAGGCACCGAGGAGTGCATCTTCTGACTCTTGAGGCGATGCATGGCCGATTCTACCACCATGGAATGGTGCGGTAGTTGTGCCTTTTGGAACCCGGGGCTCTTGCGGACTCGATAAATGGAATCAACCCGCTTGCTTAACACCGGCGCCGACACCGGGCTCTCCCACATGCGGAAGAGAAGTCGCTCCAGCATCGGAGGAACCGGTACAGTAAAGGTCTCCTTCGGGGGAGAGTCATACTGGAGGGCATCGAGCTCCTCGGCTCGAGGCTCCTCCTCGGGATCCGTGGGGAATGCCAAGGCCTTGGCCATATCCCGCACGAAGTCCGAGAACCGAGTGTCCTCCGGGGGGGACCGTCTCCGAAGTTCGGACTCGGGCGAGTCCGATGGGACACACTGAGTCCGAAAAGTACCGGGTGACTCTTCATCCTCCGTCTCCCAGGCTGACTCCTCGGAGGAGGAATCGAGCAGCTCCGGTCGGGCGGGCACCGATGCCCTCCGCCCCGACGCTGAGGGTGTCGGCGTCGACGACCTCGGTCCCGAACGGGAGGCCGAGGGAGACCGTGACCGAGGATCGACTCGAGCTCGCATGGACACGAGGATCGGCTCGGTCTCCGGGGTCGACTTGGACGTCGACGTCCCGGCGGTCGGGGCAGATGCACCGGCGAGGCCAGCGATCAATGCCCGCTGCTGGTCCATGAAGGCAGCCAAACTGCTCTCCAAGACCGTCAACCTGAGTCCGAGCTCAGGAGACCCAGCAGCCCCCGACTCGGGCCCCGACGGCGTCGGGCCCGACGTCGGCTCCTTCGGAGGCGAGTCCACGAGGACTACAGTACTCACGTGTCCAGGAGACTCCATCTCGAGACGAGGATGTTTCGAAGGCCTCTCCGACTCCGAGGACCCGGGACGGCTATCGGGGCTATGCGACCTGGCCCTCGAGGAACCAGGAGCATCCACCGATGCCGCCCTCTCGCGGGTTTTCTTCTTCCTATGATGTTCCCGTGCAGGAGACCCCCGCTCAGAGGAACTCCGACGATGCTCAGGACCGGAGTCCCGGGACGTCGAAGCCTCTGACGAGGTCCAGGCCCGGCCGGACGCGGAGTCAGAGAAGATTCGTTCTTTTTGATGCTGCCGACTCCTCAACGCTTTTGAGGACATCTTGCCACACGGACCACAGATCATCGGGTCATGATCGGGTCCGAGGCAGCGGAGGCAGCAGTCGTGCGTGTCGGTAAGAGACATAAGTTTCTTACACCGATCACACTTTTTAAACCCGCTGGCAGCCATCGGGGGAAAAAGGGCCCCTGCGAGGTCAAAAGACAGGGCTGCCAGTGAAAAAGAAAAAAGGCGCGAACGCTAGTCACGAAGGACAAAAACCGAAAAAATAAAGAACGGACCCGATACCGGCATAGCGGGTCCGGGTGGGAAAAGGATCCGGCGTCGAACCGAGAAAAGAATAGGAAATAAAATCAACTTTTTCTGCGGCGATCACAAATAGCGTCTGTAGGGCTCCGCGGAAAAAAGAAGACTGAGCAAGATGGCACCCTTGGGCGGGAAGGGGACCGCGCATGCGCGCTGCAATTCCCAAAGGCGTTCTTTGAAAGCTGGGGAAATTTCTCCGCGAGGGCTCCGTTGGCGCCGTCACCCTATATGTGAGGACTGACTTCCTGCTTGGTCCTGGAGAACAGGTATTTACCGAGAACAGCAGGAATCAGTCCTCACATATGTGATGACATTGGCGCCGATGGAGCCCACACGGTAATCTCTCCCCAGCTCTCAAAGAAAGCTTTTGGGAGATGTACCACGCATGTGTGGTCTCCTTCCTGCCTAAGGGTGCCATCTTGCCTCAGTATGATAACATAGCTGAAGACGGCAAAAGAAAAAGCAACTCCAAGGGGAGGAGAGAGGGTTGTGAGGACTGATTCCTGCTGTCCCCGGAGAACACCTGTTACAGGTGAGTAACTACACTTTCTCTGGGAACAAGCAGGAAGTCAGTCCTCACAAATGGGACTCCCTAGCTACAGGCTATCTAAAAAAAAAAAAAACTATTAAAAGCCACAGGTGACCAGAAAAGATGAACCGTGAGATGCAGCAACTGAGTCAAGGACACCAGACCCACGAGTGGCCCCAAGTGTCAAGCAAGGAACCAATTCTCTGGTAGCCTTAACACACCAAACAGTCAAAGGGCAGGAGTTGCCTTACACCCCAAACAAATGATGGCAAGGGGGGAGCCTCCACAGTGGCCCATGGGGGCACTAACCCCATAGATGACTCCGGGCACGAGTCCGTCTTATGAAAAATTAACTGGTGCTGCTTCTTGCAGCCTCAGAGGGCCTTGGGGGTCATCTGCTGGCAGAGACCACACACCAAGGCTGGCTCGAGGCATTGACGGCAACAATCATGCGAGTCCATGTGCGACATATTATGAGTGCAGTGGTCGCATGGCTTAAAGCCACTGGAAGTCATGGAGGGGAAGATGGTCTCCACGAGGTCAAACTCTCTAGGCCTGGCCAGAAACGGCGCAGAAACCTGTGCACCAGGGCCCCGAAGAGGAAGAGGAAAAGGAACCCGAAAAAACACGACGCCGGAGGCAAGTGGAATCTGGAGACGAGAAGGAACCGGTATGCAACCAGAGAAAAGTAAGACAAAAGAAAGCAAAACACCCCAACTTTTTCCAGGGGAGACAGACATGTCCGATGCACTCCGCAGAGAAAAGGAGACTGAGGCAAGATGGCACCCTTAGGCAGGAAGGAGACCACACATGCGTCGTACATCTTCCAAAAGCTTTCTTTGAAAGCTGGTGAGAGGTTACCGTGTGGGCTCCATCGGTGCCGATGTCACTCCATATGTGAGGACTGACTTCCTGCTTATTCCCGGAGAAATGAACCACCACTTCCCCCTTAGATATGAAATCTAGGGGCATAAGTTAAAACCAAAGGAGGCCTTCCCCCTCTCTCTTTCAACTTTTAAAAGCAAATATTGGACCAACAGCGAGCCTCATTATACTTTTTACGGAGTGGGAGAGGGGAGGGTGGAGGGCTTGATAACAGCAAGAGTTAATATTATTTTTCAGTCAGGGAGAGTTGCAGGATGCGTTCCAGTTCCTCCTCTTCCTCACGATGACGGCGTTCCCGTTCCTCCTGCTCCTGTGAAGAAAGCTCCATAGCCAGTCGGAGTTGGTCATCGAAGCTAGAATAGGACGGGGGAAGAGTAGCAGAATTGGACGAACCATTGCTACTGGGGGGTGGGCTGGGTACAGGGGCACCTCCTTGTCCTGACTGCAGGAACATGCTTTCCTGGATTGCCCTATTAAAGAATAAAATACAAGTGTTAAAGGTTGCAGAAGAATCATGTTGTTGTTTCTATGTTATTAATATTTCCGGGATATAGTCCCCTGCCTAAAGGATACTCGCTATATTGAAAGTGAGATATTAGTCCATAGGTTCTGCATGTGAATGGTAGCCGAATAGTAAATCCAGATGCTCATTCTCTATTCCGACCACAAAGGACAGATCTCAGGCCCTAGTTCTTATCTATGAAGATGACCTAATGACTGGTTAAGTAAATCCTATGTGTAGGCTCTCTAAGCAGGAGCTAGTTTCTGTGATACAACATGCAAGGTAAGTGCCGGGAGTGTATGCTTGTTGGGTATCCTAGAGCACAGAGGTTTCCAATGGATGTGCTATGGCATATTAGTATACCACAAGGAAAGCGTAGTTACTCACCTGTAACAGGTGTTCTCCAGGAGCAGCAGGAATCAGTCCTCACATATGGGTGACGTCGGCGCCGACGGAGCCCTCGTGGAGCAATTTTCCCCAGCTTTCAAAGAAAGCCTTTGGGAATTGCAGCGCGCATGCGCGGTCCTCTTCCCGCCCAAGGGTGCCATCTTGCTCAGTCAGATGACATAGCATAAAGACAGCAAAAATTAGCAAAAACGAAAGCATAAAACTGCAACTCCAAGGGGGGGAGGGAGGGTTGTGAGGACTGATTCCTGCTGCTCCTGGAAAACACCTGTTACAGGTGAGTAACTACGCTTTCTCCAGGACCAAGCAGGAAGTCAGTCCTCACATATGGGACTCCCAAGTTTAAGGCTACCGGAGACCCTAAGCACAAAAATGAGCTCCCTCTAGCTCAGCAGCACAGAAGGAAGGAATCTTCTCTGAATACGACTCCAACCGGTAGCCCAACATCCGGGATGGAGGGTAGGAGTTGCCTATACCTCGAAGAGATTACGGAGGACTGCCTGTCCGAAAGCACTGTCCCTGCGGGACTCCCTCTCCAGGCAGTAATGGGCTGCAAAAGTCTGGCTTGAAGACCAAGTAGCGGCCCGGCAGATGTCTGCCAACGGAACAGAGCGGAGGTAAGCCACTGATGTAGCCTTCGCCCGAACACGATGAGCGGTGACTCTACCTTCCAGCATGAGGCCTGCAGCCTCGTAAGACCAAGCGATGCAGTCCGCAATCCAGATGGACAGGGTACGCTTGGAGACAGGGAGCCCCAACTTGTTGGGGTCATAAGACACGAAGAGCTGAACAGCCCTTCGGTGCTCCCGCGTACGGTCCAGGTAGAAGTTCAGCGCCCTTCTACAGTCCAGGGTATGCAGGACCATTTAAGCTCGGCTGGAGTGTGGCCTGGGAAAGTAGGTCGGAAGTACCACCTCCTGGTTGATGTGAAAAGGGGAAACCACTTTAGGAAGAAACTTAGGGTGAGTCTGTAGGACTACCCGGTTCTTGTAGAACCTAGTGTAAGGAGGATCAGATACCAGGGCCTGCAGCTCACTAACGCGTCTAGCAGAAGTGAGGGCCACCAAGAACAAGGTTTTCCAGGACAGAAAACGAAGAGGACAGGTAGCCATAGGCTCAAAAGGCGGACAGGTAAGCCGCTGTAAAACCACATTGAGATCCCAGTTCGGGGCTGGCGGGCGCAAAGGTGGTTTAAGGAGAAGGAGGCCTCTGAGAAAACGAGCCACCAGAGGGTGGCTGGAAAGAGGTCTACCATCCACCGGCACGTGATGCGCAGAAATAGCACTGAGGTGGACCTTGACCGAGTTGGACTTGAGGCCAAGATTAGAAAGAGAAAGCAAGTACTGCAAGACCACTGATGCCGAACAGGAGAAGGGGTCCTGAGACTGCTGAGTACACCAGACGGAGAACCGACGCCACTTAAGAGCGTAGGACTTCCGGGTGGAAGGCCTCCTGGAGGCCAAGACAACTTCTTCCACATCTGGAGGCAGCTGGAGAGGTGCAAGGACTACCCTTTCAGCAGCCAGGCCATGAGATGAAGGGACCGGAGGTTGGGGTGCAGGAGCGTCCCCTGATCCTGCGAGAGGAGATCGGGCTGAAACCCCAGAGGAAGAGGGGTGTCCACCGCTAGCTGCATCAGACGGGAACCAAGGTTGCCTCGGCCACCGAGGAGCCACTAGGATCAACGATGCCTTGTCTCGGAGAACTTTGAAGAGCGTCCGAGACACCAGAGGCATGGGTGGAAAGGCATACAAGAGGCCTGTGGACCATGGAATCAGAAAAGCATCCGCCGCTACCCGGAGAGGATGCGGCTGTCGAGAGCAGAATCTGGGAAGCTGCCGGTTCAGAGGACTGGCGAACAGATCCATGGTGGGGAGGCCCCACCGTAGAAAGATCCGCTGAACCACAAGCGGATCCAACCTCCACTCGTGCGGTTGGAGGACCCTGCTCAGTTTGTCTGCCAGGTAGTTTTCTTGACCCGGGAGATAGACAGCTTTGAGGACTATGCTGCGGTGGACGGCCCAAGAGCAGAGCTTCTGTGCTTCCCGACAGAGAAGGAAGGAGCCCGTCCCGCCTTGTTTGTTCACGTAGAACATGGCAACCTGATTGTCGGTCTGGACCAGTATTGACTGGTGAGAAAGCAGGTGAGAGAAGGCTTTCAGCGCTAGGCGGATGGCTCTGAGCTCCAGGAAGTTGATCTGCTGAGCGGACTCCCAAGGAGTCCAGAGACCCTGAGTACAAGTCCCTTGGCAATGTGCTCCCCAGCCCTGGAGAGAAGCATCGGTCGTCAGGACCTGAGAATGCGCAGGAGGCTGAAAAGGCACCCCGAGCACTAGGTTGGGCAGGTGAAGCCACCATCGCAGAGAGGAGACCAGCTGGTCGGAGACCTGCACGGGGTCCGCTAGGCTCCCTGTGGCCTGATGCCATTGTTGGCGAAGACACCATTGAGCAGATCGCATGTTCAGGCGGGCATAGGGGGTGACATGGACCGTGGAAGCCATATGGCCGAGCAGTCTCAGAAATTGCCTGGCCGAGACCAGGGAATTGCTGTGAAAGCGGCTGGCGAGATCCATGAGCCTTTGGGCCCTGTCTAGGGGTAGGAAGGCCCGTGCTTGAAGAGTGTCCAACCTGGCGTCGATGAACTCCAGATCTTGAGAGGGGAGCAAAGTGGACTTTGCGAAGTTTATGACAAATCCCAAGTGCTGGAGCAGAGCTACCGTGCGATGAGTAGCCAGAGTGGCTTCTTGGGCAGACTGGGCCCTTATGAGCCAGTCGTCCAGGTATGGGAACACAAAGAGACCCTGAAGCCTCAGATAGGCCGCCACCACTGCTAGGCACTTGGTGAACACTCTGGGGGCGGAGGATAGGCCGAAAGGCAGTACTCTGTACTGGTAATGGCGTCCATCCACCACAAACCTCAGGTATTGTCTGTGGTCTGGATGAATAAGGATATGAGTATACGCATCCTTCAGATCTAAGGAGCATAGCCAGTCTCCCTGCTGGAGGTAGGGCAGCAGGATTCCAAGGGTAAGCATTTTGAACTTTTCCCTTGCAATGAACTTGTTGAGGTTGCGCAAGTCCAGGATGGGTCTGAGGCCTCCTCTTCGCTTTGGAACCAGGAAGTACCTGGAGTAAAACCCTCGACCCTTCAGGTGGTGGGGCACCGGCTCCACGGCCCGGTCCTGAATAAGACACGCTAACTCCTGAAGGAGTAAGTCCCTGTGCAGAGGGAGTCTGGAAGGCTCCCCTGGAAAGTAGGAGGGAGGCACCTGGTGAAAATGAAGAAGATAGCCATTTTGAACTATCTGAAGAACCCAGATATCCGTGGTGATGTTGGACCACCTGTGGGCAAAGTGGACCAGCCGGCCTCCTGTGCTGAGAGGAACCAGCGGAGGGGGAGAGGCTATGCTGAGACAGTCAAAAACCCCCACCCTGCTGAGCAGGGGCCGGTGGTGCAGGCTTGGGGGCTTGCTGCCTACGGGACCCATTACCCCGTCCCTTGGCCTGCTTCCCCTGTGGGGGAGCTGGGGAGGCCTGATACTGAGGGTAGTATTTGTAGGCAGCCACCTTCCTCGGGTAAAAGGGCTTCTTCCCCGAGGCCTTCTTCTTCTGAGAAGGGGCAGAGGTTTTCCTGGAGAGACGAGTTCTGGTGAGAGTCTCCGTCTCGATTTGTGCAGCCTTCTCATCCATGGGCTTGCCAAAGAGGTTATCACCTCGGCAGGGGACATCGACCAACTTGTCCTGCACCCAGGGCTCGAGGTCAGACGACTGGAGCCAAGCCTGGCGGCGTCCACCGATGCCGGCAGCGGCTACTCGAGCCGAAGCCTCAAAACCATCATAGGCTGCTCGAGAAATAAATTTGGAGCACTCCCGAATACCAGTAGACAAGGATTGAAACCTCTGCAAAGGTTCATCGGAGAGACCAGCAGAGAACCCGGCTATTTCTTTAGCCAGGTCTTGGAGATACATGCCCATGTAGAGCTGGTACGTCTGGACTCGACAAGCAAGCATAGAGCCCTGGAAACACTTCCTACCGAGGGCATCCAGGCTACGGGCTTCCCTACCAGGGGGCACCGAGGAGTGCATCTTCTGACTTTTCAGTCTATGCATGGCCGATTCCACCACCATGGAATGGTGCGGTAGGTGTGCCTTTTGGAACCCGGGGCTCTTGCGGACTCGATAAATGGAATCGACCCGCTTGCTCAATACCGGCGACGCCGCCGGGCTCTCCCACATGCGGAAGAGAAGTCGTTCCAGCATGGGAGGAACCGGTACAATAAAGGCCTCCTTTGGGGGAGAGTCATATTGGAGGGCATCGAGTTCTTCGACTCGAGGCTCCTCCTCGGGATCCGCAGGGAAGGCCAAGGCCTTGGCCATATCCCTTACGAAGTCCGAGAACCGGGTATCCTCCGGGGGGGGACCGTCTCCGAGGCTCGGACTCGGGGGAGTCCGATGGGACACACCGAGTCCGAAAGGAACCAGGTGACTCTTCGTCCTCAGATTCCCAGGCCGACTCCTCGGAGGAGGAGTCGACCGGCTCCGGTCGGACGGGCAATGATGCCATCCGCCCCGACGCCGAGGGAGTCGGCTTCGACGACTTCGGTCCCGAACGGGAAGCCGAAGGAGACCTCGACCGAGGATCGACTCGAGCCCTCATGGACTCGAGGATCGGCTCGGTCTCCAGGGTCGACTTGGAAGTCGACGTCCCGGCGGTCAGGGCAGAAGCACCAGCGAGGCCAGCGATCAATGCCCGCTGCTGGTCCATGAAGGCAGCCAAGCTGACCTCCAAGGCCGTCAACCTGAGTCCGAGCTCAGGAGACCCAGCAGCCCCCGACTCGGGCCCCGACGGTGTCGGGCCCGACGTCGGCTCCTTCGGAGGCGAGTCCACGAGGACAACAGTACTCACGTGAGCGGGCAAGCCCTCCTCGAGTCGAGGATGTTTCGACGGCCTCTCCGACTCCAAGGACCCGGGACGGGAATCGGGGCTATGCGACCTGGCCCTCGAGGAACCAGGAGCGTCCACCGAACCCGCCCTCGCGGGTTTCTTCTTCCGAAGATGGTCCCGGGTAGGAGACCCCCTTTCAGAGGAACTGCGACGATGCTCAGGACCAGAGTCCCGAGACGTCGAAGCCTCTGACGAGGTCCGAGCCCGGCTGGAGTCAGAGAAGATACGCTCCCGCTGGTGCTGCCGACTCCTCAATGCTTTTGAGGACATCTTGCCGCATGGCCCGCAGATCATGGAGTTATGATCCGGGCCTAGGCAGCGGAGGCAGAAGTCGTGAGTGTCTGTAAGAGACATAAGTTTCTTACAGAGGTCACACTTTTTGAAGCCACTGGCCGCCATAGGGGAAAAAAGGGCCCCTGCGAGGTCGAACGACCGGGCAGCCAGGGAAAAGAAAAAAACTTGAAGTCTGTCACTAAAGACAAGAAAAACCGAAAAATAACGGACGGACTCGTAACCGGCGTCGCGAGTCCGGGCGGGAAAAGAACCGGCGTCGAACCGAAGCAAAATAAAGAAAATAATGAAAAATCAACTTTTCTGCGGGGGATTCACAGGCAACGTCTGTAGGGCTCCGCGGAAAAAAGAAGACTGAGCAAGATGGCACCCTTGGGCGGGAAGAGGACCGCGCATGCGCGCTGCAATTCCCAAAGGCTTTCTTTGAAAGCTGGGGAAAATTGCTCCGCGACGTCACCCATATGTGAGGACTGACTTCCTGCTTGGTCCTGGAGAATGTCAGATATACCATGAAATTTGCAGAGGATATAGAAAGAAGACAGGCAGGTTAGTGCTATGATTGTCAGCAAACCTGTCATCTCCCATCCCTTATTCCCTTCAGAATCACCTCTGGATGCAAGAGGAAGCAGCAAGTAGCATTTGTTACCGCCTGCTACCTCCTCCTCTGCTGACTTTCCTTTTAAGGCTGAGCTGGATGGAACCAGCAGCTCTCATGAGACTTTGGGACACCTCATGCTTTCAACTTCAGAAGAGGGGGCAACAAGTACGAAGTGCTGCTCGCCCGATTCCTGGCAGAGGCACTTCCAAGAGGGTAAAGATGATAATCATGTATGTATAGAACAGATGATGCTGGAGGAGGTAAGGGAAGTACTGGTGCTGGAGTAGGAAGGTGCTTATGCTGGAAGAGGGAATGATGCCATCAGGTTTGATAGGGAGGAAGAAAGGTAATGTGTGCTTTGATAAAGTGAGATCAGTGCTGATGCACTGTGATATGATAAAAGATTGGGAACCACAGTCCTAGACCTTATGTTTGTGAACTAGCAAAGTGGTGTTCTACAGCAATAGTCTCCTGCTCTGGGAGCAATCCCATCAATTGGTTCCAAAAGTATCCATACATTTTACTGGGTCCTGAACAACCTTTCCTCCTTAGAATCTGGACTGTTCACTAGTGCCAGCTGCTGAATGGGAGGATTATATCACCACTTCTCTTCAAAAGGACTGTTGCTGGAAGAAGCTGCTCAGCTGAACATATCGTGTCTTTCCCTGAAATCAGCCCAGCTCATTTCAGCCTGCCTGCTGCCTTTCCCCACTAGACACTCTTTGGACTTGCTCCTTGAGTTTCAACCCTGGTTTAGCCTCTGTTGCTCTTCCTGCTCTCTGTATTCCTGACTACTTCAAGGTAGGTATTAATGATATTGGGATAAGGTTGAGCTGGCTTCTGAGCTTATCAGCTAATACTTATCTGGCAATCTTATGCTCATTTTCAGCTATAAAATATTGTATAAAAATGAGCTTAAATCTAGGTGGCCAAAAATTGACTGCCAGAGACTAGAGGCTAAACCTAGTTTCCTAGCACTGAGAATCAGTGCTAGGTGGCTAAACCCCCTCTTTCCACCAGCCCCCAGGATCAGTTATGCTTTCAATGGCTAAATTCAGCAGCTATGAGGGGAAAATTCAGTACCCCTACACTCACCACAGGATTTAGTTGCCTATTGCCCTGGCTACATGTGGATTGATCCTGCTGAAGACTGACTCCATTGTTGACATTGTGTTTGGCCTATAGCTTTCACTGCTTTTGTCCTGCCTTAAATGTTACACCTTGGACCTTTGATCAAAATATGTATTTTCTTTGCAATCCTAGTTCCTTATCCCACTGCTACATTCCCATCTGAGATCTCAAACCTTAGTTTGTTAACCCAGAGACAAATTCCCACTGACAGCGTCAATGCTTGGTCTGTGACACTAGAGATAGATTCTTATTGGTAGTTCCAAGCCCAGGCATTGTTGAGATAAATCCATTCTCACCGTTCCAGCTGAAGGTCGTCATCATAGAGTGGTGGTTGTGGGGGATTGGATCCGGGTCTGGTATTGGTTAATGCCTCCCAGATGGTGACCTATAATAACAACACTGATAGCCTCATAGTTCTCATTTGCATTCCTCATCAAGTTCTCAAGGATACAATTGTTTCCATAGACAAACATACTATGTTTTCCAGCTTCCTTTCTCTGTGCCTCAGTATCTCTATTTGCTTTTCCATCCTTCTCTCTTTCTTTCTCTTTTAATGGCTGTCTCTTTTTCCTCACACTCACTTCTGCCTCTGCTTCCCTCTCTCTGGTCTTTCCACTTCTTTCCCCTCCCTCAGTTTGTGCTGAACTTTCTCACCTGGTCAGTCTCAGTACCAGCCTCCAGCAGACTTTGCTGAATGGCAAACTGCAGGAGGTCATCATCCTCATCTCTCATAGGTTCATTGCGACCTGCACCAAGGGTCGTGTACCCCTCAGGTACATCAAACACAGAGGGGTCCACTTCACAGGGAAATGGAGACACAGAGTGCACTGTGAGAAAGGAGAAGAAACCATGGTAAACAAGAGCACAGAACACAAGATAGAGAGAAAAGAAGAGCGACAAACAGCAACAGACAGGGAGACAATAATAGAGATACAGAAATTAACTGAAAAGGAAAAAAGAAAAACAACCAATAGCCAAAAAGAGAAACACACAGACACATACAGAACAAAACAGAGATAAAGAGAGACAGTAATTTTTTACATCAATTTATCTATCTATAGATAGTTATACATATATAAATCTAGATATTCAAAAGCACTTATCCAGATAACAATACCTGTTATCCAGATAAGTGATGCTATTTGGCCCTATTCATTGATTTTCAGTGGTACTGTCTAGATAGTGCCACTGAAAATCATTACAGACCACCCTGGCACTATCTGTACAGTAGCAGGGCGGCACATGGGCATTCCTTTAAATTATCCAGACAGTGGCAATATTATCCAGCTAGTTGACTGAATATCTAGATAACTTGGAGACAGTAGAAAGGCTGTCCCAAATTATCCAGATAGTGACCTGGTTAACAGATGGAATATAACTGCTCTATCCAGATATTTAGCACCACTCACAATCCGGATAGTGGCGCAGAATGGTGAAATTGTACTTACCTGATAATTTCCTTTCCTGGAGTTCTGCTAGACTACTCCAGATAAGTGGGTAGTGTACCCCTGCCAGCAGATGATGGAGAAAGAGAAAGACTAGAAGCTACCAGTAACATCATCACTGGTACTAAGGCTGGTATAGCTAGGGGCACCCTTGAGTATTTATCTGTCCCCAGTAGATGGTGGTTTCTGGACTGGTTCAGCAGGATTTAAAATGTGTCTGGGACTCCTGGGGTCAGGACCTGTGGGTTCCTCTCCCTGGTTGAGCCAGATCTATTAGGGTTCCCAGTGTATCAGTGTGAGAATCGCCATCTCCAGTTGAGATGGATCCTTGCCTGC